>CM061488.1:8081785-9427500 GCA_030867185.1 Tagetes erecta | reverse complement strand
TAGCTTGGCTATTTAACCCATTATAGAATGAAGAAACTTGCAGCCAGACTTCAAGTCTATGATGAGGACATTTCCTCAACATATCCTTGAAATGGTCCCATGCTTCACATAGAGATTTGCCATTATCTTGGGTAAATATATAAGTATCATTACTTATTTTGATTTTTTAACAGGGGTTAAGTATTTAGACTGAAATTTGTGTGCAAGTTCATTCCATGTAGTGATGGATCCAGGGGGAAGGGAATATACCCATGCTTTGGGGCACTCTCATAAAGAGAAAGGAAAATTGCGAAATCTAATGGCATCATTAGTGACGTCATTTAGTTTGAAAGTATCACAAATTTCGAGGAAATTTGCGGTGTGAGCATGGGGATCTTCGTTAGGAAGTCCATGAAAAGTGCAAGAGCTTTGTATCATTTGTATTACTTATGTTTTAATTTCGAAAATGTTTGCATTAACCCCTAGGCTTGCGATACTAGATCCTAAAGCTTTAATGAACGGTTTCCCATTTGTGCGATTCTTCGATTTATATCCATTTTCTTTTTTAGTTTAAGATTTTGTTGGGATGTGAAGGATAAAGTTACAACAAAACACAAGACAAAGTATTTGCTCTACAAACAGTCCACGAGATTACACAGAACATCTGCTAAATTCTGTGTAATCAAGTTTTGTCTACTAAAACTGAAACTATATTTGCTACAAGACAGCTTTGCAGCAGGTAGCTCTACCAGCTGAAGATCATCAACCAGTGCTATAAAAATCGGTTTAGGCGGTCGATTAATCGGAGACTAATCGGTAATCGTTGATTTACCTATTCGATTTTCTAAAATCGGTCAATTAATTGGTAGGCGGTTCTAGGCCGGGCTAGGCGGTCCTAATCGTAGTAATCGGTCAATGAAAGTCAAAGCATTTTAATGGGTTTTAAACGTTCAGTTTATCGACCCGATCCATAACCCATGGGTTATAGTCCTTAAATCCATAACCTTAGGTGCTAATTTCACTTTTCACGATCAAAACATAGAATTTTGATGTATTTTGAAGTATTACATTCGCATTAGTGTGTGTGTATCTGAAATTTACATATAAAAATTCAAAATCCATGAATGTTGAAGTATTATATTCACATCAATGTGTGTGTATATGTGTATATTAATGAAATTTACATATAAAAACATCAAACCGATTAATCCTGATTCCTAGCTCAAAGGTACCTCACCGCCTGACTACCACCTAGTGATTTCTACAACATTGTCTTCAACACAGACAACTATGTTAGAGCTGAAGAGTAGTGGAGCTGCCACAACTTTCAGCTGCTGTTATAGATCTATTGTAGTATTTGTCCTTTTTGTTGTATCCAATAGGATCCCATATTCATAGTAGCCATGTTATGGTTGATCAATTGTTGCAGTTTGCCATTAGTACTATATCTAAAATAGATGGCTAGGATCAATTCTATAGTGGTGTTAATAAGCCACACTTGTGTTCATTTGTGGTTAAGCCTTCTACTGTAATCATTGGTTCAAGGTTTCAATAGAAAGGAACATTGATAGTATAAGTTGTGTCCACTATTACCTTGCTTATATATCTCTTATGTGTGTTTGCTTGATCAAAAATATATTAGAAAGATTCCGCACTTGTGTTTCTACATAAACTTATGTGTGAAACGAGGTATCCGAGCTTTGGCTCTTAGTTTGCTTGATTCTTCACAACAAACTATATTTCTGTGAACCAAAGATCTCATACCTTGTCTATCTAAAAATATCTTAATGACTAGTTCTCATGCTGTTGCATGCAACTCTTGCTGTTTCCAAATATGATTTAGAAAATGACACTCAAACTAAGCCACCCATGTTCTCTCTAAGCCACCCATGTTCTCTCTGACTATGAGACATGGTAGATTAGGATGGTAGAGCTCTTGATTTGGACATCTGCCGAGCAAAGTCCATATGTTGCTACAGTGGTTGCTGTTGGTGAAGCAGACAAAATGGTAACTAAAGATGTATCAAAGTACTCTTTAGAAGACCTTAGAAAACTAGAGACTAATTTAAAACCTATATGGTTTCTAAAGATGAGTATCTCAAACTTCATTATCCATGGCTTCAAAACTTACCAATCAGCCAAGGCTCTTTAGAATGCATTGAAGGCTAGATATGAACGGAAAAAAAGAACAAGAGATATGTTCTCAAACAAAGATTTGATAACTTCAATCATATGCCTAGTAAGACCTTGACTACTACATATATGAGATATGTTGAGTTGATGAATTCACTTCAAGAAGCCCAGATCATCATTGACAATAATGATGTGATCAGAATGTTCATGTGCTCTCTTCCAAAACCATGGACCATATACACTATGGCCATAAAAAAAACATAGAATCTGAAGCCCATGAACCTTGAAGAACTCTATGGAATGCTAAGTGCATACCAAATGGAGATTGATGCAGAACAAAAATCAGCATGCATATAATCAAGCATTTCTAATCTAGTTAGGTCTCTTACTCTTCTAGCTTAAGAACCAAGCTATCAATCACCAATTGTTAGCCATCAAGAACCTCTGATCTCCAACCTTGAATCTTCAACCGCTGAAACCACAAGTACATCATTCAGCACATGGAATTCAACTGCATTATGCTCCAACTCATCTTCATAATCAAATTTCATAAATGCGGATTTTGTGTTTGTATCTGTTGACCAAGCAAGCTTTTTCCAACTACCAAAAGAAGATTTTAAATGTATCCACCCGGATGATCTTGAAGATATGGATATCAACTATCAAATAGCTATGATATCCTTCAGAGCAAAGCAGTTTTAGCAGAGAACTGGAAGACAATTTCCAAAGCAAAGAAGAAGAGGTTTTGGTCTTGATATAAGCAAGCTCACCTATTGCAAGTGAAACCAAATAGGTAATTTTGGCAGAGAATGCAGAGCACCTAAAGAAAATCTAGCACCTGCACAAACTTCATTAGCCCAAGCTCAAAATAGAACAAACACACCTGCTGCTGCTGCTGTTTCAAGGCATATTACTGCTGAAGAGAACAACATTGAATAGAGCTTTCAAGTTGAACTTGTTACACCATGTAACATTTGCTCCAAACCAAACCCGATTTTAATCTAATCCTGAGCTATTATTTTTAATCATTATTATCAAATCATTAATTTTTTATTTAATTAATATCTAGTCATAAAATAATAACTTTATATATAAAATTGTAAAGTTTATTCTCAAAGGAATGTGATCTTATAAAAAGAATTGAAATAACGATATAATTACTAAAAGTTTATATATATTTAGTTAGTTGGTTAAGTTAGTGTTATAATTACCAAAACTAACTTCAAGTACTAATTTGACACACTTAAAACTCAATTTTAAGTTTTAAAACATGAATTGCAAAGAGAATGGAAATGCAGGGGCTGAACATGTAAAATTATTAAAACACCCAGCCCATCCCTTCACTTTCCCGTTTTTCAGGCGAGAGCTCCGGCGGGTCTCCGAAGAAGTCCAAAATCAATATCTTAACCACTTTAGACTCGATTAAACTGCCAAAACATCTTTAATCAGAGATTCAAACCCCATTACATGCTGAAATTGTTTATTTCCATTCATTATCATCAAATCCGAACCAAACGATTTCAAATTTAGAAACCGGATCACAGGCTCGTATGGTCTTCTCATTATCAACAAAACAAGGAGACCAGGGTTTGAACCTGGTCCCCTACACATATTTTTAATACTTATTTTCTTTATCCAGAAATTATAATTTATAAATAAATTCTTGTTGAATCCTATTAAGTAACTACCAATATTAAGAAAGTCATCATAAATTCTAAAACTTTTTTTTATAACTTGGAATAGATGTATTATGAAGTTTTTGATGAATTCTAGACTTATAAAACTTATAAATTGTTAGTTAAAATTATTTTCAAAAAATAATACAAGTTAGTGAGTCAACTATTTATTACAAAAAAAATAATCATTTTAATTAACAAATAATTGATCCTTAAGCAAATATTTGATTTAAACTAACTAGTAGCCATTAGGGTGATTCATATATCATTAGGTTATTAGGTACTATTACTTGACTTGTTATCCAAATTAAAAAAAAGTTATTATACATTTATTGACCCTATCTAAATTATATTTCTTACCCGATCATTGGTTATTCAAACAAACCATTTATCAAAGTTTTCTTAAGATATTTCCATTTAATATTATATTTATATCATTTAACTAAAACCCCCTATTTCAAAACCCTAGTTCCCAATTCGTCCTTAGAACCTAAGTACATTACTCTAATTTAAGTCATCGTTCCTTAGGTTATCTTTTAAGGAAATCACCCGGTGCCTTATTTTTCAAGTTATCTAGTTAATCACCATCGTCTGTTAATCAAGTGAGTATTCATAGCCCATTTTCCCGTTTTACATTTTGGGGTGATCTTATGTGAACCTATTAAACATGTTTATCATTTTTATCATCATTTCAACAGTTTATTATGTCATTCATTTCATCAGTTCAATCAATTCAATTCATGTTTGTGTTATTACTTGCAATTTTGTGTGCATATCTTGATAAACATTGATTCTTGCATAATCATTAATTTAGTTAACTGACAGTTACTAATGATAGATCTATTGGCCTATAAACTCACCCCTTATTCTTGGGTGATTATAACTGAATTAATCATGCGTCCCTTCAACAATAACTTAATCTATGTAATTATGTGGCTGCATTTTATCTAAGGTTTGATTATGTATTTGTCTTGTATGTTACACATTTGTATTTATGGGTTTTAAAAAACATGAGAATTGAACCCTTTTAATCATTTTGACTCTTTTGATCCTTTTAATTATTATCTATATGTATTCAAATCCGTGTTTACTCACTAGCTAATTCGTTAATTGAACAAATACTATTGTCACATGTTTATAGGAATTGCAGTTTTGTCGATTTATTAATATGCTTCATTTAGGGCATGTTCGACCTAGATAAATAATGAATCATTTATGATGTTGTATTGTTTAATTATTGAACTCAATGTATTGTAATGATGTAATTTGAATGTAATATTATTTCTAATATTTTAGTATCATGAGCTACGAACAATCTATTCACTAACGTTCGCCCTGAGGGTTCCGCCATCGGTCGATGTGTGACACACCAGTGCAAAATGCACTCATGCCCAGCTACTCAGATTCAGAATCAGCTAGTCAGGTATTGTCACACCCTCAATTTTCCACAAACGGGGTATCCGTTAGGCGTGTGGCATACAAGGATCTCAAGCCATTAGTTACACCAAACACCGACTCAACGTTTTAAACAAAAGTCCTTATTAAAGTATTAAACCAAAACCCAGGGTTTAAAATGAAAAGTTTCAAAGTTTAACGGAAGCATTTGTAAAACAATCTCGTACTCAAAATCCAAGTACGCAATAGTAAAGGTTAAACCAACCAAAGTTATGAAAACCCGTGCATAAAGTCAGAACGACCCAAGTTACTGTTTCAAAACCAACCACAATATTAAATAACAAAATGTAATAGTTTTAAGACAAGTGTCCTACTCGTACGCCTTCCTAGATCCCTGAGAAAAACATACTAAAACGAGTCAACAAATAATGTTGGTGAGTTCAATGAGTTTATTTAAATAAATAAATAAAATATAAGTTTCCTGGATAAATCAATATATATTGCTGGTTTGCAAGACCACCTTGCTTACTACACGAGCACGTCGAGATTAAACTGAACGTTACTTGACTTGCCTTGTCGCCATCACTGCGGATGACCAAATGTTTAAAGGACAATTCGCACCAACTAGCTCCCCGCTAGTGGTGGGGTCTGCCGAACCCGTAGTACTACTCAATATTCCCCGTTATGCCGAAGTTGGCATATAAATAATCTCGACTAAAGAAAAGGACTTTATAAGTATGTTAATGCTCGGTAAAATAAGCCCTTAACAATAATATTATTTACCAAAAAGCATTGCCCCAGTTGGCAACGTAAGAGTTATGCCTGAAGGCCCCACCCGAAGGTGTAAAACGTAGCCTTAGTTGGCCCCGCCCGAAGGCATAGAGTTTTGCCCGAAGGCATAGAAATGCAGTCCGCCCGAAGGTGTCACACCCCGACCGATGGCGGAATCATCGAGGCGGACGAAAGTGGATGATTGCTCATAGCACATGGTACTAGAAATAGTTTAAATATTATTAAAATCCGATTATCCAAACAAATAATACAACCAGAAATAACAGATAAAGTCTACTTTATTTAATGAACTAGGTCCAAGTCCCTAGTCATGAGGCATCCAAAGATCCTAACTTGCTTTTCCTGAAATCATGTGAAAAATAAATGGTCAGCTAACGAATTAGCTGGTGAGTAAACATAGGTTTGAAATACATATAGATACACTGATAAAAAGTCACTTCATGTTGTTATGTCAAAACTTATAAATGCAAAACATGTACATACAAGATAACAACGCATAATCAAACCTTGAACAATGATAAGGGGGGGTCCACGTAATAATGATACTCAGTTATAATCACCCAAGAATCAGGGGGTGGGTCCTTTCGACCAATAGATCTACCATTAGTAACTGTCGGTTTCTACAAATTAATGATTACACTTGCACAAAAATTGCTATCAGGCTATGAACACATAATTTACAAGTAAAGACATACATGAATTTTTTAAATGAAATAACTGATCAAAATGAATAACTGAACAATGAAATCTGATAACTGAAATCTGAAATCTGATTTAAATACGTCACATGAAATCACCCCAAATTGAAAACCAGAAAAGGGGCTATGAATACTCACTTGATAACTGGTCGATGAAATGAATAAAATACAACTTGAAAAGGCACCGCGAATCTCCTTAAGGATCACCTAAGGAATGTCGGCCTATGTTAAAATGATAGCTAAATGAATCTAGGAATCTAGAGTTCTAATTGGAATCTGGGTTTAAGTGATTAAATTGTATAAATAAAAAGAGATAATAATGTATTTTAATAGATTTGTATAGAAATGATTAAATAAGTAATATCATGATTAAATGGTATATATATAACTTTTAACTGCTATGAAATTAGCTAGAATTAATAGATCCATATTGGGCATAACTTATATAATAAAATTAACTAATTTCTAATAAAATTATTATTATTTTTAAAATTAATCCTTTTATTGATCATCATGATTCGATTATGAATGTATATTTTATAAGAGAAGTCTTATATATGTAGATTAATTACACGTCTCGACCATAAATCTTGGTTTTATCAATGAAGTCTTATATGTATTAATTAAAACGACTCGATCATAAATCTATATTTTATAAAAGAAATCTTATATGTATTAATTATAATTTTGTATAATATCTTTCATAAATTAACTTGTAAAATACCTCTTAAATTACTAGTAATTAAAGGTATCTAATGTATCTAGACAAATAATTTGTTTATAATAAAAATGGTAAAAATAATAAATATACACGTCCAGGGACTCGAACCGTGGACCCCTTGCTTAAATTATGTAACATGGAACCAACAGACCAACACCTTTGGTGTTACAAATTTTGAAACAAAAACATTTTGACTTGACTTTTTCTTAAACCCAAATCTCAAATAAAACCCTAACATCGTAAACACCAAAATTGAAGATCAGATACAATTTGTAATCAAAATCAATTATAACCATGATGATCAGTGTATCATCACGATTAAAATGAAGTATTTGATTACCTAAATTGATGACGGAATGATGAAGATCAAGAGGAAAATGAACCGCAGCTGCTAGACGAAAATTGATGATCCAAAAATGTTGATGCGATCAAATTGATGATTCTAAAATAGTTACTGATTATAGGCGATTAAAAGCCCAAACGTAATTGATGATAAAAACACCCCAGATACGTCGATCGACTGATGGATATGAAGATGACGAACTTGGGATCAATTGTTGATGTGTGTGGGTGTTATAGATAAATTGTTGGTGCAGAAAGATTTAGTGTATGTGAAGGAAGGTTTTGGAGGATATATACAAATATGATTCGAAGTGAAACGTCGTAATAGAGTTTAAGTGGGTTTCGGCTGTAAATGGGGATAATCCAACAGATTTTTCGTGTATGTTGTTAATTCAAATGTGTGTTTAAGTGTTAATAGATTAGATGAAGGTTTATGGATAGTTTAATTTGAGTTTTATGATCAAATGCACTAGATTTGATAAACTCGCCGGAGAAATCGGATAAAAGTTGTTTTGATGATCTACTACGAAATTCTAGACTTATATAAGTGTTCTAGGTTCGAGTTTGCTTGATAAACATGCAGGAACGGTTGAAACGAATTTTAAGGGATTGATTTTGGTGTTTTGTGTCTTGTCGGAGCATCGCCGGAGTGTGGCCGGAGACAATCGCCGGGAAAACGGGATGTGGGCTGGGTTTTAAAAACATTTAACAGTTTTGGCCCTTCACGTTTTGAACTGATTATAGTTTGAGTTAATAAGTTTTAAATCAGTTTCATTATTACACAAAGGGTCCCTGTAGTTAGTTTTGTTATTACTTTGTTAACTTGACTAACCATGCCAACTTACCTAGATTTATAAAAAGTTCATGAATTTTGTAAAACTTAGTTTTAATATAATTGATATAATTTTCTTCATAAGTTTCCTCATTTTAATTGATAACTTCCGTCAAACTTTATTAATTATATAAAATTCGTTTTATACAATCTTTTTAGTTTCTTTTGTTAGATCACTTATTATTTTTATAACAATAAGCATGTTAACTAATGATTTGTTCAAATGATTTAGATGAAACACAATTAGAAAATGGGTCTTTTTCTCACAATGATTTAATGATTATTTTTATTATTATTATTATTACTATTATTATTATTATTACTATTATTATTATTATTATTATTATTTTAAAGATGATCACACTAAGTTCGGGTTTGGATTCCAATCTGGGCAGATGTTACAGTCTTCCCTCCTTTAGGAAATTTCGTCCCGAAATTTGATTATTGTTAGATTTGTTAAAGGATTGATGCTTCGAATACATATTTGTTACTATGATTATATATATTTGAGGACGTGAATGAGACTTAATCTTAGTAATGTTAGGGTTATTTCCTAGTTAAGATTTACTTTGTATTTTGTTTATATGTTTGTAAATAGTTTAGGGTCTATTTTGTTATATTCCTTAAACTTGTAATTGTTTGCTTTAAAGCATGTAGTGAGAGAGTGTGAGGAGAGAGGCTAGATCACAATTTCACGTAAGAGAGAGAACTTGTGTGTGTGATTTATTTTCTCCTGCACCTTGTATCACAATACTGCTTTGATCATCAATATACAAAGAGAATTATTAGTATGAATTGTGTTAATGATTAAACTGTGTTTGTGTTGATGTTATTCTGATCATTGAGCGATATTCACGATCCAATTGAACCTATCATTTGGTATCAGAGCTATTGGTACTGTGTTCTTCGCTGTTCTTAAGCAAAACACATCAATATTGCTCAAAAAATCATGATCTGAATGAATTGTTCGTGTTTTCAGTTGTGATTCATCATCATAATCACTTCAATACACAACGATTGTGCAGATTTCATCAGATCATCATCAGATCTGAGAAATTAAGAAACTACTGTTCGATCGAATTTTTCATAAATTCATCAAAAATTGGACATGTTTCAGACTGATTGAGATTAGGGATTGATAATCGGACCATTTCACAGCTTGTGTGTGAATTTTGAACGAATTGGACAAGTTTTAGACAAAACCCAGAAAATTCTCATGGAGAAGATGATGAACAGTATGAACTTGGTTGAAGATTAACTTGCCGGGTGATTAATTTGACTTAAAAAATTTTCCTTTGGACTTAGATTGAAGAACATTTAGGTCCTGTGCAGCCGTGTAAGGGAATTTGTTCTAGACGGGTAAAGAATTTGACGTGAAAAAGTGTTACTGTTCAGCCGGATCAAACACTGTAGTGCCGGGTGATACACTGTTACGCCGGGTGATTAAGAGATTTCAGCCGGGTAATCATCAACTGTGTAGCCGGGTGATTAACAACTGCCGTGTGATCGAGAACTGTTCAGCCGGGTAAAAACTTTTGCCGTGTGAAGATTCTGCCGGGTCAAGTTATTGCCGTGTGAAGTTGTTTCTTCTTGCCGGGTAACTGTTCAGCCGGGTGAAGAACAAAACTATTACAACTGTTGAGCCGTGTAAGTGTTTGGCCGTGTAAAGATCTTTTCCTGCCGGGTGAAGAACAAAAACACTGTTTAGCCGGTTGAAGAAGGATTTTCACTGTTTTGCCGTGTGACTCACTTTAGTTGTTTTTAATACTTGTTTCTTATCTTGTCTTTAATTACTTGTCTTTATTTTAGTATTTTAATCATTTCTTTTCAAAATTAACAAAAACCAAAAATATTTTCTTTAAAATTTGTTAAAATGGCTCCTAATGATGATTCTGATAACCGTGTGCCTAGACTTTTGAATCGTGCAGATTTCAAGAACTGGACCATCAGGTTGAGACATCACTTGTGTTCTATTGACAATGACTTATGGAAGTCCATTGAAAAGGGTCCTCACATTCCAACTCAGACAGCACCAGATAGTGCAAGTACCTATACTAAAGATTCTACTACACCTTATCCAGAGGATAATTTGTCAGCAGAAGATCTAAGAAAGGTAAAGAATGATAGCAAGGCCTATTCTTTAATGTGCAAGGGGTTGCCACTTCAAGTTCTGTCTAGATTGGATGCATATCAGACTTGTTATACATGCTTCAAGGCATTAAAGTCGATATGTGAAGGAGGAGAACAATTGAGAAGTTTGAAGAAATCTAAGTTGAAAAGGCAATTGGAGTTGTTCGAGCATATTAATGGAGAAATAGTGCACCAGATGATGAACAGGTTTGTTCACTTAACTATTGAGATGTCAAACCTCGGAGTGAAGACTGAACTTCAAGACTTGAATGATCGTTTGTTATGTGCTTTACCATCATCATGGAAGCAAACTGTTACTTTGTTGAAACATACTGAGAAATTTCCAATGGAATTAGATCTGCTTATTGGAAAGATTGAAGAAGTTGAGATTGATGAAGGATCAAGAAACACTGATAGATCAAGCTCACAAACTCAGTATAAGTATGTGGTAAATCCTGCCAATACTGTGGAGAATGCTTTTCTTGCACAAGATGCAATGAAGTTTGAAGAAGATGGTGACTTATTTGTTGGTGCAAGTTTTTATACTGATTCAGCATACTTTCCAAATTCACCAACTTATTCTCAACCTCAATCTCCACCAAGAGCTCAAGTTCAAAATCAGAATCAGAAGAATCAAGTAGAAAATCAAAGTTCAAATGTTCAAGCCAAGGTGAAAGACGTTATGAATATTCTGTTGCAAGATGACGAGACTAAAACTGCTTTTACAGCATTTATGGCAAGTTTTCAAGCATACCAAGGAAGTCATTTAAGTCAAATGGACGTGGTCCTTCAAGACTTATTTGAGATGGATCCAGTTGATGTTGAGGAAATGGATCTTAATTGGCAAATGGTAATGGTTGCATATAGGACACAGAAGCATGCATATGTTAACCGAAGTTATAAGCCTCATGCAAACAAGACAGTTGGATTTGACAAATCAAAGGCCAGATGTTTTAACTGTAACCAGTATGGTCATTTCTCAAGAGAATGCAAAGCTCCCAAGAATCAAAATTTTAATGACCAAGCTAGTTCAAGTAATCAAGGTCAAGGTCAAAGCTCACAACAGTCTTCAAGCTATCAAGGCAGAAATCAACGTTTCTTTCAGAAACCATACCAAAGTCTTCCCATGCCGGAACTGAAGGATGAAGGAAAGAAACCAGAAGACCAAACAAAGGCACTGGTAGTCAGCGTAAAAGATGGTTATGATTGGAGCGCATATGCAGAACAATTTACGTCTGATCTTACATCAAGTCTGGCTCTGGTATGTGAAATTGAAGAAGACTGGTCTGAAGAAGGGGATGGAAAGATGGTTGATGATGTGAGTGAAGATTCTGAAGATTATGACTGGAGTGCAAAGTCTGATCCTACTGAAGAAACTGAAGCTGAAGTTGCGTTAATGGCTACATCCAGTGAGTCTTCATCTTCTACTGAACAACCAAAGGTTAGTAATGACTTACCCCCTAACTATGTTTCATTGCCTCTAGATGTGAAAGAAAGGTTATGTTCTGAACAATGCATCAACAAGTAGAACATTATCGAACTCATTCATTTAAAATCGGTGACAAATTAAGCAAACATGAAAAGATTCATGAACAACTTAAAATTGATCACAAAATTTCTGATGAGAAGATTTTGTCACTAACCGAATCATGGAACAAAACTTTGAAAGAATTGGAACTTGTTACCAAACAACTTGAAGAAATGACAAAGAACTTTGAACAAGAAAAAGTTGCACATGCAGTCACTCAAGTTGAATTAAAGAAAGTTAAAAGTTGTAAAACAATGGTCGAACAACTTGTTAATGAAAGAGGTAACAAAAATAAAACCGGGTTGGGTTTTACTCATGAACCAATGCCAAATTCAATCACTCAAACCTTACCGGGAAACTTTAATGAATTTGATCATTCACCTGAAAATGAACGTAAATTCAAAGAAATTCAAAGAAGTAAATCCGAGTCCGAAGGATCAGAGGTGTTGATTGAAAGCTTGAAAGATGAAGATGACATGACAACCGAAGCAGATGATGAAGCAAGCAACAAATCCGAGAACAAATCGGAGCCTGTTCTTATTCAACTGGTTGAATATCCAAAGCTTAATCCCGAACCAAAACAAACGGTGAAGGAAGAAGGTGAATTTTCAGGATTCAATGATCCTAATTATATCAAATGGAAGAAGAATGAAGAAAAGGCAAAAGTTGCTGCTCAACTGCTCAAGAAGAATGAAGTAAAGAAGGATGAAGTTTCAAATGCAAAGAAGCAGAAATCGAAAGTAATGTCAAATCAATCTGAAACAAAAGAAGTGAAAGGCAAAAGTGTCTTAAAATCAAATGAAAACACCAAAGTTCAAAGTGTTAAAACTGACAAAGTTAAACCTGTCAAGAAAGTGTCAAAAGGTAAGACAATCAAATTTGTGTCTGCAGGTACTTTCGACATGAACGGTTCTTATGGTAACCAAATCAATGCTCAAATCAAATCTAACTCTGGTCTGAAAACAGGTTCAGGTCCTAAGTCTTCCGCTGTCAATGATAAGAGAATTGAAAACAAAAAGGTAACCAAACAGAACAGTTTAAAATCGAACCAAAGTCCCATGCAAGCAAAATCACAAACAATGTCTCCACAAAAGAATCAAGTTAATCTAAAACCGAACAAAACTGATAATGAATCTCGAATGAGTTCAACATCAAAAGTTAACAATCGGCTCTTTAGGATTAGCAAGAGACACTGTGAGATATGTGATCGTTATAACCATACAACTACTGAATGTTTCTTTAACAGGTACTGCAGTTTCTGTGACAAAAGAAATCATTCTTCAGAAGAATGTTTTTATAACAAATTTTGTGATATTTGTGAAAGAAGAAACCATGACACAAAGGATTGTTTCTTTCGATCAAACTCAACAAGAGAAATGACTCCGTTTTCAAATTTTCAAAGAAATCAATCATTTGGTTTTCAAAATATGAATCAAAGTCATTCTCCACTTTTGAGAAATTTTAATCGAAACAATTCTGTTTCTAACTTTTCATCAAGAAATGTGCAGGTTAACAGTTTTAAGCCAAGAGCTTTGATGGTTAGAAATCAAAAGTTTGAAAATAACATTGATCCTAAGCTAGAGGAAAGGTTTAGTGCTTTAAGGAGAAAGCAGTCAATGAACGCCAATGGGCGAAATAATAGTTATCAGCATCAAAATCTCTTAAATGAAACAAATTTTCAAAACGTTCAATATCAACAAGTTACTATTGTAGATAGATTCGGAAAACCCAAGACCGTGTGGGCCTGGGTTGACCAAACTAACTAAATGATTGTTGAAATGCAGGTACGCCCAAAAAGACCTATCAACTCATGGTTCGTTGATAGTGGGTGTAGCCGGCATATGACAGGCAACCATGCCTTGCTTCAGGATTTCAAGCTGAAAAATGGTACACACGTGGCTTTTGGAGGTGATGCTGGTGGTAAAATCACAGGAGAAGGAACTGTCTCGAATGGGGTCATTAGTTTTGATAAAGTCAACTACTGTGCACAGTTGAACTTTAATTTACTAAGTGTATCTCAAATCTGTGATAAATCTTATTCAACTCTTTTTGATGATTCTTTCTGTTATATTCTTAAACCAGGTTTCAAGATTGACAATGAGTGGGTAGTGGTTAAAGCTCCAAGAGATCGTGATGTATACAAATTGGATATGTCGCAGATTGATGCTGAAACCGAAACAACCTGTCTCATTGCACATGCTTCAAATGATGAGAGTCAGCTTTGGCATAGACGGCTGGGCCATTCAAATTTCAGAAACATGAACCGTTTGGTATCTGGAAATCACGCTGTGGGAATCCCATCGAAGAAATTCTCCACAACTGAACTCTGTCCAGCGTGTTTGAAGGGAAAACAGCATCGCATGTCTTTTAAGTCCAAGCAAGAAAACTCCATTTCAAAACCCTTGTAGATGCTACATATGGATCTTTTTGGACCAACAAATGTGCAAAGCATCGGAAAGAAGTCTTACTGTTTTGTCATTATTGACGATTTCACTAGATTTTCTTGGGTTTATTTTTTGCATGCAAAATCTGAAACAGCTGAATTATTAAAAGAATTTATCATCAAAGTTGAAAATCAATTGGAATGCAAAGTTAAAGTTTTAAGAAGTGATAATGGAACTGAATTCAAGAACGCTATGTTGATTTATTTTGTGCAGAAAAGGGGATTGCTAGACAATTTAGTGCTCTAAGAACACCTCAACAAAACGGGGTTGCGGAACGGAAAAACCGGACACTGATTGAAGCAGCAAGATCCATGCTCGCAGATGCCAAAATCCCTATCACTTTTTGGGACGAAGCTATTGCTACTGCGTGTTTTGTACAAAATAGAACATTATTGGTTCAAGATAAACAGAAAACTTCTTATGAGTTGTTATTTGAAAGAAAACCAAATATTTCTTACTTGAAAGCATTTGGTTGTCCTGTTTCGATTTTAAATTTGAATGATCATCTCGGGAAGTTTGAGTCAAAATCTGACGATGGATTTTTCTTAGGTTATTCGTCTGTTTCTAAAGCTTATCGAGTTTTTAATAGCAAAACAAATACTGTTATTGAAACTATTAACGTCAAGTTTTTAGAAAATTCGTTTCCTTTAGTGGCTCATGGTCCCGAATGGTTATTTGATTTAGATTCGTTATCGAAATCTTTCAATTCTAACTTATTTGATTTTTCAGGAAAAACAAACAAGGAATCAGGCGACTTGGGATGCTTTAGTGACGATTCTGATAATGACGAGGATGGAAATCTCAACTCAGAATATCCATTCATGTCTTTTCACAATCCTGATCATGTCAAATCCAGTCAAGATCCGGGTCCTTCTGGTTCTCATGAAGATCAAGAATCGAACAATCTTGAAGAAGATGTGAATCCGCAAGTTTCTCCTAATGATGGTGGATCTGTTCAGAATCAACCATCATCCGATCCGAATGTTGAAGCTGTTCCAGAATCTTTTGATTACTTCATCAATTCACCGGATCATGTCCCTAATTTTACTCCACATACTTCGTCCATTCTACAAGATCTACCAAATCTGAATACTTCTAATCTGGAGAGTCAAGTGCAAGGAGGTGACATACCAATTCATCGAATTCACAAGAAACATCCTATCTCTCAGATTATTGGGCCGTTGAATCAGAGAACGACAAGAAGTCAGACTGAGCAAGCGAATGTCTGCCTTTATTCGTGTTTTCTATCTCAAGTGGTGCCAAAGAACATTTCAGAGGCGTTGAAAGATAACAGTTGGATTGAAGCTATGCAAGAGGAACTACTTCAGTTTCGCAAACAGGAAGTATGGAAGTTAGTGGATTTACCTGAAGGAGAGAATGCAATAGGTACAAGATGGTTGTACAAAAACAAGCCAGACGAACGTGGCATTGTGGTGAGAAACAAAGCGAGACTCATTGCACAGGGATACACTCAGGAAGAAGGCATTGATTATGAAGAAGTGTTCGCTCCGGTCGCAAGACTTGAAGCCATACGCGTTTTTCTTGCATATGCTTCCTTCATGAAGTTTAAAGTATTCCAAATGGACGTTAAAGGTGCTTTTCTGTATGGACCAATTACAGATGACGTATATGTCAGACAACCTCCGGGTTTTGAAGATCCTGACTATCCTCATCGTGTATACAAGTTGAGTAAAGCTCTATATGGTCTACACCAAGCTCCAAGAATCTGGTATGAGACATTATCGAAGCATTTACTAGAACATGGATTTACAAGAGGTCAGATTGATCCAACTTTGTTTATGAAGAGGGAGAATGATGATTTGTTGTGCGTTCAAGTTTATGTGGACGATATTATCTTCGGATCAACCAGTGCGTCAATGTGCAAAGAATTTGAAGAAATCATGAAGTCTAGATTCCAGATGAGTTCTATGGGGGAGATTAACTTCTTTCTTGGATTACAAGTGAAACAATCAGCTGACGGAATTTTCATCAATCAATCAAAATTTGTTGAGAAGTTCTTGAAGAAGTTCAAGATGCAAGATTGTCAAACAATTCGAACTCCATCTGATGTGAATTGCAAGATTCAACCGGATCCAAAGGGCAAAGCAGTTGATCAAACACTATACAGATCAATGATCGGTTCTCTGATGTATCTTACTGCATCAAGACCAGACATCATGTACGCTGTTTGTGTATGCGCCAGATATCAGTCTGATCCGAAAGAGTCGCATCTTGTTGCTGTGAAGCGTATATTCAGATATCTTAAAGGGAAACCAAATCTTGGGTTATGGTATCCTTACGAAGGAAATTTTGAATTATATAGCTATTCTGACAGTGATTTTGGTGGTTGTGCTCTTGACAGGAAATCGACTATTGGTGGCTGTCAATTTCTGGGTCCTAGGCTTGTCTCTTGGCAATGCAAGAAGCAGACCAATGTTTCTGTATCCACAGCCGAAGCAGAGTATATCGCTGCATCTGCAGGATGTTCTCAGGTTTTATGGTTACAAAATCAGTTGCTGGACTACGGGTTTAACTTTCTAAAAACACCTATTTACATAGACAATACTGCTGCTATGTTTATTACCGCTAATCCTGTTCAACACTCAAAAACCAAACATATCGAAATTCGATATCACTTTTTAAGAGACAACTCTGAAAAGGGTTTAATAATTTTGATTAAGGTTCATACCGACAAACAACTGGCAGATCTTTTTACAAAATCCTTTTTGTCAGGCCGGTTTGAATTCTTAATTCAATCCATAGGATTAATCAATCATGATTGATTCTATTTTTCAAAAACTAAACAAAAATCAGAAAAATATAAAAGCCAAAAATATAATAAGTTGATGTCATATATTGATTCCGTTGTCTTTTATTTTATGTCTTGCATTGTGTGTGTGCATGAAAAAGAAAATAGAAAAGCAAAAACAAAATATAAAAGCTAAAAGAAAAGAAAATATCATGTCATAAGAATCTATATTGCAAAAAGTGAGAGATGATAGTTACACTAGACATTATTTGTTACATCATTTTTAATAAAGACTGATGAATGTTAATTGATGTGCTAGACAGCTCAGGCAATTAGACTGAAAAAGTAAGTTGATTGTTGACAAACATAAACTTAATGATCTTTGTGTTAAGTTCCATTGTTATACATGTCTAGATATATATCTTTTGATGCATTACATGTGATGATAGTTGTGCATGATCGGGTAACGATGTAGTCTATTCAGTGTGATGAACCGCATCGTGAGCTTCTTTGTTGTGGTACCCACAGACCTGAAGTCTCACACGAAGTCTCTTTTGAGCTTCAAGATGCAGCAAAAGATTCCAAAATGGAACAAAAAGAGTCCCAAATGTGGACCAACACCAAACAAAAATTCCAAAAAGGAATTCAGAAGATTCCCAAGGGGAACAATAGGAAAGAAAAATTCCCAAAGATGGAATTAAAAAGAAGTCCCAAAGTGGACCAAATCCGAATAGAACCCAGATTTCACACTGTGTATGACTGTAAGTGACCAAGTTGTGTACAATATGCATTCAGGTAGTGATTGATAAGGAAATATGTTGACATATGTATACATGTGGGTCACATAAGTCATTTTAATCGAACCTTAAATATCATCATGATACTGAAAAAGTAAGTGTGTCAACTCGAGCTAATTGATATGTTTTCATATCATCACTCAATCAAGCATAAGTCAAATGTCTATTCAAAACTTGCAAAACATGTTCAGATAATGTGTGGTATGATCTCACTGCGATAATTTGATTCATTGCATTGCATATGTCTTTATTTTAATGTGTGCTTTGTGTGTGCAGGCATTTGGAATCTTTATTGACACATCGACATCCTTGTTAAACTTAAAAATTCCTAGAAATTTCAAGTTTAGGGGGAGAATAAATGGAAGAAGAAAAATATTTACAAAAATCCAAAAATATTGTGAATAAGTGTGTTTTGAATGAACAAGTTTATGTGGTATGAAAAGCAAAAGTATTGGATGTGTGAAAAACAAACCCAAGGTCTTGTGAATTGTTTTTAAGAAATTGCTTCGAGATATAGAAAAATTGGTTGTGCAAAAACATTTTTTGAAAAAGAAAAAGAAAAAGAAAAATGAATTTAATTTGTGTTAATTTTGTTGCCCTAAAAATATTGATTGATAATTAATGTGACAAATTCTTTTTAAGGATATCTTGTCTAATTAATGTGTCGAGAATGTTTGCAGGTGCAATAAATGCCGTTGAAAAAGTCAACAGACGAGAAAATGTGAAGAAAATCGTTCAAGGGTTGTAGCCGGGCAAAGAATATCATAACACTATTTAGCCGGGTAATGAACATACTGTTCAGCCGGATAATGTTGTGTGTTTTGATATGAGCCGGGTGATTGAGAAAAAGAAATGAAGGCGTGTGAAGATATTATGACCACTGTACAGCCGGGCAAAGATCATGTCAAATACAGCTGGGTGAAGGTCATAGATATCAAGCCGGGTGACAAGTGTTCACTATACAGCCGGGTAAAAGTCTTTTATCTTGCCGTGTAAATGAGTCACTATGTTGCCGTGTGAAGAAGAAAAAGCATGCCGGGTGATACAACTGTGTTGCCGTGTAATGAAGAAAAGCATGCAGTGTGAAAGAGAAAGCAACTATGTTGCTGGGTGATGAAGAAAGCAAGCCGGATGATGAAAGATAAGTTACTGTGTTGCCGGGTGATGAAGAAAGGTTGCCGGGTGATGTTTTGAAGACTACTATTCTGCCGGGTGATTGATAAAACCCATCAGGTGTAGTTGTTCCTAACCTTTACCCGTCACTACAGTGACTTACCCGTCTCTACAGTGATTGACCCGTCAAGTGTTTTTCACATGTTTGTGACTTGTCTTATGTACTTGACCCGTCACTACAGTACATGACCCGTCACTACAGTACTTGACCCGGCAAGGCTTATTGGGCTTTTTAAGCTTGCCCGTCCCATTTGTTGACCCGGCACCACAAGTTTGACCTAAATTTTTGACGATACAAAAACCCGCCTCTTCACAAACACTTATCATTTTTCACATTCACTTTCACACAAATCCTCTGTACTTAAAATCGCTTTGTTATCATATTCAATTGTTTGCTCTGTAACAAGGTTGATCGATTGGATAAGGTAGTGATTAAGTGTTTTTGACCTTGATAGACCTGCAAATCAACTGTTAAAAAGAAAAACGATGATGAACAGTGTTTTGAGTATTGAATCGACACTTTGATTTTGTGTGTTAAAACCAAAATCGAATGTTGCTTTAAGGTTAAAAACTGTCGATCATCAACATTCAATCACTCATTTGCACCAAAACACCTTAAAATCAACTGAATCAACCAATATTGTCACTACAGTTAAAATCGCCATTGATGAACTTTGAAAGTTCTTAAATGTTTCACTTCAAAATGATGAAATGTGTGTTAAAAGTGACAAATGCATGATAAAACTGAACTAAAACATGTTAAACAACTTCATCATACAAATGTCAAATTTTTGCCTTAAGTGATTAACTGTTAAAATGAAAAATGTTGTATAAATCATTAAAATTCAAAGTTGTGTTAATCAAAGTGATGAAAATCAATTTGTTAGATCAATTTAGGGTTAAAATGATTATGTAAATGTTTTTCTTTCTAACTTTTGTTCAAACACTTATGAAAATTTTGATATATATTTATGAAGAAACTAACACATTTGTCTTGTTTATGTTGTATGTTTGTTTTGACAGATGGAGAATCTTAAGTTTGAGCCTAAACACAATTTGGTAGCATGTCTGGATGAATCTATCCCTGAAACAAATGGTTACAGAGATATGATCAAATTTATCAAAAGGACCAAATATGTGTATGCTATGTGTGCCAAACCGGTCATATATGCAAGGCTGATCAAAAGATTTTGGAGGACTGCAGAGGTCATTAGAGAAGAGAATGGTGTTAATGTTGTTCGAGGCAACATTACTAGTGACATGGTGTTGACAGTGTCTGAAGAAGCAATCAGAGCTGCCCTGAGAATAGATGAAGATGAGATTGGAATGAATGATGAATTGACAATGGCAGAATGTCAAGCGTGTTTTGTTAATATGGGTCATCCACCTGTATTTCCAAAGTCACAGTTCTATCGGGCAAAGTTGGGAAAGAAGTATAAGTTGTTGTGCTATGTTGTGCAACAATGCATGTCAAGGAGGAGTGCAGGATTTGACAACTTCCCGTCTGACATTGCATCACCGATTGTTGCCATAGCAGAGAATAAGCCATTTAATATGTCGAGATGGATCATGAATGGCTTTGTGTTTAACTTGGTTAAAGGCAAGAGGTTTAAGTTTCTCATGTACCCGAGATTCTTACAACTGATGATCAACATTGCCTACCCTATCATCAGATCTGAAGGTTATGCTGGAGGTATTTTATACACTGAGGACATGAACGATCTATCTTACAGGAAGATGAGTATCGGGAATGTGCCTAATGTGGAGTTGTTTGACTATATGAGAGATATAGCCAACAATGAAGAGGATGTTGAAGTTGTGTATCATCATATTTCAAATGGAGAAATTGTGAATCCGTTGGATATTGTTGATAGAGAGATTGATGAAGATGATGATGATAGTAGTGATAATGATGGTAATGATGATGGTGGTGAAGGTGCTGAATCTGAATCTAATTCAGAGGAGGCAGAAATTGTTGAAACAGCTGAACCCATGGAATTAGAGACTGAGAATGTTGTTATAGAAGAACCTGTTGAGGTTGCTTCTGGTGAAAAAGAAGAAGTTGCTGAAATTTCAAAAGATATGTCTATTCAGTATGTCAGAAGAAAGAGGTCGAAACCAGTTAAAGAGCCTGTGATTGTAGAGCCTGAAGAGATAGATGTACTTCAGATTGCTCAGGAGGTAATGGCCGAAGCTGAATCTATTGCACAGATAGTTGAGGCTGATGCTGGCATTACTGATCCTACACTTTTTGATTTTCCCACCACATCATCCCAATTTGCTGAAAACATTGAACAAGGTTTGGAGTCTTCACCAAACGTTGTGTCAAAGGTTGATGAAAATGAGAATGAAAAGGAGAAAAGAATTGCTGAGTTAGAGGAAATGGTTGAAAAGTTGTTAGAAGCTAATGAATTGTTGAAAGCTTCAAATGAACAGAAAAAGAAAAGATTTGATGAGTATTGGGATATTCATAATCAAAATTTGAAAACCTTCAAGAAGTTGGATGAGGATCATGTTAAGCTTGTTGATGAACATGTGAAATTGAAGGATGATTATGAAAAATTGAAAGAGGAGTATGAAACTCTGAAGTTTGATCATACTGAGCTAAAAGCTGAATGTAATACACTGAATGCAGAGAAAGAGATGTTGGAGAAATGGCTGGAAGAAGCTCAACCAAAGAAATCTGGCTCATCATCTGATAAATATTTTTCTGATAAAGTAGTGGAAGTGACTGAACCTCAAGTACCGAAAGTTTATTTGACTAGAGCAAGAGGTACTACGAATGTTGGCATTAGGGTGGAATCTCCAATCATCATTCCCGATGAAGCTGTTGCTGAAACTGTCATCTCTGATAAAGCTGAGGGAAAGAGGAAGCTAGATGCGATACCTGAGATTATGGGTGATGAAGGTAGTTCAAAAAGGGCAAAAGTTGATGAGATTGTGGCTGGTGCGAAAGATGACATAACAGTTCAGGTTGAGCCGATTCAATCTGAATCTGTAGCTGAGACTGAAGTGTTTGAGGCCACAGAGAGTGAGAAAGAAGCTGGTTCTGAAGAAACAGTTCAGGTTGAGCCGATTCAATCTGAAGCTGTTGAAGTTGAAAGTGTGCCTGAAAATGTAGCTGAAGTTGCAAGTCAGTTTGAGCCGGTTCAAACTGACAATGCACCTATGATTGAAGCGTTGGATGATTTGGACGAGATAGATTTTACTGAATCTGAAGATGAAGCTGAGCCACAAACCAATGTTGTTGAAGAGATTCCGGATGATTTGGATCAAAGATTTGCATACCTTGAGAAAATGAAGTATAATGCTGTGTTTTTGAATGGTTTGACTGTGAGCCAGATAAACGAAGAATATGAAAAGTGTTTGATTCATCAAGACAAAGCTGCAGCCGATGAAAAAGAGTTTGTTACTGAGATGGGTGAATGGACTCCAATGCAAGAAAGTTTAAATATCGAAGATTTGCCTCCGACTGAGCTTTATCATCAAAATCCTGAGGAAATGTCAAGTAGAGAGATGCGTGATTGGTTAAGTTCAAGGAACTATCCGTACAAGACTTTGAAGAGGTTGAAATCTGAGTCACTGAGGAAGATTGTTACTAGTTTTATGAAAACGGAGAAAATGTACAACCGGATGTTTTATCTAGACTACAACAATCCTCAGTATTACGAGCTGACAAAGAGATATAAAGTTCTTGGACCTAAAGAACTTCCGGTGATGGCTTTACCTGAAAATGCTCATAAGAAAAGGCACGAATTGATGGATATGTTTCCAAGTGAGGTTAAATCTTACAACATACCAATGGAGGTGCGTGAGTCTTGGCATAAATCAGCAACAGCAGGTGATGTTGTTAGGTCACTGCTGAGTAAGGGGCAGTCGATTGCCGAGTTGCTTGATTCTATGATTGTGCCAGAGAAGAACAAGAAGGTGAAGATAATCGCATGGAAATACGATGAAGTATTTGATGCTTTCATGATTAAGAGAGTAAATGGTTTATGTGACGTATATCATTACTACTCGAGCATTTTTAAGTTGGAAGTTCAGGATTTAAAGGAGTTGCACAAACTCAGGTTGATAAATCACACGCATGCTGAGCGTGGTGATAAATGTGCAATGCTTCTTGATGCCGGGATAGCCAGACCACCGAAGTATCTTGATTTTAGAGGCCAACAGGAAGATACTGCGTATGTGCAAGCAAAGAAAGAAAGGAAGAAGAAACGATTGGTTGTGACTGAAGATATGTATCTGGAAGAGTTTTCGGATGAGTACTTTGACAAAGTGACAAATCCTGGATTGAAGGTGATAGATGGTTCGCAAATGACAAAGCCTATACTCAGAGTGTTTTATAATCAAGAAACTTTTGAATTAAAGCTTGTTCGAAACTTGGATGATTGGGACAAAGATATGATTACACTGTTCAGTACTTTTGAGTTGAAGCTGCTACATCCGTCATACATAGACTTTTTGAGAAGCTGCAGAATGGAGAAGTGTAAAGATGCACTTGCTGAAGCTGATAGGAGGTTGTGTGTTGTGATGATTGAAGTAATAGCTGCGGCAACTGAAAAGATACGAGTGAGAAAGGCATTGCTGAACTCTAATCTCGTGAGGGTTGATTTACCTGAGATAGAGTATATGAGGATATCTAGAAGAGGAACTTTGGAGGTGCAAGTCAAAGGACAAGAGATGCCGTTTGAGTTTTATGCTAATATTGACTTTGCAGGTTTAAATCTGGATTCACTTAGACGCATGAATGCCTGCCCAATTCTGACAAATGAGTCCAAGCCTCGTCAAGCCAAGATTGCAGAGAAATTTAAGTCGTGTATTGAAGAAGCATTGAAGGAACAAGAAGAGTACAAAGGCAAAGAGCTGCTTAATGTCAAAGATGAACCGGAAGAATGGTAGAAGAGATTGATGCTGAACGAAGAAAAAGATAGAAGATATTGCTGAAGATTCAAAGATAAATCTTAGGGGGAGTACTGTTAGGGTTATTTCCTAGTTAAGATTTACTTTGTATTTTGTTTATATGTTTGTAAATAGTTTAGGGTCTATTTTGTTATATTCCTTAAACTTGTAATTGTTTGCTTTAAAGCATGTAGTGAGAGAGTGTGAGGAGAGAGGCTAGATCACAATTTCACGTAAGAGAGAGAACTTGTGTGTGTGATTTATTTTCTCCTGCACCTTGTATCACAATACTGCTTTGATCATCAATATACAAAGAGAATTATTAGTATGAATTGTGTTAATGATTAAACTGTGTTTGTGTTGATGTTATTCTGATCATTGAGCGATATTCACGATCCAATTGAACCTATCAAGTAAGGATAGCCTTTAAGGATTTTTTTCCTTTAGTTTGCTTATATGTATTGATAGAGGATTATATAACATGTTTCGAGTTATGAAGGACTCATGTGATTCAACTGAATAGCGATTCGATTATTGATTGGTTGTTACTCCAGATCAGAATGGAGTTGGATTTAGCATGATTAATGGATATTGATAGATTTCAACTCGGGTACAAAATGAATTAAATAGTCGGATTAAAATGAAATGATTTAAATGAGTAAAGTTCATGGACGCGATGAAAAATCATAAAAATGAATAAAGGAGGTCAATAAAATGAATTGATAAATAAAGTGAAATGAAATAAAACAAACCTAATGAACGAACGTTATTAATAAAACAGTTGAAAGAATCAGGTGAATAAATACGTATAATAACGAGTGAATAAATGATAAAACGGGATTAATAAAATGAATAAATGTGGCACAACTCCAAAGTTGTCCATGATGATACACTTTCCATTTTAAATGTACTAGCGTTATCTAGCTCTCTCGAGTTGGACAAGAATAAGTCAAACTCTAGAAGTTGAATCACCAACTTGAGCACTAGATGATGATAGTGAAAAATGATAACACGCAAAAACAATTGTTATGTTTTCAAATGCATATGATACGGAACGGTTCTTGATTTCAGAGCATAGTTTGAGATAGTGATTAACTGTTATTTGAGATTAACTTCGAATGGTGTACAACAGGTTTCACTATATGAAAAAAAAAACGACAGAATAACACAACCATCTCAGGTCACAGGCAACACTTCATTTGATAGTATGATAGGTACACTTATATATAGGATGTACCAGCGGCGTATCCACCATGCCCTTATCATACCACATTTGTCGCATTGCCCTCAAACACATGACAAAATTTACTATTGTTTTCATGCACCAGCTTTCATAATTTCGTGTGCACCCGTAATTATTTTAGCTTTTGCATGAACCACCTAGTTCACTCGATCATGTGCGGGTCAAGGGTACCTAAAACTTCTAAACTAATATGATGATACATATAGAATCTGATTTCATGTTCAACTGTCTTGTGAAATCTTGTTCAAGATAATATATAAACTGATGATTATGAAGAGTTGGGTCCATTAGATAGTCTCTTTTTTTTATTCATATAAATAGGCTTTCTTGTTCATAGGCACGTGAAATCAAGTTTGTAGATATATAGATTCATAAATCATATTTATAGAAAAACCAAGTTCATGTATCAAATTTATAACCAAATATGCGTGTGAAAACCATGTTTGTGATAAGTCACGTTTATTAGCATTAGGATATGTGGTGTTTACGTAAAAATTTAGTTTCTTAAGATGGTGGAAAAATCAACTTCATGAATGTTTAGGGATAGAAAATCAAATTAACATATACCTTCAAATAGATTTGGTTGTGTAGTACAAGGTTGTTTGTGCATGATAAAAGTTTGAAATGATAATAAGTTCGAATTTCTTTTTTTTTTTTAACTCCGCCATAAGATGGAGGGTTGTTTTCTTGAAAATAGATAACGTGGTTTACTTTTGATCTTTGATACTATAAAGTACTCAAGCATGGCTTGTGTTGTAAATCCTCATATATTGTTTGTGAAAAATACATATGTGAAGTGTGTATATTTGATAAACATTTATGAATAAACAACTTTTATTTATTTTTCTAACAATCATTTTTTTAGGAAAACTTTAGTAAATTTTTGCCAATTATTGAAACTTAGCATAAATCAGTCATATGTTAAGGACTTTTAAACTTGAGAGTTATTGAAACTTAAAGGTAAGGTTTGAAAAGTTAAAGAAATTATTCTCAATGGAATCGTTCATTGCTTAGAAATAAATTCCTTTTTTTTTAATTAAAAAAATGTATTTATTTATTTATTTATATTTTCCTCAAAACTCATTGGTTGATAAAACATTATTTGAGTAGGAGGTTTATAAATAACCACAATGGGTATGGATGCGTTTATGTAAAACGTGTGTATTCAGTTCGATTAGTGAATGTGAATATAGGTCGAACATTGTACGACGAGCTTCTATAATGAGAACACATTGTAATTTATTTATCAAGTTTATGTCTAAATCAATTTTAGATTTTTAGGTGTTAAACACACCAAAGTTGGTTAATGGAGTTCATGATTTGATGGTAAACTTTTGATACGATTATGAATCTGTAATTCATATTCAAGTTTATGTTATGATGATGACTTTCTTGGTTTGGTAACAAGTTTATGATTTGTTGATACGATTTGGTAATAACATCACATTTTGAAGAAAATTTTGAAAACATTTGAGGTAATGAGATCGTGCAGAAATACTTTGAGTGTAAACGTTCTATTAGCAAATCAAAAGGTTACATTGACTTATCAAAGTAGGTAAATCCGTTAACTTTTATGAAGACGTGACTACCTATAAGTCGACACTCACTTTCGAGAGTTCCCAGGTAAGTAACAGATCCAGCGGTAGGTTAGGATTTATACGAATACTTGCCTTAGCCAGAACATCTCAAAAGTACAGGTGTCCACCCTTCCAGTATTGCACGTGTTCAGTTTTGGGACTTAGACTTTGACGGGAATTCGAAAACCATGAATAAATATTTGATTTCAAAGTTCATTATTCAATTGAGATGAAACACTATGCCTTAGAATTTGAATTTAGATATTTGTTTCTCATGGAAATATCAAGGATTAAGAAAGTAACGATAAGGCTTAATTAATGATGTAGCCTATTATGAAATACCTAAAAGATAATAACATGAGAGGACTTATGCTTATATTGGGAAGTACTAAAGTATAATGAATAATAACATGAGAGGACTCATGCTTACATTATAAAGTGCTAAGATGTAATAAATAATATCATGAGAGGACTCATGATTATATTATAGAGTGCAAAAAGGTAACGAATAATAACATGAGATGAATCATGTTTAGGGTGCTTAGTTATAGACTAGGTCATCCATTTCTAATAACCTAATTCCCTATAACCATGGCTCTGATACCAATCTGTCACACCCCGACCGATGGCGGAATCATCGAGGCGGACGAAAGTGGATGATTGCTCATAGCACATGGTACTAGGTATAGTTTAAATATTATTAAAATCCGATTATCCAAACAAATAATACAACCAGAAATAACAGATAAAGTCTACTTTATTTAATTAACTAGGTCCAAGTCCCTAGTCATGAGGCATCCAAAGATCCTAACTTGCTTTTCCTGAAATCATGTGAAAAATAAATGGTCAGCTAACGAATTAGCTGGTGAGTAAACATAGGTTTGAAATACATATAGATACACTGATAAAAAGTCACTTCATGTTGTTATGTCAAAACTTATAAATGCAAAACATGTACATACAAGATAACAACGCATAATCAAACCTTGAACAATGATAAGGGGGGGTCCACGTAATAATGATACTCAGTTATAATCACCCAAGAATCAGGGGGTGGGTCCTTTCGACCAATAGATCTACCATTAGTAACTGTCGGTTTCTACAAATTAATGATTACACTTGCACAAAAATTGCTATCAGGCTATGAACACATAATTTGCAAGTAAAGACATAACATGAATTGTTTAAATGAAATAACTGATCAAAATGAATAACTGCACAATGAAATCTCATAACTGAAATCTGAAATCTGATTTAAATACGTCACATGATATCACCCCAAATTGAAAACTAGAAAAGGGGCTATGAATACTCACTTGATAACTGGTCGATGAAATGAATAAACTACAACTTGAAAAGGCACCGCGAATCTCCTTAAGGATCACCTAAGGAATGTCGGCCTATGTTAAAATGATAGCTAAATGAATCTAGGAATCTAGAGTTCTAATTGGAATCTGGGTTTAAGTGATTAAATTATATAAATAAAAAGAGATAATAATGTACTTTAATAGATTTGTATAGAAATGATTAAATAAGTAATATCATGATTAAATGGTATATATATAACTTTTAACTGCTATGAAATTAGCTAGAATTAATAGATCCATATTGGGCATAACTTATATAATGAAATTAACTAATTTCTAATAAAATTATTATTATTTTTAAAATTAATCCTTTAATTGATCATCATGATTCGATTATGAATGTATATTTTATAAGAGAAGTCTTATATATGTAGATTAATTACACGTCTCGACCATAAATCTTTGTTTTATCAATGAAGTCTTATATGTATTAATTAAAACGACTCGATCATAAATCTATATTTTATAAAAGAAACCTTATATGTATTAATTATAATTTTGTATAATATCTTTCATAAATTAACTTGTAAAATACCTCTTAAATTACTAGTAATTAAAGGTATCTAATGTATCTAGACAAATAATTTGTTTATAATAAAAATGGTAAAAATAATAAATATACACGTCCAGGGACTCGAACCGTGGACCCCTTGCTTAAATTATGTAACATGGAACCAACAGACCAACACCTTTGGTGTTACAAATTTTGAAACAAAAACATTTTGACTTGACTTTTTCTTAAACCCAAATCTCAAATAAAACCCTTACATCGTAAACACCAAAATTGAAGATCAGATACAATTTGTAATCAAAATCAATTATAACCATGATGATCAGTGTATCATCACGATTAAAATGAAGTATTTGATTACCTAAATTGATGACGGAATGATGAAGATCAAGAGGAAAATGAACCGCAGCTGCTAGACGAAAATTGATGATCCAAAAATGTTGATGCGATCAAATTGATGATTCTAAAACAGTTACTGATTATAGGCGATTAAAAGCCCAAACGTAATTGATGATAAAAACACACCAGATACGTCGATCGACTGATGGATATGAAGATGACGAACTTGGGATCAATTGTTGATGTGTGTGGGTGTTATAGATAAATTGTTGGTGCAGAAAGATTTAGTGTATGTGAAGGAAGGTTTTGGAGGATATATACAAATATGATTCGAAGTCAAACGTCGTAATAGAGTTTAAGTGGGTTTCGGCTGTAAATGGGGATAATCCCACAGATTTTTCGTGTATGTTGTTAATTCAAATGTGTGTTTAAGTGTTAATAGATTAGATGAAGGTTTATGGATAGTTTAATTTGAGTTTTATGATCAAATGCACTAGATTTGATAAACTCGCCGGAGAAATCGGATAAAAGTTGTTTTGATGATCTACTACGAAATTCTAGACTTATATAAGTGTTCTAGGTTCGAGTTTGCTTGATAAACATGCAGGAACGGTTGAAACGAATTTTAAGGGATTGATTTTGGTGTTTTGTGTCCTGCCGGAGCATCGCCGGAGTGTGGCCGGAGACAATCGCCGGGAAAACGGGATGTGGGCTGGGTTTTAAAAACATTTAACAGTTTTGGCCCTTCACGTTTTGAACTGATTATAGTTTGAGTTAATAAGTTTTAAATCAGTTTCATTATTACACAAAGGGTCCCTGTAGTTAGTTTTGTTATTACTTTGTTAACTTGACTAACCATGCCAACTTACCTAGATTTATAAAAAGTTCATGAATTTTGTAAAACTTAGTTTTAATATAATTGATATAATTTTCTTCATAAGTTTCCTCATTTTAATTGATAACTTCCGTCAAACTTTATCAATTATATAAAATTCGTTTTATACAATCTTTTTAGTTTCTTTTGTTAGATCACTTATTATTTTTATAACAATAAGCATGTTAACTAATGATTTGTTCAAAAGATTTAGATGAAACACAATTAGAAAATGGGTCTTTTTCTCACAATGATTTAATGATTATTTTTATTATTATTATTATTATTATTACTATTATTATTATTATTATTTTAAAGATGATCACACTAAGTTCGGGTTTGGATTCCAATCTGGGCAGATGTTACAGAAGGCGCTGTGAAATAGTTGCCCGAAGGCATTGTAAAAACAGTTGTATGTTTTCTCCTCGAAAAGGATTTAAAAGCGGGCAAAAAACTCACATTTGAAGCGCACAACAATTTAAACATCAAAGATGTAACAAAAGAGCCTAGACCGTCTTACAACCTGCTTAAAAATTAATCACTAACTATTAATTTATACTTGTACTTATATAAATATATAATATACATATAGTATTCGCTAGGATTCCACGTATTCGGTTCAGTTCCTTAAAATAATAGTAGCACATCATACAAGAGTACACGTTTCACATTCAAAAATCAAACTTGCATTTATACTTATTTCCATGCAACTTAGTTTATAGTATCACTAATTCATACCCGACACACATTATCAATACTCTAGTAACCATCTCTTTATTTGCATACTATCATTTTCGGATGTTAGTGGACCTTGTCCCATTTCATACCTCATCATGCATTACTATAAAATTGATACGGACATTTTACACATTTTCACATTGTTCCACATATCCATATATACATACGGTCCATTCAATTACACCATACCATTACATTAAAATCAAGCACGTTAACCTACACAATCTTGTACGCACACACCTTTCATAAACAGACATGTCATACGCGAATACCTGCATTTATAACTCGATGCTACTGTGATTATATACATGCCTACATTATGTTCCATCAATTGCAATATATCTCTTTACATAATAAAAGTTTGCTGGTGCTAGTTTTCATGTTCATGTGCACTAAACATACATAGTCATACAACATCGATTATTTGTATATATATATATATATATACACTCCAAACAATCACTACATCTATACATCCATGCATACACCTACAATGTACCCACCTTTTAATTTGTGTCTGATTACATATTATTCCACGTACATGATGAGCTTATATACATACATACATTGATATTTACATACATACCATGATCATTGCTTCAATAATTTACATCGATACATATATATAAAATCGACAATTCACTGTTGCTCATACAATCCATCACATGCATATATATTTGATATCTTGCTGCTACTTACCAACATCTATACAAGCATGTATTATGCATGCTGCTACTATTAAACTTTCCTAATCATATTATGCACCTTTGATTTCTAAAGATGCATATTTACCATGGATGATATACTGTTATACATACAATTTGCTGCTCTACACTCTTATACATACTTATACCCAATAAATATATATATATATATATACATACCGATGATACATACACATCCATCACATACACATACTCGTACAGTACGTATATAAATGTTACATTCATTCATACAACATGATATACATATACACGTCGCATACATCCTGTTTCGCTATAAACATAGTCGGCTACATATATATACATACAACACACATATATATAGATCATCATACAATCTAGCTTGAACCGAAACCGAATCGTAACCCGTAACGAAAACCGAAATCGAAACTCAGTCGAATACGAAACCATATCGCGATGTATAACAGAAGGTAGTACGATAAATATATACCAAATGTTGAGTGAAGCAAAAGAGCTACTGATCTGACGCCGAGATGATTATAGTTGCAAGATCGCTGGAGAAACTTGATCTGCCGGCTGCTGTGCAACAGGGGGGTTGTTGCGTCTGGACTCCTCGTGGCTGTTGGAGAATGATGACGACTTGATCGAACAGGTTGCAAGAGGTTGTGATGGTGAATGATGCGGCTGGTAATTGAGATCGTGAGGATGAGGGAGATGGGAGGGATGATTTGAAGATGTTCGATAGGGCTGTAAACGAACCGAACTTTCAGCGAACAGTTTGTGAACCGTTCGGCGGGAAGTTCGTTTGTGTTTGTTCATTTAACAAACAAACGGACACGGACAAAAAAATCCGTTCGTTAAGCTAAACGAATGGATATGAACAAAGGTTGCTTTCGTTTGTTTACGTTCGTGAACGTTCGGTTTATAGAGGCAAATATAATCATGAATGAATATGTTCGTTTATGTCCGTTCGTTTAAGTTCGGTAGTTCATTATGTTTTTAAATTTCATATTTAACATTTAGGTGAATACTTTACATTTATATAGGCAAATATGGTCATGACAACATTACTTTTGTTGTGTATGATTAAAAATATTATTTTCTTCTTAAGGTTTATTTGATTTTGTTGTATATGAAGATTTTAATTGGAATAATCTTAATCAAGATACAATGGCTTATTTGAATATTAATAAGGTTATGAGGTTTATTAATTTTTTTATGTGTTTTATACATTTTTTAATCTAATTTTTGTTTATTGTAAACAATCCCATTAAATCAAAGAAGTAAACTAAGGATGTTTTTTGGGAATTATAACCTATTGATTAGCTGTCATGTTAATTAACTTTGGATAATTGTCTAATTTAGCCAAACTTAATTAATTAGTTTGGTGGTGGATTGTTAAAGATTAAAAATGTTTTGTCAATATATTCTAGTCAAATGTTCGTTTGTGTCCGTTTGTGTTGGTTTTGTCCGTTTATGTCTATTTGCGTCCATGAACAAAGTTCGCGAACCGTTCGTAAACAACTTTAAAACCTTAACAAACCGTTGGAGCTGAAATTAAAACTGAAGCTTACCAAATTGAAGATCCAACTGTATTGACTTGTCGGTGCTAAACACGATGCAAGACGTTGATAATAATAGACTATGGGGGAGTATTGTTGGACCTGAATTGTAGTCTAATATTATCAACACAGTCAAAGTCAATAAAAGTCAACGTCAATGGTCAAAGTCAACGCAAAAGTCAAGACGACGCGTTCGGGACGAAGATTAGAGACAAGACGTTGAAGACGACGGAGTTTGATAGTTATTAAATATATTTGTGTCAACAAAATATATTTAATCGTTTTCGTCATTTTAGTATTTTATGTAATATATATATTTTGTCTTAATGATAAAATATATATTAGACTAAACATTAGGGTTTTATTTGTATTATTTCCATTTGTCATGTTTTAGTCTAAGTATAGGGTCCTAATTGTCATTAGTCCAAAATGTCATTAGGCTATAAATAGTAAATGACAATTAGGGTTTTGGGGGCTTGAATGAGCAAAGAATTGGGGTTTCCACTTTTGTAATATCTGATGCAATTCTATATAGATCAAATGAGGGTTTTATGAGTGTTCTTCATGTGTTCATCCATATTCATATATTTTATGTCAAGTTGATCCAAAATCTTCACAATATACTGATTCAATAGTGTTTTGACACAAAAACCCCAAAAACTTCACAAAAATCTCAATGATCAAACAATCAAAAGTGTCGGGCGAACTTATAGGTTCGCTAAGAACAACGGGCGAAGCTATGCAAATGCTCGGCATAGATTCGCTTAAAATTATGAACTTTCGTTCAGGTATTAACTAGTTTCGATTATCTTGCAGATTTGAAGATTTGAAGAACACCAAGAACACACACACACACTGTGTGTGAGAAACTTTCAGATCTGCAATTTTTCTTCAGATTTCTTGTAAATTTTGAAGTGGAAATGATGTTTTTGCTGATTATAAGTGAAGATCTACCACAAAATGTTGTAGATCTGAGGATTTGGATGAAGATTTAAAACTCATATCTTCGTTTCTCTCTAGAAACCCACTAGATCTACTTTCTCTTTCTAAAATTTCTTCTAAATTCTTCAACTCAGTAACAAAATCTTCAAAAACAATAAAAAATCTCAATGTCAAAACACTGTCTGATTCATTTCGGGACTGTTTATTGTGTTGGAATTTGCTTTGGGTTTGTCATATTTGGTACTGGGAAGCTTCAGAAACAAACGGATCTTCAATTGGTTGTGTTTTGAGGCTGTTTTGGTTGATTTTGGACTAAGAAAGTTTTTCCCGTAAGTCAGCGAACTTAGACATTCATCCAGCGAACCTATTGATCATCCAGCGAATCTATAGAATATTTGTGATTTGGAAATATCTTTTCTAACTAGAGAATCTATTAAGTTTTTGAACGAAAGTTCAGCTGTTTGATTCTGTGTGCAAGCGAAGTTGCGCGAATCTATTATTTGAAGCACACAAGTTTGTTCTGTCGGGCGAATCTGTGCTCATTATCCAGCGAATCTGTTATATTGCCGAGCGAATCTGTTGGGCGAATTTGTTTAGCGAATCTGTTAGGCGAATCTGTCATCAGCGAATCTGATATCTGTTTGAAATTATGACCACATCAACCATAAACATGAATGATCTGGAGAGTGTTCAACCAAACAGGCCACCGAAGCTTGTAAATGGTGAAAATTTCGAGGATTGGAAGCGGTGTTTGAAGGTGTTTTTCTACTATACTGATTATAATCAATGGGAGTCGATTGTTAATGGCCCTCACATGCCAAAGAAGGTTGAAGGAACTGTTACTTTACCAAACAATGATCCAAGTACCTACAGTGAGGGTGATATCAAGTTACTTGATCGTGATAAAAAGGCCCTTGGAGCTTTGATACTCTGTTTACATCAAGACATTTACAACAGGTTTGCTAAACACACAACTGCAAAAAGTTTGTATGATGCGTTGTGTGAGTTCTATGATGGTAATGAGGATCTGAAGTTGGACAGAAAAGCTCAAGTTGAGAAAGAGTTTAATTCATTTATGGGGTATAAGCAAGAAATTCTAACTGATATAACCAACCGTTTTCTATCTGTATCAAGCAATCTGAAAAAGTATGACGAGAAACTGGGAAATCATGAGCAAGTTACAAAGCTTTTAGATTCACTTCCCCCTCAGTGGAGTCTTCAGATCAAAATGTTGAAGCAAGAGCGAAACTTTCATGACTTTAAACTAATGGACGTGATAAACAAGCTAAAGTCATTTGATCTTGATGTGAAGAGGAGAGAATACAATTAGTCCATGATGCTTCCAAATGTCCATCCTCAAAATGCTGCACTAATTACATTCGCTGCAAACTCACATATTTATGGTGCTGCATCTGGAGGATCATCAAATTTTAGGTCTGTTAAATCTGATAGTGCATCTACAAGTGTTGGTTCAGGCTTAAACGCATATGTCGCTACTCAGATTCCATCTGACACAATGGCTTTGTTTGGAATGTTTGTTCATAGTTATGAAGCTCTGGTTGCAGGAGAATTGAAAGGAAAAGGAATGACTGTTGAAGATATGTATCAGGTGGATCCTGATGATCTTGAAGAAACTGACATTCAATAGCAAATGGCAATGCTCACTCTTCGTGCTTGAAGATTTGTGGAAAGAACAGGTCGAAGAAATTTTGGGAATCAGGGTCAGAACAACAAACTTGGGTATGATAAAGGGAAGTTGAGGTGTTACAACTGCAAGCAATTAGGACACTTTAAGGGAGAATGTTGAGGTTGTTCAAAAGAAACTGAAGAAGAGAAAACAATATGCTAAGGAAAAGGAATACTCGTTGGATAGGGAGATTGATGAGGTGCAGGCTGAGTTAGATGCTGAAAGGGTGAGAAAGACAAAGAGAAAATCTGATGCATCTGGTGAATCTGAAAGGAGAACGAAGCAAAGACATGAGGTTCCGGTGACAGCTGCTGAAACGGTTACTGAGCTCAAAACTGAATTGGAGTATTTAAAAGTAAACATGCTGAGTTGGAAAAGAGGGATAAGGAAAAAGGGGATGTGATTAAAAGAATGGCCAGGATGGTAAAGGACCAGCAATGTTTATTGGTTCGGGTATTCAAAGAATTAAACAGTCTGAAAGAGAAAGAAGGGTCATTTCGCGCAATGTCTGAATAGGAGCTGAACAGTCTAATGGATGCCTCAAGGTATCCGTTAATGGATTATGGTGTTAGAACTAAAACTGAGGAAAAGATTGTTGAAGATGTGTTTGATGAAGATATGGGATTGGATTTTGATGCATTCATTGGCCCCGAGGTTGTTGTTGGTTCAATGGTTAACGTAGAAAGTGAAGAAGAAATTGAGGATGATCCGGAAGATGAGCCTGAGATGTACAATGTTGAAGATAGGACTGTCACATACTTATTCGAGCACATCGATCTTGACAAATCCAAATGGTTCAAGAAAGATAATGCAGTCATTCCTGAAGTCCTTATCTTTCAACACTTGGACGAGCCGAATACCATGCAGATGGACCGACAGGTAATTGCGTGGAAATACAACACTGAGATCGATGCATATATGATTAAGAGAAAAGGGGGAGACATATGTTATATAAAGAACAGGAAGCACTTTGCTACACTGCCCAGATGGGATCTGAGGAGATTGGCTGAACTCCCTCTGCTTGGCAAGGAGGAAAGTGGCAGAGCAAGTGCATTTGAGATCGCAATCAGAAGGGCTGCTGAAGATAATTTCAAGGAATTTGGGTATCAAAAGCCGAAGAGGATGAGGTCAAAGAAAGACAGGCACTGGGTATCGTGGAAAGGAAAGATCATGCTGAAACTGACTGCTCCAAAGATTATGAACCGAGTTAGAGTTCTCGATACCCAGCTGGAACGATTGAGTGAATTTTTTAAGTGGTTTTACGATAATAGTACTGGTGAAGCGATAATCAGGTTAAAGGGTGAAGATCGTCCGGAAATCAGATTGTTCGATCCTATGGAGATCTTCTCCTTCTGTGATGAAGATTTGAAGGTTTTGTGTGAGAATGAGATCAAGCATGGGGCTGGAGATGATACTCGAACTGAAGCCAACTTATTTGTGAAAGTTGCCAATAAAGCTCGAGGTGTGCGTGCTGAATTGAGAAGGGTTAATGAAAGGCTTAGAAGGACTGATAATCTGAATATGGATATGGATGACCTATCTAAACAGTTAGATGAGTCAATTAAGAAAAGGTTTGAGAAGCCCGCTAAAGTCGAATTGAATGTTATCGGTGAGGAGCAGACTGCAGATATTCAGGATGAGACTACTATTGCTGATTTGCCTGATACTGTTGTCACCGAAGCACAGTTTATTGAGTCGTTTTTGGATTTGGGTGATAGTGATGATGCTGGATCGGAAGACATTACTAATCCTTTAGCTGGAGTAGAATCAAGGGCTGGAGAATACATTGAGAATCTTTGAAGCCGAAAAAGACGGAGCTTAACCAGAAGACTTCCCCAGGTGAGGTCCAACCTAAGGGGAGTATTGATAGTACATGTATGAGACATCCATCCCGATTCATTTTCTTTTTCTTTCTTTATGTAAACCGAACCGTCGAATAATAATGTAATCTTATGGTTTATTATGAAATAAAGGTTTACGTTATTTTAAATCTCTTTATATTAATATTTTAATTACCAATTTTAAGTTATAAAGTGATTTGTATAGAAATTACTAAGGTATCAATAAGAAGTTTTATAAATAAATTGATAGTTAGTTAGTATGGTTAGTTAAGTTAACTAATTAAAGATAAAACTAACTGCAGGGACTAACTATGTAAGACTGAAACAAATATTAAACCTATTAACATCAACTACAAACAGCTCGAAACATAAAGGGCCAAAACTGTAAATTTTTTTAAAACCCAACCCCCACTCGCAAACCCCGTTTTCCCGGCGTGTTCTTCCGGCCAAACTTCGGCGACTCCGGTAACGACCAAAACAACCAAATTCTTCGCATTGGAACTCGATTAAACCGTTCTCGCATCCTTATCCACTAGGTTCGAACCTAAAATCACCATAAAATACCGTTTATCGCGAGATATATTCAAACCAATCAAGAACCCATTTAATCCGGCTAAATCTAAATTCAATTCGACATAATCGATCACCAAAAATCAATTGACTTATCTAGAACACCCCCTTGATCAGTTATAATGTGATGAACAAATTTAATCAGTAATTATCTTGAAAAATCGTTCAAATTTAACTCATCTTTATCCGAAACAAGCTCGATGTCGTTGCAACACCTTAACCGCAAGTTCATTCGATTATAAATTAACCAAATCATTCAGATGAACTCGCATTATCAATCTGCAACACCAATTGCAGCATTAAACACATACAAACAGTCGATTTGATCTCTGTTCTTCGTTACTCTGGCTCTCACTCGACGACCTACACCGGAGCCATTACAGTTATCAAATTGTTGGGGCTTTTGATCATTATACATCGACGGGTGATTCTGCAACATTAATTTCGTTATCGTCAATTGCTTGTACATCGATTGATCCGTACGACTGCGTGTTCTTCTTTCTTATTAATCGTCGTCAATTATTCATCAACTCTGGTAATCAAATACTTCATTACATTCGTATTATCATGTAGATTATGATTCTTGTTGCTGATTTCAGTTTTAGATTTCTGTTGATGTTCAATTTTGGTGAAATCGGTTCTAGGGTTCATATGCGAAATGGGTTTAAGAAAAAGAAAGGTTACAAATATTTCGTTTTAACATATTTCAACTAAGTTGCTTTGGTTTGATGGTTTGGTGTTTGAATGAACTACAGAGGGTCCCGGGTTCGAGTCTCGGCTGGATTGTTTTCTTTTATTTTATTTTAAATTTCAAGTTTTACAATTTTATTTCTTTTACTAACTTCCTATAAATATTATTATTATGACATTAATTATGAAACTATTTATAAAAGTTTTACAAGTAAAAGAAAATATATATGTTTTGTACAAAAGTATATAAATAATATATAGATTAAACGATTAAAATTCTCAAGCGGGAAGTTTTGAGACGTTTAGATTTTTATAAAAATTCTACTTACGGGTTTTTACTAAGTACTAGACTTATTTTAATCATGATTATTCATTTAAGAGTATGGTAATTATATTTTTTAAGTCACTTTTAACAAAACGGTCATGTCATTTAACAAGTCATCTATTTATAAATTATTATCGTGAAGAGATAAGATTCGTATACAACTTAAACAATATATTGCATTTTAAATCAATATTAAAGTAATCTATTAATATTACATTATTTTATACTTTCAGTTGTAACATTTATTCACTTAAACCCATATTCCAAATTAGAACCCTGGATTTCTAGTTAATTTTCAATTATCATTCTAACGTAGGATAAATCCTTTAGGTGATTCTTAAGGGGTTTCCTGTTGATGTTTTCCAAGTTTTATTCATTTTCAGTCGATCAAGAATTATCATGTGAGTATTCATAACCCCTTTTCTTGTTTTCAATTTGGGGTGATATCATGTGACGTATTAAATCAGATTTCAGTTGTTCAGTTATTTCAGTTTTCAGATTTCAGTTGATCATTAAAACAATTCATGTTATGTCTTTACTTGCAAATTATGTGTTCATAGCCTGATAGCAATTTTTGTGCGAGCGTAATCATTAATTTGTAGAAACCGACAGTTACTAATGGTAGATCTATTGGTCGAAAGGACCCACCCCCTGATTCTTGGGTGATTATAGATGAGTATCATTATCATGTGGACCCCCTTATCATTTGTTCACGGTTTGGTTATGCGTTGTTATCTTGTATGTACATGTTTTGCATTTATAAGTTCTGACCTAACGACATGAATTGAATTTTTATCAGTGTATCTATATGTATTTCAAACATATGTTTACTCACCAGCTAATCCGTTAGCTGACCATTTATTTCTCACATGATTTCAGGAAAAGCGAGTTAAGAACTTTGGATGGCACACGACTAGGGACTTGGACCTAGTTAATTAAATAAAGTAGACTTTTTTTTCTCTTATTTCTGATTGTATTATTTGTTTGGATAATTTGATTTTAATAATATCTAAACTATTTCTAGTACCATGAACTATGAGCAATCATCCACTTTCGTCCGCCTCGATGATTCCGCCATCGGTCGGGGTGTGACAATGTATAGGTTGGACTCACCGGCATGTCGGTGTTACTTTAGTTTTGCTGTGTATTTAGTTGTTTTTGTACTAGCGAACCTACGGGCGAATCTATAGATTCGCCCGGAAGTCTAGATTAGTATAGTCTTTTGTTTAGATCAGCCGCCGGGCAAATCTGTGTTGTGTCGGCGAAGCTGATAGGTTGGCATGACAGATTCGCTGTCAGCGAATCTGTCAGCGAACCTATGACTGCACTATATATTGTAATGTTTTCTCATTTCAATACAAGTTTTTGCCAGTTTATCAAACCCTAATTGTGTGTGTGTGTGTGTGACGGCTGAGGTGCTAGGAGCTTATTATTATCATCTTGTAGCTTGTTTACCTCTGATTGTGTTGATTTGATTCTTGTTATAGTGTGTTGAGTGTTATTGGACAATATTTCATTGAATCTTAGTGTGTTTTGTTGTTTATTAATCATCATAGCACTGAAATCTCAATCTGATGGACCAACACAAACGAACACGGACAAACTTTTATATTCGAAACTTGTTCACGAACAGTTCGCGAACAACTTAAAACCTTAACAAACGAACACGGACTAGCCTCGTCCGTGTCCGTCCGGTTCGTTTACAGCCCTAATGTTCGATGATGATGATAATGTACAGGGGTGGGGCTAATCGACTAGGGTTGGGTTAATATTATTAAAATTTACACTTTTGGCCCTTACAATATAGTAGGCTAATAAGTTTAGGTTTTAAATTTAATAACTTAGTTCAGCTATTTACAAATCGAACCCTATATTAAATGAAACTTAACGGAATTATGTAAAAGATGGTTAATGGTGTTAATCCGAATTTGCGAGTTATCACATCATCCCCTTGTTAAAAGAATTTCGTCTCGAAAATTATGTTGTGTCATTGGTTCACTACAACGAAATAGAACAAAAGATGAGAAAAATTTTCAGGTTGTCATATCATCCCCTTGTTAAAAGAATTTTCCGTCCCGAAAATTAAATCATTAGCATTAGCGTATGGCATTGACGTTTTGAATAGTCAAGGGTGTTCGTACATTATTAGGTTTTATGCGTTCTTACGTTAACTTCGATTCACTTTTTGAATTTCAATGAATTTTAATAACAAGAATCTTACTATGCTTGAGTGTTCTGAATTTTCGGCTTGGTTCAATAATTCAACTAGTTCCTCAAGAAAAAGTATTTGTTCATCACTTTAAAGATATTAAGTGACATGACGAGTGTCTCTCTATGAGGCACTCCATTTGGTTGGAGACACAATAATTATTGGACCAATCCTATGAAGGATTCAAATGGTTCGATTAATCGTTGGTTTGATGTATTTTTTTTTAAGTTTTTAGAATTCTCCATTTGTAAAGAACGACTTATGTTTAGAATGTTTCAAAATACTTATATCAAGGAGCTTGATGTTGTTATTCGGATATCCAAGTGTTGTGTCTTAACTAAAAAATTATATATTCTTATAGATCATTAAATACTCTCAACCGTGTGTAAGTACTCTAATTTATTAAAAGGAGTGTTGTCAACACGCGGACATAATGAATGTCATAATTTTTTTACGAATAGATAGAGAAGGATGAATAATAAGACTACTTATATGTTTCGAAAGTACATGTTTTAGGGAAAAATGATAAAGAAATTTAATAGGTATTTCTTTCTTTGATAGTTATTGGATTTTCTATGTTGAAGAGAATGACTAATTATACGACATAGGATAATAGGTTGTTAACTTTTATGTACTGAAGTAGTGTTAAATTAAAAGAGTCGATGTTACATGAGTTGTTCCTAATCATGGGAGTACAATAAGTTTTATTGTTGATGAAATATGAGTGTTACGGTTAGAAGTGTGTCGGGGGGTATATAATACGCCCAACATTTTCTCATGTAGAAAGTTTTCAAGAATCTTATCTTTCTATTCGAATAACAGATTAGTTCAATCGTATAGGCCTTCTAGGGTGGTATAACAATATTCCTTTAAAAATACGGGTTTTAGTTTACGCATAGAATAGATAAGAGTTTAACCAATAAGATGTTAGCAAAGATTTTGATATGGAGCCACACTGAGTGATAGCGTTCGAATTCGTCATTAGGGTGTTTAAGGGATGGTGAGAGATAGTAGTCTGGTTTGCTAACATGTTAGGTAAGGATTGCGTGTTATTTGTGACATTCTGACCAATGAATCGAAGCCAAAGCAAGCACATATTGCAGAAAAGTTCAAGGAGTGCATTGCACGTGCTATTAAGGATCAAGAAGATCATGCCTCTAAGCCTCTTTTTGATATAAAAGAAGATCCTGAAGATTACTAAAGTTGATTCCAAATGCAAATCTAAGGGGGAGTATTGTTAGACATTTATAGATTAGCATTTAGATTGACTTTGTAATCGTTTCTTTTGTAATAGTCTAGGGACTTAGTATGTAACTTTGTTTCTAGATACTTTGTATTGGTCTATAAATAGCATTTAATGTCTCTCTGTTAGAGAGCTTTTTCATTCATTGTTTAACTTTCGCTATTGATCAATACAATTGCATTTTATGAGTATTCTCATTGTGTTTTGATCGATATCATTGTTCTGTGAAATTATCTCGTGATTGTAATCGATTAATGCAAATTTGTAGATCGTAAATCCTGCTATATCATGTGATTCCAATTTCTATTTCTATTGGCAGGCTATTAAGCTGGAAAAGCCATTCGTTATCTTAAATCGACTAGTAACGCAATTATTAAATCTCTTTGATAATATTGATTAAATCTCTTCTATAAAATACAAGTTATATATTTTTTTGGAGATTTATACATATAAATAGTAATTTAAATAGTATACTTAGATATTAACTCGCATTTATTTGATCACTTTATTAAAGACGGGAATAACGAAGATTTTGACATATCCATTCATCAAAATAATAACGAAGCGTTACATTTTCGAGAATTTAAATACGAATACAATACAAGATAGATAACTTCGGGTTCAAGTCGGGCATTCGGGTTCGGGTTTCGGACAGATGTCACATTTGATACATTATAATATTTGATAGGCTCAAAATATATATATGTATCTATACTATACCATATTATAAATATGACATATGCCCCAACCCCGAATCCATATACCCGACTCAAACCCGGATATGTTTGTCTTTTCTTTATTCGTATTTAAATTCATTAAGATCTAACGTTTCCTTTATTACTATAAATAAATATTTCGGGTTTCCATGTTTTCCCGTAATCAATAAAACGATCGAAATTATTATTCAAGATTTATTATTTAAATTTACCGATTTAATTAGTATTTACAAATAATGATACCAAAATATATAAATTTGTAATTTATAAAAAGTAATTTATAAATATTATCAAATTTATTTCTATTAAGTCTAAAAATAGTCATTAATCATCAAAACAAAATAATGATATGAAAACGTCAATTTTATTAAAGTTACAGGGTAACGTGGTTAATTTAGTTGGTTAAATTAAAGTTTTAATTAACTTTGGATTAGATATGAAAAGATTAAAACTTGAATTAAAAGTTTTTAACTCAAACTAATAATCATATCAAACTATAAGGGCCAAATCTGTAATTTTTTATAAAACCCAACCCTTACTCCCTGCGTTTGCATTTCCGGCTAGCCATATTTCGGCCACCTTAGCCGGATACCGGCAAATCCAAATACCACTTTTGAACCATTTTCAATCAAATTAAATCATGGTAAAACCATCCTCATGCTAGACTCGACCAATTCTATAATGTTCGGCTAATTCAAAACCTAGTTCAACCAAATCATGCGTTATAATCAAAAAGGAATTAAACAAATCATTCGTTTCTTCGATTTGAAACAGTCTATACCATTCAATTGGGTTTTTATCACCGAATTAATCATCAATCAATCTCCTTTCAACCCAAATCGAAACTGAACTCGTTATACCGTTTCCAACTCGAATTAATCAAATTGAATTACTGTAAAACACTTCTAATCAATCACTCCAAGTCTTTGATATTCTAGTTGCAATCAAAACGTTCTCAATCATACCTCCCTTGTTCGTCATTTTTGCGAACCTGCAACGTTCCAATTGAGCATCAAATCATTGATATTCTCTTCAATTCTGTTATGGCTTTCATTCCTCTCATCATCAAGAGTAATCCTGGAAGTTTAATTGCATTTTAAAATCTCCAATCTATCAATTTGATTCTCAAGTAGTCGTTGCATGTTCTTCTTCTCTAATTCAATTCGTCATCAACCAAGTAAGTGAAATACGACAAAATGATTATCATTATTCTACGATCAAAATCCCTCTATCAATTTTACATTTAATTGATTGATTTTGACGTAATTTAGGAATTAGGGTTAGGGTTCTTGGTAAAATTTAGGGATATTTAACTATTTTAAGATAAAAGCAATTACTTTTTGTTCTAATCAAATTCATCATATAGCGCGTCTAGTTAAGTGGTTGCGTGGTGAATGTAGAGACGCGATTCGAGTATGGTCTCTTGCATCTTCTTTTTTGGGCCATTTCTAGTATTTTATATAATACAAATTATAATAAACAACAATTTTAGATATCTTATAATCTCAAAAATATATATAAAGTTGAAATTCATAAAAACTCTTAAATATATATTTTAGCTTTACATAATAGTTTTGTAAAAGTTGAAATTCCTAAAACTCTAGTATTTTCCATTTATAAAGTTTTGTAATTTAAAAAAAAAATTTTGTACAAATATTTATTTAATTAGCTTTACCATATATAAATCATGTTAAAACTCTAGACATATTTCAACTTGTTATAAATATATATTATTATGGTTATCAACGCCTAAAATAGATTAGGCTTATTCACCAAGTTTCCATCTCCTATATATTGATTGTATCTCAAACTTCATCAATGAAATCATCTCTTTCACTCTATTATTATTCTCCTATTATTGTATTATTAGGCTAGTTTTACAACACGTTATCAGCACGAGACTCTGCGTAAAGAAGCGGTGGAACATCTATTTTGCAAACCATCTTCAACCATTGTACTATGTCAACAAAATTGACTACTCATTCGTAATGGTCATGGAAGATAACTATTTCATTATAAATTAAAGTTTGTTGTTTGATCGGAACATATAGAAAAAAGGAAGTGAAACTAATTTAATATGGTTCATGAGGATCCGAACATATCATACACAACCAACTGTCTAATTTAGCGTAAACTAATTAAAATTTTCTTTAGCAAACATTATGCAACTAAATGTCTTTGTATTCATATCGATTGATTAATCTAACACAAGTTTTTGTGATAATTACAATAAGATATTGTATCTACAAATAAATCCGCATTTATGTTTTACTAGGTTAGTGCCCGCGCTACGCTCGGGGCATAATACTCATGTGATGATTTTAAGGATATTCATTGACATGAACGGTTCCAATCAGTTTTGAGATAAAACTGTGGTAAAACTGAAACACAAAATTTATGTAAAATCTTGTTGTTTGGTATAACAATATTATAATCAAATTAAAGAGAATTAGACGTTCGGTTTTATGGTGTAGTTTTTGTTTAAACAATGTCGTATAAAAAGTTTTGTATGTTTTAAAAAATAATTATGTATTTAATTGTATGTTATTAATAATTTTATCTCTAAGTTTTATTTTTATACCCTAATAAATATAACCTTGCCCAAACACACCCTTAGTAGGAGAGGGTTGAAAATGTAAATAGTCTTAATTTTTAAATACTTTGCAAAATATTAGGGGATCAAATGAAAATTAATATTATTATAATAAATTATTATAGATAGATACATAATTTTTAAATATAACAATATTATTAATTTTGAGATAATCTCTCAAATAATGACAACTAAGCAAATGGATTTTAAATGATGCCAAGTAAGCAAATATGATTTTGCTATATTATATAGAAGATTTATGCTATTGATTGGATATTGATATTGGTGATTATTATAAAAGTCTCGGATACCAACCGTCTTATTTTTAGATCTCATAACTAGTTCCTATTTAAGATGATTTTTCAACATGCATCTCTAATCGAATCATATTGTGTGTATTACTTATCTTTTGAATTTTACATGGGCTAATATTCAAAACATCACTAAAATTATGTGTAAACTGAATATTTGATATGCTTACTTTATTATCTGTGATTTGAAATTCAGTGTGATCATAATTGTAGGCATAGTTTTATGTTTTATATGAATATATTTTTATTTATTTGACCTCGTATTTCATATATGGTATTATTTACTTAAGGATTGTGTTGAATAGAACAACTAAACTAAAGTTGTTTGTTATCACTTTATAAAAGAGTATAAATATGTTTACATATGACACCGAAAGTGTCATGCTACTTAGATCTCAATGTTATGATCATTTGACAAAAAGTTGTAAGATTCAAGATCAAAGTTTTTGCATTAAAGATATGACACCTGAAGTGTCATACTCTCTAATCTCATTATCAATTGACATAAGGTCTTAAGATTCAAGATCAAAATTCTTGATAAAAGATATGACACCTGAAGTGTCATACTTCATAAATCTAGTTAGTCGAGCAAGCACTCAAATATATTTATATCACTGGTACAATTTTATGTCTTTTATATATTTATTATCTATATTATATGTAGATATAGATATTATCATTGATAAAACAAGTAAAAGATCAAAAATAGTTGGTCTATTGTGATTCTTATTAAAGAGCATAAATATGCTTAGATATGACACCTGAAGTGTCATACGCCTTAAATCACGTTATCGATTTACATAAGGTCATAGTTTTAAAGACCGATAGTCTTGCATGACTTGGACGTATAAGAATTCTTATGAATGGATATGCTTACATATGACACCCGAAGTGTCATACTTCCTAAATCACAATATCGATTAACAGAAGGTGGTAAAATTCAAGACTAATAAGTTATGTATGACTCATATATAGACTTACTTCTCATTTGATGACTAGAAGATTTGAAAGTTGAATCGGATAAAACAATTTATATTTGTCATACCTTAAATATGCTCCTGAAGTAGCAGTATAATGGAAAAGGTATTGAAAGATTTTAAATCCGTAGGTCTAAGAAAATAATGAAAAACCGTTAAACTTGTACGGTTCTACTTCATCCTCTAAAAGAGTATTGTTATAAGATGATTGTTATAAATGTCATGATTATGGACATTGTGATGATAAAAATGAGACCAGCCACCAAAGTGGCAAAAGGGATTGAACATATGATAACACTACGGTGTTGTTCTATTGTATTAAAGAATTCCATATCCCTATGTAAAGAGAAGATTATTTGTAAATAAAATATGGCTAAAACCATTATAATTTGGCACACCTTTAATATGCTTATGAAGAAGCAATATGATAAAAAAAAAAGTTTGAACGGATTTCGTATTTGTATATCCGGGAATCTAATGTAAAAGTGTTTGGTTTTACTCCATTCCCTGTAGTGAATGTGAGTATATATATACATCGCGTACATGTTGTGTCTATGGATGTAGTTCAGAAAATTGTAATGATGTCCATTTTAAGAATGAGATAGACCACCGTAGGTGGCAAACAAAAGAAGTCATTACATGAGAACAAAATGTGAAAAAGATAAAAGGTATTATCCATGATAGCATGAGATGATAATATGTTGTTTCCTTCTATCTTCTACATTTTAAGCATATATGCAACAAAATGCATAAACGATCATAAACTACCAGTTTATAGATCATGATTATATTTATTGGCATGACCGGTTAGACCACGCCGAGTCAATGATGATGTGAAATGAATTGAAGAACCAGAGATTCTTCATGATTAACAAATACATTGTTTGCTCTTAAAGAGATATAAATATATACCAATTAAAATGGGGTGTGAATCCCTATACTCTGGAAGTGATAAATGATACACATAAACTAATGGGTATACCATTTAGAGTATTAAAACCGATGCATGGTCTAAGTGGTTTAAATTCACAACTTCAAGTTTGTGTATATAAGTAGCTTAGCTAATGAGATAGCAAGCACATTAATTCAAATTATCATATTAGTTTGGTATTATATCTTAAAACACTAATGATCATTGGAATAAGTGTCGGACTTTTATTGCTTATATACATACACAAATTGCTTTTGTTGAGTTGGCCACTCAATTGATTGCAAAGCCAATGATCATGAGAGCAATGTCTCAATGTCATGTTTTTTAACATGTTATTTTATGTGAAAGAACATTCATTCACATCAAGCCAACAAGTTATATCAATTTCTCCCCATTATAATTGGTTTTTGGTCAGAAACCAAACATCTACCATCTAAGGTTTTGGGTTGTGCGATATATTTTGTAATTATTCCACCACAACGCACAAAGATGAAACCTCAAAGGAGGTTGTGAATACATGTTGGGAATGAATCTTATTGATCTTTAATCAAAATTCCCAACATGAGGGGGAGATAAAAAGCAGCTGGAAAATGAAATAAGATTGAACGAATTGTCTTTGTATCATATTCCTCAAATTGATAATGTGAACTAGAAGTTCAAAAGATAATTCGTCGTTTACCAGACATATTCACTGACCCTAAACTAGTGAATAATTCACAAATAATTAGCTGCTAATGCTTCGATTAAGATTAGTGTCCAAGAAGGACGACTACATATATGTAGTGAGTCTATGACACGTCTAAAGCGTGATAGACTAATCGATTCCAAGATTAAAATCCTCGAAAAATAAGGAGCAAGTATTAAGATGGTCAAGTCGAGGTATAATGTAAGGGTCTCCTGTAGAGACAATAGACATGATGGTTCCAGATGAACCTCAGGTACCTGAATATGAATAGATCTCAGTAAATTATATAGTGTCTAAAATTATATGGAATCGAAATAAAATCGACGTTGATGATACTTTAAGTATTATTATTTAGCGCTTGAAATATGAAAACAATGAGGATCAAGATCTAAGACTTGCCTATGAATGAAAAGTTAATAATGATTGGCCAAAATGAAAAGACACAATAAGGCAAAGTTTAATTCTCTAATACGTTGGATACAAAAGGTCTTTTATATGAAAGCACTAAGCGAAAAGAATGATGGCACAATTGTTTTCGCAAAGACCTATAGTTGATTATGAGATGGCATGTTCTCTAGTGGTGGTTATAACGTCATTTCAACATCTCTCGCTGGTCTGGTAAAACAAATAGAGAATTGATATGTGTTGTATAAAGGTTGTGATTCACTTGATACGTGTAAAGTGATGTGATGCAGGTTCTCGAGAACAATATGATTGTTTTATACATATTTGAATACGAATACATTATTACACATCACTTAATTTATATAATTGGAAATTCGGATGAATTTCCTAAAGCAGCTGAGTGCTTAAAAAATTTAATTGAGAAACATCTTGGGATGTTATTCTTGTGCCCAATAAGCATTCACGAAAGAAATCATGGCTATGATATCTCAACAATATTATGTACAAGAATTGTACATTATATAATTTCGAAATGAAAAATATAGTGTCGATGAGATGTTTACATATGATTCGAAAAATCAATGCACGAATTTGAAGAGTTTATGCGCCAAATTTATGATGATTGTATGCAAATAAATGATTAGTCAAACTGAAAAAAGTTTGTGAAAGATTATAAATGCTAGAAGCATTGATATCAAAACCTCAAAGGTCTATTCTATTGAGTTAACAAGACGAGTATGGACTAATATAGTTGAGTCGAATGTGATATAATCGACCTAGTGATTGTCTCATATGTAAGAGATATAGATATAATATAAATGGTCCATAAGTTCTTACTAAAAGAACAAATGAGGTTTATATAAATTGTATATCATATGTTGAAAATACCATCGTATCTAGTGAAAGGATGGAAAATAATTCAAATTGTTGAAGAAAGAATTTTAAATTAAAGATGGTAGTACAAATATTTATGTCTCGATTGGCATGTCGAGCATTTTTATAATGTTAAGTTTATCCTTCGTTCAAGTTACATCAAAAGGATATTAAAACTTACGGGCATCATATCTTATCAATATGGTAGAAACTATTGGTCAAGATATACCATAGTTGAATGCAATTGATGTGTTAATATTAAACACGATTACACATATGAATTATTGGTAAGATATAGCTTATATCCAACTAGAAGACGCTGGATTATGGTAAAACATATATTTTGGTTAAATCTTCGAGGTATAAATTTTGGATTCATGTTTTACTAACCCATCGAAACAAGTTTACTAAGTTTTTTGCAGATTAAATGAATATGGAAAATATTACGACATTTGCTTATGAGATGAGGCATTACATGAAGATTATAGAGTATTGCTCAACCTAGAAGAATTGCACATTAAGGGTTCAAGCGGAAACCATTAACAACAGAAGTTTTGGTCCATTTCATAGAATATCAACACAAATCGTTTGACGGATATTTAAATGAGGGGGAGTCTTACGCGCTGCACTCTTTTTCCCTTAGCTACGGTTTTGTCCCACTGGGTTTTCCTGGCAAGGTTTTTAACGAGGCAGCATCCACGAGCGTATGAGGTTGATAACCAAGGGGGAGTGTTATAAATATATATTATTATGGTTATCAACACCTAAAATAGATTAGGCTTATTTACCAAGTTTTCATTTCCTATATATTGATTGTATCTCAATGTATATTACACACTTCATCAATGAAATCATCTCTTTTACTCTATTATTATTCTCCTATTATTGTGTTATTAGGCTAGTTTTACAACACAACTTAATTTTTATCATAAATTTAATAAATTTCGTATAGAGTTAGATTAAGAATTTTATTTATTTAAGGAATATTGGATTTAAATAATCCAACCTTTCAAGTATTGGCTTATAATAATTCCATCTTTAAAAGTTCTTCCCATCAGTCCTACCTTTCATTGTATTTTTTGATAATGGTCCGGAGTTAACATTTTTTAACTTTGTTAATTTTTTGTTGTACATATGACTTTCGAATTTTTTGAGATGAAGTAACATTTTATATTATTTTATGTTTTTAAAAAAGTGAGCTTTGAACCCATTGTATTGATTCATCTGAATAAACACCTCAGCACTAACCACTCCAACATACTTCCGATCGATTCATTCACTTCCATCTATGCTACGATTCATCGCTGCATCAGCCATCCAAAGGTTATTAATATTCATTCGCATGTGATTTAATGTTTACTCTTCGTTGAAGCATCAACAAAAATGATACCACCTTTACCGTTACTTTGTTTTCTACTCTAATATTCATCTTCCTCAAATTCAAACCCAATGCAAAATCATATCCCTTGATTGGAGATTACCGCTCAATCTACACCAATCGCCACCGTCTTATCCAGTGCATGCCTGATGACGTTCTTAGCTCGTCGGCCCTCACCGTGGTGCTCCGCTGTCCATTCGGTCCAAGCAGTGTCATCACCGGCAACCCCGTCTTGAATGTCCTTGGTGACACTTTGAAGTTTCATAGACAGTTATCAAACTACTAATTAAAATTGTGATCCGAATGAAACAAATCACACCGTTAGGTCGTTTTAATTCGATTATTTGTTATTTTGGATTCAGAATCGTTGGATACAGATTATAGATTTTTAATGGATATTGTAATTAATTGGTTTGGTTCTTTGTTAGCTGATGGATTTTTAACCTATGAGGTGATGGAGGACTATGGCGAGGACAGTGTATGGTTAATTTATGTCGATGGTGACTATTAGTTTTACATAATGTTTTATTTGAGGTTAATTAAAATTAAATAAAGTGCCACCTCATTTTAAAAAATTCCAAGTCATATGTCCACCACAACAAAATTTTAACAAAGTTAAAAAAAGTTAACTCGGGACTATCATAAAAAAATATGATGAAATGTAGGACTAATGAGAAAAACTTTTAAAAGTGAGACCATTGTAAGTCAATACTTGAAAGGTTGGATTATTTAAATCCAATATTCCTTTATTTTATTGACTAACAATTATCATTTCATATTATTAACCAATTTTCTATTATCATCATATTACTTGAAATTAGCAATCCAAATAAGTCACACTAATATTAAATCGTTACACCATCAAATATTATGTTAGGTCATGTAGTAGATTAGCTTATGTCTATTGTGTTTTTTGTCATAGTCTAGGGACTATATGTGTCAATAGTCTCCTAGTAGGTTTGTTTTAGTATACATAGAGATTTATAGCTCATTTCTTTTGTAACTTTTCTAGCAACAATTGCCTTGTAATATCTTATGCTATTGAATATAAACCACTCTGAATTTATGTGTATTTCAATCTTGTGTGTTTGAGTTGATTGATTTCATTTGTTGTTTAGAATTGTTTGTGACTAATTGCTTGCATATTTCGATCCAATTTGAGCCTATCAATTGATATCAAAGCTATTGGTTTTAGATCTATAGTTCGTGTTCATAAAAAAACGAGCTGTGAATCTTCAAATCTGATGTAATCACAATTTAGATCAAATTGATTGTTGATATCAGTTGTGTTTGATCAAAGAAAACACGAGTGGAATTACAATCAGGTGTTAAAATCAATCAGAATAGAGAAAAAGTGAGATCTATAGTCGTTTTTATTTAAAAGTGATCGGACTTAAAATCGAACTAAAATAAGTTAATATGATGAAAATTGAAGACGATTAGGATTGATAATCGCACTATTATACAACAATTCTGAAGTTTTTAGACAAATCAAACAACATTCATGAATTCTAGAAAATTGGTGTTGATGAGTTGGCGTTTTGGATCTAAGAATAGTCTAAAAATTGCCTAAGTGTTGGGCGTTTTAGTATTGTTCAGGCGCTTTTATACTGTGTGGATGTTTTTCTGTTACGCGTTTTACAATTGTTGAGATATTTAAGAGCTGTTGCGGCATTTTACATCTGAAAGTGAAGATAGGCGTTTTGAACTGTTTGGGCGTTTGACAACTGTTCAATCGTTTTGTGCAGAAATTTTCTAAGTAATTGGGCGTTTGACAACTGTTCAGGCGTTTTACTACTGTTCGGGCGTTTTACTTCAGAATTTCAGAATTTTTCTAAGTCTTAAGTGTTTCAAGTTCATTTAGTCGTTTTGAATACGATTCCAGACATTTTAACACTATTAAGTCGTTTTTGTCTTTAACTTAGAATTCTTGTTTACTTAAGAATTTAAAAAAATCCAAAAAAAAAAAAAATTAATTCAGTTTTTAGTTTAAAAATAAAAAATATCAAAGATATTTTCTCAAGTTAAATCTAAAATGGCTCCTTCTGAAGAATCAGAAAACCTTGTCCCAAAGTTGAAGAACATGCCAGATTTCAAAAGCTGGACGATGAGATTGAAGCATCATTTAAATTCGATTGATACAGATCTATAGAAATCAATTGAGAAAGGTCCATTCAAGGCCTATTCACTTATGGGTAAATGTTTACCACTTCAAGTCTTGACACGTCTAAATAATTACCAAACTGGTTACACAATGTATAAAGAATTAAAGGTGATTTATGATGAAGGTGAAGAGTTGCAAACTTTAAAGAAGAAAAAAATTGAAAATAGAGCTTGAATAATTTGAGCATATGCCTGGGGAATCAGTACATCATATGATGAAAAGATTCATATATCTTACAACGGAAATGTCTACAGCTGGGATTAAAAATGATCTCAAGGATTTAAAAAATGACAGGTTTCTGAATGCACTTCCATCGAATTGGAAACAAACTGTCACACGTTTGAAGCACACTGAAAAGTTCCCAATGGACTTAGACATGTTAATTGCAAAGACTAAATCTGTTGAGATTGATGAGAGTTCAAGAAGTAATGATCATGCTGCTCCATTATCTCAGTACAAGTATGTGCTTCTCCAGCAAGCACAGTGGATAATGCATTCCTTGTAAAGCATGATGATAAATCTGAACATGAGGGAGATCTATTTGTAGGAGCTGGTTTATTTGCCGATTCATTGTATTTAGGTGGAACTCCTATACATACTTCTCAAGCTTAGTCTCCTCCTAAAGCGCAACAATCCGAAACTCAAACTGAAAACTCCTTTTCTAACTCTATTAAAGTCAAAGATGTTATCATCAACCTACTGCAGGATGATGAAACAAAGACTGATGTTACTGCTTTCATGGCTAGTTTTTAAGCTTATTATGTTACTGCTTTCATGGCTAGTTTTTAAGTTTATTAGGGTAGTCACTTAACTAACTTATATCTTATTTTGCAGGATATGTTTGAGATGGATCTAAATGATGTAGAAGAGATGGACTTAAACAAGCAGATGGTTATGGTTGCTAACCAGACTCCGAAGCATGCATATGTTAACGGGAATTTTAAACCGAATGCAAATAATTGGTTTGATTTGACAAATCAAAGTCCAGGTGTTTCAATTACAATAGCTATGGCCAATTCTCAAGTAAGTAAAATATTGTTATACAAGTAAGTAAAGCGTAGAACGACCGTTTAAAATATGAATTGTCTAAACATATGTTTATTATTATGAATCATGTCTAAAGTTATAAAATGTAATTAGTATTGCATTATAGGCATGTTAACTTAAATACAAAAGAAATCGTTTGGAATACAACATTTGTTATATATTAATAAAACTGTGTACATAAAATTTGTAAAAGAAATATATATATATATATATATATATATATATATATATATATATATATATCAAATAATAAAGTGTAGGTAACTTACATGTTCAAATTAATTACAAGATAATCGTATCCATGTTCTTACGTGAAGGCCAAACAAATATATATTAATAACATGGATAGAGATTAAATAAAAAATATATATTCTTAGACACGTGTATTGCCCCTAACCATCCTTGTAACAAATTCTCTTGCAACGTTTAAGTACTTGTAATGATGACTCTTCACAAAATATAACTAAACTATTAAACACCGTCAATGAAATGTAGCATATTAATATGCATATACATTGTTGTAATACATCTTTAAGAGTTTTTATGAAGCAATCATAATATAAAGTGAGTAGGGTACGTAAAAACAAATTAACAATATTATAAATCCATTACCATGGTAGAGAAGATGTAGGTTCAATTGGATCGTGAATATCGCTCAATGATCAGAATAACACAAACACAAACACAGTTTAATCATTAACACAATTCATACTAATAATTCTCTTTGTATATTGATGATCAAAGCAGTATTGTGATACAAGGTGCAGGAGAAAATAAATCACACACACAAGTTCTCTCTCTTACGTGAAATTGTGATCTAGCCTCCCACCTCACACTCTCTCACTACATGCTTTAAAGCAAACAAATACAAGTTTAAGGAATATAACAAAATAGACCCTAAACTATATACAAACATATAAACAAAATACAAAGTAAATCTTAACTAGGAAATAACCCTTACAGTACTCCCCCTAAGATTTATCTTTGAATCTTCAGCAAAATCTTCTATCTTTTTCATCTTTGTTCAGCGTCAATCTCTTTCTACCAATCTTCTGGTTCGTCTTTGACATTCAGCAGCTCTTTTCCTTTAAATTCTTCTTGTTCTTTCAGCGCTTCTTCTATGCAAGACTTGAACTTCTCTGCAATCTTGGCTTGTCGAGGTTTAGACTCATTTGTCAGAATTGGGCAGGCATTCATGCGTCTTAGTGAATCCAGATTTAAACCTGCAAAGTCAATATTAGCATAAAATTCAAACGGCATCTCCTGTCCTTTGACTTGCACCTCCAAAGTACCCTTCCTACTAATCCTCATATATTCTATCTCTGGTGTGTCAACCCTCACGAGATTAGAATTCAGCAGTGCCTTTCTCACTCAGATCTTTTCAGTTGCAGCAGCAATCACTCTATCATCACCACAAACAGTTTTCTGTCAGCTTCAGCAAGTTTATCTTTACACTTCTCCATTCTGTAGCTTCTCAAAAAATCTATGTAGGATGGATGTAGCAGCTTCAACTCAAAGGTACTAAACAGAGTAATCATGTCTTTGTCCCAATCTTCCAAATTTCGAACAAGCTTTAACTCAAAAGTTTCTTGATTGTAGAAAACTTTAAGTATCGGCTTTGTCATTTGCGAACCATCAATCACCTTTAATCCTGGATTCGTCACTTTGTCAAAGTACTCATCCGAAAATTCTTCCAGATACATATCTTCACTCACAACCAATCGTTTCTTCTTTCTTTCTTTCTTTGCTTGCACATAAGCTGTATCTTCCTGTTGGCCTCTGAAATCAAGATACTTTGGTGGTCTGGCTATCCCGGCATCAAGAAGCATTACACATTTATCACCACGCTCAGCATGCGTGTGATTTATCAACCTGAGTTTGTGCAGCTCTTTCAAATCCTGAACTTCCAACTTAAAAATGCTCGAGTAATAATGGTATACGTCACATAAACCATTTACTCTTTTTATCATAAAAGCATCAAACACTTCATCGTATTTCCATGCAATTATCTTCACCTTCTTATTCTTCTCTGGCACAATCATTGAATCAAGCAACTTAGCAATGGACTGACCCTTGCTCAGCAGTGACCTCACCACGTCACCTGCTGTGGCTAATTTATGCCATGATTCCCGAACATCCATCGGTATGTTATAAGATTTAACTTCGCTTGGAAACATATCTATCAATTCGTGCCTTTTCTTGTGAGCATTTTCAGGTAAAGCCATCACCGGAAGTTCTTTAGGTCCAAGAACTTTGTATCTCTTTGTCAGCTCGAAGTATTGAGGATTGTTGTAGTCCAAATAAAACATACGATTGTACATTTTTTCGGTCTTCATAAAGCTAGTAACAATCTTTCTCAGTGACTCAGATTTCAATCTCTTTAGAGTCCTATACGGATAATTTCTCGAGCTCAGCCAACTTCGCATATCAGTACTTGACATTCCTTTCGGATTTTGATGATAAAGTTCAGTTGGAGGCAAGTCTTCTATATTCAGACTTTCTTGCATTGGAGTCCATTCACCCATCTCAATGATAAATTCCTTTTTATCAGCTTCAGCTTTGTCTTGAGCAATCATACATTTTTCATATTCTTCATTTATTTGGCTCACAGTCAAACCATTCAAAAACACAGCATTATACTTCATTTTCTCTAGATAAGCAAATCTTTGGTCTAAATCATCAGGAATCTCTTCAACAACATTAGTTTCTGGTCCAGCTTCATCTTCAGATTCAGTAAAGTCTATATCATCCAAATCATCCAAAGCCTCAATCATCGGTGCATTGTCAGTTTGAATCGGCTCAAACTGACTTGCGTTTTCTGGTACAGTTTCAGGCATATCCACAGCTTCAGATTGAATCGGCTCAATCTGAACTGTTTCTTCAGAGCCAACTTCCTTCTCACTATCAGTGACCTCAACTACTTCAGTGTCAGCTACAGATTCAGATTGAATCGGCTCAATCTGAACTGTTTTGGCAGTTTCAGCTTCATTCATAGTCTCATCATCATCCTTAGCTCTCTCAGCCATTTCAACTACAGCTACAGACTGAATCGGCTCAATCTGCACTGTTTCATCAATCTTTGCCTTCTTCGAATTTCTTTCATCACCTATAATCTCTGGAATAGCATCTAACTTCCTTTTTCCCTCAGCTTTGTCAGAGATGACAGTTTCAGCAACAGCTTCATCGGGAATGATGATTGGAGATTCCACTCTTATGCCAACATTCGTAGTACCTCTTGCTCTGGTCAGATAAACTTTTGGAACTTGATTTGCTTCAGTCGTTTCAACCACTTCATCTGAAAAATCTTTATCAGATGATGAGCCAGATTTCTTCGGTTGAGCTTCTTCCAGCCATTTCTCCAACATTTCCTTTTCTGCATCCAGTGTATTACATTCAGCTTTCAAATCTGTATAATTGAACTTCAAAGTCTCATGTTCTTCCTTCAATTTTTCATACTCATCCTTCAACTTGTCATGATCAATCTTCAACTTAAGATGATCTGCATCCAACTCTTTGAAAGTTTTCAGGTTCTGATTGTGAATGTCCCAAAATTCTTCAAATCTTTTCTTTTTCCTTTCATTAGAAGCTTTCAACAAGTCATTTGCTTCTATCAGCTTTGCCACCATATCCTCTAACTCAGCAATTCTTTTCTCATTCTCATTTTCATCAACTCTTGACCCAAATTTTGGTGAAGACTCCAAACTTTGTTCGATGTTTTGTGCAACGGGGGATGATGTGGTGGGTATATCAACAGAAATAGGATCAGTAACGCCAGCATCAGCTTCCTCAACTATCTGTGCAATAGTTTCAGCTTCGGCCATTACCTCCTGAGCTATCTGAATTACATCAATCTCTTCAGTCTCAATCACATTTGGTTCCTCTACAATCACAGACTCTTTTACTGGTTTCGACCTTTTTCTTCTAACATACTGAACGGAAATATCTTTTGGGATTTCAGCAACTACTTCTTCTTCTACAGAAGCAACCTCAACAGGTTCTTCTATCACAACATTCTCAGTCTCTACTTCCATTGGTTCAGTTGTTTCAACAATCTCTGCCTCCTCTGAATTAGATTCAGATTCAGCACCATCATTACCACCATCATCATTATCATCATCTTGATCATCATCACTATCATTGTCTCCATTTTCACCATCATCACTATTATCTCCTTCTTCATTCTCAGGCACATTTTCATCCTCTGGATGACGAGCAAAATACTCATCATCATCTAACAAATCATCAGGCACATCATCCACTAGGTCCTGTGGATTAACTATCTCACCATGAGAAATATGATGATAAACACCTTCAACATCTTCTTCATTGTTGGCTATATCTCTCATATAGTCAAACAACTCCACATTAGGCACATTCCCGATACTCATCTTTCTGTAAGATAGATCGTTCATGTCCTCAGTATATAACATACCTCCAGTATAACCTTCAGTTCTGATGACACGATAGGCAATATTAATCATCAGTTGTAAGAATCTCGGGTACATGAGAAACTTAAACCTCTTGCCCTTGACCAAGTTGAACACAAACCCATTCATTATCCATCTCGACATATTGAAGGGTTTATTCTCTGCTATGGCAACAATCGGAGATGCTATGTCTGATGGGAAATTGTCAAAACCTGCACTCCTCCTGGACATGCACTGTTGGACAACATAGCACAACAACTTATACTTCTTTCCCAATTTTGCCCTATAAAACTGTGACTTTGGAAATATAGGTGGATGACCCATATTAACAAAACACGATTGACACTCTGCCATTGTCAATTCATCATTCATACCAACTTCATCTTCATCTATTCTTAGGGCATTTCTGATAGCTTCTTCAGAAACTGTCAAAACCATGTCTCTAGTTATGTTGCCTCGAACAACAGTAACACCATTTCTTCTCTAATGACCTCTGCTGTCCTCCAAAAACTTTTAATCAACCTTGCATATATGACCGGTTTGGCACACATAGCATACACATATTTGGTCCTCTTGATAAACTTGATCATATCTCTGTAACCATCTGTTTCAGGGATAGATTCATCTAGACATGCCACCAAATTGTGTTTAGGTTCAAACTTTAGATTCTCCATCTGTCAAAACAAACATAAAAACATAAACAAGACTCATGTGTTAGATTTTTCATCAATAAACTTCAAATTTTCATAAGTATTTTGAATAACAGTTAACATGTAAAACATTCACATAATCATTTTTAAATCCTAAATTGTTCTAATAACCTGATTTTCATCATTTTGATCAAACAACATTGAATTTTAATGATTATACAACATGTTTCACTTTAACAGTTTAACACTTAAGAATCACAAATTTGAAAGTTATAAGATGAAGTTGTTTAACATGTTTTAGTTCAGATTTAACATGGATTTGTCACTTTTAGCACACATTTCATCATTTTGAAGTTTAACATTTAAGAGCTTTCAAAGTTCATTAATGGCGATTTTGACTGTTATGACAATTTTGATTGATTCAGTTGGTTTTAAGGTGTTTTGGTGCAAATGAGTGATTGATTGTTGATTATCGACAGATTTTATCCTTAAAACAACATTCGATTTAGGTTTTAACACACACAATCAAAGTGTCGATTCAATGGTCAAAACACTGTTCATCATCGTTTTTCATTTTATCGGTCGATTCGCATGTTTATCAAGAACAAATCACAAGGACAATACCTTATTCAGTCAATTACACTTGTTACAGAACAATGACTGAATATGATAATCAAAACGATTTAGGTACAGAGGATTTGCTTGATAGTGAATGTGAAAAATGACAAGTGTTTGTGAAGAGGCGGGTTTTTATATCGTCAAAAATTAGGTCAAACATGAAGTGCCGGGTCAACAAATGGGACGGGCAAGCTTAAAAAGCCCAATAAGCCTTGCCGGGTCAAGCACTGTTGATCCGTGTCATGCACTGTTGTGACGGGTCAAGTACATGAAACAATTCACAAACAAGTGTAAAAACACTTGACGGGTCAAACACTGTAGAGACGGGTAAGTCACTGTAGTGACGGGTAAAGGTTAGGAACAACTACACCTGATGGGTTTTATTCATCACCCGGCAGAATAGTAGTCTTCAAAAACATCACCCGGCAACCTTTCTTCATCACCCGGCAGCACAGTTGCTTTTCTTTCATTCGGCTTGCTTTCTTCATCACCCGGCATGCCTTCTTCACACGGCAGCATTCTTCTTCATTACCCGGCAACACAGTTGCTTTTACTTATTACCCGGCAACACAGTGTTATACATTCACACGGCAACATAAGATTTCTTTTACCCGGCTGTATAATGACAACATATCTTCACCCGGCTATATAGTAACACAACTTGTCACCCGACAGATATCTATGACCTTCACCCGGCTGTATTTGACATGTTCATTGCCCGGCTACACAGTAGTCATAATATCTTCACCTTTTTCTCAATCACCCGGCTTGTATCAAACTCACAACATTACCCGGCTGAACAATATGTTCATTACCCGGCAGAACAGTTGTGTCTGATATCTTTGCCCGGCAACAACCTTTGAACGATTTTCTTCACTTTTTCTCGTCTGTTGACTTTTTCAACAGCATTTATTGCACCTGCAAACATTCTCGACACATTAATTAGACAAGATATCCTTAAAAAGAATTTGTCACATTAATTATCAACAACATTTCTAGGGCAACAAATTTAACACAGATTAAATTCATTTTTCTTTTTCTTTTTCAAAAATGTTTTTGCACAACCAATTTTTCTATATCCCGAAGCAATTTCTTAAAAACAATTTACAAGACTTTGGGTTTGTTTTTAAACACAACCAATACCTTTGCTTTTCATACCACATAATCTTGTTCATTCAAAACACACTTATTCAAAAATATTTTTGGATTTTTGTAAATATTTTTCTTCTTCAATTTATTCTCCCCCTAAACTTGAAATTTCATGAAATTTTTAAGTTTATCAAGGATGTCGATGTGTCAATAAAGATTACAAATGCCTGCACACACAAAGCACACACATTAAATTAAAGACATATGCAATGCAATGAATCAAAATATCGCAGTGAGATCATACCACACATTATCTGAACATGTTTTGCAAGTTTTGGATAGACATTTAACTTATGCTTGATTGAATGATGATATGAAAACATATCAATTAGCTCGAGTGGACACACTTACTTTTTCAGTATCATGATGATATTTAAGGTTCGATTAGAATGACTTATGCGACCCACATGTATACATATGTCAACATATTTCCTTATCAAACATTATCTGAATGCATATTGCACAGAATCTGGTCACTTACAGTCATACACAGTGTGGAATCTGGGTTCTATTCGGATTTGGTCCACCTTGGGACTTCTTTTTAATTCCATCTTTGGGAATTTTTCTTTCCTATCGTTCCCCTTGGGAATCTTCTGAATTCCTTTTTGGAATTTTTGTTTGGTGTTGGTCCACATTTGGGACTCTTTTCGTTCCATTTTGGAATCTTTTGCTGCATCTTGAAGCTCAAAAGAGACTTCGTGTGAGACTTCAGGTCTGTGGGTACCACAACAAAGAAGCTCACGATGCGGTTCATCACACTGAATAGACTACATCGTTACCCGATCATGCACAACTATCATCACAAGCAATGTCTCAAAAGATATATATCTAGACATGTATGACAATGGAACTTAACACAAAGATCATTAAGTTTATGTTTGTCAACAATCAACTTACTTGTTCAGTCTAATTGCCTAAGCTGTCTAGCACATCAATTAACATTCATCAGTCTTTATTAAAAATAATGTAACAAATAATGTCTAGTGTAACTATCATCTCTCACTTTTTGCAATATAGATTCTTATGACATGATATTTTCTTTTCTTTTTGCTTTTATATTTTGTTTTTGCTTTTCTAATTTCTTTTTCATGCACACACACAATGCAAGACATAAAATAAAAGACAAGGAATCAATACTTAACATCAACTTATTATATTTTTGGTTTTTATAATTTTCTGATTTTTCTTTTGTTTTTACGAAAAATAGAATCAATCATGATTGATTAATCCTATGGATTGAACTAAGAATTCAAACCGCCCTGACAAAAAAGATTTTGTGAAAAGATCTGCCAGTTGTTTGTCGGTATGAACCTTAATCAAAATTATTAAACCCTTTTCAGAGTTGTCTCTTAAAAAGTGATATCGAATTTCGATATGTTTGGTTTTTGAGTGTTGAACAGGATTAGCAGTAATAAACATAGCAGCAGTATTGTCTATGTAAATAGGTGTTTTTAGAAAGTTAAACCCGTAGTCAAGCAACTGATTTTGTAACCATAAAACCTGAGAACATCCTGCATATGCAGCGATATACTCTGCTTCAGCTGTGGATACAGAAACATTGGTCTGCTTCTTGCATTGCCAAGATACAAGCCTAGGACCCAGAAATTGACATCCACCAGTTGTCAATTTCCTTTCAAGAGCACAACCACCAAAATCACTGTCAGAATAGCTATATAATTCAAAATTTCCTTCGTAAGGATACCATAACCCAAGATTTGGTTTCCCTTTAAGATATCTGAATATACGCTTCACAGCAACAAGATGCGACTCTTTCGGATCAGACTGGTATCTGGCGCATACACAAACAGCGTACATGATGTCTGGTCTTGATGCAGTAAGATACATCAGAGAGCCGATCATTGATCTGTATAGTGTTTGATCAACTGCTTTGCCCTTTGGATCCGGTTGAATCTTGCAGTTCACATCAGATGGAGTTCGAATTGTCTGACAATCTTGCATCTTGAACTTTTTCAACAACTTCTCAACGAACTTTGATTGGTTGATAAAAATCCCGTCAGCAGACTGTTTCACTTGTAATCCAAGAAAGAAGTTAATCTCTCCCATTGAACTCATCTGGAATCTAGACTTCATGATTTCTTCAAATTCTTTGCACATTGACGCACTGGTTGATCCGAAGATAATATCGTCCACATAAACTTGAACACACAATAAATAATCATTCTCCCTCTTCATAAACAAAGTTGGATCAATCTGACCTCTTGTAAATCCATGTTCTAGTAAATGCTTGGATAATGTCTCATACCAGATTCTTGGAGCTTGGTGTAGACCATATAGAGCTTTACTCAACTTGTAGACACGATGAGGATAGTCAGGATCTTCAAAACCCGGAGGTTGTCTGACATAAACGTCATCTGTAATTGGTCCATACAGGAAAGCACCTTTGACGTCCATTTGGAATACTTTAAACTGCATGAAGGAAGCATATGCAAGAAAAACGCGTATGGCTTCAAGTCTTGCGACCAGAGCAAACACTTCTTCATAATCAATGCCTTCTTCCTGAGTATATCCCTGTGCAATGAGTCTCGCTTTGTTTCTCACAACAATGCCACGTTCGTCTGGCTTGTTTTTGTACAACCATCTTGTACCTATCGCATTCTCTCCTTCAGGTAAGTCCACTAACTTCCATACTTCTTGTTTGCGAAACTGAAGTAGTTCCTCTTGCATAGCTTCAATCCAACTGTTATCTTTCAACGCCTCTGAAATGTTCTTTGGCACCACTTGAGATAGAAAACACGAATAAAGACAGACATTTGCTTGCTCAGTCTGACTTCTTGTAGTTCTCTGATTCAACGGCCCAATAATCTGAGAGACAGGATGTTTCTTGTGAATTCGATGAATTGGTATGTCACCTCCTTGCACTTGACTCTCCAGATTAGAAGTATTCAGATTTGGTAGATCTTGTAGAATGGACGAAGTATGTGGAGTGAAATTAGGAACTTGATCCGGTGAATTGATGATGTAATCAAATGATTCTGGAATAACTTCAGCATTCGGATCTGATGATGGTTGATTCTGAACAGATCCACCATCATTAGGAGAAACTTGCGGATTCACATCTTCTTCAAGATTGTTCGATTCTTGATCTTCTTGAGAACCAGAAGGACCCGGATCTTGACTGGATTTGACATGATCAGGATTGTGAAAAGACATGAATGGATATTCAGAACTGAGATTTCCATCATCGTCATTATCAGAATCGTCACTAAAGCATCCCAAGTCGCCTGATTCTTTGGTTGTTTTTCCTGAAAAATCAAATAAGTTAGAATTGAAAGATTTCGATAACGAATCTAAATCAAATAACCATTCGGGACCATGAGCCACTAACGGAAACGAATTTTCTAAAAACTTGACGTTAATAGTTTCAATAACAGTATTTGTTTTGCTATTAAAAACCCGATAAGCTTTAGAAACAGACGAATAACCTAGGAAAAATCCATCGTCATATTTTGACTCAAACTTCCCGAGATGATCATTCAAATTTAAAATCGAAACAAGACAACCAAATGCTTTCAAGTAAGAAATATTTGGTTTTCATCCAAATAACAACTCATAAGAAGTTTTCTGTTTATCTTGAACCAATAATGTTCTATTTTGTACAAAACACGCAGTAGCAATAGCTTCATCCCAAAAAGTGATAGGGATTTTGGCATCTGCGAGCATGGATCTTGCTGCTTCAATTAGTGTCCGGTTTTTCCGTTCCGCAACCCCGTTTTGTTGAGGTGTTCTTGGAGCACTAAATTGTCTAGCAATCCCCTTTTCTGCACAAAATAAATCAACATTAGCGTTCTTAAATTCAGTTCCATTATCACTTCTTAAAACTTTAACTTTGCATTCCAATTGATTTTCAACTTTGATGATAAATTCTTTTAATAATTCAGCTGTTTCAGATTTAGCATGCAAAAAATAAACCCAAGAAAATCTAGTGAAATCGTCAATAATGACAAAACAGTAAGACTTCTTTCCGATGCTTTGCACATTTGTTGGTCCAAAAAGATCCATATGTAGCATCTGCAAGGGTTTTGAAATGGAGTTTTCTTGCTTGGACTTAAAAGACATGCGATGTTGTTTTCCCTTCAAACACGCTGGACAGAGATCAGTTGTAGAGAACTTCTTTGACGGTATTCCTACAGCATGATTTCCGGTAACCAGACGGTTCATGTTTCTGAAATTTGAATGTCCCAGCCGTCTATGCCAAAGCTGACTCTCATCATTTGAAGCATGAGCAATGAGACAGGTGGTTTCAGTTTCAGCATCAATCTGCGACATATCCAACTTGTATACATCACGATCTCTTGGAGCTTTAACCACTACCCACTCATTGTCAATCTTGAAACCTGGTTTAAGAATATAACAGAAAGAATCATCAAAAAGAGTTGAATAAGATTTATCACAGATTTGAGATACACTTAGTAAATTAAAGTTCAACTGTGCACAGTAGTTGACTTTATCAAAACTAATGACCCCATTCGATACGGTTCCTTCTCCTGTGATTTTACCACCCGCATCACCTCCAAATGCAACGTGTGTACCATTTTTCAGCTTGAAATTCTGAAGCAAGGCATGGTTGCCTGTCATATGCCGGCTACACCCACTATCAACGAACCATGAGTTGATAGGTCTTCTTGGGCGTACCTGCAATTCAACAATCACTTAGTTAGTTTGGTCAACCCAGGCCCACACGGTCTTGGGTTTTCCGAATCTATCTGCAATAGTAACTTGTTGATATTGGACATTTTGAAAATTTGTTTCATTTAAGAGATTTTGATGCTGATAACTATTGTTTCGCCCATTGGCGTTCATTGATTGCTTTCTCCTCAAAGCACTAAACCTTTCCTCTAACTTAGGATCAAGGTTATTTTCAAACTTTTGATTTTTAACCATCAAAGCTCTTGGCTTAAAACTGTTAACCTGCACATTTCTTGATGAAAAGTTAGAAACAGAATTGTTTCGATTGAAATTTCTCAAAACTGGAGAATGACTTTGATTCATATTTTGAAAACCAAATGATTGATTTCTTTGAAAGTTTGAAAACGGAGTCATTTCTCTTGTTGAGTTTGATCGAAAGAAACAATCCTTTGTGTCATGGTTTCTTCTTTCACAAATATCACAAAATTTGTTATAAAAACATTCTTCTGAAGAATGATTTCGTTTGTCACAGAAACTGCAGTACCTGTTAAAGAAACATTCAGCAGTTGTATGGTTATAACGATCACATATCTCACAGTGTCTCTTGCTAATCCTAAAGAGCCGATTGTTAACTTTTGATGTTGAACTCATTCGAGATTCATTATCAGTTTTGTTCGGTTTTAGATTAACTTGATTCTTTTGTGGAGACATTGTTTGTGATTTTGCTTGCATGGGACTTTGGTTCGATTTTAAACTGTTCTGTTTGGTTACCTTTTTGTTTTCAATTCTCTTATCATTGACAGCGGAAGACTTAGGACCTGAATCTGTTTTCAGACCAGAGTTAGATTTGATTTGAGCATTGATTTGGTTACCATAAGAACCGTTCATGTCGAAAGTACCTGCAGACACAAACTTGATTGTCTTACCTTTTGACACTTTCTTCTTAATAGTTCTATCATTCTGAGCTTTGGTGTTGTCATTCGATTTTATGACACTTTTACCTTTCACTTCTTTTGTTTCAGATTGATTTGACATTACTTTCGATTTCTGCTTCTTTGCATTTGAAACTTCATCCTTCTTCACTGCATTCTTCTTGAGCAGTTGAGCAGCAACTTTTGCCTTTTCTTCATTCTTCTTCCATTTGATGTAATTAGGATCATTGAATCCTGAAAATTCACCTTCTTCCTTCACCGTTTGTTTTGGTTCGGGATTAAGCTTTGGATATTCAACCAGTTGAATAAGAACAGGCTCCGGTTTGTTCTCGGATTTGTTGCTTGCTTCATCATCTGCTTCAGTTGTCACGTCATCTTCATCTTTCAAGCTTTCAATCAACACCTCTGATCCTTCGGACTCGGATTTACTTCTTTGAATTTCTTTGAATTTACGTTCATTTTCAGGTGAATGATCAAATTCATTAAAGTTTTCCGGTAAGGTTTGAGTGATTGATTTAGGCATCGGTTCATGAGTAAAACCCAACCCGGTTTTATTTTTGTTACCTCTTTCATTAACAAGTTGTTCGACCATTGTTTTACAACTTTTAACTTTCTTTAATTCAACTTGAGTGACTGCATGTGCAACTTTTTCTTGTTCAAAGTTCTTTGTCATTTCTTCAAGTTGTTTGGTAACAAGTTTCAATTCTTTCAAAGTTTTGTTCCATGATTCGGTTAGTGACAAAATCTTCTCATCAGAAATTTTGTGATCAATTTTAAGTTGTTCATGAATTTTCTCATGTTTGCTTAATTTATCACCAATTTTAAATGAATGAGTTCGATAATGTTCTACTTGTTGAATACATTGTTCAGAACATAACCTTTCCTTCACATCAGCAGGTAATGGAACATAGTTAGGGGGTAAGTCATTACTAACCTTTGGTTGTTCAGTAGAAGATGAAGACTCATTAGCAGTAGCCATCAGCGCAACTTCAGACTCTGATTCTTCAACAGGATCAGACTTTGCACTCCAGTCATAATCTTCAGAATCTTCACTAACATCTTCAATCATCTTTCCATCCCCTTCTTCAGACCAGTCTTCTTCGATTTCACATACCAGCGCCAAACTTGACGTAAGATCAGAAGTAAATTGTTCTGCATAAGCGCTCCAATCATATCCGTCTTTAACACTGACCACCAGTGCCTTAGTTTGATCTTCTGGTTTCTTTCCTTCATCCTTCAGTTCCGGCATGGGAAGACTTTGGTATGGTTTCTGAAAGAAACGTTGATTTCTGCTTTGGTAACTCGAAGACTGTTGTGAGCTTTGACCTTGACCTTGATTACTTGAACTAGCTTGGTCGTTAAAATTCTTAGGAGCTTTGCATTCTCTTGAAAAATGACCATACTGGTTACAATTGAAACATCTGGCCTTTGATTTGTCAAAACCAACCGTCTTGTTTGCATGTGGCTTGTAGCTTCGGTTAACATATGCATGCTTCTGCGTTCTATATGCAACCATTACCATTTGCCAGTTTAAATCCATCTCCTCAACGTCTACAGGATCCATCTCAAATAAGTCTTGAAGGACCACGTCCATTTGACTTAAGTGACTTCCTTGATATGCCTGGAAACTTGCCATAAAAGCTGTGAAGGCAGTTTTGGTCTCGTCATCTTGCAACAGAATGTTCATTACATCTTTCACCTTGGCTTGAACATTTGAACTTTGACTGTCTACTTGATTCTTCAGATTTTGACTTTGCACTTGAGCTCTTGGTGGAGATTGAGGTTGAGAATAAGTTGGTGAATTTGGAAAGTATGCTGAATCAGTATAGAAACTCGCACCAACGAATAAATCACCCTCTTCTTCAAACTTCATTGCATCTTGTGCAAGAAAAGCATTCTCCACAGTATTGGCAGGATTTACCACATACTTATACTGAGTTTGTGAGCTTGATCTATCAGTATTTCTTGATCCTTCATCAATCTCAACTTCTTCAATCTTTCCAATAAGCAAATCTAATTCCATTGGAAATTTCTCAGTATGTTTCAACAAAGTAACAGTCTGCTTCCATGATGATGGTAAAGCACATAACAAACGATCATTCAAGTCTTGAAGTTCAGTCTTAACTCCGAGGTTTGACATCTCAGTAGTTAAGTGAACAAACCTGTTCATCATCTGGTGCACTGTTTCTCCATTAATATGCTCGAACAGCTCCAATTGCCTTTTTAACTTTGATTTCTTCAAACTTCTCAATTGTTCTCCTCCTTCACATATCGACTTAAGTGCCTTGAAACATGTATAACCAGTCTGATATGCATCCAATCTCGACAGAACTTGTAGTGGCAGTCCATTGCACATTAAAGAATAAGCCTTGCTATCATTCTTTACTTTCCTCAAATCTTCTGCTGACAGATTATCTTCTGGATAAGGTTCAGTAGAGTCTTTGGTGTAGGTACTTGCACTATCTGGAGCAGTCTGAGTTGGAATATGAGGACCTTTTTCAATGGACTTCCATAAATCATTGTCAATAGAACACAAATGATGTCTCAACCTGATTGTCCAGTTCTTGAAATCTGCACGATTAACAAGTCTAGGAACACGGTTATCAGAATCATCAGTAGGAGCCATTTTTTTTAACAATTTTTAAAGAAAATATTTTTGGTTTTTGTTAATTTTTGAAAAGAAATGATTAAAATACTAAAATAAAGATAAGTAATTAAAGACAAGATAAGAAAAACAAGAATTAAAACAACTAAAATGAGTCACACGGCTGAACAGTGAAAATCCTTCTTCACCCGGCTAAACAGTGGCTTTTGTTCTTCACCCGGCAGAGAAAAGGTCTTTACACGGCTAAACAGTTACACGGCTCAACAGTTGTAAAACTTGACTTCTTTACCCGGCAGAACAGTTACCCGGCTGAACAGTTGCACGGCAACAAGAAATAACTTCACACGGCACTAACTTGACCCGGCTTGAATCTTGACACGGCAAAAGGCTTTACCCGGCTGAACAGTTCTCGATCACACGGCAAGCTTGTTTACCCGGCTACACAGTTTGATGATCACCCGGCTGAAATCTCTTAATCACCCGGCAGAACAGTGTATTACCCGGCACAACAGTTGTTGATCCGGCTGAACAGTAACACCTTTTCTAGTCAAATTCTTTACCCGTCTAGAACAAATTCCCTTACACGGCTGCACAGGACCTAATTGTTCTTCAATCTAAGTCCAAAGAAAATTGTCTAAGTCAAATTAATCACCCGGCAAGTTAATCTTCAACCAAGTTCATACTGTTCATCATCTTCTCCATGAGAATTTTTCAGGGTTTTGTCAAAACTTGTCCAATTCGTTCAAAATTCACACACAAGCTGTGAAATGGTCCGATAATCAATCCCTAATCTCAATCAATCCAAAACATGATCAAATTTGAGCAAAATTTGATTGAACAGTAAATTTTTCTTTCTTCTTAATTCCTCAGATCTGATGATAATCTGATGGAATCTGCACAATCGTTGAGAATTAGAAGTGATTGCGATGATAAATCACAACTAAAAACAGCAACAATTCATTCAGATCATGATTTTTGAGCAATATTGATGTGTTTTGCTTAAGAACAGCGAAGAACACAATACCGAAAGCTCTGATACCAATTGATAGGTTCAATTGGAACGTGAATATCGCTCAATGATCAGAATAACACAAACACAAACACAGTTTAATCATTAACACAATTCATACTAATAATTCTCTTTGTATATTGATGATCAAAGCAGTATTGTGATACAAGGTGCAGGAGAAAATAAATCACACACACAAGTTCTCTCTCTTACGTGAAATTGTGATCTAGCCTCCCACCTCACACTCTCTCACTACATGCTTTAAAGCAAACAAATACAAGTTTAAGGAATATAACAAAATAGACCCTAAACTATATACAAACATATAAACAAAATACAAAGTAAATCTTAACTAGGAAATAACCCTAACAGAAGATCTATATTGTTGTTGGCAGTTAACACTTGGTGTTATCACGACAGTTTTGCGCTGGGCTACAGTAGTTAGCAAGTATTATTCAAGTGAGTGTTACTTCCGCCTGAAAGTATATATATGTGTGTGTTGTGATGTATTAGTATATAGTAATAATGCGTAGTATTGTTACTACATATGCTAAATTTTTATGGATGTTATGACCACTATTATGTGATTACTCTTTTGTGTTATAAATAATTAATGATTATGTGATGCAAATATTGTTAGACCCAGATGGTGGTTTTCTGGGATAGCAATATAGTTATTGTTAGACTCAGATGGTGGATTTCTGAGACAACAATTTATAAATATATTGTTAGACTCGATGGCGGTTTTCCGAGAAAACATATATTTATTAGATCGCAGGGTGTTAGCGATCAAGGTATATTGTTAGACCCAGATGGTGGTTTTCTAGGACAGCAAGATAATATTTGTTATAATTATTGTTAGGCTCGATGGCGGTTTTACGAGACAACAATAATTATTAGATCGCAGGGTGTTAGCGATCAAGGTATATTGTTAGACCCAGATGGTGGTTTTCTGGGACAACAATATAATTATTTTTATAATTATTGTTAGACTCGATGGTGGTTTTACGAGACAGCAATAATTGTTAGATCGCAGGGCGTTAGCGATCAAAGTTAATGTTTAGACCCAAATGGTGGTTTTCTGGGACATCAATAACTTGTATTTAATATTGTATATTTATGAGAAATATGAAAAAGAAAAAATTTATGGTTAAGTAAAATATGTCATTATGGGATAACATGGCATATGTATTTATTAATGTACACTCACTTAGCGAAAGCTAATATGTGATTTGTATATACTTTCAAGTGATTCGTTTGAGCGGGAAGGGTAATTATGGATCAAGTCTTGAAATAAAGCATCGAAGGTGCACTTTTATAAATATCAAATGTAATAGTCAAACTAGTTTTGATAAAACAATATTTGTAATATTATGTTTCTTATGAAATAAAAGTTTGACACTTTATTATATACATCTTTTTGAGAAAATTTTTGGGACCTGACATTACATGCTAAATTCTGATTAAATAAATATATCAAAATAAGGGTGTTACAAGTTGGTATCAGAGCATATGGTTTGAGGGATTCAGGTATAGGGATAAATACTAAAACTCATACTGTAAGGCTCTTGGTACTAGTGAAACGTTCAATCCAAGACTTAATCAAGGAACCAAGGACAATGGGTTAGTCCAAGGGTTTGAATATGAAAGTTTGATATATATTATTCTAAGTGTGATTTAATATGAATATGTGTCCTGAAATTCATTTCCTAAGACATGATGTGGTAATTATGAGAATACATGGGTATAATATGTGTAAAATTACACCTGGCTAATGTAATAGTACACATATGTTACTAGTGCGTTCTTGGAATTACCATACTCAGGTCAAAAGGCAGTGGAAAGTAAGTTATATGATACAAAATGTATGTCCTTTATATTAGCATATAAGAAAATTAATTACTAGTATAGTATTAAAATAGGATTGACTCTAGACTTCAAGTGATTATATTTAGAATCGTATATAATCCTAACATAGATACTATACTTACAGTTACGAAAATAAAAATGACTGGAAGTAGAGAAGAAAGTAGTCATCATAGTCATCAAAATGAAAATAATAATACAAATCCCCACTCGGGTATGAGTGGACTCCTTCGGGATGAAACACGTCAACAGATTGGGGAGGAAATAGCAAGGGCTCTCCAAAACATCATTCCATTCTACATGGAACACATAAAGAACGCTATTGATAATGCCTTTGAGAATAGAATGATGAAACCTGCTCAGGAAAAGCCGGCTGATGAAGTTAAAACTACAGAAATCGAGACCAAAGAAGAACCTAAAAAGTATAGGTGTACATTTACAGATTTCATGGCTTGTAAGCCCAAGGAATTCTTGGGACAAGTTGATCCACTCATCAGTCAACGGTGGGTTGCAGATATGGAAACAATGTTTGAAATAAGTCATTGCAACCCCTCTGATGACGTAATATTTGCAAGCAGTCAACTGAAAGAAGGGGCTAAAGACTGGTGGGAAGTTTAGAGACAGAGTATAGGCAAAGAGGGAATCTTGAAGATGAGGTGGGAAGAATTCAAGACTTTATTCTTGAATGAGTTTTGTCCCCAGGCAATGATTGATCAGATTACTGAAGAGTTTCTCCAATTACGTCAAACTGATGAATTAATAGACAAGATTACTAGTATCTTCTTCGACAAAGCACGTTTTTGTCCTGAGCTTGTAAGGACATAGAAAATGAAGATTCAAAGGTATCATAACATGTTGAAATCAGATTATCAGGAGTTTATATCTCCCTCAAAGTGCACAACTTTACACGAGCTGATTAATTGTGCAAGAGAAAGGGAGATCGAGTTAAAGAAACAGGTAGATCGGGGAGAGAAGAGGAAGCCAGAGAAAGCAGAAGGTCAATTTAAAAAGGAAAAGTATTCCGAACCCTTTAAGAACAATGCTTTTAGATCCCAAATCCCCACTTGTAAAACTTGTGGTCGAAATCATCCTGGAGAGTGTCGATTGATTCAGATAACTTGTTTCAAGTGTGGTAAAAAAGGACACACAGCACCGCAATGCACAAGGTCATTGAACGTGTGTTACAATTGTTATAAGCCCGGGCATATGAAAGCGGAATGCCCAGAGTTAAGGAGTCCGGTAAGAAATATTGGTAATTTTCAGCAGAACAGGGGAGAAAATGATGTGAAGAAGTTTGAAGCACCAAAACCACGGGGTAGGGCATTCCAAATTACAGTAGAGGAAGCTAAGGTCACACCAGAAGTTGTGACAGGTAAATTCCTAGTCAACTCTGTACCTGCGCATATACTATTTGATTCTGGAGCTAGTAGATCATTTGTCTTTTCTAAATTCGTACGTCATCCTTTGTTTGTTATTGAAAAATTACCTATTCCCTTAGAAGTAGAGATAGCAGATAATAAGAACTTCTTGGTATTCGACGTATATCGTAGTTGCCTTTTAACAATAGAAGATGAGGACTACGAAGTAGATCTTATACCCATATCCATGGGTGAATTCGATGTAGTTATCGGTATGGATTGGTTATCTCGTTATCATGCCAATATCATATGTTCCCGCAAAGCAATCCAACTCATTTCGCCTAGTGGGAGGCAAATATGTATTTACGGAGAGAAGGAATGCAACTTTCCATTATGTACTATGATTGAAGCAATGAAATGTGTAAATCACGAGTGTAAGGCGTTTCTTGCATATGTTGTTGACACGATAAAGAATACGAAAACGCTTGAAGATGTTCCGGTCGTGCAAGATTTTCCGGATGTATTCCCTGAAGATTTATCGGGCATTCCACCCGATAGAAAAGTGGAGTTCCGTATCGATCTAGTACCTGATGCTAAACCAATTACTAAAGCGTCATATCGATTGGCTCCTACAGAGATGCAAGAACTGATGACTCAGTTACAAGATCTTCTGGATAAGGGCTTTATTCGTCCAAGCATCTCACCTTGGGGTGCTCCAGTATTATTCGTTAAAAAGAAAGACGGTAGCATGAGGATGTGTATTGACTACAAGGAGCTGAACAAGGTAACGATCAAGAATAGATATCCACTACCAAGAATCGATGATTTGTTTGACCAGTTGCAAGGTGCAAGTTGGTTTTCAAAAACTGATTTGCGGTTCGGTTATCATCAACTAAAGATCAGAGATGAAGATATTCCGAAGACAGCATTCCGCACTCGTTATGGTCATTATGAGTTCCTTGTAATGTCCTTTGGACTTACAAATGCCCCTGCAGCATTTATGGATCTAATGAATCGAGTGTGTAGACCATTGCTTGACCGTTCGGTAATTGTATTCATCGATGATATTCTTATCTATTCCCAAAGTGAAGCAGAGCATGCAATCCATCTACGTGAGGTTCTGGAGACTTTAAGAAGAGAAAAACTATATGCAAAATTCTCAAAAGGTGCCTTTTGGCTTCGAGAGGTGCAATTCTTAGGGCATGTTATTAATGCAAATGGAATACTAGTCGATCCATCCAAAGTTGAAGCTGTAATGAAATGGAAGCCTCCTAAGACTCCTACGGAAATCCGAAGCTTTTTGGGACTGGCAGGTTACTATCGGAGATTTATTCAAGATTTTTCCAAAATAGCCTCGCCATTAACAAAATTGACTAGAAAGGACACGAAATTTATGTGGAGCAAAGAACAAGAGCAAGCCTTTCAAACGTTAAAAGAAAAGTTGACGTAGGCTCCAGTATTATCCTTGTTAGAAGGAACTGATGATCTAGTCGTTTATTCAGATGCTTCGTATCTTGGCCTCGGTTGTGTTCTTATGCAGCGAGGAAAAGTGATAGCATATGCCTCACGTCAGTTAAAACCTAATGAGGTAAATTATCCAACTCACGATCTTAAGTTGGCAGTAGTAGTGTTTGCCCTTAAAACTTAGAGACATTATCTCTATGGGGTAAAGTGCATAATTTATTCAGATCATAAAAGTTTGAAGTACTTTTTCGATCAAAAAGATCTAATATGAGACAACAGAGATGGTTGGAATTGATTAAAGACTATGACTGTGAAATCCATTATCATCCCGGGAAGGCGAATGTTGTAGCTGATGCTTAAAGTCGTAAAGGGGACTGTACACCCCTCAAAGTGAAGTCAATGGCATTGGTAGTAACTCCAAATCTAATGGCATTATAAAGAATGCACAAGAAGAAGCATTGAAAGAAGAAAATCATAAGTATGAAAGAATTATAGGTCAAGTAAAGGATTTGGAGGATAATACGGAAGGAATTAAAACAAGATTTGGACGCGTATGGATTCCGAAAATTTGTGAAGTGAAGCATGTATTGTTGAATGAGGCTCATAAAACTATGTATTCTATCCATCCGGGTGCAACCAAAATGTACCAAGATCTAAAGAGAGATTATTGGTGGCCGGGAATGAAACGAGACATTGTTAAATATGTTGAGAAATGTTTAACATATCTACAAGTTAAGGCTGAGCATCAAAAGCCCTATGAGAAGATTCAACCATTAGAAATTCCCAAATGGAAATGGGAACATATCACAATGGATATGATAACAAAATTGCCAAGGACGGCAAAGGGTTACGATACGATTTTGGTAATTGTAGATCGTTTAACAAAAAGTGCTCACTTTCTCCCTATAAGAGAAGCATATTCCTCTGAACGTATGGCAGAAGTATATATTAGAGAAATAGTATCAAGGCACGGGGTTCCGATTACTATTGTGTCTGATCGTGATACTCGTTTTACTTCTCGGTTTTGGAGAAAATTCCAAGAAGAATTAGGTACTCGACTGTTAATCAGTACAGCTTATCATCCACAAACGGATGGTCAAAGTGAGCATACAATTCAAACTCTAGAAGATATGATGCGAGCATGTATTATAGACTTTGGAGGTAGTTGGGACAAATATTTGCCCTTAGTAGAATTTTCCTACAACAATAGCTACCATTCAAGTATAAAGATGCCTCCTTACGAAATGCTATATGGTAGGAAATGTCGAACTCCCATATGTTGGGGAGAGGTTGGTCAACGGGAGCTTGGTAATAAAGAAATTGTTCAAGAAACTATAGAAAATATTGACTTAATAAGAAGTCACCTCAAAGCTGCCAAGGACCGACAAAAATCATATGCTGATAAACAAAGGCAATCGATTGAATTTCAAGTGGGAGATTATGTAATGTTAAAGGTCTCTCCATGGAAGGGAGTGATTCGTTTCCGAAAACGTGGAAAGCTAAGTCCACGATTTATTGGTCCATTCAGAATCATCGCACGTGTTGGGAGCGTGGCGTATCGTTTGGAATTGCCACCAGAGTTGAGTGGAATACATAATACATTTCATGTTTCGCACTTACGTAAGTGTCTCGCGGGTGAAACGTCTCACGTACTGTTGAACGATATTGTGATAGACAATAAATTAAATTATGTGGAGGAACCGGTGGCAATACTTGATCGGAAAGTAAAAAAGTTACGAAACAAAGAAATACATCAAGTAATGGTGCAGTGGAAACACAGAAAAGGTTTCGACGTCACATGGGAATAAGAAGATGAGATGAGAGTGTATTATCCTCAGTTATTTATAGTATAGAAATGTTTCGAGGACGAAACCCTAATAAGGAGTGGAGAGTTGTAACATCCCATTTTATAAATATAAATAAAATATTGTTATACAAGTAAGTAAAGCGTAGAACGACCGTTTAAAATATGAATTATCTAAACATATGTTTATTATTATGAATCATGTCTAAAGTTATAAAATGTAATTAGTATTGCATTATAGGCATGTTAAATTAAATACAAAAGAAATCGTTTGAAATACAACATTTGTTATATATTAATAAAATTGTGTACGAAAAAATTGTAAAAGAAGTATATATATATATATATATATATATATATATATATATATATATATATATATATATATATATATATATATATATATATATATATATATATAACCAAATAATAAAGTGTAGGTAACTTACATGTTCAAATTAATTACAAGATAATCGTATTCATGTTCTTACGTGAAGGCCAAACAAATATATATTAATAACATGGATAGAGAAAAAAAATATATATTCTTAGACACGTGTATTGCCCCTAACCATCCTTGTAACAAATTGTCTGACAATGTTTAAGTACTTGTAATGATGACTCTTAACAAAATATAAATAAACTATTAAACACCGTCAATGAAATGCAGCATATTAATATGCATATACATTGTTGTAATACATCTTTAAGAGTTTTTATGAAGCAATCATAATATGAAGTGAGTAGTGTACGTAGAAACAAATTAACAATATTATAAATCCATTACCATGGTAGAGAAGATCTATATTGTTGGTGGCAGTTAACACGTGGTGTTATCACGACAGTTTTACGTTGGGTTATAGTAGTTAGAAAGTATTATTGAAGTGAGTGTTAAGTATATATTTGTGTGTGTTATGATATATTAGTATATAGTAATAATGCGTAGTATCGTTACTACATATGCTATTATTTTATGGATGTTATGACCACTATTATGTGATTACTCTTTTGTGTTATAAATAATTAATGATTATGTGATGCAAATATTATTAGACCCAGATGGTGGTTTTCTGGGACAGCAGTTGTAACACCCCACACCTTAACGTAATAATTGTATACATAATGAATACGAGATTATACTTTATATATTGTCATACGAGTAATTAACGAGCAATGTGGCAATTAGAAATATTAAATGTTTAGATGAGTACTATTATTTTAGGAGACCATCTAATTATAATAAAATATATATTATATTTAATCTTGTTCGTTTTTAATGAAACTTAGGTCGATACGTAGAGAATGATGAGCTCGTCCTAACGACATATTTATAATTTTGTAAAACGCTATATTTTAAAAGTTATATGAAAAAAACGAAATATGAGCTAAATTAATATATAATGTGATAAACTTCTTTCCATAATAAAATATTAATATATACATATATGTCTTGCGTGTAACAGATTTTTCTGGACGTGTGTATACAAAATATTTAATTCATTCGTGCCTTGCAAGTTCAAGCCAATTAAACCGACTAATGAAGGTCGGTTGAAGTGTTTTATAAATATATGAACCATTAAAATTTTCTAACTCAGAATGTCACAATAGTATTTAGCAAATCAGGTATGTATTTTTCTAGTTTGATTATTTTAGTTTGATTGTTATTTCATGATAGTAAGAGTATAGTTTTTCAACGATGATCATGGTAATGATCACTCCGTTCCTTTACCAGACTAGTATCTAAAGGACGTTTTAACCCTGATCAGGAACCAAACTCTGCTATTATCAATCTATTTGTCACAGTAATAACTCAATAGACAAGGTGAGTCTAACCGCCCTCTCTTTTATATGTTTTGTGCTTTGGGGCTGTATCTGAGCTACTATATATATGCTATATGAATGATAGTTATACATGTTTATGTTTTATGAATGACGATGATTTATGTATAAGTTTGATGTGATATTAATTATATTCCTGGTGAGAGACATGCCATAGTTCTCGAGGAACCAGCCCATGAAGGGCAAGTCCAAGAGGGACATATGTTACACCACAGGACAAGTCATTAAGGTAAGGTCCTTGAGGGACCAATGATGTTTACCTCGGGATGTATATGTCCTTAGTTGGATCCATCTAAGTAGAAAGTCTCACTAGTCAGGTATGACACACATGTTGAGTCTTGAGGACCTGTTAGACCAGGATGGTCATTATGTTAGCCCTGAGGGCTATTTATGCGGGAGTCAGTCCCGGTGCCTTGTTATACCTCTAGTGGCATATATGTTAACAAGCACTGCCACGTCGAGCGTGGAGTGAAGAGTTGACTTGTATTATGATTAATTAATTAATTTATTTAATTTACATGGAAATAACATGTATGTATGTATTTATGATGAAGGTTTTATATATGGTTATGACTCACCAACAACGTTGTTGTTGACGTCTTTTAGCTCATCATACAGGTGCAGGTAGTAACAAAAGGTATTAGCTGGGTCGGGAGACTTAGCTGATGATAATAAAGAAATAATCTCCTCATAGGAGATAGAGACCAAATTGGACGCCTGGTAGCAGTGAACGTAGTTAGATGATGTTTTGATGACATCACTCTTGTCGAGTGTGTCTTTCTGTAAACACTGTTAAGTTCGAATTTGGTCTGTACTTAGTGGTCTTATATAAAGACTTCCGCTGTATTTGTACTTATTATATTATTATAAATGACCAGTTATGATACGACACGTCATACCCTGGGAGTGGGGTGTGACAGCAATATAGTTATTGTTAGACTCAGATGGTGGATTTCTGAGACAACAATTTATAAATATATTGTTAGACTCGATGGCGGTTTTTCGAGACAACATATATTTATTAGATCGCAGGGTGTTAGCGATCAAGGTATATTGTTAGACCCAGATGGTGGTTTTCTGGGACAACAATATAATATTTGTTATAACTATTGTTAGACTCGATGGCGGTTTTACGAGACACAATAATTATTAGATCGCAGGGTGTTAGCGATCAAGGTATATTGTTAGACCCAGATGGTGGTTTTCTGGGACAACAATATAATTATTTTTATAATTATTGTTAGACTCGATGGTGGTTTTACGAGACAGCAATAATTATTAGATCGCAGGGCGTTAGCGATCAAAGTTAATGTTTAGACCCAGATGGTGGTTTTCTGGGACATCATTAACTTGTATTTAATATTGTATAATTATGAGAAATATGAAAAAGGAAAAATTTATGGTTAAGTAAAATATGTCATTATGGGGTAACATGGCATATGTATTTATTAATATGTGATTTCTATATACTTTCAAGTGATTCGTTTGAGCGGAAAGGGTGATTATGGATCAAGTCTTGAAATAAAGCATCGAACGTGCACTTTTATAAATATCAAATGTAATAGTCAAACTAGTTTTGATAAAACAATATTTGTAATATTATGTTTGTTATGAAATAAAAGTTTGACACTTTATTATATACATCTTTTTGAGAAAATTTTTGGGACCTGACATTACACGCTAAACTCTGATTAAATAAATATATCAAAATGAGGGTGTTACATCTTGCTCTTGTTGCTGAAATTCATAATGAAGAAGACTGCTTTGAAGAAAATGATCCAAAGATTGTTGAAGATGAAGAAGATGATGATGCATATGATTGGAGTGATCAATCTGATCCTACTAAAAAGGAAGTTGAAGATGTTGCTCTCATGGCATAGTCTGAACAACCTAAGGTTGAAACCTCATCACCTGACTCTGAAAAACCATCGAATTATGTTCCAATGCCTAGTGATGTGATAGAAAATTTGTGTTATGATGAGTGCATGTAACAAGTTGAACATTATCGCACTTATTCTTTCAAAATTTATGACAGACTCGTTAAAGAAGAGAAAAAGCACAACAAGTTAAAAGAAGATCATAAAATCTTAGATGAAAATATCTTATCTCTTCAAGCATCATGGAACAAAACAATCAGTGAACTTGAACTTGTTAAACCTAAACTTGATGAAATAACAAAGAGTCTTGCAAATGAGAAATTTGCTCATGCTTCAACTTAGGTTGAACTGACAAAATTGAAGAGTTCAAAAACAATGTCAAACAATTGGTGAGTGAGAGAAGTAACAAGAATAAAATCGGTATTGGTTTCACACATGAGCCAATACCTGAATCAATCTCTAATACTTTACCAGGAAACTTTAACAACAATGATCATTCTCCTGAGAACAAAGCAAATTTGAAGGAACTCCAAAAGAAGAAATCAGAGTCTGAAAGTTTGGAAGAAAAAGCTAATGTGGATATCTTTGTTGAAACTGATGAAGACAATATCTAGAATGGACATTTTGTCAAGGTTAAGTCGTATCAACCGTAACATAAGATGAAGCAGGTTTATGTTCCAAAAGGATCACACGTTGTTGAAGAAATTAAGACAAAGAAGAATTGAAAATCAAAGCAAAGTTAATCAACAAGTGATGAATCTTCAACGTATGGTTTCAATAATCCGGACTTCATCAAATGGTAGAAGGAGATGCAAAAGCAAACGGCTAAAGTTAAAATTCAAAGTCAAAGCAATGGAAGTTCTTCTAAATCAAGAAATCAAAGAAGAAGAGAAAAGCTTTCACAACCCAAATTAATGTAGAATCAAATAAAAAACAATCAAAGTAATAAACAATTAAAACCTGTGAACTTTGTGTGTGAAGTTTGTGTCTCAGGGTAAATTCAATTTGAAAAAAAATGAAGATAACAGAAACTCTAAGATCAAACCAATCTCTGATCAAAATATAGGTTCAAGTCCAAAGTCTTTTGTTGTAAACAAAAATTTAAATCTAAGAAGTTATCAACAACTAATGTTTCTGAATCAAAACCTAAAGGCAGAATCACAATGAACAAAACATCAAATCTAAATCACAAGGTTAACTTTCAATCTTCAAAAGGTAACAAGGAATCAAAATTTGAATCCAAAACAAAAGTTAATCGGAAGTTGTTTCAAAGTTCGCAAAGGTACTGTGAGGTTTGCGACATGTACAATCATCAAACTAATGAATTTTTCTTTAACGGGTAATGTTATATTTGTGAGATGAGGAATAATTCGACAGAGGATTGTTACTTTAACAAGTATTGCGTGATATGTGATGAGCATAACCATAACACATTAGATTGTTACTTCGAAAGTGCTCACCTAGGACTGGAAATGTTTATCCACAATCTCAAAGGAATCAAAAATGTGGTTTTCATAGTTTAAACGTTCAACCTTTTGTAGGTTTGAGATCTTTCAGAATAAACGAATCTGATAGTGAAGAATCATTAGATATGCCTGCAAAAGCATTATTAAAAGGAAAAGTTTCTTCCACGATTAGTGTGAATGAACAAGGGTGGAAAGGGTGGTAAAAGAAATAATCTTGATTCTAACTTAGAAGAAACATATCATGCTTTGAAGATCAAAGAAATAAAAGATATTAATAATCTCCATTATCAACAATTTACTATTGTAGATAAATTTAGAAAGCCCAAGACCATTTTGGCTTCGGTTGATAACTCAAACTAATAGTGTTGGAAATGCAGGTACACCCAAGAAGACCTATTAATACATGGTATATGGATAGTGGGTGTAGCCAACACATGTCAGGAAATCATGCCTTGCTAAAAGATTTCAAGCAAAAAGATAGTACACATTTAGCGTTTGGTGGAGATGTAGGTGGAAAGATTACCGGGGAAGGAACAGTGTCCAATGGGATAATTAGCTTTGACAATGTCAACTACTGTGCCCAGATGAACTTTAATCTGGTAAACATATCTCAAATTTGTGAGAAATCATTTCTAACTTTGTTTAATGACTGTTATTGTTATATTTTGAAACCAGGTTTTAAGATAAACGAATAGTGGGTTGTTATCAAATTGAATGTGATCGAGATGTATACAAACTTGATATGTCTCAGGTGGTTCCTAATGCTGAGACAACTTGTCTCATTACACATGCATCCAATGATGAAAGCCAGCTTTGGCATAGGCGGCTCAGACATACAAATTTCAAAAACATGAACAAGCTCATAGCAAGAAATCATGTTGTTGGAATCCAGTCAAAGAAATTTGCAACAACTGATCACTACTCAACGTGTTTGAAAGGATGACGGCATAGATCGTCTTATAACTCCAAGCTAATAAACTCAAATTCCAAGCCACTTCAGATGTTGCACATGGATCTATTTGGACCAAAAAACGTTCAGAGTGTCAGAACAAAGTTGTATTGTTTAAACATCATTGATGATTTTACTAGATTTACTTCGGTTTTTTTTCTTCATGCAAAATCTAAATCCAGTGACATTTTGAAAGAGTTTATCATAAAAATGACAAATAAATTAGATCAAAAAGTAGAAATAATAAGTAGTGATAATGGAACTGAAAAGTTTGTTTTGTGCAGATAAAGGTATTGTTTGTCAATTCAGTGCTCCTCGGACTCCTCAACAAAACGGAGTTGTAGAAAGGAAGAATCGCACTTTGATTGAAACTTCGAGATCCATGCTTGCTGTTGCTAAAATTCCAATCTCATTTTAGGATGAAGCAATTTCTACAGCATGTTTTGTACAAAACCAGAAAAATTCTAGTGCGAGATAAACATAAAAATTCAAACGTGTTGATGTTTGGAAGGAAGCCGCATATTGATTTTACTAAATTCAAGTTATCAACTTGGTAACTTTGATGCAAAATCTGATGATGGATTTTTCTTGGGATGTTCTTCAGTATCATAAGCTTTTAGAGTTTATAATTCTACAGTAAAAGCTATTATTGAAACTTTCAATATTAAATTCCTTAGAAACTCGTTTCCTTCTGTCACAAGTGGATCAGCGTGGTTATTTGATTTAGATTCATTTTCCAATTCGTTAAATTCTAACTTGTTTGAAACAACAGGTAGTTCGAAACAAGATAGAGATTTGGGTTGATTCAGTGATTCATCCGAAGTTTAACCTCCACCGCAAGTTCATCCTCAAGATCAAGATCCTCAACTTCCAGATATTCAAGTCAATGATATTCTTGAAAATCAAGATGGTGATCCTAATTCGTGTTGATGTTATTCAGCAAGATTCAGAATCTTCATCTGATTTTGATGGTGAAGTAATTCATGACAACTTGGATTACTTTATCAACTCACCGTCTCAAGTTCCCAATTTCATTCCTCATACCTCATCTTTATTACAAGATTTATTTGATTTGAAAAAATAAAATCTAGATGTGAATATTCAAGGTGGTGTTGTTCCAACGTCACGCATTCGCAAGAATTATCCACAATACCATATTATTGGTCCGTTGAACAAGAGAACAATGCGAAGTCACTCAGATCAAGCAAACATCTGTTTGTATTCGTGTTTTCTGTCTCAGATTGTCCCGAAGAACATCACAGAAGTTCTTAAGAATAATAGTTGGATTGAAGCTATACAAGTGTAGAATTGTGCAGGGAATTAGAATAAATTATAAAGTCTTGATTCCAAATGAGTTCAATACGAAGATGGAATTTTTATCAATCAAAAAATGTTCGTCGAAAAGCTCTTAAAGAAATTTAAGATTGTTGGTCCATCTGGATCGTTATTTCAGTGCTATAATGACTTGTATTACAACGAAACACACTTGACTCAAACAAATAAAGTCCAATATAACCCAACACACAATAACGAGATTAAAACCACACAACCGGAGGTAAATACGCTACAAAGATGAATAATATATGCTCCTAGCACATCCTGGAAACACACACACGATACAAGGGTTTGGATAAGATTTTTGTCAAAGTTACCTTGCATTAAGATAAGGTTACAATATATATCAGCTGTAGGTTTGCTGATAGATTCGCTGACAGCGAATCTATCCAGCGAACCATATAGCTTCGCCGGGCACAAACAAGTTCACCCGACGACAAAACTAATCTATGTGATCCACTAATCTAGACTTTCGGTAGATTCGCCCGTAGGTTCGCTAGAACAAAAACAACAAAATACATAACATAACAAAGTAACACCGACATGCCGGTGAGTCCAACCTATACATGACTATCAATACTCCCCCTAGGTTGGACCTCACCTGGGGAAGTCTTCTGTTTTAGCTCTGTCTTTTTCGGCTTCAAAGATGCTCAATGAACGCTCCTGCCCTTCCTTTAATTTCGGCCAATGGATTTGTAACATCTTCAGATCCGGCCTCGTCGTCTTCACTAAAGACCAACAGCGACTCCACGAATTCAGCTTCGGCAACATCGGTATCAGGCACATCAAGATCAATGGTTTCCGCCTGAATGTTTTCTGTATGCTCCTCACCGGTCACATCCAAATCAATAACCTCAACCGGTTTCTCAAACCTTCTCTCAATTGATTTATCAAGTTGCTTGGTCAAGTCATCCATATCCATTTGTTGCTCATCTGTCACTCTCAACCTTTCATTAACACTCCTCAGCTCAGCACGAATACCCCGGGCTTTGTTAGCGACTTTCACGAACAAATTCGCTTCAGTCCGCGTATCATCTCCTGCCCCGTGCTTGATACGGTTCTCGCACAATACCTTCAAGTCTTCGTCACTGAAAGAGAAGACCTCCATTGGATCAAACAGATGAATCTCTGGACGGTCTTCCCCTTTGAGTCTGATCACCGCTTCACCCGTGCCATTATCATAGAACCATTTCGAGAATTCTTGCAGACGAGCAGGCTGAGTATCAGGAACCCTCACCCGTGTCATAATCTTTGGAGCTTCAATCTTCAACACAATTTTACCCTTCCAAGAAACCCAATTCCTGTCCTTCTTTTGTCTCATTCGCTTCGGCTTTTAATATCCAAAATCAGTAAAGTTGTTCTCCGCAGCCCTCCTAATTGTAACCTCAAATGCACACGCCCTTCCACTATCCTCCTTTCCCAGCAGAGGTAGTTCAGCTAACCTTCGCAGATCCCACCGAGGCAAGGTGGCAAAATGCTTCCTGTTCTTTATATAGCAGATATCCCCACCCCTTCGTTTAATCATATAAGCATCAACAACAGAGTTATATTTCCATGCGATCACTTGTCTATCCAGTTGGGAGGTGTTCGGTTCATCGATATTCTGAAAAATTGGTACCTCTGGAACAACCTCTTCATCCCTTTTAAACCATTCAGATTTGTCCAAATCAATATGATCGAACTGATAGCTCACCTCTTTTTCCTCAACTTTGTATTTCTCCGGCTCATCATCCAAATCCTCCTCACTGTTAGCATTCACGTCAACTTCCGGTTCAGCACTAACAACCACTTCAGGCCCAGTAAACACATCCAGATTTATCCCCATATCCTCATCAAACAACTCCTCAGCAGATTTCCCTTTACCTTTATCCTTATCCCCAAACTCACAGTCCATTAACGGATACTTTGCAGCATCCGTTAAGTTTTTCAGTTCTGCCTCAGACATAGCCGGATCTGATCCATCCTTTTCCTTCAAGCTATTCAGCTCCTTGAATATTCTAACAATCAGGCACTGTTGATCCTTCATCATCCTCCCCATTTCAAAAATAACTGTTGATTTCTCAGCATCCTTCGTCTCCAAATCAGCATATTTATCCTTCAAATCCACCAATTCCGCCTTCAGACTTTCAATTTCTCCCTTCAACTCACTAACTGATTCAGTAGATGTACCCGGAATATCATGCTTCGCTTTCTTTGCAGCTTCAGTGCGTACATCAGATTTCCTCTTCGTTCTATTTTCCCTACCTGCATCAACCTCAGCCTGAATCTCATCTATTTCCCGATCTAAGTTATAATCCTTGTCTTTTGCATACTGTTTTCGCTTCCTCAGCTTCTTCTCAACAACCTCAACGTTCTCACCACCCCTTTTTCTTTCTATTTCCATTAACCTTTGTATATGTACCCATCTATCAGCAGGGTACATATTTTCCCACAAATACGATGTCCTACCAACACAGTCTGATCGCACCGATTTGCAGTCACCAAAGATCCTTGAATGCATCGACCAGATATTCAACATGTCACCAATAACAGGTAGGTCAGGCAGTTTGTCATTCGGGATCATCTGCACGAATCGAGGATACATCAACCATTTATCTCTCTTAGCAGCGTGTATGTTCTCGAGCATATAAGTTTAGATCAGCTTTGCTAAATTTGCCTTCTGCCCTCGACAAAATAGAACCATAGCACGAGCCCAGTCTAGATTCAACCCATCCGTTCCACCCTTCCTATGATCAAGACACATAATGAACACGCGTGCTATATACCTCCATTCCTTGATCAGATAGGATTTAACAAATTCCATCTTCTTTTCACCTGGCATTGGACCCTCATAACCCGCAGTCCTAAACGCCCCATAGACCTCCTCAGCGGTCATATTAACTTCATCTCCGACATCATCCTCAATCCTTAACACCCTTGCCACATCGGCTTCAGTAAACTCTACATCGTACCCATTAACCTTAGCACATATACGCGATGGCTGTACAGACACGTTCATTACTGCTGTTCTCCAGAAATCTCGAACATGTAGCTCGTATATAGTCGGTGAATGAGAAATGGCGTGATGAATGTGAGAGGATTTTAGCCACCTGATACAATCCTTGTATCCAACTGCTTTCTCATGATTTTCGTCCAGCAACGCACACATATTGTGCTTCTTTTCGAAAAATAACGTGGACATCGTGCCTGAAAAATAAACGGAAATTGCTCAGACATAAAATTTTTGAAACAGTCAATTGATTCGCTGACCTAATTAGATTCGCTGCACGGGCGAACCTGAGATTTGGCACCAGAACCTATAAATTCGCTGACACGAAAAATCAGTCATTTGGTCGAGCGAATGTATAGGTTCGCTAAAAACAGTCGGGCGAATCTATGTTGATGCACGGGCGGCATAACGACATAGGTTCGCTCAAAGTTTTGAATTTCGTTCAGATTCGCCAGACGAACACATAGGTTCGCTGGAAACCCTAGTTTTTGAAAAACTCCCAAATCTCAGTCAAAACATCATAATCAAGCAAACAAAGCAACAATCAAGCAATATAATCATCAAACGAGGATATTATGATGTAAATTTCTAACTAATAACACAAATCAGTCATTTGATTTACATAATATCACAGATCGAGGGATTTAAGAGGATTAATGTACGATTGATGGGATGAAACATAGATTAAGATGAAGACGATGACATACCAGACAAAACAAAGACGATTTAGTGTGAAAAAGTCGGTTGTGGGTGAGAATCGAACGTTTGATTAATTTGAAAAAGATACGGCAACAGTAAAATAGTGACAGCGAATCTTGTGAAAGGTTTCGCTGTCAACAAATATATACAGTCAGGGGTTCGCTGACAAAAACACTAGCGAACTTCAGATACCCAGGAAGATTAATGAATGTCTCTATGCTGCCTTTCTATCTCAAGTTGTTCCGAAGAATTATAAACAAGCACTTGAAGATCCTAGTTGGGTTGATGCCATGCAAATGGAACTGCAGCAATTTAGGAAGCTTAAAGTTTGGGAACTTGTTGATCTTCCTCCTAATAAGTGTCCCATCGGCACTAAGTGGGTTTTCCGAAACAAGCCAGAGGATCGCGGTGTTGTTATCAGAAACAAGGCGAGATTGGTTGTTCAAGGATTTGCTCAAGAGGAGGGGATTGACTACACTGAAGTTTTTGCTCCAGTCGCTCGCCTTGAAGCCATTAGAATCTTTCTTGCTCATGCTGCGAACAAAAACTTTAAAGTTTATCAGATGGATGTGAAATGTGCATTTCTATATGGAGATATCGACGAGGAGATCTACGTATGTCAGCCACCGGGTTTCGAGGATCCAGATTTTCCTTCAAAGGTGTACAAGCTTGATAAATCCTTGTATGGGTTGCATCAAGCTCCACGTATCTGGTATGAAACTCTGACACAGTATCTTCTCAGCAAAGGTTTCTCTCATGGGACTATAGATATGACTTTGTTCAAGAAGGAGGTGAATGGTGAGCTGCTGATCGTTCAAGTGTATGTTGATGATATAATATTCGGTTCGACTAATGAGGGGCTGTGTAGAGAGTTTGAAAAAGTGATGATGGATCGCTTTGAAATGACAATTATGGGGGAGATGTGTTTCCTCTTGGGGCTGCAAGTGGAACAAAAGCCAGATGGAATTCTTATTCACCAAGAGAAATATATCAAAGAGATCCTCACAAAGTTTGGCATGGATGATTCTTCTCCTGAATTGATTCCATTCACCGCTCAGACATGCCTTACTTCTGATGATAATGGGAATCCTGTGGATGCTCATCGATACCGCTCGATGATCGGATCTCTCATGTATCTGACTGCCAGCCGACCTGATATTACATTCGCTGTGTGCTACTGTGCTCGTTTCCAAGCCAATCCAAAAGAATCACACGAGAAAGCTGTTAAACACATTTTTCGTTACCTTAAGGGTTCCTCTCGTTTGGGACTTTGGTACCCAAAATGTGGGAACTTTGATTTACATGCTTTTTCTGATAGTGATCATGCTGGTTGCAGGATTAACCGAAAATCAGTCACTGGCGGATGTCAATATCTTGGCGAATGTCTTGTTTCCTGGCAAAGCAAGAAGCAAACAACCGTCTCTCTGTCCACAGGAGAAGCAGAATACATTGCTGCTTCAAGCTGCTGTTGTCAAGTTCTCTGGATCCAGCATCAGATGATGGATTACGGCATCAACTTTCTTCATACGCCACTCTTTTGTGATAATAAAGCTGCTGTTGGAATCGCCAAGAATCCTATTCATCACACTCGCACCAAGCACATCGAAACAAGAATTCATGCCATCAGAGACGCACAGGAAAAGGGGTTCATTGATATTATTCCTATTGAAACTAGAAAGCAAAAAGCTGATCTTTTCACAAAAACTTTTGACAAACCACGTTTTTATGAACTGATCTCTATGCTGGGACTGATATCTTTTTGAAAACCTTTTATCTATGTGAATCAACTTTGTAAATATGTAAATAACTATTTCATTTTCTTCTTTGAAAATTCCGTGGGTCACTTATTTCTTCGCTCCTTTATTTTATTTTATTTCCTTTTATTTTCTCCTTTATTCTGTATATATATATTAAGAAAATCTGAAAAACAAAAATTTCCTATTAGATAGCTATAATATAGAAATTTTGGGGGAGATATTAAAGATTAACTACTTATAGTTTTTCAAATTTTGATATTTCTGGATCTCCGTTTTGATTGATGTTGAAGAGTCGTTGAAGGAGGTCAGAAGTATTGTGTTTGGGATATGTCAGATAGGCTCAGCCCGAAAACAAAGTAAACAGTGATTGTGCAGCCAAACATAACGTTCATGATCTCAGCCACAAGGATTATCCCCTTGACATGATTGGATTGCACAAAGATACGGGTTCTGTCAAAAATGGGTTGAGAGCGTCAAATATTTGCCTTGATTTCCCTAAACATCCCAAATCACCCTCACCCTATCCCCGAATTGAGTTTCTAGTTTGCAAACCAAATAAAAAGCTGCTAGTGATGCTCTTCGGAAAAACCTCTGAGTGAGTTACTTGTTAACTCCTCAGAATGTATTGAGTCAAGTGCTTAACTCCTCTGCTATACGGAAGTATTGACCTGGAGTTGGTGGATCTTCTCTGCTATACGGAAGTATTGACCTGAAGATTCACCGAGCATGCTCAAATGTTTATCTCCTCTGTTATACGTCGGTATAGACCTGGAGCTCTAAACTATTTGAGTTTCCCAAATAATAAGTCGCAATGTGTTCAAAAGAATCATTGCTGACAAGCTCCACTCACAAAAGGATGCAAAAATTGCACAAGTGTCAAAAGAAGCTAATGCATCGATCAATATTCAAGATTTGATCCTCGAAATTCAAGCAAAGTCAATCATATTGCTCAGATATATCCTGATGGCAGAACCTGTTCTTTTTACCTAGATGTCTGTGGGGACCGAGTTGTCTGAGCTTCTTCAATCAAACCAAAAACATGATAAAAGAAGCTGCTCATCTCTTGTTGAAAGGACTAAGGCATGGGTTTAAATGGACAAACATATCTGTAATCCGCCAATCTATGATATTCCGGATTCTGCTCAAAACGTCATGAAAAATATATATATCATTTTTAGTTTTAATTTCTAGCTTTTTCTTTCACTTTATTTTATTTTATTTTATTTTTTTTAGTATTTTATGTCTTTAAATTCAGGTTAATGTTTTTATATTCGGAGCGTTGAAATCGTGGGGCGTTTTCATGGATTTACAAAGGATTTAAAATTACAAAAACCAAAAATATTTTAATTTTTCTTTAATTTCTTCAATCCAGTGAACCAACAGCGAATCTACAGGGTCGTCCGGACCTGGTTTAAGTCTTTTAGACTTTCTTCTGACCTAATCTTCCGAGCGACCTTGAGATTTGCCTCGTTGTCTATCATCAAAACATGGGCTTTATATATATGTTTTCTGCGAATCCATTTAACACATTTGCTTGCACTGTAACCGGTTTGTTTCAAAATGTTCAAGTTCGAATCTCGCTTAAGGCTTTTCATTACAAATTGAATCGTTTTAATTTCTCCAGGTATATAAACGCAAGTGCATTTGAGGTTGCGATTAGAAGGGCTGTAGAAGATAAGTTCATGGAATTTGGGTACCAAAAGCCGATAAGGAAGAACTCAAAGAAAGATAAGCACTAGGTGTCGTGGAAGGGAAATGTAGTGCTGAAGTCGGCTGCTCCAAAGATTATGAACAGAGTGAGAGTTTTAGATACTCAGCCACAAAGATTGCAAGAGTTTGTGAAGTGGTTTTACGATAACAGCACCGGTGAAGCGATAATCAGGTTAAAGGGTGAAGATCGTCCAGAAATCAGATTGTTTGACCCAATGGAGATCTTCTCCTTTTGTGACGAGGATTTGAAGATTTTATGTGAGAATTATATAATGCACGGGGCAGGAGATGATACGAGGATTGATGCAAACTTGTTCGTGAAAGTCGCAAACAAAGCCCAAGGTATACGTGCTGAGCTGAGGAGTGTTAATGAAAGGTTGAGAGTGACGGATGAACAGCGAATGGATATTGATGACTTGTCTAAACAGCTTGATCAAACTATTGAGAAGAGGTTTGAAAAACCAGTTGAGGTTGTTGAGGATGTGACAGGTGAGGAGCATACAGAAAATATTCAGGCGGAAATTATTGATCTTGATGTGCCTGATACTGATGTCGCCATATCAAAATTTGTTGAGTCATTTTTGGTGTTTAGTGAAGATGATGAGGCAGGATCAGAAGACGTGACTAATCCTTTGGCCGGTATCAAATCAAGGGCAGGAGCTTTTATTGAACATTTCTGAAGCCGAAAAAGACGGAGCTAAAACAGAAGACTTCCCCAGGTGAGGTCCAACCTAGGGGGAGTATTGATAGTCATGTATAGGTTGGACTCACCGGCATGTCGGTGTTACTTTGTTATGTTATGTATTTTGTTGTTTTTGTTCTAGCGAACCTACGGGCGAATCTATAGATTCGCCCGGAAGTCTAGATTAGTGAATCACATAGATTAGTTTTGTCGTCGGGCGAACCTGTTTGTGCCCGGCGAAGCTATATGGTTCGCTGGATAGATTCGCTGTCAGCGAATCTATCAGCGAACCTACAGCTGATATATGATGTAACCTTATCTTAATGCAAGGTAACTTTGACAAAAATCTTATCCAAACCCTTGTATCGTGTGTGTGTTTCCAGGAGGTGCTAGGAGCATATATTATTCATCTTTGTAGCGTATTTACCTCTTCAGATTCAGATTTAGGTTTTGAAATCCTTACAGGTGTGAAAGACGGGATTTGATGAGTAAAGAACTTTTGAAAGCAATTTGTTTTGATTTGACTTTCAGAGACATGACCTGAAAGTTCATATTTGTCATTCACACACTTATTTTCAATCAGATCATCATTCAACACATTAGGGTTTGAAGTAGTGCACCCTAAATTACTATTAAACATAAAATTGTCTGAATGTAACATATTACTAGAAACATAATTAATTAAACTAATGTCTTCAACAGACTTCTTGGAATCAGAATTAGAACATTCACTACTGCTAGAACAACCAAGCCCAGTACTCCCACGATAAGCGTAATCCTCTCTAACCTCTTTAAGATTTACTCCACTTAAACCTGCAATAGAGCTGTTAGTATCATTCTGTATGATCTCTTGTATCAACTCATTTGAGGGATGAGGAATAGGTGTTGGAGAGTAACAGAAGGTACTAGGTGGGGGATATGCATATGTTTCATTGTTAAGACCCAAACATGTCTTAACTCTGGCCCCCCGTTGTTTCTTGCAGAGTTCCTCCCTTTTCATACTAGATATTGTCCGTTGCTGCAGTTTATTTTTGAGTTTTCTTGTTTTAAATTCAGCAAGAGTGACTTGCTCAATCAAATAGTTTATTTCACAATTCTTTTCCAAGAGAGACCTTTTTAAATGTTCATTTTCTTTCAAAGCTTCTCTTAATTTGACAAAATATTTTGATTCACTCAATTTAAGCTCTTTGTTAGTTCTCTTTAATTCGTTTTCGTTTGACATTAACAATTTATTAGCTTTGTATATGCCAATTAAACGAATTTTGGAAGCAGATGAACACATATCTTCAATAACGTCATAAGGAAGACCAATTACCAGTTTTTCTGCAGCAAGGGCACGATCACACTGGCAGTAGGGAGTGTTCCTCTTGAATTCATCCACAGCATCAAGCCTTGCCTTCTCAATCATGGCTTCCAAGTTAAGCTTTGACTCTTCATCATTCTTCATTTCATTTACCGCGGCTTCACATACCAGTCCCGAGTGATTCAGATGCCCTTGAACAATAACATATGATTGATCTTTATCAACTTTCTCCAATTTTCCTTCCTCATCTTCACCATAAAATTCTTTGAAAGGATCAAAGCAACTTATATAGTTATCATCATTTTCAACAATCTCAGCAACTAGGGCATGATTAATTTCCTCCTTTGTCTCTTCAATTTCTGCACTCCAATCAAAGTTGGTGAGCAGTGCAGTTTCATTCCTTGATTTCACTTCCTCAAGCCTTTCTTGACCGGGAACAGTTCTCGGATTTCCAGAATTCACTGGTTCAGTAACAATTGGTAAAGGACATTCCCTTTTGAAGTGACCCAATTGTTTACAGTTATAACATCTCAGCTTCCCTTTGTCATACCCGAGCTTGTTGTTTTGTCCCTGATTCCCAAAACTTCTTCTTCCTGTTCTTTCCATAAACCGTCTAGCACGAAGAGTAAGCATGGCCATTTGCCATTGGATGTCGGTTTCTTCAAGATCATCAGGATCCACCTGATACATATCTTCAACAGTCATCCCCTTTCCCTTTAACTCACCAGCGACAAGAGCTTCATAGCTATGAACAAACATTCCAAACAAAGCCATGGTGTCAGATGGAATCTGAGTGGTGACAGATGCATTTGAGCTTGAACCAACATTTGTAGATGCACCAACAGATTTAACAGACACATGACTTGATGATCCTCCAGGTGCAGCACTGTAGATATGAGAGTTTGCAGTGGATGAAATAAGTGCAGCATTCTGAGAAGGAATATTTGGAACCATCATTGACTGATTGTATTCTCTTCTCTTCACATCAAGATCAAATGACTTCAGCTTGTTTATAACATCCATCAGCTTATAGTCATGAAAGTTTCTTTCTTGTTTCAACAATTTAATCTGAAGACTCCACTGAGGAGGAAGTGAATCTAACAGCTTTGTGACTTGTTCACGATTTCCCAGCTTCTCATCATACTTTTTCAGGTTACTTGATACAGACAGAAATCGACTGGTAATATCAGTCAAATTTTCTTGCGAATACCCCACAAAATAATTGAACTCTTTCTCAGCTTGAGCCTTTCTATCCAACTTCAAATCCTCATTACCATCATAGAACTCGCACAACGCATCATACAAGCTTTTTGCAGTTGTGTGTTCAGCAAATCTGTTGTAAATATCCTGATGCAAACAAAGTGTCAATGCCCCGAGTGCCTTTTTGTCATGATCAAGCAGCTTGGTGTCTCCTTCAGTAAAAGTACTTGGATCAGTGTTTATTGTAGTAACTGTTCCTTCAACTGTCTTTGGCACGTGCGGACCATTTACAATTGACTCCCATTGATTATAGTCAGTGTAGTAGAAAAAAGCTTTCAAACACCTTTTCCAATCTTCAAAATTTTCACCACTAACAAGCCTCGGTGGCCTGTTAGGTTGAACACTATCCAGATCATTAATGTTCAGGGTTGATGTAGTCATAATTTTAAACAGATTGTAGATTCGCCAAAGACAAATAGATTCCCTGGATTAGATTCGCCCAAAGAACAAACAGATTCGCTCGCAGATTCGCTCGACAAACAAACAGATTCGCTGGTCAGCAGAAACAGTTTCGCCCAACAGATTTGCTGTCAGATTCGCTCAAATGATTTTCGCAGCAATTTCGCTTGCACAATGAGCCAAACAAGTGAACTTTCATTCGATAAAATGTCAGATTCGCTAACCACAAACACAAAATCACATAACACAAGATTTGTACTAGATTCGCTGGATGAACAACCAGATTCGCTGGAGGAACAGATAGATTCGCTTGGTTACGAACAAAACAGTTTCAGTACAAAAACTATCAGAACAGCTTCAAAACATAACCATTTGTAGACCCGTTTGTTTCAGAAGCTTCCTATGACCAAATATGACAAATCCCAAGCAAAATACAACACAGAAACACACAAACCAGTTCAGAAAAGAATCAAATAGTGCTTTGACACAAAAACCCCAAAATCATCACAAAAATCTCTAGGATCAAACAATCAAGAGCACTAAGGCTCTGATACCATATTGTTGGTCCATCTGGATCGTTATTTCAGTGCTATAATGACTTGTATTACAACAAAACACACTTGACTCAAACAAATAAAGTTCAATATAACCCAACACACAATAACGAGATTAAAACCACACAACCGGAGGTAAATACGCTACAAAGATGAATAATATATGCTCCTAGCACCTCCTGGAAACACACACACGATACAAGGGTTTGGATAAGATTTTTGTCAAAGTTACCTTGCATTAAGATAAGGTTACAATATATATCAGCTGTAGGTTCGCTGATAGATTCGCTGACAGCGAATCTATCCAGCGAACCATATAGCTTCGTCGGGCACAAACAGGTTCGCCCGACGACAAAACTAATCTATGTGATTCACTAATCTAGACTTCCGGGCGAATCTATAGATTCGCCCCTAGGTTCGCTAGAACAAAAACAACAAAATACATAACATAACAAAGTAACACCGACATGCCGGTGAGTCCAACCTATACATGACTATCAAAGATGTGTCACACCCTCAATTTTCCACAAACGGGGTATCCGTTAGGCGTGTGACAAAACCAGGATCCAAGTCATTAGTTACACCAAAAGACACTATATGATTTGAAAATATACGTATCTCATTAAATGAGAAAATTCAATACAGAGTTAATGTTTAAAAGTTTGCGGAAGCATAACGACAATGATTATCAAAACCTTTCTTTTAGTAAAGTAAATGCATTAAAAAAATATTTAATACTAAGACATTCAGTAACAAATAAAATTCTTGAAAACATGTAGACCCAATGATGCATGCATGCCCTAACCGTGCTCGTGCTCTTTAATTACCTGAGAAAACATACTAAAACGGTCAACACATAATGTTGGTGAGTTCAATGAGTTTAAGTAACAAAAGTATATAAAATACTAAAACAGTTTAACTGATAAATTTCATATAATATTGCTGGTTAGCTAGACCACCTCGCTTACTACATGAGAACGTCGAGATTAAACTGAACGTTACGATAGTTTTTGCCTTGTCGCCACCACAACGAATGACCAATAGTTAAAGGACAATTTGCACCATCTGGAACCCTTCCAGCATGATGGGGTCTGCCGAACCCGGTAGTACTACTCAAATTTCCCTGTTATACTCAATGTATATTAATAATCTCGACAAAAAGGAAAGGACAATAGAGTTGGTGGAATCATGCTCAGTAAAATAAACAGTTAGACAATACAAAGTTTGTTTTATCAAAACCGTTGCCCGAAGGCCCTGCCCGAAGGCATAAAATTCAGCCCAAGGCTGTTTAAAATCTTGCCCGAAGGCATTTATACTTTTACCGAACCTACCCGTAGGCATTTATACTATTACCGAAACCTGCCCGTAGGCATTTATAATTTTACCGAAACCTGCCCGTAGGCACTACCCGAAGGTATAAAAAGTAGCCTTAGTTGGCCCCGCCCGAAGGCATAAAGTTTTGCCCGAAGGCCCTGCCCGAAGGCATAAAAATACAGTCTGCCCGAAGGCAGAGTTTTGCCCGAAGGCCCTGCCCGAAGGCATAAAAATGCAATCTGCCCGAAGGCACTGTAAAATAGTTGCCCGAAGGCGATGTAAAATCATTTGTATGTTTTCTCCCCGAAAAAGATTTAAAAGCGGGAAAAGAACTCAACTTAAAGTAGCAAGCAAGTACACGTATGCACGTTATTGTTGAACATTTCACACAAGCATGCAATGCTTAAGTATTCAGTCACCAACAATTTCCTATTGGTATAGATAACAAATAATCTGTAGTATTAGCAAGGTGTTATATACACGTGCGGTTGAGCTCGTTGTACAAATCAAAGTGTCGTATTTGATTTATATTATGGTTGGGTTGGATCTAACTTGTTTGTACAAAGTATTCGTGTTAGGATGCTATCATTCATATTTGTGTGCATTATTCAGGGTCTTCTTAGAAGAGTTTCATAGGTTTGTGAGACCCATGTCTTATATCAACATAATCACTTACATGTTTACAAGTCTATATATAAAGAGTTCTTGAAACAATATATTATAATAATAACTTGTCTCACGTATTAACATCCTTGTTTCACCTAAATAACCGTTCTCGTTATATTTGTTAATTTGCAAACAATTCTTTAATACATTTCACGTTTTCAATATGTTTAGATTAGTGTTATGTTTTACTTTTGAGCTTAACACAAAATCAATTTATAAAATACATAACTTTTGATTCATAAAGTATACCTTTTAGTTTTCGTTTCGAAGTCCATTGGATTATACGAGGTTTCTTCTAATAAACCATCCATCAACTAGAATCACCAAGAACCACCATAATCCGTCAATAATGATCACCAACAATTACTATCGTTGTAACCAAACCCATAATCCATAACAATACAATCACTATACCACCGTTACTCGTCTTTACCCATCCCTAACCACCACTTGTACGTTGCTGCTGCTACCATTCAACATAACTCACCACCGCTGATGTAACCTTAACACCACCGTGTCCATCACCATAACACCACCAGTTGCCATCATTAGCTGCACCACCTCCACTGCTGCTTCATCTCTGCTGCAACACCACCGCAACAACAAACCACAACAACCACCACTAACCACCATTTTACAACCGAAACCCATAACGCAACCACGTATCTCCGACCACCACTGCAAAACCCTTGTTACTCGTTGCCATCAGCCACACAAAACACCACCTTAAAGTATCATAGTTTGCTAACCTGATACACCACCACCCGCCGCTGCTGTCACCACCATTAACTGCGGTTGTGGCCATCTCAGCCACACTACACCACCGAACTATAACATCCCCTCATGATAACAGAACCCGCACTCAACAGAACCCTGCTAGACTCGTCGGAAAACGAAGAAGAAGAACCATAGTTGTCGCAACCTTTCAAAGCCTATAACGTTTTACCTGTTGCGATTCAGAGGGAACGGACACCACCGTTGTATTCCTCTCGTCACGACGAAGATTTTGACATATAAACGCCTCGTGCGGACGTCGGAGTTGGCCGGAAAATGGCCGGAAAGTGGCTGAGCTGTGGTGGTGGCAGCTGGATGAAGGGTTGGAGGATTTTAGGGTTTTGATAAAATGAATGGAAACTCTATAATAAGGTTTATATACTTAGGGTTTCCTAGTGGGCTTTTTAATTAACTAGTACGCACAACACACCGCGTCACATAATCGTTTCTTGTCCGAATATATATCAAGACTAATATTACATACACGATTTCCCCGATCATTTCTAGTATTATTTTAGTTATTCGGAACTTAGTTTATATGAAAGTTTTCGAATAAATACGTGTTTACTTCGGTCTTTGTATTTAAATACGTTTGTTTACTATAAAATCAAATAATTTGACTTTTTATAATTTTATACTCCCTCCGTCCCATTATAAGTGTCCTAGTTTGAAAAACACAAAGTTTTAGACACATTAAATGATGGGTATTTTTGCTTGTCATTTGACAATAATACCCTTGACAATAAATATTATTGTGGGTCCATCATATTGTTTGTTTTATGTTATTAAGGGCAAATTTGGAAGTTTACCAATAAATTTTAAAAGTAGACACTTTAAATGGGACAACTAAAAAAGACAATATGGACACTTCTAATGGGACGGAGGAAGTAATACATATTTAATACTAATACATCGAACGAACACTCGCTATAATGTACTGGGTCTTTAATGAGTCTCATTTATCATGTTGGGCCTTTATTGGACCTAAAGGCCCAATCACTTAACAGTTATGATTTGGATGCTATAGCTAACGTGGTTGTGTTAACGGAATTTCCTCAAAATGACAGGTGTCACATCGTCCCCTTGTTGAAAGAATTTTCGTCCCGAAAATTAGATAAAGTCGGTAAAAAAAGACTGAGATTAAAGGGAAAAAAAATTTCGACTTGCCACATCATCCCCTTGTTAAAAGAAATTTCGTCCCGAAATTTACCAATATCATTAGTGTTTGGCGTTGTCATTTTGATTAGACAAGGTTGTTTGTACGTTATTAGATTTTTCTATGTTCTTACGTGAACTTCGATTCACTCTTTAATTTTTCAATGAACTTTAATAGTAAGATTCTTACTATGTTTGAGTGTTTTGAATTCTTAGTCCATGATGTCAACTAGTTCTTCAATGAAACAAAACTGTTCATCACTTTAAAAGATATTAAGTGGTATGACGAGTGTGTCTTTGGGCAAGCACTCCATTTAGTTGGAGGCACAAGAAAAAAAATGGACCAATCCTACATTGGATTTCAAATGGACAGTTTTATCGTGTGTTTGATGAAATTTTAAAGTTTGGGAATCTCCCTTTATAAAGGATGAGTTACATTCAGAATGTTTGAAGATATTTAGATCAATGAGCTTGGAGTTGCGATTCGAATATCCAAGGATTATGTCTTACTTAAAGAATCCATATATTGTTATAGATTATTAAATAGATTCAATCGTGTGTAGGTATTCTATTTTACTAAAAGAGCGTTGTCAAAATGCTAACATCATGGATGTCATAGAAATTCTAAGAATAGAATGAGAAGATGAATAATGATACTACTTATGTGTTCAGAAGTATATTTTTAAGCAAAAATGGTCAAGAATTTTAATAGTATTTCTATCTTTAATAACTATGGAATTTGTTGTGATCGAGGGAACAAGTAGTTGTACGACCTAGGATAATATGTTATTAAGGTTTATGTACTGAAGTAGTATTAAAACAAAAGGGTCGGTGTTGCATGAGTTTTTCCTAATCTTTTGGAGTACAACAGGTTTTCTTGTTGATAGAATCTGGGTGGTATGGTAATAAATGTGCGACCCCTGTAAGGGGGGGTCAGAAAATCACTTATTTTTTTTAGTTATCACTGTGGCAATGGATACTAAAAAGTTATAAGTATCCAGATATATAGTGGATTACCCTATGAATGGTAGATAGAATAGTGTTCTTAGGAATCATGTGTTCGAAAAAAAAATTCGAAGGTGATCAATTATAGACTTGCGACCTCGATTGCTCTTAGGTTGGATTACTGTTACGCAAACTATTTGGTAGAGAAATTTAAATATATTTTCTGATGTGCTGAATATAGATAATGTTTATGAATTTAAATCTTCTTGATGGATAAAAGACGTTTTAGACCCAAGACATGTTTTACAACAGTGAAGATGCAAATAACAATTAAAATACCATTCGTCGGGGATATTCTTACGTAATTTAGAGTCAAAAACAACTTAAAGTTTTGTTTATCATGAAGTACTTTGAATAGGGTACAATTTAAGTGAAATACTTCTAGAAGGAAACGAAACTGATATATATTACGAGATATGGACATGAATGTTTAAGCGATAGAGATTTATTTCATGAAAGGTGACCCTAAATATGAAACATTATGTAGTTGGTCTATCATACCAAAGAGGCTTTCTAAATAAGGTGTTATCTTTATGTGACTCCCCAAAAAATCCTTATAATTTTAAAGGTTGTTTAACATTCATTTGAGAAATCATAATTTTAAAGTTTTTACTGATACTGGGTAAGAAGTAATAACGTGTTGACTACAAATCAAAACTTCTCTTATATTACAAGCTTGTGATTACAGTAAGGCAATAGTTTCAGCTGGAGGATTTAGGTTGACCAAGGGAGGGCTAAATCGTTAGTATTTGGGTCAAAGTGTAGTAGATGAATCTTGTTAAGTTTGTTAAAATATATCCTAAATCTTATTATCGGGTCGTTATAGATGTACTTCAATAGTAGAATGTGTAGGGTAATTTGGATATAAGATATTTTGTACACATCTGAGTTTGGATTGTTTCTCATTCGTAGTTGGATTGTAATTTTTTTTTTTCAGGATCATCGTGTACCTATAATTCACCATTACGTTGCGTACCCGTAATCGTCAATTTATCTTACACAATCACCCTAGTTCGTCTCCCATCATGGGCTTTAATCTTAAGTCTTATCAAGCTTATGGTTTTGTTCTTATCTATAAGATATGTTGACTTATTTCAGATATAGGATGTATAGAAGAGGTATGGTATGCTTACAACTAGCCTAAGGCAAATCTTCTACAAGTTTATGATTAATGTGATGTACCTAAAGGAAATCATACGTCAAGTATCCTATGGTCTCATGATAATTATCCAGGTAACTCTGCTAGCAACATGTAGTAAGCATACAATACTTAGAAGTAACGAAAACATTAAAAAAGTAGGTAGCATGTTTCAACACATAGTGGGTCACACAATAAGCAACATGTTACAACAAATAATGTGTCTTAAAACTAATATGTTATAGCAGATGAATGTGTCACATAATAAGTGACGTATAGTAACACATAGTAGGTCACGTGACTATCAAATCAAGACCTCCTTATACTTAAGCTTTGGGACAAAAACCTAGTCTCATTAATCGTATACAAAAGTGTGGGTTGATGAAACTCCGGATTACGCCGGCTAGTTGCCAAAATAATGCAAGTTTAAAGTTATAATATAATGAAAAAGTTTCTCAGGTAAAGCCTCAAAAGAAGAAAAAAAATTCCTCTAAAACTTAAATAATACAAGTTATCTACTCATGTATGTGGGTCACAAATAAATTCACACAAGTGTAACTAATGCAGTGTACAGTTATAGTCTAGAATGCAATGCAATGCAACCTAATTCGCTATAACTAATGTCTCTGATACCAATCTGTCACACCCTCAATTTTCCAAAAACGGGGTATCCGTTAGGCGTGTGACAAAACCAGGATCCAAGTCATTAGTTACACCAAACGACACTATATGAATTGAAAATATACGTATCTCATTAAATGAGAAAATTCAATACAGAGTTAATGTTTAAAAGTTTGCGGAAGCATAACGACAATGATTATCAAAACCTTTTTTTTAGTAAAGTAAATGCATTAAAAAAATATTTAATACTAAGACATTCAGTAACAAATAAAATTCTTGAAAACATGTAGACCCAATGATGCATGCATGCCCAACCATGCTCATGCTCCTTAATTACCTGAGAAAACATACTAAAACGGTCAACACATAATGTTGGTGAGTTCAATGAGTTTAAGTAACAAAAGTTTATAAAATACTAAAACAGTTCAACTGATAAATTTCATTTACTATTGCTGGTTAGCTAGACCACCTCGCTTACTACATGAGCACGTCGAGATTAAACTGAACGTTACGATAGATTTTGCCTTGTCGCCACCACAACGGATGACCAATAGTTAAAGGACAATTTGCACCATCTGGAACCCTTCCAGCATGATGGGGTCTGCCGAACACGGTAGTACTACTCAAATTTCCCCGTTATACCCACTATATATTATTAATCTCGACAAAAAGGAAAGGACTTTAGAGTTGGTGGAATCATGCTCAGTAAAATAAACAGTTAGACAATAGAAAGTTTGTTTTATCAAAACCGTTGCCCAGAGGCCCTGCCCGAAGGCATAAAACTCAGCCCAAGGCTGTTTAAAATCTTGCCCGAAGGCATTTATACTTTTACCGAAACCTACCCGTAGGCATTTATACTTTTACCGAAACCTGCCCGTAGGCATTTATACTTTTACCGAAACATGCCGGTAGGCACTACTCGAAGGTATAAAAAGTAGCCTTAGTTGGCCCCGCCCGAAGGCATAAAGTTTTGCCCGAAGGCCCTGTCTGAAAGCATAAAAATACAGTCAGCCCGAAGGCAGAGTTTTGCCCGAAGGCCCTGCCCGAAGGCATAAAAATGCAATCTGCCCGAAGGCACTGTAAAATAGTTGCCCGAAGGCGATGTAAAATCATTTGTATGTTTTTTCCCCGAAAAAGATTTAAAAGCGGGAAAAGAACTCATCTTAAAGTAGCAAGCAAGTACACGTATGCACGTCATTGTTGAACATTTCACACAAGCATGCAATGCGCAAGTATTCAGTCACCAACAATTTCCTATTGGTACAGATAACAAATAATCTATAGTATTAGCAAGGTGTTATATACACGTGCGGTTGAGCTCGTTGTACAAATCAAAGTGTCGTATTTGATTTATATTATGGTTGGGTTGGATCTAACTTGTTTGTACAAATTATTCATGTTAGGATGCTATCATTCATATTTGTGTGCATTATTCAGGGTCTTCTTAGAAGAGTTTCATAGGTTTGTGAGACCCATGTATTATATCAACATAATCACTTACATGTTTACAAGTCTATTTATAAAGAGTTCTTGAAACAATATATTATAATAATAACTTGTCTCACGTATTAACATCCTTGTTTCACCTAAATAACCGTTCTCGTTATATTTGTTGATTTGCAAACAATTCTTTAATACATTTCTTGTTCGGTTTTCAATATGTTTAGATTAGTGTTATGTTTTACTTTTGAGCTCAACACAAAATCAATTTATAAAATACATAACTTTTGATTCATAAATTATACCTTTTAGTTTTCGTTTCGAAGTCCATTGGATTATACGAGGTTTCTTCTAATAAACCATCCATCAACTAGAATCACCAAGAACCACCATAATCCGTCAATAATGATCACCAACAATTACTATTGTTGTAACCAAACCCATAATCCATAACAATACAATCGCTATACCACCGTTACTCGTCTTTACCCATCCCTAACCACCACTTGTACGATGCTGCTGCTACCATTCAACATAACTCACCACCGCTGCTGTAACATAACCTTTCAAAGCCTATAACTATTTACATGTTTCGATTCAGAGAGAACGGACACCACCGTTGGATTCCTCTCGTCAAGACGAAGATTTTGACATACAGTATGCCTCGTGGGGACGTCGGAGTTGGCCGGAAAGTGGCTGAGCTGTGGTGGTGGCGGCTGGATGAAGGGTCGGAGGATTTTATGGTTTTGAAAAAATGAATGGAAGTTCTATAATAATGTTTATATACTTAGGGTTTCCTAGTGGGCTTTTTAATTAACTAGTACGCACAACACACCGCGTCACATAATCGTTTCTTGTCCGAATATATATCAAGACTAATATTACATAAACGATTTCCCCGATCATTTCTAGTATTATTTTAGTTATTCGGAACTTAGTTTATATGAACGTTTTCGAATAAATACGTGTTTCCTTCGGTCTTTGTATTTAAATATGTTTTTTACTATAAAATCAAATACTTTGGCTTTTTATAAGTTTATAATACATATTTAATACTAATACATCGAACGAACACATATTTAATACTAATACATCGAACGAACACTCGCTATAATGTACTGGGTCTTTAATGAGTCTCATTTATCATGTTGGGCTTTTATTGGGCCTAAAGGCCCAATCACTTAACATTTATGATTTGGATGCTATTGCTAACGTAGTTGTGTTAACGGAATTTTCCTCAAAATGACAGGTGTCACAAGATGCATGATTGTCAATCAATTAGAACTCCATATGACGTTAATTCCAAGATTGAACCTGAAAGGAAAATCTTTAGACCAAAATTTATACAGATCAATGACTGGATCTTTGATGTACTTAACTGCATCTAGACCTGATATAATGTATGTTGTTTGTGTTTGTTCCAGGTATCAATCAGACCCGAAGGAAACGCACGTGATTGTTGTTAAAAGAACTTTTAGGTATCTCAAAGGAAAACCTGACCGCTCTCTGATTATGGTATCCTTATAAGGGAAACTTCGAGTTACATGGATATTCAGATAATGATTATGGTGGTTGTGCACTCAATTAAAAATCTACAACGGGTGGATGTTAGTTTTTGGGCCCCAGATTAGTGTCATAGCAGTGCAAAAAGCAGACAAGTGTGTCCGGTTCAACTGCAGAAGCTGAGTACATAGCCGCATCAACAGGATGTTCTCAAATCCTTTGGTTGCACAATCAGCTACTAGATTATGGGTTCAATTTTCTAAAAACTCCAATTTAAGTTGATAACAATGCTGCTATGTTCATTACATCTAATCATGCCCAACATTACAAAACAAAACATATTGAGATTCGATATCATTTTCTAAGAGACATTTCGGAAAAAGGTTTGATAATATTGGTAAGATTTCATACTGATAATCAACTAGCTGATATATTCTCAAAATCGTTTTTGTCAGGTCGGTTTGAATTTTTAGTCGAATCAATTGGTTTAGTCAATCATGATTATATCATGTCTTTCAAAGAAAAATAGAAAAAAAAACAAAAATATATAAATCATAAAATCCAAAATAGAATAAATGAATTCATATTTGATTTGCATACCTTATATATATATGTAGGAATTCTTGTGAGTGTTGCATTTGAAAAAAAATCAAAAATAGAATAAAAAAATCTAACGTACTAAAAGGTAAGAAGTGATAGATATACTAGATTTGTCTGATACGTCATTTTCAAACAATAAAGACTAATACGTGTTAATTGAAATGCGAGACGGCTCTAGAAATTATATTGAAAAAGTAAATTCAATGATGATTTAACTAAACAGTTAATGATCTTTTTGTAAAGAACTATCTTAGGACATATGTTAAGCATTCGCTTTTCAGATAGACTGCTTGTAATGCCACTTACACACTAGGTAATGATGCAATAAAATCAGTGTGAAGCAAGCATCTGTGAACTTCTTTGTTAGGATGACCACAGACCTGAAGTTTCACACGAAGTCTCATTTGTTGTAGTGAGCTACAAACCTAGAACACTTCAAGATGCACAAAAGATTCCCAATTAGGAACATAACCAATCAAATTTCAAAAAGGAATGAAAAAGAAGATTCCCAAGGGAACACCACCTATGACTTCTAGAAAATGGATTTCTTCAAAACCCGAGCTTCACTGGTTATATTGTAAATGACCGGGTATTAAAGATATTAAAGTGCTTATGTGTATGTTTGGATGAGAATAGAATTACTTTGTTTCTAAGTGTGGGTCACATGAGTTCATATTAAATCAACTCTAAATGATCATATTGAGTTGAAAAAGTAAGTGTGTCAACTTAAGCTAATTGATGTGTAAACATGTCAACACTCAAGTCAATTCAAGTCATAACATGTCTCGGATAATATCTTAGTATGATATTACCGTCGTCATTAAAGATTCGTTGCATTGCATTCATATTCTAATTTTTGTGTGTTTTCTGTGTGTAGGCATGTGGAATCACTAATAATATTCTCTCTTTTCATAAACTTATAAATTTATTGATATTTAAAAGTTTAGCTGGAGAAATAATGAAAAAGAGAAAAATCAACGAAAAAGTCAATGAAAAAGAAGGAACATAAATGTCTTGAAAATGATTGAATAATAAAGAATGTGTTTTTGATGGAACGGGTGATGCTAAAATGTTCTAGTGTGTGTGTGTTGGATACGTCTCAAAAGTAGTTTTATGAAAATGAACTTGGAAAGGCTTCTTGTAAATTGAATTGTACATATGTTAAAAATGATGAAAATTGTCAAATATGAAAATCGGGTTTTTATTTGTGAGAAATGAATAAAAATGTTGAAAACTATGTATAAATGCATATCGGAAATCGGGTTTTTATTTGTGAGAAATGAATTAAAATGTTGAAAATTATATATAAAATGCAAGTCAAATGGAAATCATCATGATTATTACTAAAATGTTGAGTTTTAATGATGTCATGTGTTAAATCAAATGCGTTGAATGACGTCAAAGGTTGATCAAAGTCTTTAGATTATATGTTCACAAGTCAACAGGCCAAACGACCAAATAGTGGTATTGCACCTAAAAGAATAAAGATTTTTCTAAGTATCAGACGCATGGAGGCTCTTAAACGGCAAAACATTTCTCAAAAGACCAAACAGTGGTCATATGTCTGACGTCTTGTAAATATTCTAAGTGTTGACAATTAGGCGTTTTTCAACCTTCAAAACGGTAAAACAGTGTCAATATGGCCATCAGATGAAAATATTTGAAGTGTTGAGTTGGGCGTTTCATACTTGCCAAGATGGCTAAAAGTGTGAAAATTGTATAAGTGTTCTATGTAGGTTTTTCAGAATGCTCAAACAGCCAAACAAGTGAAGCACAAGTCAAGGTGTAGTCGTTTCATGTTTGATGAAAAATCTTAAATGTTAGGCGTTTTGTGTTGTCCAGACGCCTGAGCAGTCCTCACACGATTGAAATCTTAAATAAAATAATTTTTTGGGGGCGTTTTGAAAACCTTAAACGGCTAAATAATGGTCATACGTCTTGAAATTTCAGAAAAGTTCTAAGTTTTGGGCGTTTTGGAAAATCTAAACGGCTGAACAGTGCTCATACGCCTACAACTTTTATGAAAAATTTAGGTGTTGCAAGTCATGCACCTAAGTGTTTAATGATTTTTAGGCATAAAACGCCTAAACAGTCATCATGCGCCTAGTTGCCTGGTCGCTTTATATAAATACCCAACACTTATCAATTTTTTTCATTTTACCTGATTCTTTTCAAAACCCTTGTCTGTTCATATTCTTGCGACCCGATAAACACAAATCACCATTTGTCAATCTTATCATTGTTGTGATCGATTAAAAGGTAACATCATTAAAGAAAAACCTTAACAAAGTCATGTTAATCTGATATAGACCTAGGCGTTTCTATAACTATTTTGGTGTTTTAACCCTGGTCCATTGAAGATCGATCTAATATCTAAAATCAATGCTTTTAATCCTTAAAATTGATCATTAATTTGTCATATATTTACCATTTCGACTACATATTGATCATTTAATCACTATATCTGTTTCAAATCAAAATCTCAGACATTTTAATTTGTTTTTCAGGTAGGTCAGCTATGAAGTTTGAGCTGACGCATAATGTGGCAGCTTATCTCAATGAAGAATGTGTAGAGGCATCAGTCTATGTAGAAATGATCCATTTCTTATTAAAAACAAAGTATGTCTACGCTTATCTAAGAGGAGTTCTGGTTTCAATTCTTTCCAATCAGAATTGGCATCTCCTATTATTTCCTTAGCCACTAATCAGAGGTTTAACATGACTAAGTGGATTTTGAATGATTTTGTATTTAATCTAAAAAAAGGAAGCTTGTATAATTACATGATGTACCCAAGATTCCTTTAGATGATCAGAAACAAAGAATATCCAGATATAAAGGTATACGGTTTGGAAGGTGATATGCTTGTACTTGAACATATGAACGAATTTGTTTATCAAAGGCTTACCATGGTTACAGGTGTAGTGAATGTACCACTATTTGACTACATAAGAGATGTAGCAAATGATGACGTGAATATGGAAGAATATCACTTCCATTTCATTGAAGGAGAGCATGCTGATCCATTTGAATTGGAGGATAAAGATCCATTAGATATGACTGAATCTGAATTAGAGATCAAAATGAAGAGGAAGAGAATGAAAAAGATGGTGAAAATGATGAAGATGAGAATGATGATAATGAAGAATCTGATGATGAATTTGATGTTGAATCTAAAAATGATGGTGATGATGATAACAGTGATAATGATGATAATAATGATGATATGGATCAAGGTCGGAATGACGATCTTATACTTGTTGATGAGGCTATACAAGAACAAGTACCATATGACATTGTTATTCAAGCTGAAAATCAAGCTAGTTATCATAATGATGATTTATATCCTGATATGGATATATTTCAAGATGATAATGTGGATGATAATGATGCTGAAGTGTTTGAAGCAGCTAAAGCTGTTATCCAACTTAAAAACATCGAAGCTGGAGATGCTGATGCTACAGAATTAGCTCAACAAGTTATATTGAATGTCCTTGAATCTATGGCACAGGAAATTTAGATTACATCCCTTGTTATCTAACACCGAATCCATTTGCTGATACAGAAGTGATCAAGGAGTCTTCCCTTAAGATCACTAAGGTTGTAGATGTTATAGAACTGGACGAGGGCGGAAGGTCAGAGTCAGTTTAAAAATGCATAAGTCCAAGTTGAACTAGAGGCGAGTATGAATGAGATAGAAGAGTTGAAGGAGGAAAATGCTCACTATCTATGGATGATCGAAAAGTTAAGACCTGAAAATAATAAGTTAAAGGAATAGTTAGTTAAGAAAAATGAAAAGATTGCTCAATACAGAGAATCCCACTTCAATAATTTGGATGTGCGTAATAAACTGACAAAAGCGTATGATAGTCGAGCTGATGATTATTGAACAAATTCTAGTTGAGAATGAAATCTGAAGGCAGATATAGAGATCGATGATGAAAGAACAAGAGCCTGAAATATCAATCATCTTCTGATAAAGATTGCTTAATACAGAGAATCCCAGGTCAATAATTTGGATGTGCGTAATCAACTAATAAAAGCGTATGAAAGTCTAGCTGATGATTATTGAACAAATTCTAGTTGAGAATGAAATCTGAAGGCAGATATAGAGATCGATGATGAAAGAACAAGAGCCTAAAATATCAATCATCTTCTGATAAAGAATTTAGGCCAGAGGTGGACACTGATGTCACTCAAGCAGTAATAACCAAAGTGGTCACAACATCAGGAGGTCAAATCAAGTTGTTAATGAAACTGAAAAGCTAGATCAGGCAATGATTGAAAATGCTGAGGGCAAGAGAAAACCAGATATATAGAGCCTATTATGGAAAGTGGTGAATCTTCAAAGAAAGCAAAGTCCGCTGCTAAACCATCATCACAAGCTATTATAGAGGTCGATGAAACTATTGACGCTCTAAACTTTACAGATGATTGGTATGACAATGTTCTGGATGTAGAGGATGAAAATCAAGAAGTTGCTGCTAATGATGACATCCAACTCATATTAAAGTCAGATTTGCTTATCTTATTCAAATGAAGTATAATCGGGTATACTTGGATTGTCTCACTATACACAGATTAATCAAGAATAAGAAAAGTGCAAAGAAGCTGACTCGTGTGTTCCAGCAGATCGTAATGAAATTATGGTTAAGCATGGTGAATGAAGCCAGATTCAATATAGTCTGAATATTTATGATATCCCTGAAGAATATTTACATCATCCTGGCTCTAAGCTAATACTTGCGTATGAAGTGAGGAGTTAGTTACAATCCAGAAACTACCCAAGATATAGTTTGGATCGTCTTAAGTCTGAATCATTAAAGAAGCTAGTCAAAAGCTTTCAGTTCACTAAAAATGATACAAGAAGATGGGTATATTGGATGTGGACAATCCTCAGTATTTGGAGATAACTAAGCGGACAAAGATGCTTGAAGCCGAAGAAATCAATTCGATGTCTCAAAATGAAGATGTTCTAAAGAAGAGGAAAGCACCGATTCATATGTTTCCAAGAGAAACTAAAGCTTATGATATTCTAATTGATCTAAAACAAACTTGGAACCAATCTAAAAGGTTGGTGATCTAGTCAGAATCATTCTTCAGAAAAGACAGTTAGTTGCGCACTTGTTAGATGCAATGATTGTGCTCGAAAAAACTAAAGAAGTGAAGATTATGACATGAAAATGTGATGACATATTTAATGCTTTTCTGATAAAGTGGATAAATGGAATATGTGATGTCTATGACTACTTCTCAAGCATCATAAACTTGCCAGTGCAAGACCTGAAAGAACTACACAGACTGCCTATGCTAAATCCATCAAAAGTTGAAAGAGGAGAAAATTTTGTTAGATTGCTTGATGCAGGTATATCCAGGATGCCTTAGTTCCTCAAGACTAGATGTGATCAAGAGGACAAAGCCTATTTTGAATCAAAGAAGAGCAAAAGAGAGGAAATCTACCTTATGACAAATTCTTGACTGACTTCAGTGACAAAGATTTTGATAGAGTCACAAGTCATGGGTTGATAGTAATAGAAGGGACTCAAAGCTTAAAGCCGATTTTAAATTATTTTTATCATGAAAATACGTTTGAATTGAAGCTGGTTAGAGATCTTGATGATTGGGACAACGACATGATATCTTTGTTTGGCATATTTGAACTGAAGCTATTGCATCCTAGGTATATAAACTTCATGATAAATCAAAAGCTTGAGAGAGTAAAGTTAGAAATAGCTAATGCAGACAAAATACTTTGAAGCAATTATTGATGTCATGGTTGCGGCTATGGAGCAAATCTCATAGATAAAAGCTATAGCGTATGCTCAAATCATAAAAACCGACATCAAAGATATTCAGTTCATGCGTATATCAACAACAGGAGTGCTTGAAATGTATGCTAAAGGCTTAGAGAAACCTATTGAATTCTATGCCAATGTTGATATAGCTGGATTGTCGAAAGAAACATTGAATATTATATTTGACATGCCAGTTCTGGTAAACGAATCAAAACCAGCCTAAGCGAAGATAGCTGAAAAAATCAAAGAATCTATTGCCAACGCTATCAGATATCAAGATTCATACAAGGGAAAGCCTTTGTTTGACATCAAAGAAGAACCAATTGAGTTCATGGAATGAAGGCAAAGCAAATCTAAGGGGGAGTATTGTTAGGACTTGTAGTAGATTAGCTTGTGGCTATTTTGAATTTTGTCAGTCTAGGGACTATATGTGTAAATAGTCTCGTAGTAGGTTTGTTTTAGTATAAATAGAGATTTATAGATCATTTCTTGTGTAAATTTTCTAGCAACAATTCTTTTGTAATCTCTTATGCTATTGAATACAAACCACTATGAATTTATGAGTATTTTGATCTTGTGTGTTTGTGTTGATTGATTTCATTTATAGTTTAGAATTGTTCGTGACTAATTACTTGCAGATTTTGATCCAATTTGAGCTTGTCATATTATTTATCAAAACTGTATTTCACTTTCGGCGTTATGCGTAAATCATGTAATATATTATTAAACATTTGAAAGAAACTCCCAAATCCCAGTTTGAAACCCCAGAACCCCAAATTACCTTAGATCCCTAATTTTCAATTATAGCTTTCTATATTATACGTTTTGGTCAATGTTATTAAGATATGTTTATTTATGTAACAAGGTGATTCTAGTATTTGGACAATCCTCGGTTCTATTTAATTAATTTTGTATCTCTTTCGTGCTTGTAATTCAAGGTGAGTAAATTCACTCCCTTCTCTACGTTTACGTTTTGCGGCCGAAATATGTGTTCTATTACCATACTAAATTTTTCTATTTTATTTAATTTTAAAAATAGATCATAAAATGTGTTAGTCTTGTCTGCAGCTTGATACAAACTTATATGGTAGTTTAAAGTATTATTATTGCTTTGTAAACCCACCGGTAAAATATTAGCGCTAATAGTTTGACAAACCCACCTACTAATATAACAACGATAAGTGATTTAATCCTGTTCATTCAGTTCTATGTTACCAAATGCTATGCTATGATGTTTGTTGTTATGCTATGTCTCTTAGTTCCTAAATAATTATTAATAACTTATATATTGAGATGGTTAATAGAATTTTATATGATAGTTATCATTAATTGAAATCATGAGTGGTTCCTCATGATAAATGGCTAAAAGATATCTTGTGAGGTTTTATGAATGATGGTGTTCTATGCTATTCTAGGTTCATGGTAGGGTAATATATACGAAATTATTATGCATATAAGATTACGTAACATATTTAAGATGATCTCAGATTTCTATACTATTTATTATCAATTCTTGTTTACTCACTAGCTATTTATAGCTAACTTTATTTTACGAATAATCCAGGTGGTGCGTGATGATATTTTTAGTGTTATATTCAATATGTACGAACTTAACGGACCTATAGTTAATAAACAATAAATTGTGGCATTTGTTGGGTTTTATTTATGACATTTGTCGGTTTCTTTTAGACTTATGTTCCAAAATTATGATATAATATTATAGACTCTAATAAATGATGTACTATGTGTTTTTTTACTATTGATATCCATATTCATGCCCGACCCGATATTTCTGTCATCGGGTGAGGTGTCACAGTAATAACACTAATTACATTTTGTCTCCTTAACAATTAGGTAGAATTTGTAAAATTTAAAAGTAGTTACACTTACAATATTCTCCTATAACATTTTAACCCCTAAAAAAATTCATTTTTTTACGGCAAAGTTAATAAAACTCTTAATTTCCTCTTTAACAAACCTCTAAAGAAATTTAAATTGTTATAACTTTTTCATATGTTATTTTTTTTAAAACATGCACCATAAAAACGGATATTTTTCTTCTTAATATTAACTATAGTACTATTATGTTTTTCAATCTAAAAAGATTTTACATAAATTTAAGTAATTATCATTTGTTATGCTTACGATACAATCGATCTATTACAATATAAAAACTTCAGTTGATAATGTGTTCCCATTTGACAACATTATAAAAGCTATCATTTTTTAAATTATGTGCTATTTATCTGTAAGTTTTTACAATATGGCATGTATGGTTGTATAACTCATATATGCAACTTTATCCACTATTTTGGAGTTTAAACGGGTCTCACGAGTCTTAGGCTAACTTCGTTATTAATTTTTTTTTATTGAAATGTGTTAAGTAAAAGTCAATATCGATGAAGATTTATTATTTATTGACCAAGTGGGCGAATGTCACTTCATTTTCTCAACATTGTTTTTTGTAAAAGAGAGATCAAGTTTGATCATTGAGAAGTTATGAAGATTTTAATGAATATCTTTATGTATTGTGATTAAGGGTTATATGTTGTAATCACTTACTACATTTTAGGTTTTTCAGCAAAATATAAAAAATAAATAAAGTTTGCTTCCTTTTAGGACACAATCAAAATATTCACATTACATAATTTAAAGACTTCATCTATCTTTTTGTTAACCTATAATGAATAACTCTCTCAGCCATATGGTCTAACCTTCTAAAAATATAAAATGCTTCTTAATATAGTCATACTAAGAATACACTACATTATCTTTTCTCTTCGTGTTTCTTACATTATACATTTATAATTTTAGTGCCTGATGAACAGTAGCGAGGGTAGTTTTGGTATTTTAGTGGTGCCACTGGAGGGTAATTTAGGGATTTCATGATTTGTGTTTAAAAGTGGGTTTCTTTTATCATTGTTGCATGACCTCTCATTTCATCTGCTTACTTTCTCTCTCATCCTGATTTCACCTTCGGCTACTGTTTACCATCATCGTCACCGTTTTTTGGCGGTAGATTGAAGTTGGGTGGTTGTTGTTTATGGTGTTTTCTCGGTTTTTTGGCATAGATAGTTGCCAATCTTTGGATCCGTGTGGCCATCGGGTTACATGTTATTGTTTCTGGCTTTGGACGCTGGCCATAGTTGTTGATCCTTAGATCTGAGTAGCTTTCAGTCTAACGAAGTCTCATCTGGGACGTTGATGGTGAGATCTATCTTGATTTTATTTTTTTGCGTCAATGATGATGAGTACCTGAAATTATCCATGGAATCGTGCGCCGTGTAAAACATAGGCCATCGCCGTTCTTAACCGAGACTCAGGTTAAGCTCTGTCTTGGAACCTTGTGGGGTTAGGAATAAAGCATCCAGTAAACCTGGGTGGCTTGTCTGAAAAACTCAACTACTTCCAGGCCTCCAGGATCTGCTGAAGGAGACGCAAGCTAGTTAGGCCAGCCAGATAGGCTAAACTAGTAGTTCGTAGTTCCCCAGGCCAGCAGGGTAGGTGCTTAGGAACCGAAGGCTATTTGCGTACTTGCTTGTTAACTGAAAAGAAGCCAATAAGGCGCAGTTACAGCTACACTGGATAGGGAAAGGGTTGAAGTTGCGAAATCAAGCCAGACATAGGGTGTACGAATAGCACTGATCGTAGACCATCCAGATGCTTATGGAGCGACTCACCTACCAGGTTACCTGTTCTTATGAAGGAAGGCATCTATTCAAGTCTTTACTAAAGACCATCAGATGGATTCTTAGGAAGGCATCTATTCTGCTAATACCGGTCCTATCCTCTCCTTTCTATGATTCCTAGTGAGTATAAGTAGTCTAAACGCTCTTTCTAGCCTTTGGTTTGGCTAGGTACTACTAACTGTTTTTTATCATCCTAGCGTCGAGCTATTTTTCCGCAGGACATCCCCTACAGTATCATCACCGAAGTAGAGTTTAACCACCAAGTTCGGGATGGATTGGTGTGGTTCCTCTACGCCTAGGACACCAGAATATCGAAGCATGAACGAAGAAAGGCATGAGATAAAATAGTAATTGGGAGGCCCCAATTCTTGACTGGGGGACACCAAAGGACTCTGCCCTTCCATCCCTTGGATACATAGAGAGGAGATGAGACGTTGAAGGTGGTTTTTGGACCACCGTTTTCGGTTTGTCGACACGATGAGGATGATTTTCTCATCGGAGACTTGGTAGGTACGGCTTTGATACTCCCATTTTGATTTGGGGTTTGCTTTCTGTTGATTTGGTTTGATATGGGGTGATATATTGTTGTTGTTTGATTATGGAGCTAATGGTTACCGGTTGTTGTTTAGATTTGTTATATTTGATGTTATAAGGCTTTAATTTGGCCTTTTAGATTGTGAAATGGGGTTTATGATTATGAGACAATTTGTTAGGGTTGATATTGTGAAACCCTAACTTTGGGTTTCGTTGTTGGAGTATGACAATGATGGCTTTATGAGAATGATGGGTTTATAACAATGATGAATTTACGATCGTAAATGAGTCTGACCATTTCACCTTGACGAGAAATGCTTGGGTAAGTCTGTGTTTTCGTGTGCTCTTTTGGTATTTTAGTGGTGCTTCTCGAAAGTAGTTTCGGGATTTCACGTTTGGTGAGTTGTGTTTAAGTGCTACTTGATGTGTCAATGATGCGTGACCTTTCATTTTCCTCTTATTTGAAGAACAGATATTGGAATTGTGTTTTTGGCAAATATTTCCATTGGGCTATGACGAATAAAACTAGAGTATGATGACATCGTTTTAAATCAACAATAGGGTAACATTGGCGTGGTAGTTTTGGTGGGTTGTTGGTGTATACCAGGAACCTCGCTACAGCCAATATATCATCATCGTATACATGTTGATGCACAAATCTATGAGCATGGTTGTTTTTTTAATTTGGTTTGTTTTCTTTTGTTTTAGTTTCGCTTTGTTTTCTTTTGTGTTGCTTTAGTTTTTGTTTGTTTTATTACTGGTTTTTAGCTTTTGTTAATTTCTTTTGTGAAAATATAACATTAACAAAAGTGATAAATAATACTGGCATCAACTATGAACTATTAAAGTGACAAATTCAACTTCGTCAGTCATAATGGGTTTTGTTGTCAACTATAAACTAATCGTCAAATAAACGCTCACGCAACCGGTGTATATATCTAGTTAGCAATAAGATTTATATACATCTTTTAAAAGTTTTCAATCAAACTTCAATTATATTTCTATAAGTTTTTATAAGATTTCAAAAATATTATCACTGTTTTTTTTACCTGTTATATTATTTTGTGAATTAATTAATATTTTATTAGCCTATGTGTGTAAGGATGACTTGTTTTCAACAAGGATCGTTTATATTAAATAAGTTCAAATGAGTTGATTCTTAGATCTCTATCATGGGTGTCATGATCATGTTCTTGTTGACCAATGATGTAAATTTGGAATCAAGGGTTCTAAATTTTGTCTTCTAAATCACAATAAAGGTTACCTAATCATTAAAGTTGGGTGAATGAAATGTTAGTCAATATTACTATGTATTTATTATCGTTTAAAGTCAGGGTGAATATGATATGATTTTATTTTTTTTTTGTTTTCAAACATATGTGTGATAAATAGAAGAAACGACAATTTACAATATAGTGGCTGGTAAACGGGCAACAAGTTGCGCCGCAACCCCCTTTTGAATAGCAAAGCCAATCCTACTAAAAAGTGGCAAAACACATGAATCAGTCGCCGGTTTAAGTTACATGTTTAGTTTTTCTAAAAATTTCAATAAATTCGGATAGTGAAAAACTATTTGATTAACAATTTAGAAAAACTAGGATAGTGAAAAACTAAATCCCAATGATTAACTGACCCAAGTGTTTGCCTAATTGTATCAGGTTGTATGATAAATGTGTTTCTCAAGTGGTTAATGGTTGTAGTCTAGTGAACTTGTGATGGACATGTGTATGAATAAAAATAAGTTTAGAAAGTCCCTATATTAGCCATTCTAATAAAAAAAATTAATAACTTCTTTTGTAAATCTATATAATAATCCGTTAAATTTGCACAATGTAACCAAATTTATCATGTGTTTCACTAAAGTCGGTCAAAGCTTTTTTAGTCGCTCAACTTTCACAATGTTTTCCTATTATTTTTATAGATGTTAAAACCATTTTAAAAATAGTTATGCAAATGGGACATGTAAATTATCATTACTATTTAGTAATTATTATTTTCTTTTAGTATGACTAAAATTTAACAAATTTTGAAATTTTTTTAGTAAGTTATGAGTTTTTTTCACTGATACCCTCTAACTACTTAAATGAAAAAAATCACTTATTATTAACTAAAATTCATGGGTTGCATTTGCCTAAATTAATTTTACAAAACTTTAAGGATTGTAAAAATATTAAATATGATTGGAGAGACAAGAAAACTGTATGTGAGTTTAATGTAACACTTACGAAACTTGATTAGTATAGTATGAAGTTATCTTATAAAATCTAAGACTTGCTGTTAAAAAACTTAAGTTTTAAAACGTTGACAGTAGAATATCTTTCTCTATCTTTAAATTTGGGACATAAAATCAATACAATTTCTTTCTTTTGGTATTTAAATAATACTCCATCCGTCTCAATTTAAGTGTCATGAGACCCATAACACAAAGTTTAAGAAAAAATGGATTATTATATATTTTTAACCTATAAAATGACATTAATCTCATTAAAGTCTTTTAGTCATAAAGTAACTTTTGTGTTAAATAATTATGGGTAAAATTGAAAATTATGTTTTTTATTTTTGAAATGGACATTTAAATTAAAACAACCAAAAAATGAAAGATGAACATTTAAATTGAGATGGATGGAGTAACATTTTTATACTTTTATCATTACATTTCTATTTTCTCCACTTACAACAATTTAAAAAAAAATATTAAACAAAATTAGGTATATTGGTTTTAAACAGTCACAACTATCACTTGTTGTTTCCACTGGTAAAGGTCCCAACTTTTATCACTTTGGCAACCAACATGCCGTCATTAAATTTTTTTTTTACCGGCATATAGTTTTGTTGAATTCAAGACCGATGTTTTAGGCTTTTGATCGGAAGTAGAATACTAGTCGATTGATGTAAAAGTTAACTCGAAACGACACTCTGAACGACAACATTTTTACATCCGATTGAAGCACCGTTAGGTTTAAACACCCGATTGAAGCACCCTTTTGTCCTTTAGAGCGTTGTTTCAAGCTAACTTTTGCATCAACTGACTCGCATTATCCTTCCAATCAAACCACCTAAAACATCGGTCCTGAATTAAAAAAAAACTTAATTTGTTAAAAAACTTTGACGACGGCATATTTGTTGCCAAAATGATAGTTTGGACCGGTGGAAACCAAAAGGTGATAATTGGGACCGTTGAAAACCAATATATCAAAAAATTATAGGGGGTAAACATGAACTTTCAAATATACAGTTTCCCTCTCCTTTATCATCAAATTTCCTTTCTCGCTCACTCAAAATCACATCCTCAAATATAAAGCCATACTCACATACATTGAATCCTTCAATGTGAATGCTCTTGGTGTTATCATTATGTATTTAAGTTTTGCATTTTGTGTATATAAGTTTTTGCATTTTGTATATTTTTTATTTAAAATTCCAATAAACCAAAATCGATTATTCTAATTGTAACTGATAATGATTAAAATTTGGTACTAAAAACGTATAATTTCACACCCCTAAAATGATGAATGCAACCAACTTTTGGTCCATAACATTTTGTCGTGTAAGATTGCATGTGAAGATAGCAAATTACTAAACCTTTAGGTGGCCACCACCGTATGATCATGAACCACAGGGCATGCATTTCATTATTCATAGATGACTTCCAAAAGTGGTCCATAAGACCCACGTGATCCATTTTAGAGGTGGGTTTAATATATGGGTTAACCTAACCAACTCGAAAACTATATGATTATCAAGTTGGTTATTAACTGATTAAAAAAACTAGTTTTTAACTGATTATAAATTTATAACTGATAGGTTTTATAATGTCTATCGCTTTTCACATCACGAACTGATTAAGAGCTGATAATTAAAAAAATTAGTCTTTAATCGATTAGTAACCGAACATAACCGATTATTAAATATCCAAGACAAACTGGTTTCTACTAGATTATCGCTTTTCATATCGCAAGCTAATTTGGAGCCAGTTATTTTTAACCATTAATAAAGAACCGGTTAACTGGTTAGTAAGTAAACCGGTTGTTAACCGGTCCAACACAAAACGGTTTCTAACCAATCGTAACTGAGGATTTCTACACACTTATCGCTTCTCACATCACAAATCAATTATTTTTAACCGTTTAATCGGTTAGTAACCTAACCAATTAGAGCATTCACAGTAGGTTTTCTATCTCTATCTCTAAAATTACACTAAAAACAACTATTTTTTCTCTCTTTCTATTTAAATAATATTTTTTTATACCTTTATAATTACAGTTTCTCTCTCTTACACTCACAATCACTTTCAAAAAATATTAAAATATTATAGAGGGTGAACAGTAACTTTTCATATATACAGTTTCTCTTTCCTCCATCATCAAATTTTCTCTTTTCTTCACTCACAACAACTCACAACCACCCCTAAAAATATAAAAACCTAACTCACATGTTTATAGAGAATCCACTGTGAATGCTCTTACACTTACTGGGTTTTTACGCGTTCTTTGTTACGTATCGAAAGTAATGCAAGGTATGAAACTTGTCTCACATCAGTAGTATGGATGATTGAAGTGGGGTAAGTTCTAACTTTGAGTTATAACTTTGGTATTAGAGCCAACTCGGAATGATGGCCTAGAAGGAGTCTGTTGCAACCAACAATGGTTGTGACCGGTGATAACAACTCGAAGTGGCGGCTCATGGGGTGGTGCCCTGGATTGAGCCAACTGTGATCAATGTGACCGTGCCCAATGAGCACGTTGGCCCTTAAGATGAGCAATTCATGTGAGGTTTATAACCAAAATGGCTCTCTCATCCATCAGACTAGTTAATAAACAAATGTTTTTTTGTTTAAATAACTGATATGTGCAGCTTCGGCTCCAATCTTAAACACAGTTTGATTCCAACAGGTAGCCAACAAAGTGTCGACATCACATGAAACTATGAAAGAATCAAGACAATGTTGTTGAACTGTAATAATCTATAAAAAAAAACCTGTACATAATAACAAACAACTAACAAACATAATTTCAAAACCTTATAAAAACAGTAAAAAAAACCCAACAAGAACACAATACAAAGAACCAGATGTCATTTTAAACCTCTCATTGATTCAATTCATAATTGTTCAAGATCCTTCAAAAGTCCAACTACTTGTTGCATACTCGGCCTCTTAGCTGGAAGATCAGCTGTACACAAGTAACCAATCTTCAACGCCTCAACCATTTGACCCTCGGCTCCAGTCTCACGAATCTTCGGGTCAATAACCTGGGACACACGGTTCTTCCTCACTAAACCCCTCACCCAACTCACCAAGTTTGCATCTTTCGAGAAATTATCATCAGGGTACCCATCTTCAACAGGCCTTTTTCCTGTTATTAGCTCAAAAAGAATCACTCCAAATCCATAAACATCTGATTTTGGAGTAATCGCATACGGTGAAGAGCTTCCATCTTGATTTAGAAACTCGGGAGGAATGTATCCAGGGGACCCACGAGTGATCTCGTCTTCAAGATCATTACCAAAAATCTTTGAAAGTCCGAAATCAGACAGTCTTGGTTCAAGATTGTAATCAAGATAAACACTACTCGCCTTAACGTCTCTATGAATGATGGATGGTGAACATCCATGATGTAGAAACGCCAATGCACGGGCCGTCCCTAATGCAACTTTATGCCTAAATCGCCACGTGGTCAACAAACCTTCAGACCCCACGTTTTCAATCCCGTTACTGTTATTTCCATCAACTTCCCACGTATCAGAACTCCAATCTTCTGTTCCTTGAACTCCAAGAGGAAGATCATGAAGCAAGTTATGCAAATTACCATTTTCCATGTAATCATAGATTGCAATCCGTTGTTCGCCTGCCAAACAGTATCCAGTCAACGGGACAAGATTAGGGTGTTTAATCCTACCAAGATACTCGAGTTCTCTTGCTGCTTCTTGATCAGTCATGGTAGATCCATGGACCAAAACCTTGACCGCCACATGGATGCCACCAGGCAAGAATCCTCTATAAACAGGCCCGAATCGTCCTTCGGCTAAAAGGGTTCCTCTATCAAAATTTGAAGTAGCCGAAAGAAGATCAGAGAAGGTGAAATTTAGCAATGGTTTTTCAAAGATTACAACTGGTACTAAAGTTGCAACCTTTACATCAGCTACCCAAGTAGTGGAATCTGTTTGGAACGAAAACGGCCCTGACATTACCTGTTCTTCTTTGTAAGAATCTTGTTTAACAGCCCACATTTGCGTTTTCTTTCGACATCCAAATGCACAGAATAGCAATGCCCCGAGTAAAAAGACTATTGAAACAGTTAAAGCTAAAGCAAGTTCTAGTCCCTTACGGCTACGAGTTTTTGACTTCAAAAGATTCGGGTTTGCAGCAATTGGGCAACTATTTGATGACCCGATAAACGCAGATTGAAGGGTTTTGGATGAAAACTCAGAATCACAAAGGGTTAGATTATTGTAAGAAAAATTAAACCTTTCCATCCATGGAAGCTTTTTCAAGAGAGAAATGGGTATCTCTCCACTTAAATTATTGAATGAAAGATCAAGATTTTGGAGGGCTTCCAAGCTCAAAACTGGGATTTTACCAGTGAGATGATTTCTTGAGAGATCGAGTGTTTTCAGATGAGTTAACATCGACATATCAATGCTAATTCGACCAATTAAATTCGTGTTTGACAAGTTTAAGTACTCCAAACTAGGAAGTGAATTGATGTTGATTAATCTTTGCTCTAAAAATCTGTTCATGGCAAGATTAAGGTGTTTTAGATTATGAGTTTGACTTAAACTAGAGAAAATAACTCCACTAATACCATTATAAGATAAATCAAGATAAGCTAAATGAGAACTGAAATTTAGCTGAGAAATGTGACCTTCAAAGTGATTACTACTCAAATCAATAACTTCTAATGGCTCCTGAAAGATTTCAACAACTGAACCCTGGAAAAGATTCTTGGAAATATTAAGGTAAGATAAAGATTCTAACTTCATAAAGTCAGAACCCTTTCCTGTGATTTCATTTCCAGCAAGATTTAAGCTTTTAAGCTTAGAAAATGATGACCCAAAACCATCAGGAAGATAACCACTAAAATTGTTCCAAGAAAAGTCAACAGAAGTCAAAGAATGACAATTTATGATCCCCAATGGAACAGTGGAATTGAACTGATTTTGACTGAGATTAAGAACTTGTAAACTGGTTAATGAACTAATTGAATCAGGGAACTTACCAAAGAAATTGTTGAAAGAAAGGTCTAATTTTTCAAGTGAACCAAAGTTCCCAATGTTACTTGGAAGATTCATGGAGATTTTGTTGTTTGAAAGATTAAGATTTTTAAGTGAACCCAAACTCCAAAAATCAGAAGGCAAATCAGTGATTTGATTGTTGCTTAGATCTAAAAACTGAAGCTTTGTGAGTTTGCCAATTGTGTTATCAGGGATTGAACCAGAAAGACCCAAATTAGAAGCAATTAGACCAATCACATTTTCTTGATTTGCATCACAGGAAACAACTTGCCATGAACAAACATTATATTTATCAGAAAAAGAAGATGAATTCAAACCCATTTGCTTAAAAAATTCCGAGATGAAAAACTCATCTGTATTGGGTATGATCTGTTGTTGTTGTTGCTGACCCAAATTTGCCCTGAAGAACAGAGTTAGAACAATAATTGAAGGAACAAAAGCAAACCCCATTTTCTTCCAAAAAGATAGAGAAATAGTTTCCAAAACTTCAAAAACCAATTTTAGTTTAACCCAAACACCAACACCAGCAGCAATGAGTTGGGTTTTTCAAGAAAATGAAGAGGAAAACAGGGAAAAATTTATTGCCATTTAGAGGTGGGAACAGACCAGGCCAAGAGAGAAAACAAGAAATTAAAGGGTATTTTGTCTTTCAATTGTAAGGGGATATTTTGATTTCTATGCATTTATTTGATGGGAAATAAATCATGGTAAATGAGATTTACAGTGGAGGATGAAGAAGTGAGTGGGGATTTAATGGGTATGATGGAAAAGGGTTTGAGTGCAAATGCTGATTTGGTGGGTGAAATCATAACATGCTTTAATTTACTCCAATTATGGTATTGTGAGGCTCTATATATCATTTTACTTCAACAACAAATTGCTTTACATGATCATATAATTTTGTTACTAATTACTCCCTCCGTCCCATTAGAAGTGTTCATATTCCCTTTTTTAGTTGTCCCATTTAAAGTGTCAACTTTTAAAATTTATTGGTAAACTTCCAAATTTGCCCTTAATAATATAAAACAAACAATATGATGGACCCACAATAATATTTATTGTCAAGGGTATTATTGTCAAATGACAAACAAAAATACCCATCATTTAATGTGCCTAAAACTTTGTGTTTTTCAAACTAGGACACTTCTAATGGGACGGAGGGAGTATAAGTTTATTTCTAAATTTTTAGAAATTCAAAAGAATAATATTTACGAAGACTATTGAAAAATAAGTATTTAACAACACAAAAATCCTAAAGCTATTTTTTTAATATAATAAAGCAAAACGAAAAAAACTTGTATGACATCTTTTCAAAGTTCTTGGTTTATATGACATCATTTGAAAGTTTATCTCACAATAATGATTTTTTATTTAAAATATGCATATAAAATATATTATAATAACACTAGTTACATTTTTGGTCTCCTAGTATTTTTTAGAATTCTGTAAAATTTAAGTGTATTTATATTTTTAACCATCTATTACAAGTGTGTACATGAGTCGATTTATATTTGATAATGTTTAAAAATGAAATTTATGTATAAAGCTAATAATAACATACAAATAAAGACCTCGGTGTTTTATAAATATACATAACTTTTTATAAGATTTTTTAAAAAATAAACTACATCATAAAACTGAGCATTTTATTCTCTTTAATTTGAGTATAATATTGCTATACTAAATATTTAATTTTTAAAAATATATCCTGTATCTACCTATTCTATAATTGAGTAACACATCCACATGTCACCATTTTAACTACTCCACATAGGATTTTGCTTAGGTGTCATGTTCTAATTATTTTGATGGAGAATTTTTAGACGGGTCATGGTATGCTCCATATTCGAAATAACCCGATATGTTTAAATTAAAAATTCACAAATTATCATCAATTATCTCCTAATCCGATATGTTCAAATACAAAATTTACCAATTATCATGATCTATATATTAACCCGATATGTACCAAGTATCATGAATTATCTCCTAACTTGATATGTTCAAATAAAAAACTTATCAATTATTATGATTTATCCTAACCCGATATGTTCAAATTAAAATTTTACCAATTATCATTAATTATCTCATAACTCGATATGTTCAAATAAAAAAATTTACAATTATCATGAATTATCTTCTAACCCGATATGTTCCAATAAAAATTTACCAACTATTATAAATCATATCCTTTATTGTAACATATGATTTTTTATATGAATATATTTGTAAATATCCAAATCGATTTAATAAGAGATATGTTAAAAATAAATTTAATATGTAAATTGAGTTAAAACCTATAAAACTAAAATCCGTGTAATACACGGGTACTAATCTAGTTTAAAATATAATAAAGCAAAATGAAAAAAAACTTATGTGACATCTTTTCAAGGTTCTTGGTTTATGTGACATCATTTGAAAGTTTATCTCACAACAATGTTTTTTTATTTAAAATATGCATATAAAATATATTATAATCTAGTTACATTTTTGGTCTCCTAATATTTTTGAAAATTCTGTAAAATTTAAGAGTATTTATATTTTTAACCATCTATTACAAGTGTGTACATGAGTCGATTTATATTTGATAATGTTTAAAAATGAAATTTATGTATAAAGCTAATAATAACATACAAATAAAGACCTCGGTGTTTTATAAATATACATAACTTTTTTATAAGATTTTTTTAAAAAATAAACTACATCATAAAACTGAGCATTTTATTCTCTTTAATTTGAGTATAATATTGCTATACTAAATATTTAATTTTTAAAAATATATCTTGTATTCCAGTTTACCACGTTTTGTCTCAAAACTAATTAAAACATTCATAAATATCTTTAAAAGCATAACTTGAATGTTGTGTTTCCGAACGTAGCTTGAGTACTAAACTAGTTTATAATAATAAATAATACTTAAGTATAATGTTGGTGACACAACATCACTAGCCGTCACGTGTTACTGAATGATTGGATAATTGGATTTTTTTTATTTTTCAAAAGTTTGTCAATATAATATATTGAAATTGAGCTCCTAGACAAACCGGTTGACATCGTCCCATCAGCAGCAAATTTATTGAGACTTTTTTTAATAACATTCACTTTGAGTTTTGAAGTTTATTACTCTTTACTATTTTGTTAATAACATTCTCTTTGGTTATGAAATTTTACTCAGTTACAAACTAACCTTAATAAGTTAGTTAACCTAATGGTGCGTTGTGTTTACATCGATATGTACAAAACTAAGTGTTGTCATATAACGCACGTAGGCCCGGCCCAATAGCTATGTAAGTTAGACTGGGCTCTAAGGCCCCCCAATCTCAAAGGGTCTCATATTTTCTAGTAATGTTATATGGTCAAATACAAAAAGCCCAATAAAATAATATGTAAAAAATCCATCTTTGAGGCCCAAAACACTAAATCCATTATATCATCTTCTGTAAAAAAAAATTGAAACGACAATTCCAACTTGGAGTCTTCAAAATTCTTGGAATAATCACTATCATCTTCGAAAATCATCAAGCCTCCACCATAATTAACTCACGTAATCATGGTGTTCTACTCGAAAATCACCATTCATCAAGAGAAACGAATCAGGATTCAAGATCTTTATTTAGTGCTATGCGACTCGCCTTGGCCTTGCTTTGTAACCGCTGTTCGAAAATCAAAATCAAGAATTGAAATCACAATCCTTCTTGGCTGCTCTGATAGAAATCACGAAATCGAAATCACAATCCTGTTCATGGGGCGTCTAGGCTGCTTGGATAGGAAAACGTATGTTCGATTGTGCGGGTGTGCGACTGTCAAGTTGTGCCTCTGTTCTTGACATCTCGAATTCTTGAAAGGTTAGTTGTTAACTTGTTTTGTTATTTCAGTCTTTGGACTTTTATTTGAACTGCTTATTGTTTGACTCATGTTTATCTTTGCTTGGTTATAATATCTAATTGCCTGCTTAAATGATTGATTGATAGATTTTATTTTTTGTAATTGTTCAAAATGTCTGTTAGAAAATATGAATGTGGTAATGATAAAAAATCAAGAAACGAAGAGTAGATGACTTAATCCAAAGCCAAAAAGTTCATTTTTAAAATATGCAACAATCACCAAAAAAAATAAAGATCAATCAAATATTAAACACCAAAATATTGATGAACCAAATGATAAACAAATAAATAAAGATGAACAAAATGGTGAGCGATTAAATAATGAAGAACCAAACGATGAAGAATCAAATAATGAACCTTTAAATAATTTAATCGTTTTATACAATTATACAAATAAGAAAAATATAATGATTTGAAATTTTTTTTTAACTCCGTCAGCTATAAACAATTTAGTTTATTATGCAGGTCCCAAGCCCGGATAAAGAAGGAGGGTTTATAACATCATAACTTATATCATAAAAGAAAAGGCCTCAAACTTTTACTTCGTCTAAGGCCCCCAAAATGGTTGAGCCGACACTGAACGCACGTGCACTACACGGTAATGTTCTTAACATAACGCATGTAAAAAAATCACAAATGTGACGTTGTTGTTGCAACGCACGTCACGTGTCAAAATAAACAAGCACATCTACTAAAATCCGGCTGCCGCAATGCGCGACCTAGGTCACAATGCTAGTATTAGTGATTTTGAAATGGTTAACTTAAGTAGTTTGGCCCCAGAAAATAAGCACTTAACATTTTCTTTTCTTTTTTTTTTAATTTTACGTAACCTACTAACACCTTAACAATAAACCAACTTAGCACTTGGTTCTACAATTATTAAACAATTACATAAGGGTTATTGGATTTTAATAATCCAAACTTTGATAAATTAGCCAATATTAGTCCAACTTAAAAAGTTCTTTGTGGCAACGGGCGGTCGGGCTTTTGTATTATTTAAAGTATACGAATTCCTGTGTAAAGTTTATAGTCGTTTTCGAACCATTTTGTATACTTTAATTCAAGTTTTGTTTACTACTGATCCAAACATGTTTTGTAGGTCCCATGTTGGTAAAATGATGAAAAGATCTCGAGAAAGAAGATTGTAGGAAAAAGGGATGCAAAACGGAGTTACGAGCGAACCGTAACGCGAAAACGAAGAAACGAAACCAACCAGGGAAGCTCACCACACCAAGCGACTGATGTGCAAAAACTAGTTATGTTTTAAAATAAACAAAAGCAACTATTCTAGACATTTAACAATAAATCTAGACTCCTAAAAATTAACTAAAACCGGCAAGTGTATCGATCAACTCTATTAAAGCTAAGTAAGTCCGGTTATCGAACCCATGAGAGTACGAGGCTCTCTTGATTACATTTACTAGCAAACAAAACTCAGTTAAAGAAATGACTTTTATTAATTATAATGTGACACGAAGGGAGATTAACTAAACTAAATTGAAATTAAATTTAAATATTATATTAAAGTAATTCAAGCGGATGACAATGTGGAAATGATTATTCAAATGATAACAGGTAAACCACCTAGGCCAGAATCCCCAACAGTTTGATTATTATTTATTAGTTATTTGAAACTTGTATAAGTTATGAAACTAGGATTATTACCTATTGGAAACTAGATTATGACCCTCGACCCTTTTCGAGAAGACACATATAAATTTCTAACAAGTTCTTAAGGAAACTAGTTGACTAAGTTATGCTCCTTCATAGTCGCTAACAAATTATGATAAACCAACTAACTTGACATCATACCTCACAGTTTAGAAATCAATGATAGTTTACAGAACTAAATTGACTTGATAAACAAACTTGACCAACTAAGTCTAAACGGACTCCTCACGAAGAACTAAGTTTAGTTAATTTACCAAATAAGACTTACCAATATCCTTTTCACCACACGATTATTATGAAAGCTACACACTTTTGTTCATTTGGTTTAGAGCACTTGTTTTTATGATCTTATTGCAAATCAATCACAAGAGGCAAACATTGCAACATATTTGACTCAACTAAACCCTACTATATGAAAGACATTCACCTATAGTCTAGTAAAACAAAACAATCAACCAAACCAATTCAAGCATATAGAACACATCAATTGAAAGAAACAATAAACAGTTACTTTAATCATAAAACCTTAACTTCACAAAATCCCAAATACCAATCAAAACAAACTAATGGTTCATCATTCAAACCTAGGTGATCTTAGGTAGTTTAGCATAACATAAAGCAAATAAACAAGAAACAAGTGAAATAGTTCATAGTTGAAGAATAAGAAAACAAAGAGAGAAATTCGGATGACAGAACCCGCTTACTCTTCCTAACTCTGATTACTTCACTACAGAAACGTGATCACGTGCTCTCGAACATTGCAAAAATCTCGTCTTTAGCTCCGAAAATCGCCCAAAAGTGCTCTTCGTTCGTAAGTACTTCGGGGTTTTAAGTTTAGTAACCTTTTATGCATAAAACACCTAACAATCATTGAAACTTTCTGCCAAATTGGCCTCACCGCGCCGTGCGGTGAGGTGGATCCCCATGGCCGCGTAGCCCGACGTGTTCATTGACACGCGCATATTTGTATTGTCGCCGCGTCATGCAGTGACGTCTTGTTCTCTGACCGCGTGGCGCGGTGAGGCTTTACCGTCAGATTTGTTCCTTTTTTTCCTTCACACAATCTCCTGCTTCGCTCCGGCTTCCGTAACTCCATTTCTAGCCTGTTTCACTATAAATTAACACCGAAGCCTGCAATATCAAACTCGACTCAATAGTATACAAATTCTAATTAAAACCAGACAAAAACAATTAAAATACATACAAATTTTACACGAGAAACATATATATTTTACTATATATTAGCGACCAATCAAAGAGGGCTGGCCGCGCGATGTGCGCCCTTCTTGGGCTGGTTGGCTGGTTATGCATGGAGAGGCAAGCGACCAAGTCTCCTTCCCTCGTCACGCGACGCGACGAGGCGTTTTTAACAGAAAATTTCGACAGGTTTTTGGCATGTGCACTATATAGTCATGTTTTATGTTTGCCCTAGCCTTTAGATTGACTTTAGGGAGGAATTGAAGCTGAGAAGATGTGTTTCAAAGGGTAGAGATTAGCAAACAATTGGTCAAGGAAGAACACGGGATTGAAGAGTTGCATCTAGACGTTCCGGGTTCTTTCATCCTATTGTTTTATTTTTCTTTTATCATGTCATCTACGTTTGAACTTGCATTATTTGTTATGATTATGGTTGGCTAATCCTTTAGAACCATCTAGGCATCATGATAATTTTTAACTGAATGTTTGAACTCGTGTTTGGTTTGATATTTGTCTATGGTTGTTATGCTTGATCAAAGTTTTGATCTTTTTATCATTTGATGCGTATTACATATTTGCATTGGTTGAATTGATATGGTTATTCTACTCAATCGTTGATGATCGTCTATGTCATAGAATAGGTTTTCATTTATATCATTGACTATTTAGTTGTTATGGTTAAAATTCAGTAAAACCATAGGAATAACATTATTAGTGAAATTGGTAAAAACGTGTAGCCAACTTAGATATATGTGAAGTGATAAGATGTTAATAAGTCCTGCTGAATAATGTGCTAGATTTAGGTCTTTATGAGAAGTCCGTCTTCGTGTCAGTTTTCAAACTTGCTTGTTGCATCAAATGGTTGGGTTAAAATGGCTATAGACTCCATATCGTGAGATAGGTCTTTAACTAGGGTCAATTGAGCATAACTTGATAGTTGACTGTGAGGAAACTCAATCCCATAACTAGTGTGTTATTAACTTAATAGTAATCCATAGGTTTCTTCTCGAAAAGGGTTGATGGTCCTATTTAGAGGTATCTTTAAATAATAAGTAAAGATCCTAATTCCATAAAAACTAATCCAAACGTGAGTGATAATTGAAGTTAACAAGGATTCTAACCTAGTTGGTTTGTTTCTAATCTTCCGCTTTAAATCCGTGTTTCCATTTCTTCATTTACTTTTAATGAAATTTAGTATTTTAGATGAACCCCCCAAACAATCTTATTTTAATTAGTCGTGTTTAACTAGGTTGAATCTAATTCAGCTAATTTTAGCGTAATATATCGATTTTGTGGGTCGACACCCGAACTTACGTTCACTATATTACATTCGAACGTTGTGTGTGAAATAGTATTCTAGTCTCGGTTTTATAAATTTAAAATGTAGGTATTCTTAATAGTTAATTTATATATAAATTTAAAATGTAGGCATCATCTAACTTGTAACTTATTTTCCTACAATAACCCGTCGTTAAAGTTAATTTAACGCTGCTAAGTTTTTTTCGAGTTTTAGACCAATGTTTTAGGGTTTTTGATCGGAAGAATAATACGAGTCTATTTATGAATAAGTTACCTTGAATCGGTGCTCCAAACGAAGAAATTTTAACATCCTATTTAAGCACCACTAAGTTTAAAGACCCGATTGAAGACTCTTTGGTCGTTAGGAGCACTAGTTCAAGATAAGTTTTTCATCCATAGACCCGTATCATAACCGATCAAAGGCCTTAAAACATTGGTCTAAAATTCGAAAAAAGTTAATGGCGTTAATTTAAATTTAATGATAGATTATTGAAGAAGAATAAGTTACAAGTTACGATTGCCGGATGGAATTGTTTTAAGTTAGGATTAATGTAGGTCAACTTTTATCAAAGTTTGGGTTATCAAGATCCAATAACCCATTATATAAAGCAATTATAATAAGCAAAAATTTTTTGTTAGGATTTTGTGTTTCGCAAGACGGGAACTAGTAGTGGTTGGGGGTGCTCGGTTCATTTCAACAAACATTTTCAAAAACATTTTTGTACATTTTAGACACTTATGCTAAATCATTTCAACATAATCCGACACATTCATTCAACCACATTCGATCTTTTAAATCATTTTCAAAACATTCGATTGCTTGCTTTGATTTTTGATATTTTCTCCCCCTAAATGTAACACCCTAGGCAAATCCCACATTGGCCGTGGGCAGGAGAGATCTGGGATTTATAAGGAATGTACGACCTCAAATACCAACAACGCGTTTTGGGGCTTAATGCTAGTGGATGAGTGGAGAACTCCACAGTTAAGCGTGCTCGGATGACAGCAATCTCAGGATGGGTGACCATCCTGGGAAGGTTTCACCCGGGCAACCCAAAAGCAAATCCGTGAGCCCTGATGTAGCAAAGCGGACAATATTGGTGGTATGAGGGGCCGGATGTTACAAGTGGTATCAGAGCAACTCCTGTGCCGTTCGGGATGATGGGGCAAACCTCATCGAGGATGGTGAGTCCCCGGGGGTGTTCAGAGGGGCACCTTAGGCAAAATCCCACATCCAAGAATGGGATGGTGGGGCAAACCTCATTGAGGACGATGAGTCCAAAAGGGGGGGTGTTTGTAACACCCTAGGCAAATCCCACATCGGCCGTGGGCAGGAGAGATCTGGGATTTATAAGGAATGTCCGACCTCAAATACCAACAACGCGTTTTGGGGCTTAATGCTAGTGGATGAGTGGAGAACTCCACAGTTAAGCGTGCTCGGATGACAGCAATCTCAGGATGGGTGACCATCCTGGGAAGGTTTCACCCGGGCAACCCAAAAGCAAATCCGTGAGCCCTGATGTTGCAAAGCGGACAATATTGGTGGTATGAGGGGCCGGATGTTACAAGTGCTTTGCTACATCAGAGCTCACGGATTTGCTTTTGGTTGCCCGGGTGAAACCTTCTCAGGATGGGTGACCATCCTGGGAAGGTTTCACCCGGGCAACCCAAAAGCAAATCCGTGAGCCCTGATGTAGCAAAGCGGACAATATTGGTGGTATGAGGGGCCGGATGTTACAAGTGGTATCAGAGCAACTCCTGTGCCGTTCGGGATGATGGGGCAAACCTCATCGAGGATGGTGAGTCCCCGGGGGTGTTCAGAGGGGCACCTTAGGCAAAATCCCACATCCAAGAATGGGATGGTGGGGCAAACCTCATCGAGGACGATGAGTCCAAAAGGGGGGGTGTTTGTAACACCCTAGGCAAATCCCACATCGGCCGTGGGCAGGAGAGATCTGGGATTTATAAGGAATGTCCGACCTCAAATACCAACAACGCGTTTTGGGGCTTAATGCTAGTGGATGAGTGGAGAACTCCACAGTTAAGCGTGCTCGAATGACAGCAATCTCAGGATGGGTGACCCTCCTGGGAAGGTTTCACCCGGGCAACCCAAAAGCAAATCCGTGAGCCCTAATGTAGCAAAGCGGACAATATTGGTGGTATGAGGGGTCGGATGTTACACTAAACTTATGAATTTCGAAGACATTTATAAGATTCAAGATATTTAGAAAATTATCAATGATTCCACATGCCTGCACACAATACACACAAAAATTAAAGATAGTACTTAATGTAATGCAATGAATCTATTGAGCTTGTAGTGAGATGGTACTAGAAATTTATCCGGTACATGTTTTTGAGAATTTTGAACTAGACTTTTGATTTGTGATGAAATTGAGTGATGATATGTTGAACAAATCAATTAGCTCGATGTGACACACTTACTTTTTCTATTCATGATGATCAATTAGGTTGATTAAGAATAAAATTTGAGTGGCCCACACTTAGAACAATAGTAAGGACTACAATTCATTTAAACCACCTATGAGTACTCTAACAAATCCGGTCATTTACAGTATAATAAACGGAGCTTTTTGGGCTTAAAGAGATCCATTGCTGGACAGTCTTATGGAGGTGCTCCCTTTGGGAATTTGTTTTTGGTGATGTTCCACATTTGGGAATCTTTTTTCTGTTCCTCATTGGGAATCTTTTGCACATCTTGAGGTGTTCCAGGTCTGTAGCTCACTACAACAAAGGAGACCTCGTGTGAAACTTTAGGTCTATGGGCACCACAACAAAGAAGTTCATAGATGATTTTGCTCAACACTTATTTTATTGTGTCATTACCTGGTATGTGTAAGTAACATAACAAGAAATCTATCTGAATGTAAAGACTTATCACAAGAACTTAGATGTTTCAACCCACAAATATCATGAATATTTAGTTAAATCATCATAGAATGTACTTGTTCAGTCGAATTGTCTGAGTTGTCTTGCACATAAATTATCACGCATCAGTCTTTATTAAATGAAAATGATGTATAAGATAAATCTAGTCTTTCTATCATTTCTTACTTTGTGCCTCAGATTCCTTATTCTATTTTTTACTTTTGTAAATGATGCACACACACATGCAATATTATATATATATATAGATAAGGCATGAAAATCAAAGAACGATTTTACTTATTCTATTTTTTATTTTATTTTATTTATTTATTTATTTATTTATTTTGTTATATTTACCTTTTATTATTATGTGAAAGACACGATTAATCATGGTTGATTACACCAATAGATTGAATTAAAAATTCAAAGCGACCTTGCAAGAATGATTTAGTAAATAAATTTGCCAATTGATTGTTGATGTGAACTTTTATCAATATAATTAAGTCCTTTTCCGAATTATCTCGAAGAAAATGATATCGAATTTGATATGTTTGGTTTTAGAATGTTGAATCGGATTAGCAGTTATGAACATAGCAGCAAAATTGTCTATGTAAATCGGTGTTTTCAGAAAATTGAAACCATAGGCCAAGAGTTTATTTTGCAACCACAGGACTTGAGAACATCTTGCTGAGGCTACAATGTACTCACTTCTGCTGTTGATAATGAAACAAGGCGTGGTCCTAAAAATTGACAACCACCAGTTGTTGATTTAAGATCAAGAGCACATCCACCATAGTCACTATCAGAATAGCCGTGTAGCTCAAACTTTCATTCGTAGGATACCAAAGACAAAGAGTTGGCTTAAAAAGGAAATTTCGTTTGACTGCGACTATGTGAGATTCTCTAGGATCTGCTTGATATCGATCACAAACACACATCGCATACATGATATCTGGCCTTGAGGCGGTTAGATACATTAATGAACCAATCATTGAACGTTATAGAGTTTGATCCACAGATTTTCCTTTTGGATCCGGCCCGATTTTTGAATTCACATCAGATGTAGTTCTGATTGTTTGACAATCTTGCATTTTGAATTTCTTGAGTAGTTTTTCAACAAATTTTTCTTGGTTGATAAAGATGCCATCATCAAATTGTTTGACTTGAAGACCAAGGAAGAAATTTATCTCACCCATAAAACTCATCTGAAATCGTGCTTTCATAATTTCCTCAAACTCTTTGCACATGCTTTGACTTGTTGATCAGAAGATTAGGTCATTAACATATACTTGTATACATAATAAGTCATTTTTCTCCTTTTTGATAAAGAATGTGGGATCTCTATGACCTCTAGTGTAACCATGATCAGTGAGATGTTTAGACAAAGTCTCGTATCATATCCTTGGAGCTTGATGAAGACCATAAATTTGTTTGACTGCGACTATGTGAGATTCTCTAGGATCTGCTTGATATCAAGCACAAACACACATCGCATACATGATATCCGGCCTTGAAGCTGTTAGATACATTAATGAACCAATCATTGAATGGTATAGAGTTTGATCCACGGATTTCCTTTTGGATTCGGCCCGATTTTTGAATTCGCATCAGATGTAGTTCTGATTGTTTGACAATCTTGCATTTTGAATTTCTTGAGTAGTTTGTCAACAAATTTCTCTTGGTTGATAAAGATGCCATCATCAAATTGTTTGACTTGAAGACCAAGGAAGAAATTTATCTCACCCATAAAACTCTTCTGAAATCGTGCTTTCATAATTTCCTCAAACTCTTTGCACATGCTTGGACTTGTTGATCCGAAGATTATGTCGTCAACATATACGTGTACACATAATAAGTCATTTTTCTCCTTTTTGATAAACAATGCGGGATCTGTATGACCTCTAGTGTAACCATGATCAGTGAGATGTTTAGACAAAGTCTCGTACCATATCCTTGGAGCTTGATGAAGACCATAAAGTGCTTTGTTTAGTTTGTACATATGATGTGGAAATTCTGGATCTTCAAATTCCGGAGGTTGTTTCACAAGTACATCATCTGTAATTGAACCATACAAAAATGCTCCTTTGACATCCATTTGATACACTTTGAACTTCATGAAAGATGCATAAGCCAGAAAAACACGTATTGCTTCAAGTCGTGCAACAGACGCGAATACTTCTTCATAGTCAATGCGATCTTCCTGAGTGTATCCTTGTGCCACGAGACGAGCTTTATTTCTAATGAAGATTCCTCTTTTGTCTGGTTTGTTTTGGAAGAGCCATTTAGTTCCAGTTACCGATTCTCCTTCTGGTAATGCCACCAATTTCCATACTTCCTGCTTTCGAAATTGTAACAATTCTTCCTGCATAGCTTCGATCCAACTGTTATCTTTTAATGCTTCCATGACATTCTTTGGAACCACTTGAGATAAAAAGCATTAATACAAACACACATTTGCTTGAGTTTGGCTGCGCATTGTGCGTTCGCCCAATGGTCTGATTATCTGAGATTGCGGATGATTCTTGTGAATACTTCGTGTAGGAATTGCATCACTTTGAATATTCACATCTAGATCCGAATGATTCAGATCTGATTGGTCTTGTAGCAGAGAAGATGTATGAGGCTAAAAGTTTGGAACTTGTGGTGAGTTTATGAAATAATCCAGACTATCATTGATATCTTCACTGCCAGAATCTGATGAAGAATCAATGTTATCTTGGATAATCTCAGAATCATCATTAGGAGATTGATTTGAATCTTCTGGAACTTGACTTTGATTTTGATTATCATCTAGAACTTGAGATTGCGCTTGATGTTGATCTTGATCACTTTTGAAGTCTTCAAATGAAAAGAATGGATAAAACTGATTTGAATCGTCCGAGTCATTATCTGAATCATCACTGAATGATCCTAGATCTCCAGCTTGCTTTGACTTTGTACCTGCATTGTGAAACAATTTAGCATCCAATGAGTATGACAACGAGTCTAAATCAAACAACATTTCAGGACCTTGTGCAACAAATGGAAATGAGTTTTCAAGAAATTTCAATTAGATGTTTCAATCACAGTATTAGTTTTTGAGTTGTAAACTCAAAAACCTTTTGAAAGTGATGAGTATCCGAGGAAAAATCTATCATCTGCTTATGCATCAATTTTTCCTAAATAATCACTTGCATTTAAAAAAGACATTAGACAACCAAATGATTTTAAGAAGTTAATATGAGGTTTTCGACCAAAATTAACTCATAAGAAGTTTTATTTTTGTCAGTCACAAGCATAGTTCTATTTTGAACAAAACATGTCGTTGAAATAGCTTTATCCCAAAACGTAATTGGAATTTTGGCATCGGCAAGCATTGATCTGGCAGCTTCAATTAAAGTGCGGTTTTCCGTTCAGCGACTCCATTTTGTTAAGGAGTTCTTGGTGCACGAAATTGCCTTGTAATGCCTTTGTCCGCACAAAAATAATCAACATTAGTATTGTTAAATTCAGTTCCATTATCACTTCTGACAATTTTGACTTTGCAATCCAATTGGTTTTCAATTCGAATGATAAACTCTTTTAAGATTCACCGGTATCAGATTTTGAATGAAGAAAGAAAACCTAAGTAAATCTTGTAAAATCATCAATGATGACAAAACAGTATGATTTCTTCCCAATACTTTGCTCATTTGTTGGACCAAACAAATCCATAAGCAAAATTTGTAAGGACTTGAGATTTGAGTTTATCAACTTGGACTTATAAGACGCTCGATGTTGTTCTCCCTTTAAACACGTTGAGCAATAATCAGTGGTAGCAAATTTCATTGAAGTAATTTCGATCACATGATGTCCTGTAGCAAGCTTGTTCATGTTTCTGAAATTTGTATGCCCAAGACTCATATGCCATAGTTGTCTTTCATCATTTGATGCTTTTGCAATCAGACACGTTGTTTCAACATTTCGATCAACTTGAGACATGTCGAGTTTGTACACATCTCGATCTCGATTTGCTTTGACTACGATCCAATCTTCACTAAACTAAATCCTGGTCTTAAGATATAACAATGTGAGTCATCAAACAAGGTTAAAAATGATTTATCATAGATTTGCGAAACACTTAGTAAATTAAAGTTCGACTGGGCACAATAGTTGACTTTATCAAAACTAATTTTCCACCTGATCTCCTCCAAATGCTACATGTGTTCCATCTTTTTTTGAAATCCTTTGACATGTTCAATTGGATCAAAAATGCTTATAATGAGATGATAATCATAGATCTGTGCAAAGTAACAATGAAATTAACACAACAAACAAGAGATTAATCAAAATTCACTTGTATTGATGATCAGAATAGTTACAGTACAATCAAGGTGAAAAAGCTGCTACAATTAGTAATTTTCACTCACACACCCTTGACCTAGATGCCTATAACATTCTATTTATAGTCATCAATTCATTTTAGGAATAATACACATTATACCCTAAACAAAACAAAGTTTACAAATATAGACAAAGTAAATCTTTATAAGACAAGTGACCTAATAGTACTCCCCCTAAGATTTATCTTTGGTCTTCAGTTCCATGTATCTTCTTCTTTGACATCGGCATCAAACTTTGGCTTTTCTCTGTATTCGTCTTGATCTTTTATTGCTTTCCAGATAGCTTCTTCAAACTATATCTTCATTTTCTCGTGAGCCTGTTTCTTTGTATTTGTCAGAATATTCATGTTAGTCATTCTGATCAGGGTTTCACGATTCAAATCTACAAAATCAATATTAGCATAAAACCTGTAAGGCTCTGTTCAATCAGAAGATACAACTTCAAAATATCCCTTTGAAGTAGTCCGCATACACGAGATATGATCGATATCCATCTTCTCTCAATTGGAATATGCAAGAGCTTTCCGAAACGTAATCCGCTCCATTGCGGTTGCGGTAGCTTCAATGATAGCAACAAAATGTTTACGGTCAATCTCTGACACTTCATCCACTACCTTATCCATCTTCTAAGTCCTCATGAAATAGATGTAGCTTGGATGTATCAATTTGAGCTCGAACGTACCGAAAATCTCAACAGCATCCTAAGATATTGCATCGAGATTTCGTATCAGCTTCAACTCGTGATGCCCTTCATGCTAACTTTTTTTTAGAATCAGCTTAGTCTGCTGAGTGCCATCAAACACTTTATGTCCAGGCTGGGTGATCTTCTCAAAATGTTTATTGCACATCTCATGCAAATAAACTTCACCTGCAACCTCCTTCTTTCCCTTTTTCTGATCAAAATATTGACTATCTTCTTGTGAGCATCGAGTTTCCAGATAGCCTCTTGATCTATTCACACCAATATTGATAAGCTCAGCCAAACCTTTGCTCTCGTAGATCGAGATGGGTTTCGGAGTGGCTGCTTTACCAGCTCTTTCAGATCCTGGACTTGAAGTTGAAGAACTGATGTGCAGAATTGACAGATATCACAAAGCGCATTCACCCGCTTAAACAAAATACATAAAAAACTTCATCATACTTCCATCTGACTATCTTTACCTCCTTTGAATTTGCAGGCACAATGATCGAATCCAACAACTCAAAGATGGATTGTCCTTTTTGCAATACACTTCTCACTAAGTCACCAACCAACCTTGACGTATTCCACCTCCTTCTTTGTTCATCTGTAACCGCATAAGCTTCCGGAGCAGATTCTGGAAACATCTTTATTAGCTCCATCCATTTATCGTGAACAACCAGACTTAGAGACATATTGACAATCTCTTGAGGTTTCAGCATCCTCGTCCTCTTTGTCAACTCATAATATTCTGGATTGCTCATATCCAGAGTCATTATCTGCTTCTGTCTCTTTTTAAGGATTTAGATTTCAGTACCTTTAATTTGTTTTTTAGGTAGTTTCCGGACGGCAACAAGCTTTTAAGCTCAGAAAAACACATTCTTTCAGGATCTTTGTGCATTAAATCCTCCTCTGGCATAGATGGACCGGCATTATCAAAAACATATCTACATACTCAAAAGCATCAACACCTTGAGTCAGAACTGGTTCAACCTTAGCAATATCCTCAGTTCTACATTTCTTTATCAGCACAGATGATTTAGTAATCTCCGGTACTACGTCTAGCTTACGTTTTCCCTCGACCTTTTCAGATAGACTAACAACATTGGCTTCATCAGGAACAGAGATAGAGTACGAACCAGTATCGATAGTCTCTTTGGTCCTCCTTGATTGAGTGTATCGTATAGTAATATCCCTGGGAGTATTAGACACTCCAACGTCCATTTCTTTTTCTTTTGGAATAAACTCTTTGTCAGAAGATGATTCTGCTTGTTTTTCTTCTATTTCCTTCTTCAGTATCTCATACTCAGCCTTCAATGTATTGTATTCAACCTCCAGATCATCATACTTAACCTTCAAATCATCAAATTCAGCAACAAGGGTATTAAATGTTGTTGTGTTCTTAACATGTCTATCCGAATGTTCCTTCAGCCTTTGTTTCTTCCTCAAGTTTGATGCGGTCAACTTCTCATTCTCATTGATAAACTTGGCAACCATTTACCTTAGATGAAACAACTCATCCTCTGTATCATCTAAATCAATAATTTCAGTTTCCTTTTCAGCAACAACCTTAGGTAAAGACTCCCTTGGCTGTTCTCTTTCACGTGCAATCGGAGATGGAATAGCAATAAGAGATGGAATAGATTCATTAACAATGACATCAGCTTCATCATCCGCCTGTGCTTCGGACTCAGCTTCAGAAATGGCCACATCTCTAGCAATCTCAACAATATCCACAACATTTTCAACTTCTTCTTGAACTATTTCTGGAATAAGAAGAGTCTGCTCAACATCATCTGGTTCATTAACAACTATATCAGGCTGATCATCATCCTCATTATTGTTCTCCTCATCACCATTATCATCATCATTTTCATCACAGTTGTCATCACCATCATTATCTTCATCATTATTAGAAACATTTTCCTCCTCATTGTTATCATCAGCATCACCATCCTTATCATCAACATCATCATTACCTTCACCATCATTATCATGATCATCACCATCACCATTGTTATCCCCTTCATCAAGATTCTCATCTTCTTTAGGATAATTTTGAAAATACTCATAATCATCTAACAATGCATCAAGGATGTCATTAATAAGATCCAAAGGATCTATTGGATCATCCTGAGATATATGAAAATAATCAACACCCATTTCAACCTCATCATTTGCTATATCTCGCATATAGTCAAATATGGGAACATTCTCAGCACCTGTCACTAAAATCATCTTCTTGTAGGATAATTCATTCATATCCTTAGTCTCACATATACCACCTGTAACTCCTTCTTCTTTAATCACTGGATGTGCCTCATTGATGATCAACTGTAAAAATCTCGGGTACATCAAGAACTTGAATCTTCTACCCTTCTAAAGATTGGAAATAAACCCTTTCAATATCCATTTGGCCATATTAAATCTTCAGTTTATGGCAATAGCAACAATGGGTGATGCAATGTCTGATGGAAAAGAGTCAAAACCTGCACTCCTTTTAGAGATGCAATGCTGTACCACATAGCACAATAACTTCCAATTCTTATACAGTCTGGCTCTGACAAACTGTTGCTTTGGAAACACAGGTGGATGCCCCATGTTTAGAAAACAATGCTGACACTCTAATACAGTGAATTCATCCAAATCACCATCTTCATTCTCACCTAGCCTCAATGCATCTCTGATGGATTGTTCTGACACAACAATCTCATGTTGAATGGATATAGATCCTCTGACCACTGTTAGTCCTTCATCATTTGTGACTACTTCTGCTGTCCTCCAGAACCTTTTCATCAATCTCATGTATACAATTGGCTTTACACACATGGCATATACATATTTTTTCTTCAGCAGAAATCTAATCATCTCCTCATATCTAGCTGCTTCTGGAACATGTTCTTTAAGCATAGCCATGACATTATGCTTGGGCTCATACTTAAGATTATCCATCTGTAATCAGATACAAATGTGTTAGATTCTGAACATATAATCAATCAATGACACCTTCTTTAAGAATTTATCTAAGTGTTAAGCATATGTAATGAAACAGAAGGATAAGTTATACACAAAAACATTCATTTGACAAAATTTGAACCAACTTCAAACATGTTTAAATGATGTTATCTTTGACAAATTATCATGCTGTTAAATTACATAAAACACTTAGGAGATTTCAAAATTTTGATAAAACAACATGTGTCATTAAAGTTACAACATACGCTGTTATGTTCATCAATGGCGGTTTTAGATTGATTCAAATTTTAGTTCAAATAGATCAAATTTCATGGCATTAATGATGATTAGTGGATGAATAAGAATGATTAATAGTCCGATTTTAACTTTAAAACAACAAAATTTCATTTTTGGTTTCAAAATCAAAGTGATGCTTCAAGGTTCAAATTAATGTTCATCATCAATCGATCAAATTAGGGTTTGTGATGTTATGATATGGTGAAACGATGTCTAAATATGATGATATGCCTTTATAAATCAAACACAATCGATACAGAATCAAAGGTTGGTACAGGGGTATGGACGTATGAAGACGACGAAGTGTAAAGGTCGGGTGAAAAATGTGAAATGCTGTTAAGTGTTGTGAGGGTAGGGTATTTATATGATGAGATGATACAGCAAAACACTTTAAGTTTTCACTTGGATGGGTGAAGAATTGAGACGTGTTAAAACATATGTAAACCCTAGTCGTGTCAACCACTGTTCAGACGGGTGAACAAGTGTTGGACGGGTGATATGATGAACCGGCTGAAGTTTTCAACAACAAAATACTTAGATGCGTCGAACACTGTTTAGGCGTGTCAACACTGTTGAGACGGGTCATGTTTAATGAGACGGTTGAAAAACAACATTTCAAAACATGAGTCGTGCCAATAACTATTGGGACGTGTCAACCACTATTGTGACGTATCAACATTGTTAAGACGACTAGTCCAACATGAACAACCTTGGACGTGTCAAAACACATTAGTTGTGTGAAACACTGTTGGGTCGTGTCAAATTGAGTCGTGTCAACATTTGATCCGTCTTGTCAACACTTGTGTCCCAGCAGAATTTATCACAACAGGTTTAAGATTGGTCATGCACTATTGGGACGTGTCAACAACTGTTAAGACGTGTCAACATGATGAATTTGCAAACACAACACATGAAAGACTACACCTTGACTTTTGTTGAGTAACACGACTGCATAGACATTACTTGGACGTCTGAGAACTGTTGAGACGTTTCATGAATAGTCTTAGATGGATTAAACTTTCTTGTCTTGGACGCATGACCACTGTTTGGTCGTTTCATACCTATTTGTAGACACATGACCAATTTTTGGTCGTTTAATGAATCCAAAACATCTGAGACGTCTTCATATCCACTGTTTAAATGTTTCAAGAAGTATTCATCACATATTTCTTGGGCGCGTGTTGACTTTGTTAATTTAGTCAACCTTTGACACGTTTTCTTCATTCCTCAATAAATGCACCAGCACAATACTTTGTTTTTACTAAATGACATGACATCCTTAAAATTAATTAAAGATTTATCATATTAATTAATAACAAACATATCTAGGGCATTTTTATCATAAAATCACAATTTTGCAAAATATTTTTCATTTGTTTTTTACTTTTGACTTGAAAAATTTTGCACAACCAATTTTCAATATCCCGAAGCATTTTTTAAAGATTTTAATCAGTTGACCTTGATTTATTTTGACATGAACAATACAAATGCATTAATTTAAAACTTGATCCTTTCATCCAATAACACAATTTTTGAAATTTTACAACTTTTTTAATTTTTCTTTTCAAAATTATTTCTCCCCTAAACTTTGAAATTTCTTGAAATTTTGAAGTTTACAAGGAATGACGATATATCATCAATGAATCAGCATGCCTACACACACAAGTCACACAAAAATTAAATACTAATGCAATGCAATGAATCTAAAGACTACAGAGAGATCATACTAAGAATCATCTAAACATGTTTTAGGTTTTGAAATAGACATTTGACTTGTGTTGAAATGAATGATGATATTAAAACATACCAATTAGCTCGAGTTGGAACACTTTACTTTTTTAGTAACTTGATGAGATTAAGGTTCGATTAGAATGACTTATGTGACGCACATGTATACATATATCAATATATTTCCTTATCAAAACATACCAGAATTGCACTTAAACAATCTTAACCTATTCATTTACAACATAAAAAGTGTGGGATGGGTTTCTATCTTATTTGGATTTGTTCCATATTGGGAGTCTTTATGAATTCATTTGAGAATCTTCTAAAATTCCATTTGGAATTTATTTGGTGATGGTCCTCTTTGGGACACTTTTCGGTTCCACATTGGGATTCTTTCGTTGCACCTTGAGTGTTCCAGGTCTGTAGCTTACTACAACAAAGGAGACTTCGAGTGAAACTTCAGGTCTGTGGTCACCACAACAAAGAAGTTCACAGATGCGGTTTCATCACACTAATTATATTGCATCATTACCCGATGTGTTAAAGTAACATTTCAAGCAGTTCATCAAAAGAGATATCTTATGACATGTATAACAATGGAACTTAACACAAAGCACATTAGTATTTAGATTTGTCAACAATGAACCTACTTTTTTAGTCTAATTGCCTGAGATGTCTAGCACATCAAATAACACTTATCAGTCTTTATTGTTGAAAATAATGTATCAGACAAAAATTAGTGTAACTATCATTTCTCACATTACAAGTCAGATTCTTATGAAATGATGATTGTTTTCTTGTTTTTCTTTTTCTATGCAAGCATACAAACACACACAATATAAGCAAAATGGCATGTGTATCAAAAATGAAATCGACTATTCTATTTTTTGATTTTTATTTTATTTTTGTTGAGAAAAAGAATTAATCATGGTTGATTAGTCCCATGGATTGGACTAAGAATTCAAATTGTCCTGACAAGAAAGATTTTGTAAACAAATCTTTCAGTAGTTTATCGGTGTGAACTTTAATCAAAGTTATTAAACCTTTTTCAGAGTTATCTCTGAGAAAATGATAGTGAATTTCACTATGTTTTGTTTTTGAGTGTTGAACAGATTAGCAGTTGTGAATCTTGCAGCAATATTGTCTATGTAACTAGGAGTTTTGAGAAAATTAAACCCATAGTCAAGCAATTGATTTTGAAGCCATAAAACTTGAGAACAGCCTACTGATGCAGCAATGTACTCTGCTTCTGCAGTGGATACTAAAACGTTGGTCTGGTTTTTGCATTGTTAAGAGACCAGTCGAGGACCTAGAAACTAACATCCACCCGTAGTTGATTTCCTGTCAAGTGCACAACCACCATAATCACTGTCAGAATAACTATATAATTCAAAATTTTCCATCATAAGGATATCAAAAACCGAGATTATGTTTTCCTTTGAGATATCTGAATATACGTTTGATGCCGATCAGGTGCGCCTCTTTAGGATCTGAATGATATCGGGCACACACACATACAACATACATGATGTCTGGCCTTGATGCAGTAAGATACATCAGTGAACCAATCATTGATCTATATAGTGTCTGATCCACAAATTTGCCTTTTGGATCAGGTTGGATTTTGCAGTTCACATCAGATGGAGTTCTAATAGTCTGACAATCTTGCAACTTGAACTTCTTCAACAATTTGTCAACGAACTTTGATTGGTCGATGAAGATGCCATCTGTAGACTGTTTAATTTGCAATCCAAGAAAAAAATTTATCTCCCCCATAGAACTCATCTAAAATCTGGATTTCATAATTTCCTGGAAAGCTTTGCACATGGATGAACTTGTTGATCCGAAGATGATATCGTCAACATACACTTTAACACACAAAAGATCATCATTCTCCCGCTTCATGAATACAGTTGGATCAATCTGACCTCTAGTAAATCCATGTTCTAGGACATTTTTTGATAACGTCTCGTACCAAATCCTTGGAGGTTGATGTAGACCATACAATGCTTTTCTAAGTTTGTGTACGCGATGTGGATACTCAGGGTCTTCAAATCCTGGCGGCTACCTGTCGTACACATGATCGGTAATCCGTCCATACAAGAATGCGCCTTTAACTTCCATTTGATAATCTTTGAACTTCATAAGGGATGCATAAGCAAGAAAAACGAGAATTACTTCAAGTCGTGCCACCGGAGCAAATAGTTCTTCATGGTCTATACCTTCCTCCTGAGTGTATCCTTGTGCGACCAGTCTCGCTTTGTTTCTGACCACAATGCCTCGTTCATCTGGCTTGTTCTTATACAGCCATCTTGTACCGATAGCATTTTCTCATTCAGGCAAATCCACTAACTTCCAAACTTGCTGTTTTCTGAACTGAAGTAACTCTTCCTGCATAGTCTATATCCAGCTGTTGTCTTGTAAGGCTTCTGAAATGTTCATTGGAACCTAATGTGGTTAAAATTTAACATGATTTTATACAAATATTACTTTCACTTTTAGGTCATTTTTGGTCGAGTTTTTCTCTTAATTGATTCAAATTTATATTTTAATTATTTTAGTAAACTACGAGCTATAACGATAAAATTTTAGTAAACTTGAGGTGGATGAGTGAAAGTTTAATAAGTATTTGTTTACTATGATGTGTTACTTAATTATCAATAAACCGAAAGTAAGATTTGAAATGATAATTAAATAATTGATGTAAGCATTATATATGAATGGCTTCAAATTGGTTGAACTTTTGATAAATGGCCAAGTGACTATATATGTCACCACTTTTAGGTAAAAAAAATGAAAACAAAACAAAAGAGGTCTTGATGAAAACCTATTACCTCACAAGTACAAGCTGGCCCACAATTATAAAGGCCCACAAGTTCGATGGATGAGGTCTTGAACGAGAGTTGGAAAGAAAAAGAATAGGAAGGGATTTTAATTCTTGGAAGGAGGGGCTTAATATATAATACTTTTTACGTAAGTTTTGAACAAAAAAAGTATCGATGGCAGAAAGCAAAAAAAAAATCCAATACAAAAGTTTTTAAGGCAATAATAATTGGAGGCTTAGTTTTTGAAGCGACGGTTCGCGGTTGAAGTTTATTCGAGTGTGGAGTCGTCTTATTATTCGGGTTTTCTTCTCTTTTTATTTTTCATGAACATGTTTGAATTGGATTTTATATTTGATTTTAATATGTTTTTGAGTATTATGAGTAGCTAAACTTGTTATGGTTGCTTAGGTTTGATGAACTAGACTTTTTACTTGAATGAATAATTGTTGGCTCTGAATGAATGTGTTGATTTATATGTTTAGACTTTGAATCCAATTCTTATTATTTGTGTGTTGGTATTGATTGGTTTGATAATATATTTGTTGATTCAATTGATCTAGATACTTAGAAATATACTCTAGATTTTGGAATTAGTCTAGGTTGTTTAAAACGTAGTTTTTCAATCTAGATTTTAAAGGTGAGACATCTAATTTAACTTTAATAATTATTAAAATCAATCAATTAAGACGTGCAATCAATTCTTGAAAGTGAGAAATCTAATCTAGAATTGCTAGGTTATTAATTAGGCGTTGTTTGACAGTTTGAGTAGCCGATAACTCGGGTTCACCTGTTTACTCGCGTCTAGAGTTTCCTGGGGTTTTGGTTTTCTAAGTTTATTCAGCTTCGTAACTTTGATGGTTTTAGTATATAATTTATCTTATACCTGATAGTTATGGGATTTGGTGGTCGATAAATCGAGTCAATCCATTTTAGCACTTCTTCACTTGTCTTACTGTCAGGTTCGGTTTATCTTCTGGGGGTTTATCAGATTAGACAAGGTCTTCATTCAATTCCTGAATTAGGATTTCATTCACGAGTCTAGGGATTTTTGCCTAAGTAACTTACTTTAATCCGTACTTAAGTTTCAATCTATTTTCCGTTTTTCGAGTTTGCTGTTCTGTCATAGTTATTTAATTTAATTGTATTTAACTTTAAAACCGTGTTCTCAAAAAGAAATTCATTTATTAGGCTAGGAGTCGATAGAGATTTAGAATCAAGAGTTGTTAGATCTGTGTCCAAGGTTCGATAATCCGGACTTATTTACTTTGCTAAACTGCGACCGGAAAATAGATACACTTTAACACATCAGAACCACTTGACAAAGAAAACATGAGTAGAGACAGTTGTTTGCTTGATTCGTCTGACTTCTAATAGTTCTTTGATTCAAAGGACTTATTATCTGAGAGATAAGATGATTCATGTGAATAAGCGAAGTTGGATGACCTCCTCCTTGTATTTTGTACCTCCAGATTTGATTGATTCAGATTTGGTAGATCTTGCATGATTGTTGAAGAGTTTGGTGTGAAGTTAGGGACATGATCTGGTAAATTGATAGAGTAGTCGAGAGACTATGGAACAACTTCACCATTCAGATCTGATGATGGTTGTGATACGGTAAAAACAGATCCACCATTATTAGGAGAATTTTGCTGACTTTGAATTTCTTCTTGATTGTTTGATTCTTGATCATCTTCTTGAGAGACTGATGGACCTTGAGAATGGTTTGAATATGAAACATTAGGATCATGAAAAGACATGAACGGATAATCTGGATTGAGATCATCATCGTCATCATCTGATTCATCACTGAATGATCCTAGATCTCCCGGTTGCTTCTTTGATTTTACTGAAAAATCAAACAAGTTAGAGTTGAAAGATTTGAATAACGAGTCTAAATCAAATAACCAATTGGGACCATGAGCCATAGATGGAAAAGATTTTTCAAAAAATTGAACGTTTAGAGCTAGAGTCTGTGGCGCACTGAACTGACGTGCATCCTTTTTTCTGTACAAAACATATTGACATTAGCATTTTTAAATTCTTTTCCATTGTCACTTCTCAAGATTTTAACTTTTAAATCCAATTGGTTTTCAACTTTAGTAATGAATTCTCTTAACAATTCATCGCTTTCAGATTTTGCAAGAAGAAAATAAACCCAAGAAAATCTAGTAAAATCATCTATGATGACTAAAAAATACGATTTCATTCCAACACTCTGGACATTTATCGGTCCGAATAGATCCATGTGTAATATTTGTAGAGGTTTAGAAATTGAGTTTAGTTGCTTGGACTTAAAAGACAATCTGTGTTGTTTTCCTTTCAGACATGCTGAGCAATGATCAGTTGTAGAGAATTTATTCGATGGGATTCCTACTGCATGATTACCTGACACCAGTTTATTCATGTTTCTGAAATTGGAATGACCGAGACGTGTTGGACCTGAATTGTAGTCTAATATTATCAACACAGTCAAAGTCAACAAAAGTCAACGTCCGGTCAAAGTCCACGTAAAAAGTCAAATGGCGTGTTAGAGACGAAGAACCGAGTCAAGACGTTGAAGTTGTTTTATGTCTAGGATCGTTAATGTAATAAATATATTTTGTATCAACAAAATATATTTAATCTAGCTTTAAACATGTTTTAACCTTTTAACTTGTTATTTTCTAATTAGTCTAAGTGTAGGGACTATTAGTGTAATTAGCATGTTAAGCACACACTATAAATAGTAAAGTGCAATTAAGGTTTTGGGGGCTTAAATGAGCATGATTTGGGGTCTTTCCATGTAACAACATCTGATGCAAATCAATATGAATCAAATCTGAGTTTTTAAGTGTGTTCTTCATTGTTCATGTCATATTCATCCATATTTTTGTCACTTTGATCCAAATCTTCACAAAATTACTGATTCAATAATGTTATGGGACCAACAATTGGTATCAGAGCCTAATGGAGATCCAATTTGAGTCATGTTTTTGAAGATTTACTGCTGTTCATCAAAATTTTAGTGAGAGAAAGTTGGGTTTTAGAGAGAGAAAGTAGATCTGAGTTTAAAATTTGCTCAGATCTTCATTCAAATCATCAGATCTGTTTAGATCTTCATCATATTCATCATATCCAATCAGATATATACAAGAAAAGTGCTAGGAGCATATTCTACTTATCTTTGTAGCTTATTTACCTCATTTGTGTGTGTAATCTTGTTATTGGGTTGTTTGGATATTATACACTTTGTTCTTCAAGTATTGGGTATATTTGTGTTAAACAAGTCAACATAGCACTGAAATCACGATCATTATGGACCAACATTCTTCCTCAAATTGAACGATTACACAACACAATCAGTGAATACTAGTCTTGGTAAAAGATGTGCAAAAGTTGTATAAAGTGAAGATAAGGTTACAATATATAGCAGTGTTAGGTTCGCTGATAGATTCGCTCTAGCGAATCTATCTAGCGAACCAACACAGGTTCGCTGGGCACATAGGTTCGCCCGGTCGAACCTTAATACAAAAGACAACCTGACCTACGGGCGAATCTATAGATTCGCCCTTAGGTTCGCTAGTACAAATACAAATACAAGTTAAACAAGTACAAACAAAAGTAACACCGACAAGCCGGTGAGTCCAACCTATACATAGTGACTATCAATACTCCCCCTAGGTTGGACCTCACCTGGGGAAGTCTTCTAATTTAGCTCCGTCTTGATGGCTTCAGAGATGTTCGATAAACGTTCCTGCCCTTTCTTTAATTCCGGCCATTGGGTTTGTAATGTCTTCAGATCCGCCCTCATCTTCACTCAAATTCAGCATTGAGTCTACGAACTCTGTATCTGCGACCTCAGTATCAGGCTCAAGTTGAACTGTCGTCTCCGCCTGTTTTTCTGCAGTTTGCTCCTCGCTGATCACCTCCAAATCAATCACCTCCACCGGTTTCTCAAACCTCTGCTCTATTGATCGATCCAGCTGTCGAGTTAGGTCGTCCATGTCCATTCGCTGATCATCCGTCCTTCTCAACCTTTCATTCACAGCCTTAAGTTCTGCACGAATTCCCCGGGCTTTGTTTGCGACCTTCACAAACAGGTTCGCTTCAGCAGCAGTGTCATCTCCAGCCCCGTGCTTTATCCTATTCTCGCTCAGCACTTTCAGATCCTCATCACAGAAGGAAAAGATCTCCATTGGGTCAAATAGTCTGATTTCAGGACGATCTTCTCCTTGTAGTCTGATAACAGCTTCACCCGTACTGTTATCGTAAAACCATTTAAGAAACTCCTGCAGTCGGGGTGGCTGAGTGTCAGGAACTCTAACTCTGGTCATAACCTTCGGTGCAGAAATCTTCAACACAATCTTGCCTTTCCACGACACCCAATGTTTATCCTTTTTCTGCCTCATCCTTTTCGGCTTCTGATATCCAAAGTTAATAAAATCAGTCTTTGCAGCCTCCTGGATTGTAGCTTCAAACGCACAAGCCCTTCCGCTTTCCTCTTTTCCCAACAGTGGTAGCTCTGCCAGCCTACGCAAGTCCCAACGAGGAAAGGTGGCGAAGTGCTTTCTGTTCTTTACGTACGTGATGTCACCGCCCCTTCTTTTGATCATGTAAGCATCCACCAAACAATTGTACTTCCACGCAATGATCTGCCTATCTAGCTGCTTGGTGTTGGGTTCATCCAAATGTTGAAATATCGGCACTTCCGGAACCACAGCTTCTTCCTTCCTGAACCATTCTGATTTGTCTAAATCTACGTGCTCGAACTGGTAGCTAACCCCCTTTTCTTCAACCTTATAATTCTCCGGCTCATCATCTAAATCTTCTTCACTATCAGCGTCGACATCAGTTTCGGGTTCATCAATCAAAGTGTAGTCCTTACTCGATCCTCCGACCACTTCTTCTCCTTCAAAAATGTCCATATCAATCCCCATTTCCTCATCAAACTCCTCCTCAACTGCCTTGCCCTTGCCTTTATCTCCAAAGTCAACATCCATTAACGGATACCTTGCAATATCCGTTAAGGAGTTCAGTTCCGCTTCAGTCATTGCAGGTTCAGTTCCAACATTTTCCTTCAGACTGTTTAATTCTTTGAAGATCCTCACAATCAGACACTGCTGGTCCTTCATCATCCGTCCCATCTCGTATATCACAGTTGATTTCTCAGCATCTTGTGTCTCCAACTGATCATATTTCCCTTTTAACTCAACCAATTCAGCCTTCAATCTTTCAACCTCACCCTTTAATTCACCAGCTGATTCACCCGAAGTACCCCCGGTGTCATGCCTAGCTTTCTTTGATGTTTCAGATTGAGTATCAGACTTTCTCTTCGTCCTCTGTTCCCTTCCCGCATCTATTTCTGCTTGTATCTCATCCACCTCTCGGTCAAACGAATAATCTTTCTCTTTGGCATACGCCTTCCTTTTCCTGATCTACTTCTCAACCACCTCTATATTTTCTCCGCCCCTTTTTCTTTCCGTCTCCATCAACCTCTGTATATAAACCCACCTTTCAGCAGTGTACATGTTCTCCCACAAATAAGCAGTCCTTCCCACACAATCCGATCGCACCGCTTTACAATCTTTGAATATCCTTGAATGCATATCCCAGATTTTCAATTCTGCACCCTCCACCGGCAGATTTGGCAATTTATCATTCAGAATCATCTGAATGAATCTGGGATACATTAACCATTTAGTCCCTTTCGCGGCATGGATGTTCTCGAGCATGTAATTGAAGATCAGCTTCGCCAGATTTGCCTTCTGCCCTCGGCAGAAAAGCACCATAGCTCGAGCCCAGTCCAAGTTTAGCCCGTCCGTACCTCCTTTCCTATGATCCAGGCACATAATAAACACGTGTGCGATGTACCTCCACTCCTGGATCAAGTAGGACTTAACAAACTCCATTTTCTTCTCGCCGGGCATCGGTCCCTCATACCCAGCAGTCCGAAGTGCCCCATACACCTCTTCCGCCGTCATACAAACTTCTTCTCCTACATCCTCCTCTAGCCTTAGAATCCTGGCTAGATCAGCCTCTGTAAACTCCAAGTCATGACCACAGACTTTGGCACAGATACGTGACGGCTGCACCGACACGTTCATGACCGCAGTTCGCCAGAAATCCCGAACATGCGTCTCATATATAGTAGGTGAGTGAGAGATGGCATAATGTATATGTGACGACTTCAGCCATTTGATAGAGTCTCTATAGCTGCTGGCCTTTTCAAAGTTTTCATCAAGCAAAGCACACATGTTGTGCTTTTTCTCAAAGAATAAAGTCGACATTGTGCCTGAAAAATAAACGGAGATTGATCAGAAATGAAGATTTAAAAAAAAATTAATAGATTCGCTGGAAATTAGGTTCGCTGGTATAGCGAACCTGAGGTTTTGGCACCAGAACCTATAAATTCGCTGACATGAAAAATCTGTCATCTTGGTCGAGCGAATGTATAGGTTCGCTAGAAACACTCGGGCGAATCTATGTTGTTGCGCGGGCAGCATAACGACATAGGTTCGCTCGAAGTTTTGAACTTTCGTTCAGATTCGCCAGACGAACACATAGGTTCGCTGGAAACCCTAGTTTTTGAAAAACGGCCAAAATCACATACAGTCCATCATTAACTACCATACAAAGCAACAGACAAGTAACAACAGTTAAACGAGGCTATTATGGAGTAAAACCCTAACAACTTAACACAAAATCAGTCATTTAAACACCACATAATCAAAGATCGACAGATTTAACAGGTTTAATGAGCGATTAAGAGTTTAAAACACTGATTAAGATGAAAACGGTTACATACCGGACAATATTTGTGGAGTTTAAGTGTGAAAAACCGGTGAATAAGTGAGAATCGAACGTGCGACGGTTGTATTTTTGAAAAGCGTGCTACAGTGGTGACAGCGAAAGTTTTGAAAAACTTCGCTGTCACAGCATATATATACACACATAGGTTCGCTGGCAGACAGTCCAGCGAACTTAATACAGTCCAGCGAACTTATGTACAGCGAACTTTTAGGTTCGCCAGAAGACCAAGAGTCAAAAACAACATGCGGCGGCGGTGCAAAAGTTGTTGCGGGCGAACCTGAGATTTGGGCGAACCTGTAGGTTCGCTAGCAGGTTCGCTCGCACACAAATTAAAATATTTTTGGATTTTCTTAAATTTTAAAAACTTTGTAAATCCGTGAAAACGTCCCACGAAATCAACGCTCCAAAAATAAACATATACACATATAATTCTAAAAATATTAGAAATAACAAGATATAAGTTAAAATTTAAAATAGAATAAAATAAAATAAAATAACAAAGAAAAAATTTTAAACGCTAATAAGGATATATATTCTTCATGATGTTTTGAGCAGAATCCGGAGAATCATCGATTGGCGGGATTGCAGATATGTTTGTCCATTTAAACCCATGCCTTAGTCCTTTCAACAAGAGATCAGCAGCTTCTTTTATCATGTTTTTGGTTTGATTGAAGAATCTCTGACAACTTGGTCCCCACAGACATCTAGGTAAAAAGAACAAGTTCTGTCATCAGGGTATATCTGAGCAATACTATTGACTTTGCTTGAACTTCAATGATCAACTTTTGAATGTTGATCGATGCATTCGCTTCTTTTGACACTTGTGAAATTTTTGCATCTTTTCTTTGTGAGTGGAGCTTGTCAGCAATTGATTCTTTTGAACACAATGCGACTTATTATTTGGGTAACTCAAATAGTCTAGAGCTCCAGGTCTATACCGACGTATAACAGAGGAGATAAACATTTGAGCATGCTCGGTGAATCTTCAGGTCAATACTTCCGTATAGCAGAGAAGATCCACCAACTCCAGGTCAATACTTTCGTATAGCAGAGGAGTTAAGCACTTTGACTCAATACGTTCTGAGGAGTTAACGAGTAACTCACTCAGAGGCTTTTCCGAAGAGCATCACTAGCAGCTTTTTATTTTATTTGTTTTGCATACTAGAAACTCGATTCGGGGATAGGGCGAGGGTGATTTGGGATGTTTAGGGAAATCAAGACAAAGATTTGACGCTCTCAACCCATTTTTGACAGAACCATTATCTCTGTGCAATCCAATCACGTCAAGGAGATAATCCTTGTTGTCGAGATCTTAAGCGTTATGTTTGGCTGCACAATCACTGTTTACTTCGTTTTCGGGCTGAGCCTATCTAACATATCCCAAACGCAATGCTTCTGACCTCCTTCAACGACTTTTCAACATCAATCAAAACGGAGATCCTGAAATAGCAAAATTTGAAAAACTATAAATAGTTAATCTTTTATATCTCCCCCAAAATTTCTATATAATAGCCGTCTAAGAAGAAATTTTTTGTTTTTCAGATTTTCTTATATATATATACAGAGTTAAAAGAAAAATAAAAGAAGATAAAATAAAATAAAGTAACGGAGCAATGAATCGAGTGACCCACGGATTTTTCAAAGAAGAAAAAGAAATGGATTAAAGAAAAGTTATTTACGTATTTACAAATGGATTCTCACAGAAATAGGTTTTCAAAAAGATATAAGACCCAGCATGGAGATCAGTTCATAAAAACGTGGTTTGTCAAAAGTTTTTGTGAAAAGATCAGCTTTTTGCTTTCTAGTTTCAATAGGAATTATATCAATAAACCCCTTTTCCTGTGCATCCCGGATTGCATGAATTCTTGTTTCAATGTGCTTGGTGCGAGTATGATGAATAGGATTCTTGGCAATTCCAACAGCAGCTTCATTATCACAAAAGAGTGGCGTGTGAAGAAAGTTGATGCCATAATCCATCATCTGATGTTGAATCCACAGCACTTGGCAACAGCAACTTGAAGCAGCAATGTATTCTGCTTCTCCAGTGGACAGAGAGACGGTTGTTTGCTTCTTGCTTTGCCACGAAACAAGACATTCTCCAAGGTATTGACATCCGCCAGTGACTGATTTCCTGTTGATCCTGCAACCAGCATGATCACTATCAGAAAAAGCATGTAAATCAAAGTTCCCACCTTTTGGGTACCAAAGTCCCAAACGAGAGGAACCCTTAAGGTAGCGAAAAATGCGTTTAACAGCTTTCTCATGTGATTCTTTTGGATTGGCCTGAAAACGCGCACAGTAACACACGGCAAATGTAATATCTGGACGACTTGCAGTCAGATACATGAGAGATCCGATCATCGAGCGGTACCGATGAGCATCCACAGGATTCCCATTATCATCGGAAGTAAGGCATGTTTGAGCGGTAAAAGGAATCAATTCAGGAGAAGAATCATCCATGCCAAACTTCGTGAGGATTTCTTTGATATATTTCTCTTGGTGGATCAGAATTCCATCAGGCTTTTGCTCCACTTGCAGCCCCAAGAAGAAACACATCTCCCCCATTATTGTCATCTCAAAGCGTTCCATCATCACCTTTTCAAATGCTCTACACAGCCCTTCATTAGTCGAACCAAAAATGATATCATCAACATACACCTGAACGATCAGCAGCTCGCCATCCACCTCCTTCTTGAACAGTGTCATATCTATACTCCCACGGGAGAAACCTTTGCTGAGGAGATACTGTGTCAGAGTTTCATACCAGATCCGCGGAGCTTGATGCAACCCATACAAGGATTTATCAAGCTTGTAAACCTTCGACGGGAAATCTGGATCCTCGAAACCTGGTGGTTGACATACGTAGATCTCCTCATCGATGTCCCCATATAGAAATGCACATTTCACGTCCATTTGATAAACTTTAAAGTTTTTGTTCGCCGCATGAGCAAGAAAGATTCTGATGGCTTCCAGGCGAGCGACTGGAGCAAAAACTTCGGTGTAGTCAATCCCCTCCTCCTGAGCAAATCCTTGAACAACCAGTCTCGCCTTGTTTCTGATTACTACACCGCGATCATCTGGCTTGTTTCGGAAAACCCATTTAGTGCCGATTGGACACTTGTTAGGAGGAAGATCAACCAGTTCCCAAACTTTGAGCTTCCTGAATTGCTGCAGTTCCATTTGCATGGCGTCCACCCAACTAGGATCTTCAAGAGCCTGTTTATAATTCATTGGAACAACTTGAGACAGAAAGGCAGCATAGAGACATTCATTTATCAAACCACTCTGACTCCGAGTTCGCACACCATCAGTAATAGATCCAATGATATAATCGTGAGGATGGTTTTTCAGGGTTTTGAAGTCAGTGTTGAGTAGTAAAGGATTTTGGTCGGTTGAGGGTGTTTGATTAGATGGTTGTGGAGGTGTAGGTGATGGGATGGCGTTGGATGTGGATGGAATATCTGATGGAGAAGTTTGAACAGTTTGAGGTGGTGGAGGTGGTGGAATATCAAATGAAGTGGGAGGTAGTTGTGTGGCTGATGTGGAAGGTTGTGGTTGTGATGGTGTGGATAGATGATTGAAAATAGAAACTGATGAGTGTGGAATGATGTCGTCATCGTCAGAGTCAGGAAGATTAAATGATTTGAAAATGGTGGTGGCATCATAAAACCAGGCCGGTTCACTACCAATACTGGTAGTATTTGACTCTTGCCAGTCAACATAGTAGGACTCTTGCACAATCCGCGTTCGCTTGTTGTAAACACGATACGCCTTTTGTGTGTTAGAGTATCCCACAAAGAAGCATTCATCAGAGACAGCACCAAACTTCGTCTTCTGATCTTGAGTATTCAAAAGAGTGCAAGAACATCCAAAGGGGCGCAGAAAATCAATCAGCGGCTTAATCCCTCGAAACAGTTGGTATGAAGTCTTCATCTTTTCCTTGACAATCAGTACCCTGTTAAGAACATAAGCTGCACAATTAACTGCTTCAGCCCAGAAAATAATTGGAAGTTTTGACTCGATCAGCATAGTTCTAGCGGCCTCCACAAGGGTTCGATTCTTTCTTTCAGCAACACCATTTTGTTGTGGTGTTCGGGCGGCGCTAAACTGTCTGAGAATACCCCGTTGTTCACAGAAGGAGTTGAAGATGTGGTTTCTGAATTCAGTTCCGTTATCGCTTCTGATGGCTTGAACCTTCTTCTTTCCCAGAACCTCGATTAGAGGTATCAGCTTCATCAATTCTTCGGCAGTCTCACTCTTGTTTGCCATGAATCTCACCCAGGTGTACCTAGAGTAATCATCTGTGACAACCAAGCAATAAGACTTTTTAGCAATAGATTTGACACTTATTGGACCAAATAAATCAGTATGTAACAATTCGAGGGGTTCTGAGATAGTATTTGTAATTTTGAGTTTATGTGGCTTTTTGTGCTGTTTTCCTTTAGCACAAGCCATGCATTTCTCAACCACTGAAAAGCCTTTGAGTGGTAAACCCCTAACTAAATTGTTCTTAACCAATTTATTCAGAATTTTAAAATTGATGTGTCCTAAACGTTTATGCCACAAAAATGATTCAAAAGATGATGCTTTAGACAGAAGACATGTCACGGTGGAATTTGATTCTTTAGATCCCATATTCAGCATATAGGTATCATTTCGTCTCGGAGCTCGCATGATCACCATATCTTCAGGAATAGTAAACTCTGACTTCAAGAACAGGCATTCATTTTGAAGAAACATTACAGGAATATTTTTATCACAGATTTGTGATACACTCAGAAGATTAAATGCCAGCTCAGGAACATAATTGACGTCTTCCAAAGTAAGTGAGCCATTTGAGACTTCTCCTTGACCAATCATCTTCCCACCTTTCTTATCTCCCGCAAAAGCAACATAACCTCCATTTATGATCCTATAGTTAGTCAGAAGATCCTTCAATCCTGTCATATGTCTGGAACATCCGCTGTCAATATGCCAATGACTATTTACAACGGCATTTGAATGTTCCTGACATTTATTAAAAGAAATGAAAAGTTAGACCTTTGAAATTGGCACCCAAGCCTTTGTGTACTTGGGTGGTGAAGCAGATGAAGAATTACAAAAGAAATTATTTACAAAAGTGTTTAATCTTTTTCCGAAAGATTTTTGCTTTGAGCTATTTTGGATTAACTTAGGGCATTGCTTGACAGTGTGACCAGTATTTCCACATTTAAAACAGTGAGACTTCAAGCCAGTTTTGGGAACTCTGTTAACAGGAATTTTATCCATTTCAATTTCCTCATCACATTCAGACAGTTGAGAATTGCAGTCACTGTAAGTGTCATAGAGTTCTTTTAACTTACCTGTTGTGACTTTAACTGTATCAGATTCAGGTTTTGGTTTAAGAATGTATGAAAAAGATGATTCCTTCTCTTTTGGCTTTGAAATTCTCACAGGTGTGAAAGATGGAATTTGGTGAGTGAAGAACTTTTGAAAACAGTTTGTTTTGGTTTGACTTTCAGAGACATGACCTGAAAGTTTGTCTTTGTCATTCACACACACATTTTCAATTAAATCATCATTCAACACATTAGGGTTTGAAGTGGAGCACCCTAAATTACTATTAAACATGGAATTGTCTGAAAATGACATATTACTACAAACAGAATTGATTAAACTAATGTCTTCAAAAGACTTCTTGGAATCAGAACTACTGCAATCACTACTGCCAGAACAACCAAGCCCAACACTCCCACCGTATGCGTAATCCTCTCTAACCTCCTTAAGATTTACTTCACTTAAACCTGCAATGGAACTGTCAGTATCATTCTGCATAATCTCTTGAATTAACTCATTTGAGGGATGAGGAATAGGTGTAGGAGAGTAACAGAAAGTACTGGGTGGAGGATATGCATATGCTTCATTGTTACTAAGACCCAAACCCGTCTTAACTCTAGCCCCCCTTTGTTTCATGCACAGTTCCTCCCTTTTCATACCAGATATAGTCCACTGCTGCAATTTGTTTTTAAGTTTTCTTGCTTCAAATTCAGCAAGTGTAACTTGCTCAGTCAAGTAGTTAAATTCACAGTTCTTTTCTAAAAGAGTTCTTTTTAAGTGTTCATTTTCTTTTAAAACCTCTCTTAACTTGACAAAATATTTTGATTCATTTAATTTAAGCTCTTTGTTGGTCCTTTTTAATTCGTTTTCGTTTGACATTAACAATTTGTTAGCTTTGTATATGCCAATTAAACGAATTTTGCAAGCAGATGAACACATATCTTCAATGACATCGTAGGGAAGACCAATTACCAGTTTTTCGGCGGCCAGAGCACGATCACATTGGCAGTAGGGAGTGCTTCTTTTGAATTCATCAACTGCATCCAGTCTTGCCTTCTCAATCATTTCTTCCAAGCTAACCTTAGACTCCTCCTCATGCTTTACTTCATTAACAGCAGCTTCACAAACCAACCCTGAATGACTCAGATGTCCTTGAGCAATAACATCTGATTGAACTTTAACAACATTCTCCACTTTCTCTTCCTCTTCCTTTCCATAAAATTCTTTGAACGGATCAAAGAGATTTATATCATTGTCATCAAACTCAGCAATTTCAGCAACAAGGGCATGGTTAATCTCCTCCTTGGTTTCTTCAATTTCTGCACTCCAATCAAAGTTGGTGAGCAGTGCAGTTTCATTCTTTGACTTTGCTTCCTCAACCTTTTCTTGAATAGGAGCAGATCTTGGATTTGCAGAGTTAACTGGCTCAGTAACAATTGGCAATGGGCATTCCCTCTTGAAGTGGCCCAATTGTTTGCAGTTATAGCATCTTAACTTTCCCTTGTCATACCCCAGCTTACTATTCTGCCCCTGATTTCCAAAGTTTCTTCTGCCAGTTCTTTCCATGAATCGTCTGGCACGAAGAGTGAGCATAGCCATCTGCCACTGGATGTTTGTTTCCTCCAGATCATCAGGATCCACCTGATACATATCTTCTACAGTCATACCCTTCCCTTTCAACTCACCTGCAACAAGAGCTTCATAACTGTGAACAAACATTCCAAATAAAGCCATAGTATCTGACGGAATCTGAGCGGTGACAGATGCATTTGAGCTTGAACCAACATTTGAAGGTGCACCAGCAGATTTAGTAGGCACATGACTTGATGATCCTCTAGATGCAGCACTGTACATATATGAGTTTGCAGCGGATGAGATAAGTGCAGCATTTTGAGAGGGAATGTTTGGAACCATCATTGATTGATTATATTCACGTCTCTTCACATCAAGGTCGAAGGACTTCAGCTTATTTATAACATCCATCAGTTTGTAGTCAGGGAAATTTCTCTCTTGTTTCAGCAGCTTGATTTGAAGACTCCATTGAGGAGGAAGAGAGTCCAACAGTTTTGCGACTTGTTCATGATTGCCCAACTTATCATCATACTTCTTCAGATTACTTGACACAGATAGGAATCGATTTGTAATATCTGTCAAGTTCTCTTGTGAGTACCCCACGAAAGAGTTGAATTCCTTTTCGGCTTGAGCTTTCCTATCAAGTTTCAGATCCTCATTGCCATCATAAAATTCACACAAAGCATCATACAGACTTTTTGCTGTTGTGTGTTCGGCAAACCTGTTGAAGATATCCTGATGTAAGCAGAGTATTAATGCCCCGAGTGCTTTCTTGTCTCGATCTAGTAATCTGATATCTGCTTTAGTGAAAGTGCTTGGATTTGTGTTTGTTGAAGTAACAGTTCCTTCAACAGTTGTTGGCACGTGCGGACCATTTACGATAGATTCCCATTGGTTGTAGTCCGTGTAGTAGAAAAAGGCTTTCAAACATCTTTTCCAGTCTTCAAAGTTTTCACCACTAACAAGCCTCGGAGGCCTGTTAGGTTGAACGCTATCCAGATCGTTCATATTCAGTGTTGATGAAGTATTGACTTTGAACAGATTATAAATTCGCTGAAGACAAGCAGATTCGCTGGCTAGATTCGCTCAATGAACACAGCAGATTCGCTGGCAGATTCGCTCAATGAACACAGCAGATTCGCTGGCAGATTCGCTGGACAACCAAACAGTCTCGCTGACAAGCAAGCACAGATTCGCTGGCCTGATTTTGGCAGCAGTTTCGCTTGCACAGTCAGCCAAACAGGTGAACTTTCGTTCGATGATATGTCAGATTCGCTGGCCACAACACACACCAATCAGGACAAAAATTTGAATTAGGTTCGCTGGAAGAACACTTAGTTTCGCTGGTTGAACAGATAGATTCGCTGGTAGCTCAACCACCCTGCAACAGTACGGAAACAGCTCGAAAACCTTCAAAACTTGACCATTTGCATACACGTTTGTTTTAAAAGCTTCCTATGACCAAATACCACAATCTTTGAGCAAAATACAACTCCAAAACACTAAAAACAAGCTTAGAACAGAATCAAAAAGTGTTTTGACCCAAAAACTCCAAAATCAACACAAAAATCACTTGAATCAAACAATCAAGAGCACTAAGGCTCTGATACCATATTGTTGGTCCATAATGATCGTGATTTCAGTGCTATGTTGACTTGTTTAACACAAATATACCCAATACTTGAAGAACAAAGTGTATAATATCCAAACAACCCAATAACAAGATTACACACACAAATGAGGTAAATAAGCTACAAAGATAAGTAGAATATGCTCCTAGCACCTCAAATTGAACGATTACACAACACAATCAGTGAATACTAGTCTTGGTAAAAGATGTGCAAAAGTTGTATAAAGTGAAGATAAGGTTACAATATATAGCAGTGTTAGGTTCGCTGATAGATTCGCTCTAGCGAATCTATCTAGCGAACCAACACAGGTTCGCTGGGCACATAGGTTCGCCCGGTCGAACCTTAATACAAAAGACAACCTGACCTACGGGCGAATCTATAGATTCGCCCTTAGGTTCGCTAGTACAAATACAAATACAAGTTAAACAAGTACAAACAAAAGTAACACCGACAAGCCGGTGAGTCCAACCTATACATAGTGACTATCAAAGAAGAAATCATCAGATCTGAAATTTTCTCTCACACACAGTGTGTGTGTTCTTGGTGTTCTTCAAATCTTCAAATCTGCAAGACCAGCGAATCTAGTTAATATCTGAACGAAAGTTCAAAATTTTTGAGCGAATCTATACCAAGCATTTGCATAGATTCGCCCGTTGTTCTTAGCGAACCTATAAGTTCGCCCGACACTTTGTAAGCCGGCGAACCTATACGTTCTTGCAACTCTACCTTGCGAAGCCATCTTGATCTGAGCGAATCTAACTTTTGTTGACATTTGTTGTCATATTTTCTGCACCAACAATTTACAAAAACAAAATCAACAATATAACCCAACATTTAACCCAACCCAACACTTAAACAAACCCACTAAACCATAAACCATTTAACCCTGCCCACTACCAAATCCATACCTCAACCAAACCAAAACCCTAACCCGATCCAACACCCTAACCCGAACCCGTTTTTACAGATCTTTGAACTTCATCTACATCGAAACATTAAAAAAAAAGTGTAAAGAACAAGTAGAAGCTGGGTTCGTGTGTTTTTATGTTGTTGTGTTGTTGAACATGAACTACAAAGAAGAAAGGTACGTGTGTGTGTTGTTACGGCTGAAACACAACAGCAAGAGGAGAGATCTGAGTGTGTATGTATGTTTCTTGCTGTGTTGATGCCGAGTTTCGAACAAAAAAAAAGAAGACGAGCAGCAGCAGATAGTCTTAGTGTTGTTTGTGTTCTTGAGACCGAAAAAAAGAAAGCAGAAGCAGCAGCTCGATGATGTTTTAGTGTGTGTTGATGCTGTGATGTTTATGTTGTTGTGTTCTTAATACCGAACAAGAAAGAGCAGCAGCAGATTGTGTTTGTTATTGACTGAAGAAGAAGCAACAGATCTGGTTTGATCTTGTGTTTACCGGTGACGAACAGAAACAAAAAAATTCTGCTGTCGCTGAAACAGAAAAACAAAAAGGAGACAACGATTGTGGTGATGTTGTGGTGGTTATGTTGTTATGGTTACTGGTAACATAGTGTTTCTGTTTGTTTGAGAAAAACAAAGTTGCAGTCATTGGAGTTGAGAGGATGAGATGGAGTAAAAATAATTCATATAAAATTTGTGGTGAGATTTTGTGGATATTTGTCTTCAAAACTTGGATAAAGAAGTGTAGAGAGAGAGAGACGTTAGGTGTTTATGAGAGAGATGGACTTGTTTTTCAAAGTTCACGTGAGAAAGAGATAGAAAACACAAATCATTGGCTGTCAAATCTTTAAAATTGATTTACTGCTTCAAAGGGTTTACAACTTGTGACATTGTGTGGATTTGTCAAACAAGAAAACATTAAAAAAAAAAAAAATTGGACCGGAAGTTAATTGATAAAAAGAAGTGTGTTTCAAGACAAATGTGAGTTGTAAGAGTTGGTCTAACATTAAAAAAAAAAGGCTCATTTTCGTTGTAGTTGTTTACGTAATTTTAAAAGAAACGTTTCCTCGCCGGGTTTTTTAAAGTTAAAATATTATGGGCGTTTTCGTTAAACTCGTCATTAAATTTTGAAAAGTGACGTATTTGGCCGGGTGTTTATTTTGTCAATCTTTGGGCCAAAATTTTTCATTTAAGTTGAAAAAGTTTTATCATTGGCCGGGAGTTCTAGTTTTAAAATTTTTGGGCCGTGTTTTTAATTGGTTCGTCTTTTTGGCCGGGTTTTTATATTGTCAGTGGCCGGGACTTTCTAAAATTTATTTTTAGGCCAAATTTTTAACGGTTTATCAATTAAAAAAAATTAATTATTATGGCTTATGCAAAACTTTTTAAATCTTTCGAATCTAATGATCTCACAATGGCACAAAGCCGGTTTGATAATTTTGCAGTTTTAAAGAATGAAAGGATGCCTGAGTTTCTCGATCGATTTGTGATGGTGGCAAATAACCTGAAGAAGCATGATCCAGAAGTTGGAAATCATGAACGGGTTAAGAGATTGCTTGATTCTCTCCCACCAAAGTGGAGTTCACATGGAAAGTCGATTAGAAGAGAAAGAGGATTTACTGATTACAAACTGGTGGAGGTGATGGACATATTAAAATCTTTTGAGTTGGATATCAAAAGAAATGAGTTTTACCAAGCTGTTCTTCATCCTCAAACCAACACGATAAATTCTGACCTCATCTCATCGGTTACAAGCATACTTGATTACAAAACTGAATTGACCGAAAGGCTGGAATCAATGAGATCTGATTCGAAGTTGACTGCAGAGATAAGCGAGAATGTCTTAGAAAGTGTCTTGCTTCGAAAGCTGATAGTGAGAATAAATCTGATTGTGAGTCAATTGTTGATGATAAAGATGAGAAAAATGATGAAGGAAAGAAGAAAGCTGAGGATGAAGAGATGCTGAAGGAAAAGGAAGAGGAACTGAAAAGAAATACAAGGGTCTGCAATTGTGACAAGGCACTGGCTGCTGAAAAAGTCATTATGGGACTTCCTTATGAAACTGTTCAAGACATGTGTTCATCTGCATGCAGAGTTCGTCTTTTTGATGTGTATGAAGCTAATAAACTTTTGTTAACAAATCAAGCTAAATTAACCACCATAAATACTGAACTTAAGAAAAATGAAGTTTCTTATTCGATTAAACTCAAAGAAGCGTTGGCTGAAATTGAACTTTTGAAAAGAAATCTTTATGAACGAAATGTTGAAATAAATCTTTTAAGCGAAAGACTCATATTTGCACAGTATGAATCCACAAAACTTCAAACAAAACTTGATAAGTGGACTGTCGCTAGTATGAAAATGAATGAGCTTGCTTCAAAACAAAGGGGGGCTAGGTTAAAAGATGGGGTTGGATATGACACAGATGTTCAGACGGTTTTTCCGCCTCCATTCACTGTGTGTTATTCACCAACACCTAAACCTCATCCTAAAAATGATTTGTTTGAACATGAATCTAACAGTTTGCATGCAGGTCTAAAGGGAGTTAATTTGAAGGAGGTGCAAGATGATTATGATTCTTCGACTGGTATGGGATATAGTAAAACGGGTACTGACAGTCAAGCTAATGATTGCTCAGTTCCTGTTGTTTCTAATCCTGTAACGGTTGTTACTTCTAATTTCTTTGATAAGTTTAAAGCAGGTGAAATTCCTACGTTTGAGCCTGTCAGGAATGAGAAGGAAGAGTTAATCCAGGAATCACCTAATCATCAAGCTCCGATCACATCAACACACTCAATTCCCATCAATCAAGATCCGTTGGAAGCAGAGGTACTTATTGAAGACTGGACAAGTTTCAGATGATGAATCAAAGACAAACGAGTGTCATGGAGATTCAAAGATCAAAATGTCATCTGCAACTATCAAATCTGAAATGCTTCCAAAACCCAAATCAAGACAAATCCGGATCTCAGTTCCAGCTGCAAAACAAGTCAGTCTTCCATCAAAAGCTCAAAAGAAAAAGCCTTCACCTCTGTCCATCCTATCTCAAGTTTGTAAAAGACTTGAGAACAAGCGAGTGAAGATCTCATCTCCCATCCGACAAACCACAACTCAACAAAAGAAGCCACAAGTTTGTTCCTCTTTCACTGCTCAACATAAAAAGCCACAAGTCTCTCAACAAGTAGCATCAAGCTCAAAGCAAGTACCTCCCCCAGCTGCTCCACACAAGACAGTCAAGCATCAAAAGCCATTCAAGGCTTGCTTCAAGTGTGGAAAAGGTGATCACGTGCTCAAGAAATGCCCACAAGGACATGCTTCGGACGGTAAAGGCAAACCAAATTGCTTCTCCGGATCAGAGTCTATGAGAAATGCTCCTGATGGTAAAGGAAAACAGGTTTTCTTCTCCGGATTTCAAGGTAAAAAGCATACATCTTTGAATGGTCGGATGACGAATATTCCATCTCTACCTACTCATGTGAAGCCGGTTTCACATGATTCAAAGATGAATGTGACAAAATCATCAAAACCAAAGTCTTATTCCTCGGGATTTAAACAGAAAATGATTTCCAAATTTAATTCTTTCAAATCGAAAATGTTTGAATCTAAACAAATTTGGCAAATTAAAAGAAAAGAGGAAATGGGAATAGATACAAGAACAGATTGTGCGCTTAAACAAGTGTTTTACACCAATGAAAATGGAACGCCCAGGACTACGATGGTTTGGGTTCCCCTTTCTAACTAATCTGTTAATGAGTGCAGGAACATTTCAGGAGGACTGTTAGTAATCCGGTTTACTGATAGAAAATGTTCCTTATATAAATTTGAGGCGGAACAAACAGGTTACGGTTCTTGATATCTCATTTATAATCTTTTGATAGAGTAATATGGAAGACGTTACTTTGGTAATTTTTGTTTTATATTTAGTAGATAGTATAAAAAAAAATTCAAAAAAAAAAGGGGGAGCCTAACATTTTTACTTGTGTTTTTGATCAAGTTTTCACATCTCTTTGAGGTCGCTCTTGTGTCTTTTGAAAATTTCAATTTTGTGCTGAAATAGAAATTTTGGGGGAGTAAAGTCTCAAATGAAAATGAATTGAATATCATCAGTGCAAAGTCCTTTCTGTGTAAATATTTTGTGTCTTTTGAAGGTTTCAGGTTTGCATGGAAAAGCAACCAAAGGAGGACGTTGATTTGTGTGATGATGTGTCAATAGGCTCAGCCCGAATACAATTAGACAGCAATTCTGTGATCAAACTAAATTCAAAAAGAGCTCGGTGATGAGGAGTACTTTCACAGACATTTGGCCTGCATAAAGTAATAAGTTTTGACAAAAATGGGTTGAGAGCGTCAAATCTTTGCCTTGATTTCCCCAAATATCCCAAATCACCCTCACCCTAGCCCTGAATTGAGTTTCTAGTTAGCAAAACAAAACAAAAAGTTGCTAGTGTTGCTCTTCAGAAAAACCTCTGAGTGAGTTATTTGTTAACTCCTCAGAATGTATTGAGTCAAAGTGCTTAACTCCTCTGCTATACGAAAGTATTGACCTGGAGTTGGTGGATCTTCTCTGCTATACGGAAGTATTGACCTGAAGATTCACCGAGCATGCTCAAATGTTTATCTCCTCTGTTATACGTCGGTATAGACCTGGAGCTCTAATCATTTGAGTTTCCCAAATAATAAGTCGCAATGTGTTCAAAAGAATCATTGTTGACAAGCTCCACTCCCAAATATGCAAAATGCAGTAAGTCAAAAGTGGCTCACAAATTGATCAATATTCAAAAATTGATTCAAGAAATTCAAGCAAAGTCAATCATATTGCTCAATAAACCCTGATGATAGGACAAGTTCTTTTTACCTAGATGTCTATGGGGACCGAGTTGCCCGAGTTTCTTCAAATCGAACCAAAACATGATAAGATCGTCACAGGATTGTTTGTTGAAAGGAACAAGGCATGGGTTTAAATGGACAAACATATTGACAATCTTGCCAAGTCTATGTTTCTCTGGATGGTCGCTAAAAACGCATTATCTGATATCCTTCATGAAAATTTCTTTTATTATCCTTATTTTATGTTTGGGTTCTTGAGTCTTGTTGGTCGTGTGTACCTTATGGGATGTGTTCTCTTTGTCAAAAATATTTGTGATCTTGTCAGACTCTTCCTCTCATTTCCGAATTTTTAATTTTTAATTAAAAAAAAATCCAAAAAGATTTTTAATTTCAAATTATTTTCAAGTCTTCCATATTATGCTATTAAAATGTTATCATTTTCACATGCATTTCACGGGAAATTGCACACACAAACGGACACGTGTTCGTTTGTTTTCATACACAAATAAACACGGGTTTATTTTGTTTAATGAAATGATCTAATGAGAAATCTCGAGATTTTGTTTGTGATTGTGTTACAGATATTTGCTGCAAGTGATGGCCGATCATCAGTTGAGCAAAGCACCTGACCAGAGAACCTGTTCCTCAAAGTTTTGCAGAAGATACCGAGCTAGGAATCCTCCTCCTACATCTTCTGAAGCACTCAAGAAAAGTTTGTTGGAAAGCAGTTCCAGATTTTACGAAAGTAGCACGCGAAATGGGGGAGCATACAATATGGGGGAGCTTGTGAGATTAAGGATCTTCAGCAACATAATTTGGCAAGCATAAGTCTTGGGGGAGTTTTGTTGGATCAAAAATTAAGACTGAAGCTTACCAAATTGAAGATCCAACATTATTGACTTATCGGTGCTGAACACGATGCAAGACGTTGATAATAAGAGACTATGGGGGAGTATTGTTGGACCTGAATTGTAGTCTAATATTATCAACACAGTCAAAGTCAACAAAACTCAACGTCCGGTCAAAGTCCACGTAAAAAGTCAAATGGCGCGTTAGAGACGAAGAACCGAGTCAAGACGTTGAAGTTGTTTTATGTCTAGGATCATTAATGTAATAAATATATTTTGTGTCAACAAAATATATTTAATCTAGCTTTAGACATGTTTTAACCTTTTAACTTGTTATTTTCTAATTAGTCTAAGTGTAGGGACTATTAGTGTAATTAGCATGTTAAGCACTCACTATAAATAGTAAAGTGCAATTAGGGTTTTGGGGGCTTGAATGAGCATGATTTGGGGTCTTTCCATGTAACAACATCTGATGCAAATCAATATGAATCAAATCTGAGTTTTTAAGTGTGTTCTTCATTGTTCATGTCATATTCATCCATATTTTTGTCACTTTGATCCAAATCTTCACAAAATTACTGATTCAATAGTGTTATGGGACCAACAAGACGTATATGCCAAAGCTGACTTTCATCATTTGAAGCATGAGCAATGAGAGAGGTTGTTTCAGTTTCCAAGTCGACTTGAGACATATCCAGGTTGTATACATCTCGATCTCGAGGAGCTTTAATCACAACCCACTCACTTGATATTTTGAAACCTGGCTTGAGAATGTAACAGAAAGAATCATCAAATACAGTAGAATACGATTTATCACAAATTTTGGAAACACTTAGCAAATTAAATTTCAACCGAGCACAGTAGTTGATTTTACAAAAGCTAATGACCCCATTGGATACTGTTCCTTCACCGGTTATCTTTCCTCCTGCATCTCCCTCGAAAGCAACATGAGTACCATTTTTCTGCTTGAATTCTTGAAGCAAGGCATGATTTCCTGTCATATGCCGGCTACACCCACTATCAACAAACCTGATAGTGTTCGAGAGACGAACCGAGCTTGGATCTAGATCTGAGATTGTTTGGTGCTGTTGTTTGCAATCAGTGATGCGGAAACTCACTGATCACGTATTGATGCTTGAATGTTCATGAAGATCAATGCAAAGTATGATGAAGATTATGATAATATGAATAGGTGAATTGTATTAGATCAATATGATGGTTACAAGGGATATTGAATGAAATGTAGGCAACTCCCTAACAAATGACCTAGGTGATGGTATTTATAGTCTATACCATTCACCTTACAATGTAACCTAAACAACGTGCAATTAAGCACAAACGCGCATTTAAGCACAAAACGATTACACAAATATTCTAAGACAAATACAAATTATGAACGTCTTCACCCGCGCTTGCTCGTGATGATGCTCGGAATCTTCACTCGCTTATATTTGGAAAGTGACATCTTCAAATAACCCCAACAAAACCACAAGTTGATAGGTCTTCTTGGGCGTACCTGCATTATTAACATTCATCAGTTAGCATGGTCAACCCAGGCCGAAACAGTCTTGGGTTCTTCTTCCGGCTTTGGTGGCATTTTTCCTCATAGTCAACAATCGGTTCAAGAATAGGCATTGACTTCTCACTTGCTTGATCATCATTCCAACAAACACACATTCTTTCTTCATGATTTTAGACATGATCTTTTCATCATCTTTTCCTTCCGAGCTTCTAGATTCAGATTTGTTTCGATGAATTTCTTTGAATCTTTCTTCATATTCAGGTGAATGATCAAGTGGATTAAAGTTTTCTGGTAAAGTGTTTGTTATGGATTCAGGCATCGGTTCATGAGTGAAACCTAAACCAGCTTTGTTATCTTTTCGGTCACTTACCAGTTTAGCTAAAATAGCTTATAAACTTTTCACTTTTGTAAAATCAACCTGTGTTGCTGCATAAACAATCTTTTCTGCTTGAAGGGCTTTTGTTATTTCCTCTAATTGTTTAGTTACAATTTCGAGTTCTCTCTATGTTTTGTTCCATGATTTTTGAAGTGAATTTATCTAATCATCTGAAATCTTATGATCATGTAACATTCTGATTTTTAGAAAACAAATTTTTATAATAATAATAATAACAATAATAATAACAATAATAATAACAATAATAATTGGAAAAGATTATATGCGGTTTAACATTCTTAAAATCCAGTACAAAACTTCATATAATTTTGTTATGAAAATTATAACGTTAAACAAATTAAAGAATTTGCTTTTTTTTGAATGATACATAAATAGCATATTTATCAAGATAGCAACTAAGTTGACTACACAATGGAACCCAATCGATTACCATAACTTTTTTCAAATTGTAACGCTCATCACCGGCCATTACTTAATCATTCACACATACCAACAGTAATGAAGTGATGATATCCTTTGAATATGGTTGGCTACACAAATGATTATCCCTATCAAGTATTCACGTACACAACCATTCTATTCATTATTCAGTGGACGATCTCTAATCACTACTTATACAAGAAACCCATAGTCAATCCTCAGAACTTTTCAACAGATCAACATGTCATCTAAACTATATTGGGCCGATCCACGGTGTTCTGAATCTTTCATTTATCGTGCGTTAACCAGTCATTGAAACCCATAGATATCGTATTACTCCCGTATGCCATCCGCTGTCAAGAGAGAGTCTCCTTTGATGCTTGGGACTAACGATCGGAAGATGAGAAGCCTCCAACGACCCGATTGACTGTTGCATTCTCGGTGAACCTTCATCCTAAGTGTAGTAAGTCCATTTGCTGTCATTTACATTGTCATTTACATTTTGTGTATTTGTTACCAATCATGAATTCGAATATGTAAAATATTTATTTAATCGATAATACTAAAGACATGTTAATAACTAGCATGTGATTATGTATTAAGAGGTAACTAGAATGAAATTATGGTAATAATCAGTGGCTATGCAATCTTATCAACCACATGATGCTTAGATTTATTAAATGCATCCTACGAACCAATGTAATAAGTATTAAAGTTTGAAAAGTTTAACACATGCAATTACTAGAATTAAAGTTCAAATAACCAAGTTAGCTAAATGGAGTTCACCGATAGTAGCTTATAAATTAGTTAACAAACATAATAAATGCACGAGAAAGGAGTAGAAATGAGTTATGGAAATCTTTAAAAGTAACTGTTTCAAGCATACATTGATATTGTAGGTATATTTGAAAAATAAAGGGTGACACTTTTGTTTGATTTTATTACTATATGCGAGTCGCTAGTAAGGTATGGATTCTAACATTTCCTCTATTGTAGCATGAACTCCTATTTTCTCTCTATCATTGTTTTGGTTCCTATTCGTATTCGATAATTTGCCTACTATTGACAAAGTGATCACTTTAGTGTGTGATATTATTGTTATGAGCATTAGACTGAACTATTGAAATCGTTATGCATGCGATAGGTCTTGTTAACTCATTGACGCATGTTCCTATATTGTCTAATGATGTTAGACTCTTAACGTGATATAGCGTTCTCAACTTAAGTGATTATTATTGACTATACTGTACTCTTGCATTTGACCTCAATACCCGAGCACATCCGCCTATGGGGACATAGGGCGTCATTATTGGCACTGATGGCGTGCACCATCCATTGCGGTGCAATTAGCCCACGTCGTCTCATTTTGTTGTGATTGGTTACTAAGTGAAATGAGACGTATGGATCGATCCTAGGATAATTACTGTTACTGGTGGATGGATATAGGTGTGTGTGTGCCCACACTGTCATCTCACATTACTGTACATTAGGGTTGCAGCCAATGTACTTACTGATTACTGTTTTTGTTACTGTTTACTGATATTGGCTCGATGGGTATTTCCGTATAGATGATCCTAGCTATCGGACTTCATATTGATCATCTTTTTATTTACATTTCTTTTTATCGTTATGTTTGCTGTCATTCATTCCGTTACTGAGCATTCTTACGCTCGGCCGTATTTCTTTTGGTGTCTCTCTTAATTTTTTTAGCAGGTACTCAAGGGAATCGTGGGATGAGTGTAAAGTGATAATTAAAGCCTTGGAAAAAGTTAGAGTAATCTAATAGACCGACTGAAATGAATATGGGTATATTTAAGGTTGACAATTCCAAGATTATTACTGTGACTTTAGAAATTTGTTATTTGATAAATAATCAAAGTTGACTCTGATTATCATATTGCTTGACACGTCAGCCCTAAACAGGTTGGGGTGTTACAGATCATTTTTAAGTTTTCTATTAATCTTTTTATCTTTGCTTAATTTATTACAGGTTTTAAACAAATGAGTTCGATAATGTTCAACTTGAGCAATGCATTCCTTGGAACATAACATGCTTTTCACATCATCAAGAATTGGAATGCAATTAGGAGGGAGTTCAAAAATAACCTTTGGCTGATCAGATTCAACTGATGTGATTGATTCTTCAGATGTGGCCATGAGTGCAATTTCAGCTTCTGATTCTTTAGATGGATCGGATTTAGCACTCCAGTCATAGGCTTAAAATTCTTGATTCTCATTTTCAAGAACTTTGATATCACAACTTTCTAACCAGTCTTCACTTTCAATTTGACAAACCAGAGCCAGATTAGAAGTAATCTTAGTAGTGAATTTTTCCGCATATGCACTCTAGTCATAACCATCTTTAACACTAACTACAAGTGCTTTGTTCTGATCTTCCTTCTGTTTTCCTTCTTCTTTCAGTTCTAGCATTGGAAGACTATGGTGTGGCTTTTGCTGAAAACGTTGAGTTCGATTCTGATAGCTTGAAGATTGTTGAGTGTTTTGACTTTGGCCATGATTATGATTTTGATTTTCTGAACTTGCCTGACCATTGTAGTTTTAATTCTTTGGTGCCTTGCACTCTCTAGAAAAATGACCATAGCCGTTGTAGTTAAAGCATCTTGCCTTTGATTTGTCAAAACCAACAGTCTTGTTTGCACTTTTCTTGTAATTACAGTTTACATATGTATGTTTCTGTGTTCGATATGCAACCATAACCATTTGCCAAGTAATTATAAGATCCATTTACTCAACGTCATCAGGATCCATTTCAAATAAGTCTTGAAGAACAACATCTAACTGAGTTAGATGACTGCCTTGGTACGCCAGAAAACTTGCATGAATGCAGTGAAAGCATTTTTTGTTTCATCATCTTGCAAAAGAATGTTCATGACAAGAACATCTTTTGCGGGAGAAAGGACGAAGGGAGATGCTCTGGGCGAATTTGGGCGATTTAGGGTTTGCATGTTCTTGCATGCCCTAAGTACGGTTTCGATCTATGTTCCTTCGTGTTGCTTGTGTGTTTTCCTAATCAATCTTGCTACTGATTCCTTGTGTAACAATCTTGATATACGTTGGTGTGCAACTATTGTATTCGAGCATTGTTAGCGAGTGTTTGAGTGCTGATTGAATAGTTTTCGTTTGTTTTGTGTGCAAATCACCAATTTCTGAGTCTGATTGCTTAATTAGTCTGTGATTAAGGGCAGCTATTGAATATAGTTAAGCCTCTTAATACGAATCCTATTAACTTTTTAAGAATTGGTTGTTGTTGATTTGCTTTTCGGGTGGTCATGGGGGATTCGAATGTTGATTCGTCCGGTTTGGCCAGAAAATTACTGAAGATTGATGGTAACCCTAGAGTGAATCTGTTACGCGGTTCATCCAAAGGGAATGATGCATCTAAAACAAATCCATCTTCGAGAAATCCTGTTAGGGGGGCGACTGTAATCTCGAATATGACGATAAACCCTAATCTGAATGATCATACGGCTAATGGTAATACCCATGCAGCTAATGGAAATGCTCATGCGTCTAATGTTCTTGATGACACGGCTAATGATAGTGCTCACACGGCTGGGCATTATGCTAACACGGCTAGGGTTGATAATCACACGGCTACAGCTAATGCTTACACGGCTAAGGGGGATACTATTAATGACACAGCTATGTCTCATAATGCTAAGGATGTATTGAAGGTGGGTGACACGGCTAAGGTGGATATGCAGAATGTTCACACGGCTAGTGTTAATAAACAAAAGACTGACACGGGTAGAGTTATGGTTGATAATTTCGAATCGTCTAAGATTGAAAAGGCTAGTGATGATACTACTAATGTGATTCATGAGAGTAATGCTGGTAAATCCTATGCTGATATGACTAGAAAATCCGGATTTGATTCGGTTTCATTGGGAACAAAAATTAATTTTAGGTATATGGTAAATGATGAAGTGAAACAGGGTTTTGATGTTGTGCTTCCAAGAGAGTCAATTCGGGCAGTCTGTAATAAACTGGAGTTTACGTTGTATAGGTACTTTTTAGGGGATAAGGTGGCATACCCAGTAGTAGAGTATTATGTTCGTATGAATTGGAAAAAATATGGGCTTCAGAAGTCTATGATGAATGCGAATGGGTTTTTTTTCTTCAAGTTTAATGACAGGAAAGGTATGATGGATGCTCTGGAAGGTGGTCCTTGGATGATTAGAAATAAACCTATTATTCTTAATGTTTGGTCGCCGTCTTCAAAGCTCCATAAGGATGATATCAAGAAGGTGTCGGTTTGGGTTAAGTTGCATGATGTTCCCCTAGTGGCTTACACGGATGTGGGTTTGAGCCTATTAGTCTCACAAGTTGGTACTCCTAGGTTGATGGACTCGTTTACTACTTCAATGTGTATTAATACTTGGGGCAGAAGCAGTTTTGCTAGGGCTCTTGTTGAAATTTCAGCTGACATGGGATTTAAGGAAGAAATTACTATTGTAGTTCCTGATCTGGAGGGTGATGGTTTTGGGTCGGCTAAGGTATCGGTGGAATATGAATGGAAACCTCCCAGATGTGGCCATTATTGTGTCTTTGGTCATAATGAAGATGTATGCCCTTTAATGGTGAAGCAAGAGATCAAAACTAGTTCCAATGTTGATAATGATGGTTTCAAGGAGGTGAAGAGTAAGAAGTCAGCTAAGAGAAATGGTCTTCAAATAAAGAAACAGCAGTTTGAATACCGACCGGTGGTTAAAAAAGATAGGAAAGACAAGGCTACAAATGGTGAGAGACGAAATGATAATGGAATTAGCTTGAGGGAGCCTGTTGTAGGAAACATCATATCTGCTAACGCATTTGATGTTTTATCGAATGAAGTTGAGAATAGTACAGGGGTGGGGGAAAGGAAGGGTATTGTGGATGATGGTATTGACCAGTTGGATTCTGATTCCGAGGTTGATGAAGTGCTTGATGTGGATAGTGGTATGGCAAGATTTGTGAAAAGTGGTACTCTAGGAGAGAAGAACACTTTTAAAGGGGCAAGCACTCATTCCACATCAGGTCTTAATGGTTAATATGGCTACATGGAATATTAGGGGTTTGAACCAATCCTTAAAACAAAAGGAGGTTCGGCAAGTTGTTAGAGATAATAAGTTGAGTTTGTGTGCTATCTTGGAGTCTCATGTGGAGTTAGATAGACTAATGGGGGTTTGTAACAGTGTGTTTAAAGTGTGGGATTGGACCTCAAATGGTAGCATGTGCTCGAAGGGGTCCAGGATTATTGTGGGATGGGATCCCCTGATTATGGATGTGATGGTTCTTGCCTAATCGGATCAGGTTATGCATCTTCTGATTTCCTTTAAGCTCGATAAGAGGAGGTTGTTTTGCTCTGTTGTTTATGCTGCCAACTACTATGTTCATAGAAGGGAGTTGTGGACTAGTTTATGCAGACATAGTCTGGTGGTTAAAGGGGAGCCTTGGGTTATGATGGGGGACTTTAATTCGGCTTTATTCTCTCATGATTCATATTCTGGGACGTCATCTTCCTCTATTGGTATGAGAGAATTTATGGAGTGTGTTAATCAGATAAGGATGATTGATGTTAACAGTTCTGGAATGCAATTTACCTGGAATCAAAAACCCAAGAAGGGAAATGGGGTGTTCAAAAAGATTGATAGGGTCATGGCTAATGTTTGCTTTACTGATATCTATCCTACGGCTGGTGCCATTTTTCAACCAAATGGTATTTCCGACCATTCTCCATGTGTCCTTAGAATTCCGGAAGTGGAAAGGTCTAAACCGCCTCCATTTAAAATTGCAAATTTTTTGACCCATAAACCAGAATTCAATGTTATTGTGACTGATGTTTGGGGTAAGAATATTGGGGGTGTGCACCAATTCAGAGTGGTTAAGAAGCTTAAACTTTTGAAACCTCCTCTTAGAGGTTTATTGTACAAGCAAGGTAATCTTCACTCTAAGGTTGCTACTATTCGTAGCCAATTAGATCAAACCCAACGTTTGATTGATGATGACCCAATGAATCGGGAGTTACTTGATCGAGAGGCTGAGCTCCTTGCTTCCTTTAAAATGGCTAGCCTCGATGAAGAGAGATTCTTGAAGCAGAAATCAAACGTGCACTGGCTTGCCCAGGGGGATGCCAATACTAAGTATTTCCACAACACATTAAAGTGTAGAAACCATAGGGCTCGGATAGATGTCACTACTGATAGCAATGGTATTCTGCATGAGGGGAAGGCGGTCCCCAAAGCTTTTGTGGATCATTATGTGGGGTTTCTGGGGAAGGAGGAGGCGTTTATTATTCCTTTAACTCAGGAGCTGTTTGATGTTCGTATTGATCAGGCTATATCGGATGATATGATTCGGGAGGTTACTGTAGATGAGATTAGAAGGACATTTTTTGCCTTTGCTGATGATAAAGCTCCTGGCCCAGATGGATTTACTGCTGCGTTCTATAAGAAGGCTTGGGATATTGTGGGTAATGATATTTGCCTTGCTGTCCAGGACTTTTTTCGGGATGGGAAGTTACTTATTGAGATGAACCATACGTTGATTGCTCTTATCCCCAAGGTTAGTACCCCCTCTTTGATTACAGATTATAGGCCGATTGCATGTTGTAATGTTCTGTTTAAGTGCATTACTAAGATTCTGGCGGATAGAATGAAAGTGTGCTTGAATACTATTATTAGTTCCAATCAATCTGCTTTTATTCCGGGTAGAAGAATATCAGACAATATTCTGCTTACCCAAGAGCTCATGCATGGATATCACCTTGATAGTGGGCCTCCCAGATGTGCTTTTAAAGTTGATATCCAGAAAGCGTATGATACCGTGGACTGGAAATTCTTGAAGATGGTTTTATTGGGTTTTGGTTTTCATCCTGTGATGGTTAATTGGGTCATGATTTGTGTTACCACAGTTTCGTTCTCTATCTCTGTAAATGGTAGTTTGCATGGATATTTTAGGGGGAAACGTGGCCTTCGTCAGGGGGATCCTATGTCCCCGTATCTATTTACTATGGTTATGGAGATCCTTACTTTGGTGTTGAGAAGGGAGGTTTCATTGGATTCATCCTTTAGATTCCATAACAAATGTGAGAAGCTCATGTTGATTAATCTGTGCTTTGCGGATGATCTATTTCTGTTTGCTCGAGGTGATTTGAGTTCAACGAAGGTTATTTTGAAGTCTTTGATAGATTTTGCTGCCATGTCTGGGTTGAGTCCGAGTAACCAGAAGAGCACTATATTTTTCTGTAATGTTCCTGCGCAGACCAAGAACAATATTATGAATATTATGCCTTTTGTGGAGGGTAAGTTGCCGGTTAGGTATTTGGGTGTCCCTATTGTGGCGTCTAGATTAAGGACTACGGATTGTCGGGGTCTTATTGAAAGAGTTGAAAATCGTATTGGTGACTGGAAGAATAAGTTGCTTTCATTTGCTGGTAGATGTCAACTCATTAACTCGGTTATCTCCTCTCTTCATGTGTTTTGGTCCTCTGTGTTCATTCTTCCTATCCGGACTATGCATGATATTGAGGCTAAGATGAGGGATTTCTTATGGGCTCGGGGTCCTTTAAAGAAGAGCCGTGCGAGGGTCTCTTGGAAGGATGTGTGTATGCCTAAAAAAGAAGGTGGGCTGGGTATTAAGCGCATTAGGGACATGAATAAAGCCCTGATGTCGTTTCATATTTGGAGCATCATTTCTAATCGTCCTTCTGTTTGGGTTGATTGGATCCAATAGTATAGGTTGAATGGGAGAAATTTATGGAGTGTGGAGATTCCCAGAAACTGCTCTTGGGGTTGGCGAAAGATTCTGCAACTTCGGCCTCTTATTCGTAATTTTTTGTGGTCTAAAGTAGGGAATGGTCGTAATACGTCTGTCTGGTATGATTTCTGGTTTGATGGGGGTCCTTTTATTGATATGCTTTCGAATAGGGACATTAGAAATGCTGGATTTTCGTTGGAGGCTAAAGTGATCGATATGTATGTGGATGGTGTTTTGTCATGGCCGTCAACCTGGTTAAATTCTTATCCGATCCTCAATCAGGTTAGCCAGATGCGGTTGTATCCGGATACTCTGGATCAGATTTTCTGGAGATCAGGTTCTAATATGTGCTCATTCTCTACTAAAGCAGTGTGGGATTGTATTCGTATTCAGAGTTCTGTAGTTGACTGGGTTAAAGGGGTTTGGTAGAAGGGGGAATATGAATATGATATGCTGCCCTTTATGTTGCAGGAACTATGATTCGCATGACCACTTGTTTTTTGAGTGTTCATTTGCTACCAGTGTTTGGGATCCTATAAAATCTATGGCCAGATTGCAACACCTATCGAATCACAGATCTGATATTATTGCCTGGATAAGGTTGGGAAACACGAAGTCAATGTTTCATGTGGTTGGTAAACTTTGTATTGCAGCTGTTGTCTATTTGATTTGGCAAGAAAGGAACTACCAGTTATTTAAAAACCAGACTCGGCCGCCGGAAGTGATAGTTGAAGATATACGCAATACGATTCGGTGCAAGTTGTTGGGACTGAAGTTCAAGAATACGACCCGTGTATGGACTACTCTGAGGGAGTGGAAGATCGATCGGCGAAAAGATTTGGTTGATGCAGGATGATTGTCTGTTTGTGTTTAGTTGATCTAGTTTGGTTTTGACTAGGCTAGTGGTTGTATTTGGCTTGCTATGTTTTCTTAGCTTTTGTCTTGTTGGTTTATTGTTCACATTTATGAGGCATGTCTCATGAATGAACTAGTATGGTTTTCTGCCATGCTACTTGTTCTTACATTTTGATGTAATATATAGAATCACCGGGGTAACCCTTTACCCAAAAAAAAAGAATGTTCATGACATCTTTAACTTTGCTTGGAATGGTAGAACTTGAACATTGAGTTTCATATTGAGATTTCACAGGTTGAGATTGAGCTTTTGGTGGAGATTGAGGTTGCTTGTAGATTGGAGAGCTTGTATGATAAGGAGAATCGGCATAAAAACTGGCACCAATAAACAAATCACCTTCATCTTCGTGTTTGTGACCATCTTAAACAAGAAAAGCATTCTCAACTGTGTTTGAAGGGTTTACAACAAACTTGTACCGAGCGTGAGAACCCGATCGATCTGTATTCCTTGAATTTTTATCAATTTCCACTTCTTTAATTTTTGCAATGAGAAGATCTAAGTCCATTAGGAATTTCTCAGTATGCTTGAGCAGTGTAACTGTTTGTTTCATGAAGATGGAAGTGCACCCAATAATCTATCATTCAAGTCTTGAAGATTTGTCTTCACCCTAACATTTGTCATCTTAGTAGTTAGATTAACAAATCTAATGATCATTTAGTGAACAATTTCTCCTGAATTATGCTCAAACAGTTCCAATTGCCTTTTTAGTTTCTGATTCTTTAAACTTCTGATCGGTTCTTCTCCTTCACAAATACCCTTCAGTGCCTTGTACAATGTATGCCTAGTCTGATAAGCATCTAACCTTGATAACACTTAAAGTGGTAGACCCTTACACATAAAAGAATAAGCCTTACTTTCATTCTTAACCTTTCGTAAGTCTTCTCCCTCTAAATCATCCTTAGGATATGGTTCTGTGGAGTGTTTGGTGTAGGTACTAGCAGCATCAGGTGCAAGAACAGGTATATGTGGACCTTTTTCAATAGACTTCCAGAGATCATTGTCAATAGAGCACATGTGATGTTTCAATCTGATAGTCCAATTCTTGAAATCTACACGACTAACTAACCTTGGAACACGATTATCTGAATCTTCACTAGGAGCCATTTAAAAATGTTTAGGAAAAATATTTTTGGTATTTTTTGATTAAATTTGAAAAAGACAAATAAGTTGAAAATTTAAATTTTAAAAATTAAGTGATTAAAAATTTTGATACGACTGAACAATGAATCAGATAATGATGTGTCTGAAAGATGACACGGCTAAACTGTCACATGGCTGAACAGTGATGTGGCTGAATAGTAGATCACACGACTGAAGCTTTGAATCTATGACCCGGCAGAGACTTCACATGGCTGAACAGTACTCACTCATCTGAAAAATGATGACACGGCTGAATAGTGACACACCGGTCTGAAATAATGGATGACACGGCTGAATAGTGACTTGGCAAAAACACACTTGACAAACTTTGACACGGCTGAAGAACTTGAACCGACTAAACAGTTACATGTCTAAATAGTATCACCCGACTTAACAGTACTTTAAATTTTTGAGCTTATTGTGATTTCAACCAGATTAAAACTACACAATAGCTTCACACGACTAACAGAAACTTGATTCTAATGCAAATTACAAGTCCTAAAACGCCTAATTCATTAACTACAGTCTCACACGACAGGATCATCAAATTTTCACTAATTCTTAAAACCTTGTCCAAAATTCACACACAAGCTGATCACTCCATTAACAACCCTAGATATCAATCAATCTCAAACATCATCATTAGATTATGAATTTTCTCAAATTTAAGGTTCGAACACTTGGGTTTTGATCTATAATAATTCTTCTGATTTCGTCTTTTCTGTGTGAAATTCAACACCAAGTTGTGAATTGGAAACTATTGTAATGATAAATCGAGATTAATTTCAACAGATCGTGATAATCTCAATAGAGCAGTTTTTGAGGGTTTTTGCTAGATGAACAACATAAAACTCTCAATATCAACAACTTTGATACCAATTGACAGGTTCAATTCGATCGAAACTTTTTGTAATGAGATGATAATCACAGATCTATGCAAAGTAACAATGAAATCAACACAACTAACAAGAGATTACTCAAAATTCACTTGTATTGATGATCAGAATAGTTATAGTACAATCAAGGTGCAAAAGCTGCTACAATCAGTACTTTTCACTCATACACCCTTGACCTAGATGCCTATAACATTCTATTTTAGTCATCAATCCATTTTAGGGATAATACACATTATACCCTAAACAAAACAAACTTTACAAATAAAGACAAAGTAAATCTTTCTAAGACAAGTGGCCTAACATCTTTCTATATGGCATGATTACCTGTCATATGCCGGCTACACCCACTATCAACATACCATGTGTTAATAGGTCTTCTTGGGCGTACCTGCATTTTTGAACACAGTTAGTTTGAGAGATCAACCCAAGCCAAGATTTTCTTGGGCTTGCCATTTTTATCAATGACTATAAATTATTGGTAATGCATTTTACACATAGCACATTGTTTAGTGTTAAAGCATGATATCGTTTTTCTAATTCAGAATCCAGATTGTTGCTAGTTACTTGTTTCCCTGGTTTATGCAACTTTACTGACCTTGGAGTAAAACAACGGTTGTGATAATACTTGTTAGGTATTTAACATGAATCATTAACTACACACTTGTTCTTTATGAAAGATCTAAATCCAAATGTCGGTAGAACTTTTGAGTTTCGAAAACCAACTTGTTGATTTCATTGAAATTGACCTTATTTTGGAGAGGTGTTTCGGAAATAACATTCTAATGTGTTATGATTTCTTTCATCACAAATTGCACAATATTTTTTAAAATAACAATCTTCAGTTGAATGATTCCTCAGGCCACAAATATGACAATACTTATCAAAGAAACACTATTCTGTTTGATGATTGTAATTATCAAAAATATCACAATATTTCTGTTGTGCCTTGAACAACTGACGCTTAACCATTGATTTTGTTTCAAATTTATAATTTGATCTTGATTCAACTTTAGGGAATTTCTATTTAATGTGTTGTTTTGATGTTTGAGATTTGTTGATGGTTTTTGATTTGGTAAAATTTGGAAAAACCCTCATTGATTCAAACTTGTTATTTTCAGCAGAATACTTTGATCCCAAACCTGCTTTCAGACCAGGGATTGGTTTGATCTTTGAGTTAAATTGGTTATTTTCAGATTTGTTTATATCAAATTTACCAGCTGACACAAACTTTATAGGTTTTAAAAACTTGTTGTTTTGCTTTGAATCTGTTTTGGTTTTGTTTTCGACTTTGGACTTCCTGTCGAATTTTCTGATGCCGAAGGACTTTGATTAGTGCTTTGATTTCGAACTTCAGAGTTTTCCTTCTGTTTCTGCAAATCCTTCTGCCATTTGATAAACTCTTGGTTATTAAATCCGTAGCCCGATGATGGGTCATCACTTGCTATTCTTTCTGATTTAAGTTGCTTATTCTTGCTCGAACTTTCTTCAACAATCATTTGTGAACCTTTAGAAATGTTGAGTTGCTTTATTCTATTCTTTGGATAATAAGACTTGATCTTCACAGGATGACCATTATAAATCTTTTCTTTATCAGTTTCAACAAAAACTTCTACTTCACTTTCATCATCATGACTTTCAGAATCTGATTTCTTCTACTTAAGAAACTCTTTCAACCTTGCTTTGTTTTCAGAAGTGTGATCATTGGTTTTGAAGTTGTCTGGTAGAGTATTAGTGATTGAGTCTGGCATGGGTTCATGAGTAAAACCAAGACCAGGTTTTTTCTTGTTTCCTCTATCACTTATCATTTGTTTGACCATTGTTTTACAACTTTTAAACTTTGTCAATTCAACTTGTGTTACATCATGAGCAATTTTCTCAAGCTCAAGATTCTTTGACAGTTCAGATAATTGATGTTTTAACAATTCAATTTCTTCAATTGATTTCTTCCAAGACTCTTGAATGCACAAGATCTTTTTTAGTTGAAACTTTGTGATCATCTTTAAGTTTGTTATGCTTCTTTTCTTCTTTTTCCAATTTTTCACAAATTTTGAATGAGTATGTTATGTAATGTTCAATGTGCACAGCACATTCAGGTGAACACAGTTTCTCTTTTACAGTTTCAGGTAAAGGAACATAGTTCAAAGGTTTAACAGAATCAGAAGATGATGGTTCAACCTTTTGGTGTTCAGATTGAGCCATGATTGCTACTTCTTCAGATTTAATGCCTTCAACTGGCAGATTAACATTTTCAATTTGAATAATTTATTCATCTTGACTTTCAGCAATAGGATCTGACTTATCACTCCAGTCATATTCATCATCTTCTTCTTTAATATCATTGCGTTTAGGATCACTTTCTTACGACCAGTCCTCTTCACAAACTTCAGCGACTAATGCCAAATTTGACATAAGATCAGAAGTAAACTGTTCTGCATATGCACTCCATCTTTTGTACTTACGACTAGTGCTTTGTTTGGATCTTCTACCTTCTTTGAAACCTCTTTGACATCAGACATTGGTAGGTTGTGATATTGTCTTTGGAAAGATTGTTGAGGTGTCGGTTGAAAGTTTGTGTTGTTTGCGCTAGCTTGATGAGAAAAACTTGTTGAATTAGATTGTCCTCCTGATTGATGCTACTCTGGAACTTTACATTCTCTAGAAAAATGACCATAACTATTACAGTTAAATGGATTTAGACTTGTCAAATTCAACAGGTTTGTTTGCACTGGCTTTGAAATTTCTGTTCATGTATGCATCTTCAAAGTTCTGTATGCCACCATAACCATTTGCCAATTTTGATCCATCTCTTCCACATCATTATGATCCATCTCGAATAAATCCTGCAAAATAAATTCTAGATTAGTAACATGACTACCTTGATATGCTTGAAAACTTGCCATGAACGTAGTAAATGCATTCTTTGTTTCATCATCCTGCAATAAAATGTTAATAACATCATTAACTTTGCAAGAATTAACAGAGTTTTGAGTAGGATTCTTAGACTGATTTTTGGTTGATTTCACAGATTGAGTAGAATGAGATTGAGTAGACTGCGACTTGGATGCTAATTGAGTAGATTGTGTAACAGAGTTTTGAGTAGGATTCTTAGACTGATTTTTGGTTGATTTCACAGATTGAGTAGAATGAGATTGAGTAGACTGCGACTTGGATGCTGATTGAGTAGATTTTGTATTTGAAAAGAGTGATTTAGCAAAGAAACCAGTTCCTACAAATAAATATCCATCTTCACTCATTTCTTCCTTCTGAACAACAAAGGCATTATCACTAGTGTTTGCCGGTGAAGTCACAAACTTATACTGAGAGGATGATACGACATTACTATTGTGTTGGTCCAGATAATCTTTAGTACGTGCTATTATGATTTAGATATGATCAGAACCCTTTGTTACCACTAGATCTAGCAACAAAATGGTTATGAATTTGATCATAAAGTAAACAACCCATAAAAACCCATTAAGAAGTAGATTAAGAAGATGAAGATTAGATGAAGTAGAATAGATTGAATGCAACAATGATATTTAAAACAAATCCTTGCAAATACTAATCAGAATCGAACTCAAGTCCAAAAGATCAAGTGTATTCAATAAGTTCCCAAGAGTTTTCTACAAAATAACCCTAAACAACTATTTATACGGCAACTAGTATCGCAAGTAGTTTCGCAATTGCGAAACTACTTACTCGCTAGACTAAGACAAAGTTGCATGCGATACTCAGTATCGCATGCAGTGTCGCATAAGCACAAACCACAAAGACTAAACTAAACATCATAAACTAACTATTACAACTAAATCAAAGTACGACTAATCTATTACACGGAATCAAATACAATAACAATAAAGATAATGACACGGTGAAGTACCACCCTACATGTGGTCATCAATACTCCCCCTAGGAAGGTACTTCACCTGTCGGGACTTCTGGTTCCGCTCCAGCCTTTGTAGCTCCGATCTTTTCTGTCAGCTCACGAACATCAGCCTACAGGTCTATTTGTTTCTGCACTCTCTCCGCGAGTTGCTTGACCTCCGACCTTATACCTCGAGCCCGATTAGCTACCATTTCGAATAGGGCACCTTCCTTCTTCCTTTCCGCTCAGGCTCCTGATTTAATTGGGTTCTCACATAGAATCTTCAGATCTTCATCCGAGAACCCGAACACCTCCATCGGATCAAATAATCGCAATTCAGCTCCATCATTCATACGCACAACCGCCTCTCCTGTCTAGTTGTCGAAAACAACTTTTCAAAATCTTACAACCTGGATGGACTAGGATCTGGAACCCTCAGTCGTTGAACAGTTTTAATTGGCTTTAGCTTCAGCACAATCTTTCCCTTTCCTGTAACCCATTCCAGATCTTTCTTCAATCTTTTTCGCTCAAGCTTACTGTATCCGAAAGTCTCAAAGTTATCGTTCAATCCTGCCTGAGTCAAGTCTCATTTCGGGAAAGTCTTGAAGTGTTTACGGTTGCTGATATAATTGATCCCGCCCTCTCTCCTCTTTATCATAAACTTCTTCAGCTCTAAACTGAACTTCCAGCTAAAAATCTTGTTATCAAATTCTTTAGAGGTCGGGGCATCAATATTATGAAATAGAGGGGTAGTGGTTTCTGGTTCCTCCTCTTTCTTGAACAAGTCAGATTTATCTAGCTCTAACACATCACCCTCTAACTCACTCTTCTGAGCAACATACACCATTTCTTTTTCTTCGGTTTCATAAAATTGAGGCTCCGAATCATAGTCCACTAATTGTTCTTCATCTTCTTCATCCACCAGCTTCATCTCATCGGTCTTTCCTTTTTGAACTATTACTTCTTCACTGCCCAGATCAGTATCAATGTCGAAACAGAAGTCATCAGTAACTTCTGTTTCTTTTGCTGTTTCGATCCCGCCAGCGCTGAAACCTCCAAAATCTTTCCGGCTCGTCCTTGTTTGTACCATTTCCTCTAAAGTTGGATACTTCAATATGTTCACCATTTTATTTATTTCAGCTTCAGTTTCAGTTGTTCCAACTTTCGTCTCCTTCTTAACCTCATTCAAATCAGACAAAAGTTTCTTGATCAGGCAGTGTTGATCAAGAACTATTGTCCTTAGATCCTCCATTTCCGTCTCACGATGCCTTTCAAGCTCCTCCAAATTCATCAATTTAGTTTTCACCATGCTCAATTCATTTGCGAGCGATGTATTCAACTCACGAATCACGTCCTCATCTAATCCAGCAACACCCTTCTTCTCCGGCTTCCTTTTAAAAGTCTCTGAGACATGTTTAGGGAACACCGGCCGTTTTCCTTCAGCTTTCTTTCTCTTTACATCAGTGTCTGAATCAGTGCGGGAAGGTGACCGGTCAACAGCCTTTCGCTTCTTCTTTTTCTTTGATTTTGCAATCTCCGCTTCTATCTCGTCCAATTCTTCCTCAAAAGGCACATATTTTTCTTTTACGTACTTTTTCCTTTTCTTTATTTCAGCTCGACCACATCTCTTTTCTCCTCGAATCTTTGCTCTTCAGTCGCCTTCAATTTCTCAATGTAGGTCCATCTCTCATCAGTATACATGTTTGTGAAAAGATAGGTGATCTTTCCAGAGAAGTCATGGCGAGGTGCAGAACAATCAGCAAATATTCGGACATTCATTGGCGTCAGTACCAGAACGTCCCCAAGTTTTGGCAAATTCGGCTTCAGATGATCAATAAACGTCTGTTCAAACCTCGGATATAGCAGCCACTTGTCCTTCCTCGAGGACTGGATATTCTCAATCATATAACCAAATATCATTTGTGGGATATTGGCTTTGTCCCCCATGCATAAATGTAGCATCACTCGTGCCCACTCAAAGTTCAACCCATCCTTCCCCCCTTTACTGTGATCTAAACAAGCAATGATCACATGGGCAATGAACCTCCATTCTTTCCACAGAAACGACTTCTCGATTCCCCACCGAGCCAAGAAGTCTGTTCCTTCGTAACCCATCTCAATAAAGCCGTTGTGCACGTCGGCCATGTTTAGTAGCATCGGTGACCCGACGTCATGTTCCATCTTTAAAGTTTCAGCAACAGGCTCTGCAGTAATGACAATCCTCTCCCTCATCACAGTAGCTGAGATTTCCCCCGGCTGCTTGTTCAGATCATAACTTGCAGAGTTCCAGAAGTCTTTAATATGCTGTTGATCCATTACTGGATCGTGAGTAATAGCATAAAAAATAGGAGACGACTTCAGCCAGGAGATCGCATCACGAAAACCTACTGACTTTGGATCCTTATCATTTAGATAAGCGACCACATTCGATCTACGTTCAAACTTTAGCGGCGGTGGAGGCTTTCGTTCCATATCGACCTGAAACACAAACAGAAATTGATTAATTAAACTATAATGAGAAATAGAAATAGAAATAGAATTAAAATAAAAGTAAGATAATAAAAAATATAAACAAAATAATAATAAAAAAAATTCAGAAAGTAGTTTCGCAAAATTGCAACATAACAGTGTCGCATGCCATCGACACTATTGTATCGCAACATATGTGTTTCCGACACTACCAAGTGAGCATGGACAGCATAACAGGGTAGTATCGCAAACACATGTTGAACTTTCGTTCAGTATCGCAAAAGGAAAGTTAGTATCGCAATACGGCAAAAACCAACAGTCACAAGAATCAAACACAAATCAGATCAACATAAAAATCAGACAAATTGAAGACGAAGGTTCGAAACATGTTTAATCACAAGTCTTACCGATCAAATGCAAGCAAAAACACTTCAAAATAACAGATTAAGGTTTTGTGAAACTAGGGTTTAGAGTCGGGTTTGAAATGTAAAATTGAGGATGAAATATGATCCAGATCGACCCAGACAGGATTGATAACAGAACACAGTTTCGTAAAAAAGTTAAAAGGAAATTTTGAAAAACATTTAAAGTCAAATCTAATTAAATTAAAAATATTTTAAGATAAAATCCAACACATCCCTTGAGAATTTCAAGATGAATAGTAATACGAACGCCCATTTGTTTGAAAAGATAGTAATACGAAGATTTTCACTTTGAATGAGACAAATAGTAAACAGAGTGGATCATGAGAAATTCAGATAATGCATTTAGAGCGACCATCCAGAGAAACGTAGATGTGCTAAGATTGACAATATGTTTGTCCATTTAAACCCATGCCTTGTTCCGTTCAACAAAAACAACATGTGCCGATATTATCATGTTTTGTGTTCGATTGAAAGAGACTCAGGCAAATTGGTTTCTACAGACATTCAGCAAAGTAACTTGTTTTGACCTCATGGCTTATTGAGTTTAGATGATTCAGCTTGATTTTGTAATTTGGGTGGGCATAGACCAAGATCAATTAATAATCGAGGTGAATGTATTATGGGTGAAGTGGAGTTGGGTTTGAGCATCAACAACGATCTTGATGTAGAAACATTGTGAGCATATTCTTATGTGAAGCGTCAAACAACAATCTTGATGTAGAAACGTTGTGAGCTTAGCTTTACATGTGGGTTGCAGATGATGAGCGCTCCAGGTCTATATTTACATATAACAGACGAGATAATCATCTAAGCATGCTGATGAAAGCTTCAGGTCTATATTTACATATAACAGAGAAGATCATCACTCCAGGTCAATGCTTACGCATAATAGAGGAGATAAGCACGAAATAAGATTATGAAGAGCTAACTAGAAGCGTCATTCAGGGTTACGGCTAAGGGGGTTTGGATTTGGGAAAAATCAGGCTCGAATCAAATACTCTCAGCCCCTTTTGTCAAAACATATTACTTTGTGCAGACGAAATATCTGTGAAAATGCTCCTTATTACAGAGCTCTTTCAGATTTAGTTTAGTCAAAGAGTTGTTGACTAATTGTATTCAAGCTGAGCCTATTGACAAATCAGAACACAAATCAACGTCCTCCTTTTGGTGCTTTACACACATATCTGAATCCTGCAAGAAACAAACAATATTTACATAAGATGAAGCTCACAAAGTAAATTGTAAGATAGAGCATAAAATCAGAACTTTTGTAGTATTACACCCCCAAAATTTCATTTTTCGACATAAACTGAAATTTTCAAACTTTAAGAACATATTCAAAGGGATGGAAAGACATTATCACAAAATATAGGCAATACAATTAGACTCAAATAGTCAAATACCCCCCCTTTTTTTAAATAAGGAATTAAAAAGAAAGAAGTCCAAGTATGTTGATCAATTCGTAAAAACGTGGTTTGTCAAACGTTTTAGTGAAAAGATCTGCTTTCTGATTCTTTGTGTTAATTGAAATGATATTGATAAAACACTTTTCTTGAGCATCCCGAATGGAATGTATTCGGGTTTCAATATGTTTTGTTCGAGTCTGATGGACGAGATTCTTTGCAATCCCGATTGCAGCTTCGTTGTCGTAGAAAATTGGAGTATGGAGAAAATTGATGCCATAATCGATGATATGATGTTTAATCCATAAGACTTGATAGCAACAACTGGAGGCAACAATGTATTCAGCTTCTCCAGTAGAAAAAAAAAACTGTGGTTTGCTTCTTGCTTTGCCATGAAACTAAACACTCCCCCAGGTATTGACACCCTCTGGAAACAGATTTTCGATCAAGTTTGCAGCCATCATAATCGCTGTCAGAATAAGCATGAAGGTCAAAGATTCCTCCTTTGGGATACCATAAGCCTATATGGGGAGTCCCTTTGAGATAACGAAAAATTCGCTTCACTGCCTTTGTATGTGACTCCTTTGGATTGGCTTGATATCTTGAGCAATAACCAACAACAAATGCAATGTCATGTCGACTTGCGGTGAGATACATTAAAGAACTGATCATAGACCTGTACCGATGAGCATCAACAAACTTGCTAGATTCATCAGGAGTAAGACAAGTCTGTGCCGTAAATGGAGACAACTCAGAAGAGCAGTCATTCATCTTGTATTTTTCTAGAATCTCATGAATATACCTCTCCTGATGAATAAGTATACCATCATGTTTCTATACCACTTGTAATCCGAGAAAGAAACACATCTAGCCCATCATGCTCATCTCAAATCTTTCCTTCATTACCTCCTCAAACTCTCTGCACAAATTCTCATTTGACGATCCAAAAATGATGTCATCGACATACACTTGAACCAACAGTACATTCTCATTGATCACCTTTTTAAAGAGGGTCATATCAATAGTACCTCGTGTAAAGCCTTTGCTCAGAAGATATTGTGCTAATGTCTCGTACCAAATGCGAGGAGCTTGATGTAATCCATAAAGTGATTTACCTAGTTTATAGACTTTATCGGGAAAATCTGGATCCTCGAAACCAGGTGGTTGATACACATATATCTCTTCATTGATATCCCCATATAAAAAGGCACACTTCACATCCATTTGGTAGACTTTAAAGTTCTTGTGCGTGGCGGGAGCTAAGAATATTCGAATGGCTTCAATTCTAGCAACCGGAGCAAACCCATCAGTGTAATCAATGTCTTCCTCTTGTGCAAACCCTTGAACTACCAGACAAGCCTTGCTACGAATAACAACCCCACGATCATTTGGTTTGTTCTTATAGACCCACTTGGTACCAATTGGGTATTTATTTGGTGGAAAATCAACCAATTCCCAAACCTTGAGCTTTTTGAACAGTTGAAGTTCTAACTACATTGATTCAACCCAGCTAGGATCTTGTAATGCCATGTTAATGTTCTTTGGGACGGTTTGTGACAGGAAGTAAGAGAATAAATAGACGTTGATGAGACCATATTGATGGCGTGTACGCACTCCGTCAGAGATGGATCATATGACCAGGTCATGAGGATGATTTTTCAGCTCCTTGTAATGTGAGTTTGATGTTGAGACATCCGACGGTGGTATTGTAGATGAATCAAGAGATATATCAGTAGAAGAAGAATCTTGAAGAGGATAAATTGGTGATGCAGGATGAGATGGTGATGATGGAGGATCAGGTGTAATAACAATATCAGGAGTGGGTGGCACTGGTTGTGGAATTTCCTGAGTATGTGAGAAAATGACAGGATTAGATAGAGCTTCAGAATGCACATGAATAATTTCATCTTCTTCCAAAAACAATGGTAAGTTGAATGAGTTGAACATAGTAATGGCATCATAGAACCAAGCCGGATCAGATCCTGTATCGCACACATTTGATTCCTGCCAGTCGACATAGAAAGATTCTTGAACAATTTTGGTCCGTCTGTTGTAAACCCGATAAGCTTTCTAAGATGAAGAATAGCCAACAAAGAAGTATTCATCAGAAACAACTCCGAATTTGGACGTTTGAGCTTGAGTGTTCAACAAGGTGCAAGAACAACCAAAAGGTCGAAAGAAGTCGATCAGTGGTTTCCTTTTGTGGAATAGCTCATATGGTGTCTTCATCTTGTCCTTTACAATTAACACTCTATTAAGCACATATGACGCACAGTTAACCGCTTCGGCCCAGAAGATGATTGGAAGTTTTGATTCGATTAACATAGTCCTTGTAGCTTCCACTAAGGTTCGGTTCTTGCGTTCCGCCACTCCATTCTGTTGTGGAGTCCTAGCTGCACTGTACTGTCTTAATATTCCTCTTTCTTCACAGAATGAGTCAAAAATATGATTTCTGAACTCGATTCCATTATCGCTCGGTATTGCCTTGACCTTCTTTCCACTAATTGTTTCAATCTTCAAAATAAGATTCTTGAAAGCGCCTGCAGTCTCCCCTTTGTGTGCCAGAAAGCTTACCCACGAATATCTTGAAAAGTCATATGTAACAACGAGACAATAAGATTTTTTAGCGATGCTTTTCACACTGATTGGTCCAAATAAATCTGCATGTAATAATTCAAGGGGACAAGAAATTGAATTTATCAATTTAAGCTTATGAGATTTTTTGTGTTGTTTCCCCTTTGCACATGCCATACATTTCTCTACCACGGTGAAATCTTTTAGGGGCAAACCACGAACAAGGTTATGTTTAACAAGTTTATTTATATTATCAAAATTAACATGACTAAGTTTCTTGTGCCATAAAAAAGCTTTTGAAGAAGATGCTTTGGACAGTAAGCATGTGATGGTAGAAGTGGAATCCTTTGAGTTCATGTCAAGCAGATATGTGTCATTCTTCCTTGGTGCACGCATCACAATTAAATCATCGGATATTGAAAAATCTGGTTTCAGAAACAGGTACTCATTCTATTTGAAGAGAACAGGAATACTCTTATCACAGATTTATGATACACTCAACAGATTGAAGTGTAACTCTAGAACATAGTTAACCTTCTCCAAAGTCAATGATCCATTAGAAACTTCACCTTGACCGATCATTTTCCCTCCTTTCTTATCTCCGGCAAAAGCCACATACCCACCATTAATTATTCTGAAATTTGTAAGAAGATCCTTTAATCCCGTCATATGTCTTGAACATCCGCTATTTACATGCCACATACTATTTGGCTTCCTCGAACGTTCCTGACAAAACAAAAGGAATTAATTATAAACAGGAACCCATGTCTTAGTAGACTTGGGTTTAAACAAAGAAAAGTTAACATGAAAATGATTATTTACAAACCTATTGAATCTCTTTGTTAAACTAGAATTATTTACACACTTACGAACAATTTTAAGAACATGAGTGTCCTTACCACAGCGGAAACAATGTGAGTTGAAATATTTTTTTTCAGAATTAATTGTAGGAATGGGATCTATCACAATTTCTTCATCACATTCTGATATGTTAGTATCAGAATCACTAAAAGAAAGATACATTTCTTTCGTTTTACCTTTTGACGTGCTAGCTTCATTACCCGTATCCTGAACATGATTTATCTTTGAACAGTTTGTCTCAACGGGTTTGGTTATACGAATTGGGACAAAAGTGGGAATGGGAATTGAGACAAACTCTTCAAAACAATTCTTACCAGGCAACACATCATTAGATTCAACAAAAGAAACATGATCATCAAGAACATCATTCAAAACACACACATCATAGTCACTGTTTAATACCGACGGATTAATGTTTAAACTACTCGAATCACTTAACAAATCATCTGAACTACTATTAATGTCTAAAGTAGACTTCTTTGAATTTAAACTAAAACTTGAAACAGAGCATCCCAGTCTGGTAGAAGCACCATATCTGTAATCCTCACGCACCTCCTAATGACTAACTCCTTCAAAACCTGCAAACAAATTGTTAGTGTGTTCTGCAATTAAATCATTAGTGGGATGAGGCTTAGGTGTAGGAGAGTAACAAAAGATACTGGGTGGAGGATAAACATGAGGCATCTCATCATAGCCAAGTCCAGATTTGATTCTGGCTCTTCTTTGTCTACAGTTTAATTCCTTTCTTTTCATTCCAGAAATGGTCCATCTATCTAATTTAGATTGAAGTTTACTACTCTCGAATTCAGCATGTTTTACGTGTTCCTCGGTTATATTCACCTCAACATTCTTTTCGAGAAGTTTTCTATTTAAGTGATCTATTTCTTGTAAAGCTTAATTAAGTTTCACATAATAGTTCACTTCATTCTTTTTAAGATCAGAGTTAATAGTGTTTAGTTCAGCCTGATTTGTTAAAAATAATCGATTAGCTTTATATACACCAAAGAGATGAACCCGACACGCGGATGAACACATGTCCTGTATTACCTCATATGGAAGACCCATGATGATCTTCTCGATTGCCAGGGCCTTTTCACAGTTGCATGCGGGTGTGTTTCTCTTCCTTTCTTCCTCCTTTTCATCTTCAGCTTCCTTACTCACTTTTTCAATCTTCACATTCTCCTTAGTTTCATGTGTATCAGACACAATCTTCTCAACTTTCACAGCTTCTTTCCTTTTGATGACTTCTATTGATTTGGCTCAGTGGTCAGTTCCTTTATGTCATTTTTAGATTCACTCCTATCATTCTTTATCATCTCAGCAACAAGTGCATGATTAATTTCTTCTTGAACCTCGGCAATCTCTGCACACCAATCAAAATTTGTCAACAAAGTAGTTTCTTTTGTGTTGCTATTTTCTCCTCTTTCCATTACAGCTGCATTTCTTGTATTTGGGGATGGTGGTTCAAACACAATTAGAGAGGTACATTCTCTTTTGAAGTGCCCGAGCTATTTGCAATTGAAGCATCTAAGTTTAGACTTATCGAACCCAACCTTTGCATTTTGATTCCCGAAGCTTCTCTTTCCAGTTCTCTCTATAAACCTTCTTGCCCTCACAGTCAACATTGCCATTTGCCACTGAATATCCGCTTCCTCAAGATCATCCGGATCCACTTGTAGCATATCTTCCATAGTGATCCCCCTTCCTTTGATATCCCCAGCAACTAAAGCTTCGTAACTATTCACAAACATACCAAACAATGCCATCATGTCGGATGGAACCTGTGACATAGCCTGATCCTTAACAACATTCTTTCCTTCAGACGATGCATTTCCAGAGATGTATGAAAAACTAGAATTTTTGTTGATGCCATGGATGTTGATGAGAGCAGCGCAGCATTCTGAGACTGAATTGGAGGATAAACAGTTTGGTTATACTCCCTTTTCTTAATGTCCAATTCAAATTACTTCAGTTTATTGATCACATCCATAAGCTTGTATTCCGAAAACTTCCTTTCCTGTCTTAACATTCTCACTTGCAGACTCCACTCAGGTGGAAGTGAGTCCAGTAATTTTGTAACTTGTTCCACAGTGGATAAGTCTTCATCATACTTTTTGAGGTTGCTTGTAATCGTCAGGAATCAATTTGTAAGGTCCGAAATCTTCTCGTTTCTATGTCCCATAAATGAATTAAACTCCTTTGAGCTTGAACACCTTTATCCTTCTGTAGATCAGCATTCCCATCTTAGAATTCACATAAGGCTTCATACAAATCTTTGGCATTCTTATGTTCCCCGAATCTGTTGTGAATTTCAGAACTCAAACACAAATACAAGGCACCGAAAGCCTTATTATCTCTATCAATCAGTTTTCTGTCTCTCTCATTAAACGTATCAGGAGCGGTGTTTCGGACTGTAGCTTCTCCAACAGTAGTTATGAGAACATGTGGTCCTTTTTCAATTGAGTCCCATTGTGTGTGGTCCGTATATAGGTAAAAAGCTTTCAGCCTTTGTTTCCAGTCCTTAAAATTGTCTCTGTTAATCAACTTGGGTGGTCTTTTAGGTGACCCACTCTCTAAATCAGCAAGTGTAAATGACATAGACATTTTTCAAATTTTTATCAGATTTTAGTGTCGCAAACAGTTGCTAGTTTCGCATGAATTTCTTAGTTTCGCAAAATAGTGTCGCAAGCTGATTCTCAAACATTATCGCAAGATACTTAGCCAGATAGCTTCGCAAGAGCAGTTAAACTTTCGTTCAGGGTAGAATCGCAAGCCACTTTCGAGATTTCAGGACCAAATGGGCTATACTATCGCAAGCACAGCACAACAATGAACTTTCGTTCAACAGAATCGCAAATCAGAATCACAAACACACCAACCAACTGTTGGACCTGAATTGTAGTATAATATTATCAACATAGTCAAAGTCAACAAAAGTCAAAGTCAACGGTCAAAGTCAACGCAAAAGTCAAGAAGACGCGTTCGGGACGAAGATTAGAGACAAGACGTTGAAGGCGACAGAGTTTTATTGCTAATAAATATATTTTGTGTCAACAAAATATAGTTAATCGTTTTCGTTTTTGTAGTATTTTATGTAATATATAAATATATATTTTGTATTTATAACATGGGGGAAGTGAATATGAGGCTGTAACGCATCTAAGCTTACATGCGAAACACTCTAAAACTACGTAGTTTTGTATAAATCAACATCAAAACTACGTAGTTTCAGCCAATAGATTCATTAGATTTAACTAGAATTCCTTAACTCTATTAGATTACTCCCATATTATCACGTATCTTTCTCGTCTATTAGGTTCACAATTACGTTTATAATATGCATACTATATTTCAATATATATGCTGTAATCTATTGGTTCAAAATGAATCATTGTATTTAAAAAATGTATTTAACCAACCGAAAGGAAATTCATATAGGATCAAGAGAATGTAGTAAATTTTATTATTTTAAATTGGTGATATAAATCAATATGTGATTTGAATGGATCGAACAAAGAAGACTATTCAAAAATCATGCATTACTTTTAAAATTGTAGTTTTGATGTTGAATTTAGGAGATATCATTTGAACTAAACTAATTGAAATTGTAGTTTTGATGTTGATTTAAACAAAACTACGTAGTTTTAGAGTGTTTCGCATGTAAGCTTAGATGCGTTACAGCCTCATATTCACTTTCCCCTTATAACATATATATTAGACTAAACATTAGGGGTTTATTTGTATTAATTTGCTTTTGTCATGTTTTAGTCTAAGTCTAGGGGGTTCTAATTGTCATTAGTCCAAAGTGTTATTAACTATAAATAGTAAAGGGCAATTAGGGTTTTTGTAAGCTAGCAAGAGCATGAATTGAGGTCTTATCACATTTTGTAATATCTGATGCAATTCAATAGATCAAAGTGAGGTTTTATTGAGTGTTCTTCAATTATTCAACCATGTTCTTCATATTTTTGTCACTTTGATCCAAATCTTCACAAAATTACTGATTCATTATTGTTATTGGGACCAACAAATGGTATCAGAGCCTAATGGAGATCCAACTGAATCATTTTGTTGAAGATTGAAACTAATTATCAAAGATTGGTGAAGAAAGGTAAAGAGAGAAATCAGATCCGGTGGGTTTCTAGAGAGAGAAACCAGATCTGAGTTTTGAATCTTCATCTAAATTTTCAGATCTACAACATTCTGTTATAGATCTACTCTTGTTACTATCAGAATCATCATTTCAATATCAATTTTAACAAGAAATCATAATAAATATCTCAAATCTGAGATTTTCTCTTACACACAGTTGTGTGTGTGTTCTTGGTGTTCTTGGGGCTTCAAATCTTGATCTTGCGACACTAGACCACACCTGAACGAAAGTTCAAAATATTATTTGCGAAAGTACTATCTCGGAGATAATACGAAACTAGATCTAGAAATTTTGTGACACTACCTTGCGAAACTACCCATGTAATTGCGATACTACCTTTGTTAGCCTCTTTGTACCTGAAACGAAAACCAACATCACCAACAAACAGCTAGCCATACTCATTCCCACCATACCATCACAATTTTATTTTTTTTGCTAAACAAGACCAGAAGATCTAAGTGTTTAAACCCATAACCATAACCTCGTCTTTACTATAACCAAACCAAAACACAAACCCGGATCAAAGATCTATGCGACATTATCACAAATCTGAGCAAACATAACCCAACCATAACCATCAGATCTTTAACACAACTATAACCACATTCACACTAAATAACTTCTAACCATAACTTCAAAACCATTTCACTTTCATAACAATTACCTCTAAAACCCAGCCACATCATTCATCCAGCCACTACTACCATCCACCATTATTCTCTCGTCATTATCATCAACCGGCCACTCTCACAACACACACAACATCATCACAGATCTAAAACCATAACCGGTGTGGTGATTGTTTTTAATATTTGTCGAACAAAAAAAAAAAAACAGAAGAAGAAGAAGAAGAAGAAGAAGAAGAAGATGTGTGTGGATGTTCTTGAAGTGTTTTTGTGTCGTTGTTTATGTTGTTACAGGTGAAAGAAAATAAGAAAAAGCTGATACTGTTGTTGTTTTTCTTTTGCTCGACAAAACAAAAAAAAAAAGAAAGAACGAGCAGCAGCTGATCTTGTTTGTGTGTGTGGTGTTTCGAACCAGAAAAAAGAAAAACGGTAGAAGTAGATGCGGGTGTTATGGTAGATCAAGAGAGAGCTGATGTTGTTATTGATGATGTGCGTGCTTACAATCGAACCAGAAAGAGCGAACAAGAAAACAAAAGTAGAAGCAGCAGCAGATCGGTCTTTGACTGTCTTTGATAGTGAACAAGAACAGTGAACGAACAAATCTTTGAGTGTCTATGTATGTTTGTTGTTGTGTTGTTATTGGTGTGTGTGTTCGAAGAGAAAGAACGAGAGAGAGATTACAGCACATGTGTGTTCATGTGTGTGTGAGTTCCGATCGTTAGAGAGAGAACAAGAGAGAGAGAGACCAGTGTTGTTTTGTGTGTGTGTTTAATAGGAGATAGAGAGAGATTGGTTGTTGTTATGTTGATGTTCTCTTGTGTTGATGTTATATTGTTGTGATATTGTTGGTGTGTGTGGTGTTTGAACAAAAAGAGAGTGAAGAGAGAGAGAGAGAGAGAGAGAGAGAGAGAGAGATGGAGCTGATTTTGTGTTTGAAATTTTTGTAGCAGAATGTGTTCATGTGTGTGTTTGGATTAGGGGTGTGTAAAAATATCCGTATCCTAAACCGAACCCGAAACATCCGATATTCCGAACCCGAAGCATCCGAATTTTCGGATATCCGCATTTTCGGATTCGGATAGTGATTTTGATATATTTCGGATGTTTCGGATATCCGATTATCCGAACTTAAAAAAATAAAAAAATTATATATATGATTATATATAGAGAAAGTGAGAAACCCTAAGTCCCTAATCACTTTTAAATTACACATTTACACTACACCTTCTTACCTCTCCAGACTCCATTCTCCAACCCGCCTCCATATCTCCAAACCCTAATCTCCAAACCTCCGATCTGCAGCATCGACGACCTCAAACAGACGAGTTCGTCACTCGTCTTCTCTGTTCAAACGACTTCGCCACTTGTCTTCTCTATTCGGAAGCACCATTTCATCTTATTCATCTTCTCCATCAGGTATAAATCCTTCAAACGATTCTTCCTTCAGTTTTACATGTTCTCGGTTTAGTACACATTGTTTTGGGTTTATAATTTTATATTATTTAATCTTAACAAATCTAAAGTGTACATATAGTTTAGATGGACCAGTACTAGGAACGATACATTTACTGATTTACATATTTGTTAATTGACTTTTGTTGTTGTATGTAGAATTTTATTTTTAAATTCTTAACAAATCTAAAGTGTACATATTTGTTACTGATTTACACATAGATTTGAGATTGGACTCAAAAAAAAAAAATAGTAGATTAGCTTTTATAGCTTCAACCTCTACATATATTTACTAAAGCATTTTCTAATTATTATTGTTTTTTTTACTTATAGGATGTGAACTTATGGTGATGAAACAAGTATAACAATAGTGGAGTAATGAAATTTGAAGAATGAAGATGCAATTTGATCTTTTTTTTTGTTGGTGTTTGATTTGAATATTTGGGTTTTAGTTTGACGTGAACATTTGGATATTTGGTTTTTTTTGTTGGTGTTTGATTTGAACATTTGGTAATGTGGACATTTAGAATCTTGATGTGTTATGCTTCAAATTTAGGCTTAATATAATTTTGTAAATTTTCTTTTAAAAATTCGGATATTTGGATATATATCTGCATCCGCATCCGAAGTTTCGGATACCCGAATTTCGGATATCCGGAATTTCGGATGCGGATTCGGATAGTAAAATCCTCTATTCAAATTTTCGGATATCCGAAATTCGGATATCCGAATTTTCGGATATCCGACTTTGGACACCCCTAGTTTGGATAGGGTAGAGAGAGTGTGAGTTTAAAGGAAGTAGATATGTCTTGTGTGTTGTGTTGAAGAAGTGTTGTGTTTGTGTGTGTTAAAGATAATCTTTAAAGGCTGACTTTTAAAATAAAATGTGGGTTAGGGTTAGGGTTAAGTAGTGGGCTTTTATCTTGTGGGCTGTAAAATTTGGGTTACAGGTTTCGGCTGAGAAATTGGACCGTCATATTGGTTAAGAGGTATACACAAAGGGCCGTGTGTTTAGACAAAATGCTTTAAAGTTTGAGAGTTAACGTTTCAAATTTTGGGCTGGTGTTAACTTTTTAAAATTTTTGGGCCATATTCGTTTGAGTGGACATTAAAATTTTTCAAGGTAAGCGTGTTGGTGTTTGAGTTGAGACGAAAAAGTATTTTTCCAGGGGGAGAATTATTCAACAAATTTTGGGAAAAATATTTTTTGTAGTTTAAAATATCAAGGGTCAAAATGTCAATTTCTGAAGAATACAAGTCTGCACAGCTTATGTTTGACTCATTTGCTGCTTTTAAGAAAGAAAAATTGTCGGATCTCATTGATCGATTTATTACTGTTGCAAATAATCTAAAGAAGCATGATCCTGAACTCACAAATTATGAACAAATTCAAAGGCTTCTTGAATCTCTTCAACTAGAATGGAGTCTTCATGTTAAAAATCTTAAGAAAGAGAGAATGTTTTCAGATTACAAGCTGTTGGATGTGATCGACAAGTTGAAATCTTTTGAGTTGGATATTAAAAGAAAGGAATTTCTTGAAGCAATGATCCAACCACAAACCAACACACCGAATATTGCTCTCATTTCATCTATGATTAGCAAATCTGATTACAAACCGTTTAAGATGATGGAAAAATTGAAATCGATGGTAACCAATTCCGATTTGCCTGCTGAAATCGAGGAGACTGTGAAAGAAAATAAGTTGCAGGTTAGTTATGATGATGATATGGAAGAAGAGGATTTAAAATGGCAAATAAAATCATTAACTGTGAGAGCACGTCGGTTTATGGAGAGGACTGGGAAAAATGTTTATACTTATGATAAGATTGAGATTGGAGAGGTTCAGAGTCAAATCAACTATGCTTTAATGACAAAGATTGTGGATGTTCAAAAAGGGAAGAGTAAATGTGAAGAGGAATGTGAAGAAAGATTGAAAGATGATGAAGGAAAGAAGAGAGCTGAGAATGAAGAGATGCTGAAGGCAAAGGAAGAGGAACGCAAAAGAAACACAAGGGTATGCAACTGCGATAAAGCCCTTGCTGTTGAAAAAGCTATTATGGGACTTTCTTATGAGACAGTTCAAGACATGTGTTCATCTGCATGTAGAGTTCGTCTTTTAGGTGTGTATAAAGCTAATAGACATTTGTTAACAAATCAAGCTGAATTAACCACCATAAATACAGAACTTAAAAAAAATGAAGTTTCTTTTTCGATAAAACTCAATGAAGCTTTGGCTGAAATTGATCTTTTGAAAAAAATCTTTATAAAAGAAACGTCGAAATAAATCTTTCAAGTGAAAGACTCATATTAGCACAGTATTAATCCACAAAACTTCAAACAAAACTTGATAAGTGGACTATTGCTAGTATGAAAATGAATGAACTTTCTTCAAAACAAAGGGGGGCTAGGGTAAAAGATGGGGTTGGGTATGACATAGAGGTTCAGACGGTTTTTCCGCCTCCATTCACTGTGTGTTATTCACCAACACCTAAACCTCATCCTAAAAATGATTTGTTTGAACAAGAATCTAACAGTTTGCATGCAGGTTTAGAGGGAGTTAATCTAAAGGAAGTGCGAGATGATTATGAATCTTCGATTGGTATGGGATATAGTAAAACGGGTACTGACAGTCAATCTAATGTTTGCTCAGTCCCTGTTGTTTCTAATCCTGTAACGGTTGTTACTTCTAATTTTTTTGATAAGTTTAAAGCAGGTGATATTCCTACATTTGAGCCTGTCAAGAGTGAGAAGGAAGAGTTAATTCAGGAATCAACTAATCATCAAGCTGCAACTACATCTACACACTCAATTCCCATCAATCAAGATCCGCTGGAAGCAGAGGTACTTATTGAAGACTGGACAAGTTCATATGATGAATCAAAGACAAAGGAGAGTCTCGGAGTTTCAAAGATCAAGATTTCCTCTGCAACTGTCGAATCTGAAATGCTTCCAAAACCTGAATCAAGTCAAAACAGGATCTCGTTTCTAGCTGCAAGACAAGTCAGTCATCGACCCAGAGCTCAAAAGAAGAAGCCTTCATCTCTGTCCATCATATCTCAAGTTTTAAAAAGACTTGAGAACAAGCAAGTGAAGATCACCTCTCCTATCCAACAAAGCAAAACACAAATCAGTCAACCCTCTACAACTAAACATAAGAAGCCACAAGTCTCTCAACAAGTTGCATCAAGCTCAAAGAAAGCCCCACCCCCAGCTACTCCACACGGGCCAGTCAAGAATGAAAAGCCATTCAAGGCTTGCTTCAAGTGTGGAAAGGGTGATCATGTGCTCAAGAAATGCCTAAAAGGACATGCTTCGGACGGTAAAGGCAAAACAAATTGCTTCTCCGGATCAGAGTCTATAAAGAATCCTCCACATGGTAAAGGTAAACAGGTTTGTTTCTTTGATTTTCAAGTTAATAATCATACATCTTTGAGTGGTCGGATGACGAACATTCCATCCCTACCTTCTCATGTGAAGCCGGTTTCACATGACTCAAAGATGAATGTGACAAAAGAACCAAAACTAAAATCTTTTTCCTCGGGGCTTAAATAGAAAATGATTTCCAATTTAATTCTTTCAAATTGAAAATGTTTGAATCTAAACAAATTTGGCAAATTAAAAGAAAAGAGGAAATGGGAATAGATACAAGAACGGGTTGTGTGCATAGACAGGTATCTTACACTGATGAAAATGGAACACCCAGGACTACGATGGCCTGGGTTCCCCTTTCTAACTAATCTGTTAATGAGTGCAGGGACATTCAAGGAGGACTGTTAGTAATCCGGTTTACTGACAGAAAATGTTCCTTATTCAAATTTTGAGGCGAAACAAACAGGTTATGGTTTTGGTATCTTATCCACATTCTGGATTTTTCTCTGATTTTCACATATATATTTTCATAGCCACTGCATTTTTCTTGATAACTCATTTATAATCTTTTGATAGAGTAATATGGAAGGCATTTCTTTAGTAATTTCTATTTTATATATTGTAGATAGTTTAAATAAAAAAAATATAAAAACAAAAAAACAAAACAAAACAAAAAAAACTGTGGAGTCTAACATTTTTACTTGTATTTTTGATCAAGTTTTCACATCCCTTGGAGGTCACTCTTGCGTCTTTTAAAAAAAATCTCAATTTTGCACTAAAATAGAAATTTTGGGGGAGTAATATCATAAATGAAAATGTACTGAATATCATTGTCCAAATTCCTTTTTGTGTAAATATTTTGTGTCCTTTTACAGGTTTCAGATATGTGTGGAAAGCACCTAAAGGAGGACGTTCATTTGTGTAATGATGTGTCAATAGGCTCAGCCCGAATACAATGAGACAGCAATTCTGTGATCAAACTAAATTCAATAAGAGCTCGGTGATGAGGAGTACATTCACAGACATTTGGCCTGCACAAAGTGATAAGTTTTGACAAAAAGGGGCTGAGAGTATTTATTTTGTGCTTGATTTTTCCCAAATCCAAACCCAATAGCCGTAGCCCTGAATGATGCTTCTCGTTAACTCTTCAGAATTTTTTGTTTTTCGTGTTAATCTCCTATGCTATGCGGAAGCATTGACCTGGAGTGATGATCTTCTCTGTTATATGTAAATATAGACCTGAAACTCTCATCAGCACGTACAGATAATCATCTCCTCTGTTATACGTCAGTAGAGACCTGGAGCGCTGATCATCTGTAAATCCCATATAAAGCTAAGCTCACAATGTTTCTACATCCAGAATGTGGATAAGATACCAAAAATCTTGTAAAACTTCTAAGACAAAAATCTTGAAACAGCTGAAAATGTTGAAACGTCTGAACAGTGAAACGGCTGAACAGTTGTGAAAAGTCTCAACACTAGTTCAATTTTTCATATTTAACTTATTTTAAAACAAGGTAAAACGGCTCAATAGTGATGAAACAACTGAATTATACTTGATGAGTTTGAGTCTTAAGACGTCTAAACAGTCCTGAAACGTCTCAACACCTAGGCAATTTGACAAATTTTAGGTCTCATACGGCAACTTGATCATCATGTTCATCATAAATATTTTACAAATCATCAAAACTTCCTCACCAGATTTTTCACAGAAGCTATATAATCACTCGATTAACAACCCAAAATATCAATCAATCTAAAATTTCCTCATTAGACTGTGGTTTTTGTCAATTTTATGGCTCGAAACAAGTGTTTTAGAACAGGTTTAGTTCACTGATTTCTTCTAGTTGAATGAATTTCCCACCAAATTGTGAATTAGAATCGATTTGTAGTGTTGAATCGAAGCTAAATTCTACAAAAGATCATCAAATCTCACTAGTGCAGTTTTTGAGGGTTTTCGGCTTGATGAACAGCAGAAAACTCTAAACCAACAGCTCTGATACCATTTGATATGGTTCAAAGGGATCGATAACTACTATATGAGAAGAAATATGATGATCAACACATAATCAAGGTATTAAGTCAACACAAAGCAAGACGAGATTACTAAAAAATTCACTTTGTATTGATATAAATAGAAATACAGATGTGTTCTAGGTGCAAAAGTTACGATCACACAATTGACTACTACAAATGACCTAGAAACTTTTTATTTATAACCTACCAACACAAACTTTAGAGACTATACAAAACAAACCCTAAAAAAAGAAAAAAATACATTCAAAGACTACTAATCTAACCTTATTTATATTTTATTTTATTGTTTAATGGGAACTAACAAAAGTACCCAACACATTTCCTCAACATTCCAAGTGTATGAGCCATAATATTCTCCATACTAGTGTCCACGAACCATTTAGCTACTAATCTAACCTTATTTATATTTTTATTGTTTAATGGGAACTAACAAATGACTAATTTTAAATACATATCACAAGCTCATACTTTCATTTTTACAAAAAATCATCATTAGGTGACATTTAGTATTTTTCAACAACATTATATGTTGTATAAAAGTCACTCTTTTTATATTATTTCTTTGAATATGTGTAGTTTTGTTGGTGAAAGTTGTTACACACCACTAATATGTTAAAAATAACAAACTGAAGAAGATAAAAAGATGTTTCTTACTTAAAGCAGGCAAGGAGAAGGATGAGAAAGTGTTGCAAGAGCTTGAAGATCACTATAAATTGACTTGAAATCTCATGTGAAGCTTGAAATAATACTTAAACAATGTTGTAGAATTTAAAAGAAAAATGGTGGTGTGATTGTTGTTGTTTCAGTAGATAGTGGCGGACCCTGAATTTTTTTTAATTGTGTCGGGATATTTTTGTTTGATCAAATGTTGATGTAAAAGTCGGTCAAATACTCAAATGTCGGGTTGTTTAAATTTTCGGTCGGGTCGGGTCATTGTCATTAAAAAACTAGATAACCATTAATGCCAATGAAAATATATAAACAAACCTATTTAATTTGCTCTCTATGTTTCTTCATGTCTTGAAATAGCTCATGACATGTTCAATGTCAGCTTTTGCAAACGCCTCTTTTTCAATATAGCAAACACAAGTATCGTTCAAATATAAATCACCCATTCGATTACATTGATCCAACTTCACATACTTCATTGAAAAAAAATACCTCTCAACACTTTTCGTTGCAACTGGTAAAACTAATGTTAACTTCAATAAACGATAAACTAACGAATATCTAAGATGTTTTTTGTTTCCACCAATTTTTTTGCAAGATTAGATATACCCTTCATATTGGCGAACCTTTTATCTTCTCTAATATTTGCAAAATCGTTTTCGAGCTCATGCATAAGTTGTTCTCTTTCTTCATAACAAAAATCATACGGATACATCTCTGCTAACCTTAGTAACTTTGGAAGATCAAATGCATAAAAATTTTCATCCGGGCTCAAATTCCCCATACACGTAAGCAATTTGGTGGTTACTTGTTTAAAACGGTTGACAAGCTCTTGAATTTGCATATTCAATGTGAAATCTGCTCCAAACCCGAACTCGAATGCCTGACTCAAACACGAATCCATTTTTTTGTTGCATTATTTCGTATTTAAACTCTTCACGTTGTAACTTTCGTTTATTAATAAAAATGAATATTTTGGATTTCCATATTTTTCCGTCATTAATAAAAACAATCGAACTTATTATTCATGTAAAGTTACTCATTTAATTACTATTCATAACGATTAATTCCAAAATATATAAATTTGTATATTATAAGAAAAGATTTTATAAATATTATCAAATTTATTACTGTTAAGTCTAAAAATAATCATTCATTCATAAAAAACATCGTAAATATATTAAAACATCAATTTTATAAAACTCACAAAACGTGATTATGTTAGTTAATTAAAATAAAGATTTAATTTTTGTGACAATACTGTCAACTTTTAAAGTTATATTAAAGTTTTAATTCAAAACATTAGCAATATCAAACCTCAGGAGTTGTTTCTGTGACTTTAACTGAAAACCCCTGTTGCGCGTGAACCCGTCGTTCCAGCCAGTCCAATTCCGGCGACTTGGCCGGTCTGTGGCAAAGCACCCAAAATGCAGTTTTAGCTACTTTTAAATCAAACAAAAACGGTAAAATAATTATTAGGCCATTTCGAACTCAAACTTGTAAACTAACTCAACTTAAATAGAGAATTAACAACCCATTAAACCCATTTATGATCAGTTACAAACCCAAACGCATTGGAAGGCATTTTGATAAAACTGAATCAATTAAACGCAACCAAACATCTCATCCGCAATCCTATGAGCTCTCTATGGTTTAAATTTCATTTTAATCAACCTCAAACTCGAAATTCAATCTCTTATTCGTCACGTTTTCAGCCAAAGCAGTTCATCAAAAGCATAATTTGATTATAACATCCTCAAACTATCGAATTGGAATCTCAAGTAGCCGTTCCTTATTCTTCATCTTCTTTGATCAAATTTGTCATCAATAAAGTAAGTAAATTATGATAAAATGTTCTTATCTTTTAGGGATCAAAAGCCTGTGTCAACTTTACATTCCATTGATTCTTTGAAGTTGGGGGTATTTGTCTAATTTAAGATAAAATCATTTTATTTCCATATCTTAACATATTGATCTTGCAGTGCGTCTGGTTAGGCTATTATGTGGCGAATGCAAAGACCAGAGTTCGAACCTGGTCTCCTGCACATTTTTTGGACCATTTTGGTAATTTTCTAAATTGCAAAATATATTAAAAATCAATTCTTGTTATTTTATAAACGCACATATAATTATAAAATAGAATTTCCAAAGATTTTATTTTTATAAAGGTTAGTAAAGAGGTGGAATTTATAAAAAAATAGTTTTGTATTTGTACAAATTATACTATGATATCATGGTTTACAAAATAATTCTTTTTCTTAAAGAGATATTTGTCGTTGGTAGGTCTTTTTGTGCAGATTAAATGTATAGTCTTGTGGTTGAAATTATAATATAATATCATGGTTTTTTTTCATTTCAAATATTTTTTCGATAAATAAAAATGTTTTGAATTTCGTTTCTTTGGTTGAATTATGGTCTTGTGTTTGCCTGTTAGATGAAAGAACCCATTTTGTCTACTAACTCTTCATTCATTCACCTGTATGCTGACATGCAACCGATGTATGACAAGTCACATGCCTTATAATGGATTTTGGCCGTAATAGGTAAGTTTTATGTTTTGAATATGAAGTGTCTGAAAGTAGTGTTGGTAGTCAGGCATAAACTATAACTTATTAGTTATCCTGTAATATGGTGCAAACTTTTTTATTTCTCATACCAAATCGGCATCTTGATTGCTACTTGATGCCGATTTCATTTGGCATGGGTTTAATATAATCATCTAAGTGGGGTCGTACCTACACAGTCATGACCAGGAATGCTCAAGCCTCAAGGTAGGAACAAATGATATTTTGTTTTGTAAAATCTGACACAAAATTGAATATCCGAACCTAAACGAGTGATTCTGAATCTTAACAGTTTCCAAGATATATTTTAATTAGCTTTACAAAATATAAATATTTTTAAAATGCTAGACACGTTTCAACTTAATTTTTATCATTAACTTAATAAATTTCTTAAATAGTTAGATTAGGGAATTCATTTATTTATTTACTAACTATTATCGTTTCATATTATTAACCAATTTTATAATATCATCAAGTTATTTGAAATTAGTAATCAAATAAGTTATACAAATATTGAATGGTTACGCCATCAAATATTATTTATCAAAACTATATTTCTCTTTCGATGTTACGCTTAAATCAGTTAATATATTTCTAATCAGTTACCCAAAAACCCCCCAAATCCCAACTTGAAACCCAGAATCCTAAATTACCTTAGATTTCTAATTTCCAATACTAGTTTACTATGCTATACATTTTGAACAATGTTATTAAGTTAGGCTAGTTTAAATAAACTAGGTGATTCTAGTATTTGGATAATCATTGGTTCTACTTTGTCGGTTTTCTATTTATTTCTTACTCGTAATTCAAGGTGAGTAAATTCACTCCCCTTTTTTACTTTTACTTTTTGAGGTCGAAATATGTGTACTTTTACCATACTACATTTTTTTATTTCATTTTATTTCTAAAAGAGATTGTACAAATGTGTTAGTCTTGTCTGCAGCTTGATGCAACCTTATGTGGTAGTTTAAAGAAGTATTATTGCTTTGTAAACCCATCGGTACAATGTTAGCGCTAATGGTTTTAAAAGTCCACCTACTAATACAACAACCGATAGTTGATTTAAACCCGACCATTATATTCTTTGTTACTATATTCTATGCTATGATGCTTGTTGCTATACCATGTCCATTAATTGGTAAATATTTATTGATAACTTATATATCGAGACGGTTCATTGACAGTTACATGAAAATTTATCAGTAATTGAAACATGAGTGGTTCCTCATGATAAATGGCTAAAAGAGATATCTTGATGGTTACATATGAAATTGTTATACATATAAGATTGATCAACATATTTATGATGATCTTGGATTTCTTTACTATTTACTATCAATTGTGGTTTACTCACTAGCTATTTATAGCTAACTTTATATTTCGCATATTTCAGGTGGTGCGCGATGATTATTTGCTGGTTTTCATTTAATAAAATTGTTGGTTTCTTTTTAGACTATTTTCCAAACTTATGATATGATAATTATTAGACTTTAATAAATGGTGTATCATGTGCTCTGTTACTATTGATATCCATATCCATGACTAATACAATGCAAATTATACGATTATCATGTGTAGAGTTTTATAGTCGTTTTCGAGTCGTTTTATATAGTTTCTATTAAGTTTTGTTTACTACTGATCAAAACATGTGTTTTAGATCCCATGTTGATGAAATGATGAAAAGATCTAGGAAAAGAAGACCGTAGACTAAAACGGAACGGGAAACGGAGTTACGAGCGAGCCATAACGTGAAAATGTAGCAACCAGATCGGGAATGGGGTTTCACCACACCACACAACCACAAGCCACCCACTTGGCCACGTGAAGCGACGTGTTGTGGTCGCTACTACGCGACCATGACTTCATTCCCTCGCCGTGTTGTGACATCTGCTCCAAACCGAACCCGAATGCCCGACTCGAACTCGAAGTTGTTGTCCTTTAAATTGTAATCGTATTTATTTCTTCAAAATGTAACGTTCATTATTATTGTTATTATGAATAAACGCATTGATTCTACGTTATTCCCATCTCAATTAAATAATTGTATTCACATTGCAAAATATCCACGTACATCAAATAAATATTATTTGGAACAATAAATCTCAAAAAATATATATAAATAAATATATATTTAGTTCGTAAAAGAAAACTATTGAAAATGTTAAACAAAAACGCTTCTAAGTCTCGTAATGGCTTAAACGGGCTAGAACTATAAAACATCACTTATATAATTGTTACGTTTCAATTTAGTGAAGTTAGTTAGTTAAAATATATACTAAGAGCGTACCCTCGCGATGCGGCGGCGATGCTGCATTAATGATTTATATCGCGATACCCGTAGCTATTAATTAATTAATACTCTAATAGCTTTTATTCTATGATGCTTATGTTTCTTATTCGTATATCGGTGCTATCTATCTTTGCCATGAGTATTACAAATAACAAATCGGTAGCAAATATATCTATTAAAAACAAATACATGAATAACATGGAATCATATATTTGAGTTTCAAATCACTAATACATGAGTAACTTGTGAACAACAACAACAGAAAAACAAAAGATCCCAACCTGCATTCATTTGAACTATAAGTTATATTAGCACAAAGTTAATCGGTCTTGCTTCTTCTGATTCTAGAAAAGAAAAAAAAGTCATTACTTAAATATAATAGTCAAGTCTTACACCTGTGAGCCATTTCTTTTACTCATCATTTTCGATTTTGAAATAGACATGTGCAAGTAGAGTAACAAAATACCAATTGCATTATGCAAGTAAAGAAGTTTATTTTGAACAATAGAACAATTGTATATAGTTATTGTATATTGCAATTAAAGAAAATAAGATTAATTTATGTAGACAACTACCATTGATCACACGAAGATGTAGTTGTGACAAATGTGTAAAGTTTTGGACCGGCACAACCTTGTTTCACCTGCTTATTGCAACCAGATAATGGACCTTACTTACATGACTTAATGTATGATTAACTTACCAATATGATTTCTCTTTGGCATTTAGTCGAGTAGTTTGTATGTAGTAAGCTCTACATAGTCAATTTCAATTCTCAACATGTAACTTGAAATTTTAATTTACCCAAATGCAATTTACTTGTAACATCCCGATTTTTATGGTAGGACTTATTTACGTGCTTATGTTTATACGAATGTGCATTTAAGTGATTATGATTGAAATGATGAATGACGTTTACGATATATGTTATGTGAACGATAAATATGATAATTAGAAAAGGAAAGGATTAATTAAGAGGTTATGATATAATTATGCGCCATTAAGGGTGAAAGAATGAATTAGGCCCAAAATGGTAAATAGATTAGTTAAAATACTTTCCTAAAATGGCCCAAAGCCCATCTAAAACCCTACCCCAATATCGAAAAACCCTACTACTTAAACATCATTTCCAGCCGTGATCCCCCATTTCTCACCATCACAACAAACACACACACACACAAACCCTTATCTTTGGAAGAAAAGGCAAGAAAGAAGAAAAAACCAAGATTGTTGTGAATCAAAGGATTAATCTGATGATTAAAGGTGTTAAACAACATGTAATCAAGGTAAAATCATCCCCTAAAACATGTTTTCATAACACAAAATGAATTTGGCCATTAATGGAGTTTTTAAGTTTTTGAAAAGTTTCAAAGAAATCAATAAAGGTTGAATTTTTATGGATAAAATCGTGGAAAAAGCTTAGATTTAGTCACATAAATGATAAACCAAGGTTTAGGACGTAAAAAGTTTAGGATTTGGTTGAAAAACAAGGATTTTGGGTTGAAAACGAGCTGTATCAGCGTTTTGCGACACTAGTGTTCTTAATGCGACACTAGTGTTCATCTTGCGACACTAGGACGACTTGACTTTTGGGCGTGTGTCGGGTGTGTTTGCGACAGTAGTTTAAGTCCCAACGAAAGTTGGGCAAGAGCCTTGCGACACTGCAAGTGGAGGTGCTGCTGAAGCAGCATGCTACATTGTGGTTCGCCTATGCGAAACTACTAGCGACACTACCTGCGCCACTATGTGCGACACTGCTTGCGACACTAAGAAAAAAATGACGATTTTTCATAATAACTTAAATGCAGATCGTGCACCAAAACCACTACCTTAACCTGGTCCAAACAAGCAAAGATCACTTAAGAATCAGGTGAGTTCTAGACCTCACTTTCGTTTCAAACACAATTTTGAGGAGATGTTTCCTGGACTGTTGGACTTTATTATGTGATGTATGATGACGGTGTATGAACGAGTGATTGAATACTTGTATATATATATAGATATATATAAACGAATGTATGCCCTAACGGAAACTAAGAATCCTACTGGGGATCTTATAAAACCAGACAAGAATCCTACTGGGGATCTTATAAAACCAGACAAGAATCCTACTGGGGATCTTATAAAACCAGACAAGAATCCTACTGGGGATCTTATAAAGCCAGCTAAGAATCCTACTGGGGATCTCATAAAACCAGTTAAGAACCAAAGAATGGGTCTCTTATGACCAAAGAGGACAGGATGACGAATTACTAACAGACAAGGATATTACGTTATGTGTTAAACGTATGTGACGTTCAATATGCTGATGCTATATACGTGTATTACATGAATGATATGGAAAGTTCCTAAAGATGTTTTAAAACTAGAACTCACTCAGCGTAGCTGACTTTTGTATGCATGTTAGATTGATGTGCAGGTTAGGAGTTTTAGAGAGCTGCTTGGCGAGGGCTAGAGAATTGCTGAAGACTGGCATTGAAGAAAATACACATGGAAATCAATTTTATAAGTTTGTAATGCTTTAAGTAGTTTCTAAGACAATTTAAGAGTAATGTAATGATGTTTTGAACAATTATTCCGCTGCTTTTGAAATTTTATTTCATATATGGTTGTTTTTATGCTTATGAATGCCAACTGTGGTGCTTGTCGAAAGACGGGCGTTACAAGTTGGTATCAGAGCCAAAGTTTAAGAGAAAATGGGTAAAATGTTTTCAAAAGAAAAACCTAATACTTAAACTGAAAATGGGACCAAAGTAAGAATGCCAGTCTGCTAGCTCCACGCCAAGAGGTAAAGACTAAACATCAACAACTTGTATATGATATGTTTATGCAATTGAGAACGTAAGAAGTCATGAATCATGTATTAATGAGATGCATGAGTATAATAGGACTGTAATTGTGATGCCTGTAGGAAGTTTTGTGACACAAACAGGTATTAGGATGGTAGAGGGATAGGCCTAGTGCCTATACATGAGACGTGCTCGATACGTGTTTAAAGTACTCTTGTATGCCTTATGTGAATTAGACTAGGTTTGAATACTAACGGGACTCGGGAGGGGTATGTTTAGAACGTGAGCAGTAAAGTAAGTAGTTAATTACATCTGGCCACTGTCATTAGGAACTTACAATACTTATCACGTCCTGAATTACTCTGACTGATGAACGTGAGTGTTTGAACCTTATAGGAAGTGTGAAATGGCACCCAAGAGAATGACTAGAAGTTCTGCCAAGGCTGTTAATGCTAAGGCCACCAAGGCCCCTGAGGGAAAGCGTGGGAGGAAGCCCACAAAGAAGAGTGTTAAGACCGATCCCGAGATCGAAGCTGAGGTCGCACCAACCTTCGAGCTTGAGCAGAATTTGAAGGATGTTGTAGCACATGAAGTACACCAGGTCTTGACAAATGTTATGCCTTCGGTTCTGAAGGAAATGAAGAAAGCTGAAAAAAGGGACCCGCTAAGAAGGGTGTTGAGGATGATGAAGAGGAGGAAGAATAGGAGTCTGAGAAGGTAAAGAGGGATATCGAGTCGTCTGATGACTCGGATTTTGAGGATAAAGGAAAGGGGTGCAACTACAGTGCTTTTTAAAGGTGTAGGCCCCCTAATTTTGATGGGAAAAAGGGTTCCGCTGCCACCCTTGAGTGGTTAAGTGAGATGGAGGCTGTGATTGATATCAGTGAGTGTAGGGCCGATCAAGCTGTGAAATTTGCTGCTCACTCGTTTACTAGGGCTGCGATTTACTGGTGGACTACTGTGAAACAGTACAAGGGAAGGAAGGCGATCAGGGAGATGGTATGGGAGGATCTGAAGGAATTGATTGTTAAAAGGTTTTGCCCGCAGTATGAAGTCGACCGGGTTGAGAGGGAATTCCTGAATCTGACTGCAGGAAGTATGAGCCACCTTGAGTACACCACAATTCAATGAGATGGCACAGCTGGTGCCTTATTTGGTTGAAACTGAGCAAAGGAGGATTAAGTGTTATGTCCAAGGGCTGCCACCCAGGGTGCGCACACACGTGAATGCCCACAGGCCGAGTACTTTTGAGTCGGTTTTGGATTTGGCTGGGATTGTTTATGACAATGTGGCTGCTGAGGAGGTGGTGGAGGTAAAAGCGAAGCATTGGGATAATTCCCGAAATCAGTCAGGGAAGAGGTTTAGGAATGATGGAAAGGGGTACGACAACAAAAGGGCAAGGGTTGAGGCGAATCAGGCAGTAGTTCGTGACCAGAATGGGGGAAAGGATTGTGGAAAATGTGGCAAACCCCACTCGGGGGAGTGCAGGATGGGGTCAGGACTGTGTTACAAATATGGGAAGCCGGGCCATCGAGCCTTTGAGCGTAAGGCGATTGTTAAATGCAACAGATGTGGGAAGCAGAGTCACATGAGTAGGGATTGTCGAGTGAATCTTGGGGACAAGAAGGGGGAGGATAAGTCGGAGGCTACTGCTAAGGCCTTTACTATGACCAGGAAGGAGGCAAGGAATGAGCCAGAGGTCGTTTTAGGTACGTTTCTCATCAACAACATTTGTGCCTCTGTGTTATTTGATTCTGGTGCTAGTAGGAGTTTTGTATCTGCTTTATTTTATTCGGCCTTAAAAGTTTCCTCTAGGAAAGTAGAACGATCTTTTGATGTAGAAACAGCCAAGGGTAAATTCATTAGAGTCGATCAAATGATAGAAGGTTGCACCATTACTCTTTTAGGGCGTAGTTTCCGTACAGATTTATGCATTATGACCTTGGGTAGTTTCGACGTGATATTGGGTATGGATTGGTTGTCCAAATTTGATGCCAACATAGGTTGTCGTGAAAGATTGGTTCGTTTGAAAGCTCCCGATGGAAGCCCCGTAACTGTGTATGGCGACCAGGAAAGTAAGATTCCTCGTGTAATCTCGATGATGAAAGCAAACCGTCTAATTCAAAAGTGCTGCAACTCGTTTCTAGCATATGTTAAGGATGTAGAGGAGGAACCAAAACAGTTGTCAGATGTACCGATAGTTTGTAATTTCCCGGATGTAATTCCCGAAGATTTTCCCGGAACACCACCCGACAGAGAGATTGAATTTTAGATCGACCTAGTGCCAGGAGCACAACTGGTGGCAAAAGCACCATATCATTTAGCCCCAAGCGAAATGAAGGAATTAATGACGCAACTTAAGGAGTTGCTAGAAAAAGGCTTTATCCGACCAAGCACTTCTCCCTGGGGAGCGCCAGTGTTGTTTGTTAAAAAGAAAGATGGAAGCATGAGAATGTGTATTGACTATAGAGAATTGAACAAGTTGACCGTGAAGAATCGTTACCCTTTACCCAGAATAGATGACTTATTTGACCAATTACAAGGTGCGAGCTGGTTTTCTAAACTAGATCTTCGTTCCGGTTATCATCAACTGAAAATTAGAGAGCAATATATTCCAAGGACAGCGTTCCGCACGAGATACGGGCATTACAAGTTTTTGGTCATTTCCTTCGGAATGACTAACGCGCCAGCCGCGTTTATGGATTTGATGAATCGCGTGTGTAGACCAATGTTGGATAGGTCTATGATCGTATTTATCGACGACATTCTAATTTACTCTAAGAACGAAGGCGACCATGCGTGCCATTTGAAGGAAGTATTAGAGATGCTGCAGAAGGAGAAATTGTATGCTAAGTTCTCAAAGTGTGCCTTCTGGTTAAAAGAAGTTCAGTTTTTTGGTCATGTCATAAACTACGAGGGAATCATGGTCGACCCAACGAAGATTGAGGCAGTTATGAAGTGGGAAATTCCTAAGACGGCATCCGAAATCCGTAGTTTCTTGGGATTGCCAGGTTATTATAGAAGGTTCATCCAAGATTTCTCAAGGATAGCCTCCCCACTAACGAAGTTGACAAGAAAGAAAGTAGTTGTTGGTCCATAAAGATCGTGATTTCAGTGCTTTGTTGACTTGTTAAACACAAATATGTCAAGGACTTGAAGAACAAAGTCTATAATAACCAAACAACCCAATAACAAGATCTAACACACAATCGAGGTAAATAAGCTACAATGATGAGTAAAATATGCTCCTAGCACCTCAATAGAACGATTACACAACACAAATCAGTGAATAATAGCTCTGGTAAAAGATGTGCAAAAGTTGTATAAAGTGAAGATAAGGTTACAATATATAGTAGTGTTAGGTTCGCTGATAGATTCGCTCTAGCGAATCTATCTAGCGAACCAACACCGGTTCGCTGGGCACATAGGTTCGCCCAGTCGACACCTCAATACAAAAGACTACTTGACCTGCGGGCGAATCTATAGATTCGCCCGTAGGTTCGCTAGAACTAATACAAATACAAGTTAAACAATTACAAACAAAAGTAACACCGACAAGCCGGTGAGTCCAACCTATACATAGTGACTATCAATACTCCCCCTAGGTTGGACCTCACCTGGGGAAGTCTTCTGATAAGCTCCGTCTTGATGGCTTCAAAGATGTTCGATAAACGTTCCTGCCCTTTCTTTAATTCCGGCCATCGGGTTTGTAATGTCTTCAGATCCGGCCTCATCTTCACTCAGATTCAGCATTGAGTCCACAAACTCTGTATCAGCGACCTCAGTATCAGGCTCAAGATGGACTGTCGTTTCCGCCTGTTTCTCTGCAGTTTGCTCCTCGCTGGTCACCTCCAAATCAATCACTTCTACCGGCTTCTCAAACCTCTGCTCTATAGTTCGATCAAGCTGTCTTGTCAGATCATCCATCTCCAAGTTCTGATCATCAGTTTTCCTCAACCTTTCATTCACAGCCTTAAGTTCAGCACGAATCCCCCGGGCTTTGTTTGCGACCTTCACAAACAGGTTCGCTTCAGCAGCAGTATCAACTCCAGCCCCGTGCTTTATTCTGTGCTCACACAACACCTTCAAATCTTCGTCATAGAAGGAGAAGACCTCCATAGGATCAAACACACGTATTTCAGGACGGTCTTCCCCTTGTAGACGGATAACAGCTTCACCCGTACTGTTATCATAAAACCATTTAAGAAACTCCTGTAGTCGGGGTGGCTGTGTGTCTGGGACCCTGACCCTTGTCATCACCTTTGGTGCAGCTATCTTCAACACTATCTTCCCCTTCCACGACACCCAATGTTTATCCTCCTTCTGCCTCATCCTCTTCGGCTTTTGGTACCCGAATTGAACAAAATCAGTCTTGGCAGCCTCCTGAATAGCAGCTTCGAACGCGCAAGCCCTGCCACTATCTTCCTTTCCCAGTAATGGAAGTTCGGCCAATCTTCGCAAATCCCACCGAGGAAAGGTGGCGAAGTGCTTTCGGTTCTTGACATACGTAATGTCACCGCCCCTCCTTTTGATCATGTAAGCCTCCACCAAACAGTTGTACTTCCATGCTATGATCTGCCTATCTTGCTGTTTGGTGTTGGGTTCATCTAAGTGCTGGAATATCGGTACTTCAGGAACCACAGTTTCTTCCTTCCTGAACCATTCGGATTTGTCTAAATCAGCATGTTCAAACTGGTAACTCATTCCCTTTTCCTCCACTTTGTATATTTCCGGCTCATCTTCGAGGTCCTCTTCACTATCAGCATCAATATCAGTCTCAGGTTCATCTATCAAAGTATAATCCACACTAGATCCACCGACCACTTCCTCTCCCTCAAACACATCTAAATTAATCCCCATTTCTTCATCAAACGTTTCCTCGGCAGCTTTTCCTTTACCCTTGTCACCAAAATCAACATCCATTAACGGATACTTTGCAATATCCGTTAAGGAGTTCAGTTCCGCCTCTGTCATTGCCGGTTCAGTTCCAACATTCTCCTTCAAACTGTTCAATTCTTTGAAAATCCTTACAATTAGACATTGCTGGTCCTTCATCATCCGTCCCATCTCGTATATCACAGTTGATTTCTCTGCATCCTGCTTTTCAAGTTCTTCATGTTTACCTTTTAGTTCAACCAATTCTGCTTCCAGTCTCTCAACAACACCCTTTAATTCATCAGCAGATCCACCCGATGTACCCCCGGTATCATGCCTAGCTTTCTTTGACCCTTCAGCGTTTGTATCAGACCTCTTCTTTGTTCTCAGTTCTCTGCCCGCGTCAATCTCGGCTTGAATCTCATCAACCTCCCTATCAAATGAATAATCTTTCTCTTTGGCATAGGCTTTCCGTTTCCTGATCTTCTTTTCAACCACCTCTATATTTTCTCCACCCCGTTTCCTTTCCGTTTCCATCAGCCTTTGTATATACACCCACCTTTCAGCCGAATACATATTCTCCCATAAATAAGCCGTCCTTCCCACACAATCCGACCTCACCGATTTGCAATCCTTGAAGATCCTTGAATGCATATCCCAGATTTTCAATTCTGCACCCTCCACCGGCAGATTTGGCAACTTATCATTCAGAATCATCTGAATGAATCTGGGATACATTAGCCATTTAGTCCCTTTTGTGGCATGGATGTTCTCGAGCATGTAGTTGAATATTAGCTTCGCCAGATTTGCTTTCTGCCCTCGGCAGAACAGCACCATGGCTCGAGCCCAGTCCAAGTTCAGCCCGTCCGTACCCCCTTTCCGGTGATCCAGGCACATAATGAACACATGTGCTATGTACCTCCACTCCTGGATCAAGTACGACTTCACAAACTCCATTTTCTTTTCTCGGGGCATCGGACCCTCATACCCCGCTGTCCGGAAAGCCCCATAAACTTCTTCAGCCGTCATATGGACCTCCTCACCCACATCATCCTCTAGCCTCAAAATTCTAGCCAGATCGGCTTCAGTAAACGCCAAGTCGTGTCCACAGACCTTAGCACAGATGCGTGACGGCTGCACCGACACGTTCATGACAGCAGTTCGCCAGAAATCCCGAACGTGCGTCTCATATATAGTAGGTGAGTGAGAGATGGCATAGTGTATATGTGACGACTTCAGCCATTTGATAGCGTCTCTATAGCTCCCGGCCTTTTCAAAGTTTTCGTCGAGTAAAGCACACATGTTGTGCTTTTTCTCGAAGAATAATGTCGACATTTTGCCTGAAAAATAAACGGAGATTGATCAGAAACGAAGATTTGAAAAACAGTAAATAGATTCGCTGAATATTAGGTTCGCTGGTATAGCGAACCTGAGATTTTGGCACCAGAACCTATAGATTCGCTGACCTGAAAAATCAGTCATTGTGGTCGAGCGAATGTATAGGTTCGCTAGAAACAGTCGGGCGAATCTATGTTGTTGCGCGGGCAGCATAACGACATAGGTTCGCTCGAAGTCTTGAACTTTCGTTCAGATTCGCCAGAAGAACACTTAGGTTCGCTGGAAACCCTAGTTTTTAAAAAAACGGCCAAAATCAAGTACAGTCCATCATTATCAAGCATTTAACGCAACAAACAGGTAGTATAATCACTAAACTAAGCTATTATGAAGCAAAACCCTAACATATAACACACAACCAGTCATTTATACACCACATAATCAAAGATCGACAGATTTAACAGGTCATATGATCGATTAAGAGTTTAAAACACTGATTAAGATGAAAACGATTACATACCGGACACTTAAATGATGTTTAATGTGTGAAAAAGCCGTGAAATAGTGAGAATCGAACGTTGGTGGTTTGAAATTGAAAATCGTCTGCTACAGTACAGTTGGACAGCGAATATTGAGATAATTCGCTGTCACTGTATATATATACCTCCATAGGTTCGCTGGCAGACAGACCAGCGAACTTTAGGTTCGCCGGAAGACCAAAAGACAAAGCATCCGACTGGTTCGCTAGCAGGTTCGCTGACACATAAACAAGGATGTTTCATGTCAGCGAAACAAAGAGGATCCGGGCGAACTTAAGGGGCCAAGCGAACCTGTAGGTTCGCCATAGGTTCGCTAGATAATAAAAAATATTTTTGGATTTTCTTAAAAATTTTAAAATCTTTGTAAATCCGTGAAAACGTCCCACGATATCAACGCTCCAAAACTAAACATATACACATATAATCCTAAAATTTAAAATAAAATAAAATAAAATAAAATAAAAATAGAATAACAAGAGACGGTTTTAAGCGCTAGAAAGGATATATATTCTTCATGATGTTTTTGAGTAGGATCCGGAGAATCATCGATTGGCGGGATTGCAGATATGTTTGTCCATTTAAACCCATGCCTTAGTCCTTTCAACAAGAGATCAGCAGCTTCTTTTATCATGTTTTCGGTTTGATTGAAGAAACTCAGACAACTCGGTCCCCACAAACATTTAGGTAAAAAGAACAAGTTCTGTCATCAGGGTATATCCGAGCAATACGATTGACTTTGCTTGAATTTCAATGATCAACTTTTGAATGTTGACCGATGCATTAGCTTCTTTTGACACTTGTGCAATTTTTGCATCTTTTCTTTGTGAGTGGAGCTTGTCAGCAATTGATTCTTTTGAATACAATGCGACTTATTATTTGGGTAACTCAAATAGTCTAGAGCTCCAGGTCTATACTGACGTATAACAGAGGAGATAAACATTTGAGCATGCTCGGTGAATCTTCAGGTCAATACTTCCGTATAGCAGAGAAGATCCACCAACTCCAGGTCAATACTTTCGTATAGCAGAGGAGTTAAGCACTTGACTCAATACGTTCTGAGGAGTTAACGAGTAACTCACTCAGAGGCTTTTCCGAAGAGCATCACTAGCAGCTTTTTATTTTATTTGTTTTGCATACTAGAAACTCGATTCGGGGATAGGGCGAGGGTGATTTGGGATGTTTAGGGAAATCAAGACAAAGATTTGACGCTCTCAACCCATTTTTGACAGAACCATTATCTTTGTGCAATCCAATCACGTCAAGGAGATAATCCTTGTTGTCGAGATCTTGAGCGTTATGTTTGGCTGCACAATCACTGTTTACTTCGTTTTCGGGCTGAGCCTATCTGACATATCCCAAACGCAATGCTTCTGACCTCCTTCAACGACTCTTCAACATCAATCAAAACGGAGATCCTGAAATAGCAAAATTTGAAAAACTATAAATAGTTTATCTTTTATATCTCCCCCAAAATTTCTATATAATAGCCGTCTAAAAGAAATTTTTGTTTTTCAGATTTTCTTAATATATATATACAGAGTTAAAAGAAAAAAATAAGAGAAGATAAAATAAAATAAAGTAACGGAGCAATGAATCGAGTGACCCACGGATTTTTTCAAAGAAGAAGAAAAAAAAGATTATTTACATATTTACAAATGGATTCTCACAGAAAAAAGGTTTTCAAAAAGATATAAGACCCAGCATGGAGATCAGTTCATAAAAACGTGGTTTGTCAAAAGTTTTTGTGAAGAGATCAGCTTTTTGCTTTCTAGTTTCAATAGGAATTATATCAATAAACCCCTTTTCCTGAGCATCCCGGATTGCATGAATTCTCGTTTCAATGTGCTTGGTTCGAGTGTGATGAATAGGATTCTTGGCAATTCCAACAGCAGCTTCATTATCACAAAAGAGTGGCGTATGAAGAAAGTTGATGCCATAATCCATCATCTGATGTTGAATCCACAGCACTTGGCAACAGCAACTTGAAGCAGCAATGTATTCTGCTTCTCCTGTGGACAGAGAGACAGTTGTTTGCTTCTTGCTTTGCCACGAAACAAGACATTCTCCAAGGTATTGACATCCGCCAGTGACTGATTTCCTGTTAATCCTGCAACCTGCATGATCACTATCAGAAAAAGCATGTAAATCAAAGTTCCCACCTTTTGGGTACCAAAGTCCCAAACGAGAGGAACCCTTAAGGTAGCGAAAAATGCGTTTTACAGCTTTTTCATGTGATTCTTTTGGGTTAGCTTGAAAACGCGCACAGTAACACACGGCAAATGTAATATCCGGACGACTTGCAGTCAGATACATGAGAGATCCGATCATCGAACGATACCGATGAGCATCCACAGGATTCCCATTATCATCGGAAGTAAGGCATGTTTGAGCTGTAAAAGGAATCAATTCAGGAGAAGAATCATCCATGCCAAACTTCGTGAGGATTTCTTTGATGTATTTCTCTTGGTGGATTAGAATTCCATCAACCTTTGCTCCACTTGCAGCCCCAAGAAGAAACACATCTCCCCCATTATGGTCATCTCAAAACGATCCATCATCACCTTCTCAAATTCTCTACACAGCCCTTCATTGGTCGAACCAAAAATGATATCATCAACGTACACCTGAACGATCAGCAGCTTGCCATCCACCTCCTTCTTAAACAGTGTCATATCTATACTCCCACGGGAGAAACCTTTGCTGAGGAGATACTGTGTCAGAGTTTCATACCAGATCCGAGGAGCTTGATGCAACCCGTACAAGGATTTATCAAGCTTGTAAACCTTTGACGGGAAATCTGGATCCTCAAAACCTGGTGGTTGACAGACATAGATCTCTTCATCGATATCTCCGTATAGAAATGCACATTTCACATCCATCTAATAAACTTTAAAGTTTTTGTTCGCAGCATGAGCAAGAAAGATTCTGATGGCTTCTAGGCGAGCGACTGGAGCAAAAACTTCGGTATAGTCAATCCCCTCCTCTTGAGCAAATCCTTGAACAACCAGTCTCGCTTTATTTCTAATTACAACACCACGATCATCTGGCTTGTTCCGAAAAACCCATTTAGTGCCGATTGGACACTTGTTAGGAGGAAGATCAACCAGTTCCCAAACTTTGAGCTTCCTGAATTGCTGAAGTTCCATTTGCATGGCATCCACCCAACTCGGATCTTCAAGTGCCTGTTTATAATTCTTTGGAACAACTTGTGACAGAAAGGCAGCATAAAGACATTCATTAATCAAACCGCTCTGACTCCGGGTTCGCACACCATCGGTAATAGATCCAATGATATAATCGTGAGGATGGTTTTTCAGGGTTTTGAAGTCAGTGTTGAGTAGTAAAGGATTTTGGTCGGTTGAGGGTGTTTGATTTGATGGTTGTGGAGGTGTAGGTGATGGGATGGTAGTAGATGTGGATGGAATATCTGATGGAGAAGTTTGAACAGTTTCATGGGTTTGAGGTGGTGGAGGTGGTGGAATGTCAAATGAAGTGGGAGGAAGTTGTGTGGCTGATGTTGAAGGTTGTGATTGTGATGGAGCAGATGGATGATTGAAAATAGAAACCGATGTGTGTGGAATGATGTCGTCATCGTCAGAGTCAGGAAGATTAAATGATTTGAAAATGGTGGTGGCATCATAAAACCAAGCCGGTTCACTGCCAATACTGGTAGTGTTTGATTCCTGCCAATCAACATAGTAGGACTCTTGCACAATCCGCGTTCGCTTGTTGTAAACGCGATACGCCTTTTGAGTGTCAGAGTATCCCACAAAGAAGCATTCATCAGAGACAGCCCCAAACTTCGTCTTCTGATCTTGAGTATTCAGAAGAGTGCAAGAACATCCAAAGGGGCGTAGAAAATCAATCAGCGGCTTAATCCCTCGAAACAGTTGGTATGACGTCTTCATCTTTTCTTTGACAATCAGTACCCTGTTAAGAACATAAGCTGCACAATTAACTGCTTCAGCCCAGAAAATAATTGGAAGTTTTGACTCGATCAGCATAGTCCTAGCGGCCTCCACAAGGGTTCGATTCTTTCTTTCAGCAACACCATTTTGTTGTGGTGTTCGGGCGGCGCTAAACTGTCTGAGAATACCCCGTTGTTCACAGAAGGAGTTGAAGATGTGGTTTCTGAATTCAGTTCCGTTATCGCTTCTGATGGCTTGAACCTTCTTCTTTCCAAGAACCTCTATTAGAGGAATCAGCTTCATCAATTCTTCTGCAGTCTCACTCTTGTTTGCCATGAATCTCACCCAGGTGTACCTAGAGTAATCATCTGTGACAACCAAGCAATAAGACTTTTTAGCAATAGATTTGACACTTATTGGACCAAATAAATCAGTATGTAACAATTCGAGGGGTTCTGAGATAGTATTTGTAATTTTGAGTTTATGTGGCTTTTTGTGCTGTTTTCCTTTAGCACAAGCCATACACTTTTCAACCACTGAAAAGTCTTTGAGTGGTAAACCCCTAACCAAATTGTTCTTAACCAATTTATTTAGAATTTTAAAATTGATGTGTCCTAAACGTTTATGCCACAAAAATGATTCGAAGGATGATGCTTTAGACAGAAGACATGTCACGGTGGAGTTTGATTCTGTTGAGCCCATATTCAGCATATAGGTATCATTTCGTCTCGGAGCTCGCATGATCACCATATCTTCAGGAATAGTAAACTCTGGCTTCAAGAACAGGCATTCATTTTGAAGAAACATTACAGGAATATTTTTATCACAGATTTGTGATACACTCAGAAGATTAAATGCCAGTTCAGGAACATAATTGACGTCTTCCAAAGTAAGTGAGCCATTTGAGACTTCTCCTTGACCAATCATCTTCCCACCCTTCTTATCTCCCGCAAAAGCAACATAACCTCCATTTATGATCCTATAGTTAGTCAAAAGATCCTTCAATCCTGTCATATGTCTGGAACATCCGCTGTCAATATGCCAATGACTATTTACAACGGCATTTGAATGTTCCTGACATTTATTAAAAGAAATGAAAAGTTAGACCTTTGAAATTGGCACCCAAGTCTTTGTGTACTTGGGTGGTGGAGCAGATGAAGAATTACAAAAGAAATTATTAACAAAAGTGTTTAATCTTTTTCCGAAAGATTTTTGCTTTGAACTATTTTGGATTAACTTGGGACATTGCTTAACAGTGTGACCAGTATTTCCACATTTAAAACAGTGAGACTTCACACCAGTTTTGGGAACTCTGTTAACAGGAATTTTATCCATTTGAATTTCCTCATCACATTCAGACAGTTGTGAGTTGCAGTCACTGTAAGTATCATAGATTTCTTTTAACTTACCTGTTGTGACTTTAACTGTGTCAGATTCAGGTTTTGGTCTGAGAATGTATGAAAAAGATGATTCCTTCTCTTTTGGTTTTGAAATTCTCACAGGTGTGAAAGATGGAATTTGGTGAGTGAAGAACTTTTGAAAACAGTTTGTTTTGGTTTGACTTTCAGAGACTTGACCTGAAAGTTTGTCTTTGTCATTTACACACACATTTTTAATCAAATCATCATCATTCAAAACATTAGGGTTTGAAGTGGAGCACCCTAAATTACTATTAAACATGAAATTGTCTGAATATGACATATTACTACAAACAGGATTATCTAAACAAATGTCTTCAAAAGACTTCTTGGAATCAGAACTACTGCAATCACTACTGCCAGAACAACCGAGCCCAACACTCCCACCATATGCGTACTCTTCTCTAACTTCCTTAAGGTTTACTTCACTTAAACCTGCAATGGAACTGTCAGTATCGTTCTGCATAATCTCTTGAATTAACTCATTTGAGGGATGAGGAATAGGTGTAGGAGAATAACAGAAAGTACTCGGTGGAGGATAGGCATATGTTTCATTGTTACTAAGACCCAACCCTGTCTTAACTCTGGCCCCCCTTTGTTTCTTGCACAGTTCCTCCCTTTTCATACCAGATATAGTCCACTGCTGCAATTTGTTTTTAAGTTTTCTTGCTTCAAATTCAGCAAGTGTAACTTGCTCAGTCAAGTAGTTAATTTCACAGTTCTTTTCTAAAAGAGTTCTTTTTAAGTGTTCATTTTCCTTTAAAGCTTCTCTTAACTTAACAAAATATTTTGATTCACTTAATTTAAGCTCTTTGATGGTTCTTTTTAATTCGTTTTCGTTTGACATTAACAATTTATTTGCTTTGTATATGCCAATTAAACGAATTTTGCAAGCAGATGAACACATATCTTCAATAACATCGTAAGGAAGACCGATTACCAGTTTTTCGGCGGCCAGAGCACGATCACATTGACAGTAGGGAGTGCTTCTTTTGAATTCATCAACTGCATCCAGCCTTGCCTTTTCAATCATTTCTTCCAAGCTAGCCTTAGACTCCTCCTCATGCTTCACTTCATTAACAGCAGCTTCACAAACTAACCCTGAATGATTCAAATGTCCTTGAGCAATAACATCTGATTGAACTTCAACAACATTCTCCACTTTCTCTTCCTCTTCCTTTCCATAAAATTTTTTGAACGGATCAAAGAGATTTATATCATTGTCATCAAACTCAGCAATTTCAGCAACAAGGGCATGGTTAATCTCCTCCTTGGTTTCTTCAATTTCTGCACTCCAGTCAAAGTTGGTGAGTAGTGCAGTTTCATTCTTTGACTTTGCTTCCTCAACCTTTTCTTGAATTGGAGCAGATCTTGGATTTGCAGAGTTGACTGGCTCAGTAACGATTGGTAATGGGCATTCTCTCTTGAAGTGGCCCAGTTGTTTGCAGTTATAGCATCGTAACTTTCCCTTGTCATATCCCAGCTTAGCATTCTGTCCCTGATTTCCAAAGTTTCTTCTGCCAGTTCTTTCCATGAATCGTCTGGCACGAAGAGTGAGCATAGCCATCTGCCATTGGATATCTGTTTCTTCCAGATCATCAGGGTCTACTTGATACATATCTTCTACTGTCATACCCTTCCCTTTCAACTCACCTGCAACAAGAGCTTCATAACTGTGAACAAACATTCCAAATAAAGCCATAGTATCTGACGGAATCTGTGTGGTGACGGATGCATTTGAGCTTGAACTAGCGTTTGTAGATACACCAGCAGATTTAGCAGACACATGACCTGATGATCCTCTAGATGCAGCACTGTAAACATAAGAGTTTGCAGCGGATGAGATAAGTGCAGCATTTTGAGAGGGAATGTTTGGAACCATCATTGACTGATTATATTCTCTTCTTTTCACATCAAGGTCAAAAGATTTCAGCTTGTTGATGACGTCCATCAGTTTGTAGTCAGGAAAGTTTCTCTCTTGTTTCAACAGCTTGATTTGAAGGCTCCATTGAGGAGGAAGAGAATCTAACAATTTTGCCACTTGTTCGTGATTGCCCAGCTTTTCATCGTATTTCTTCAGATTACTTGATACAGATAGGAATCTATTTGTAATATCAGTCAAGTTCTCTTGTGAATATCCCACAAAAGAGTTGAATTCCTTTTCAGCCTGAGCTTTTCTATCCAGTTTCAGGTCCTCATTGCCATCATAAAATTCACACAATGCATCATACAGACTTTTTGCAGTTGTGTGTTCTGCAAAACGGTTGAAGATGTCTTGGTGCAAGCAAAGTATCAAAGCCCCTAGTGCCTTCTTGTCACGATCAAGTAGCTTGATGTCAGTTTCAGTAAAAGTAGTTGGATCTGTGTTTACTGAAGTGACAGTTCCTTCAACTGTTGTGGGCACATGCGGACCATTTACTATAGATTCCCATTGATTGTAGTCTGTGTAATAGAAGAAAGCTTTCAAACATCTTTTCCAGTCTTCAAAGTTTTCACCACTAACAAGCCTCGGTGGCCTGTTAGGTTGAACGCTGTCCAGATCATTCATATTAAGTGTTGATGAAGTCATAACTTTGAACAGATTATAGATTCGCTGAAAAAACAACAGATTCGCTGGCTAGTTTCGCTAGAAGAACACAGCAGATTCGCTGGTAGATTCGCTGGAAGCAGATTCGCCAGACAGTCAAACAGTTTCGCTGACGAGCAAGCACAGATTCGCTGACCTGATTTTGGCAGCAGTTTCGCTTGCACAGTCAGTCAAACAGGTGAACTTTCGTTCGATGAAATCACAGATTCGCTGGCCACAACACAAACCAATCAGGACAAAATTTGAATTAGGTTCGCTGGAAGAACAATTAGTTTCGCTGGTTGAACAGATAGGTTCGCTGGTAGCTCAACCACCCTGAAACAGTACGGAAACAGCTCGAAAACCCTTAAAACTTGACCATTTGCATACCCGTTTGTTTTAAAAGCTTTCTATGACCAAATACTACAAACTTTGAGCAAAATACAACTCCAAAACACTAAAAACGAGCTTGCAACAGAATCAAAAGTGTTTTGACCCAAAAACTTCAAAAATCAACACAAAAGTCACTTGAATCAAACAATCAAGAGCACTAAGGCTCTGATACCATATTGTTGGTCCATAAAGATCGTGATTTCAGTGCTTTGTTGACTTGTTAAACACAAATATGTCAAGGACTTGAAGAACAAAGTCTATAATAACCAAACAACCCAATAACAAGATCTAACACACAATCGAGGTAAATAAGCTACAATGATGAGTAAAATATGCTCCTAGCACCTCAATAGAACGATTACACAACACAAATCAGTGAATAATAGCTCTGGTAAAAGATGTGCAAAAGTTGTATAAAGTGAAGATAAGGTTACAATATATAGTAGTGTTAGGTTCGCTGATAGATTCGCTCTAGCGAATCTATCTAGCGAACCAACACAGGTTCGCTGGGCACATAGGTTCGCCCAGTCGACACCTCAATACAAAAGACTACTTGACCTGCGGGCGAATCTATAGATTCGCCCGTAGGTTCGCTAGAACTAATACAAATACAAGTTAAACAATTACAAACAAAAGTAACACCGACAAGCCGGTGAGTCCAACCTATACATAGTGACTATCAGTAGTATTCGATTGGGGAAAAGATCAGCAAGCGTTTAATAAGTTGAGAAAGAGGTTAACCGAAGCCCCCGTACTAACGTTACCAGAAGGGAATGACGATCTAGTGGTATATTCCTATGCGTCACGAAAAGGCGTAGGATGCGTGCTCATGCAGCGAGGAAAAGTAATTGCCTATGCATCGAGGCAGTTGAAGGAAAATGAGGTGAACTACCCGACTAATGATCTTGAGCTCGCGGCAGTTGTTTTTTCTTTGAAGATATGGAGACATTATTTGTATGGGACGAAGTGTACACTGTACACCGATCATAAGAGTTTGAAGTATTTCTTTGAACAGAAAGATTTAAATATGAGACAGAGAAGGTGGTTGGAGTTGATTAAGGATTATGATTGTGAAATCCATTACCATCCAGGAAAGGCCAACATGGTGGTCGATGCTTTAAGTAGAAAGGAGAAGCATGAACCGATCCGGGTAAAAGCTTGTCAGTTGATTATTACACTCGGAGTTATGGAAGAGATCAGAAGGGCTCAAGTAGAGGCCCTAAAAGAAAATCAAATTAAGGCAGAAAGAATGGTTGGACAAGAGATAGAATTGGCCGAAAACACTTACAGTGTGAAGACGATATACTGTAAAATAAGGGTACCCCGATTCAGGGAGATACGGAAGGGTATACTTGATGAAGCGCATAAGTCCTAATACTCGATCCATCCAGGAGGGACAAAAATGTACCAGGATTTGAAGAAGGATTACTGGTGGCCGGGTATGAAAAGGGAGCTTGAAGCGTATGTGAGTAAGTGCCTGAATTGCCTTCAAGTCAAGGCAGAACATCAAAAGCCGTATGGTAAGATTCAGCCACTGGAGATACCAGAATGGAAATGGGAACACATCACCATGGATTTTATTACTAAATTACCACGAACTCCTAAGGGGTATGATACTATATGGGTGGTCGTAGACAGATTGACGAAGAGTGCTCACTTCCTACCAATCAAGGAGGCAATAAGCTCAGAGAACTTAGCCGAGATATTTATCAAAGAGGTTGTGGCGAGGCATGGAATGCCGGTATCCATTGTGTCCGACAGGGACACTCGATTTACGTCAAAATTTTGGAAGAAATTTCATGAAGAGATGGGAACAAGGCTCCATATTAGTTCAGCTTACCACCCACAGACTGACGGACAGTCTAAAAGAACGATCCAGACCCTGGAAGATATGCTTAGAGCCCATGTGCTCGAATTGGTGGTAGTTGGGACAGTCATCTACCCTTGGCAGAATTCTCCTACAATAACAGTTATCACGCTAGTATAAAAATGCCGCCGTATGAAATGTTGTATGGGAGGAGGTGTAGAACTCCCATCTATTGGGGCGAGATTGGCTAGAGGGAACTCGGAAGTCTGGAAATAGTCGAGGCCACAACTGAGAAGTTAGAAAAGATTAAAGAGTGTATGAAGGCGGCTAAAGACAGACAAAAGTCTTATGCTGATAGAAGAAGGACGGACATTGTGTTCCAAGTAGGGGATAGAGTCATGCTGAAAGTGTCCCCATGGAAGGGAATAATTCGATTCAGAAAAAGAGGAAAGTTAAGCCCTAGGTATATCGGGCCGTTTAGAATTGTTGCACGAGTGGGAGATAATGCTTATCGATTGGATCTCCCTGCAGAGTTGAGTGGGATTCACCCCACCTTTCATGTGTCAAATTTGCGTAAATGTTTAACCGATAAAGGTATGGCAGTGCCGTATGATGATCTGGAAATTGATGAGCGGCTGAACTAAGTAGAGCAGCCCGTAGCCATATTAGATAAAAAGGAAAAAAGATTACGAAATAAGACTTTGAAGCAAGTAAAAGTTCAATGGAGACATAGGAGAGGTTCGGATGTTACGTGGGAGCTAGATAGCGAAATGAGAAAGAATTACCCCGCGTTATTTTCATGAATTAGAGGTTTCGGGGACAAACCTATATAAGGAGGGGAGACTTGTAACATCCCGATTTTTATGGTAGGACTTATTTACGTGCTTATGTTTATATGAATGTGCATTTAAGTGATTATGATTGAAATGATGAATGACGTTTACGATATATGTTATGTGAACGATAAATATGATAATTACGATATATACGATGGAGCAAGAAAATGATTATAAATATACGAGAATGTAAAGCGTAAATGACTAATTACTTGCTAATTAGAAAAGGGAAGGATTAATGACGAGGTTATGATATAATTATGGGCCATTAAAGGTGAAAGAATAAATTAGGCCCAAAATGGTAAAGAGATTAGTTAAAATACTTTCCTAAAATGGCCTAATTACCTAATTAGGCCTAAAACCAATCTAAAACCCTACCCCAATATGGAAAAACCCTACTACTTAAACACCATTTCCAGCCACCATCCCCCATTTCTCACCATCACAACAACACACACACACAAACCCTAATCTTTGGAAGAAAAGGCAAGAAAGAAGAAAAAACCAAGATTTTTGTGAATCAAAGGATTAATCTGAAGATTAAAGGTGTTAAACAACAGGTAATCAAGGTAAAATCATCCCCTGAAACATGTTTTCATAACACAAAACGAATCTGGCCATTAATGGAGTTTTTAAGTTTTTGAAAAGTTTCAAAGAAATCAATAAAGGTTCCATTTTTATGGATAAAATCGTGGAAAAAGCTTAGATTTAGTCACATAAATGATAAACCAAGATTTTGGACGTAAAAAGTTTGGGATTTGGTTGAAAAACAAGGATTTTGGGTTGAAAACGAGCTGTATCAGTGTTTTGTGACACTAGTGTTCATCTTGCGACGGGGTTTGTCAAACCCAGTAGTACTACTCAAAATTCCCAGCTATTTCCCCAAATATTAACGGTCAACTTGGTATCCATGACTTTCATGAACAAGAAAAGCAACTCTAACTAGTCATGTGACATACAATATTCCAAATCTGTAAAAAGTAGTTATACGCATTTCTTTCCCATAAAGGGTAAGAGCAGTAGAAAAAGGTTTAGTGAACTCACCTTCAGGTGCACAACTACAAGCATCAACAAGGTAAAAGCAAACACATCATTCCTACTACACGATATGTCTATAAGTGTGTGTTTGTGCAGGTATGTAAAACCCTAAGCATCCAAACAATTCAATTGTTTACTTGTGATTTGAAAAGTTTGAATTTTGACCAACCTTGACCAAAGTTAACTTTTGTTGACCCGAGTTGACCCGACGATCACATGGTGATTTATTAAGTGTAGTTATGCTCAGTTAGGTTTAGCTGTTCACCTTAAGTTCATAAATCACATTACAAGACACATATGCAACGAAACCAAATTCGATTTCTATTAAAGTTTCCTTTATAGGAAAGATGTGTTCTAAGACATGTTCTCACTACACAAACTCATTAATAGATGTACATTCTTAACTACACATGTTTCATGCCCATAGATAACTTCTTACATGTCATAATCATAGCATGTATATATATTTGTACATAAGCTTTCTACTTTGAGTAAAGCATATCATACATGGCCACTTTCAACATAAGCATAGTTCATAGCATGTTATTGCATCTCTAATAACATAGTAACATCATCTCAAGGCATCCTAGTCGTCTAAACTCAAAACACAAATTATACTTTAAACAAAGTTTCAATTAATGGAAATCGGCATAGCTAAAATATATTACTACCCAACACACATGTAAACCACATACACTAACTCAACAATTAGTTTTGGAATGCATATAACTCATCAACCATGACCCGTGTACAAATCTTTAACATCTTTGTAATCAAAGTTTGTATTAATATCCACTCTCTAAAACACGCATAAATATCACTTTTGAACCATGAATATGTCATCATAGAAACTATATAAACATACTTGCAACCTCATGTACCCATGATCATGTTTAAAACATATGTCTAGCAATTTCTCATGTACAAAAGTTAGTATTGATAGTAACTAACTAAACCGAGTCCTAATAATCATGATTCAAGTCAACAATCATCACAATATATATAAACAAGCATGTTCATATTACTCTCAATTCATCAATACATCCAATTTACAAGTTGCACACATGATATAGGTGAAACACATTGCAAGTCCATTTTTCAGATTTTTCAGCTTTGTTAACCGTTTTTATGTTGTACAGAAGCCAACCCAAACTAATATGTACAAGTCCCAAATTTTAAATACAGTTGAAATACTTTCTTAAGTTCATTTATTATTTTATAAACATTACTTGAAACCCAAATAAACTATTTATTAAAAATACATCTTTACATGAAAGTCAGAAAAACACCTGCTTGCACACTATAAAGTTTTATAAAACTTGGAGACCGTACAGTGGAATAAAAATACAAATCATACCAATATAGAAAGCTAAGACATTATGGTTTAATTTGGTGTAAGAATTGTCCAATAAAACCTTGTAATTATAATGTTATGACCTTTTGAAATTGACCCATTTTCTGCCCAGATTTTCGGATTTGACATCTGTTTTTGTAAAATCAGAAATTCTAACTTAACCTTGTGTAAAAATTCATTGGTTTTGTTTTCTAGAAACTAGACTCCTTAAACTACAATATAGGCTTAAGAATGACCCACTATGGTTCAGTTTTCAGCAAGTTATAGTCCAAGGAAAATCAGGTTATGAATCTGTCAAAATTCTGTCATCTTCGGTTTTGTCAAAAACATGATTAAAACAATATCATTAAATTCCAAGTTTCATTCTAATCATCATACAAGTGCATATATAAAAACTTCAGCCATGATCATACTTAAAAGTCTATGTTCTTACATCTTCATGTTAACCCTAGTTTCACAAAAAAAACACAATCATGGGTTCTATTGATTACCAACTCACCAAAACATCAAATACACCAATGATCATTCCCAAGTTTCACATAAAGATTATCAATTTAACAATTTGGATGATCTAGGGTTTTGAAAGATGCAATTTTCGCAACATATAAAGGAAAATTTGGACAAATACTTACTTGTAATATGCTTTAGACTTCAAGTAACACTCAGATCCACAATTTATTTCAAACCAAAGATCAAAACTTGAGGAATTTGTATGGGTGTGACCTATTGTTGTTGCTCAAAGAGGGGAGGGGAGGGAGTTTGATGGTGTAAATGGGTTTTAGGGTTTAGGAGATTATTATTTTTTTAATAAAATTAATATAGGTAAAATGGGTGGGACTTGGATCACCCATGGATCACCTAGATGATCAATGGACCACCTTTTAAATGATGTTTGTAAAAATACAAGAAAAGTCCTTTACAAAATATTTAAAAAAAATCTTTAGTCTATAAAGTTTGCCAAATACAATAAAACTTTAAAACCGGTAAAATACGCAGTTTCATGAAAGTTCACAAAATTAAACATATAAGCCACATAACATATAAATTAAGTATAAACTCACTTAATTTATATTTATTTAGTTGCTCAATAATATTATTTTATTAATTCACCAACGTTCGAGTATTAACTCGCGTGGTCGGGTAAGTTTCCGAATTACCGTTGCATGTAATTGTTCGTGTAACAAGTAGTACATCTAATATAATTAATTAAATGTAGAGTATAACTTAAATTAATGAAATTACCGGGATTTAGTTAACGGAGTTAATATGAATTTGTCAGGTGTCACACTATTCAAGCATTTTAGTTAGGACTTAATCAAAATCAGTGTTTCTTACGTGTACTGTTTTTCCGTTTGACCACTGTTTATCCGTTTCAAGTTTCAAAATATTTAATAAGTCTTCTTCTGTCCGTTTTACAAGTTTCTGTCCGTTTCACTCTATTCCAATTCACTTAAGAATTCTTCTAAGTGTTTTGACCATTTCACATATCATCATATTTCATCCGTTTTTGCAAATTTTTTTAAGTCTTTATCCAATTCATATGTATTCTGTCCGTTTTGCATTTAGTTTCTTTCAAAAATAAAAAATACCAAAAATATATGTTTTACTCGTACATCATGGCAATTGATGATTCTGAGAAAAATGTTCCAAAGTTGAAGAATCGAACAAATTTCAAGAACTGGATAATTCGATTAAAGATTCATTTGAACTCAATAGATTCCGATCTATGGAAATCTATAGAAAAGGTCCTTTTATTACTACTCGACCTGTTGGTCCAGATACAAATGGTGTTGCATACACTAAAGAGTTAACCACTTCATATCCCGAAGATGATTTGGAAGGTGAAGACTTAGGGGCTGTTTGTTTTTTTAGAAAAAGCTCTTCTGGATCTCTTTTGTCTGCGCTGTGCAGACCACGCGCAGACGTTTTGGTCTGCAGACAGTTTATTTTTCTGAAGACCTTTCATTTAAAAAGATCTGCACGCCATCTTCTTGAGGCAGACTTTCATTCACCACTTCTCATCACTTCTCCACCTCTTCTAATCTTTTTCAACATCAGTCCATCTTCAACATCTCAACAACCCTAGCAGCCTCCTCTCCACCCATCACAGCCTCCTCTCCACCCGTCACAGCCTCCTCACCACCCTTCGCACCCACGTCCTCCTCTCCTCCCACTAGCGCAATCGCACCAGCGCTCCTCTCCTCCCACAGGCGCCGTCACAAATCAAAAGAACATACAAATCAAAAACCTTAAGGAAGTGTATGTGTGTATATGTATATGAAAAGTGAAGATGAACACAGCTTGAATATATGTATATGATGTAATGAATCAAAAATTATAAGAAGAAGAAAGGAAAGTTTATCAGATGGATAAGGTGAAGAAGATGGGGGAAGAAAGGAAGAGTTTTTTTTTTTAATTTTAATTAAGGGAGATGGTGTGTTGTGTTGTTTGCTAAATTGTATTTGGTTGTTGGTGACTCGTGTTGAATTGGGAGAATATAAAGGAGGTGGACACTGATTTTGGTTCAACTAATGAGAAAACAAATGGCAAATTAATCTTGTAATGGGCTATTTGTTGACTAGAGAAAACTAATGAACATACTAGTTTGTCGGTAACAATGAAAGATAACGGGTCAAATGGGATGAATGAATTGGTCAAAAAATTATTGTTTATGTCATATTCGGTTATATTTATATAGTATTTGTCAAAAATATCTTGAAAGATAATGGGTCAAATGGGTTGTATGAATAGGAATATAACTTGTTTAAAATATATATTTGCTCTCTTATTTGTGTGATTAATAGAAATGGGAGAGAAACATCAATGGTTAAGCGGGCAACAAAATACTAATGTGATCGTTGATGCTAATGAAGACGAGGTTGAAGCACATGGTATTGCATCGGATCGGGAATATATGAGCAAGTTACGAGATGAAATTGTTGATCAGTTAATGCAACTTGTGGAATAGATGATTTAAAAATGTTTTGTAGTTTTATGCAATATTATTTCAATATTGTTGTGGTTTTATGAATATTATTTCAGTATTGTTGTGGTTTTATGAATATTATTTCAGTATTGTTGTGGTTTTATGAATATTATTTCAGTGTTGTGGTTTTTATGAATATTAATTAATTCTAATAAATCAATTTATTTAAATATCAGTTTTATTTCAGCAGAATGCAGACGTTAAAAAACAAACAATCTTCTTCTTGCAGACTGCAGAGGTTTGGTCCATCTCTTCTGCTGCAGATGTCTGTAGATATGGTCCGCAGACTGCAGACATTTTCCTGCAGAAAAAACAAACAGCACCTTAGAGAAATTGAAAAATGATATCAAAGCATATTCACTCATGTGCAAAGGCTTAACTCTTGAAGTATTAACCCGACTTAAGAATTATCAAACTGGATATACTCTTTACAAGGCACTCAAAGTTATCTATGATGGAAGGGAAGAAATGCAATCTTTGAGGAAGCAAAAATTGAAAAGACAACCTGAGTTGTTTGATCACTTATTAGGAGAATCTGTACATCAAATGATGAATCGTTTCATGCAATTAACTCAAGAGATGTCAAAAGCTGGAGTTAAAAATGACTTGAAAGATCTGAATGATCGATTGCTGAATGCTTTACAATCAAGCTGGAAGCACGCTGTCACTTTATTAAAACATACTGAGAAATTTCCTATGGACATGAATATTCTTATCACCAAAACTGAATCTATTGAAATTGATGAGAGTTTAAGGAATAATGGTCACTTTGTACCATAACCACAGTACAAATTCATAACTTTACCAACAAACAAAAGTGACAATGCATTTGTTGTTCAAAAGGAATAAGAGAGTGAAGATTAAATCAAGTGCATATCCTACAAAAACTATTTGTAGGAGCTGATTTCTTTGCTGAATCATTGTACTCAAGTGCATATCCTACAAAAACTGCAAGCAAATCATATTCTACTCAATCTTAGTCAAATCAATTGGGAAAATCAAATCAAAACTAGTCTGAGAATCCTAAACTTAACTCTGTTAATTCATGCAAAGTAAATGATGTGATTAACATTTTATTGCAGGATGATGAAACAAAGAATGCGTTTACTTCTTTTATGGCAAGTTTTCAAGCATATCAAGGTAGTCATCTTAGTAACATGGAAATTGTTTTGCAAGATTTGGAAGAAATGGACCCGAATGATGTAGAAGAGATGGATCTCAATTGGCAGATGGTGATGATAGCTTACTAAACTCAAAAACATGCTTATACAAACATGAATTTTAAATCTAGTGCCAGTCGAGCTGTTGGTTTTGACAAAACAAAAGCAAGATGTTTTAATTGCAACAGTTATGGTCATTTCTCAAGGGAATGCAAAGCTCCAAAGCAACATCAATCAGGAGGACAATCAAATTCGAATTAAAACAGTTTCACATCTCAAGCAAGTTCAAGCAATTTAAATTTACAACCAAGACCTCAACAATCTTTTCAATGACAATATCAAAGTCTTCCCACATCTGAAGTAAAAAACGACTCAAAGAGCAGTGAAGATCAAAACAAGGCACTGGTTGTAAACATTCAAAATGGTTATGATTGGATTGCATATGCAGATGAGTTTACTGCAGATCTTATATCAAATTTGGCGTTAGTTGCCGAAGTATGTGAATAGGGTTGGTCAGAAGAAAATGATCCTGGTTTCAATGATGCTGAAGAGGAAGATACTGAATATGACTAGAGTGCAAAATCAGATCCGATTGTTGAAACTCAAAGTGAAGGAATTATTCAGGTGAAAAACTGGGCTTGGTTTCACACAAATGGTCAAACAAATGGTGAGTGAAAGAGGGAACGAGAATAAAACTGGGCTTGGTTTCACACATGAACCTATGCCAGAATCAATCACTAACAATCTACCAGAAAATTTCAATACCCATGACCATTCTCCTAAGAATGAAGCAAAATTGAAAGAATTTCTCAAAAAGAAATCAGATTCTGAAAGTCAAGCTGAAAATAGTGATGTTGAAGTATTTGTTGAAACTAATCAAGAAAAAATTCAAGATGGTCATCATGTCAAGATAAAATCTTATCATGCAAGAAACAGAATGAAGCACGTCAGATTATGTTGCTAAAGGTTCACAAGTTTTTCTTAAAGAAAATCAGAGCAAAAGGGAACAATCAAAGTCAAAAAGTTCATCAAATGATAACTCTACAGATTATGGTTTTAATAATCCTGAGTTTATCAAGTGGCAAAAGGAAATGTAGAAGCAGAAGAACATCATTGAAGCTCAAAATCAAAGCAAAAGTTCTAGTCCTTCATTTCCAAAGAAATTCTAAAAAATTTCAAAATCTGAATTCAAACAGAAAAGGAATGAACAACAAAACAACAAGTTTTTAAAACCTGTTAAGTTTGTTTCTGCTGGTAAATTTGATCTAAACAAATTTGAATATAAGCAATCAAACTCAAAGGTCAAACAAATTTCTTGATGCGAAAGCAGGTTCTGGATCAAAGTCTTCCGATGTAAACAAAAAGTTTGGATCAATGAGGGTTAATCCAAATGTGTCCAAATCAAAAACCATCAGCAAACAACATTCATCAAAACAACACGTTAACCAAAAATCCTCAAAGAATGAATCTAATTCAAATTCAAGGGTTAAGCATGAGTTGTTTCTTCAACAAATGAATATTGTGATATTTGTGACATGTACAATCATCGAAAAAATGAATGTTTCTTCAACAAATAATGTCACATCTGTGATATGAGAAATCATTCAACCAAGGATTGCTACTTTAACAAATACTGTGCTATTTGTGATGAGAAGAAGCATAATACAGCATAATGTTATTTCTGACATAACTCTCCTCAATATGGTAAATTTCAAAGAAATCAACAGCTTGGTTTTCAAAACTCACAAAACTTACAATCATTAGGATTGAGTAAATTCAGAAAGAACAAATCTGTTATTAAGGATTCATGTGATGTACCAAACAAGTACTATCACAATGATCATTTCATTCCAAGGTCTGTCAAATTAAACAAATTTGAGAAAAATGTATCAAGAAACAAACAGTTTTCTGAACTTGAAAAACACCATCAATTTTTGAAAAATAATCAATGTGATTTAAGTAATATGCATTACAAGAAAATCACTGTCATTGGCAAAAATGGCAAGCCCACGACAATTTCGGCTTGGGTTGATCTCTCTAACTAATTGTGTTCTTAAATGCAGGTACGCCCAAGTAGACCTATTAACACATGGTATGTTGATAGTGGGTGTAGCCGGCATATGACAGACAATCACGCCTCGCTGAAAGAATTTAAAGAAAAAGATGGAACACATTTGGCGTTTAGTGGAGATGCAGGAGGAAAAATCACAGGCGAATGAACTGTTTCAAATGTAATAGTTAGTTTATATAAAGTCAACTATTGTGCCCAGTTGAACTTTAATTTACTAACTATTTCGCAAATCTGTGATAAATCTTTTTTTAACTTTGTTTGATGAATCTCACTATTACATTCTTAAACCAGGTTTTCAATTCAGTGAAGATTGGATCGTTGTCAAAGCAGATCGAGATTGTGATGTGTACAAATTAGATATGTCACAAGTTGATTCAAGTGTGGAAAAAACGTGTCTAATCGCAAAAGCATCAAATGATGAAAGCCAACTTTGGCATAGGCGTCTTGGGCATAGAAACTTCAAAAACATGAACAAATCTGTAGTAGGAAATCATGTGATTGGAATTCCATCCAAGAAATTCTCTACAGTTGATTACTGTCCTGCTGGTTTGAAAGGAAAACAACGTCGAGCGTGTTATAACTCCAAACTGATAAACTCAAATATCCAACCTTTACAAATGTTGCATATGGATTTGTTCGGTCCAACCAAGGTGCAAAGTATAGGGAAGAAATCATACTGTTTAGTTATCATTGATGACTACACAAGATTCACTTGGGTTTTCTTTCTCTACTCTAAATTTGAAACCAGTGAAATCCTTAAAGAGTTTATCATTTGAATTGAAAATCAGTTGGATTACAAAGATAAAATTATCCGAAGTGATAATGGAACTGAGTTTCAAAATGCTAATGTTGATTCATTTTGTGCAGAAAAAGGCATTTCAAGGCAATTCAGTGCGGCCAGAACTCCAGAACAGAACGGAGTAGCTGAACGGAAAAATCGCATTTTAATTGAAGCTGCCAGATCAATGCTTGCCGATGCAAAACTTCCAATTACCTTTTGGGATGAATCAATATCAACGGCGTGTTTTGTACAAAATAGAACCTTACTCGTATTTGACAAAAGCAAAACTCCTTATGAGTTAATATTTGGTCGAAAACCGCGTATTGAATTTTTACAATCATTTGGTTGTCCCGTATCGATTTTGAATCTAAGTGATTATTTGGGAAAATTTGATGCTAAAACGCATGAAGGATTTTTCCTTCAAAAGCTTTTCGAGTTTATAACTCAAAGACAAACACAAGTGACAACCAATGTTAAATTTCTTGAACATTCTTTTCCATCTATGCACAAGGTCCTAAATGATTATTTGATATTGATTCATTATCAGATTCATTGAATGCTAAACTATTCACTCATGCAGAAATCAAATCAAGCAGGAGATCTTGGCTCATTTAGTGATGATTCAGATGATGACTTGGATGATTCTAATCAATTCTATCCTTTTCTATCATTTGAAGAAATTAATAAAGATCATAATCAACATCAAGCTCAATCTCAGATTCCAGAAAATCAAGATCAAATTCACATTCCAGATGCACCAAATCAATCTCCTAATGATGCTTCTGAAATTATCCAATCAGATTCTTCATCAGAGTCTGAAAGTGAAAGAATTGATGATAGTCTTGATTACTTCATAAATTTACCATCTCGATTTTCAAATTTCCAACCGCATACATCCTCATTGTTAAATGATCAACCGGACATGAATCATTCAAATCTGGAAGTCAACATTCAGGGTAATGATATTCCTACCCGTCGCATTCATAGAAATCATCCTCTATCCCAGATTATCGGATCTTTGGATGAACGCACAACTCGAAGTAAATCTCAAGCAAATGTGTGTTTATATTCATGTTTCCAATCACAAGTGGTTCCAAAGAACCTCACGGAAGCACTAAAAGATAACAGTTGGATCGAGGCAATGCAAGAGGAACTGTTACAGTTTAGAAAACAGGAAGTATGGAAATTGGTTGCACTACCTAAAAGAGAGTCAGCAATTTGAACAAAGTGGCTTTTCAAAAACAAACCTGATGAAAGAGGCATTGTTATTAGAAACAAAGCTTGTCTTGTTGCACAAGGATACCACAGGAAGAGGGCATTGACTACGAAGTAGTGTTTGCTCCGGTTGCTTGACTAGAGGCTATACGCGTCTTTTTAGCTTGTGCATCTTTCATGAAATTTAAGGTGTATCAGATGGATGTCAAAGGAGCATTTTGTATGGAGCTATCACTGATGATGTGTTTGTTAAACAACCTCCAGGGTTCAAAGATCCAGAATTTCCACATCATGTGTATAAGCTGAACAAAGCTCTTTATGGACTTCATCAAGCTCCAAGGATATGGTACGAGACATTGTCTAAACATCTCACTGATCACGGGTATACTAGAGGACATATTGATCCAACTCTAATTATCAAAAAGGAGAAAAATGACTTGCTATGTTTACAAGTGTATGTTAAAGACATTATCTTCGGTTCCACAAGCCCGAGCATGTGCAAAGAATTTGAAGATATCATGAAAGCAAGATTTCATATGGGTTTGATGGGTGAATAAATTTTTTCTTGGTCTTCAAGTCAAGCAATTCAATGATGGCATTTTTATCAATCAAGAAAAGTTTGTTGACAAGTTGCTCAAGAAGTTCAAAATGCAAGATTGTCAAACCATTAGAACACCATCTAAGGTGAATTCTAAAATAGAGCCAGATTCAAAAGGAAAATCTGTGGATCAACCTCTATACCGGTCAATGATTGGCTCACTAATGTATCTCACAGCATCAAGGCCAGATATCATGTACGCGATGTGTGTTTGTGCTCACTATCAAGCTGATCCCAGAGAATCTCACTTAGTCGCAGTCAAACGAATTTTTCATTATCTAAAAGGAAAGTCTGCTCTTGGCCTTTGGTATCCGTACGAAGGAAATTTTAAGCTTCATGGCTATTCTGACAGTGACTGTGGAGGATGTGCCCTTGATCAAAAATCAACAACTGGTGGTTGTCAATTTTTAGGACCACGTCTTGTCTCATGGCAATGCAAGAAACAAACAAATGTATCGGTATCAACAACAGAGGCAGAGTACATTGCAGCTTCAACATGATGTTCTCAAGTCCTATGGTTGCAAAATCAGCTCTTGGACTATGGCTTTAATTTTCTAAAAATACCTATCTACATAGACAACACTGCTGCGATGTTCATAACAACCAGTCTGGTTCAACATTCTAAAACCAAACATATCGAAATTCGATATCATTTTCTTCGAGACAACTCAGAAAAGAGCTTAATCATATTGATAAAAGTTCACACCGATAATCAATTGGCAGAATTGTTTACCAAATCTTTCCTACCTGGTCGGTTTGAACTTTTAATTCAATCAATTGGTTTAATCAACCATGATTAAATCATATCTTGTAATATATATACATATATATATATATATATAATAAATATATATAATCTACTCATCTATACAATGATAAAAGGAGATAGTATTAGTTTTACTTGAATAAGCAAAACCATTCTATGATTTGCATACCTTACTACATATATACTTTACTGCATGTGTGTGTGCATCATTCTTGAAAAATCCGAAAAATATAATAAAGTAACTGATATGCACAAAGTGAGAAATGATAGATATACTAGAGTTATCTGACACATCATTTTAAACAATAAAGACTGAAATGTGATAATTTATGTGTGAGACGGCTTAGACAATTACACTGAACAAGTACATTCTTTGATGATTTAACTAAATTCAAATGAGACTTTGTGATTGAAACATATCAAGTGCATGTGTATTTTTTATACAAATCAACTACATATCTTGTCTAGCACTACATACATCAGGTAATTAGGCAATCTATTCAATGTGATGAACCGCATCTGTAAGCTTCTTTGGTGTGGTATCCACAGACTTAAAGTCTTACATGAAGTCTCTTTTGAGCTTCAAGGTGCAGCAAAAGATTCCCAAAGTGGAACAAGAAAAGAGTTCCAAAGAAAACCATTACCAATCAAATTCCAAAAAGGAATTCGAAGATTCCCAAAGGGAACGCAAGCAAAAGATAATTCAGAAAAGGAATTCCAAAAGAAGTTGCAAAGTGAACCAAATCCAAATAGATAGAACCCTTTTCCACACTGTTTATGATTGTAAGTGACCTGACGTCTTAAAATGTGAATAAGATGTTTAGAAGAAGTGTATAACTTTGAACTGTGCAAGGTATGGCTCACTCAAAACTTATTCCTAATCAACCTAATTGATCATCAAGAATAGAAAAAGTAAGTGTGTCATTTCGAGCTAATTGATTTGTTCAACAAGTTATCACTTAAATTACTTCACAATTCAAATGACTATTCTCAAAACTTGCAAAACATGTATCAGATAAATTGTTGGTATGATCTCACTGCATTATCAAAGATTCTATGCATTTTATACATGTTAAATATATATATATATATATATATATATATATATATATATATACTTATGTGTGTGCAGGCATGCGATTTCATTGATGATTTTCTTACCCTTTTGAAACTTATAACTTCTTCGATGTCATCAGTTTAGGGGGAGAAATATAAGAAAATCTAAAAAAAATCAAAATAAGTGTTTCAAAGGTCTTGGGAAATTATTAAAATGATCGATGTAAGGTGAATGAATGTATTTGGTTATGCTTAAATGATCTATCACAAATGTTGAAAATGTTGAAAGTGTTGAAAGAGTGTTGAAAATGTCTAAATTGTTGTTGAAAAATATTTTAGAAAGGCTTCGTGCTTACCGATATATGATACATTTGTTTGTGACTTAAATTAATAAAAAAATCTGTGAAAATGTGACAAATTATTATCTGAAAATGATTTAATTAAAAATTCATGATTGTTATACATAAATTGATTATAACATGTTTAGTTTGAATCATGACATGTGTCATATCAAGAATTGAATTCTGGAAATTATGTTACATCACACTGCAAAAGCATCAGTCAACTCTTGATACATGAGCATATAATGTAAAATTATTTAAGTCTTATATATATATATATATATATATATATATATATATATATATATGTGTGTGTGTGTGTGTGTGTGTATATGGACAAACACTGTTAATAGGGATAAATAGTACATATGTCAGATTGTTAATAAAGTATTCTAAGTCTTGAAGATTGATGTTCTCGTACGGACAAACAGGGATTTCAAGTCTTGAAGATTGATAAATCAGTGTTCTTGATGAAAATGTTAAGTGATGAAAGTGACCTCACCAAACGGACAAACAGGGATTTCAAGTGAAGTTGTATCCATCTCATAACTTGTTGAATTAAATTTGAAGTGTTGATTTATGCTACCAAACGGACAAACAGTCCTTATACAACTGATTCCTTAGATTCCATCTAAGTCCTTGTTTTGTTATCATAAAATGGACAAAAGTACTTAAATTGTGTTATAATTCTAGGTATAACCAAGTTGTTTCATCAAACGGACAAACAGTGTCCATACGGACAACGCATGGCTTTACTTGTGAATTTATAACAAAAATGGCCTACTATCCCAAACAGACAAACAATGCCCAAACGGACAACTTTTTATAAAAACCGTAACACTTATCCATCTTCTTCATTCATCCGTTTGTACACATTTTTCACCGATGTTTCATATTTTTAACCCAATTACATAGGTTTTTCATCTTAAATCGCAACTAAGACTTGATTAGGTCGATCGTAAGGTAAAACACATTCTGAAACCAAATCCGAGGTCTAATCTGAATAATTTTAACTAAAACTGGGTGAAAGTTGGTCTAAGACTAAAACCCACTGTCGAACTTAAAATGAGTAAAATAAAACGGTGTAATGTTAAAATTAACCTTTGAATCTTGAAATATTTCATCATAAGTATCACATAATTATTATTCATCCATTAAAAGTTGTTAAAGTTCATCTTGAAAATTTTCACTTATTTCTCAATTTAATAAGTAAACTCACACATTTGTCTCTATCTGCAGATACTATGACTGAAATGAAGCTTGAATCCAAACACAACATTGCTGGTTATCTTAATGAAGCATGTCAAGAAGCTGTGGGTTATGAGAACTCAATCAGATTCTTATTAAGAACCAAGTATGTGTATGCAATATGTTTCAAGCCTATCATTTACAAGAGATTGATTTGCAGAATAGCATGTGTTGAGATAAATGAGAATGAGAAGGAGGTGATAAGAGGATTCATATCTTTAGATAGAATTATTCAAGTGTCTAAAGCTTCAATCAGAGCTGGGGTGAAAATAATGTTGCTGACCCAGATATTTTACCAATCAATGTATGCAGGGATATATTTATGAAGACGAGTCATCCAGCAGAGTTTCAAACACAACAATTCTACAGGGCTCGTGTGTGTGATCACTAGAAACTATTGTGCTACATATTTCATCATTGCTTATCAAAGAGAAGTGCAGGCTTCAACTCATTTTCATATGATCTGGCTTCTCCAATTGTAGCTGTTGTGATGAACTGGCCTTTCAACATGGTCGAATGGATCTTAAATGGTTTTGTCTTCAACTTAACCAAGGGGCTGAAGAACAAATTTATGATGTATCCAAGGTTTCCTTAAATGATTATCAATGAAGAGTATCCAGACATTTTGGCCTATGGTTTAGAAGAAGAAAGAGTATAGTTGGATCATATGACACACGAAGCTTATGTTAGATTGTCAATGATTACTCAGGCCAGAAATGTACCACTATTCAGATATATTATCGAAGTTAGTAATGATAATATGGATATTAGTGTGCCACATTACCATTTGACTGAAGATGAGCCCCTTGATCCAAAAGACTTATATCAAAGTGAACCTGAGACTGAATCTGAACATTGTGAGTCAAGTGATGATGCCGATGATGATGTAAATGTGAATGTATTCGATGAAACTGAGGTTGTGCAGGAGAATGTAGAGGAAGTGGGTGAAAATCTAATTTTGATGCTAGTGTGTTAGATGATATTGTGATTGAGGTTGCTCACACTGTAGTGCAGATACAAAAGAAGCATCCGTGAATGTGTTGGAAATTGCTAGTGAAGCTTTACAGAACTTAGCTAAGTCAGTGGCACAGGCTGATGATGAAGCTACAGAGTCATTAAATCTATCCCCTACTATCTCTTAAAACACTGAAGTCATTGGAGAAGAAAAGACTGAGTCTATTCGTTCAGGATCAACATAAGTTGTTGCATCTAGTGAAACAAAGGTCAGACAAGATAATGATACAGAGATAATTGAATCTGAAAATACTAAGATCGTAAAATCTGACAGTGCTAAGGTGATAAATTCAGATTCAAACAAAGATGTGACCAAGGAGTCTTCCCTAGAGATCACAAAAACAATTGGTGTGATAGATGTTGATGATGTTTCAACTGAAAAGATTGTTGAAGAAGTACCATCTTCTTCCAAATCTGATGAGGATAATCATTATCTTTATATGATTAACAAATTGGAGGCTAAAAATGAGGAACTTCAAAAGAAGTTGGCTGAGAGGGATGCAGAGTTAATCAAGATTAAATCTTTGGCTGTTAAAAACACAAAGGTGTTCATTGAGTTGAAAGAGGCATATGAAAATCTATTTGATGAATTTGATCTTGTCAAAGCTGAGAATAGAAATCTAAATGCTAATATTGATTTAATGAATCAGAAAACTGAATCTGAAAGCTCATCAAGTGATAAAGAATTCATCCCAGAAGGAATCTCTGATGCTGCAAAGCCGGAATCTCAGATACAGACTTGATCAAAGGTAGTTGTTGAAGAAATGACTTAAAGTTCATATGTGACTGAAAAGGTGGTTGGTAAAAGAAAGGTAGATGAAATCTTACCTATTGTTGAGCATGCTGATGAATCTGTGAAGAAAACAAGGCTGGATACAGTTATTGAAAGCCCTGAAGTAGATAACAAAGAGATGATAGATGCATTGAAACTGGATGATGAATGGTATAACAAAGTGTTAGAAGATGATCCAGTTCCAACTGAAAATGTTACAGCTGCTGAAACCGACATTGCAAAAGAAGTGGATGCGACTGATGATATCCCACTTGATTTAGAGACAAAGTTTGCTCATCTGGAGAGAATGAAGTACAATCAAGTATATATGAACGGATTGACTTTATCTCAGATAAATGAAGAATATGAAAAGTATTTAGCAGCTCAACAAAGTGTTATTGGGGATAAAAATGAGATTGTGATTGAACTAGGTGACTGGCATCCATTACAAGAAAGTTTAAACATTGATGATGTCACACCCTCAAAATCCACTAACGGAGTTTTACCGTTAAGTGTGTGACAAACCAGGATCTCAGTCATTAGTTACACCAAACGACGCTATATGAATTTAAAACATACGTGTCTCATTAAATGAGAAAATTTATTACAGAGTTAACGTTGAAAAGTTTGCGGAAGCGTAATTGAAATATAATGTCAAAAATATTAATTAGAAACCGAGTGCGCAAAACACGCGTCCATTACAAGAACACAGTTCAAATAGTTGTTAAACTCAAACATGGTTTATAATGCAAGAAATGTTTAAATGAAAAGCCGTGACTCCATGCCATGTCCTAAGTGCTTTGTACCTCAGTGACCTGTAAAAGTGAAAGGCTAACAAGTGTCAACACGACGGTTGGTGAGTTCACATAATAGTTACAAAATCAAGTAAGTTCGTTGCAAGCAGAAATATAAATTAAGTATGTCATTGTAGGTAGCTAATCTACAGCACATGTCCTTAGAGGCGTAAAGTATCTGACCGAAGCTGACGTATGAACACATTAAGTGCAGTTTGCCTGTTCGTACATTCCAGCAGGATGCACTGTAAGTATGTTAGGTCATTCAACACCCGTTCGACAGGTCCTTCTGTCGTGCTAGCGCGACTAGTCCGGGTGGGGTTTGTCAAACCCAGTAGTACTACTCAAAATTTCCCCGCTATTTCACAAATACTAACGGTCAACTAGGTATCCATGAGGTCTTTCATGAACAAAATAAAAGTTGCTCTAATCCAGACATGCGACATACAGAATTTGTAAATCCGTAAAAGTAATCGTCCGAGTTCCAGCCCAAAAAGGGTAGAATAGTAAATAGTTTAGTTCAGTGAACTCACCTTTGAAGCGCACAGCAAAAGCAGCAAAAATGCCAACAAGAATCTAGATCATACTACAACCTGTTTTAAATAATCACTTTCTAATTATTAACTAAGAACGTGAAATCAATATATATAATATGAAATTTGCTAGGGTTTTGAGTTCGGTTGGGTCTAGAATAATTACAACATTCCACACAATTTCACACGTGTTGATCATCACATACCTGTTCACATACATACGCACGGGTACTCAACGCACCATACGTACCTAATCTTCATACAACATAATCATGCGAACACATTCACATATATATTTATATTGTTTCTATATAACACACATGACCACCACATAATCATTTCATTTTCACGAAATCATCATCAGTTTAACCACTACCATATACATTATCACCTTAAAATCATAAAACATGTACAGACTAATATATCTACTATTCGCACATCTATCTACACAGCGTAAATATAGATAAATACTACTCATGTATCCTACATTACCCATTTGTATATTAGTCATACTTAATACATTCATCAGTGATATCTATGCATACAAATATATATATTTACTGTTGATCTACTGTAATTGGTTACTCGTGCATATTCTCGCTACCATTCAATTACACCCACTCCAAATAACACATATATACATTTACCTATCACTATTGTTTCACGAATACCATTGCACGCTTTACAGTCACGTACATACATTCTGTTTTCCGTGCACATACATACATTCATCGATCACGTTCTGCATTCAATTAGATTCATTGCCCATGTACCAATCTATACATACAACTTATATATCATTCTTGTCGCTGCTGATCGATCATCTTCGGATAACATACGAGCATACCACATATACACGATGCATACAATTAATGCGTACACGTTGTTTCTATTGATTATCATACTTACATGTTACATACCACACATTAACACACCCTCTTCGGCTACTTTAACATGCATACAAATCATACACCTAACAAAATATACATACATATATACACATCCAACCATTTTTACTACTTCTGTTAGCCACGCATACATACATGTATTTAAGTATTTTGCTGTATTCTGGTCCTTCACACACATGACAGCACCTAAACCTTCTTTTCATTTAAGCTGGTCCATACAAGTACACACATTAATCATACTAACCTTTTTCTGATTTAATTTACATACATACATACATACGACATGTACATACACACATACAAAGTTACATACATACAAAGTCACAACGATACACCTACCATCACTGATTTTCAAACATTCATGAACAATGCTGTTGATTTGTGTCTAATACACATACATATAACAGTACAATTCCACACATAACACATAATCTCGAACCGAAACTCAAATCCTAATTGTTTTTATTTAAAACTCACCGGAAAATGATAGAGTTGATCAGAGTCAAGCGTTTGCGGCTGTTGTTTCGCGACTGTCACCGGCTGACCGCTGATCAGAAAGATACGATTGAGGGGGCTGCTTGAGAACGATGAGGGAGGCGGCTACTGATTGAGTTTCAAGACTCGACAGGGACGAGAACGAGATGAGTAGGGGTGGTGATGTGGTGTTTGCTCGACTGTTGCAGGTGTAGACGAGAGAGATGAGTTTTGACGAGGTCGTGTTGGTTTGGGCAGCCGAAGAAGAAGGAGGCAGGGGGTGGGGTTTAGGGTTGGGTTAATAATGCAATTTACAAAATGAACCCTAAAGTTTATTAACATATTCCTTTCATTTAAAAGTTAACTACAATAACTTTCGTCAATGACAAAAACAACATTGAACTTTATAAAACTTAATTTAAGATAGTAATTATCAATTGTAATACAAAAAGAAATTTTAAAATTAACGAGTGTGAGTTAACGGCGTTAACTTAAATTTACGGGTTGTCACATCATCCCTTTGTTAGAGGAATTTTCGTCCCGAAAATTGGATACGGTTGTTAAAATAGGTCTTGAAAATGAAAGAATTTAGAGTTTAGAGTTCCGAGTTGTCACTTCCACGTTCCGGAAAACATGTCAGTCATATAACATATAAATTCACGAAATTTATATTTATTTAGTTGTTCGGAATTATTATTTTATTAATTCGCCAACATTAGTGTATATTAACTCTCGTGATTTGGTAACTCCTTGGGTTGCGCTTCATGTAACGGTTTTTGTAACAAGTAGCACGTTTAATTCAGCTTATTAAATGTGAAGTATAATTTCATTAACAGAAATAACGGGATTTAGTTAACGGAGTTAATCTAAAATTTTAAGGTGTTACATCATCCCCTTGTTGAAAGAATTTTCGTCCCGAAAATTTAACCAATGGTATTAGTATTAGATGTTGTCATTTGAAATAGTTAAGGATGCTTGTCCATTATTTGATTTTTCACACTCATACGTTAATTCTGGTCCATGTTTTAAATTCTAGCAAACTTTGATTATAGTGATCTTACTGTATTTTAGTGTTTTGCATTCTTTGTCTATAATTTCAACCGATTTTTCCATTAAGCGTTGTTATTTAGCTACCTGAGGACTGAGTTCTAACTAAGGAGTTCATTTATTGATATGGATCGTTAAACTAAGACAGCTTGTGTACAAGGTAAAAAAAATTAAACCATCCACCTTGTGTAGGTACTTTGCTTTATTGAAAAGAATATTATCAAAACACGAACATCAGGGATGGCATAGAAATCGTATGAATAGATGAAGAAAGATGAACAATAACACTAATATGTTTTGGAAGTACATATTTCAGGCAAAAACAATAAAGAAATTGAATAGGTATTTCTTTCTTTGATAGTTACTGGATTTTCTGTGTTAAGGAGAACAAGTGATTATACGACATAGGGTAATAGGTTGTTTAAATTTTACGTACCGAAGTAGTGTTAAGCCAAAAGAGTTAATGTTACAGGAGTTGTTCCTAATCATTGGAGTACAATAAGTTTTCTTGTTTATGATATCTGAGTGTTACGGTAAGAAGTGTGCGCGGGGGGGGGATATATATATATATGATACGTCGGTAATTTTTTTCATATAGAAAATTTTCCAGAATCTTATCTTTCTAGTCGAATAGCAGATTAGTTCAATGGTGTCGTTCATCTAGGGTGATCTAGCAATTCTCCGTTTAAATACGGGTTTTAGTTTACGCATGGATTAGATAAGAGTTCAACTAATAAGATGTTAGCAAAGATTTTGACATCAAGCTTCACTGAGTGATAGCTTTTGAATTTGCCCTTGGGGTGTTTAAGGGTTCGCGTTCTATGTTTACTAACGGGTCGGATAAGGATGTCATGTTAATTTATTACTTGGGTCGTGTAGCTTTAATTTCTTTAAACATGCAGTTTCCCTTATTAGGGTTTTCGTGGTTTGGAACGATTAGATGATAATTGCTTACGTTGCGCCTCAAATAGTTTGATTAAGAAGTAAATTACATACAAGGTAGAATTTCTTGCATAAATTAGGGCTTCTAAGGGAAGATATTGCCCGATTGGAGTGTCAAATGACAATGAGAGCATCAATTATAATGTTTCTTAGCAGATACAAATGTGTATTAGGATAAAAGAAATAAGAAGTCAATAGCCTGAACAGTAACGGGTGAGGTATTAGTTGTTTATTGTAAATTGTTCTAGTCATCATGTGAGTCTTTAGCCATGGAACATATTCGATATTCAAATTTATATATGGGGAATACGTCGTTAACATTGATGTCAATGTATAGCAGTGTAATCTTATTAATTTGTCAAAATAATTCATGAATCTTGTGATCGTGTCATTACGGATCGACTTCAATAGCAGTATGTGTACGGTGAGTTGGGTGTGGAGAAGTTTGTATATATTTGAGTTTGTATTGTTTCTCATCTGTAGTAGTATTGTAGGTTCTTATCATGCATGGATGGGTTTTAATGAATTTAATCGATAATAAACTTGATATAAGTGTGTTACTGAAGAATAAACTTTCGTTCCAGATAGACTTTTGTTCAGATGGATTTGTGTTGAGTTATTCTACACTTTTGTGCTTCTGGGTATAACCCACATGAAAGGTGTTACCAGGAATGAAACATAATAGAAAGTGGTTATCTTGGACCAATAATGGGCAAGGCTTTCTCAAACATCAACTGATAGTGTCGGTTCATTGCTGACGGTGGTAATCATCACAAGAATTCTTAGAGCCGTGAGATGTATTCGAATTCATAATTTATGTGCGTGGTCAATTATGAAACATTTGGTGTCTGTTGTTACTGTGAATAAAAGATGTATGGAAGTTATAATTTATCTGAGTACATAGTAGGTTACCCTATGAGTGATAGTTTGAACAACATCATTAAAAATTATGTGTCTATATATTAGAGTTTCCCAAGTTAATTATTGGTTTGGTTTCAAGTCCCACTTCTAATGTACTGTTAATGTTTATATATAGGGTGTACCGCAGCTAACCCACCACACCGCCAGCACCTTGAAAGCGTACCTGTCACGTACTAAGTCATTCAAAGGGTTGAGGAAAAGGTATATGTATTAAGCGAAATGGTAACGTTGTAATATATACTGTAACATCAATTATGTGTTAGAATTTTATGTGGTTCGAACCTGAATGGTCAATGACTTGAGACCCTGAGAACGCTTAACCTCTTTTTTTTTGTTACGCGAATAATCCGGTAGGGAAGGTTGAATATATATTAAATGGACAAAATTTTGAAAATATTTTAAATTAAATGTTCTTGAGGGAAAGATTTTTTTATTTATTTATTTATTTTTATTTTTATTTTTTTTTTTCAACGGTGGAGATGTAGATTGAGTGTGAGAATTAACATTTACGAGAGTGTTGGATCCAGACGAGTCATCCAACAAGATCGAAACGTATACTTACCACACACGTGGTTCATTGGTGCATCGTTAGTAGTAGAAACAAAATAAGTCAGAACTGTTTACCTTGAAGAATTGAGAAAATATGTTTGGGAATATAGTACGATTAGGTGAAGTACTTCTAGGACAAGCTTGGTATGTTACGGGGTTTTTACATGAATGTTTACGCGATATGGATTTATTCACAAGAGTGATTTTGAATGTGCAATATTACACGGTTGGTGTATCGTATCAACAAGAGTCTCGTTATTATATATATATTCTTATAAGTTGTTAGCTTTATTAGACTCCTCCACGGAGCCCCAACAATTATAGGGTTTATTTAACATTCATTTGCAGAACCAAGGATATTAAGATCTTACTGATTTGTTGGCAAGAGGTCATAGTACACCAACCATAAATTAAAGCATATCATTATGTATCACAAGGTTGTGACTTCAGTAAGATAAATGTTTCAACTAGTGGATTCAGATTGGTTATATATGGAATGAGTCGTATCATTAGGGGATAAATATAGTAGTAGCAAAACATTATCAAGTTTTTCAACATAGATCTTTGTTTTTATTTGTGTGTCATCAAGGAACGATTTTCAGTTATTTGTTATAGTTTTATAACGTAAACTGTATGCAGATTAAAGATCAATTCCTGATGTGCCATCGAAGGTTGTATTGTAATTGTCTACCATTCATAGATGGATTTTATGAGTTTAGTCTAGGATAGACTTGATATTGGTGCGTTATTTAGAGGTGGATGTTTTTTTTCAGATGAATTTGTATTGATTGGTTCATCACTTTTGTGTTCCTTTTTGGGTATCACTCGCACGGCAGATTTTGCCAGGATCATCATGTACCTGTAAATTCACCATTACGTTGCGCACCCGTAATCGTCAATTTACCTTACACAATCACCCAAGTTTGTCTCTCACCGGGTACATTAATCTTACGTTTAGTTATGTTCTTCGATTTACATTCGTCCGTGTGGTATTGCTATCCCATATCAAAGTGTATGATAAACTTATAAGTATGAGGCAACTATACTACACGTGTAGGACACTAACAGGCTATTAGTGTGGTGTATCAATGGATCGCATGTATCAGGTATAGTGTATGTTCATAATAAGTGTGAGACTACTAGTCTAGACACAATCCGAGTGTACAATGTGCATAAGCAGTGGTAATATCAAATCAAGTAGATATCACGTAGTGGATCACACAATAAGTGACATGTTACGACTAATAATGTGTCTCATATTAAGTAACATGTTATAGCACACGAATGCATCATATAATAAGTGATGTGTAATAGCACACAGTTGGTTGCATCGGTATTAAGTCAAAACCTCTATGAATGAGTATCTGGACAGAAATCTAGTCCCGGTGTTCATGTACCCCTAGGCGTTGGTCTCAGCCGATTGGTTGCCATAATGAGGTAGATAATTCAAAAGTGTGTTGTTTAGGCTCAGTACGGCACAAGTTTGTTTCCCTAATGTTGCAGGCTTCAGATTATAATAAAATGTAAACATATCTCAACTAAAGTCCCAAAAAAAAAAATTGACCTAATGTGTCACATGATACAAGTTGGTCACTTCATGTAATGCTAGTGTAGGCGGGTGTATGTGTAAATAACATGTATATGGGTCACAAATGAATTCACATAAGTGTAACTAATGTAGTGTACAGTTATAGTCTAGAATGCAATGCAAACCTAGTTCGCTATAACCAATGTCTCTGATACCAATCTGTCACACCCTCAAAATCCACTAACGAAGTTTTACCGTTAAGTGTGTGACAAACCAGGATCTCAGTCATTAGTTACACCAAACGACGCTATATGAATTTAAAACATGCGTGTCTCATTAAATGAGAAAATTTATTACAGAGTTAACGTTGAAAAGTTTGCGGAAGCGTAATCGAAATATAATGTCAAAAATATTAATTAGAAACCGAGTGCGCAAAACACGCGTCCATTACAAGAAAACAGTTCAAATAGTTGTTAAACTCAAACATGGTTTATAATGCAAGAAATGTTTAAATGAAAAGCCGTGACTCCATGCCATGTCCTAAGTGCTTTGTACCTCAGTGACATGTAAAAGTGAAAGGCTAACAAGTGTCAACACGACGGTTGGTGAGTTCACATAATAGTTACAAAATCAAGTAAGTTCGTTGCAAGCAGAAATATAAATTAAGTATGTCATTGTAGGTAGCTAATCTACAGCACATGTCCTTAGAGGCGTAAAGTATCTGACCGAAGCTGACGTATGTACACATTAAGTGCAGTTTGCCTGTTCGTACATCCCAGCAGGATGCACTGTAAGTATGTTAGGTCATTCAACACCCGTTCGACAGGTCCTTCTGTCGTGCTAGCGCGACTAGCCCGGGTGGGGTTTGTCAAACCCAGTAGTACTACTCAAAATTTCCCCGCTATTTCACAAATACTAACGGTCAACTAGGTATCCATGAGGTCTTTCATGAACAAAATAAAAGTTGCTCTAATCCAGACATGCGACATACAGAATTTGTAAATCCGTAAAAGTAATCGTCCGAGTTCCAGCCCAAAAAGGGTAGAATAGTAAATAGTTTAGTTCAGTGAACTCACCTTTGAAACGCACAGCAAAAGCAGCAAAAATGCCAACAAGAATCTAGATCATACTACAACCTGTTTTAAATAATTACTTTCTAATTATTAACTAAGAACGTGAAATCAATATATATAACTTGAAATTTGCTAGGGTTTTGAGTTCGGTTGGGTCTAGAATAATTACAACATTCCACACAATTTCACACGTGTTGATCATCACATACCTGTTCACATACATACGCACGGGTACACAACGCACCATACGTACCTAATCTTCATACAACATAATCATGCGAACACATTCACATATATATTTATATTGTTTCTATATAACACACATGACCACCACATAATCATTTCATTTTCACGAAATCATCATCAGTTTAACCACTACCATATACATTATCACCTTAAAATCATAAAACATGTACAGACTAATATATCTACTATTCGCACATCTATCTACACAGCGTAAATATAGATAAATACTACTCATGTATCCTACATTACCCATTTGTATATTAGTCATACTTAATACATTCATCAGTGATATCTATGCATACAAATATATATATTTACTGTTGATCTACTGTAATTGGTTACTCGTGCATATTCTCGCTACCATTCAATTACACCAACTCCAGATAACACATATATACATTTACCTATCACTATTGTTTCACGAATACCATTGCACGCTTTATAGTCACGTACATTCATTCTGTTTTCCGTGCACATACATACATTCATCGATCACGTTCTGCATTTAATTAGATTCATTGCCCATGTACCAATCTATACATACAACTTATATATCATTCTTGTCGCTGCTGATCGATCATCTTCGGATAACATACGAGCAACCACATATACACGATGCATACAATTAATGCGTACACGTTGTTTCTATTGATTATCATACTTACTTGTTACATACCACACATTAACACACCCTCTTCTGCTACTTTAACATGCATACAAATCATACACCTAACAAAATATACATACATATATACACATCCAACCATTTTTACTACTTCTGTTAGTCACGCATACATACATGTATTTAAGTATTTTGCTGTATTCTGGTCCTTCACACACATGACAGCACCTAAACCTTCTTTTCATTTAAGCTGGTCCATACAAGTACACACATTAATCATACTAACCTTTTTCTGATTTAATTTACATACATACATACATACATACATACATACATACATACATACATACATACATACATACATACATACATACATACATACATACATACATACATACATACATACATACATACATACATACATACATACATACATACATACATACATACATACATACATACATACATACATACATACATACATACATACATACATACATACATACATACATACATACATACATACATACATACATACATACATACATACATACATACATACATACATACATACATACATACATACATACATACATACATACATACATACATACATACATACATACATACATACATACATACATACATACATACATACATACATACATACATACATACATACATACATACATACATACATACATACATACATACATACATACATACATACATACATACATACGACATGTACATACACACATACAAAGTTACATACATACAAAGTCACAACGATACACCTACCATCACTGATTTTCAAACATTCATGAACAATGCTGTTGATTTGTGTCTAATACACATACATATAACAGTACAATTCCACACATAACACATAATCCCGAACCGAAACTCAAATCCTAATTGTTTTTATTTAAAACTCACCGGAAAATGATAGAGATGATCAGAGTCAAGCGTTTGCGGCTGTTGTTTCGCGACTGTCACGGCTGACCGCTGATCAGAAAGATACGATTGAGGGGGCTGCTTGAGAACGATGAGGGAGGCGGCTGCTGATTGAGTTTCAGGACTCGACAGGGACGAGAACGAGATGAGTAGAGGTAGTGATGTGGTGTTTGCTCGACTGTTGCAGGTGTAGACGAGCGAGATGAGTTTTGACGAGGTCGTGTTGGTTTGGGCAGCCGAAGAAGAAGGAGGCAGGGGGTGGGGTTTAGGGTTGGGTTAATAATGCAATTTACAAAATGAACCCTAAAGTTTATTAACATATTCCTTTCATTTAAAAGTTAACTACAATAACTTTCGTTAATGACAAAAACAACATTGAACTTTATAAAACTTAATTTAAGATAGTAATTATCAATTGTAATACAAAAAGAAATCTTAAAATTAACGAGTGTGAGTTAACGACGTTAACTTAAATTTACGGGTTGTCACAGATGACTTACCACAAGAGGAGTTATATCATCAAGATCTGGGAGAAATGACCACATATGATATGAGATCATGGTTGCAGTCCAGGAACTATCCATACAGAAGCTTAAAGAGATTGAAATCTGAATCTTTAAGGAAACTGGTACGAAGTTTTCAAGCCTCTGAAAAACTGCATCAAAGAATGTTCTTCTTGGATTATCATAATCCACAGTACCTAGAGATTTCAAAACTGTTTAGGGTGCTTGAACCAGCTAAGATTCCTTTGATGTCAAAACCAATTGATGCTCACAAAAAGAGACAATAATTGATTGAAATGTTCCCTAATGAAACGCGGGCTTACAATGTTCCATTGGACACACGGGAAGTATGGAACAAAGCATCAACAGTTGGTGACATTGTCAGATCATTATTGAACAAAGGACAATCTGTGGCAGAATTGTTTGATTCTACAATTGTTCCTGATAAGACAAAAGATGTCAAGATAGTTGCATGGAATTATGATGAAATCTTTGGCGCATTCCTGATCAAGAGAGTGAATGGCATTTGTGATGCATATCACTATTATACAAGCATATTTAAATTGCTAGTTCAAGATTTGAAGGAGTTGCACAAACTACCTATAATCAATCATGCTAAATCAGATAGAGGTAATAAGTTGGTAATGCTTCAAGATGCTGGTATTAGCAGAATGCCATAATTTTTACAAACCAGAGGTCAACAAGAAGATAGTGCCTATCTTGATCAAAAGAGAAAGAAAAAGAAAAAGACTGCATCGCGAGATATGTACTTAGAAGAGTTTTGTGATCCATATTTCGACAAGGTGACTGATCCGGGAGTTAAAGTGTTTGATGGCTCTCAAAGCTCAAAACCAATCCTAAAAGCATTCTAATATGAAGAAACTTTTGAGCTAAAGCTTGTTCGAGAATTAAATGATTGGGACAACGAAATGATTACCATCTTTGGTACATTTGAGTTGAAACTTTTGCACCCAAGCTATGTCGACTACCTTAGAGGTCAAAGACTTGAAAAGTTGAAGTCAGTAATTGCAGATACTGTTAGGAAGCCCTTTGAAATTATGGTTGAAGTTATAGGAGCTGCTACTGAGAAGATCAGACTAAGGAAAGCATTGTTATATGCTAACTTAGTGAAGATTGAAATCAAAGACATAGACTTTATGAGAATTACTTCCAAAGGAGCACTTGAAGTAAGAGCTAAAAATGTCAAGAAACCTTTCATGTTTTATGCTAATGCAGATCTTGAAGAGAATGTCTGAGTGTAACATTTTGACCAATTTATCTAAGCCGAAGCATGCAAAGATTGCTGAGAAGTTCAAAGAATGCATCCTTCGAGCCATAAAAGATCAAGAAACTCATGCCTCAAAGCCAATGTTTGATATAAAAGAAGAACTTGAAGACTTTTGAAGTTAAATCCAAATGCAAATATAAGGGGGATTATTTTTAGATCTAATATATTAGCATTTAGATTAACTTTGTAATTTGTCTTTAGTCAAGGGACTTGTTTTGTAAATAGTTTCTAGATATTTTGTATTGGTCTATAAATATCTAGTTGTATCTCTTTGCAAGTGAGCTTTTCCATTTCAACTATTATAACTTGCTATTGATTAATACAATTGAAGTTTATGAGTATTTTGCAATTGTGTCTGATTGATATCTGATTTGTGTGGAATTGTCTCGTGTGATTGTATTAGTTCTGTTGTAGATTCGTAGATCAAAATCCTGCTTTATCAGGAAGTAATCCATACCCATATCTTCTTCATGATTGGCTATATCTCTCATATAATCAGCCATAGGAATATTCACAACCCTAGCACCCATACTCATCTTTTTGTAAGACAAAGCATTCAAATCATCAGTCACACATATCTTTCTCCTGCAAACACCTTCTTCTTTGATGATCGGGTGTGCCTCATTGAGGATCAACTCTAAGAACCTCGGGTACATAAAAACTTGAACCCTTTTCCCTTCTGTAGATTAAAAATAAACCCCTTTATAATCCATTTTGCCATGTTGAATCTACGGTTTGTGACAATAGCAACAATTGGTGCAGGTATGTCTGAGGGAAAGGAGTCAAACTAAGCACTCCGCCTAGACATATAGTGTTGCACAACATAGCATAGCAGCTTCCAATGTTTGCTTAGTCTAGCCCTCACAAACTGTTGTTTTGGAAACAAGGGAGGATGTCCCATGTTTATAAAACAGTCTTAGCACTCATTCACTGTAAACTCATCAAGATCTCCAGCCTAATTATCACCTAATATCAATGCATCTCTAATTGCTTCTTCAGATACAGTAACTTGAAGCTGATTAGTAATATATCCCCTGATAACAATTGGTTCATTTTCTTCTGTGATGACTTCTGCAATCTTCCAAAACTTCTTTATCAACCTCATATATACAATGGATTTGGCACACATTGCATACATATACTTGGTTCAGAGTAGAAATCTAATAATTTCTTGATACCCTGATGCTTCTGGAATGAATTTATCAAGCATAGTGTTGGATATTTTGTGTAAATGAGAGGTCAACTCTCAATTTGTCGGTTGGTAACCCGAATGCATGTCCGAAAACTCGAGGTTGCGCATGTCCGAAAACTCGAGGTTGCGTTTCTGTAACCCGACCCGGTTTTGAGACAAGGATGTCCAACATTTGAGTTGATGAGTTTTATGACAATTCAATTGTCATGAATTGCAAGTTGATGGGTTTTATGACAATTCAATTGTCATGAATTGCAAGTTGATGGGTTTTATGACAATTCAGTTGTCATGAATTGCAAGACTCTTGCATTTTCCTTTCTACAAATATACCACCAATGCAAAGGAAAGAACATGACACATATAGTTCAACAACACACAAACAATCTCATATACATTGTCTCCTCTGGTTTTTTTTCAGGCAAGTGTTCAACGTCCGGCAGTACACTGCTTTCGTCCGGTGTACCTTGGGAACAGACGACGAATCTGTTTAAGGAAATTGTGTCAAACACAAGCCCGAATCTTTCTTTCTAATATCTGTTTTGCATGATCATCAATCTCATTGTTGTTACTGTCGTTTACATTGTTGTTTAACTGAAGTTTACTAACCACAATGGTTTTGTATCATTTGTAACTTGTTCTCTACATGTATTTCTGATTTGGTTTTGTACACGGTAATATACTAGTGAATTTCCCATGTATAACGAGTCAGTTAATTATTTTAATAAAAGTGAACTTATTTCCAACACATAGCTACAATATTATACTTGGGCTCATACTTTAAATTCTATACTTGGGCTCATACTTTAAATTCTCCATCTGAAATCAGTTACACATGTGTTAGTTATCAAGATATGTAATCAATTGAGGCAAGTTTCATAAGGAATGTTATCAACGTGTTGACAAATGAGATGAAAACAGTGAGTTGATTTGTACATAGAAGCATCTGTTTAATCAATTTGAAAGGTTCAAACATGTTTAGACAAAGTTAGTATGCCCTTGTTCATTTATTGTTTTAATAAAAGTGAACTTAATCATATTCTGATCCTTCATGATTGCAATTAAAATCTTTGTTTCATGTTTTTTTATGAATAAGACAATTCAAATTTGGTTCTACCATCAAATTTCAACACTTGACGAGATCTTCTTATGTTAATAGTGTTCACAGATAAGGTTCATCAATGACGGTTTTTGTCATTTTAAATTATATCAAAAATTAGGTTCAAATTCATGTTTTTGTGATGATTAACCGATGAAGTTGAGTGATTAACAGTCAGATTTTAACTTTAAAACATCAAAATTTCAGTTTTGGTCTTAAAATCAAAGTGACGGTACAATGTTCTTTTACTGTTCATCTTCAATCGATCAATTTTAGGGTTTATGATACAACGTTTTGGTGAATCGATGATGAAACATGAAGGTTATACATCTATAAATCACAAAAACTTGATATAGAATCAGTGATTTGAATAAGGGCATAGACGGGTAACAATGGTATATGGTGTGGTATGGTATGGTGAAAATGTAGAAATGGTGTTAAGTGTATGAAAGAAGGGTATTTATATGATGTCTTTACACGGCTGAAATTAGGTTTAAAATTGGACTGGTCCAAATTTTAGACGGATCAACACACAAAAAAATAACCTAGACGGGTGATACACTGTTTAGACGGGTGAACAAGTTTTGGATGGGTCAAACATTGTTTAGACGGCTGAACAAGTTTTGGATGGGTCAAACACTGTTTAGACGGGTGAACATGTATTGGACGAGCCATGTGGTCAATCAACAAAAATTTCAACACAAACACTTAGAGGTGTCAACAACTGCTGAGACGTGTCAAGTGATTGAGATGGTTGAAAAATAACTCATGTAAGGATGAGTCGTGTCAACAACTGTTAGGACGTGTCAACCACTGTTGAGACAGATCAACATTGTTAAGATAAGAAATTCATCATATGAAACCTTGGGACGTGTCAAACAGCATGGACATGTGTAAAACTGTTGGGACGGGTCATATTTATGAGACGTGTCAACATACTTGGTCGTGTCAACACTTGTGACCCAGCAGCATTAATCACATGTTAAGACGATTCATGCACTGTTGTGGTGTGTCAACTGTAATGAATAAATGAGATAGATTATCACAATTGAGACGTGTCAACTGTTGAGATGGGTCAACTGTTCGGACGTGTCAACATGATGAACCGACAAGCACAAATAGCATTGAAACGACTACACCTTGACTTGTTGACTTAACCCGGCTGCATAGTAACACATTGAGACGGTTCAACACTTCACACATTTTCACTTTCTATGACTGTTGACTTTCAAATAGTCAAGATTTGACAATTATTCTTCTGTATTAATTGCACATGTACAACTTTTGAAATAATTAATTGGCTTGACATCCTTAATTTGGGTTTCATTAATAATTAAAGACATGTCATTTTATTAATATCAATTGTAGATTAGGGCAAATAAACACATTTTAACACAAATTTATCATTTTTACACATAAAATTTCATTTTTTTTCTTTTGACTTGAAAAATATTGTACAACCAATTTCCAATATCCCGAAGCTTTTTTCAATAGATTTTAAATACTTGACCTTGGTTTATTTTAAACATGACCAATACATATGCATTCATTAAAAACTAGATCTTTCCATCCAACACATTTTTAGACATTTCCTTTTTCTTTTTGGGTTTTTTTTTTCAAACTTATTTCTCCTCCTAAACTTGAAATTTGTTGAAATTTTTAAGTTTACAAGGATTGTCGATAAATCATCAATGAATCCACATGCCTGCACACACAAAGCACACATAAAATTATATACGAATGCAATGCAATGAATCTATAAACTGTAGAGTGATCATACTAAAAATTATCTAAACATGTTTTAGCTTTTGAAATAGACAATTGATTTGTGTTTACTTACGTGATGATATGAAAACATACAAATTAGCTCGAGTTGGCACACTTACTCGTTCAGTAACATGATGATATTAAGGTTCGGTTAGAATGACTTATGTGACCCATATGTATACATATATCAAGCTATTTCCATATCTAGAACATACTAGAAATGCACTTAAACCAACTTAACTAGGTCATTTACAGCATAACAAGTGTGGAATGGGTTTTTCTATCTTATTGGATTTGATCCACTTTGGGATTCTTTTAGAATTCCTTCTTGAAATTATCTTTTGCTTGCGTTCCCTTTGGGAATCTCCTGAAATTCCATTGGAATTTTTGGTAATGGTCTACTTTGGGACTTTTTTCTGTTCCTTATTGAGAATCTTTTGCTGCACCTTAAGTGTTCTAGGTCTGTAGCTTACTAAAACAAAGGAGACTTCAGGTCTGTGGTCACTACAACAGAGAAGCTCAAAGATGCGGTTTCATCACACTTATGATATTCCCGGTGTTGTAAAGTAACATTTCAAGCAGTTCCATCCAACGAGATATCTAAAGACATGTATAACAATGAAACTTAATACAAAGCACATTAGTATTTAGATTTGTCAACACTAAACCTACTTTTTCAATTTAATTGCCTAAGCTGTCTAGCACATTAAATGACACTTATTAGTCTTTATTATTTGAAAATAATGTATCAGACAATAATCAGTGTAACTATCATTTCTCACATGGAAAGTCAGATTCTTATGATATGATGTTTCTTTTTGTTTTGTTTTCTTTTTCTATGCAAGCACACAAACACACATAACATAAGCAAAAAGACATGGTTATCAAGAATGACATCGACTTTATCAAAATTTTTGGATTTTTGATTTTCTGATTTTATATTTTGTTTTGTTTGATAAAAGAAATTCAAACCGTCCTGAAAAGAAGGATTTTGTAAAGAAATCTACCAGTTGTTTGTCGGTATGAACTTTAATCAAAATTATTAAACTTTTTTCAGAGTTGCCTCTGAGAAAATGGTAACGAATTTCAATATGTTTTGTTTTTTAGTGTTGGACAGGATTAGCAGTTATGAACACTGCAGCAGTATTGTCTATGTAAATAGGAGTTTTGAGAAAGTTAAACACGTAGTCAAGTAATAGGTTTTGAAGCCATAAAACGTGAGAACATCCTGCGATGCAGCAATGTACTCTACTTCTGCTATAGATACAGAAACATTGGTCTGCATTTTACATTGCCAAGAAACTAGTCGAGGACCTAGAAATTGACATCCAACTATGGTTGATTTCCTGTCAAGAGCACAACCACCATAATCACTATCAGAATAACTATATAATTCAAAATTACCGTCATAAGATACCATAAACCGAGATTAGGTTTCCCTTTGAGATATCTGAATATACGTTTGACGGCGATTAGGTGCGACTCTTTAGGATCTGATTGATATCGGGCACACACATACAACATACATGATGTCTGGCCTAGCTGCAGTAAGATACATCAGCAAATCGATCATTGATCTGTACAATGTCTAATCAACAGATTTTCCAGTTAGATCATGTTAGATCTTGCAGTTCACATCAGATGGAGTTCTAATAGTCTAACAATCTTGCAACTTGAACTTCTTCAACAGTTTGTCAATGAACTTTAATTGGTTGATGAAGATTCCATCTGCAGACTGTTTAACTTGCAATCCAAGGAAGAAATTGATCTCCCCAATAGAACTCATCTGAAATCTGGATTTCCTATTTTCCTCGAACTCTTTGCACATGGAAGGGCTTGTGGAACCACAGATGATATCGTCAACATACACTTGAACACACAGAAGATCTTCATTTTACCGATTTATAAATAAAGTTGGATCAATCTAACCTCTGGTGTAACCATGTTTTAGTAGATGTTTTACACAAAGCTTGGAGCTTGAGTAGCCCATACAAAGCTTTGCACAGCTTGTATATGCGATGCGGATACTCAGGGTCTTCAAATCCTGGCGGTTGCCTGATGTACACATCATCGGTAATAGGTCCATACAGAAATGCGCCTTTAACATCCATTTGATACACTTTGAACTTCATGAAGGATGCCTAAGCAAGAAAAACATGAATTTCTTCAAGTCGAGTGACAGAAGCAAACACTTCTTCATAGTGTATGCCTTCTCCTGAGTGTATCCTTGTGCAACAAGTCTCGTTTTATTTCTTATTACGATACCACGTTTATCAGGCTTGTTTTTGTACAACCATCTTGTACCAATAGCATTTTCTCCTTCAGGCAAATCCATTTTCTCCTTATGGTGTATGAGCATATCCACCATCATTAGGAGAATTTTGCTGACTTTGAATATCTGCTTGATTGTTTGATTATTGATCTTCTTGATAAGCTGAAGGACCTTGTGATTGGTTGGAGGATTCAACATGCGGATCATGAAAAGACATAAACAGATACTCTAGATTGAGATCGTCATCATCATCATCTGATTCATCACTGAATGATCCTAAATCTGCTAATGGCTTCTTTGATTTTCCTGAAAAATCAAACAAGTTAGAGTTGAAAGATTTGGATAAAGAATCTAAATCGAATAACCAATCGGGACCATGAGCCACTGATGGAAAAGAGTTTTCCAAAAACTGTACGTATAAAGTTTCTAGGACAATATTTGTTCTTCTATTGTAAACCCGATAGGCTTTGGAAACAGAAGAGTATCCGAGAAAGAAACCGTCATCAGATTTGGAATTAAATTTACCAAGTTGGTCACTTAGATTTAAAATCGTAACATGACACTAAAAGCTTTCAAATAAGAAATATTTGGTTTCCTTCCAAACATTATCTCGTAAGGAGTTTTATGTTTACCCTGAACCAATAATGTTTTGTTTTGTTTTGTACAAAGTAGGCGGTAGCAATAGCTATGTCCCAGAATGTGATAGGGATTTTGGCATCAGCTATCATGGATGTTGCAGCTTCAGTTAGTGTCGGATTTTTCCGTTCAGCAACTCCATTTTGTTGTGGAGTTCGTCGTGCATTAAACTGACGCGCAATTCCCTTTTCTGCAAAAAACGCGTCAACATTAGCATTCTTAAATTCGGTTCCATTATCACTTCTCAAGAATTTAACTTTTAAATCCAATAAATTTTCAATTTTAATGATGAGTTCTTTTAACAACTCAGCAGTTTCAGACTTGACATGAAGAAAGTACTACTACCCAAGAAAATCTAGTAAAATCATCAATGATGACTAAACAGTAAGATTTCTTTCCAACACTTTGGACATTTGTCGGTCTGAATAGATCCTTGTGTGGCATCTGTAGAGGTTTGGAAATTGAGTTTTGGAACTTGGACTTAAAAGACACTCTATGTTGTTTTCCTTTCAGACATGCAGAGTAGTGATCAGTTGTAGAGAACTTCTTCGATGGGATTCCTACAGCAAAATTTCCTGACACCAATTTGTTCATGTTCCTGAAGTTGGAATGACCTAGCCGTCTATGCCATAGCTGACTTTCATCATTCGATGCATGTGCAATGAGACAAGTTGATTCAGTCTCAACATCGACTTGAGACATTTCCAATTTGTATACATCTTGATCTCAAGGAGCTTTAATAACAACCCACTCACTTTCAATCTTGAAACCTAGTTTGAGTATGTAGCAAAAAGAATCATCAAATAAAGTTGAATACGATTTATCACAAATTTAGGAAACACTTAGCAAATTAAAGTTCAACTGAGCACAACAGTTGACTTTATCAAAGCTAATTACCCCATTAGATACAGTTCCTTCTCCAGTTATTTTTCCAACGGCATCTCCCCCGAACGCAACATATGTACCATTTTTATGCTTGAACTCTTGAAGCCAGGCATGATTGCCTATCATATGCCGGCTACACCCACTGTTAACAAACCATGAGTTGACAGGTCTTCTTGGGCGTACCTGTATTTTTAACAATTATCCGTTAGTGCAGTCAACCCAGGCCGAAATGGTCTTGAGTATTCCAAATTTATCCACAACAGTGAATTGTTGATATTGTAAGTTATTCAGATTTGGTTCAGTTGAGATATTTGGTTGAAATTTGTTTCTACAACAGGATTGGTTTGATTGCTTTCTTCTTAAAGCATGATACCTATCCTCTAAAATAGGTCGAGGTTGTTGTTATTTTTCCTTTGACCACCAACCATGACAGCTCTATGGCAGAAATCTGTTTGGCTGAAATTGCCTTGATGAAATATCACAAAAGGCATTTTTCTTAGAATTGATTCTTTTGAACAGTCTCGAACCAAAAGATTGATTTCTTTGAAAATTTGGGTAACTAATCCTTTCTTGAGGTGAGTTTGTTCGAAAGAAACAATCAGACGTGTCGTGATTACGTCTTTCACAGATATCACAGAACTTGTTATAATAACATTCCTCCGATGAATGATTCCTTTTGTTGCAGTAATGACAATAACTACTAAAGAAACACTCTGCAGTTTCATGGTTATAACGATCACATATCTCACAGTATCTTTTGCTGATTTTGAACAACCGATTATTAACATTAGATGTGGAACCAACAAGTGATTCTTTCACAACTTTGTGTGATTGTAATTTAATTTGCTTCTTCTTTAGAGATTGTGTTTGTGATTTCTGTTTGATTGGTAAAGATTGTGGTTTTGTTTTTGAAACAATTTTTTATTCTGAAACATCTTTCTTAGTTACCTTCTTTGATTCAAATCGTTTAACAGCGGAAGTCTTAAGACCTGAACATGTTTTTAGATCAGAGAGAGGTTTGATCTTAGAAATTGTTTGGTTACTTTGAGATGAATTCATATCAAATGTTCAAGCAGACACAAACTTCAATGGTTTTGTCAGATGTGACACAGTTTTTGACAAAGATTTGTTTGATTGAGCTTGGTTAGTTGTGATTTGTCACTTGATGACATTACAGATTTTCCTTTTTCTTGCTTTGATTTTGATTTATTGGTCGGCTTCTTTTAATTTTGTGATTTTGAAGTAGAAGCACCATCATTCCTTGTGGTTTGGCGTTGTTGAATTGTGATAGCAGCAAGTTCCTTTTGTTCTTTCTTCCACTTTAGAAATTCAGGATTATTGAATCCTAAGAATTCGCCTTCAGCCTCTGCTACCATTGATTTTTCCGGACTTCATTCTTCATAAACAACAACTTGTCCAAGATGGGAAGTGATTTCTCACTTTCTTGATCGTCGGCTTCTACAAGCACTACTTCTTCTTCCTTCACATTCTCAGACAAAATCTTCCCTTCATCTTTTTCTTCTGTGCTTCTAGATTCAAATTTAATTCTTTGAATTTCTTTGACCTCTTGTTCATTTTTAGGTGAATGATCAAATTGATTAAAGTTCTCCGTTAAAGTGTTTGATATTGATTCAGGTATTGGTTCATAACTAAAACCCAACCCTGCTTTGTTATCTTTCCGTTCACTTACCAATTTAGCTAAAATTGCTTTTGAACTTTTCACCTTTGTTAAATCAACTTGAGTTGCTGCATGAACAATCTTTTCAGTTTCAAGTGCTTTTGTCATTTCTTCAAGTTGTTTTGTGAACAATCTTATCATCTGAAATCTTATGATCATTTTTAAGCTTTTCATGAATCTTTTCATGTTTGCTCAATTTATCACAGATTTTAAATGAATGAGCAATGCATTCTTTGGAACAAAACCTGTTTCTAACATCATTAGGTAATTCAACATAAGTAGGAGGAAGTTCAGAATTTACCTTTGGTTGTTCAGATTCAGCAGACGAGAAAGATTCTTCTGATGTAGCCATAAGTGCAATTTTAGCTTCTGATTCTTCAGACAGATCAGACTTTGCACTCCAATCATAGGCTTTAGATTCTTGATTGTCATCATCAAGAGCTTTAACATCATCTTCTTTAGACCATTCTCCACTTCGATTTCACACACCAGAGCCAAATTAGAAGTGAGATCAGCAGTAAATTGTTCCGCATAAGCACTCCAGTCATAGCCATCTTTAACACTGATCACAAGTGCCTTAGTCTGATCTTCTGGTTGTTTACCTTCATCTTTTAATTCTGGCATAGGAAGACTTTGATACGGTTTCTGATGAAATCGTTGATTGCGATTTTGATAGCTTGAAGATTGTTGTGTATTCTGACTTGTTGAACTTGCCTGACCAATTTAAGTTTGATTCTTTGGTGCTTTACATTCCCTAGAAAAATGACCATAGCAGTTACAGTTGAAACATATGGCCTTTGATTTGTCAAAACCAACTGTCTTATTAGCACTTGGCTTGAAATTACGATTGACATAAGCATGCTTCTGTGTTCTTTATGCAACCATAACAATCTGCCAATTCAGATCCATCTCTTCAACATCATCAGGATCCATTTCAAAAAGGTCTTGAAGCACAACATCTAGTTGAGTTAGATGACTGCCTTGATAAGCTTGAAAGCTTGCCATGAATGCAGTGAAAGCATTCTTTGTTTCATCGACTTGTACCAGATATTCAAGACATCCTTAACTTTGCATGGCACTGAAGAACTTGAACTTTGAGTTTCAGATTGACTTTTCATCGGTTGAGATTAAGCTTTTGGTGGAGATTGAGATTGCTTGTAAATAGGAGAGCTTGTATGGTAAGTTGAATCTATATAGAAACTAGCACCAACGAACAAATCACCTTCATCTTCCGTTTTCTGACCATCTTGCACTAGAAAAACATTCTCAACTGTGTTTGAAGGATTCACAATGAACTTGTACTGAGCATGAGAACCATATCGGTCTGTATTCCTTGAACTTTCATCAACTTCAATTTTTTCTATTTTTGCAATAAGAAGATCTAAGTCCATTGGGAATTTCTCAGTATGCTTCTGCAAAGTAACTATATGTTTCCATGAAGATGGAAGGGCAACCAGCAATCTACATTTAAGTCTTGAAAATCTGTTTTCTCCCAGTATTTTTCATCTCAGTAGTTAGATGAACAAATCTATTCATCATCTGGTGAACAGTCTCTCCAGATATATGCTCTAACAGTTCCAACTGTCTCTTCAATTTTTGATTCTTGAGACTTCTTATCTGATAAGAATCCAACCTGATAAGAACAAATCACTTTAAGTGCCTTATACAGTGTATATCCAATCTGATAATAATCCAACCTAGACAACACTTGAAGTGGTAGGCCTTTGCACATCAAAGAATAAGCCTTACTGTCATTTTTCACTTTTCGTAAGTCTTCTCCCTGTAAATTATCTTCTGGATAAGGTTCTGTGGAGTCTTTGGTGTAGGTACTAGCAGCATCAGGTGCAAAAACATGAATATGTGGACCTTTTTCTATAGACTTACATAAATCATTTTCAATAGAACAAAAATGATGCTTCAATCTAATTGTCCAATTCTTGAAATCCACACGGTTAACTAACCTTGGTAGGATTATCTGAATCATCACTAGGAGCCATTTTAAAATTGATTAAGAAAATATTTTTGGTATTTTTGTTAATTTTGAAAAAAAAAAGTAAAATGGAAATTAAAAAAAATATAAGTAAAGTGATTAAAAGTTGATACGATGGAACAGTGAATCAAATAATGATGTTTGAAGATGACATGGCTAAACAGTCACACGGCGGAACAGTGATATGTCTGAATAGTCAGACGTCTGAAAGTCACACGTTTGAATGGTCACACGTCTGAGCAGTTGATCACATGACTAAGTAGAAGAATCTTGACCCGGCTGATAATTTCACACGGCTGAACAGTATTCATCTGACTAAATTAACTTGACACGGTTGAATAGTGACACGACCGTCTAAAACTTGATGACACCGCTGAATTGTAACCCGGAAAACACTGAAAAATTCTTGACACGGCTTGAATAACTCTGACCCGACTGAACAGTTATGTGTCTAAACAGTATCACCCGGTTCAACAGTAAACTTTAAATTTTAGAATTTTTATGATTTTAACCAGATTAACAGGACTCAAATCCTTCACACGTCTAACAGGAAATTAATTTTGGTACAAATTCTAAGTCCCGACACTTTAAAATCATCAATCACAGCCTTGACACGGCAAAAGCATCTTCATCACACAGTATGAGCATCATCATCAAATTTTCACTAATTCTTAAAAATTTGTTGAATTTGTCCAAAATTCACACACAAGCTATATAATCACTCGATTAACAACCCTATGTATCAATCAATCTCAAACAACATCCTTAGATTATGATTTTGGTCAAATTTATCGAACAGTTTTGTATATGATTTTACTTAATTCTTCTGATTTAATCTTTTCTGAGTGAAATCAATGCCTATGTTGTGAATTACAAACGGTTAGGATGATAGATCGAAGCTAATTTCAATAACAGATCGTGAAAATATCGATTGAGCAGTTTTTGAGTGTTTTTGCTTGATGAACAGTGAAGAACACTTCAAAATCAACAACTCTGTTACTAATTGACAGGTTCAATTGGATCGAACCTGCTACAAAATGAGATAACAATCACAAATCTATGTAAAGTAACAATAATCAACACACGAATACTAAAAATTCTCTTTGTATTGATGATCAGAAGGTTACAGTACAATAGGTGCAGAAAGGTGAAAACAATCGTACTTGATCACTCACTCTATAACCTAGCAACCTATAACCTAGCAACCTATAACAATTTACACCCTAAACAAAACAAACTATACATATTAAGACATATTAAATCTTTCTAGACAAAATACCTAGCCTAAAAAAAACTCTTAACATAAAGCCTAGCCTCATGCTTGATTGAACGACGAAAAAGAGGAGAAAAAGAAAGTTTTGAAGCCAAAAGTGAAGTTTGGAAGATCAAACAAAGGAACAGGATGAAGAGTCGATTGCTTGCGTTATCCGGTTCTCCTATCCCTTTGTTTTTCCTTCATTCTACCATGTTTTCATACTTTGAACTTGTGTTTATTTTTTATGAATATGGTTGTTGGCTAAGCTTTTTAGACTACCTAGACTAATGATGAACCGTTGTTGAATGTTTGAATGTATTTTGGTTTTGTTTTATTATAAATGTTATGTTTTGAGTAAAAGTTGAATTCTAATTCTTTTTATGCATGATTGTATGTGGGAATTCGGTTGTATACTTTATCATTCTACTTAATTCTTGATGATCGTCTCTGTCATGGCATAGGATTTAGTTTTATTTCATTAACTATGTGTTATGAATGTCATGGTTAAACTACACTAAAATCATAGGAATAATAATGTTAGATGGTCTAGTGAAAATGTGCAGCTTTTATAAGTAACCATGAGGGGATTAGACTTATTGAAATTCTTGTTTGGTTAACTGGATAAGTTAGGATATTCATGAGAAGTCTGTTTAGATTTAATTCAATCTTGTTTGTCAAATCAAATGAATGCTTTTCAATTGGCTTTGGGTTTCGTTCCGTGAGGTATGAATTCGAGTCAGGTCACTTATACATAATTAGACTAAACACCTATGGGGGAGTTTAACTAATAAATGGTGTTCGTAATATCTTAATAGAAACACGTAAGTTTCTTCTCGAAACGGGTCGCGGGTCCTATCTAGTGGTATCTTTAAGTAAATATTTTAAAGTCCCAGTCCATTTGCAAACAATTCCATCTACGTGATAATTAAAACAACGGGGATTCGAGTCTAGGTGGTTTATTCATTTCTCTTTATTTCATCTTTCGTCTTCGTTCTAGTTAACTTTTTTTATTTAATCATTTTAATATTTCAAAGCAAAACCCCATTTTACAAACAACAATAATTGATGTCCGTGTCTTTGAGTTGAATCTTAATTAGTTAATTTAGTTGTGATATATAGAGTCTGTGGGTCGACACCCGGACTTACGTTCACTATATTACATTCGACCGGCCCACTGCTGCTTGTGTATGAAATAGTTATCGAGTCTAGGTTTTTATAAATTTAAAGCTTTCGTGTTTAGTATTTTATATATATATATAAACATATATATATATGTATATTTATTTGCACGAATCAAATTTTTGGCGCCGTTGCCGGGGACTCTTGGTCATTGCGTTAAATTAACTTTTGAGGTCTTAACAACTATCTGCTTTTTGTTTTGCTTGTTTGAGTCATAGGAGTCAGTAATTGTCTTTATTGCTTTATGTGTGTTCTATTTTGTTTTTCACTCTCCGTGTTCCCACATCTGCGTTTGCACGGACCACTGAAGTGTACTGTTGAAGGAGTTGATCTGGGAACTGAAGTAGTAGATGTCTCGTCTGCGGAGGTTAAGGTAAGTGTAGTAAAACTTGATTTCACCCCACACCCCTCACCGCACAACTCAGCACCTAGCAGTCCTTGGTCCACGATTGGAAAATAACATAATTGTCCCTCAACAGGCATTCAACGGTTTCATCGGAAGCCATTTGTCCATCACAGCGCCTGAGATCACGAATCCTAATTCATGGCAGATTCCGTCATACATCATGACGGTCCTTGCTAACACTCAATTTCACCAATCCTAATTCATGGCTATCTGATGACACAATCTCTCTTCATCTGTTTCCATTCTCACTTGCGGATCGAGCTATCACCTGGCTCGAATCACAAGCAGAGGGGACGTTCAGAACGTGGGAAACACTTCGTTCAGCTTTTCTGAACAAGTATTTTCCACCCGCTAAGGCATCTCGTCTCGTTATCAGATCCACTCTTTTAGAATGAAACATGATGAACCCTATTACAAAGCTTGGGAGCGATTCCAAAATTTGATATCTCGATGCTCCCAACATGGGGTTTCACCGTGGGCTGTAGTCGAGAAATTTTATAACGGGTTAACTTATGAGACAAGAACCCGTTTTGATACTTCTACAGGTGGGGATCTGATAGGTAAAATGAATATAAATTAGTGTAATGAACTATTTGAGTGTTTTACCTAGGCCGAGCATGAACAACAGTCCGCTAACAAGAATTCCATTCCCGTCAATTGTACCTCCTTATCCACTCGAGGTGTGCACCATGTTAGCATGGAACCTAGAGTAGCTGTTGCGCTAGAGAATTTGACTCGAGAGATGAAAGATATTAGGGCTAAGGTAGATAAACGTGAACTGTGTCGTGGTGGTCATTGTACCTTCTTTGATGTCTAGGGAGGAACATGTAGAGTTTGTAGCTAATCAAAATAGGTTCCTAGGTAACAACAATAATAGTAATTCTATTTGGAACTGAAATTGAAACTTTAATAGCAACTCTAACTGGTGCTCTTCAGGTGCCCCAACTGGTTACCAACCTATTATAACAGTAATTCTAAACAAGGGGTGGGTAGTTCGTTTGGTTGAAATGGTAGTGAGCAGGGGTCTAGTGATAGTATGGGTAGGATGTGATGATAAAATTTGCATGGATCATTCTTCAACTGAGACAAACACTCAATAGACCAATTATGTACAGGTTACAAGTGATCATCCAAACATGTCGAAAGGTAAGTCCAAGGAAATGTATTTCACTTTCAGTGATTCTGACTCAAATATGTCAGAATGTGATGAAGAAATTTCCATGGATCATGCTCCCACAGAAAAAAAAATGTTTTATATCTTAGTGTTTTAGATGTGGGAAAGATGATCATGTTGTTAAAAATTGTCCGAAGCTTGTCCACAATAGTGTAAATAACTATAGTTTAAAAAATAGATTTAGTAATTTTGTAAATAACCATTTTTGTACTAATCTTTCATTTTGAAAACCCAAGTTGGTTAACACAAGGGTTCCTATCTCTAACTATCATCTTTTTTGTCTATTATGTGTTGTCGGGATCATTCGAGAAGGCCTATCAATAGTCTCTGGCATGTTGATAGCGGATGTTCGATACACATGACAGAATTGAAGGATCTTCTGAAAAACCTTAGGTTTATAAATGGTGGCTATGTGGCATTTGATGGAGACAAGAAAGGAGAAAAGATGATTAGTCAAGGAAAAGTATCAAATGGATCATTAGCGCTTGACAAAGTCAACTATGTTCCAGAGTTACATTTCAATTTATTAAGCGTTTCTTAGGTTTGTGATAAAGATATTCCTGTACTTTTTAAATCTGATGAACGCTTGTTTCTTAAGCCAGAATTCTCAATTCCAGATGACTTGATTGTTATGCGAGCTCCCAGAAAGAATGGCACATATCTGCTCAACATGAATTCAAAAGAATCTACGTCAACAATGACGTGCCTCCAGCCAAAGCATCTTTATCCGAATATTTTCTCTGGCATTGTAAAATTGGTCATGTTAACTTTAGTAATATAAATAATTTAGTTAAATATAATCTTCTCAGGGGTTTGTCACTAAAAGATTTTTCTGTTGTACAGAAATGTATGGCATGTGCAAAAGGGAAACAACATAAGAAATCACATAAACTCAAACTTATAAATTCAATTTCCAATCCTCTTGAATTACTACTTGCTGATCTCTTTGGACCTATTGGTGTTAAGAGTATTGCTAAGAAATCTTATTGTGTTGTCATGACAGATGATTTCTCTCGATACTCATGGGTTAGCTTTCTTGCATACAATGGAGAGATTATTGAAACTTTCCAAAAACTAATTCTAGAGATTGAAACCATCAGCAATAAGAAGTTGAAGGCCATCAGAAGTGACAACGGAACAGTGTCCAGAAATCATATTTTTGACTTATTTTATGAAGAAAAGGGAATCTTAAGATAATTCAGCGCTGCAAGAACCCCGAAACAAAATGGGCTAGCTAAAAACAAGAACCGCGCTCTTATTGAAGTAGCCAGAACGATGCTAATTGAAGCAAAGCTTCCCATTATTTTCTGGGTTGAAGCCGTGAATTGTGCATCTTATGTCCTAAATTGAGTTTTGATAGTAAAGGATATGATGAAAACTCCGTAAGAACCGTTTCACAAGCGCTAACCATTGATTGATTTCTTTCACTCGTTTGGATGTTCCTACACTCTCTTAAATACCCAAGCTCAAAATTAAAACTTTGGTGCAGATTCTGATGAAGGCTATTTTGTAGGTTATTCTTCTTCTCAGAAAGCACATAAGGTCTACAACAAGCGCACCAGAATTATGCAAGAATCTTTTTATGTAGATTGGCAGGAATCAAATGTCCCTAACACTGGATCAGACCCTGCATGGTTTTATGACGCAACCATTGTCTTCAATTCGTTCAACCTACCTTCTTTTATTGAAGACGAAGATGTTGCTCCTGAACCTTCACCTATTTCACCCGGCAACTTGATATTCTTATAGATATATCTCACCCATTATCTTCAACTCTGTTGATCTACAACCATCGATACCATCAGTCACACCCGATCTTCACACACCCACGTTTGAATATCTTTATGTTCCATCTTCTCCAATCAATTATGTTCCTGCTGCAGTTACTTCTAATGCAAGTTATAAAATGCTGAAGAATCACCCTCATGATCTTCTCATTAGATCGATTTCTAACTGTGTAAGAACTCTTCATTAATCCAGGCTCATTAATGAATGTTTGTTCTCATGTTTCTTATCTCAGATTGTTCTGAAAAACATCAAAACGGCCCTACAAGATCCAAGTTGGGTTGAGTCAATGCAACATTAGCATCAGCAATTCAAAAAGTTAAAAGTATGGGAATTGGTTGACCTTCCGCAGAACAGATATCCAATGGTACTAAGTGGGATTACAAGAATAAGCCAGATAACCGTGGTGTGGTAATTCGAAATAAAGCTCTTTTGCTCCTTCAAGGGTTTGCATATGAAGAAGGGATCGACTACACCGATGTCTTTGCTCATATGGCTAGAATTGAAGCCATTCGTTTATTTTTGGCTCACGATGCACACAAGAATTTCAAAGTATATTAAATGGATGTCTAATTTGCATTCTTGTATGGAGATACAGATAAGGAGATATACGTGTGTCAACCACCAGGTTTTGAGGACCCCGATTTTCCTGATACTGTCTATAAACTGGATAAATCACTTTATGGGTTGCATCAGGCCCCTCGTATTTGGTACGAGACATTGACTCAATACTTGTTGAGTAAAGGGTTTATCCGATGGACGATCGATATGAGCCTCTTCAAGAAAGTGATTGGTGATGACGTGTTGATGGTGCAAGTCTATGTCGAGGACATTATCTTCGGTTCATCAAATGGAGAAGCTATGCCGAGAGTTTCAGGAAGTGATTAAAGAGATATTCGAAACGAGCATGATGGGAGAAATGTGTTTATTTCTTGCATTACAAGTTGTGCAGAAACCTAAGGGTATAATCATACATCAAGAGAAATATATCCCATAAATTTTGACAAAATACAAAATGGATGGTTCTTCTCCTGAATTGTCTCCTTTCACCGCTCAGACCTGTCTTACACCAGATGATTCCGGCAAATCAGTGGATGGACATCGATACCGATCAATGATTGGATCACTAATCTATCTTACTGCTAGTCGGCCAGATATTGCATTTGCCGTCAGATACTGTTCAAGATATCAAGCTAATCCGAAAGAGTCACATGAAAAGGCAGTGAAGAGGATTTTCGTTATCTTAATGGCACCCCTCTGTTGGGATCCAAATGGAGGAAACTTTGATCTTCACTCATAGTCATACAGTAGCCACGGAGAATGTAAGCTCGATAGCAAATCTGTGACCGGAGGATGTCAATATCTGGGGGACTATTTGGTATCATGGCAGAGCAAGAAGCAGACTGCAGTTTCATTATCTAACGGTGAAGCAGAATACACAGCTGCTTCCATTTGGCATTGCCAAGTTTTATGGATTCAACACCAGATGATGGATTATGGGATCAACTTCCTTCAACTCCTCTATTTTGTGACAATGAAGTGGCCATCGGAATTGCAAAGAATCCTATTCACCACACTAATACAAAGCACATCGAAACCCGAATCCATGCCATCCGTGATTCACAGGAGAAGGGCTTCATTGATATAATTACATCGACACAAAGAATCAAAAAGTAGATCTTTTCACAAAATCATTCGATAAACCACGTTTTTATGAACTGATCAACATGTTGGGTCGTATAGCATTCTATTCAATTCTGATGATGTTTGTAAATAAAGAAAAAAAAAACATCGTTTTAAAACATCATCACTTATATTTTTTTTAACAAAGATTTCATGTCCCATATCTCTTCATGACGATTTGAGTCTTTTACTTTGGAAATTTTCAATTTTTATGCTATAAAATAGAAATATTGGGGGAGAATTGATATAAATGGAAATCACCTTATATCAATAGTTTATTTTATTTTGGCATGTTTATTTTACAGTGTAAATATTGTATGTCTTTTCAGGTTTGTATGGAAAGTGTCTGAAGGAGGTCATTGGATTATGTGGAGATATGTCAAGAGGCTCAGCTCGAAGACAAAGTAAATATTAATGCTTTGATCAAATAAAAATTCAAAGAGTTCAATGATGATAATGGTCATTTTCACGATCAGTTGACCTGCACAAAGTGATAATTCTTGACAAAACAAGGGTTGAGAGTACTTGGTTGATCCTAAATGAAAACAGGCTAATCTTTATGAGTTGGGTGGGTAAACTAATAAACAGTGAATCTGAAAAGTAGACTCTCTGGTGATAAACTAAATACATTTATGCAAGTTGTGGTAAATGTTTAAAGATTTATATATTTAAAGTTCCAATTTTACCCTTCCTCTTTAAAATTCTATCCCTTGTATTTTTTGTAGTTCTTTAGTTCTCAACTTAAAATGAGTTCTCTCTTGAACCCTACCCTATATATATACATATATATATATATACATATATATACATATATATATATCTATATATATATATACATATATATATACATATATATATATATATCTATCTAATAAATCAAACTTTTAGGGGGCAATTTTTAGAGGGAAATTTTTTTTAATCTATAATAGGAAGTTTTAGAGGGAAAATATTAAGTTTCATGCAATGAGTTGATGGAGCTCCTTAAATATTAAATATTTACAAATTACAAATTTTTAAACATAATAATTCTAATTTCTTTATAAATATTATTATTTAACCCGTGTGTAACACACGGGTGTTAAACCTAGTATATATATATATATATATATATATATATATATATATATATATATATATATATATATATATATATATATATATCGTTTGATGCTTAAGCTGCTAGAAATATAATACCCTCCTAATTTAGCAAATTGTATAATACAATCCAAAATCGCATAAAACCTAAGCATTATGTTTAGCTAATCCACGATAATCTAATTAAAACAACTCACATCAAGTATTAGTTTTCTTTAAACCCTTTCGAAGTAATATGTTGTTACTAAAATTTCGGGACGAAATTTCTTTTAATAAAGGGAAGATGTGACAACCAAAAAATTTTCTTTTCTTTTCTTTTCTTAAATTTCTTTTAATAAGGGGATGATGTGACACCCGAAAATTTCGGGTAACGCCTTTAACCAACGTTAACAAATTCTTTCAACTTGGAAATCCTATCTAGTATATTACCACAATAATTAATTAAAAGTATAAGTTTAACTAAATAAATATTTATTACAAAAAAAGATTGTAACTCGAGCAATTATCAGATCACAAAGAGTGATGTTTAACCGTTAGTAATTCAGGGAATTACTAGCTCACACGACTCGAAAGCGTTGGTAAAGAATTGGCGTGATGAGTTCTTAAATTTTATACGTCGTACAAATTACGGGTTTGAATTGAGGTGTATTTGAATAACTTTGGGAACACGTTAGATTAAGTTCAAAGTATAAGGACCATTGTGCAAATTTAAATTCTTCATATTAAAACCCAGCCCCCCACCCGTCGTCACCTTCAAACCGTAACCCTAAGTTGTCGTTGTCAACTTCCAGAAGCTAGCTCCTCCGCCATCCCTAATCACCATGGCAACCACCTCCGTAGCAACCTCTGCCACCATGATGTGAGTCGTATGGTATATGAAAATGATGTAAGGATCAGAAATCAGGTTTTAAATTGTAAAATGTAATAACCCAACAAGTTCACACAATCGGCAAGGATACCGGTCGTATGTAGCAAGTTAAGTAAGTCGGGATATCGTACCCAAAGGTCTAAGTTTGGCGTCCTTTAATACTGAATCTCTATCGACTTCTAACCGATGTAAAAGACTTGGATTTTTAAATATAAAGACTATATTAAACAAACAAGAGACAATTTATCTAAAATTACCTAAAAATAACATTTAGAATTAGAAAAATTATCTAAAATTAACTAACGGTAAAAATTTAACTAAAATGTAAACTAAAGACGGAAATAAGCTAACCGAGAACTATGAGTGAAATGATGACTACTTAGGCGGGAATCCTGATGATAATCTGACAACTCTCAGCTTTCTGGATATGTTGGCACCAGATCTGAGAATATATCTACTCAAAACAATCGAACACATCAGTACCTACTACTAATGTCTCGTGCGTTCTAGAAAGTCCTGAAATAAATATTGGAAGCTCACATTATGAGGAATGTCTACAAATCACTCCAAGGGATCCTAAACTGGCTCACCTCTCGGCTAACTAGTCCATTATCCTAGAAACTAACTTAATCAGTAAACTAAATAACGAGATCAATCGACTGATGATAAATCAAGACTAGATAACACAAGTTGCTAGTTTTATAAAGCAAAACCTACTGCCGTAGTGTTTTAACCCAAACCAACTAACAAAAGGATGAAATCTACAAACCCTCACTTTCCGGTAACGAGTCCGGCTGGCACATCGGCTCAAATCCACAAATCAATCTAAACTTATGAGTATCTATACCTAGATCTACCCAAATGATGATTTTATCAAGCGGACTAAATACCCAAAATGTGAACTTTACTATCAAGTTATCAAATCAAGACAATTTTATCCACAATCAAGTCAAAATCTCAACATGAATCAGAAAATCAACACACATATTGCATACAAGATCATCATAAACCAATTTTCTCACCTTGAACATCCATCCAACATATCATAAACAACCAAAAATCATCAAAATATCATCATTCACCCACAAAGCCAAAGTACTCATACAAGATCTAGCCAATAATCATCATTACAATCATCAAATCAAGTATAATAACTAGATCTAACATGATAATGTCTAAATGGAAGTAATGATCAAAAGAAGAGTATTTTAGATACAACCAACCAACAAAACTTCACCAATCTTCAAATCGAATGCTTGATCTTTATCAATTTATCCATAAAGTCATCAATCCAAGCTTAAAACTTCAAGATCCATCTTCTAAACTTCAAGATCAAGCTTCAAATCTCTAAGTTTAGCTTCCAAATCCTTGAATCAAAGCTCAAATATGCTTCTAAAGCTCCAAATCAACACCCAAGATCACCACAAATACATCTTGCTTTGTTTTCAGCCATTTTTGAGTTTTTAGGAAAGAAGTGATGCCCTAAAAATGTGTAAAATATTGTTTAAATAGTGATTTTTTAGGGTGTTTCCGCCTGTATTCGATGCGCCCCTCTTCACATAGTGATGAGGGGTGTATCTTGTTGCCAGTGCAAAATTATGACGAGCTGACAGGACGATGCACCCCTTTTCATCATGTGATGAGGGGTGTATCGTTCATTTTGAATTTGCTATAACTTTTTGCTTGGGTGTTGGTTTTTGCTCAAACTTCTTTCGATTTCTACTCGTTTTTGTCCCGAATCCGCTTTAATTATTCAAGCCTACCTAAAACAAATAAAAATTAATAAATAATAACTAAAGATATTTACATAAAATGAGGTTAAATGTGGTAAAATATATATAATCAAACCATGTGTTTCCAACACATCAAATATCCCCACACTTAACGTTTTGCTTCTCCCTAAGTAAAATATTTACAATCACATTCGACACAATTCCTAAACAAATACGCCTCCATTGAGTAAAATCAGGGACGAACCGCGGAATCCCTAACTTTATTATTATGTTTATTATAACGATCAAAGATTTATAACCCAACTAGCACAGTGAAACAATTTTAAAACCAAGGGCCTACCCAATCAAGTTTTGTTTACCTTCAAGTATCAAATTATGCATATTTGCACCCCTTATTATCACTCAATCACTCGGCTAAATATGAAATTTGAGAGTGAACTCTCAATACCAATTAAAGTAGTGCAATATAAACATAAGCTTGTATGTCAATCATATCTCCACATATTGACAAGAAATTAACAAGAATCAAGAGGTTTTTATTTGGGTTGTAACATGGCTAGGGCTAAGGGTAGGATAAACAAAGGAAAAACAAACGAAAAGTGCTAAAACCCGGCTTTGTTAACATCTAAACAATCAAAACATTCAACTTATAATTAAAAATCAAAACTTGGATCAAACTTAGCATTTATATATGCCTTCTACCTATACACAAACTTCTAAAAACTTCCCAAAATGTCAAACTACTAAAAACAATAAAAAGCCTTGTTTAAACACAAACTTAACCGGATTTTCAAACACTTGGGTCAAAACAAATAAGGTTTAATATAAACGAAATGAAAAAGGCTAAATGGGTCAAAACAAATAAAAAAGCTAAGGCTCAAACGGGGTAACTAGGGGGTAATAACCAAAAAAGGTTAAGGAGTATATGGATCAGATAAGTGAATCCTAAATGCCTCAATCATTTTCTTGTTTTTATTTCAAGTCTAAGGTCTCAAAATGCATCAAAGCATACAAGTTCTATAATTGCAACTACAATAATGGTCAAACACTCAACAAAAGAATATTGTGCATATATATATATATATATATAATCATGTAAAGCTTAATAATTAAGCTCAAATCATCACAAGACAAAGGTAGGAAATAATGATACAAGTAAAGCTCAATCTTTCAACCGTCCGGTTCACTACACTATCCTAGGCATCCCAACACTTTATTTTTCATTAAAAAGGCTAGTTAGGTCGACTCTTTTCGTTTTAATTAGTTATATTATATGTAAAAGTTAAGAGCCCGCAAATCCAAACCGACCAACCTTTTTTCAACGAATGACATTGAATGAGACACGCCTTTTTATAAAAAAGTGACAAAAACAGGACAAGCCTTTTTAAAGAAACTAACATTTATTCTATTTTTGTATTTTTCAGAATTTTCCAATTTTTAATGATTTTATAAGTTTGTTTTTCATTTTTTTTATAGAAAAGGTGAACCGAACAACTCCCGAATGGAGATTGAGTACGGGAGTGGCTATATTGGAAAATAACAACTAAAAAGCTAGCTATAAAATCTATCCCCACATTTGAAACACCCATTGTCCCCAATGTATGAAGCAAATATAAAAATAGAGAGAAAATAAAATAAAGACAAAATGAAAACTAATACTCCCCTGATGTGCGGGCCCACGGGGGCGGCAGAATATATATATATATATATATATATATATATATATATATATATATATATATATATATATATATATATATATATATATATATATATATATATAACCCACGGGGGCGCAAGAAAAGAAGATAAAAATGATGACTTGTGTGAAAAGATCTCTTCAAACTAATAATATGATAATACATCTCGTGCTCACCTCATAGAGAATATCCATCACAGTCAAATAAGATAGCATTAGAATATATACAAGAAAGATAATCATAATAAACGAAAATAAATCGTAGAAGATAGTAAAATATTTTTGGATTTTCATAAAAGAAAGGTTAAAAGTAGAATCTTTTTTGTGTTTTTGTTTTTTTAAAAAAGATCTTAAAAAATATTTTTGTAATTTTGTGTTTTTTCAAATGTTTTTTTGTTCGTTTTTTTTATTTAAAAAGGAAAGATGTATGTACAAGAAAATCTAAATCTATTAAAAGCAAATACTAATCATATTAAAACTAGATTAACCTATAAATAAAACTAAATAAAGCTAAAATATTCTAACTATTATATACACGGGAGGTGCTCCTCTATCAATCTCTAACAAACTCACGTGGGATCCACACGCCTCTACTTGTTGTCACCCCGTGACCTCTCACCCTCATTCCTGGTCCATGATTAACTACTTGCATCCCCACACTTTCTCTAGAATAACCCGACTCACTCCTTCTCACCGATGTAGCACACGTGTCTGTCTGGGAAAGTGTATCACGCTAAGTACTCGGATCTGTAGTCATACCACAAGCAGCAAAGGTCACATGATAATCAGCGACTCGAAGAGTTAGTTTAACATCAAGGACATCAATCAATGCCCTTGAGGTAGCTAGGAAAGGGCGACCTAAGATCAAGGGTACTCTCTTATCTTCTTCCATGTCTAGAATGACAAAATCCACTCGAAATATGAATTTGTCAATCATCACCAATATATTCTCGACGATGCCGGTTACTTGATGGATCTGTCTGCGAGCTGGATGGCCATCTGTGTCGGTCGTGGTTCTCCTAGGTTTAACTTAGTAAAAGACATCAAATTGATGCTAGAACCTAGATCAGCAAGGGCGTTGCTGAAGGACAAACTACCTATATTGCAGGGAAGGGTGAAACTCCCTGGATCAGTGTGCTTGTGAGGTAGTTTGTTATTGAGAACTTTGGTCGACCACACCTCACTTAATGTGACCTCTGAGATCTGATCAATGTTCATCTTGGTCGCCAGCAAATCTCTCAAATGCCTCATATACACAGGCATATGTTGTAATGCCTCAATGAAGGGCAAGTTCACTTGAAGCTGTCTAAGCATCTCAAGTAAATTACCATAAATCTATGTTGAGTCACCCTACTAGGATATGGAAGCATTCTAAGATCAATGGGTGGCTCAACTAACGGGTCATACCTCTTCCTCCTCCTCACTGCTCGTCCCTCAGTAGATTTCTCAACTACTTTTGCAACTACTCTCTCATGCTCATGTCGCTCAACTACTCTCTCAAGATCAATTAACTCACTCCCTAATGTATGTGGAACTACTTGCTTCTTCACACTCACCTCAAGCTCTGCTGGCTGTGCTATACTTATTGGGCATAGCCCCAGTTGCACCATGCCAGCAGGAGCTCGTAACTCAACTCTTTCGAACTCATGATGTATGTCTTGTTGTACTTCCATTGTTGGTTTGTCGTACAACAGTGCTTCTAGCTCAGCTAAATCACTCTTCGAGTCAAACTTCATTCAATAACAGCTGGTATATTTATCAACTTATCACCAAAATCTTCCTCCCATGAGTAGTTCACACAATTCACCGAGTATGTGGCAGGTCACACAATCTCATCGACTGTCCAACTGTTCCTTGTAGAGATAGACATCACGTGAGCCTGAGCATTCGTGTTCTTCTCAGTCTGAGCTGGAAGCACCTGGCTGCCTCTCAGTCAAAGAACTCTCGATCTGACCCAAAGTATGCTCCAAATTCTTCAACTGTGTGCCCTGGCTGTGGATCATCATATCATACTCTCTAAACTTTGCGTGCGACTCTTGCTGATGTTGGGTCTGTTGTGTCATAAACTGTGTCAATGTTTGAGCCTCCTGCGCCATCATTTCCTCTAACGAACTCTTTCTCTCACCCTGCATACCACTGCTCGAACCTCCGCCATGGTCTTCATATGATCCCCCCCTAAACTACTACCCTGACCCGACGCTGCTCGAATCCTGATGGATTCTAATTTCTCAAACTAAATCCAGGATGGTTCTTCTAATTAGGATTGTAAGAATTGCTAGAAGTAGTATTCTGAACCCTTGTCTGACCACTGGAATAATCACCCTGACCATAAACACCAATAGACTTGCCCCCTGTGTAATTAACGTGCTTGACATCGTTGGTGGGGGCAATCGGACAATCAACAGTATCATGTGCACCTCTACAAATCTCACAAGTCTATGCCTTCTTCTTCTGCAAATCTTTCACCATCTTTTTCAACGCCTCGACCTGTGCTAACAAAGTTGTATTGGAATCAACCTGAAGTACTCCACGCGGTGTGGAAGTAACTGGAGCTCGAGTATTCGGGTACTCAAAACTGCTCATGGCAAGATCCTCAAATAAATCATTGCACACCTCAGCAGTCTTGGTGGTCAAAGATCTAAAGTTTACCAAGATTTGAGACACTCATCTATATTGAGTTAGGTTTTCTATTATAATAATCACCATGCGATTTAAGAACCCAATGTTCAATGTTTCACTTGAGAAGTCACAACACCCATAATTAGGAAAATCCAATTTGAAGTGAATAACAAGTCATAAGACTAGAATCGTCTTATTGGTATTAATTAAGATTAGAAGGATAAACAACGTCTTTTACAAGAAACCATTAATAAGGTTTGCATACGTGTGCATTACCTTAAAATCTTATGGCTTTACTTACTAATAGCTATAATTAGTCTTTCGAGAATGGTATTGATGTTTAAACTCTTTACCAACTTGTAGAATTATAGTTGGATCATTCGTGTAGAAATAAATAAAGTTTACGTTTGGTGCTCAATAAAAAAAAGTAGCACTTCTTGATCAAATGAGCTAAATAGACGCAAGTGTTTGAACACTTGACTGAAGAAAATCAGAACTGGCTATATTATCGAGGATAGTCACAAAGAGACTAGAATTTAGGGAAAGGTAATCCATGTGAAAGGACAAAAGAGGTCAAATTCAAATTTTAGAACGTGCGATGAAAGCCCTATTGAATACTTACGAGTTATTAAGGATAATCACAAGGCGACTCGAGTTTAAGGAACCAATCGATTGAGGAGATACTTTATTATTGTTTGACGTGAATTCATAATATTCATTAGGATTATCGAATCATTCCCCTAATAGGTAAAAGTGAATCATGTTTCGTCGCTCTTCTCGGTCGTATGTCCTTCAATGAGGCGTTTAGTTCAAGTATCTAGCGACCATCGATTCGTATATGCATAACTAATATATAAGTTATTCAAATTTATATATTGTATTACATTTGTTCATTTAAGCATTAGTCAACACAACGGAATTTCCTAGAGTTCAAAAGTATAATAATTCACAGTTACATAGGCCAAAATGTAACTGTCAATTACTTTACTGGATCATTCTAGTATTCTCCCATCACAAATCATAATGTCGATTTTCTTTTGGGTTTTGTTGTTCTTATTTAATTGTTCATTTCATTCGACCACTTTGTAACTATCAAACTTTACAATTTCTCCAATCATTAATAGTTTGTTGTGGACAACAAGTATTTGCTAATGGTCTAACCATTCTTTTTGTCCTAACGGGACGTGTAAGGGGAGATTTAAGCTTCGTGTATTTGCAAGTTCGACTCAATAACTATCCTAAAGGTAATGCTTATAAAATGTTGAGTAGGTTTAAAGACCTCTACTAGTTGTTGAGTAGGCTATCAAACCTCTACCGCATGTTGAGCAGGTTATCAAAACCTCTGCTAGTCGTTGAGAAAGTTATCAAAACCTCTACCAACCATTGAGCAGGTTATCATAACCTCTACCAGTTTATTAAGAATCTTATCTAAACTTCTAGCGGTTGTTGAGCTGGTTATATTAAAACTATTATGTTGTCTTAACTGTGAGATAAAAGTGAACTTGTTGTTCATGGGAATTCCACTTAGTCTAGTTGTGATATTGTTCAAACTAGTTTTTCTTAGTTAAGATTAAGCCAAACATAGTTATCTAAGGCTCATCATGTAACATACATGATATATATATATACACAATTACGCACACAAATTTCCTTTATAATGGCAAATTGTTTATTTAGACTCATTCAAACTCATGAATGTTAATTATATATTTCATGAATTAAATATTTATTTAAAATTATGATTATAAATAATAAAAATGTCAATGTGTTTTATTTAAAATATATATATATTTCAACCAATAACTCATGAAATTGACATTTATAGCTACTCGTTTTCCAAACGAGCAAAATTGCACATTTTTTTATGACCAACATATTTTTTTGTTGTATTAGAGTCTTTTCTTTACCAACACTATATGTTCACATCATCATGTAATCTCATATTATAACTAATACTTTAAAAGAAATCATTTTATCACATAGTTCCAACTAGTTTCATACAAAACGTATTATTTCGACCAAAACCGTAATATTTTTCACAGCTAAATATTGTTCACATAGATAAGTTTTTAAACAAGAATTATCTTATATACTTAAATATGGTTTTAAACGCTGAAAAATATATAAACTTTTATGAAAAACAAGAATTTCATAGATTGATCGTTTTCTGTCAAGATGGTCATTTTCACCGACTCTTAACACAAAACTAGCTACCGGTTCACCATTTAATCAACATTGTTTTATCATATCATAAAAAGATACATATATTTCGCATAAAATACATATACCAAAGTTGTCAAAACTTTACTTTTCATACAAATACTATGTTAAATAAGAAAAATAATATTTCACATTTTTTTCAAGTTTTTATGACTAGTTGTATTATCACATAACTAAATGTTCATTTTCCACATCTAATATTTCTTTCTAAAATATTTAATTTCTGGAATTTGTTTTTACACCTAATTTCCATATAATGATATTTTCACATGTAATTTTATACATACAAAAAAAAATTATTTTGTTAATAATCAAGTAGATGAGCCATATAATTTGAACACTTTATTAAAAACTTAGGTTTTCCATTCAAAATATTAGTTTTTAACAAACAAGTTTCAATTACCCAATTTTTTTACACTTTTTGCACGTATTTAACAAATAGACGATCTTTCGTCTTCACTAATCATATATTAATGATGAAATGTTCTTTTGATGTTTTTGAAATCTTTTATAAACAATAATCACTTACACTATATACGTACGGTTACATATATACATACATATTCATCATTTGTTTTTAATAAAATGATATTTTGTTTCTTATCGTTTTGCAAATATAATTAAAACATTCTTTTTGAAGCTTTGTAACTTTTGACACTAATATAATTGTTCTTTTTACACATTCACCTATACACTCATTTACACGCAAATCACACACACATATATGTTCATATACATTCAAGATACTTTCACTTATTTATTGGGCACTACATATAACTAATTGCAGCTGTTGGCATCTGGATATTCGGCTTCATTGGCTTTCCGCATATTTTCAAGTCTCGGTTTAAGACTAGACACTACTCGCTACCATCTAAAACACTTAAATAACGGCTCTGATACCAATCTGTCACTGTGACAACCCGTAAATTCTGATTAACATCATTAACTATAGTTTAACTATTCCGTTAAGTTTTATACAAGTTTAGGTTCGTTTTGTAACTAACGAAAAATATTTTTTTATTAACTTTGTTTACCACTAAATAAATTATAATAATAGAGGGATCAAATTGCAATTTATTGAAAGTTATGTTATTAAACCCCCACCCGTCTTCCTCGTCTCTCTTTTAATACTGAAGCAGACACAACCCTAGCGAAGCCGCCGATCACTTTCTTAGTCATCATCATCATACTCTTTCCGTCACCTTTGGCAGACAATCGCAAACCGGCCACCACACACCGTCGCCACTGCAGCCACAACAGCCTTAGTAATCCAGCCACCATCATCCGTCTCTCTCTCTCTCACCGCTGTGATCGAACCAGGATAGCAGCCGCCCCCTGTTTCGCCTGTAATTGTGGTCGTGTACCATCAAGAAAACAGCAGTGATTTTCATCCATCTCCGATCGCATGTCTCTCTCCGGTAAATTTCGAATCACAGTTTCCTTTGGATTAAGGGTTCCGGGTTTCGTGTTCGGTTTCGTTACGTGACATGAGTTGTGTTCGGTTTGGTCGATCGAGTATGTATGATGTAGTATGTCAACATGATCGGTGTGTATGACAACATAAGTATGTGTACCAGAGTTTCAGTTCGTATATGATATATATATATATATATATATATATATATATATATATATATATATATATATATATATATATATATATATATATATATATATATATATATCAGTGTGTGTTGTATCTATGAATGTACATGTACATATATCTATAAAATATAATAAAGCAAACATACTTTTGTCAAGTGTCAATCTCTTAGCATGTCTATCCTATAAATGCTTACATGGCATAATATCATTAATCTAATGATGAAGTGTCTTGCTCTCCTTAAGTTTCAGATTTGTTATGTTTTTTTGAAAACTAGGTTTAGTTGAAACAATGTTTTTAAACCCGAACTAGACTGGCCTGTCCGACCGGTTGAACCGGGAACCGGTAGCTTCAACAGTCCAGTTCATGCGTTAAAACGGCTCCCTAAAGAACCGGCCGATTTGCAACAAAGCCAGGTTCAACCGCTGAAACGTGTGGAACCAGTACACTACAATTAATTAGAATTTTATTTAGACAAGCTATTATAATTTATAGAGTTGTGAATGAAATCAAAATTTATCCATGTTTCAATGTGGGATGAGTTACAAAATTTTATAATAAGGGAGGAGGGCTAGCTAAGAATCCATCTCTAGGTCCATGTGGGATGCGAACATGGAAAGATGAAGGTGTCTTGTATATATTTATATATTTATTTTTATTATTTATCCAATTGACCTATCAGGCATATTGTTTCTTAAACTTACTATTCAAATTTTAAATGACGTTGAAATTTTATAATATTATTCGGTTCAACCAGTCCGACCAGTGAACCAATAATACGTCCAGTTCGTTGTCCGGTTCGATTTTAAAAACATAGTTTGAAACTAGGATTAAAGGCAGAAAAATATAACAAATCTATATTAATATAAACCGGCAAGAAAAATATAAAAATAGCACAAATAATCTTTAACAAATCTTCCAAAAACAAATTGTTCCATTTTTCGATTACCTTCCAATTGAAAAACAATTTTTAAAAGATCGATATCGGGAATATTTTCTTAATTTATATATCATAATTAATAAGTCATCTTTGTTTGAACAACCTAAATAATGAATTAACTATTAGTTTTCATGGTTAGAGACCCGTGTTTAACACTTTGATTGTTTTATAATTATTCATTTTTGGATCCTGCAGTACTACTTGAAGACATAATTTTAATTTGATAAAGATTAGTTTGATGACTTTATGATCATGAAGGGAAAATTTTTGGCAGCTACTTTTTACTTCTATATTAAAAGTTACATTGCTTGATTCCAGGTAGATAGTTTTTATGTCCCTCTTGATAGAGTGATTATTAGGAAAAAATTTCTTGCAATTAGGTTATTTTTTTCGGGTATTGATTAGAACCGATTGCTAAATTATTTTTTTTCAGGTATTGATTAGAACCGATTGTTTATTTGTCATCCTCTTATAAATTATTTTATGTTTCATCAATCTTCGTTTTAGATTTTTTGTTTCACCTACTGTTATTGTTTATGAGTTTTTCTTTGTTTATCTTATCAACAAATGACATTGGATTTCGGGTTTTCATAAATTTTATAAAACCATATTCTGTGATTATTGGACTTCACATAAGGAAGTATTTAAAAAGTTGTAACTTCGATTGAGAGGTATACAATTGAATAGTTTAATATAAAGTTTTTAGTTTAACTATTTAAATTATTCTAACTCATTCCCGTGTTAAACACGGGTCTTTAACCTAGTATCTATATATCGGAAACTATAGCAGAATGTTTATGTATATATATATATATATATATATATATATATATATATATATTCATGGTAGTAGGAAAATAATAGCATTAAATGCATGTATGGTATGCGCATTATGTATGTGTTAAAAAAAATGAATGACAACAGTAGGTTATAAGTATGACTATAACATGTATATATGTGTTGCGTAATCATGTATATATGTATATGTATTAATTGCAACAAACGAATGTGAAATAGTGTATGCACGTCTTATATCCATGTGTGGTGGCACCAACTGAATTGCATGTATGCGGATTTTTACCGTTCGGGTTTGTAAATGCATAAGAGATATGTGTATGAACGTATGTGTTATTAAGTGGAATGGAATATATGTAGTAACATGAAATATTGACACCATAAATGATGTATAGAGATACATGTTATAGGTATGACACCATAAATATTGACACCATATATGATAGTGTATATGTTATGCGTGTATGTGTGGCTAGTTAGCATGCATTGAATGAACATGTATTGTATGTATGAAATTTAAATGTGCGAAATATGGGGTATAGTAATAGGTATAATATGTGTGAGTTACATAGCATGAGAATTTATTTGAGTAGTGTGCAATCAAAATAGGTGATACATGTGTAGCAATTACATGATAAACTATATATCATGGGGGAAACCGAACCGAACAAGCGAAACCCTAGCGGATGCTATAGTTAATAACTAGTAAGTGATTATTAAGCAGGTCGTAAGACGGTCTAGGTTCTTTTGTTGCAGCTTTGCTGTTAAATTTGTTGTGCACTTCAAAGGTAAGTCTCTTTGCCCGCTTTAAATCCTTTCGGGGAGAAAACATACAAAACTATTTCATATGGTCTTGGGCCGCATTTTTATACCTTCGGGTAGGGCCTTCGGGCAAGATTTTATACGGCCTTGGACTGCGTTTTATGCCTTCGGGCAGGGCCTTCGGGAAACTGTTTTGATAAACTAATTTCTATTGTCTAATGGCTTATTTTACTTGAGCATAAACGTTCCAACAAAAGTCCTTTCCTTTAGTTGAGATTATTAATATACAGTGGGTATAAAGGGGAAATTTGAGTAGTACTACCGGGTTCGGCAGACCCCATCACGCTGGTCGGGATCCAGGTGGTGCAGATTGTCCTTGGAACTTTTGGTCATCTAGTTTGATAGCAGTAAGGCAAACAACACAACGTTCAATTTAATCTCAACGTGCTCATGTAGTAAACGAGGTGGTCTTGCAAACCAGCAATAGCAAATGAAATTTATCAGTTAAATTGTTTTGATATTTAAATACTTTTGTTAAATATCTCATTGAGCCCATGCAACCTTGTTTGACCCACCATGCAACACCAAGTTTCCTGATTACATTCAAAAAACTATTACAAAATGATCAGTATAAACACCGGACTTCCAATCATTTGATCGTAATTTCCTTCGGTGGATATGTTCACATACATATAAGGAACATACAGTCCAAATTTAGTTCATAACCAACAGTCGGATATCCAAAAAATTAATGATCTTTGGGAGTAGGTTTTCTTTGATGGAAATTCCGAACAGTCATGTTTTTCGACATAAAAACCGTACCTCTATTTAAAACTGTGACACCCGACAAATTCAGGTTAACCTCGTTAGCCAAACTATGTTAGTCACGTTAACGTAATTATACTTTTCATTTAATTTGATGAATTAAATGTACAAACTGTTACACAAATGTGCACACGAAACGACCACACGAGTTAATACCCGGGCGTTGGTGAAATTAAATGGATACAAATACAATAAATATATATATCTTAAGCAACATGTGTGCTTAATTGTTGAACTTTCTAGTAATCACGTATTTTATAGGCTTTAACCGTTTGCGAAATTCGGTAATCTTTATAAAACAAAAATTTACGTTTGAGAAAGTTTTTCATTGTGTTTACAAACTGGAGTAAAAACGTAGCCCATGGATCATCCATGTGATCCATGGATGGCCCAAAGCCCAACCCAACTTTACATTTAACAAAATTAACAAAAACTAACGAAACCCTAACCTAAAATTTTAATAAAAAACGGCACACCTTGTTCTTCTCCCAAAGAACTTGCGGCTACATACATACATCCACCATTCCTTGATTTCGTGATTTTTGGATTGAATTGGTGGTGTTTTTGGGTGTTAATTTAAGCTATCAATGCATTATAAGTAAGTTTCGTTCCTAAAAACTACATATATATGTTCGAAATTAGTAGATTAAAACCCTAGTTCATCCAAGTTTGTCAATTGGTGATTGTGTTGTGGAATTGGTTATTGATTATGAGTTTATTTGTTGTTTGATGATCAAATATTGAAATGAGTCCATGTTGGTGTTTTTATGAAATTAGGGTTCATAGGAAATCACTAGAAATTGTTCTTGCATGCATGATCATGGTGAAATGAGATGGTATGTGTTTATATGATGAATCAGATGAAAGTTGATTAGTTGGTTTTGAAATAACATGATTGTTTAGCCATATTACTAAAAACAGTAACTTTTTCTCTAGGACTCATGTGAAATTGCATGTTGTTGATGTCTAAGAGTTGTTATGATATTACTAGTATGTTTGTATGATGTATTAGATGAATTTTGATTATTGAAACGTGGAAATCCGACTTGATTTGGTATGAATTGCTAAATGTGGAAACTTTTTGTCATGAACATTCACTAGGGTGCATGTTTAGTAACTTTGGACATACATGTTGGGTTTCATTGGTATCTTTATATTTTAATTATATCAAAACGGGTTTGATAAATATAATATTTAAACTAGTAATTATTAACGCAGCGGAAAGTTAACATTAAAACTTATACCGAAAGTGAAACCGACATGATCCGGTTACAGACATGCAAATACGGTTATAAATAATTAACCTACCGATAAGATAAAACTATACCTTTGGTTAATTTAATAACTGTTTGAGACACCGAGGTACAACGAACGATTGCTAGAAACGAACACAAACGACGTCAGGATCAACCTACTTGCTTGCGTGCTTGCTTTAAATATTAATTCCAAAAGTCAAGAACACTTCTTTTCCTTTTCTTTTGAAAACTGCCGAACCAAAAACAAAATATATATTTATATGTGTTCCTTGTGTGCGACGGCTATGAAGGGTGAAGGGATTAATTTCCCTAATGATCCCTTTTAACCTAAAAGTAATCGTACTTAGCGAGCCCTAAGCCCGATTAGATTATTTTGAGCCCAGCACGCAAAATAAACCCGTTACTCATTTAATTAAGTTAAATGAATAATATAATTTATAAACGGTATAAATTATAACAGCGTCTTTCATTCGTAATTACCAATTAAACGAGTTAAGTGGATCTTATGTTCGTTGCCCTTGGTGTAACTCTTACGGGTCACAACTCGGTTAGCCACGTTAATTTATCGGGTCCGGACATATTAAATCCAACAGTATCCCACTTGGTCGGACCACGATAAACTCTCAACGCAAACAGTCAGCGAAGCTCTAGCTACACATGACTGCCCCTAACAAGTTATGATACTTTAAAGTCATTAACCAAGCATTATGAAAATAGTAACAACTTACTATGACAAGAAATAGACTTATGGTAATCGTCGTCATTTATCCTTTCTGTAAAAGACATCAATTGAAACAATGAGACATGGATTAAGTTCATTCTCATATGAGGTTCAATCATTTCAGTTCTCGATCAAGATTCAAAATGGTCCATTCAAACACACAGTCTGTTTGGGTAAGGCCTTACACTTCTCCAGTTTGAATCAAGGAGGGCGCCAAGATGTCTAACTGTTACATAGCATGTACGAGTACAGAATCCCTTATTGACTACATACAGCTCCCACTGAACTTCAAAATTATTCCTAATTAAAGTCTTTATAACTGGCAGTTACGCGACAGCGATTGACAATAATTAAAGAATATTCCTTCGGTAAACAGGAGTTCCAATATATATCTCAGGTCAGAGGATACTAAATGAGTATACCATTATATCAAAAACATCTTATGATTACAATCCATGAAGATGATTTGAAACGAGTTACTTCCAACGTCATTCACAATGAGGTCTGTGAATTTGGATGTCAACTACTTGAGCCCAAATTCAAAATAGTCTTAATTCAGAATCATTCCCATGAGTCTGATCGACTACGGACAATTTAGAATACAATATTCATGGATTAAACGTATTAAAATCGAACACAGTTATAAACTTCAGAATTCAATAAAAAAAACCAAATGAATTCAGAAAACTGTTAAAATGTTCGTACATCCAAATACTAAATCAAAACTCAAAGTTAGCTACTCTAAGCCTGATGGCATTCCTATGCTCATCATGTTTGTCCTGTGTCATGGGCTTAGTAAACGGGTCTGCTAAGTTTTGATCTGTGTTTACTTTGCTTATCATGATGTCTCCACCTTCCACAATTTCTCGTATCAAGTGGAATTTCCTTTGAATTTGCCTTGCCTTTTGATGAGATCTGGGCTCTTTGGCTTGGGCAATAGCACCAGTATTATCACAAAATATCTCGATTGGTTTTCGTATGCTTGGAACCACATCGAGATCGGTTATGAACTTCTTCATCAACACTGCTTTCTAAGCAGTATCTAAGGCAGCAATATATTCGGATTCGGTGGTTGAATCAGCCACTACACTCTGCTTGGAGCTTTTCCATGAAACAGCTCCACCATTTAGAGTGAACACGAACCCTAATTGTGAGCGAGAATCATCTCGGTCAGTTTGAAAACTAGCATCATTGTAACATCTTACAGTGAGCTCCTCTTCCACTCCTCCAAAGATTAAGGACATATCTTTAGTTCTTCTCAAGTACTTAAGAATGTTCTTGACTGCAGTCCAATGTGCCATGCCAGGACTTTGCTGGTAACGACTAGTCATGCTTAAGGCACACGAGACGTTAGGTCTTGTACACAACATAGCATACATGATAGAACCAATCGCCGAAGCGTATGGAACTGCTTCCATTCGCTTAATTTCAATGTCCGTAGAAGGATATTGCGATTTGTTTAACACGGTTCCTTTAGTCATAGGAACACCTCCTTTCTTGGAGTTTTCCATCTTAAAGCGTGTCATCATTTTGTCAATGTATATGCTTTGATTTAGCCATAGAAGCCGCTTAGATCTATTTCTGTAGATCCTGATTCCTAGAATGTAAGCTGCTTCTCCAAGATCTTTCATTGCAAAGCAAGATCCCAACCATTATTTAACTTCATTAAGCATAGGGATGTTGTTTCCAATGATCAGTATATCATCTACATACAAGATGAGGAATGATATAGAGCTCCCACTAGCTTTTCTGTAAACACAAGGCTCATCTTCATTTTTGACAAAACCAAACTCTTTCATTTTTTGGTTAAAACGAAGATTCCAACTACGAGATGCCTGTTTAAGTCCATAAATGGACTTATTCAGTTTGCACACCCTTTTAGGATATTTTGGATCGACAAAACCTGCAAGCTGAACCATATAGACATCTTCAGAAAGATGTCCATTAAGGAAAGCGGTTTTGACATCCATTTGCCATATCTCATAGTCATAGTACGCAGCAATAGAAAGTAATATCTTGATCGACTTGATCATAGCAACGGGCGAAAAGGTTTCTTCATAATCAATACCCTCAATCTGAGTGTAACCTTTCGCAACTAGCCGTGCTTTATAAGTGTGTACTTTTCCATGCATGTCGGGTTTTCTTTTGAAAAGCCATTTGCGTCCTATTGCCCGAGAGTCAGCAGGTAACTCAACCAAGTCCCAGACTTGATTGTCACGCATAGATTGCATCTCAGCATTCATGGCTTCCAGCCATTTCACAGATTCTAGATCTGAGATAGCAGATTTGTAGTTAGCAGGTGTGTCACTAGAGTCAGCTACTACCAGAACTTCAGCACCCTCAAGATTCCAAATATATCTTTGAGGTTCCTTACGAGTCCTACTACTTCTACGAATGCTAGTGTTCTCGTCTGATTCATTTGCAACGGCTTCTGGTGCATCAGACTTTCCGACTTCATCAGCGGTAGTTTGTGATTCTCGAACTTCTTCGAGATCCACAACATTGTTTCCTGTTCCTCGATCAACAGCTTCTTTCTCGAGGAAGTGTCCCCTCCTTTTGATGGAAATAATATTTGCATCAGGATGGTAGAAATATAATCCGCTTTTGTTACAGTATCCGACGAAAACAACTTTTTCGCCTCGAGGATCGAGCTTGTCATCAGAATCACTGGTGACGTAAGCATCACATCCCCATACTCTAAGGTAAGACAAATTGGGTTTATGCCCATGCCATATCTCATATGGGGTTTTGTCTACCTTTTTAGGCGGTACTAGATTGATAATGCGAGCGGCGGTCATAAGAGCATAACTACACAAGGAGTGAGGTAAGTTTGTCCTACACATCATCGATCGGACCATGTTTAGCAGGGTTCGATTTCTCCTCTCGCACACGCCATTGAGCTGGGGTGTGCCAGGTGGAGTGGGTTGTGAAATTATTATGATTGAGGAATTCTAAGCTGAGATATTCACCACCTTGATCTGATCGAAGTGTCTTTATCGTTTTGCTGAGTTGGTTTTCTACTTCGTTTTGAAACTCTTTGAACTTTTCAAAAGTTTCATGCTTGTGTTTCATCAAATAGACATAAGCATATCGACTGTAATCGTCGACGAATTTAACAAAGTATCTTTCATGATTTCTAGACATCGTTCTGAAAGGACCACATACATCAGTATGCATGAGTGCTAGCAGATCGTTAGCTCGTTCACCTACATGGGTGAAGGGGCGTTTAGTGAGTTCGCCAGCTAAGCAAGACTCGCAGTCATCAAAGGAGTCAAATCTAGTGGAAAGAATTCCATCAGATTGAAGCCTTTTCAAACGTGCCTTGCTTATATGGCCAAGTCTACAATGCCATAGATAAGTATCATTCGTACCAAATTTGGCACGTTTAGAAAGATTATAAATGTTATTGTTTGTATGAACATCTACTTCGTAAATACCATTTCGAGGTTTAGCCTCAAAATAAAAAACATCATTCAAGTAAGCAGAAATAGAAATCCCATTAAAAGCGTACTCGAAACCTTGTTCAAACAATAAAGAAACTGAAATAATGTTTCTGGTTAAACCAGGTGCAAACAAGCAATTATTCAAAATAACTACAAGGCTAGAAGGACATGAAAGATGATATGTTCCAGTTGCAAGAACTAATACTCTCTTCCCATCACCAACGATGAGCTCCATGTCGCCTTGTTTCAGCTTCTTCCACTTTTCAGGCTCCTGCAAGACATTAACGATGTGGTAACCATATCCAGTATCAAATACCCATGTGTTGCTAGAGACAGTAAAAAGTTCAATAACATAAATAGAAATACCTGAAGTGCCTTCTCTAGAGGCCTTCATTTTCCTTAGCTTAGCCAGATATTCAGGGCAGTTTCCTTTCCAGTGCCCCATCTTGTTGCATTCAAAACACAGACGCTCTTTAAGAGGGGGTGATTTTGGTTTTGCAACAACCTTGTTATTGTTGGTGACGCGATTGACAGCAACATTAACTTTATTCTTGCCTTTGCTGTTATAACACATTTTCTTGGGGTTAGGCTTCTTAACACCACCAGATTTGACCATCAAAACTTGGTTTTGCTTTGGAATATTTATCTCGGCTATTTTGAGCATATCATGTAGCTCAGTAATAGGCTTTACCCATGCATTCATATTATAGTCCACTACGAACTGGTCATAGGAGCTAGGGAGGGAGTTCAAGATGAAGTCTCCTACTAATGCATTTTGCATGGGGATACCAAGATTACGCAGTTGGTCAATATGGTTTTTCATCTTAAGCACATGAGCACTAACAGACGAGCCCTCTTGCATTTTGCAGCTCATGAGCTGCTTAAAGGTGTTACAGCTTTCTTGTCGAGGCTGTTTCTGAAACATGTCTTTAAGTTGCTCAACCCTGTCATAAGCAGATATGTCTGCCATCTTCTTTTGGAGATAAGGTGACATGGTGGCTCGCATAAGGCAGGCTACCTTAATGGAATCCTGGTCATGCTTATCCCAGGCCTGATGTGTAGCGATGGTAGTACCATCGGGCTCGGCAGGGACTGGGCTATCTAGGACATAGAGCCTTTTCTCAGACTTGAGAACTATTCTCAAGTTTCGATGCCATTCGATGAAGTTGGTGTTATCAAGTTTTTCTTTCTCAAGTACATACTTGAGAGCGAAGGAGTGATTGTTTTCGGAAGACATCTGACAAATAAGCAAAATAATATAGTTAGTATTATCAATGTATAATTCCTTATTTAATTTATGACCCATTAACAGTAATAAGAATAAGGAATGAGAATCTAGCTATGTCAATTGCTAATGGCAGCTGGGGCATACAACATTAGCAAGTGGGTAGGTAGACTGACAACGATTGTCAATTGTGAAAAATGCACAACTCTCCAATATGAGGCCGCTTTGACAACTTTTTTCAATGCATTGATACGTTTAGCCTCATCTATGCTCACTTTTACTCTCTAGACAGCTGGGGCATGTAGCAAGAGAGGAAAATTAATAGTCGTCCTAAAACTAGGTACATGTGGAAGGGTCCGGATGTGTCAACGAAACCCTTGCACCTTGGAAGGATACAACTACACATCAAATGCGGTGTTGTGGCTCCAAACATTGATGTTTCGCTTTATGCTCCAAGTGTCCCCTATAATAGGATAGCATAGACTATTGATTTTAAATATGGGTTTCAATTTTAGTAATTACCGAATAGGGTGAGATCCAGTTTTACTAAATTAATTCGTGACAATTAGATGAACCCTTTCATCTCTCAGGACACTTAGTTTAAATAACCTATTAAAACTAAGTCTTGTGGCGACATAAATAACCGATTAAAAGTTAATAGTTAAACTATTAAGTTACAAGTTTTAGAAAGTCAAAATTAGTTTAAGTTTCCAAAACGTACTGTTTATTTTAATTATAAAACAAAGTAGTCGTCTTATAAAAATTATCACAAGTTGTAAAATAAATGTTTAGAACTTTTTTTTATCTTATTGTGAAATTATTTTAAAACTCTTTTAAAAAATGGTTTGGTATTAGGTTGGTATGTTACAACACTTATAAAATAAAGCAGCCACAATAGCAAAAATAAATCAATATGTAAAATAAAGACCAAACTAGGTCACGGGATCACAACACATAAACAACCACAAGGATGGACTTGAGTGCATCTTGTTGTCTTGAGTAACACCCACTGACTCCTAGATCCGTATTGTCTTCAGTCTTTCCTCCGAGTCTTTAATGTTATAATATTACAAAAATATATAAAACAAAAGAACCCTAATCTATTACAACTTTGAACCATCAAAGTGGCCAAAACCATAAAACCAAAAACCGAATTAAAGTACAACACAACCACAAGGTCTAGCCAGATTTACATATATTTTCTAATCACAATAATCAATCGGGCAATCTATTGGTCAAGAATAATAAAATTGTTGACCAAAATTTTGTTGCCCTAATATTCTACATAGATCAGAAACTTTTAAAAAAACTTCAAGTTTGTGATCTATAACCGGTTAAAAGGAGACCGGTACCGATTTGCATGTTGTAAGCAAGGCTCTGATACCACTGTTGGGTTTCAGTGGTATCTTTAGATTTTAATTATATCAAAACGGGTTTGATATATATAATAATTAAACTAGTAATTATTAACGCAACGGAAAGTTAACATTAAAACTTATACCAAAAGTGAAACCGACAGGATCCGGCTACAGACATGCAAATACGGTTATAAATAATTAATCTACCGATGAGATAAAATTATACCGTTGGTTACTTTAATAACCGTTTGAGACACCGAGGTACAACGAACGATTGCTAGAAACGAACACAAACGACGTCAGAAACAACCTACTTGCTTGCGTGCTTGCTTTAAATATTAATTCCAAAAGTCAAGAACACTTCTTTTCCTTTTCTTTTGAAAACTGCCGAACCAAAAACAAAATATATATTTATATGTGTTCCTTGTGTGCGACGGCTATGAAGGGTGAAGGGATTAATTTCCCTAATGATCCCTTTTAACCTAAAAGTAATCGTACTTAGCGAGCCCTAAGCCCGGTTAGATTAGTTTGAGTCCAACACGCAAAATAAACTCGTTACTCATTTAATTAAGTTAAATGAATAATATAATTTATAAACGGTATAAATTATAACCGCGTCTTTCGTTCGTAATTACCAATTAAACGAGTTAAGTGGATTTTATGTTTGTTGCCATTGGTGTAACTCTTACGGGTCACAACTCGGTTAGCCACGTTAATTTATCGGGTCCGGACATATTAAATCCAACAATACAAGCATAAATGAATTGCATATGAAAAATTGTAGGCAACTTAGTGTATGGCAAACTAGCTTTTGAACATGAAATGACATTTGAAAGTGTTAGTGGGTTAATAACCCGTTTGCATGAAATTGGTTATGAAGGAGTATGAAATGTGGGTTCAAGTTAATTAGGGTGCCATGGTGAAAGTATTGTATGCTAATTGAAACAAAACATGTGGACAATGATATGAACCTTGGAATGACTACGCATGCTATTATGTCTTATATTGGAAACCGTAAAGTGATAGTGTGTGTTATCGTCTTGTGTAGCATGCTATGGCTATTGTGTAATAGTTGACATGCATAGGGATGTTTGGGAATCTCTAGGATGTTGAATTGTACAAACGTGTTCTAAAAAGTCCTACCTTCCTATAAAGGAAACTTTAATGGAAATAAAAATTTGGTTTGTTGAATGCTTGTCATGTGATGTGAATTGTGAATGTAGAATGAACAAACACACTAAATGAAACATACTTACACTTAATAAATCACCAACGGGTCGTGGGTCAACTCGGGTCAACAAAAGTCAACTTTGGTCAAACTTGGTCAAAGAGTCAAACTTTTCTAATCTCGCACAAACCATATGACTATTTGGATGCATAGGGTTCAATGACTCTATATGAACACACATTAATAGACCTACTATTATTTAGGTTGTTGTATTACATTGTGTGCTTTTAAACTGAATTGTTGCGCAACCTAAGGTGAGTTTACTGAACCGTAACAATTACTATTCTATCATGTCATGGGATGAAAACTTGAACAACGACTTTTACGGATTTACAAATTTTGTATGTCGCATTTCTGGATTAGAGCAACTTTTATTTAGTTCATGAAAGACCTCATGGATACCTAGTTGACCGTTAGTATTTGTGAAATAGCGGGGAAATTTTGAGTAGTACTACTGGGTTTGACAAACCCCACCCGGGCTAGTCGCGCTAGCACGACAGAAGGACCTGTCGAACAGGTGTTGAATGACCTAACATACATACATGTGCATCCTGATGGGATGTACTAACAGGCAAAATACACTTAATGTGTACATACGTCAGCTTCGGTCAGATACATACGACTCTAAGGACATGTACTGTAGACTAGCTATCTACACTGACATACTTGATTTATATTTCTGCTTGCAACTGAACTTACATGATTTTATACTTACTATGTGAACTCACCAACCGTCGTGTTGACACTTGTTAGACTTTCAATTTTACAGGTCACTGAGGTACCATGCACTTAGGACATGGCATGGAGTCACGGCTTTTCATTTAAACATTTTCTTGCATTACAAACCATGTTTTGAGTTTAAATGACTATTTAGACTGTGTATCTCGTATTGGATGCATGTTCAGCGCATTTAGTTTCTATTTAATACTTTGAAATTACAATTTCGATTACGCTTCCGCAAACTTTTAACCGTTAACTCTGTATTAAATTTTCTCATTTAATGAGACACGTATGTTTTAAATTCATATAGTGTCGTTTGGTGTAACTAATGATTGAGATCCTGGTTTGTCACACACCTAACGGTAAAACTCCGTTAGTGAATTTTGGGGGTGTGACAAAAACCCTCCCAAACTGAACGGTAGATGTTAAATTCTATATGTTAGGCACAACCCGACCAAATTTCAGATATATCCAACGGCTAGATCTTCCGGAATCCGTCCTAGAACACAGCTGCGTTTTTGGAAATATAACTTGCAACTATTTTTATAGAGTTTCTAAGGAGTTTTCACCGTCTTAAAGTAGGATTCAAGCTAAAAGAAGCTTACCATTGGGTTCGGGACTTCGAGAAATGGTTCCAGGTCGAAAATGGCATCTCCGGCCATCGGCGAACCATCGCAGACCGCAGCCGGACCACCGTTGGCCGCCACAAACCGCCGCCGGAACTTAACCAGCCACCACCAACTCTCCCCCTCTCTCTACTCTCTCACACCTTTGTGTGTGTTTGTTGTGGAGGAATGAAGAAAAATAAAGAAAACTTCTTTTTATAGTGCTCGGTAATTCGCATATTGCTCTGTGCCAGCTCGTACCGCGTACAGATCTGATCAACATCTCGTTTTTATTTAATTTCGTTTCTTAACGTTAATTACCAATAGATATAATAAATACTCTCAGATTATTTATTTCATCAGAATATTTAATTTATTGGACTTGAGATTATCGATTTGGGCTTTAGATGAACCTAAAATTTTTATTGGGCCTTAGTGGGCCTTGTGTGTCTATTCCGCTGGCCCACACTTTAATTACCGAATTTTAAAGGGTGTAACAACATCGTTAGGTGATTTAAACCCGACCATTCTAATTCCATGTTTATTATGTTGCTATGTTATGATGCTTGTTGCTATACTATGATCCTTGTTGCTATGCCATGTCCCTAAGTTGCTAAATAATTATTGATAACTTTCATATCGAGACGGTTAAATGATGGTTGTTTGGAAAATTATTTTTAATTGATACATGAGTGGTTCCTCATAACAAATGGCTAAAAGATATATTGTGGAGTTTTTATATTATGGTGTTCTATTCTATTCTATGGGTCATGGTAGTGAATATTACGAAATTGCTATGCATATAAGATTGCGCAACATTTTTATGATGATCTCGGATTTCTATGCTATTGTTTATCAATTGTGGTTTACCCACTATCTGTGACACCCGAGAATTTCGGATTAACTTCGTTACATAAATCACGTTAATTCCATTAATGCCACTGTACTCTACATTTAATTAGTTGAATTAAATGTGCTACTTGTTACGCAAACAGTTACACGTAACGGAAATTCAGAGAATTACAAAATCACGCGAGTTAATACTCGAATGTTGGTAAATTAATAAAATAGTAATTCCGAACAACTAAATAAATATAAATTTAGTGAATTTATATTATATGTGACTTACATGTTTAATTTCGTAAACTTTCGTGAAATGGTATGTTTTACGTGTTTTAACATTGTAATCAAGATTAGTGAAGTTTATAAAATAAAGGTTGATAATATAATTAGAGGGATCTTTCTTGTTACTTTGCAAACTCCAATTAAAAGGGGATCCATGGATCATCTAGGAGATCCATGGGTAATCCAAGACCCACCATTTAATCAAATAAGTATATTAGTTAAACCAAAACCCTAATCCTTCTAGACAAAAGGAAAAAAAACTTCATAGCCTCCACACATAGTCCACACATATTCACTATGATTTTCTTGGCTTTTGATCAAATTGGTGGTGATTTTGCTTGCTATTTGGAGTTTTAAACACTTTACAAGTAAGTTTTCATCTTAAAACCTTCCTACATGTTGTGAAATCTTCATAAAGAAAAACCCTAGTTCATCTAAATCCTTCAATTGGTATTTTGTATGTGAAATTGGGTATTGATTGTTAGTTTATATGAAGTTTGATGAAATTGTAATCATTAGAAACTAGGGAATGTTATAAAATTTCATGCTTTTGTTTTTGGAGAAACTAGTGTTATATGGGTTTACTAGAACATGAAATTCTTATGCTTGGATCGTTTTTATGTTCTACCTATGCTAAGAAAGCATTTAGATTTTGTTTTTGACAAAACCGTTGATGACAAAATATTGACAGATTCGTAACAAGATCTTTCTTGGACTGTAACTTGTTGAAAACCCAACCAAAATGAGTCATTTTTTATTCTAGATTGTAGTTTAAGAAGTCTAGTTTTCAGAAAACTAAACCAATGAATTTTTGGAAAAGAATAAGTTAGACTTTTTGATTTTATAAAAACAGATGTCAAATCTGAAAATCTGGGCAGAAAATGGGTCAACTTCAAAAGGGAATACCTTTATAATTACAACGTATTCTTGGATGATTTTTACACCAAATTAAACCTTAATGTCTTAGCTTTCTGTATTGGTAAATTTTGTATTTTTATTTTACTTTATGGTTGTCCAAATCTTATAAAACATTAAAATGTGCAATCAGATGCTTTTTCTGACCTTTATGTAAAGATGTATTTTTAATAAATAGTTTATTTGGGTTTCAAATAAAGTATATAAAATAAGAAATGAACTCAAGACAACATTGCATATGTAGGTGAAATTTAGGACTTGTAAATGTTAGTTTGTGTTGGTTTTTATACAAAATAAAAACGGTCAACAAAGCTGAAAAATCTGAATAATGGACTTGCTATGTGTTTCACTTGTGGTATGTGTGTAACTTGTCAATTGGACATACGATGACTTGATGATAATGTTGTCATGCTATTAGGTTCATAAGTAAGTAATATGAATGTTCAAATATGCATAGTCATAGATGGACAACTTGATGATTTTGAACGTGATCACCTAAACTTGTTAAAGTTAGTAGCATTATTGAAACGAGTGTTGAGAACTTCCATAAGGAGCATGATAGACACTATATGTGAGTTATGTGATGTTTATATGGCTACTTTTGATAGAGTTGGATTTACTCAAAATGTACTCTCGGATATGACTTCATAGAAATAGTAATTTTACTAAAAACAAAGTTTGATTCTTCAACATATGTATTATGTGTTAGACTTCGATTGCTCCCATTGTCTAAGTGAAAATAAACAAACATGAATACAATTAAAAACTCAACCACGGGTTGTTGGGTCAACAAAAGTCAACTGGGGTCAAAGTGAGTCAAAAGTCAAACTTTTTAACCCACAAGTAAACAATTGAATTGTTTGGATGTGTAGGGTTTTACATACCTGCACAAACACACACTTATAGACTTATCATGTAGTAGGAATGCTATGTTTGCTTTTACCCTGCTGATGCTTGAAGCTGTACACCCAAAGGTGAGTTCACTGAACCGTAACAATTACTATTCTATCCTGTCATGGGATGAAAACTTGAACAACGACTTTTACGGATTTACAAATTTTGTATGTCGCATGTCTGGATTAGAGCAACCTTTATTTTGTTCATGAAAGACCTCATGGATACCTAGTTGACCGTTAGTATCTGTGAAATAGCGGGGAAATTTTGAGTAGTACTACTGGGTTTGACAAATCCCACACGGGCTAGTCGCGCTAGCACGACAGAAGGACCTGTCGAACGGGTGTTGAATGACCTAACATACATACATGTGCATCCTGATGGGATGTACGAACAGGCAAAATGCACTTAATGTGTACATACGTCAGCTTCGGTCAGATACATACGACTCTAAGGACATGTACTGTAGACTAGCTACCTTGATAGTTCTAGATGAACCGAGCTTGGATCTAGATCTGAGATTGTTTGGGGATGTTGTTTGTAATCAGTGATGCGGAAACTCACTGATCACGTACTGATGCTTGAATGCTCATGAAGATCAATGCAAGGTATGATGAAGATTGATGATAATATGAATAGGTGAATTGTATTAGATCAATAGAGAGGTTACAAAGGATATTGAATGAAATGTAGGCAACTCACTATAACAAATGACCTAGGTGATGGTATTTATAGTCCATACCATTCACCTTACATTTCAACCTAACCACGTGCAGTTAAGCACAAACGCGCATTTAAGCACGAAACGATTACACAAATATTCTAAGACAAATACAATTAATGAACGTCTTCACCCGTGCTTGCTCGTGATGATGCTCGATATCTTCACTCGCTTATATTTGGAAAGTGACATCTTAAAATAACCCCAACAGTACTCCCCCTAAGATGACACTTTACAAATCCGACATATCAGCTTAAATCTTCATGTGACGAGTATAGAGAGCAACTTAAAGTTTTGGTATGCATTATCTTCAAGAGGACCCAACAGTACTCCCCCTAAGATGATGCTGCCAAAACTCTGTCTTTCAACAAGCAATCTGCATCCTTCTCTCCCTTTTGAGTAACATCAGAGGCTATGGAAAGAAATACGCAGAGAGTAGATTCCGGTGAATCTATATATCAGCAACGGGATCTTCTTCAATGGTTGAAGTAGAATGAGAAGACTTCTTTGACTTAGAATACTCCCTCTCAACTTTTGCTTTAGAGGTTAATGGGATCTGTGTATGAGATATTAAGAGGAGGATTCTTAACACTCAGCAATCTGACTTGGAGATCTTTGGACTGGAATCAGGCTTGAACAGGAACATCTTCAAGTCGCGTGGAAGCTTGTTCTGCAATGGAAACTGTTCCTGCAACTCAAAGAAAAACATTAAAACTCAGGCAAATCAGAACAATCTAAGTACACAAACACAATTCAATCAGCAACACAATTCATTACTAATAATTCTCTTTGTATTGATAGGTTCAATTGGATCGATATTGCTGCAAATCAGAACAATCTAAGTACACAAACACAATTCAATCAGCAACACAATTCATTACTAATAATTCTCTTTGTATTGATGATCAAAGCATAAAAGTTGTAGTACAAAATGTGCAGGAGAATGTAAGAACACACACACTAATTCTCTCTCTAGCGTGTAATTGTGATCTAGACTCTCTCACTAACATTCTCTCACAACATGCTTTATGCATCAACACATTAGGGAAAAAACAAAATTAACCCTAAACTATACAAAATGTATAAACAAAGTACAAAGTAAATCTTTAACTAGAAACGAGCCCTAACAGTACTCCCCCTAAGATTTATCTTTGGACTTCAAAAATCTTCAGCAGTTTTCAACTTTTGCTTTCCAGCTTCAATCTCTCAAATTCTTCATATTCTTCTTTAACATCCAGCAACGGCTTTCCTTTGTATTCTTCTTGTTCTTTTAAAGCTTCCTCAATACAAGACTTGAACTTCTCAGCAATCTTTGCTTGTCTCGGCTTTGATTCGTTTGTAACAATGTCACAATCCTTCATTCTTTTCAGCGTGTCCAAGGTAATACCTGCAAAGTCAATGTTAGCATAAAACTCGTACGGTTTCTTACTTCCGTTGACCTTCACTTCTAATGTACCCTTAGACGTCACTCTCATGTATTCGATCTCAGGCATATCAATCTTCACAAGGTTAGCATTAAGCAATGCCTTCCTTAATCGGATTTTCTCTATAGCAGCCCCAATTACCTCTATCATAATCACAAACAATCTTCTATCTTCTTCGGCAACAGGATCTTTCAACTTTTCCATCTTGATGTTTCGAAGATAGTCAATGTAAGATGGATGTAGTAGTTTGAGCTCAAACGTACTAAATAGTGTGATCATGTTTTGATCCCAATCATCCAAATTACGTACAAGTTTCAGCTCATAAGTCTCCTGATTGTAAAAACACTTCAGTATGGGCTTTGTAGCTTAAGAACCATCAATCACCTTCAACCCCGGATCTGTGACTTTGTCAAAATATTCGTCCAAAAATTCTTCCAAGTACATGTCTCGCAATATCAACTTCTTCTCTTTTCTCTTCTTCGTCTTCAGATATTCACTATCTTCTTGTTGTCCTCGAAATTCTAAAAACTTTGGTAAGCGGCTCATCCCGGCATCCAGTAACATCGCACATTTATCACCACGCTCTGCATGCGTGTGATTAATCAATCTCAACTTGTGCAGTTCCTTCAAATCTTGCACTTGCAGCTTGAAAATACTTGAATAATAATGATATACATCGCACAGACTATTTACCCTCTTAATCAAAAACGCATCAAAAACCTCATCATATTTCCAAGCGATAATCTTCACATTTTTGGATTTTTCCGGCACGATCATTGAATCCAGCAATTCAGCAACTGACTGACCCTTACTCAGCAGTAATCTGACGATATCACCTCTGTGGCAGACTTGTGCCAAGATTCTCGTACTTCCATTGGAATGTTATACAATTTCATCTCGCTAGGAAACATGTCTATTAGCTCCTTTCTTTTCTTATGTGCATCAACTGGCAATGCCATCACCGGTATCTCTTTAGGTTCGAGCACTCTATATCTTTTGGTCAACTCATAATATTGTGGATTATTGTAATCCAAGAAAAACATGCGATTATGCATTTTCTCAGTCTTCATAAAGCTCACCACAATCTTTTTCAGAGATTCCCGTTTCAGCCTCTTCAACGTTTTGTATGGATAGTTCCTCGAACTAAGCCATTCACGCATACTTCTAGTTGACATCTCCTCTGGGTCTTGATGATACAGTTCTTCAGGAGGAAGATCATCAATGTTTAAGCTTTCTTGCAGAGGCGTCCACTCACCCATTTCTATCACAAACTCTTTTTCATCAGCCGTCACCTTGTCTTGAGCATTCATACACTTTTTGTATTCCTCGTTTATTTGACTGACTGTAAGTCCATTCAAATAAACAGGATTATACTTCATCTTCTCTAAATATGCAAATCGCTCATCAAGATCAACAGATATCTCATTGTCAGGATTAGCCTCTGATTCAGAATCAGTAAAATCAATATCATCTAAATCATCAAGTGCCTCAATTGTATGCGCAGTATCAGTTTGAATCGGCTCAAACTGAACTGTTTCAACTATCGAACTTTCCTTCACAATCTCAGCTACTTTAACCATCTCAGGCACTTCAGCTGCCATTACAGACTCAGATTGAATCAGCTCAATCTGAACTGTTTCTTCAGTTATAGCTTTCTTCGCACTTACCTCTTCTCCAATAATCTCAGGCACAACATCCAGTTTACGTTTTCCCTCAGCTTTGTCAAGATTGACAGGATCAGCAGCTTCATCGGGAATAGGGACAGATTCTACAATTGATTCTGTCACAGTCTTAGATCGTTGTGATCTAGTTTGATAAACTGTGACGTCCCTAGGAGTATCAGACACTCCAACGTTCTCTTCAACAACAAAGTCTTTGTCTGATTCTGATCTGACTGGCTCCTCTTCTTTCATCCATTTTTCTAACACTTCCTTCTCAGCACGTAAAGTGATGCACTCTGCCTGTAACTCTTCATAATCCACTTTCAACTTTTCATGATCAGCTTTCAACTTTTCATGATCAGCATCTAGTTCCTTGAAAGTTTCCAGATTCTTTTGATGAATAGCCCAAAACTCCTCCAATCTCTTTTTCTTCCTTTCATTAGATGCTTTTAATAACGCATTTGCATCTAAAAGTTTGGCTACCATCCTTTCTAAGTGAAAAACTTTATCTTCTTCTTCATTTAGATTAACACTTGAACCAACTTTAGGTGAAGACTCCTTTGGTTGTTCAACGTGTTCAGTTGCTTTGGAGGATGTGGCAATTTCAGCTGGTTCAGGAGCAGTAAACTCAGCATCAGTATCATCGACCGTCTGTGCCATAGTCTCCACTTCAGCAACGATTTCCTGTGCAATCTGAACTACATCAATCTGTTCAGGCACATACACATCTTCAATAATATCCGGCTCCTCAACAATCATAGGTTCATCCACAGTTTTAGATCTTCGAGATCTGGAATAATGAACTGTGATGTCCCTAGGAGCTTCCATAACCATCTCTTCTACGGCTTTCACAACCTCAACAGGTTCATCAATCACAGCTGGTTCTACAACCTCAACAGGTTCAACAACTTCAACATTTTCAGTCTCAATATCCATTTCTACATCTTCTTGTACTGCCTCCTCAGAAACTGATTCAGCACTTTCATCTTCAATCACATCCTCATTTCCACCATCACTATCATCACTATCAGATTCATCATCTTCTCCTTCATCCTCATCATCATCTTCTTCTTCATTCTCATTCTCATCTTCATCTTCTGGATGACGAGCAAAGTACTCATCATCGTCTAGCAAATTATCCGGAATCTCATCAACAAGATCCAGTGGATTAACAATCTCACCATGTGATATGTGATGATACACCACTTCAATATCTTCATCATTGTTTGCTACATCTCTCATATAGTCGAACATTTCAACACTTTCAACACCTCCAATACTCATCTTTCTATATGATAGTTCATTCATATCTTCAGTATATAGAATCCCTCCTTCAAATCCTTCTTGTCGAATAATTGGATGAGCTATATTGATCATTAGTTGCAAGAATCATGGATACATAAGAAACTTGAACCTCTTGCCTTTCACCAAATTGAATACAAAACCTTTCATGATCCACTTCGACATATTAAAAGGTTTGTTCTCAGCAATAGCAACAATAGGAGATGCAATATCTGAAGGGAAATTGTCAAATCCAGCATTCCTCCTAGACATGCACTGCTGGATGACATAACATAGCAGTTTCCACTTCTTTCCCAATCGAGCTCTAACAAACTGCTGCTTTGGGAATATGGGAGGATGACCCATATTGACAAAACACGCCTGGCACTCAGCAGTTGTCAGGTCATCAGTAGCACCAATCTCATCATCATCATCTATTCTCAGAGCAGTTCGAATAGACTCTTCAGACACAGTCAATTGCAACTGTCTGGAAATGTTTCCTCTAACCACTGTAACTCCTGCTTCATCAGTCAAAACCTCAGCAGTCCTCCAGAAACTCTTTATGAGTCTTGCATATATGATTGGCTTCGCACACATTGCATAAACATATTTTGTTCTTCTGATAAATCTGATCATATCTCTGTATCCTTCAGCTTCAAGTATAGATTCATCCAAACAAGCAACAAGATTGTGCTTGGGCTCAAACTTAAGATTCTCCATCTGTTTGACAAGGACAAGACATATGTGTTAGATTTTTCTTTCAAAAATAATCAATATTTGCATAAGTATTTAAACAAAAAGTTACAATGTAAAACAATCACATAATCATTTTAACACCTAAGTTGATCTAACAATCTGATTTTCATCATTTTGTTTAATAAAAACTTTGTGAATCAATGATCATACAATATTTTACACTTAACAGTTTAATCACTTAATAACACAAATCTGAAATTTTTTATGATGAGTTTGTTTAACATGTTTTTGTTCAATTTTAGCATTGACTTGTCACACAATAACAAATGATTCATCAGTTTAATGTCAAAACTTAAGAACATTCAACAGTTCATCAATGGCAGTTCGACAGTACAGTGAAAATTTCAGTTGATTCAGTTGATTTTAAGCAATTTGATGCAAATTAATGAACGATTATTGATGATCAACAGTTTTTACACCTAGTACAACATTCGATTTAAGTTTTAACACAAAAAATCAAAATGTCGATTCAATGATCCAGTTACTGTTCATCATCATTTTTCGTTTTTACGATCAATCAACAGGTTTATCAAGGTTGAATCATGTTAAGTATACCTTATTCAATCAATATAACTTGTTACAGAACAATCGATTGAAATAAGATATGAACGATTTGGGTAAAGGGGATTTTGCTTGAAAATGTTGGTGAAAAATGATAAGTGTTTGTGAAGAAGCGGGTATTTATATGATTGAAAAATTAGGTCAAACTTATTGGACGGGTCAACAATTTGAGACGGGTAAGCAATTTAAGCCCAATAAGCTTGGACGGGTCATGTACTGTTGAGCCGCATCATGCACTGTTGGGACGGGTCACAGTTTGTGGGACGGGTCACAACCTTGGACGGGTCAACATTTAACATAAAAACACTTGGACGGGTCAATCACTGTAGAGACGGGTCAAGTACTGTTGGGACGGGTAAGAGTTAGGAACAACTACACCTACTTGGTTTTATCCATCACCCGGCTGTATAGTAGTCTTCTCAATCATCACCCGGCTTGCACAATAACTTTTGTTCATTACCCGGCTGCATAGTGATACTCTTTTATCACCCGGCTGTGTGATAACAGTTTCTCTTCATTACCCGGCAACACAGTTGTCATACTTACCCGGCTGCACAATGTTCTTCACTTACACGGCTATATAGACTCTTCATTCTATTACCCGGCTGTACAGTGACAACACTTCATCACCCGGCTGTATAGTAAAACACAAATTGTCACCCGGCTTCAATTCTTCTTTTCACCCGGCTATCTTTTCATTCAATCACCCGGCTGATATCAAACACACTTCCTTACCCGGCTAAATAGTGACTTCATTACCCGGCTAAATAGTGTCTTCTGATATCTTTACCCGGCAATCACACTTAGACGATTTTTCTCCTTTTTCTCCAGCTGTTGACTTTTTCAACTGCATTTATTGCACCTGCAAACATTCTCGACATATTAATTAGACAAGACATCCTTATTAGGGTTTGTCACATTAATAATCAAAAATATTAACTAGGCAACAAATTTAATTCACATAAAATCCCTTTTTCATTTTCTTTGATTTTTCTCACAAAAATGTTTTTGCACAACCAATATTTCTATATCCTGAAGCAATTTCTTAAAAACACATCACAAGACCTTGAGTTTGTTTTTAACACATCCAATACATTTGCTTTTCATACCACATAATCTTGTTCATTCAAAACACACTTATTCAAAAATATTTTTGGATTTTTGTAAATATTTTTCTTCTTCAATTATTCTCCCCCTAAACTTGAAATTTCTTGAAATTTTTAAGTTTAAAAAGGATGTCGATGTGTCAATAAAGAATCCATATGCCTGCACACACAAAGCACACACATTAAAATAAAGACATATGCAATGCAATGAATCAAAATATCGCAGTGAGATCATACCACACATTATCTGAACATGTTTTGCAAGTTTTGAATAGACATTTGACTTATGTTTGATTGAGTGATGATATGAAAACATACCAATTAGCTCGAGTTGACACACTTACTTTTTCAGTATCATGATGAGATTAAGGTTCGATTAAAATGACTTATGTGACCCACATGTATACATATGTCAACATATTTCCTTATCAACCACTACCTGAATGCATATTGCACAAGAACCTTGTCACTTACAATCATAAACAGTGTGGAATTTGGGTTCTATTCGGATTTGGTCCACTTTGGGACTTCTTTTGATTCCATTTTTGAATTTTAATTTCCTATCGTTCCCCTTGGGAATCTTCTGAATTCCTTTTTGGAATTTTTGTTTGGTGATGGTCCACATTTGGGACTCTTTTTGTTCCAACTTTGGGAATCTTTTGCTGCACCTTGAAGCTCAAAAGAGACTTCATGTGAGACTTCAGGTCTGTGGGTACCACAACAAAGAAGCTCACGATGCGGTTCATCACACTGAATAGACTGCATCGTTACCCGATCATGAACAACTATCATCACAAGCAATGCATCAAACGATATATATCTAGACATGTATAACAAAGGAACTTAACACAAAGATCATTAAGTTTAGATTTGTCAACAATGAACTTACTTTTTCAGTCTAATTGCCTGAGCTGTCTCGCACATCAACTAACATTCATCAATCTTTATTATATAAAATGATGAAACAAATAATGTATAGTGTAACTATCATTTCTCACTTTTTTGCAATATAGATTCTTATGACATGATATTTTCTTTTCATTTTTGCTTTAATAATCTTTTTGTTTGTTTTTTTCTTTTTCATGCACACTCACAATGCAAAACAATAAAATAAAAGACAAAAGAATCAATACTTGACATCGACTTATTATATTTTTGACTTTTATATTTTTTGATTTTTCTTTGATTTTTCAAAAATTAGAATTAATCATGGTTGATTAACCCTATGGATTGAATTAAGAATTCAAACCGTCCTGACAAGAAAGATTTCGTGAAAAGATCTGCCAGTTGTTTGTCGGTATGAACTTTAATCAAAATTATTAAACCTTTTTCAGAGTTGTCTCTGAGAAAGTGATATCGAGTTTCGATATGTTTGGTTTTTGAGTGTTGAACAGGATTAGCAGTAATGAACATAGCAGCAGTATTGTCTATGTAAATAGGAGTTTTGAGAAAGTTAAACCCGTAGTCAAGCAATTGGTTTTGTAACCACAAAACTTGAGAACATCCTGCAGATGCAGCGATATACTCTGCTTCAGCTGTGGATACAGAACCATTGGTCTGCTTTTTGCATTGCCAAGAAACAAGTCTAGGACCCAGAAATTGACATCCACCAGTAGTCGATTTCCTGTCAAGAGCACACCCACCAAAGTCACTATCAGAATAACTATATAATTCAAAATTGCCTTCATAAGGATACCATAACCCGAGATTCGGTTTCCCTTTAAGGTATCTGAAAATACGTTTAACAGCAACCAGGTGCGACTCTTTTGGATCAGACTGATATCTGGCACACACACATACATCATACATAATGTCTGGTCTTGATGTAGTAAGATACATCAGTGAACCAATCATTGATCTGTACAGTGTTTGATCAACGGATTTGCCTTTTGGATCCGGCTGTATCTTGCAATTCACATCAGATGGCGTTCGAATAGTCTGACAATCTTGCATCTTGAACTTTTTCAGCAACTTTTCAACAAACTTTGATTGGTTGATAAAAATTCTGTCTGCTGACTGTTTTACTTTCAATCCGAGAAAGAAATTAATCTCCCCCATCGAACTCATATGAAATCTTGATTTCATAATTTCCTCAAACTCTTTGCACATGGACAGACTTGTTGATCCAAAGATGATATCATCCACATACACTTGAACACATAAAAGATCTTCATTTTCCCGCTTCATAAATAAAGTTGGATCAATCTGACCTCTTGTAAACCCATGTTCCAGCAAATGTTTAGATAACGTCTCGTACCAAATCCTTGGAGCTTGATGTAGACCATACAAAGCTTTGCTCAATTTGTATACACGATGTGGATACTCAGGATCTTCAAAACCTGGAGGTTGTCTGACGTAAACATCATCGGTAATTGGTCCATACAGAAAAGCGCCTTTAACGTCCATTTGAAACACTTTGAACTTCATGAAAGAGGCATATGCTAGAAAAACGCGAATAGCTTCAAGTCGAGCGACCGGAGCAAACACTTCTTCATAGTCAATACCTTCCTCTTGAGTGTAACCTTATGCAATAAGTCTGGCTTTATTTTTGACCACAATGCCACGTTCATATGGCTTGTTCTTGTACAACCATCTTGTACCAATCGCATTTTCTCCTTCAGGTAAGTCCACTAATTTCCAAACCTCTTGTTTGCGAAATTGAAGTAACTCCTCTTGCATGGCTTCAATCCAACTGTTATCTTGTGCAAGAAAAGCATTCTCCACTGTGTTGGCAAGATTCACAACAAACTTGTACTGAGCATGTGATCCTGTTCTGTCAGTATTTCTAGAACTTTCATCAATCTCAACTTCCTCGATCTTTGCAATGAGCAGATCTAAGTCCATTGGAAACTTTTCAGTATGCTTCAGTAAAGTCACAGCCTGTTTCCATGAAGATGGAAGAGCACACAACAATCTGTCATTCAGGTCTTGAAGATCTGTCTTTGCACCAACATTAGTCATCTCTGTAGTTAGATGAACAAATATATTCATCATCTGGTGCACAGATTCTCCAGCAATATGTTCAAATAATTCCAATTGTCTCTTCAATTTCTGCTTCTTGAGACTTCTCAATTGTTCTCCTCCTTCACAGATTGATTTCAATGCTTTGAACAATGTGTATCCAGTTTGATAAGCATCCAATCTCGACAACACTTGAAGTGTCAGACCTTTGCACATCAAAGAATAAGCCTTACTGTCATTCTTGACCTTTCGTAAGTCTTCAGCTGATAGATTATCTTCCAGATAAGGTTCAGTAGAGTCTTTGGTGTAGGTACTTGCACTATCAGGTGCAGTTTGTGTAGGTATGTGAGGACCTTTATCAATTGACTTCCAAAGATCATTGTCAATCGAGCATAGATGATGCTTCAGTCTGATTGTCCAATTCTTGAAATCTGCACGATTAACCAATCTAGGAACACGGTTATCAGAATCATCATTAGGTGCCATTTTAAGAATTTTTAAAGAAAATATTTTTGTGTTTTTGATGATTTTTGAAAAGAAAACAATTAAAATTTAAACTAAAAGCAAGTAAATAAAGACAAGATAAGATAACAAGGTTTGAAACAACTGAAAATGAGTCACACGGCTGAACAGTGAAAATTTCTTCTTCACCCGGCTGAACAGTAACTTTTCTTCTTCACCAGGCTGAGAATGTTCTTCACCCGTCTAAACAGTGACACGGCTCAACAGTTGTCAATATTCAACACTTGCAATCTTCACCCGGCAAGTTGAGTTACCCGGCTGAACAGTTACACGGCTGAACAGTGAAAACTTCACACGGCTGAAAACTTGACCCGGCTAGAACTTGACACGGCAGAAAGGTTACCCGGCTGAACAGTTGATCACACGGCAGAAATATTGTTTACCCGGCTAAACAGTAAATGAATCACCCGGCTGAAATATCTCTCACCCGGCTGAACAGTTTATCACCCGGCACAACAGTTCTTGATCCGGCTGAACAGTACAACCTTTTTCTTCGCAAATTCTTTACCCGTCTAGACAAAATTGCCTTCATACGGCTACACAGGACCTAATTTGTTCGCAAATCTAAGTCCAAATTATTTTGTCTAAGTCAAATTTATCACCCGGCTAGTTAATCTTCAACTTGTTCATCCTGTTCATCATCTTCGTCAAACGAATTTTTCTGGGTTTAACAAAAACTTGTCCAATTACTTCAAAAATCACACTCAATCAGTGAAATATACCGATTATCAATCTTCAATCTCAATCAATCCAAACATGATCAAATTTTGATGAATTTGAGCAAAATTTTGATCGAACAGTAAACTTCTCTTCCTTCCCAATTCCTCAGATCTGATGATAATCTGATGGAATTTGCACAATTGTTGTGAATTAGAAGTGATTGCGATGATGAATCACAACTAAAAACAGCAACAGATCATTCAGATCATGATTTGAGCAATATTGATGTGTTTTTGCTTGATGAATAGCGAAGAACACACAATACCAACAGCTCTGATACCAATTGATAGGTTCAATTGGATCGATATTGCTGCAAATCAGAACAATCTAAGTACACAAACACAATTCAATCAGCAACACAATTCATTACTAATAATTCTCTTTGTATTGATGATCAAAGCATAAAAGTTGTAGTACAAAATGTGCAGGAGAATATAAGAACACACACACTAATTCTCTCTCTAGCGTGTAATTGTGATCTAGACTCTCTCACTAACATTCTCTCACAACATGCTTTATGCATCAACACATTAGGGAAAATACAAAATTAACCCTAAACTATACAAAATGTATAAACAAAGTACAAAGTAAATCTTTAACTAGAAACGAGCCCTAACATACCTACACTGACATACTTAATTTATATATCTGCTTGCAACGAACTTACTTGATTTTGTAACTATTATGTGAACTCACCAACCGTCGTGTTGACACTTGCTAGCCTTTCACTTTTACAGGTCACTGAGGTACAACGCACTTAGGACATGGCATGGAGTCACGGCTTTTCATTTAAACATTTTCTTGCATTAAAAACCATGTTTGAGTTTAATAACTATTTGAATTGCATCCTTGTAATGGGCGTGAGTTTTGCGCATTTGGTTTCTATTTAATATTTTTGACATTATATTTCGATTACGCTTCCGCAAACTTTCAAACGTTAACTCTGTATTAAATTTTCTCATTTAATGAGACACGTATGTTTTAAATTCATATAGTGTCGTTTGGTGTAACTAATGACTGAGATCCTGGTTTGTCACACATTTAACGGTAAAACTCCGTTAGTGGATTTTGAGGGTGTGACACTATCTATTTCAGGTGTACGTGATGGTTATTATTTCTATTCTTCAAGACATAGTGATGCTTCGGACCTAGAATAAACAAATAATGAATATCTGCAATTATTGGTTTCATGTATATGACTGTTGTCGGTATTTTGTTAGACATTTATTCAAAAACTTATGATATGAAATTATTAGACTTTAATAATTGGTTTACCATGTGCTTTGTACTATTGATATTCATATCCATGAGAATACCCGATGATTCTGCCATCGTGGTGGGGTGTCGTATCGCACATCTTTGAGATTTACACAACTTAACCTGCATGTAAATTGTTAGTATCCTATTCATATAAATCATTTTTAGGATGAGGTTGAGGTATTGGTGAATAACACAAAGTAGTTGGAGGTGGAAATATAGTCTCAACCTCAGGATTATACCCAACCCCACATTTTATCCTAGCCCCCTTGTTTGGCAAGAAGTTGACTTGTTTTCATTTGTCCAACAGTCCACCTATCAAGTTTAGTCTGGAGTTTAGTGGATTCGAACTGAGCTAAGATTAGTCTTTGAGATAAAAGGTTCATTTCAACATTTCTTTGATTAAGGGTTCTCTTTAAAAGTTTAATTTAACCTAATGCTATATTGAGTTTGATTGAGTAAGCAGCTTGATTTTCTTAAGTTCTTCATCTACTGCCTTAATTTCCCTTTGGTTTTGTAAAATAAATTTGTTAGCAATGTAAACCCCTAATAAACGAATTTTACAAACACAAGAATACATATTCTGAATTACCTCATAAGGAAGATCCATTACCATTTCAGTTGAGAGAGCTTTCTCGCAATTTCAAACCCATGTATTCCTTTTTCTTTCTTCTTCCTTGTCTTTTAGTATTTCTTCTCCTCAGCTTCATCTTTATTTTTCTATTCCTCCACATTATTTTTTATCTCAGTTTCATCATTCTTCAAACCTCCTTCATACTTTGCTTGACAGTCAAATCCACTTCCTTTATCAACCATCAAATCTTGACATTTTCTTTCTCAATCTCCCTGATTTCAGCATTTCCTAATTGCTCTACAGAACCTTCTTTTCGGTGTCAATTGAAGTATTGAAGGTCGGGTACATCAATTGATTGTATTCACTTCGTTTAAGATCCATTTCCATTAACTTCAGTTGGTTAATTACCTCAGACAGTTTGTAATCAGATATGTTAGTTTGAGGTGAATACATAGCATGATTAAATTCTCTTCTCTTGATATCCATCTCAAAATATTTCAGCTTGTTGATCACATCCATCAACTTGTAGTCTGAAAAACCTCTCTTTTCTTTAAGCATTCTAACTGAAGACTCCAATAAGGTGGAAGATAGTCAAGAAGCTTTTTAACTTGCTCATAATTGGTAGTTTCGGATCATGCTTCTTCAAATTACTTACTACATATATGAATCAATCAATGAAATCTGACAATTTCTCTTTCTTCAAAGAAGCAAATGAATCAAATCTTCTTGTGCTAGTGTGGCATAGTCTGATTCGAGATCTTTAAAAAAGAGCCATTTTCCCGAATAATATAAACATATTTTTCCGAAAAATTATTGAATAATTCTCCTTTAGGAAAAATATTTTTTCCTCTCAACACACCGGTAAAATTTAGGCCCAAAGAATTAACACGAAAATCCAGCACAACTTGATAATCGTTCAATCCAAAAAGAAATATTAGTCATTCAAAATGTCGACTCCTGGCTACGACAAAAATATTCCAGTCTCACTTGACCAAATTTTAGGTCCAAGGAAAAAAAAATACCCGACAAATGACAAAAATATCTTCGTCTTAATTCACAAAATTTAAGCCTAAAGAATGTCAATAATACCCGGCAACAATCCTTGTCTTTAAATACTTTTGGCTCACTCTACTCGGCCTAAATAAAAATTCAATTTTTTATATGACTCGACCCAATGAGACGTCTAAGAAAAAATTTGACACCGGCTCCAACTAATACGGTCCTAAATTTAGAACGACAACTCTCGACCCGTTTAAACTTTTAACACCAGCTCTAACAAATACAACATATTTTTTTTTAATGTTAACTCCCCGTAAAATAACATTGCTCCATATAAAAATTAGGCCATAAAACTTTTAATGAAAGACTTGTGTTGGTGGTATGGGACGCCAACTCAACCAATCAGTTTCCCACTTGAAGATGATAAGTTCATTTTAGAGTGAATAAAAATCTATCCTTAGAATGCTATGGAGACATGAAGCATCAAATTCATTTGTTACACCGCTCATCTAGTCCCCAGAAACAAACGATTTTAAGACCAGTGGGTCATGTTCGAAACATTTTGCAACACGTCGAAGTCGGGGATTCGACAATGTGGTCATCGGAGCCGGAAATCCGATACTTTTGGGTCATCGGGGTCGTAAACATGAAAATTTGGGTTGATAGGGCCGTAAGCTTGGCACAACTTCTAACCATCGAACCGATCGTGTGGAAATCTGGCCATTTATAAGTTTGAGCTAGAACATATCGCTAGAAAGGATAATGGACCTGGCCATATGGGTGTCATTTTTTACTCGAACCCGAACCGAATCAACTTGAACCAACTCGATAAACCCGAAGCTAATTTACTCTTTAGGATCGGTAAAAGGATATTACTTTTTAGAATCGGATCAACCCGATTAACCCGAATAAAGGGGAAATATTTTTTTTTTCATATATTTAGTTTTCACAACTCTATACCATTTAAATTAAGATTTAACAAAACATATTTAAATTTGGCTATTGGTGGAACTCAATATGTTCTTTGATCAATATGAATATGTATGTACATATTTTTTATAAATATAGATGTTATATTTAGGAATCCACTCTATGAACAAATTCAGATGGTGTATATTATAGTGATGATTATAATTCATTTGACGTATGCATCTCGAACAAACTCAGTTGGTGTGTTTTAAATTAACCCAATTGTGTACGAAACCCAATTTGCAACAAAAATAAAATTAAATAAAACACTTTAGAAACCCATTTAACGACCCGATTACCGAATATACTAACTCGAATAAACCCGATTACCAGTTAACCTGATCCTTATTAGGTCGGTATTTGGGTTGACATGGCACACTAAAAAACCCGATTAACCTGACCTGATTGACCCTAAACTAGATTAAAAAACCCGATTAACACCCCTACCTGCCCAAGTGGAAGGATCAAGGGTGAAAATATGGGTTGAAAGGTCGTTGCACATTGGGATCAACTTTCGATCGTACCATTATGAATTGGTGGTGGCACTGTCACAAACCAAATGTTTGAAGACTGCAGTTGTTTTGTGCTTAAATATTTGGCTTTTACTAGGTTCTTCTTATTGGTGCTCATCAAGGAAGACCACGATCTTGGTGGGAAAGTCTTACAATGTGGTGTTCCACTCCGGCGTAACACTGGTTGGGGTTGGGGTCGTCTTCCTGATGAGTCAAATGTAGGACGAAACTAGTGAACCTCATGAATGCAGGATGGTTCGACGAGACGCAATGTGTTAATCGGATGTTTGAGAATTTAGACCATATGAATTACATGAGATGCAAAAAAACTACAGAGCTGGTCTTCGAATTACATAGATTTGAAGGTTTGTAGTAACACTAATAGAATTGGATAAAAACATGGATTTGAAAACTCATCAAACCCTAGTAAAATCCATATCTGAAAGCTTATGGATCCGGAATTCATATGTAAGGTTGGATGAACACAAATATGAAATGTCATAGATAAATAGAGATGAGCTATCACGAATACCACAGATGGCCCCAATGAAGATGCAAATTTCGGATCATCTTTAAATCTGGATACCTTCATGATGATAGCCCATCCGATCTACCATAAATGTGTGAATCTGATCCAAGTTATCTCTGCAGACACAATGAAACTCTCGTTAGAGTATCCAATGGATTTAGCCCAAGGGCACTCTGACGCTTAAGTCAGTCATGCACTCATAATATCAAAAAATATTCATGTGTGTAGTTTGTGTGTAGAGAAAGAAACCATAATAAGTCATGCACTCATAATATCATAAATGAATGTAGAGAAAGAAAGCAGAGAGAGGATTTCATCATAACCTGAGTTTGTCAATTTAGAGACTTATTTATAGAAATCTTGAAAAGAAACCCTAAAGAGCCTAATTAAATATATTTGTCGACACCTACTGTCATAGTTTTTAGTTCCTATGTGATAGTATGTTTTTCCTACCATACCATAACTGTCATTAATAATGGTGTATAAAAATCTTGGACAAACAAGTTTAGATACATTCCCGTCAATCAAATAAAAAAACTAGAGTAGGGGTGTTCATTCGAATCGAATGCGAATTGGACGAATTAGGAGAATCGAATTGGTCGAATTGGGACTTTTAAAAACTATATTCTTATTCGATCCACATTCGAATAAAAATCTATGTATTCGATTCGATTAAGTTATTCAAATTCGAATCGAATTCGAATTGATTCGAATGTATTCGCTTAAAAAAATATAAATAAACAAACACATCAAGTAACAATACAAATGTAGCACCAACATAACATAAGTCTACAACATCACCAAAACAATGTGCAATACATCACCCAAACAATATGCAAAATACTAGCACATCAAAAAGTCAAAAACATGTTAACAAAAGGTCTAAAATTGCATAATCAAACACAAAAAAAGACTATAAACAAGTTTAAAACCTGTAGAAACAACAATTAAGCAGCTACCACAATAACAAATCATGTTCATATGTAGAAACAACAATTAAGATTGGGTAATGAGTTGGGTTTGATATTTTTAACTTTACTTCAAGCCCAATAAATCATATTTATATATAGATAATGAATTAAATATATTAAAAGTATATACTAAAAATATATAAATTTCTTATTCGAATTGGTGAATCGAATGCGAATACAGAAAATCATATTCATATTCGATCCACATTCAACAAAATTATTCGAATCGAATGCGAATCGAATTCAAATGACCAAAAGTCAATTTTAAATGGCCTTAATCGAATTCGAATCGAATTTCAAATAATTCGAATAGTATTCGAATAATAAACAACCCAAAATAGGAGTAGAGTGAATTTTTTCTTTCAACTATAAACCTCGAGAAACTATAAGGACAAAATCTGTGAATTTGTGTAATGTATTTTAAATTTGTAAATAAAGTGTTTCAAGTGCTAAAGAAAATGAGAGACCCAAGTAATCAAAATTCAACTCAATAATTCTCTCATCAGGTACGTCTAGTGTACACACACACACTCACGCCTAAATCACGAATTATATTGTGTATTGATCCCATTTTGAACATGATTTTGTTCGTTTAGGGTTTGATTTTCAAATCGAGTTGTCAGATCATGTCTTTGAGGCCGAGCGCCAGAACTGAGGTTCGCCGGAACCGATACAAGGTCGCCGTCGATGCGGATGAAGGACGGCGTCGGAGAGAGGACAATATGGTTGAGATCCGTAAGAGTAAGAGGGAGGAGAACTTGCTTAAGAAGCGCCAAGTAGTATCGTCGGCACAGCCATTGTCTGCCGGAGCTCCGCTACCAACCGCCACCGTTGAGAAAAAGGTATATTTGTTCTCAGATTGGATTGTGATTTTATGTCATGTGTTTGTAACTGTAAGATAAGATTTGTATAGTTAGAGTTATTTAGCTGCTTACGAGTTATTTTCTGTTTTGTTTCTGTGTATGATTGATTGATTTGAATGAATGGTGATAATATTGAAAAATGTAAGTGACTTAGCTGTGGTGTGGATTGAGTAAGTAATTACTATGTTTGAATTTTTTGAGTTGTGTTGCGCATATATTAGGTTAGGGTTTTGGAATTTCCATCACAGTTATATAAATGGATGATACATATTGAGTGTGTATGGATTTTTTTATTGTACCTTAAGAATCTGGTGTGCGTGATTCTTCATGCTTAGCTAGTTTGAAGGTTTCCGTATGCATACGTTGTTATATGACCTTTTCGTGTTATGGCAACACTGAGATTACGAGGCTATATATAGATAAGTACAATGATTGGCAGTGGTGGAACTAGTGCTACTTAGTCACAGGTCATCATAAGATAACTTGTGTAACGTGTTACTTATGGGTATGTCAAATTTGGTTAGTTTGAGTGTTTTAGTCTATTCCCATTTGAACTTCACACTAGAAAAAATGGCCCTCTAATATGGGTATTGATGCATTTATGCAATAGTTATAATGGCGACTAGCACGTCCCCTAGGACCCTTGATGGTAAAACTTCGAGATTGCAACTTGCAAATTCAGGCTCGTTGTCAACCAAAAAAATTAAACTCATATAAAGTTTCGATTAACCATTAGCGATACTTATGCATAACAAGTTGAAGGATCATTGACTGCACTTAATTTATCTGTGTATGTGAATGAATGACATAGACTATTCTTGATTAGGTTTTAGAATCATGTAGCTGTTTACATTTGTGCTTGTACTACTTCAATATGCATCGATTGTTTTTTATGTTTCCTCTTAGTATCCATTTATGGATTATATAGGCACGGACGCACGGTTAATCAGGCTTGAAGTGTGTGCACGTGCTTATTAAGTTTTTGTTATCATTAAGTTTATCAACCATGTTTTAATGTTGAAATCTTGTGTTGGATGCATGTTTGTTCTAACACTTTAAAGTTCTCTAGCTAGGTGCATAAAGAAGCACATATGTTGATTAGCAAGTAAATCTAGGATTACTCAAATATAAGTTGCATGCCTCTATGATATGACTGCTAATACATAAGCATGATGTATTAGTTTATGAAAACTCTACTATTAAGACAAAAATATGTTATTACTTTTTGAAAACTTGTTTTTGAGTTCTGGATTGCATAAATTGTGTATATTGTGATTGGGTTTTCAGTTTCATAGTTTTTCATGGATATGGTTGTAAGTTATGTTTTATAGAAAATCAAGTAGTTAGGTCAAAAAGTCTAAGGGAAGGGTTTCACTTTACTATATAGTCGACTACTTAGCTGATGCATATCTGAACTGTGAAGTTTTATATGACGGTAAAGGTGTGGATCTTTCTTTTAGGTTTTGGGAAGGTGAATGAAGCAGAGGCATGAAAACTCTTTCACTAGTTTTAACCATCTAGCTTGACTTGGCTGAGTATGTTCAGTGATTTTATATATGCCCAAACTAGTTCCTTTGTTGTGTTCTCACGAATTTAAATAAGTTATATACTTATATGCATTATACCCTTCTTTCATTCCGTGCTTTATTTATGTTGTGCATCTCTAAGCCTATTCACTTCCTTATTGAAAATTGTTGGCTTGTTGTTTGTGCATTGATCCTTCCCTTTGGTGCTAAATGGTAAACTTATAAGTCGTTAGTATCTAGAGGATAGTGAATTTGAGTAAGTTGTTCTAATGATGAACTCAATGATTCTATGAGAAGATTCACATGATTTGTTGGCTAGATTGGTGAATATCTTCCTAACTCTGTATATAATTCATATTACTTTAGTCCATGAGTTATGTTTAGTTTCCTTCTGACCTTAACAAATGACAGAATATTGGGAGCAATGGCTACTCTGCTATAATGATACTAATTGAATATCATCATATCATATCATCATATGTATATAATGGTTCGTTTGCTGGTACATGATTGTTGTTATTCAATTGTTAAAAAATAATAATGAATATGCAGTTAGAGAGCCTTCCTTCCATGGTTGCCGGAGTCTATTCAAATGATAACAACATGCAGCTGGAGGCAACTACTCAATTTCGTAAATTGCTATCAATTGGTACATGTTTTATTTTTCTAATCTGTATTACCTTTCAAGAAGTACTATATATTATGTATCATTAATTTTAGAACCGACTAACTTTTACTTCATAGAACGGAGCCCACCAATTGAGGAAGTTATACAATCTGGTGTGGTGCCTCGCTTTGTTGAGTTCTTGATGAGAGAGGATTTCCCACAACTCCAGGTCAGTATTATATGGGACCATCGGCTTTAATGTTGCTTCACATACTGATTCTCTTTTTTTTTTGCTTACTTATTTTTTACACACTTACGAGCTTGTGAAACCTTGTCAGTTTGAAGCTGCTTGGGCACTCACCAACATTGCTTCTGGTACTTCTGAGAATACAAAGGTTGTAATTGATCATGGGGCAGTTCCCATTTTTGTTAAGCTTCTTGCTTCTCCAAGTGACGATGTCCGAGAGCAGGTAACATGTGGATAATAGGCTTCACCTAAGCTTCTTGTTTCTTAACATATATAACCATGTTTTATCATGTAGGCTGTTTGGGCATTGGGAAATGTTGCTGGCGATTCACCTAGGTGTCGGGATCTTGTTCTTGGTCAAGGTGCTTTGCTTCCATTGCTGGCTCAGTTAAACGAGCATGCTAAGCTTTCCATGCTGAGAAATGCCACATGGACACTATCAAATTTCTGTCGTGGGAAACCACAGCCTCCTTTTGAGGAGGTTGTTTACTAGTCCTTTTGTTATCTACTATTTAGTTATTTAGAGATGGGAAGATTGGCAGGTTGGACATTAGTTCATTTGTGTTTGGCTCAAAATGATTCCAGTTGGATTTACTCATAAGCATTTGTTTTCAATTTTTAGAAGATCGTTAAGGCATCATGTATGATTGCAAAAACTGTTTTTATTACAATAAAAAATTGAATATTTGTATAAACTATTTGGGAGGTTGTATGCGATTTAATTACATTTTACATGACATCCGACCAGTCTTCCGATCGACCGCTTTAACTCTTCTATTTTTAGCAATTTATAGTCTTATTGATCATTAAATCTGAACTTCATTTGATTTCTAGACAAAACCAGCATTGCCTGCACTTGAACGACTTGTACATTCTAATGATGAAGAGGTATTAACCGATGCATGTTGGGCTCTCTCTTATCTCTCTGATGGTACAAATGACAAAATTCAATCTGTCATTGAAGCTGGTGTTTGCAGGCGTCTTGTTGAGCTCCTCCTGTGAGTTTTCTACTGTTCTATATAAATTATTATTACTATTAGCTCATTATCTTGATCAAAGTTATTAATTTTTTAAAAACTGTTCATATAACATTCAAGGCACCCATCTCCCTCGGTACTCATTCCTGCACTTCGAACTGTTGGTAACATTGTGACCGGTGATGATCTCCAAACTCAGGTATGAATTTGTGTAGACTTTGTATATCACAAATATATCTAACATACAAAGAACACAGTTCAACTAGTTATGGATAGCTGCTGTCAAAATCTAAATCTAAACATCGAAATAACATGTAATCTGTCACAAAGCTGGACTCGTGCTTGTTTTTATTTTTACATATCTTCAAGCGGGTTATTTTACTTTACAAACTTAAAATTATGGGTCTAATGCTGCTCTTATGCAACCATTGCTATTTTTTCTCTCACAATTATTATCTAGAAAAATTGTTAGAAATTTATGTCACTATTATTATTAGACATAAATTTGTGATGTGCGCCTGTAATAACGCTTATTGATGCAGTGTATTATCGAACACGGTGCACTACCATGCCTGCTGAGTCTGTTAACCAATAACCACAAAAAGAGCATCAAGAAAGAAGCCTGCTGGACTATCTCAAATATCACTGCTGGAAACAAAGAACAAATTCAGGTAATATGTTATATATATTCTGCAGCTATATATTTGCGTACTTTGGCCACCACATCGCATGTAAAGTTATATATAATGATTAAAAAAATGTTTGTAGTCTGTCATCGAGGCTGGGCTAATTGCTCCCCTGGTCAATCTCCTCCAAAATGCTGAATTTGATATCAAGAAAGAAGCTGCTTGGGCCATATCAAATGCCACTTCTGGTGGCACTAATGAACAAATCAAGTACGTTATTAGTTATGAACTTGTTAACTATTACTACCAAACAATATAATAATGATACTAATAATAATAATCTACGATTTGCAGGTACTTGGTGAGTCAGGGTTGTATCAAACCATTGAGTGATCTCCTTGTATGTCCTGATCCAAGGATTGTTACTGTGAGTTTAGAAGGACTTGAGAATATATTAAAGGTTGGTGAAGCTGAGAAGAACTTGGGTAACACTGGAGAAGTTAACTTGTATGCCCAATTGATAGACGATGCAGAAGGCTTAGAAAAGATTGAGAATTTACAGTCTCATGACAATAATGAAATTTATGAAAAAGCTGTTAAGATTCTCGAGACTTATTGGTTGGAAGAAGAAGAGGAGGAGCCGGTGGTTGATGTCACACAAGCTGGTTTCAATTTTGGTGGGCCCAATGTTCAAGTCCCACCCGGTGGGTTCAAGTTTTAACGGCTGAAGGTAAATCGCAAATTTGAACCTTTTAAAAAATCTTTTTTTATTAAAATATTTGTTTAAATATGTGGGTGCTATGGTGACCTTAAATTGAATATGCAGGGGGGTTTGCAGAAAGGTATCTCCAGTGGGTCAAGGTCAAGTCAGGTGTGTAATTGGCGGTCCAAGTACAATAAACAAATGGGTTCTCACGGTTTTGGGGTGGGTGGGTGATAGTGTGGTACAATTGTTTGGTTTTTTTGACCTCGAGTCGTTGAATGTTTTGGGACAATGGTCGAGGTGGATATGGATAATATCGTCTTTTTATTTTGTGTACGGAGTCGGGGTATGTGTTTTGGTGAGTGTATATTCATATGATCTTGAATTTATATGCCATATTGTAGTGGTAAAAGTTGTGTATCTACCATTTGCCATGATATGAAGATAACTGTTATTGATTTGCCATTAAAGTGGTCTTTTAAACAAAACATTCCAAATGCATATTTCCCCCTCCAAAACACTTTAAATGCATATTTACTCAGCCAAAAAAATCAATTGCATATTTCCTTCTATAAACAACTTTAATTTGTAAATATACCCATTTTTAGTAAGGATATTTAGTTAACATTGGGTATATATGCAATTGATTTTTTTAGTTGGGGAAATATGCATTTAGGGGATGTTTATAGGGGTAAATATGCAATTGTATCTTCTTTTTATATTGATAGTACATTAGTACATAGATTGTATTTAGCTTATTTGGATGTTGTTATTCTTAATGAGATTTTAAGTGTATCAAAAGAATATTATAGGGAGATGCTAAGGATTCTTATTTGCACACTCTTGCCAAGATACATTACCATCATTGATCTTGATCCTTTAACCTAATTATTTTTTCAATTTTCTAAAATATTAGTTTCGAAGGGCGTCAAATCTATTAATTAAAATATAATAATATATTTTTCTCTAAACTTATTCCATATTTAGCATCCCTTTGCTCTTGTCTGGCCACTGTTATCTTCGGCAACAACACACTCTTGCCATTTCTTTTCAAACAAAAAGAGAGCTGGATGTCACGGAGTCATCCTTTAGACTCGCATGCGGTGTCCATGGATGCCTTGGAGCAGCCTAACCGTTCCTCTCATCATGAGGTTCGTTGGTTTCATCATGTCTTGAACTCATTAGGGAGGCGGCCAAAACTGCCAACCAATGTTACGCTAGACTGCTATCGCCCTATTGTAAGACTTTTGTAGTGTGACTATGGCCCGCCCCAATGAGGAACCAGTAAACCTAAGTGTTCATACACAAAACAAGCAAATACGATCTTTTAACATTTGGTTCGTGATACTCTCCCGCCACCAGTTCATGCATGTCCTCGCGCTTGTACATCATAAACATCACACCAACACACGGAAGACAATGCATTTGACCATCATAAACATTGGCTTCACTTTGTCATCGGCTAAAAGGACGCTTAAAGATTGATCCCAACTTGCAGCGCCCTTTCAACCCAGATCTTCACCCTTGAGCCTATCACTTGGGTGGGTCCATTATCCTTGTTGGCAAACTATTTTGGCTCCAGACTACAACCGACAATCTTTCCACACGTTTAGCTCGAAGATGCGCAATTTTTACGGCCTTGGTGACCCAAAATTATCAAGTATGTTTTCAATCAATTATGTGTTGTTCTTAGCGTGTGTTCTCCCTTTTTTTCAGCCAGGCAACAAACTTGTAAAATATATTTCTTGTTTGAAGAGTGTTGTTTGTTGTTGCGACACGTCAAACGCCATATCACAATCCATATATAGTTAAAAGTTAACGTTTGGTTTGACTGAGATTGTTACTCATGACAAAAATGAAAATTGGGATTGTCACTAACCTAATTATTAGTTACGATTAATATTTGCCGATAGTCAATAATTTGAATCTCTCTCTTTATTTTTTATAATATACTAAAATGCTTTTGCCACTTGTCATCTTTTAAGGGTATATTTGACACCTATCAGTAATTTGCTAGGTTTAAAATATACATATATATTATAAGGGCAATATTATAAGGGCATTCAACACATGACAATATTTGATATGTTAAAATATGTATGCATATCTATAGTATATTATAATAATAATAACTACATTTTAGTCTCCTTGTATTTATGAGAATGTTGAAAATTTTAAATAGTTATATTTTCAGCTCTCTCCCACTACACTTTGGTCTCTAATAAAACTCATTAATTTCCTTTTTAACAAATTTTTTCTAATGATTTTTAAATAAGGGTTATTGGATTTTAATAATCCGAACTTTAATGAATTGGACGATATTAATCCCAACTTTAAAAATTCCATGTGGCAGTCCCAACTTGTAAATTATTTTCCTCCATCGAACCTTTTATAAGTGTGACACAAAAATGGTCGGGTAAGGTTTTAATGAGACACAAAAATGGTCTGGTAGGTTTTTTGAGTATCAGTTATAAAAGGTTCGATGAAGGAAAATAAATTACAAGTTGGGACTGTCAGAGAGAATTTTTAAAGTTAGGATTATTATCGGTCAATTTATTAAAGTTCGGATTATTAAAATCCAATAACCCTTTAAATAATGTAATTTTTTCATATATTATTTTAAAAAAAACATACACAATAAAAACTATCATTTTATCTTCTTTGATTTGACTATAGTATTGTTTGAAGTTTTAATTTTTTTTACATAAACTTAAGTAAGTTATCATCTTTTATGCATATGATACAATACTTAATACATGAAATTATGAGTCAAAATTGTGTTGTTTAGATGTTGTGTTCCCCGTCGTAACACGAGGACATAATTTAGTATTCCCTCCGTCCCATTAGAAGTGTCCTAGTTTAAAAAACACAAAGTTTTAGGCACATTAAATGATGGGTATTTTTGCTTGTCATTTGACAATAATACCCTTGATAATAAATATTATTGTGGGTCCATCATATTGTTTGTTTTATGTTATTAAGGGCAAATTTGGAAGTTACCAATAAATTTTAAAAGTGAACACTTTAAATAGAACAACTAAAAAAGGTAATATGGACACTTCTAATGTGACGGATGGAGTATCTATATAATACTCCCTCCGTCCCATTAGAAGTGTCCATATTGCCTTTTTTAGCTGTCTCATTTAAAGTGTCCACTTTTAAAATTTATTGGTAAACTTCCAAATTTGCCCTTAATAACATAAAACAAACAATATGATGGATCCACAATAATATTTATTGTCAAGGGTATTATTGTCAAATGACAAACAAAAATACTCATCATTTAATGTGCCTAAAACTTTGTGTTTTTCAAACGTGGACACTTCTAATGGGACGGAGGGAGTATATCCTAACTTGCTTCTTTTGGCGTGGGATTGTGCCTAATTGTATTTGTTAAGTTTATGGGTCTTGTGAGAAAGTTTGAATCATTTGCGCATTAAATGTGATCAAGTTTCAAAGGTGCGGGGAGGTGCTTTCTCATGGTGCAAATTACCAACAGTCTCTTTTGGTTTTATTGATCCTCAATGGGAAAATAAAATGGAGCACCTAACAACGCATCTTCACGGACCAAGAACTACGTGATCACCCCTTTCATTTGGGGTGACGGAGGGATCATACCATTCGACCCTTTTTTTCATGCTTTTCCCCGAGGTCTGGAGAAAGCTGAAATCAAATGGAATGTGTCTATTTATCTATCTCTTGACTCTAAATGGGAGCGGGCATATATGCGGTTATTTTGACTTCATTGTGGTGCATATGGAAAGTTTGGATTAAGGTGACTTTAATAGCAACCAAATCAAGCAGGAGATATTATTCAAAATATCAAAGCCCTTTCTTTCATGGTGTCGAGCAAAGAGGGAAACTAACGAATTTAAAATGGAAATCATTTAAGTTGTAAACTGGTGTTTAGTGTTTTTTTTGTTACTAGGTGTTAGACCCGTGTACACGGGTTTTCTATATTTTATCATATAAATTTTCAGGTTTATTTTAATAAAACCTAATATTTCATAAATATTGCAGAACTTCTTTACAAACTACATTAGTTGTTGAGGCTTCTATATATTTTTCTTATCACAAATCAAAATCTTGAAAATAGCCACATACAACTGGTCTGTGGCTGAAAACAATTCATACCAGAGATTGACCTTGGCTTTTGTTGATCGCCATTACAAAGGATATGGTAACTGGAAATTGATCTTTTATAGATCTTGACTGGTGCATCAAGATGAGTATCAACATCTACCTATAAATTTGGCACAAGCATAAGATGAAATCTCCGACCAACAACCATTCGAACGCAAAAGCAAGTGTGGATATAGTGTCAAAAATTAATGTTTTACTTTACCATTTTATGAATCCAAAAAAGATAAGAGCATGTAACCAAAAGCTTTACTTTGTCTTTGATGGAGTAACATAAATTAAAAGGGATATCATTAAACTACATATATCTACACACTTTTGACACTTCTACATGCATAAAAATTGAACTATTTGACATAAATAAACTCCAGAAATATGAACCATTTTGACAGCTGATGCATAAAAACTGCACTAATTTGAAAGCAATAAACTACACAAATCTGAACAGTTGACATATCTGTAAAAAGAATTTGGAGTTCTAACATATTTCACATTAACATGATTTGAAATTAAAAAGCCAAATTTCAATTCAGTTGTTGTGTTTTTGTTTCTTTTTTCTAATATTTTGTCACAAATTCAATAGCTTTGTGAGGTTAAAACTTTAAGATAACACCAGGTCTAATGTTACCTTCACATTTGATGTTCACTTGTGGGTTTGAACTCAACATCCAATAATCTCTAATATATTTTTCCCGATTGCTCAACTAAGATGGACACTCTAAATATAATCTCCAATATATTTTTCCCTTAGAAAGTATATGGCATAATGATAAATCTTTATTCTCTAACAAAGAATATGGCATAATAATAAATTTCTAGGCGGATTCATAACAAAACACCTACAATTCCAAATAAAAGTATTAAGGGTTCATAAATAAAGTTAGAATCCTAACACTAAGTTGTGTGTAAATTTAATTCTTTATTCATTTGACCCGTTAGAGATTCATAATCTGAAGAGACCAAAATCTAAGAAACAACATTATTTTAAGCACCTGAGACATTGCAAGCTCATCATAATGGTTTATCAAACCCTCCATCTTGTCATCGTCAATCTTTCAAATCCACCTGGTTCAAATATACAATAGATTCCAAAATGTCACCAATATTAATAACAACTTTAGGTCTTGCTAACTCAAGGTCTTGCTAACTCAATAGCTAAAGTTCCCCAGCCACATCCTATCTCAAGAACCTCGTGGTTCTAATCAACTATTGAATGTATAAGAGGATAAAGGATTAAGGATTTCATTAAGCGTACTACTCAAAGTAGTGCAATAAGGAAACATGATAAATTCAGTAAGATAGCATAGAAAGTAACCCAGTTCTGTTAAATATCAACTAAACACGATTAATCTTACCATAAACATATTCAAAGGCCTTTCTTTTCATCAACAAATGAGAAGTGTCCCTTCATGTATGCATCAACAATACCTAAAATGGAGTAAATCCACAAAAAGGAAAAGCTTATGTCAAACAAAGAAATGAAGTGGATAAATAAAATACCTTGTGAATAAATGAAGTGGACAGTGGATAAATAAAGTACTTTGTGAATAAATGAAGTGGACAGTAGTACTTGAACATCATATTAAATAAAAAAAGTACCTATTATTGCTTATATGAATGTGACAGCTACCTCCATTTAACATAACTAACGGGTTTCAACTCTTTGCTTGATTCATTAGAAGTATCACTTGAAATAATAAAAACCAATGCAAGTTAACAACACATGTATCTATCATCCTATTGCAAGAAAATGAAAGCCGTAGACTTGTAAGCCACATGCCAAGTAAAGCAATAAGCTTGAAACAACTCACAGCATTTACTATACTTGATCTGATCGTTGACAATAAGCACCAACAATAGCTTGTTTGACATCTAGCCATGCTCATAAATGGCTTAATGCACAAACCCGTTATATCGATTGACTTACGAATTCCCTTTTCAAATTACTATAAATAAGCCTCCTTAGAATTAAGTACAGATACTACTTACCCTAGAAAAACAGGTTAGAAAAAATAACCAACCTATCCATTAGAAAAAATACAACCAATATCAACCAGTTACTTGACCTTTATTAATCACCATCATGAAACAAATTTGCTTCTACAACATGAAGATCAGAAGATCTCTTTGTATTACAAAGCCTAATCATTACCTTCTCTGGAATCTTGAATTTTGAAAGATGTATGCAAGCCAAAATCTCAGTTCAAACAGTGAAGGAATCCAAAACCCACCAACATATCATCACCCAAAACTCAAGAGATGCACACACAAAAAGTGAAAGATTGTGAAAATTCAAAGGTTATTTTCCTCAAAATCTCCACCCTAAACTCAAAACATATAAAGCATGTGTCATAAAAAGCCATATCCATAGCAAAAGCACACATTTATATATTAGGTAATATGAACCAAAGCATCAAGTAAAAAATGTCTTGGTTAGAGAGTTCTATCATTGTTTGGTGCAAAGGGTTTATAATGCTTAATTTATCTATTTAGTTGACCATTACCGACATGTATAGCTATTTCTAAAACTTAAAAAGTAAAAGAATGTTTTGCAGATTAATCCTTTCTATGTATTGACAAATAAATATCCTTATCCTTTTCAACTTCTCTGATTCAAACAGTACAAATATATAGAAAAATGATTTAGATTCAAATATAAATATACGATTAAGATATGCATAAATAATATGAAAATATACATATATAAGATCACCGAACGCAAAGAACTTTACCAAGAACATGACACCCAAGACTACCGAAAGCACCATTGAGAACAGTTTGAATATGGAAACAAAAACTGGGCCCTTTTTTTGGCATAGACACCATGTTCAAATGAAGCTTTAACCTCCAATAAAACTGAATAATTAAATATTCCTTAAACTTACTTTAATACACATATAGGTCACGGATCAAAAGTTGAAAAAATAACAACAATATATGATCATTTTCACTTTTAAAAGCAACTGTGAAAAACAACTAAAGTGATAAACTTCATATATTGAACACCATATCTTATAGCTTAATAGAATGAAAAGGCACACAAATGAGTTTCTTTTGGTACCTGAATAAAAACTCAGATTCATTTGCACTTGGAAGGCTTAAATATACTCAAGCAAAGCATTAGTATGAAGACTACTTGCACTGCTTTAGTATGAGGACTACTTGCACCGCTTGAAATTTGGTAGAACAGAACAATTAAATCATACCTTTGAAGAAATCAACCAACTGAGTTTAGATAGGAACCTAAATATCACATGAAGAAAATAGCCTAAACGGCTAAATCACACTTTCATAATTCAGTAAATCCCAAAGATTCAAAATATCATAATTATGTGATACACAAGTGGAATAGATGATAGATTTCCAAAACTTCATACGTGCCTCTATTTATAGGTTGATTTGTGTGATAAGAGTACAATATAAGGATAGATTGTGACTGATTATAATGAAAGTAAAAAACAACTTACTTGGTGGTGATAAAGTTAAGGATGTCGGTTATCCATGTTTATTTTGATGCTACATGAACACAAATTTCCTGAGAATGTGTGGAAAATTAAACTAATAATTCTGTATAGAGTTCAAAACATCACTGGTTAAGACAGATATTTTAAAAACTATAGTTCTAAGTCAAAACCAAACCCCACTATATATCAAAAGAAGATTAGCTAGTGTTTGAAGCATAGCGAAGTTTGATACAGATTAAATTTCACCTATTGAGAACTAAATGAACAAATAACTTGAATAACTTATCAAATAAAATCTTCATACTACCTCTCAACATATCCAATGAGATACGTACAGCTCACACTTTTCATAGTTCAAGAAAAGCTTTTAATCAGTGAGTACGATTCAATTTCTCAAGCTAATCAACCATCGAACAACCTGCAAAACGCAAAAGCAAACGGTAACTTAAAATCAAACTCATAATTAGAGAAGAAAGGAGACAGAAGCAACCAAAATAGCAACGATTGAGTAGAAATCGAATACAAAGAACCACAAAATTGTGGTTATCATCTCAAAAGTGTTTCGAATGGTCCAGCAAAAAAACAGATCTGTAGTTAAACAATACTCTTTTAGACCTTCAAATCGTACAACCTTGAACTTTTCAGGCGGGTAGCCCTAATGCCGATTTGGAGACGTATAAACAAAACAAACACAATGCGTCAATTGATAAAACTAACAAAAATGTGAGATCTGAGAAAGTCAAGTACCTCTAATAATCCTCCTTCATTACCGTTCATGATATGGTCTGACAAGTCTCCTGAAAAGAGGAAATCTGATTTAAATTTTGAATCCATCGATGGTAAGAGAGGTTAAAGAAAACATGAAAAGATAAGAAAGAAGAAATATGCGAGAAATCAACCTGGATGGAAGATCGAAGAAGAGTAGCTGGCCGTGTGATTTGATCGGGGAGGAAGATGAAGGGGTAGTTGGAGGGAGTTGAAGAAGATTGTGGGAGAAGGAAATAAATCAAACTATTTGAATCGGTGGTTTGAATTTTTTTAAAAATAATTTTGCTGATGTCATGTACACATCACCAATCCTATGTGGTAGTGCTAAATGACTGCCACGTAAGCTTTTGTGAAGTCATCACCAATCCTCCTTTAGTAGTATTAGTAGATTGTTTCCCTTTGTTCATGGCCTAGCTAGCACCTTTTATTTATGGCCTAACACCCTGCTAGGCTTTGTTTCCCTTGCTTTTTAATAACATCCGAGAGTTCAAAAGCAAATTAATATATCCTAAGTTTTGTTTTAGAAAAGAATTTATAATTAAAAATGTTAAAAATAATCTTTTACATTTTTTAAAAAGGAGTTGATAATTCTAAGACCATGTATATAAGACAAAAATAACAGTGGAAAAAGCCTCATAGAGCCTCACTTAATCACTATATAATCATTAATTATAAATTGATTCACCAATGAAAACATGAATAAATCTTGATTTTAGGAATTATGGGACGTTTTGTACACAACGCCTGGGACAAAATAAAATAGTCCAAAGCGCCCCCAAGACGCCTTCGGGCTTTTTGGATAGGCAAAAACGCCCATTAAACACGGTCTAAGTACATGTGTCGCATTAAATAACTGAACTAAAACAACCAAATCGCCTTATCTTCCCCTACCATCAGTCTATTCTCTTTTTCTTCTCTCCAACAACTTCAGAGTACACTCGCCGTCTACGGCGCCTTCGATCTGTTGGAATATTTTGTAAAGCACAAATATTAATTTGTGAAAAATACAAAATAATAATTTATTGGTGTTTCAACTTTTTATTCAATGTGGGTAATTTATTACTTGAGATGTTTCATCTCATTATTCATCTTTAATTGGATGTTTCAACTCATGTTTATGGACATTGAATATGATGTTTGAACTCTTTTTGTCCTATAAATACCAAGGTGAACCTTGGTTGAAGACACACCAAACTACACCAATAACTTCATCAACTCTAAAAGATCTCTCATTATTTCTCTTTATATAATTTCTAACAAATCTTTGATCATGTTCATGCTCTTTTTTAAGGTATAATTTGGGTTGTGAGTCAATCCCGGCAGTACATACTGCTTCGGCTGTTGTACCCTGGGAAACAAACGAGTTCTCTTGGGAGACTCGGAATTTGTTTTAAGGGACCCGTGTTGAACACGAATCCTCAGCCATGTTTTTGCTTCTGTTTCTACTCATTTCTTGTATCTTGTTTTATTTCGGTTGTAATCATAATGTAATTTACTTGTATTCTTTTATTTCTTTGTATTGTAATCGAATTAATAAAGAATTTTTAGTTTTTTGTACGAACGGTTCCTACACAATCCGCATCACATGCTCTCCCTCTATCCAACCTAGCTTTATTCTTCTTGAATTGAATGTATGGGTCGTGATACTTGTTCTTGACCATTTTAACTCAACAATTTCAATCCATTTTCTTATTAGTTTATATAATCCTAATTCTAACTGCAACTTTAACAAATAGTAAAAAGTGAAGAGCATGTTTCCTTTGACAATTTTGCTCATTTAGTTGGTAAGGCCGAGGGGCACTCGGGGGCAAGGCCAAGGGTGGTGTTGGATTTTGAAGAAATTGTCCAATAAGTTTGTGGGACTAATATCACCCATGTGATCCTCATGGCTTTTGAAGAGGTGATAGTCATATGATTTATGGATTTTACATTTTTTTGTGTTGTTGGTTCAAACACTGACAATTCATTAATAGATGCATAGAACCAAGTGAATGAGTCCATTTCAGGTAAGCTTACCAAACAAATATTAGTATCTAGTTTATAGGATTAACCTTGTATAGTCTACTTTCTATGAACATTTATATTTGCCCAGTAAAGATGAGGGGGTGGTCCATTCCATCCCTTAATAACCCACCAATTAGAATTTGACACATAGCACCTTCTTTATCAACCATTTCATCCCTAAAACTCCAACCATTAATGGCGACACAACCATTTCATCCCTTAAACCCACTTAATTTTTAATTAAAAAACATTAAAAAACACATTTCATTAAAAAAAATTAAAAAAATTACATTTCATTAAAATACAAATAAAATATATGAAAATATAAAAAAGAGTAAATTTTATTTTTTTTGTGTAAAATGTGGTGTTTTATAGGAAAATTTTATATAAAAAAACGTTTTGTTTTGGTACCATTGTGATGAAGGAATGAGAAAATAATTTTTTTGATTTAGAGAGTATAGAGAATGAAAGAAGTGTAGTTATTTTGTGTGTAAAAAGGGTATTTTATAGGTAAGTTTAATATAAAAAAAAGTTTTTTTTTAATTAATACCCAACCCATGGACCCCACCCAAGAAAAGCCAAGCCAAAAGTACCAAAAGTGGGGCCCCACTCCACCAAATTCACCATCACCGAATCGGTGACCCAATCCCCCCATCCCCGTCCCCGCGTCCCCAACCATCCTTGGCGGCGGTGTTACCGCGGATGGTTGGTCCCCAACCATTCCATCCCACACCCACCCCCATCACCCTAAAGAGAGTGGTTTTTTTATAAAAGTTAAATGAGTTATAATTCAACAACCATCACATGATATGAAACATGAGAAGATAAGAAATGTGATGAATGCATGTTTTTTATCGTATAATATGATTCTAAAAGATAGTTGGAATATAATCTAACTCGTGCACATAATAATCACTGGATCAGTGACGTTAATATCATCGGGAGTTATGAGATTTGATGCACATTTTAAATTTTGATATGATCTTGTGAAACACATTGTAAGTCTACCAAATTAACATCCTGGATTTGGACGATTAATTAATGTCAATTTTTTTTCATTATCTTATGTTTTATAAAATAATTATGCATTTCAACTAATGAATTTGTCATTGTTGTTTCTCTTCTACCCCTCGCCTTGAAGAAATCTAGCAGAAATCTATACTTCTTGTACGATTTCAATGATTTATAATGATTTGCTCACCTTGAACAAGTTCGTGTTTCAAAATACCTATAGCTAGAAGATGAAGGCGATGATATTTTTGAAACGATTTGCAATGACAGGGAAATAATATACGATGAGAAAACGTATTGTCTTTGTCTTGTCTGATGTGACAGAAGAAGAAGTAGGTAGAGTTCATGAGAGGCGATTTTGAATTTTGAAGTCTGCTGATACTTCATCAGGTTTATAATCGACCAGCCTCATTTAGGGTTTGTAAGGGGTGATGCTTTAAAACTTGTTCGTGGTGCTGCAAATGGTTGTACATTTTTCAACTTTAAGGAGTTGGTAAATTACCATTTTATGCATTTAATTTGTATATTAATGTAGTATAGATAATAATATAGAGTTAAGTGCAATTTACACCCATATGGTTTACATCAAAAAACACTTTGCAACCCCGTTCGAAAACTTAGAGCATTTTCAATCATATGCTTTCTAAAGTGGGTCATTGCAACCCTCCCTTACGTTGACAGTTAGTTTAAGGGGCAAAAATGACTTTTTGTCATCATCTTCATGAACACCTCTACATACATATCCTTTCGCATCATCCCACTCCATGGTTATCAACATTCTACACAATTTAGAAATCATCCTCATTGTCACCATCATCCCACTCATCCTCCTTAATCTTCAATTAATTCTAGCAAAATTTTTTACGTAAATAAATTCGAACTTTTTGTGATTTGCATGATGGATTTGGGGGATATCATACAAATCCAAAAGACATAAAAGTTAAAAAAAATTGAGAATAATTAAACGGTGAATAATGTTTTCACCGTTTACAGTTAACGAAAAAAAATAACGTTAGCAATATTATGATCTTAAGAATTTAAAACGATTGATTCATTATCAGGTGATGAAGTATGGTGTTGTTTAAAGATATGGGTTTTAATAAACGAATGGAGGAAGGGCATTATGGTACTTTCATCTTTTAACTAACGATTAATTCATGGTCAGCTTAACGTAGGAGTACAAATGACCCACTTTAGAAACCACATGGTTGCAATGGTATAAGTTCTCAGACGGGGTTACAAAGGGCTTTTAGGTGTAAACCACATAAATTCAATTGCACTTAACTCAATAATATATTATAATAACATTAGTTACATTTTTAACTCTCCTACTAAATGTGTGTATGAGTCAGTGTATATTTGACAATATAAAAATAAAATTTAGGGATAAAGTTCGTAATAACTTAAAATTAAATAGATCAGTAATTTTTTAAATATACATAATTTTTTTTTAAAAAAGTACACCATAAAACACGTAGTTAATTCTCTTTAATCTGAGTATAATATTGATATATTAAAAAAACGGTTTTTTTAAACAAAACTTGTGTTATGGTTTTACCATGGTGTTGTTTGAAAACTGTTTGAAACGGTCTGTGGCTCCATAAATATTCTTAAAATCACCACATGAATGTTGTGTTCCCGATCATCACACATACACTAAACTACTTTATCTAAAACACATTGACTAAACTGCAGTTTTGGTCCCTGTGTTTTGATACCATTAACAGTTTTAGTTCCACCTTAATAGTTTTGGTCCATGTGTTTTTATTTTCTAACAAAATTGGTCCTGAACACTAACTCCATCCAATTTTCCGTTAAGTCTCTCACAAGCGTCCCGCATTTGAAGGGTAAAAATGTCATTTCTCCTTCTCTTTTATCTAAGTCATCATGTAGGTTAACATTTTTCCGTTAGTCAAAAAGACTGAGAGAAATGACATTTTCACTCCGCATTTGAGAGAGACTTAACGGAAAATTGTATTGAGTTAATGTTCGGGACCAAAACTGTTAGAAAATAAAAACATAGGACCAAAACTGTTAAGGTGAGACTTAAACTATTAATGATATTAAAACATAGGGACAAAAACTGCAGTTTACTCAAACACATTTAAATAAAAGTAGTGTTTTAAAATTATGCATTTGTTAACTTACAAAGTTACAATTGTAAAATATTAAATGGCATAGTTTCTTCGATCAAAATAGCAAATGTCACTTTATCAAAAAGTCATCATTAAACTGTGTCTATAAAATCACATGCATGTATGCTAACAAGTTTAGAGCTTAAAAAAAATTAGTTTGTACCTTTAACAGTAAAAAAACTTTTATACATTCAAATTAGGTTGGAAAATATTTTTCACATAAAGTAAAAAATGGTACTTTTTAGTTTTTATAACAATAACCACATTATCATTCCACCGTACCATATTCAAAAGATCGTGGATAAAAAATTCAATTTGAACCCAATTATTACAACCGTAAGATCAAGGACACTTAAAACACGAACGGTCAAGATCCCCTTAACTCAAAACACAAAATAGAAACCCTAGGTTCAAAAACTTTAACCATCAAACCTCAAACTTTACACTAATTTACAAAAACACCACTGACCAAAACATACAAAACCAATGGCGCTATTTTAATTTTTGGCGCGGTAAACAATAACGTCCAAAAATATTCAGACAAGGGCACTTCCGTCATTTCACATTACCCCGCCCTAGGGTTTTTGGTTAAAATGTTTTCGTTTTATTTTGCCGCTATCACTTCTTCGGCTCACTTCTTCATATTCTCTCTAATTTTTTTTTCTTGTCTCAAAAACCTGCAAGTTTCAGTTGATCTCAACTGAGCTATTTTGTTTCAATCAGCTATTCAATCGTTTGTAGTTTTAGCAGCTGATTTAAACTAATCTACATTAATTCAATCGATTTTCATCTTCTGTGCTGTGATTTCGAAGCTTTAGCACTGTTCTGTTCGTTGCTTGATCCGTTGTTTTTATCTTCTGGTTGCTGCTTGTTCTTCATTTCTATCTCTCGGTTTGTATGTTTCTCTGATTTGACGGTGATCGTGATACGGATCAAGTGTTTGATCGATCGATTGATTTCGTTAGGGTTTTAAAGTGAAGTTGTTCGAAAATGGGGGATCTAAGCGATAAGGTTAGTAATCGTTGATCGTTGATCGTTGTATGTTAATAGTTGTAGATCAGTTTTGATTAATGATCCGTGAATGATCTGTTGATGATTTGTGGATGATTTGTGTATGATTTTGATTTGAATTGGTTTTGTTTTGGTGAAATTAGGGTTCGGAGTGTGAAGATATGATGAACAGTCTAGATAGATGCGGATCATTTTCATCCGACGGTGGTAGTCATCTGATCAAAACTTGTGCTGATTGTGGGACCACTAAAACACCTCTTTGGAGAGGTGGTCCAGCTGGCCCTAAGGTATTTTTTCAGTTTACAATTTCAATTTCATTTTCCCCAATTTGATCTTCAATTTAGGGTTGAACATAATTGTTGTATACATTGTTTAGTAATAATATTCATTGTTGGTATACAACAGTCTTTATGCAATGCTTGTGGGATTAGAAGCAGGAAGAAAAGAAGGGCACTTTTGGCGATGTCAAAAGAAGATAAGAAAATAAAGAAAACAGTGGTGGCTGCTGCAACTACAACATCTGGTGGTGATAGTCAAACAAGTGGTTTAACAGTTGGGAACAATGATGAGTTTTGTTTAAAGAAAAGGTTAATGGGACTTGGGTCAGAAGTGGTTTTGCAGAGACCAAGATCAAGAGTTACAAAAAGGAGGAGGAGGCAGTTTGGGGAAGAAGAACAAGCTGCAATTTTGTTAATGGCCTTATCTTGTGGCTCTGTTTTTGCTTAATTAATCAAACAAACAAACAAAAAACACCATGTTTGTTTTTTTAGTGTTGAAAAATCCAAGAGGGAAATGTAACTTAGTATGTTGTTCTTTGATTGAAAGTTCTAATTTTGTTTCTTGAATTTTTGTGTTCAACTTGTGGTTTTGATTTAGGGTTTTTAATGAATGTGATTAGTTAAGTTGCAATCATTTAGTTTGTTGTATTATAATATGGTGATTATGTTATGGTGGTAGTTATGATGCTTTTAGCATCAAAGAATTGACTAATCTTTATTTGTCATTTTCTAACAAATGAACAAAAGAAACTTAAACATAAAGCACACCCATTATTGCGATTGAAATACAAACCACCAACTTTTCGGTTGTAGGATTATATTGATACAACTATACTGTTTTTATGTTGACGTTGTTCTTTCATTTATGGGTAATTTAGTTTTTATTTATCAATAGGAAATGGTCCTTATACGATGCCATTTCTTTGGCTAAGAAAGACATGGGCTTTTGGTAACATAAAGGGAAGAATACTAGTATTGGAGTACGAAAATGACCTCCCTCAACTTTGGGTGTTGTAGAGTACAACCTTTTAGCTCACTTGTACTTTCATTCTCTTCTCATCTAATCTTTGTCTTTCTTTTATTTCTATTTTTAAATAAGGAATTTCCTTTTGATTTTTTATGTGCTTAGTTAGGGTGGAGAGGAGAACTTTTACTTCCTTCTAAGTATTCTTACAAACATTAATATCTTAAATATTAATAAGGGTTAAATGCATATTTCCCCCTTCAAAATACTTTAAATGCATATTTACCCAGTCAAAAAAATCAATTGCATATTTCCCCCTATAAACAACTTTAATTTGCAAATATACTCATTTTTAATAAAGACATTTAGTTAACATTGGGTATATATGCAATTGATTTTTTTAGTTGGGGAAATATGCATTTAAGGGGTGTCTATTAATAAAAACACTTCACTTCATAAGTATCTTAATCTATTATAGCTGTCATTTTTAGTGACAACATCACCGAGTCTACCCTCACTCAACTCTTAACTACCCTCACCTTTTTATTTTTTACTTTAAGTGACTATAAAATAATAATTTAAAATGTAAAACATAATTAAAAAAGATAACATTTAAATTACATAGTTAACTAAATAAAGTAACATTAAAAAATAAAGAGTAATCCAACATACATTAAAAATAAATAATTAGTCAACATCTTTCTATTCGTCCTAAGTGCATCATGCAACTCTGTAAGTGCATCATCATCGAGAACTGGTTGCACCGTAGAACCTCGTATGTTGATTGGCGATATAACGTTTCTATCATCTAATAGTATCATGTCGTGTAATATCATGCATGTGTAAACTAACTTCCTAATCTTGTCTACACTCATCTCACATAGGGGTCGTTTGAGTATACCCCATTTAGCCTTTACTCTTGCACTTTCTTGAATATTCTTTCTTTTGGGTCAGTTGGATATAGAGTCAATTTCACAAACATGGACCAAGTATGGTAGATCCCGACCGTTAAATAGTACTGGTGTTTGTATAGTCTACCATGCACATGTATGAGTCACTTAGGTGCAATCCCATTTTCCTCGCTAAGAAACAATGAAGATTGGTTGAGAACGTTGATGTCATTGTTGGACTCGAGGATACCAAAATAAGCATGTCACCACCACATATCTAGTGAAGCCACCGCTTCGCACTTGACCGTGGGGTACTAGTGATCAACTCTCATACTGCCCACGTAATCTAGTTGGATAATTTCGCCAAACAAAATGTATACAATCGGTGCAACCGCCCATCCCGGAAAGATGGTTGTTTTTCTTCGTGGGCTTGTAATAAAAGCGCAATGTGACGATTAGTGGGACGTCATAACATTTCGGTACATAAACTAATTATAGAATCATAAAAGTATTCTAGGCATTTACGTGAAGTCCTAGCCAACATGCATAAAAATATTATAGGCATATATGTGAAATGTCTCCATTGAGTACTTAGGTGAGGTATCAAAATAATCCACCATTAGAGTCTTCTGTCCTTGTTCACGGTATCGTGCCATGTATCGTCTTGAAAAGGCTATTGTGTCATCTTTGGCATGTTCCAACAACATAACCAAACTACTATCGTTGGACATTAGCTCGTCGTCCGACGAGCCGGAGGTAACAACTAATTTCCTTATATTCATTGGTTGGGTATGGAAGTTGTATAAAACTTCGATACATGTGTGAGGTTTTTATGGTAGATGTTGAGTTATGTTTTGTTTGTATGTATATACAAGATAAAAATACAAAAAAATGTATTTGTTTTTGAAAAAAACGGTCATATGACAATTTGCGTCTGGTCAAAATCACACAAAAAGAAATGTTGAATTGTGTTTGTGGCAAGCAAATATCCATGCATGTGATCCAATTAAGTAGTTGTAATCTACCCGCATAGACAGCCGCGATGTATTGCGCGGTAGGACCAACCCACACCCACTACCCTTATACAAAGAGACTAGCTCAAAACATGTCTTCGGGACAACCCCCCTCCCCTCACGTTAAAAAACACTTAATGTCATTAAGTTTTTTTTCGGATTTCAAACTAATGTTTTAGGCTTTTGATTAGGAGAAGGGTGCGAATCGATTGATGTAAAACTTACCTCGAACTGATGCTCCAAACGATGAAATGGTTTACGATACGTTAAAATTTACATTAATTGAAGTATTGTTTTGTCAATTGGAGCACTGGTTCGAGATAACTTTTACATTAATCGATTTTTATTTTTCTCCCGATCAAAAACCCTAAAACATTAGTTTGAAATTCGAAAAAAAAACTTAACGACATTAAGTGTTTTTTAACGAAGGATCTCTATTAAAAAATATAAAAAATTGTAACCTTTATATAAAATTTCTTAGTTAAGATATGTGTCGGTCAATAAATCAAAGTTTGATTTTTTATAATTTGTTTCCACTTATGTCGGGTAAAATGATTATGTAGGCTTTATTATTTTTTTGGCTAAATCCATGGTTGATAATCATTGGCCTATTATTAAAGGCTTGAGGCTTTAGTCTAGGGTTTACCTAGATCCCCTATATATAGACAATTTGTGTATTTTAAATTTGTTGAGCACCTTAATACGAAATCACTAGTTGCAAAGCTAATTTCATAAAAAGTATAATGGGTCAACTTAGTTTACTTTTGTACATGATAAACACACAAGCAATGGTTTGTTTACTTGAACTCGACAACAATCATGGTATTGGTCATTACGGATCAAACGGGATAGATTATTGTGAAGGTGGACTTCATCTACTTGAACTAGATCTCACCATTAAAGTAAGAAAATTGATTTCCTAGATAGATTGACTCTTACTATGTCATGTTAAAAATCATTCTCTAATGGGTTCCAGTTTTAGTGTTCGGTCTTTTGTTGAATTCTAACATCAAACCTTATTTCAAAGGAGCTAAAAATAGTCTTATTTTGAAAATTCTGCTTGTGTTCTTGAGTTCTCATATCGTCAAGAAGCTTCATAATCAGGTTAATTTGGTTCCAAAGTTTTTTTTGCTTTTAGTTATACGTGTAATCGTCTTTTGTGATGTTTAGTGATAAATGTAAGGATTATTTGCAAGAAAACTTTAATTATATCTAGGTTAGTTTTCCTTTATTTGTACCCTTTTCTACATGTTTATTCTTAATTTAACCATGCTTATTCAAGTCGCTTGTGAACAAAAAAGGTTTGCTCTTTTTCAAAAATACAATTACCATTATATTTCAGTTACTTCACTAGAGTTATACACTTATACACTACTTTAATCTAATTTGTCATATCATATAAATTGACATTTTATTCAGGTGTGACATTGTTCATTCGTTTAGGACTAAAAGAAGTGATCAAGCTTGATGTACGTGTAAGGAGCAATCATTAAACTTTGGGCCATTCCGCGAACTGAAATGAACGTCAACATTAAAGGGTATTTGTTTTTCTTTGGGTATTTCAAGTTTGTTAGAAGAGTTCATCAAGCAATCATCCAAGTTTGGGTCATTAATGTTTAAGGGTAGTTGTTTGCACCATAATACGTACTGTTCTTTTGGGAGTTACAAGCTTTCTTGGGTTTATTTAGGCTTGAGTTTTGCTATGTTCAAAATCATAAAGCCTTATTGTTGTTAAAAATGACCTTGTTTTAGTTCTACTATTCTTCATTACAACCTATGTTCCATGTATATCCAGAAATGAGTCTATTTTAATCAATTGGGAGAGCCACAAAATGTGTTGTTTTAAATGAATTTGGCCTTAGTTCTGATTTTTATGAAATATGTAAAGATGTTATACGTTTTTTTGCACCTTTTATATTTTAAATTCGTCATGAATCTATTGTTTTGTTACACATGAGATGGAAAGATTTAACAGTCGTTATTTGATGTAAAGTTGTGACACCAACTATACACACAAATATAAATGTATGTAAAAGTTAGCAATTTGAATGATCAAAATCAAACAAACTTCAGTAATATCGGTCCACTTATGTTTTAAAGCTAGAAAATAAATAAATTTTAAAAGGTCTCACTTTTATAATAGAATATGAGAGTGTTATGCTTGCAAAACCTTAAACATGATCAAATTGGTAAAACCTAGGTACAAATTTAATACATACGCACAGTGAAAATTACTTAACATTAAATTATTTAACACATATATTTCTACCAAAATCTCACTTAATAGTAGAACCTCAGTGTGTTATGCTTGCACAACCTTGAACATGGTCAAATTAGTCAACAAGGGAGGTACAAATTTAACACATACGAGCATTGAGAATTACTTCATATAAGACCTTACATACGAGTATAATGTTATATTTCTCACCAATGCCGCAACACGTAGCTACCTTACTAGTACTATATATATATATATATATATATATATATATATATATATATATATATATATATATATATATATATATATATATATATATATATATATATATATATATATATATATATATATATATATATATATATATATATATATAGATTGAGGATTTTCTAAAAAGGCTCAAAACTTTAGGAAGTGTAGGAACTAATCAGCAACAAACACGTGTCCAGTACTCTAAAAACAGGCGGAGGGGTGTTTACGTCATTTTACTCGATGCATGTTGTTATGGCAAGAGCGGTTATCATGCATGTTGTTTGTTCAACCCCTCATATTTCTCGATTTCATTTTGCCATTTGCTAGGGTTTATAATCCGACTTTGATCCATTATTTCATAAGATTTCTCGATTTCATTTGGCGATTTGCTATTGTTTATAATCCGACGTTGATCCATTATTTCATAAGATCTCTTCAATGGCGGATACTTGTGCCGATGATCATGCAGTGTTTACAGGTAAGTTTGTAGTCAGTTATAATTAGTTTACTATTGATGCGTTTGATTCGTATATTATCCTTTTTACGACGTAATAATGAAGCGCATATACATGATTCGGTTTTTATTCGTAATTAATTTTTGTTATGACGTTTTGTTCAGGGAATTTTATGATGTTATGTTAACGGAACAATTAAGATTTGTTTTTGTATGACTGGACTATTACAAATGCACTGTTTTATTGTGGTGCTTTTTTTTTTGTTAGAAATTCCATATGTTATTAACGCTATTGATTCGTAGTTGTTAATGTAATTTTCGTATACAATTATTTATATGGTGTTTTTTATAATGCTTATGGTGGTATGATAAATGAATAGGTAAAAACATTATAAATTTCAGTAATTTTTTAGATCCAGATTGCTAAAAAAACATATGGTGTTTTTAAAAATCAATTTCATATATTATTATTTTTACGATGTAATAATGAAGCGCATATACATGTTCGGTATTTAATCGTATTAAATTATTGCTATGACGTTTTGTACATGGAATTTTATGACGTTTTGTACAATTAAGTGTTGTTTTTGTATGGCTGATCTATTACCGAAGGACTGTTTGATAGGTGTGGTGTTGTTTGTGTTTGAAATGCCATAGGTTATCAGTGTTATGATGTCTTAAATATGTTTGGGTATAAGGATGTGTTATGAATTAATGTTTGGTATTTAAGTTGAGTAATTTTGTACATCACTATTGTTACGACGTTTTTTCTTGTTTTTTTCTTATGATGTTTTTTGAATACATTTGACAAGTATTACATTCCTGATAGGTTTTGAATACATCATTATTGTTACAACGTTTTTTTTCTTATTTTTATAGGTTTTGATTCATCAACATATGTTCCACGTGGAATAGAAAGTAGCTTACCAAATTCATCAAACAAGTATTACAGTCCTGATGTATTGAAAGAGCTAAAGCCTAAAGTGGGTATGACATTTGATAATATGGATCAAGCATTTTCACACTATTGCAAGTATGCTGCAGCATCTGGTTTCGGTGTACGTAAAGGTACTGACTAAAAAGTAGTAATTGTGTTATTAAACTGAAATACTACTTATGTAGCAAGAAGAAAAAAGTTGGAACATTAAAAGAGAATGCTAAACAAAAGGTTGTTAGGGCTAACTATTCAAAGAGGAATGGTTGCCAAGCACATATTCGTGTGGAATTGGTTCAAAATAAATGGAACAGATATAAATTTGTTGAAGAACACAATAATTATTTTGTCAAGGAAGAAGACATGCACTTTCTTGCATCTTCACGAAATTTGACTCAGTTACATAAGCATATGATTCAAAGCATGACAAAATCAACATTGGAGTTAGGGCGTTTAATGTAATGAGGACTATATTTGGTAGTTTTGAGGAGGTTGGTGTTAGTAAGGATGATTGTAAGAATTACAAAAGGGAAATCAATTTGTTCATCAATGAATATGATGCTGAAATGATGGTTGGAAATCTGATAAGAAGAAAGAACATCTTCCTGATTTTTCTTGTGAGTATTTTACTGATAATGAGAATTGTTTAGTTTGGTTGTTTTGGTCTGATGGAGAATCTAAGAGGAATTACCAAGTTTTTGGTGATATTATGTCATTTGATGCTCCTATCGCTCAAACAGGTATATTATTTAAATCAGTTGTATATGTACAACATTGTTGTTATTCATATTGATGTTATATTTTGTGTGCCCAAATTTTTCTAAATTCCAGGTACTCAATGGTTTTTATTCCATTTATCGGGATCGACAACCATAATAATAATGTTTCTTTTGGTGCTCCATTATTGGCTTCTGAGACGGCTTAAAGATACAAATGGTTGCTTAGATGTTTTTTGAAAGCATTTGGTAAACAGCCCGATGTAGTTGTCACTGACCAAGACCCAACCATGAAAAAGGCTACTGAGGAAGTTTTTATTGGTAGTCGCCACCGGCTATGCATGTGGCACGTGATGCATAAGTTGTCTAGCAAGGTGCGGAAGAAATTTGATTTATGTTATATATGTGGTGTTTTTTGATAATCTTGTTTTTTTTATTTGGTGTCTTTAGGTGGGCGTGACGCTTTGTAATACTACTGATTTCAAGCAATGTATATGTGATATTGTTTGGACTGATTCTCTTACTCCTGATGAATTTGAAGAAGATTGGCATTCTGTTATTGAAGATTTTGAGCTGAGTAATAACAACTGGTTGGCTGATATTTATGACATGAGGGAATCATTGATACCAACATACTATAGGGATGAGCTTATGACTGGATTAATGCGTACGACTTTAAGGTCAGAAAGTGAGAAACATTTTTTGGACAAGTTTGTAATGTAAGGTCTACATTGCTTGAATTTCTTACTCATTTTGAGACTGCTATTGAGTCTCAACGTCACAATCAAAGAAAGAATGATCACGACACTCGTTATACTCATCCACAATTAAGGACAAATTTTGTGCTTGAAAAACAAGCTTCTTAAATATATACTAAAAAATTATTTCTTGACGTTCAAGTTGAGATATTAGGCATTGAAAAATGCTTAAATGTGAAGCTCGAGAACATTGAAGGATTTACCAAGTTTTTTATCAAAGACTTTGATCAGTTGTGTAACTCATACTTCGAGGTATGGTGTTTTGATTGTTATGATATCAATGTCGTAATATAAAAGCTAATTTATTATTAAATTTTGTGGTATCTTTTGCAGGTTATGCTTCGCCCGGAAGACACAACAATTTGGATTGCTTTGCAGACACATATTTTATATTCTAAAGTTATATGATGTTAAGGAGTTTCCAAGGAAGTACATTCTTAAACGTTGGACAAGAGAAGCAGTGCCAAATATTTTATACCGTTAGTCTAGTCATAGTGGTTTTTATACAGATACATATGATCGTAATCAATCTGTGGTACGTGAGATTTTTGCTGCTCAAGATTACACTTTGAGTCGTCTTTACGATGACATTGAGGCATTGTCTCTTTACAAGGAGTATGTTGAAGCATACAAGACCAAAGCTGATGAACTACAGTATGTTGTTCCACCTCCTTCCAAGAGGGATAGGGCGTCTGGTTAAATGGTACTTGCAAGTACAACAAACGCCCTGTTAGAGTACCAGTTGGTTACAAGTGTAAAGGATCTGGAGTCCACATCAAACGTATTAAGCCGAAACAGGAAGAGGCAATTGTAAAGCAAGCAAGAAATCAAGACAGTGTCAAAACTGCAAAGAATATGAACATTATGCATCAACTTGTTCCAAACCTGTCAAGAAAACTGCCGCAAGTACAAGGGAGAAAACATTTGACACCATGTCTGCTGATAATTGAAAATTTTGGATAGATTTGTAAGAACATTTTTGCATGAAAATGTTACGTTTCAGAACTAATTTGCTTTGAATGTTTAGTTTTAATGTGTTGTGTTTATTTCTACCTTTTTTAATACCGCATCATTGTTATGGATTTTTTTTATCTTTATAGTGTATTTCTATCTTTGTTATGGTGTTTTTAAATTAATTATCTTAGAGGAAGGGTTGCATTTACTTCACCAAAACCATGTAAGAAATATGTTGCAAGCACAATATATAAAGAGTATTATGATTGTTTTATGATTTAATGCGTTGTGTTTATTCTATGTCACTCTCCACACCATCATTCTTATGGTTTGTTTGTGCTTTATATTGCCTTTTGGTATTTTTTTGTAATTTTTTACATGCATGTTATTTTGTTATGTAAACTAATTATCTTCTTGACATTTTTGTACAAACCATTCAGCATTATATTAATACTTCTATTTAGCAGTTGATTCATGATACATGATACCATAATATGGCATTGTTTCAACATACCAACAAAATCATCATAAAATTATTCAAACAAAAGACTTCAACACAAAATAACTACTTAAACATACCCTAACAGATCATGTACTGTTGAGGGTTTCCACATGCACCTAGCTTTTTTTCTTCATATCTTCCACCTCTTTAACAGCTCAATGGACTAACACAATGATGTTGCTGTTTCCACCAAGCTGTGTTTTGTAGAACCTAAGAGCTTCATCCCTTTCTAGTGTTTGTTCAAACTTCATCAACTGCTTCATCATTTCCATGTTATACTGCTCTATCTCATTTGTAAGAGCGAATATATTCTTCAAAGAACATAAACACGCATCCCTTGTCAGATCTTCCTTTACTTTTAGACATGAGACCAGCTTCATAACGTTGTCTTTAGACGAAGCCATTTTTTGCTTGTTTTTGTTTTTTTACTGTAAGATAAGTTGGATTGTGTTGTATGTAGTTATATATGAGGTGGGGGGGTTGGTTTTGGAGGGGTGGGGTCATTTATTATTTTTTATGGCGTTTAATTTAACTTTATTCAATAGATGCGATTGAGATTTTGAAATGACGTCAAGTGCCTTTTCACTGACGCATAATAAATGATTCCATTTGATATCGAGGCAATCCAACGGTTGATATATGGTTCCAACTACTATAATCAATGCTTGTATTATATATACAGTGGTGTTTATTCTTATTTTTTCATAGACTGATATCATTACTTCACCTATACCATCAAATCAATAGCTATGGCGTCTGGTTCATCATCAAATGAATCGGTGAGAAATTGTACTTATTTGATTTGGTAATAAAGCAATACAAAAAAGACGTTGCTATGGTAAATCTTATAGGTTGTAGCATGAAGACTATCAAAGAATCTGTTAAAGAACGTGACAAGATAAGCAAAGAGTTTAGTTGCCTTCCTAAAGACACAATCAGAGATCTTGCCATGAAGTTTAACATGGAACACTGCTAAGATGACAAAGATCTTGTTAAAACACTTGCTGTTATAATTAGGTCCATTGAATTGGACATGAAAATTAAAATGAACTTTATTAAGTCTTTTTTTAATGTTTATGGTGTTGCTTTTAATGATTTTTATGGTGTTCTTTTTAATAAGATATTGGGTACCGTGTATTTTATTCCTGTTTGTTTGCCTTTTATTACGTTATTATTTGTTTTAGTAATATAATAACATGCATGAATACTTAATTTAGTCATGTAACACACAATATGTTTCATACTAAAAGATAATTTCTTCAAGCACATTAAATAATATAAATGGTGTTTATTTAACAGGATTAATGTAATACCATGAGGTTTCATGCTAAGAGATAACTGTCAATTCAAAACAAATGTTTCATGATAGGCGTTAATTGTCATGTCAAATGCAAAGTTCTACACTGCAACTCAATGGTGTTTTTTTTAAGTAAGGGCAACTTTATAATTCAATCAACTTCTTTTGCCATCCTCTTAGAGATTCTTTCATGTGCCTTTTTTTCGATCTCGATTTTTTTCGGTTTGCTCAATTTCATGAAAGGAATTGCACTTTTGATAAAAGCCTCCTTATTATCGTTTAGATAATGCAGTGCTATCTTTGTTGCATACTTACGTCTCAACTTGTCAAGTTGACTTTGTTGATTGTTTTCCTCGTCATTTTCTGTGCAAATACCACATTCCCACCCATCGCAGACTCCATGATAAGTCTCCATGTGTCTCATCAGAAACACACCACAATCCACTTTGTTTGTGGTGGTCCTACATTGCATCTTTAAACGAATTGGCGATGTTGACTTATGTTCATGGCATTTATATGTGAAACAGACATCAAATAATCACCAAATGTTGTAACCTGAACAATTACAATATTAACACATCAGACTCAATTGAAGTTACTTTAAAACACGGTGTTTAAATATATTATACTAACTTACAATTTTATCAACCCATCTTGAATATTTTACAGTTATAGTCTCGTCCGGCTCAGCTGCACTATTGTCAATTACTTTAACGATGTTGGTTTTGAGATTAAAGCACATCAAGTAGTAATGACGTTGATATAATATTGGTATGAAAATTAGCTCAAATTCTTTAATGCTCGTTGATTCCACACGTTGAAGCACAATTTGCATATGCCTTGTAAATTCCTTCAATCTTTCATACTCACTTTTATCATAGGTGTCCCTATGCTATATTACAATAAAACAACCATAAAACATCAATCACATAGTCATATGTACTATAGTGTTTTTTTGTTTAAAGATGATTACATACCAGCATGATCTCGGTGCAGAACAATTTTTTAAGTGGCATCTCACTTGTTTGGCTTCCTTCCTTTGGACTCTCGGCAGCCTTCTCATTTTTTTCACCATTTCCTCATGATTCAACAGGTGACCCCATACTAGGACGACATTGATGGGTATACATTGTCCTGGCCTCATGCTTTCCATTAGTACTCGAGTCACCACTATTTTTCCTTCTATGCTGAATACCACACTCCTGTAATCATGAGGTATGCATGTAATAAATTTAAATCAAATAATAATATTTTGTTTACAGATATTTAAATATACAAACCATTCATCCCCTATTCCCACAAACAAATAGGATGTTATATTTTATTTCCAACGCGTTGACTTCTTCTTTCATCTCAACATTTTTATTCTCATATGCAGAAATCAATATCTTTGCCATTTGACTCAGTTTACCTTTTTTCTATTCAAATTCTTGTCTGATACGAATGATATATCCCCTTCGCTCTTTTGAATGTCAAGTTTAGTTGCATCAGTTGCTAGCATCAACGTAGGAGTTGGTGGTTATTGTTGTGTACCAACACTTAGCATGATGTTTTCTCTAATCAACCTTGTTATATCTGGATCAGCCACATTCTCCTCACCATCCACATCAAGACCAGTAATGTTTAGATCAAAAATTGATTTGGTAACATTGGTTGAGTTTATATCACTTGTCCCCTTCTCCTTCAATTGTTTTGCTCTTTCTTCACTTTTTTTGCGATTTCTAAATTTTCAAACTCAGACATGAATGAGCAAGTAAAAATTTGAGTCATTGGAGTTTCATCCCAATATCCCTATTGTCTAAAACACAGGCACCTTTGGGTGTTTGATAAAAAACTGGGGCCTTATCACCAACACTCTCAGTTCCTGCCATTATTGTCTTTGCTTGTGGTGTCTCATCATACATAGGTTCATCGTTTAACTTGTTTATGTCCAGTGGTGTTTTATCATACGCATGAGACTTATTTGAATGCTCATCCTCAGTTTCATCTCCATCCTTTGATTAAGATGTTTCCATATTAAGCATGAAGCTAATCATACTTTTTTCTTTATTATTCCTAGGCACTCCAGGTCTTGTGTTTAACCACATGATCCAATTACGATCTTTTTCTGGAAGTAACATTACCTCCTCAAATGACTTTAAAAATGAATGACTGTTTTCTTCCCGAATTATTGTGAAACAACCACCTTTATAATCATACCAACATTTCACAATTTTCGAAGTTTCTACACATTCTTCTTGTGACATTAGTATATTTGTCTTTGTCCCGTCCTCATCATCCATCTTTGATATAACAGAACGTATATGTTTATCACACATATCCTTCCATTCATCTTTCTTTACTTTAAGTACCATGCTGGTTGGATATTTATTTGATAACTCCTTGAATACCAACTCTACTTTCTGCAAACAATCATTAAACTCTTGTAACACACAACTCAATTTGGCATCTATCATATCATCTTCGCCGGATATACCGCCTACACTTTCTTGAGCAGCCTGTCATGTGTTTATCATGAATGAACAATCATTTACATTGTTGGTGTTTTGTGTTTTATTTTCTCCTTAACTCAAATAAAGTGAGAAAGTATTTACTAAATGCAAAATATTAAAAGTAGTTCATACCTTATCACCCTCTTTCATATCATTTTCTGTTTCCATCTAAATTAAAACAAAAAAACACAAAAATCAACAAAATCATCAAAACATCCATTTCAAGTAATGGTGGATATGATGTTTATTTTATGTTGTTTATTATACATCAGATCCGGTTGTCATTTGATTGTTTTGACCAACCTCCATTGGCTGACAAAATACATGATGTCTAAAGTATCATATTTTACTGGTATACCTCATCTACATGTTTTTCATCAGTTTCATCTTCATCACCTCATCACCCTATTTCATACCATTTTCAGCTTCCAACTAATTTAAAATAAAAAAATAACATCATAAGTCAATTGATACATGACGTTTATATTAGTAGCATCATTGTACCTCAGATTCGTTGTTCATTTCATTGTCTTTATCAGCCTGCATTGGCTAACAGAATCAAGACCACGATTAGTTGTAATTAACTTGAAGAAATTACATGACGTGTAAAGTAACAAATTTTTGTGTTATACCTTATCTACATGTTTCACCTGAATTTGATCATCGACCTACGTTGAGAAAAAAACATCATCATTATAACAATGAATTAAATACATGAAGTTTTACCAAGTACCAAATACCTGAGATCCATGTGTAACCTCTTCAATGTGAGGTGGCAAACTGTATTGTGACACCGCCCTTGTCACACCCTCAAAATCCACTAACAGAGTTTTACCGTTAAGTGTGTGACAAACCAGGATCTTAGTCATCAGTTTCACCAAACGACACTATATGATTTTAAAACATACATGTCTCATTAAATGAGAAAATTTAATACAGAGTTAACGTTTAAAAGTTTGCGGAAACGTAATCGAAATGTAATGTCAAAATATTAAATGGAAACTAAATGCGCAAAACATGCGCCGAACACGAGAAACATAGTCTAAATAGCCATTAAACTCAAAACATGGTTTTTAGTGCAAGAAAATATTTAAATGAAAAGCCGTGACTCCATGCCATGTCCTAAGTGCGTGGTACCTCAATGAACTGTAAAAGTGAAAGGCTAACAAGTGTCAACACGACAGTTGGTGAGTCCATATTGTAGGTACAAAATCAAGTAAGTTCGTTACAAGCAGAAATATAAATTAAGCATGTCAGTGTAGGTAGCTAGTCTACAGTACATGTCCTTAGAGTCGTATGTATCTGACCGAAGCTGAAGTATGTACACATTACGTGCATTTTGCCTGTCGTACATCCCAGCAGGATGCACATGTATGTATGTTAGGTCAATTGAACACCCGTTCGACAAGTCCATCTGTCGTGCTAGCGCGACTAGCCCGGATGGGGTTTGTCAAACCCAGTAGTACTACTCAAAATTCTCCAGCTATTTCCCAAATACTAACGGTCAACTAGGTATTCATAAGGACTTTCATGAATAGTAAAAGTAACTCTAATCCAGACATGCGACATACCAAATTTGTAAAACCGTAAAAGTAATTGTTCATGTTTCCATCCCATAACAGGGCAGAATAGTAGTCAATATGGTTCAGTGAACTCACCTTTGAAGCGCACAATAAATAAAACAGCCAAACACAACAGAGAACTTAGTTCGCCCTAACCTGCTTTAATAATTATTCCATAATTATTTACTAGGAACATGTAGGTAATATATATATATATATATATATATATATATATATATATATATATATATATATATATATAGGGGAGGGATCAAATGAGAACTCCATATTAAGTTGAGAACTAGAGAACTCCCAAAAGACAAGGGATGGAATTTTAAAGTAGAGGGGTAAAATTGGAACTTTAAATATGTAAATCTTTAAACATTTCTATCTTTTGCATACGTTAAGTTTTTTAAATTTTTTTTGCACCATTAGATCAAGAATTTCATTATCTTTCATTTGAGTATAAATAACGTTATAAAAAAAATAAAAATTTCTCGTTTTTTTTACTTTCAGTACTACATATATGTAATATACGATACCGTATGTTTTTAAATTGGGGAAATGAATACGGTGTTGTTATGAACCTAAATTACCCAAGAAACCATCAAAACTACATACTTTGATAAAATATCAAAAGTTCAAGGGCATTGATTTCGATGACGTTATAACAAAAAAACAACATCATCATGCCTCAATTCCAATTTTGGATTTTCTCATATGATCGTATTGACATTGCTAGCAATAACTTGGTTCACGTTATGTGATATGGTATGAATATGTGCAGCATGCGCATATCATAATAGTCATGTTATATTAATCTGTTATTTGGAAATTGAGAAGCCAAATTGAGTTACAATCAATTTTTAAAGGACATATAACATTTTACTAAAATGAATGACGATTATTGAGTAAATGAGAAAGAGAAAAATTATGATCTAAGAGGAGAAGACTGAGTCGTCCATTAACATTGAATAAAGATCAATGAGTTAAGTTTTCTAATAAAAAATTTTTAGTTAATTTATCAAAGCTACGTAATTTTAATGGTTTTACGTGTAACTTAGGTGCATAACATCACCATATTCACTATCCCCTTTTAAATTTTATAGTATTGCATATATGCAGTATCGAATACTACATATATGTAGTATCAAAGTACTACATATATGCAGTATATGCAATATTGATGCATTGCTATCTTATAGTTTAAATTTCAAGTTTTTTTTACCTTTTTATGATATTTTTGTCATTGGTTTATTAGTTTATTATTATCTTTATGTTTAGACATAGTATAAGTATTTGTTTTGTTTCCATTTCCCATAAGTTTTTTAATATGAAATTTTACGAACTTTGTTATTGGTTATTTGATATCATATGTAGACTTTAAATAATTATTAGACTCTTGAGTCATTTGGCCACTTAATAAATGCATCAAGTACATTGATACTACATATATGTAGTATCAAAAAAACCAAAATGTGATTTTTAAAATTATTTAATGTAAATAGCGTATGAAAAAGTTAGTAACGTTTAAAGAAAAATATAATCAAATACAATATCGCAATACTACATATATGTAGTATGAAATTTAAAAAAACGAGAAAAAAAATATTTTTTATGACGTTATTTATACTCAAATGAAAGATAATGAAAATCTTGATCTAATGGTGCAATTTTTTTAGAATAATATTAACGTATGCAAAAGATAGAAATGTTTAAAGATTTATATATTTAAAGTTCCAATTTTACCCTTCCTCTTTAAAATTCTATCCCTTTGTATTTTTAGTAGTTCTCTAGTTCTCAACTTAAAATGAGTTCTCATTTGAACCCTACCCTATATATATATATATATATATAATGTGATATTCGCTACGGTTTCGAGTATTCGGTTCGGCTTCTTATGATAATAATATCACACCACATGATCTTTCACGTATGACACACACACTAATACTTTATACTTGCATCTATAACACAATTCAAGCATCCTATCATTAAATCAACCCGACACACATCATCATATGCACACCAAAGATATAATATTCGTACCTACAATATATAATATATTCAATAAATACATGCAGATTGCATTACATTACATACACCGGACATTATCATGCTAAATACTCTTGTTGTATCCCCACACAGTTGTTATACATATATAGGAGATGTATAATAGAAAAACTTGGTTTTATTGAAGAAACCTGAAAAACCCTATAAGTGGACCACATTGTGCCACATCCACGTTTTTTCAATTCTTTGTCTTTTACCCATTGAGGGTAATATAGACATTTTACCAATTCCCACTCTCACACCCTAATGATCATATAACCTGCACACTCACCATACCTTTCACATTTATCTACACAATTTTCAAATTTTAAACCATCTCTCTTTACATTTTTTCTTCTCTTAATTTTTTACGATTTCATGAGCTTTCGGATCTGTTCATGAAGACGAAAGTGAACAAAACGAAGCATATAGATCTGTTCAACCACCATCAATTACACCGGAAAAGTCGATTGAACAACAGCAACGATGGTGATGACTGGAAAGTCACCAGAAAGTTGTTACATACCCTTGTTCGCGTAGATCTGGAACAACGACAAACGTTTCTTTCTCGGATCTGACAAAGCTTTTTTGAAGAAGCTGCTGTTTCTTTCTCGGATCTGACAAAGCGTTTTGGTGCTCGTCGGAAAACGTTAACCGTTGTTCCTCCGTCACCACCACCACCGCATCACCATCGTTGAACGGAAAGAGATCGGAGGTGGGTCGTCGTCGTCATCGTGCTGTTATGGTGATGATATTGATCGGAAACGGAGTAAGTTGGTGTTGAAGCTTGATTATGAGATGATTATGAAAACGTGGGTTAATAAAGGTCCGCTTTATATTCTAAATTGGTTTGCATTTAATTAAATATTTACATTTAGGTCCTTCAGTTTTAGCTACATTATTATTGTGTTTATGAAGTTTCAATTATAGTTTTATTATTTACAATTCTCATCCCTTTAAGTTAGATTAGTTAGATAACACACTAACCCAACTAACTATACTAATTAAATGGATTTTATGAAACATGATTATTTATATAAAATAAGAGTTTTGATTTTTATAAAATATATAACACGATGTAACATAATACCGGTTAGTTTGCTTTATTGGGTTTTTAAAAATTTCAGTTATGTAACATGATGTAACATATGTAATTTTGATTTTTTTATATCCAAATAAGTAACACGATGTAATAAAATATGTAACACGATGTAACATATTTATGTAACATGATGTAACATATGTAACCCGTCTGGACTGACACTATAATCCATCTAGTTTTGATTTTTATAAAATATGTAACACGATGTAACATAGTACTACCAGTTAGCTTGCTATATTGGTTTTTTTAAATTTCAGGTATGTAACATGATGTTACAAAGGCCCCCTGTAAACATCATGGCTATTAAATTTAATGGTTTTTAATAATGTTCCAAAAGCCCCCTGTAAGTGTTCATCTAATTGAATGGGTTTTAACAATGTTACACAATGTTACATAAGTCCTAGTCAGTCTTCATTAAATTTAATAGTTTTTTAATAATGTTACACAATGTGAGTTGACATGTTACCTTTTTTAGGTTTTTAATAAAATATGTAACACGATTTAACGTGTGTAACTTTGTTTTATTGGTTTTTTTAAATTTCATTTTAATATGTAACAATAGTAACATTTTTTTATTGATATTTGATTTTTTTAAATCTAAATAAGTAACACGATGTAACATATATAACTTTATGATCGAGATCTACTCTGTTTAAGGCACCGTAAACTATTAAACTGATGGATTAGTGTTAAAAAGAATATATATAATTTACATTATTTGTTAAAAAGAACCGTAGCATGATTAAATCTATTAAACTGATGGATTGGTGTTCGAGTGCTTGACATACGTACCGGATAGTTTTCAATAGGTTGTTCAAAGTTCAGTTAAATATGTAACAATATGTAACTTATGTAATTTTGCTTTATTGTTTTTTATATCTAAGTTAAATATGTAACAATATGTAACTTTGTTTTTTTATTCAAATATGTATACGATGTAACATATGTAACTTTGATTTTTTTAAAGATCCAAATATGTAACACGATGTTACAAATGTACTAGTTATTTTTTCAAGTGTTTTTAACCATCTAGTTTTGTCTTTGCTGTTCGAGTGCTTGACATACGTGCCGGTTAGTTTTCAACAGGTTGTTCAAATTTAAGTTAAATGTGTAACAATATGTAACTTATGTGATTTTGCTTTATTGCTTTTTTAAATTGAAGTTAAATATGTAACAATATGTAACTTTGTTTTTTTTATTCAAATATGTATACGATGTAACATATGTAACTTTGATTTTTTTAAAGATCCAAATATGTAACACGATGTAACAAATGTACTAGTTATTTTTTCAAGTGCTTTTAACCATCTAGTTTTGTCTTTGCTGTTTGAGTGCTTGACATACGTGCCGGTTAGTTTTCAACATGTTGTTCAAATTTCAGTTAAACGTGTAACAATATGTAACTTATGTGTAACAAGATGTAATAAAATATATAACACGATGTAACATATGTAACTTGTTGGATCGGATTGGCACTTAATACATCTAGTTTTCTTTTTTGTAGGTAAAGGAACTTTTGTATCAAAGATGAAGAGATTATCAAGAAACGAAGCATGTATGAAGCATGATTGAAACTATGTAATGTATGAACTAACATGTATTTTTTTTTATCAATTTTAACAAAATATGTAACACGATGTAACAAGCGTAATCCATACAGTTTTGTTTTTTAAGATATATGTAACACGATGTAACAAACGTAATCCTTAAGTTTTTAATAAAATATGTATCACGTTGTAACATATGTAACATGATGTAACAAATGTAGTCCATTCATTTTTGTTAATATGTAACAAGATGTAACAAACCTATCAACTAGTGTAATAAGGTGTAACAAACGTACCAGCTAGTGCCAATGAAATAAAAAAAGTAAGAGAGAGAAATTATAAAGAAGTGAGAGAAATCATATTAAATAAAAAGGGGTAACTTTGTAAAAACATAACCAAGTTTCAATTTTGTTCTAATTAAGTCACTCAAGTTTAAAAATTGTTCCAATTAGGTCACTCACCTTCATATTTTATTCAAATTAGAGGTTTTAACATGTTGTTTTCACATGTTTTTCTTTACGTTTCAGTTAGAAATTATTTTTTACATTTTTTTATGCTAATGTGAAGCGGTAATGTGAATTGTAGATTTATTTTTTTATTTTTTATTATAATTAACATATTTTTAAATTTTTTAATATAATTGTTGGGTTTTAACAAGATTATCAAAGTTCATATAAATCAATTTATAGAAAAACGCAGCGGATTATTAGTTTAAAATCTTGTTAATATGTTGATTATTAAACCCGTTTAACATGCAAAACCCAAAGTCCGGATCCATATACGAAACACATACTATCAAACACAACCATAGGGTGTTTAGAATACTACCTTTCAAGATGAAGAAGATGATATTGTTGAATGAAAATCTTCAAATGAGAAGACCTCAAGCTTGTATACCCTCAAGCCTCCAACAAACACCATTTTTGCTAGGATTTAACACTTGTAATTTCCTTCCTTCTTGGCCTTTTGTTCTTGGCCGAAAATTTGAAGAAGAAAAAGAGAGGAGAAGAACAACTTTTGTTCTTGCACTTATGTGTGGATCTTATTGGAGAAAGATTTGTAATATCTTTTTAAAGACAAAAGATTGAGTGTAAGATACTCAACTCTTTTATATGCCCTTGATAGAAACAAAAACCAAAAGAGAGGACAAGGTGGGGAAGGGGGCGGCCCAAGTGGGTCCCACCTTGAAAATATATATATTTTTTTTGTGTATCTTTCTCTCTTTATTTATTTAAAACAAGGTGTAGCAAAACATATCTTGTAAATGTTATTTAAACAACTTTAAACAACATTGTAAAAGATTCTTTCTCTCATAACATAAATCATCCATATAATTTATTTTTAACACAAGTGCAAATATTTAGAAACCCAATTTCTAAATATTCTAAGTGTTGATATTTATTTTAGATCATGTCATAAAATAAATATCCCGGTGTTTGTCTAGCTTGTCATTGGGTATGACCCGACTTGGATCATAACGTACTAGCCACATCAATTATAATATGTGTCTTGGGCAGACTAATTCTAACAATCTCCCACTTGCACAAGATACATAGAACATTGATGCAAGTAGTAAATACCGCCTAACAACGGTTTACTACCCCTAACACGTATGACGAAGTGCCATTCAATAACATCATCCCCTTCAAGTTCCTTACTTGAAATGATTTAGGTGAATTAATCATTTATCCTTTTGTCACAGATGTCATGTCAAATCCAGAGACACAGAGTGATCATTCTCTGTTGATTTAACTTTGCAGGCCTTAGACATCTTACTCTCAACGAATAAGAGGGACAAATCCCATTTGATTTCATGCGTCTCTCACAATCACCTTGCATTACACTTGAGATTAGCCTTATGTACTGTCATGTTTCAGAGCAGCGAAGAACTAAGTCAAAGTATAATACTTGGTGAATATCAAGACCCAATATGTATCTCAGGTCAGAGGATACTATGATATTCGCCTTTACTCAAATTTACTTATGATCAATCACAAAGATTCCATGTTGTAATATTTGAGGGCGGGTCAGTCCAATATTTATATCCCATAAATATTTATGAACCTTGGTAGCAAACCCTTGCTTTATATATCCATCCCTTATGAATGTTTACCAAACCAAGTTCATAATAGTCTTACATTCATATTTGTTCCCACAAATATGATCGACTACGGACATTTAGAATAATTAATTTATTCATGGATTTAAACATGCTAAAATGGAACATAACTCAAAATGTCATAATCATAAACCATAATCATATGAATGAGTCATAATAATAATTGTTCCGATATCCAAATACAAAATAGATCAAATCCAATCACTAGAATATCGAAGTCCTAAGGCACAAGCATGAGTCTCATATTTTGGCCTTTCGAGGAGCTTCGTGAGTGGATCCGCAATATTTTGATCAGTGTGAACTTTGCGGATACATATTTTTCCCTTTTCAACTTCATCCCTTATGTAGTTGAATCTCCGCTCAATGTGCCTTGTCTTTTGATGTGTACGAGGTTCCTTGATTTGAGCAATCGCACCCTCGTTATCACAAAAGATCTCTAGGGGGTCCTAAATGGTACGGACCACCCCTAGGTCGGCAATGAGGCGGCTATGTATTCCGATTTTGTGGTGGATAAGGCCACCACATCTTATTTTGAGCTCTTCCAAGAGACTGCCCCACCATTCATAATGAAAATGTATCCCTATTGTAATCGAGAATCGTCTCGATCAGTTTGGAAACTCGCATCTGTGTAACCTTTTACAACGAGTTCTTCCCCACCAGAACCGTATATTAGAAACATATCTTTAGTCCTTCTAAGATATTTCAATATACTTTTAACCGCCATCCAATGGCTACTACCCGGATTTTGTTGGTATCTACTTGTCATGCTCCATGCGCATGACACGTCCGGTGTGGTGCATATCATTGCATACATGATGGATCCTATAGCAGATGCGTATGGGACTCCTTTCATTTTCTCTTGCTCATCCTTTGAGCTTGGACATTGAGATGCACTCAATATTGTTCCTCTTGGAATAGGTACCAAACCTTTCTTAGAGTTTTCCATCTTGAACCTTTTCAAGATCTTATCAATGTATGCACTTGATTTAAACCTATCAATCGCCTTGATCTATCCCTATAGATCTTTATTCCCAAAATATAGGCGGCTTCACCAAGATCCTTGATTGAAAAACGACTTCCAAGCCAAGTTTTAACACTTTGCATGGTTGGAATGTCATTTCCAAATAGTAGTATGTCATCGACATACAATACTAAGAAGGTGATGATGCTCCCACTAGCTTTCTTATACACACACAAGCCTTGATATGTAAGTATTCAAGTTTCCATGCATATTGGTTTTCTTCTTGAAAACCCACTTACTTCCAACCGGTTTGGAGTTAAGTGGTGGTTCAACCAAGTCCCATACTTGGTTGTCATGCATGGATTGCATCTCAACGTTCATGGCTTCAAGCCATTTGTCACAATCGGATTGTGTTATTGCATCTCGATATGTGGTGGGTTCATCTGAATCTACCACATAGCATCCATTCATGAAAAATCCATATTTTTTGGGTGGATTACTATTTCTACCAGATCTACGAACGTTATGTGTGTCTTGATCATCCATTTGATCATTTTCAACAACCTCTTGTTGAATGCTAGTTTCAACCAAACGTGTATCGGCTTGTGGATCTTGATCCTCATCAAGTTTCACCGTTCTACTAGTTCCTTCTGTAAGGAACTTAGTTTCCAAGAACTCAGCCTTTAGAGCAATAAACACTTTTGCTCGGTTGGGTTGTAGAAATAATATCCCATAGAGTCTTTGGGATATCCTACAAAGATACACTTAGTGGATCGGCTTTCCAATTTGTTTTGCGTGTTGTTCTTGACATAAGCCTCACAACCCCATACCTTTAAATATTTTAATGATGGAACTCTTCCATTCCATATTTCAAAAGGTGTCTTGTCCACTTTCTTGGTCCGGGCCATATTTAAAATATGGGCTGCAGAGAGCAATGCGAAACCCCAAAATGATAGAGGTAATATGCTTCTAGCCATCATAGATTGAACCATATCCGATAAGGTTCGATTCTTACTTTCGGACACACCATTATGTTGTGGTGTTCCAGGTGGAGTGAGTTGTGAGATTATTCCACAATTCCTAAGATGATCTTGAAAAGCATCATTAAGGTATTTACCTCCTCTATCCGAACGAAGTACTTTGATGGTCCTTTTGAGTTGATTTTGAACTTCATCTTGGAAGACTTTGAACATTTCAAAAGCTTCATCTGTGTGTCTTAACAAGTACACATACCCATAACAACTATAATCATCGATAAAGGTAATGAAGTATCTTTCACCATTCCTTGTCATTGTCTTAAAAGGACCACATACATCCAAATGTATGATACCTAATAAGTCTTTTGCCCTTTGGTTAGTTCCATTAAAGGGATCCTTTGTCATCTTTCATTGTAAACAAGATTCACATTTGTCAAATGAATCACCTTCATTTGTTTTCAAAAGACCATTCTTTTGAAGTATATGAATGCGACCCTTGTTTATGTGACCAAGACGACAATGCCAAAGATAGGTCTTACTCAAATCCACTTTGAGTTTCTTGGTGCTAGATTGGTACAACAAGTTATAAAAGGATGTGTTGTCATGAACTAATTCATAAATGCCATTAGACGGCATTTCTTTAAGATAAAAGACATCATTCATGAAAACACAAATACCATTGTCAATAAACTTAAAATCATAACCAAATTGTCTTAAACGAGAAACAGAGATAATGTTCCTAGTCAAACTAGGAGCATACAAAGTATTGTTCAAAATTACTTCCAAAACACTTGGAGGTTTCAAAACATAGTCTCCTAGGGCTTCGACTACAACTTTTGCTCCGTCGCCCATGTAGAGACTTGTATCTCCTTTCTTGTAAAGCTTATTTCTTTTGAACCCCTGCAACAAATTGCAAATGTGAGTTCCACATCCGGTATCCAATACCCATGTGTTAGAAGAAATAATATTAAGATCAATATGGATCATGAAAGTTGTACCCGAGGTTTGCTCCGCATCCCTCTTAGCTTTCAACTCCTTGAGATAGGTTGGACAATTCCTCTTCCAATGTCCTATCTCACCGAAACCAAAGCACGGATCTTCCGAGCTAACCTTTAGCGTCTTCTCCTTGGGTTTGGGTGGTTCCGCTTTCGCCTTTCCCTTGAACTTACCCTTGACTTGTCCCTTACCTTTGGCAACCTTTGCCTTAGGTTCCGGGTGATGCCTCTTCTTGCTCCCACCGTCATTGATCATGAGAACCGGTAAAGCCTTTTTACCCATTCCCGCCTCGGCCGTTTTTGAGCATTCCGTGAAGCTCACAAATGCTCTTGTCCCATCCATTCATGTTGTAGTTCATTACAAAAGTCTCAAACTTCTTGGTTAGGCCATTAAGGATCAAATCCGTGGCTAACCTTTTTGAGACGGGACAATTTAGCCGTTCAAGCTGATCAATGTGGCTTTTCATCTTGAGCACGTAAGATGACACGGATTGGGTTTCTTCCATATGACATGCATGAAGCGCTCGAACCGTTTCGAAGTGTTCCACCCTAGCTTGTGTAAGGAACATTTCCTTAAGTTGGGTGTTCATGTCATACGCCCCATGATGTTCAAAATCCTTTTGAATCTCGGGAATCATAGTTCCTAACATGAGGCAAGAAACTTGCACCGAATCCTCGGTGTACTTAATCCATTCATTATAGGCATCTTCATCGTCAATACAAGGTTCATCGGGAATAGGCTAGTCTAAAATGTAGGATTTCTTTTCTTGCTTGAGAACAATTCTCAAGCTTCGATACCAATCCATGAAATTTTGTAATTGAGACGATCCTTGTCAAGCATGGTTCTTAGTGATAGGTTATGCACGGGTGGGATAATTGCATTAGGTGGATTGTTGATTGCGGCCATCAACATAGTTTAACAAAGTTCACATTTAGTATTTTGATATCATTAATATATTTTAATCTTTAATACCCTTTTGTGTCTCTTGGACAATTAATGATTAAAATCTAGAATCCAACGTTACATTCAAATAGTAGTTAGGTGACCTTTATCCTATTATTTGAATTAACAAGGTAGTCAACGTTTGACAATTGCAACCCTTTGCAACTTCTAGCTTTATGGGATCGGTTAAACATCTTATGTTTAGTTGGCATGTTTAATCCCATCAACACCATTGAACGCCATGCTTCGGTGACCCTAATCACATGGTTTCCAAATCAAGTCGTCCTACTTACACACACGTGTGAATTTGCACATACAAATGGTTAGGTGACCTTTATCCCATAAATATGGCAAACCCACCTCAAACTCACAAGTTTTCTCCAATGTGGTTAGGTGACCTTTATCCCACATAGAGTTCCCAAGCGTTTTGAGTGTTGTATAAAAGGATGGTGTTAGACTTGTTCCCCAAAAAAAAATTCAAAAGGGATTTTTGTTGTTTTCTAAATTCTAGATGAGAAAACAAAGTGTGTACCTTTCATTTGCATGCATTCAAATGTATGGTACTTAGTTGAAAACCAAATTTCAAAATTCCTTTTAATAAACCCATTTTATTATGAAATCATTATCCTTTGATAAAATTAATTTTATTACTTAATGATTTCTAAGGAATCAAAATGATGCAAGTTTGTCGGTTATAGTTGTTAGCTATCAATATCCTAATATCATAACAAACAATATCATAATAACCAAACATGCATAAACAACCATATATGAGTCCATAACCATAGCCAACTAATTTTAGCTACACTTGCTAACCGAAACAAGTGTGCCAAAAAGGTCTTTCTTAAGGGACAACATGACACAAGGCATGAAATGATGAACTCCCACTTGATCCCGCATCCGAATGCTTCAAGTATCCATCTTTTGTGTTGTATTTCTTCATTTATTTGGGCTTCCTTTTGGGCCTTCAAATCAGCCCCTTTTGGGCTTACAAATCTTTGGTTTGGGTCATTAGGCTAGAATCCCATATTGGGCTATAAAACCCTTTAAGGCCCAAAGCCAAAATCAAGTCCATATGTGTTCTTCCAATTACAAAACATGTCCTAATACATTTTTCTAGTAATGGAATTACACCTAATCTATTTATTATTACAAATCAATGAAATAAATAAATAAATTACAAACTCAAATAAAATATTAACTAATATTACAACCATATTGCATATTTCAAACCACAACACAAAATCATACATGCACAAGGTCTATGGCTAGGTTATGAAACACTCAAAAGCATATCCAAATATGTATTAACATAAGTTTAAAATGGTTCCCTTTGAACCCTTGAAATTTTCGGCCTAAAATATATAAAACCGAAAATTTCGGGTTTTGTCCAAACAAAGCAACTAACCATTTTAATGACTTTAAACTTTCAAGATAATCATATGCATGTAAGTATTATCTTGAAAATCCAAGGGAACCAAGACCCTAAAAGTTTCGGCCATATGGTGAAACACACCATGAAACCCGAAAATTTTGGATCTAATGAAGCATGTATTCGTATAAGCGGCTCTTGATGCCATTGTTGGGTTTTAACAAGATTATCAAAGTTCATATAAACCAATTTATAGAAAAACGCAGCGGATTATTAGTTTAAAATCTTGTTAATATGTTGATTATTAAACCCGTTTAACATGCAAAACCCAAAGTCCGGATCCATATACGAAACACATACTATCAAACACAACCATAGGGTGTTTAGAATACTACCTTTCAAGATGAAGAAGATGATATTCTTGAATGAAAATCTTCAAATGAGAAGACCTCAAGCTTGTATACCCTCAAGCCTCCAACAAACACCATTTTTGCTAGGATTTAACACTTGTAATTTCCTTCCTTCTTGGCCTTTTGTTCTTGGCCGAAAATTTGAAGAAGAAAAAGAGAGGAGAAGAACAACTTTTGTTCTTGCACTTATGTGTGGATCTTATTGGAGAAAGATTTGTAATATCTTTTTAAAGACAAAAGATTGAGTGTAAGATACTCAACTCTTTTGCATGCCCTTGATAGAAACAAAAACCAAAAGAGAGGACAAGGTGGGGAAGGGGGCGGCCCAAGTGGGTCCCACCTTGAATTTTTTTTTTTTGTGTATCTTTCTCTCTTTATTTATTTAAAACAAGGTGTAGCAAAACATATCTTGTAAATGTTATTTAAACAACACTGTAAAAGATTCTTTCTCTCATAACATAAATCATCCATATAATTTATTTTTAACACAAGTGCAAATATTTAGAAACCCAATTTCTAAATATTCTAAGTGTTGATATTTATTTTAGATCATGTCATAAAATAAATATCCCGGTGTTTGTCTAGCTTGTCATTGGGTATGACCCGACTTGGATCATAACGTACTAGCCACATCAATTATAATATGTGTCTTCGGCAGACTAATTCTAACAATAATTACATATTTTAAATATTCCGTCCCTCACATTCTATCCCTAATTCCTTTCTTGACACAAACAAAATCCAACAATTGCTCGATTTGAAGGTTTAGTCATCCAATTCAAGTAAAATATGCTTGAGTGACCTAATTAGAACAAACCTGAAACTTGGTTATGTTTCTATGGCATTTTCCCAAATAAAAAAGTAGGAGAGATAAATTATATTATATTAAAAAAGTAGGAGAGAGAAAAGAAAGTTGATGGTGATTCTTTGTACTTAAGAGAGAGATTTGTTCCCATTATGCCCTTGATTGTACTTTCTCTCTATTAAATAACCAGTAAAGGTACATGACATTAATGAGATTGTACTCAATCATCCACATCCATTGATCTATTATAATAAGCGGCTATATGAAGGTTTTCAGAGTTTTCTTAATATACATGGGTTTTTATTATATCCACCCCCTACATATATATTTATTGCCAAAACATGTACCAAGGCCTATTCATACTCGATATATGTACCTATCCCAAGGTGCTACTGCTGCTTGTTTTCTTAGCGTACTTACGTTTAACACACACCTGCTGCCATTTGGTTATACGTACACATACGCATACACACATTCAGATTTATACATGTATACAAATTGTTCCTGCTGCTCATGCTAATCACACACAAACATGCCGCATACATACACATTGTTCACTTACCCACCTAACATACTAGTTATTTATTCAATTTCACATACAAACATACATTAACACACATGCTGTCCACGTACACACACACACACACACACACACACATATATATATATATATATATATATATATATATATATATATAGTATTGATGTATTTTATAAACCAAGCCTTAAAATGTTAACCATTAAACTAAATCTGGACCATTCATTTATTTTCACCATTTTTATATTATCTTAATCTTTAAAGGGCATAAGAGTAATTTCTCATGTCTCTCTCTCTCTCTAGATCTCAAGACCACTTTATATATATCTCTCTCTTTCTCTTTAAACCTATTTTCTCTCTTTAGTTTCTTTTTAATCCACCAATGCACCACAAGAGCAACACTCATTACATGTCTCTCTTAACATCTATATATCTTCTTTCTTTAATCTCCTTCAATGGCACTATCATCTTCAGATCTAAGAAAAATATATGTTCGTTATTTTGGGTATTGCGCGAAACATGTTCAGATCTGAACCAAAATCGTCGTTAACGAGCTCAGATCTGAAATCACAGCAAGCACCACCACCATCGTCTTCTTTCTTTGACAAGATCCGGCGATTTGCGACGCAAGCAATGGTTTCTGTTTTTTTTGCACAGATCTGTTTTGATGTTGTGTTCATTATTTCAGTAGGTAGGTGAGTGCTCTTTTTGGGGGTTGTGAAACTTATGCACACCATGTGTTCGACAAAATGCCTTTGAAGTTTTTTAACATAGGTGCGTAATTAGATGAAGAATTTTTTTAAATTATTATTTATGGTCAATTATATCTTGTGTTTGTATGGTGGTAACTTGAATTGTTGATTCGATAGTGTTTGTACTCATGGGTTTCTTACAATTTATTGAATCTACACATGTGTTTTATGGATTTTCTCATGCATTAAATTTTCTTGAATCTAAACATCATACACATGTGTTAGTCAGTTTTTTAGTATTTTTATTGCTTTGTAGATACACTAAAACACATGTGTAACTGAGTGGTACACATGTGTTAGTCTCGTTTTTCTTTTAAGTTATTAAACCAGATGTATAAAAAGTAGTATATTATGCTTAAATAGTTGTACATAAACTGGTTTTTAATGATACAAATGTGTAACTTAGTTGTACACATATGTTAATCTTGTTTTGCTTTTAAGTGGTTCATTGATTAATAAAAGAAACGACAATTTACAATATAGTGGCTGGTAAACGGGCAACAAGTTGCGCCGCAACCCCCTTTTGAATAGCAAAGCTAATCCTACTAAAAATAAAGTTTTGGGTCTTAGCCGACGAGGAATTTCTATGCACGACCCGCTTGACCCTGTTCAAAAATTCCACGGCCTCGGGGGCTAGAAAACCAAAAGTATCGAAAGCGAAAGGGATAAACACGTGTTGATTCTCTAGGCAGGCTTTCTCGTGTTTACCCACTTTGGCTGATTCCGCTTTCAACGCTGCTTGACCCGTAACAAACCCATTCTCTCTAAGCCCAACAAGAGGGGACACTCCTGTAAGGTCCAAACATGCATGTTTCCCCCAGCCCACCCAAACACAAGAATATCAGTGGGTCGCAAAGTAGATCTCCCTTCAAGCGGATCTGTCAAAAAGTTCACGGGCGCCTCCTTCTTGGCAGAGATTCCGGCACGCTTAAGGACGTCATATAGAACGTCCCTAACCAAATTGTGTCTGTATTTGAACCCGGGCAACTCCTTGCAATGAACCGCATGCTCGCCAAAAGAATCCAAATAAGCTTTGCGGCAAATTGGGCAAGGCTCATCGGGGGGAAACAAAGGAATCATCAACCGGTACTTAAGGATAGTCCGGTACTCTAAAGCAGACATGTGTTGGTCGAGTCCTTCAAGGGGGATGACGGTGAAAAAGTCCTGTGACCGAGGAGCCCGGAGGCAATCAAACACTGCTTTCTGGCGAGGAGATAGATCAAACTTCATACCCAAACACTGGACGACTCTACTAAACAAGGCACTCGCCAAAGCATGTTGGGCTTTAGGGGGGGCAGTATCCTTATTAGAGAAACCGCTAAGATCGAACTCGGGAATGTGCAAGCGCAACTGATCCATTGCACACCGATAATCAGAGTCTAACCCCTCAATGGCACACTCTCGAAGAATGTGGTCCTGTAAACTCCAAGATTATGCCCTCGAGGCCACAAAAGCATATGTCGATACCTCCTCAGCCGAACATAGACCTAAACCCCCATAACGGGTCGGAAGTGAAGCAAGCCTCCATTGAAGATCCCCAAAGAAAGCACCCCCACAAACCACGATATCCTCGATTGCCTTCCTAAGGCCCGTGTCAAAAACGGAAACCGCTTCCCCTACATACATAGGCTGACACGTTCTGAGGCCAAATAACAACTTTGCAACTCCCATACACGAACGTAACAAAAGGAGCTCACATTGAGGGTCTCGAAGACTTGGGAGACAACTCATCAGTTCCACCGCACAAGATGCCCTTTTAACAGCCAAACTATTAATAAACCCCGAATCTCGACTAACGGCACCGCCCAAGAGTTTCACCCCAAGCACTGGCCTTCCAATCCCGAAAGGGAACAATCCATCCTGCACCTTCACCCCATTGCATGATGGCTAAAATACTTCTGTTTTCTTAATGTTGAGATTAAGGCCCAAACATGGACCCTCTGACCTGATTATATCTAATGCCTTAGCCACCTCTTTGGCATCACCGATAATTGTACCGTCATCTAGGTACCAAGCATGGAAAAGGAGTTTGTAACAATCCCTAATCCGATGAATAAGTGGTTGTAAAAAGTGCATAAATAATTGTACTTAATATGATTTTTTATTATACACATAAAAAATGAGTCTGTACACATTTGAAAACTGAAGAGACATATGTGTTATAGTTGTACATAAACTAAGTTGTACACATAAAACTGAGTCTGTACACATTTGCAAACTGAATAAATACATATGTTAACATTAAAAACAAGGAAACAAGAATTAATATGTGTATAAATGATAATGAAAAAAAAGACAGATGTGTTTACCAGAAAAAAATAATAATAAAGAGAGAGAAATAAAAAAATAAAATAAAGAAAAAGAATGGAAAAGTAAGAAAGAGAAACATCAATGTAAAATGACCCTTTTACCCATCATAATATTCTTGTCCACATATTTAATATTGAATATAATAAAAAAATCAAGAATTAATATGATCCACATATTAAAATAATCAAAAAAATACTTGTGGTCTAGAATTGGTTTAATGGTTAACATTTTAAACATTGGTTTACATTTTACACATACCATATATATATATATATATATATATATATATATATATATATATATATATATATATATATATATATATATATATATATATATATATATATATACATATATATATATATATATATATATAGTGAGGTTCACCTACATAGTATTATAAATTTAAGAAGGCTAAGAAGCAATAAGAGATTGACATGTGGCATCTAGGAAAATTAGGAGATGGGTATTTTAGTCATGTCTACTTTTTTAAATATTTTCTCTCCACATGCAAGTCACATGTCAATTCCCCCACTTTTTTAAAACGTTTATAACTTTTACATACGACATTATTTTTTTAAACAAATTACACCATAAAAACGAGCATTTTTTTCTCTTTAAAACGCGTATAATAGATATATAAAAAACAAACTTTTTTTCACATTTTTTCAGCTCATTGTGTCTTCCGTCAGGTTATTGTGTCTTTCGTCAGGTCATTGTGTGATTGTGTCATCCGTGGGTTGTTGTGTCATTCATCGGGTCATTGTGTAATCTTATTTGACAAGTATTACACAATGATCTAATAATAATTACACAATAACACAAAAAGTATTTCAAAGATCTTGCTGTCACATCATCCTCCTTAAAAAATAAATAAACAAAACTTAAAAAAACTACTATTTTCTCATTGTGTCTTTTTTCATTGTGTCTAATTTAAAAAAGAAAAAAACTGTAATTTTTTTAATTTTTCGTTTATTTATTTTCTGAAAGAGGAATACATGGGGAACAAGGTCTCCGAACCACTTTTTTCAAATTTGATTTATATTGTGAGTTATAATTTTTTTTAAAAGTGTCATTGTGTCTTTGTTTACCATTGTGTCATTCTCACACTTTGTAACAAAAAAGGGTTATTGGATTTAAATACCCTCAACTATTGGTCATTGGCCGTTGTCACCTCCAAGTATCACTTTGGCCAATAACACTCCCAACTAAATACTTTGGTGTCCGTATCACTTAAAGTTAACCAAATCACTAACGTCGTTAAGTTTTGCTGACGTGGCACGGTGACATGTCCTATCTCTCCTTACGTGGCACGGTGATGTCGGCCAATGATCAATAGTTAAGGGTGTTTAAATCCAATAAGGCAATAACTCATTATTTATCTATATTTAACTAGGAATTTACCTGTATCACGTGATGCAACGACCGGGTTCTAGTTGGTGCATATGTCGTGTCATATTTGTGACTTTGTTACATGCGTTATGTTATTAATTATCTCTTGCACGTTATGGTGTAATATTATGTCTTGTACCTTGCAACGTAATGCCGTCAAAGTAATTAAAAAAAACTAACTAAAACAAAAGAATATACAAAGAAAAAAAAGTTTAAAAAGAAGAAAAAAAAAATATCCAACCCTCGTGTAGATGTTCAATGCACATCATGACCACTTGATCCAATATGACACTGTTAACTAAGAATTTTTTTATACAATATAATGGTATAAATAAATTTCCGCTTTTATGGTGTTTATGGATTAAATGTTGTTTTAATTCTGCTCAGTCATCAATTTTATTAAATATGTCGCTTACTCGAAAGTTCACTTGAATAGAGGATCGAGACAGGGCGACCCCCTTTCTCGCTTTTTGTTCTTGCTGGTGATGGAAGCGTTTAATTACTTAGACACGCTACATTGCAAGGTACGAGGCATTATACTACACCAGAATGTGCATGAGATAATCAATAACGTAACGCATGTAACAAAGTCACAAATATGACACGACATATGCACCAACTTAAACCCGGTCGTCGCATCATGTGACACGCGTCAATTCCTAGTTAAATATAGACAAATAATTGTTGGTCCATAATGATCGTGATTTCAGTGCTATATTGACTTGTTTAACAACGAAACACACTTGACTCAAACAAACAAAGTGTATTATAACCCAACAACCAATAACGAGATTAAACCACACAACCGGAGGTAAATACGCTACAAAGATAGATAAATTATGCTCCTAGCACCTCCTGTTTACACACAAACTATTCAAGGACTTTGGATAAGATTTTCCAAAAGTCACTTTGCCAAGAGATAAGGTTACTATATATATCAGCTGTAGGTTCGCTGGATAGATTCGCCGTCAATGAATCTATCCAGCGAACCATATAGCTTCGTTGGGCACAATTAGGTTCGCCCGACAACAAAACTTATCTCTGTGACAACACTAATCTAGACCCCCGGGCGAATCTATAGATTCGCCCGTAGGTTCGCTAGAACTAATACATACAAAATACATAACATAAACATAGTAACACCTACATGCCGGTGAGTCCAACCTACACATGACTATCAATACTCCCCCTAGGTTGGACCTCACCTGGGGAAGTCTTCTATTTTTAAGCTCCGTCTTGTTGGCTTCAAAGATTCTCAATGTACGCTCCTGCCCTTTCTTCAATCCCGGCCAACGGATTTGTCACGTCTTCAGATCCGGCCTCTTCGTCTTGACTAAATACCAGCATCGACTCTACAAACTCTGCTTTGGCGACATCAGTATCAGGCATATCAATAACATTCGTTTCCCCTGAATATTTTCTGTATGCTCCTCGCCTCCCCTTATCCACATCAACAAATAGATTCGCTCGACAGATAAACAGATTCGCTGGATGAACAACCAGATTCGCTGGATGAACAACCAGATTCGCTGGAAGAACAGATAGGTTCGCTGGGTTACGAACAAACCAGTTTCAGTTCAAAAATGACCAGAACAACTTCAAAACACAACCATTTGTAGACCCGTTTGTTTCAGAAGCTTTCTATGACCAAATATGACAACATTTGAGCAAAATACAACACCAAAACACCAAAACCAGTCCAGAAAATAGTCAAATAGTGTTTTGACACAAAAACCCCAAAATCAACACAAAAATCACTAGAATCAAACAATCAAGAGCACTAAGGCTCTGATACCATATTGTTGGTCCATAATGATCGTGATTTCAGTGCTATATTGACTTGTTTAACAACGAAACACACTTGACTCAAACAAACAAAGTGTATTATAACCCAACAACCAATAACGAGATTAAACCACACAACCGGAGGTAAATACGCTACAAAGATAGATAAATTATGCTCCTAGCACCTCCTGTTTACACACAAACTATTCAGGGACTTTGGATAAGATTTTCCAAAAGTCACTTTGCCAAGAGATAAGGTTACAATATATATCAGCTGTAGGTTCGCTGGATAGATTCGCTGTCAGCGAATCTATCCAGCGAACCATATAGCTTCGCTGGGCACAATTAGGTTCGCCCGGCGACAAAACTTATCTCTGTGACAACACTAATCTAGACCCCCGGGCGAATCTATAGATTCGCCCGTAGGTTCGCTAGAACTAATACATACAAAATACATAACATAAACATAGTAACACCGACATGCCGGTGAGTCCAACCTACACATGACTATCAATAATGGGTTATTGTCTTATTGGATTTAAACACCCTTAACTATTGATCATTGGCCGCCATCACCTTGCCACGTAAGGAGAGATAGGACACGTCACCATGCCATGTCAGCAAAACTTAACGGTGTTAGTGATTTGGTTAACTTTTGGTGATACGGACACCAAAGTATTTAGTTGGGAGTGTTATTGGCCAAAGTGATACTTGGAGGGGACAACGGCCAATGACCAATACTTGGAGGTGACAACGTTGTCTTTGAACATTTCTCAAACACATATTAACAATTTGTGACACGGTGATAATTTCTAAACACATAAGATGACACAACAAATATTTAAAATAAGATGATATTATATAATGACTTAAGAATGAACCGATAAAAGTGATATTTCACTAGTTATAATATAACACAATCACATGATATTACACAAGGACTAGACAAGTGCCGAAATTTTTTTTATTTTTTATATATCAATATTATACGCGTTTTAAAGATAACAAAACGCTTGTTTTTTTGGTGTAATTTTTTTAAAAAAATAATATTGTATCCAAAAGTTATGAACGTTTTAAATAAAGTGGGGGAATTGACATGTGCCTTGCATGCGGAGAGAGAAAGTCAACAAAACTGGCTATGACTAATGTACCCTTCCACCGATTTTTTTTCCTACAAATTGATATCAACCATTAAAAGAGAGATCTAAAGGTCATAAATCCTTCTTAGCCTTCTTAGATTTCCAACACTATGTAGGATAACTCTCCTATATATATATATATATATATATATATATATATATCTACGCATTTTATATCCCACATTTACACAATACATACATAACCATAACACCCACATAATCATATACACAGCACACACGTTCTACTATCATACAATTATACATGCATTTACCCATCCATATAACCGCACACATATGTTTTTCATTACTTCATTACAGTAGATCGCACATCACATATGTATAAACACAGCACATGGACTGAACAAAACAAAAAAAAAACGAAACCCGAAACGAAACCGTGATGCGATGAATCTGAAAAGTAACACAATGGACACGTATCGATTTCCGAGTGAGGTGGGGGTGGGGGGGGGGGTGTTGGTACTCGCCGACAAGGGTGATCGGAGATGAATTGTGATGACAAAGGATGGTCCGATATTTCGGGTTTCCGTCGACAGTTATCGAGAGAGAGATCGATCAAGGAGATGCTGCTGCTCGAGACTGTACACGAACATATATACATACTGAATCATCTTACACAACCGGTATATGTATATATAAATACATACAACGAAGTTCGGTTTATGAAAGCGTATTAACGGTTCGCGAAGCTTACCGGAAAACTATGAAGATGATCAGAATAGATGGGGGGGCTACTACGTCTGCTGCACTTCGTGGCTGCTGGAATATGAAGATGATGATGGTGTGTGGCTGATAGCGGGCAATGAATAGGAGCCGACGAGGAAGATGAAGTCGGGTGGGTTATTTAGGGTTGGGTTAAAAATAATAATTTTACATGTTGCCCCCTTAAACTATGGTAGGTTATTAAATTTGGTTTTAAAGTTAATAATCAAGGTTTAGTAAATTACAAAAAGAACCCTAACTTTGCAAATTTAATGGGCAAGATGAAAGATATTTAACGGTGTTAACCAGAATATTACGGGTTGTCACCTCATCCCCTTGTTAAAAGAATTTTCGTCCAGAATATTGGATATGGTCGGTAAAAGGGTATGAAATGAAAAGAAAATTTGTCTGAAATGAAAAGAAAAATTTCCGAGTTGCTACATCATCCCCTTATTGAAAGAAATTTCGTCCCGAAATTTAACCAATAGTATTAGTGTTAGATGTTGTTATTTGAAATAGTTAAGGATGCTTGTATATTACTTGATTTTTCACACTCATACGTAAACTCTGGTCCACACTTTAAGTTCTAACAAACTTTGGTTATAATGATCTTACTCTGGTCCACACTTTAAGTGCTTGTATATTACTTGATTTTTTCCGTGAAACGTAGTTGTTCATCGATTGGGACGACGAGTGTTCCATTACATAAGATCTTGATTAGTTTGAAGACATCAGAAACATTGTGTACCATGTTTATCTTTTAACACTGATCCGGTCAATGATCTAGAAGGCTAATACCCTAGGATTCCAAATGGTCTAATGTATCATGGATTTGATGGAATTCCAAGGTTTTTGGATGGGATTTATTGTGACAACCCGTAATTTCAGGCTAACATAGTCAACTATTCTTTAATTATCTCGTTAAATTTTTATAAAAGTTAGGGTCCGTTTCGTAATTAAATAAACTCATTTATTAACTTTAAAACTTAAAGAAATAAACCATCAAACTAGGAGGGTGCAAAGTGTAAAATTAAAATTAATTAACCCAACCCTTATACCCACCCGTCCCCCATCCTTGTCTTCGTTTTCTTCTTCTTTGGCCGACGCCGACGGCAGTAAGACACACATACACATCACCATCATCGGTTGTTTTTCAAGAAACCACGCACACACGCTCGATTGTATCTCTCCCTCTCGTCCTTCTCTTTGGTTGCCGGAAATCAGCAGCACCTCTTGTCAACCGAAGTCGCGCGCCACCGCAGCTTCCACCGTTGTTTCCTGTAACTCCGGTGACTACCATCGCAGTCCCTTCGTGTCGATCATCTAAATTTTTCGGTACGTCCATACTCCAGTTCATTAGGAGTAATTAGTTTGAGTCGCCTAAGGTTTTGGTTTCGGTTCACGTATTGGTTTTGTTACAGCTCGAGTGTGATGAATATGTGTATAGGTAAGTGTAGTTTTGGTGTTTCATGATGATGTTATACACGATATGTATGCTTGTGAATCAGACGAGAATTGCAGCGTGCATAATACGTTAATATATATCAGATGGTATGCGTATATTACTTGATTTTGTATGAAATTAGCGAAAAGTGATCATAGAATAAATGAATGTATTTGTACAAATCAATATTGATATATGTACGCATGTAATTTCATGCTGTGTAAAGGTGTACATGCATGGTGAATTGTTAAATGTATGTATGTGTATGAAAGTTGCAGCAAAGTGAAATATAGGCATGTGATAGTATGTATGTAAAACCATGTATGTGTATGAGTTTGTAAATAGTAGCAATGTTAGTTATGAATGTATGTTTATATTAAACAATCGCAAAAGTGAAATCAGTTTGTAAATGTGCAGCAGTAATTGTGTACCAATGTGAATGGATGTAATTACATGTGAGTTTCGTACGCATATGTATGTAGATGGAAACCAGAAACCGCAGTGAAATGGATGTACATAGGTATACAAACAGATAAATGTACGCATAAGTATATGTGTATAACATGGTAGGCAAAACAAATTGTGTATATATATTAACCAAGTATAAATCTATATCTATGTGATGATGGGTGTATGTGTGGTATATTGTATGTATTTAAAGGACACTGTATAATGTATATGGGTTGGTGTTAGCAATATGAGTAGTAAGTATATGATCAGAATGTGTAGGCGGTTACTTGAAATGGCTGAGTGATTAAGTTTGAAATGACATGTGTGCATGTATGTAACTGTATGTATGGATTAGGTAAGTATATATGATATCTATGTAAAAAGTGCATGAGTTTTGTTGCATGGGAAAAATTATATAAATACGAGTATGAAAATGTGTTACACGATATATATGTTATATTAGTTGAGGAACTATTATCATACAATACCGAACCGAACACACGAGACCTTAGCAAATATATATATGAGTTCAAGTTCTTTAGTTAATGATTAGCATGTAATTATTAAATCAGGTCATAAGGCGATCTATGTTTCTTGTGTGCATGTTTGCTGATATTTTTGTTGTACGCTTCAAAGGTGAGTTCACTGAACAGTATTGACTACTATTCCACCTTGTTATGGGATGGAAACATGAACAATTACTTTTACGGATTTACAAATTGGGTATGTCGCATGTCTGGATTAGAGTTACTTCTATTGTTCATGAAAGACCTCATGGATACCTAGTTGACCGTTAGTATTTGTGAAATAACGGGGAAATTTTGAGTAGTAAAACTGGGTTTGACAAACCCCACACGGGCTAGTCGCGCTAGCACGACAGAAGGACCTGTCGAACGGGTGATGAATGACCTAACATACATACATGTGCGTCCTGATGGGATGTACGAACATGCAAAATACACTTAATGTGTACATACGTCAGCTTCGGTCAGATACATACGACTCTAAGGACATGTACTGTAGACTAGCTACCTACACTGACATACTTAATTTATATTTCTGCTTGCAACTGAACATACTTGATTTCATACTTACTATGTGAACTCACCAACTGTCGTGTTGACACTTGTTAGCCTTTCACTTTTACAGGTCATTGAGGTACAACACACTTAGGACATGGCATGAAGTCCCAGTTTTTCATTTAAACATTTTCTTGCATTAAAAATCATGATTTGAGTTTAACAACCATTTAAACTGTGTTTCTCCTGTGGGGCGCGTGTTTTGCGCATTTAATTTCAATTTAACATTTTGACATTACATTTCGATTACGCTTCCGCAAACTTTTAAAAGTTAACTCTGTATTAAATTTTCCCATTTAATGAGACACGTATGTTTTCAATTCATATAGCGTCGTTTGGTTTGACTAATGACTGAGATCCTGGTTTGTCACACACTTAACGGTAAGACTCTGTTAGTGGATTTTGAGGGTGTGACAGATTGGTATCAGAGCCATTGGTTATAGCGAACTAGGTTTGCATTGCATTGCATTCTAGACTATAACTGAACACTGCATTACTTACACCCGTGTGAATTTATTTGTGACCCATATACATGTGATTTACACATACACACGCTTACACTAGCATAACATGAAGTGACCAACTTGTCTTATGTGACACTTTAGGGCAAATTTTTTAGTGACTTGCTATGCTAGTGAAACTCGAACTAGGTGTGTATTTGCTAGCTTCTGAATTGTTCATTGAAGTATGCATGAGAAATGTTTGACCATGACTTTGTTCAAAAGTTATCCAACTTTTTAGGCCAATTTGTTTTTGGGGCCTTAGTTGAGAAATGTTTACATTTCATTATAACTTGAAACTTGCAACATTATTGCAACAAACTGAGGTCATACGGCGCCTAAACAACACGGTTTTGAATTATCTACCTCATTATGGCAACCAATCGGCAGAGACCGATGCCTAAGGTATAAAGGTACATGAACTATAGTAATGGATTTTTGTCCAGAAACTCATTCATAGTGAAGTCTTGACTTAATACTTATGTGACCTACTACATGCTATTACACATCACTTATTATACGACACATTCGTGTGCTATAACATGTTACTTAATATATATGAGACACATTATTAGTTGTAACATGTCACTTATTGTGTGATCCATTGCATGTTATCTACTTGAATTGATATTACCACTACTTATGCACATTGTACACTCGAATTGTGTTTAGACTAGTAGTCTCACACTTATTATGAACATACACTATACCTGATACATGCGACCCATTGATACAGCACACTGATAGTCTGTTAGTGTCCTATACATCTAGTGTAGTTATATTCTACTTATAGGTTTATCATACACTTATACCCCTTCAATACTTGATATGGGATAGCAATGCCACACGGATGAATGCAAATCCAAGAACATAACTAAACGTAAGATTAATGTACCCGGTGGGAGAAAAACTTGGGTGATTGTGTAAGGTAAATTGATGATTACGGGTGCGCAACGTAATAGTGAATTTACAGGTACATGATGATTCTGGCAAAGTCTGCCATGTGGGGGATAACCAAAAGAAACACAAAAGTGATGAACCAATCAATAAAAATTCATCTGAAACAAACATCCATCTCTAGATACCGCACCGATACCGAGTCTATGCTTGACTGAACCCATAAAATCCATATACGGATGGTATACAATTACAATACAATCTTTGATGGCATATGATAAGTTATTTTTTTTAAACTTCATACATTTTACCTTGTACACCTAAATTAAAGATAATTGAAATATTTCCTTAGTGACAGACAAATAAGAACAAAGATCTCTGCTGAAAAACCTGATAATGTTTTGCAACTACTATATTTGTCCCCTAATGATACGACTCATTCCACATATCACCAATCTGAATCCACCAGTTGAAACATTTATCTTATTGAAGTCACAACCTTGTGATACATAATGTGATGCTTTAATTTATGGTTGGTGTACTATGACCTCTTGCCAACAAATCAATTACATCTTAACATCCTTGGTTCTACAAATGAATGTTAATCAAACCCTATAATTTTTGGGGCTCCATGGAAGAGTCTAATAAAGCTAACAACTTATATATATATATATATATATATATATATATATATATAATAACGAAACTCTTGTTGATACGATAAACCAACTGTGTAATATTGCACATTCAAAATCACTCTTGTGAATAAATCCATATCGCTTAAACATTCATGTAAAAAACCCCGTAACATACCAAGCTCGTTCTAGAAGTACTTCACCGAATCGTACTCTATTCTCAAATTTATTTTCTCAATGCTTCAAGGTAAACAAAACTTCAAGTTGTCTCTGATAATAAGTTACAAAAAAAATAAAAAAAAAAATAAAATAAAATAAAAAAAAAATAAAAAAAGATAAAAAAAAAAAAAAATTCCGACTCATAATGTTTCTACTTTTAGCGATGCACCAAACGAACCACGCGTGTGGTGTGTATACGTTTCGATCAAGTTGGATGGCTCGTATTGATCCAACACTCTCGTAAATGTCAATTATCACACCCAATCTACATCTCCAACGTTGTAAAACACGTTTTGGGTCTAAATTTTTTTTTACTCAAGAACATTTAATTTTAAAACATTATCTATATTTTGTCCATCTTAATATATACTCAAACTCCTCTACCGGATTATTCGCGTAACAAAATCAAGTTAAGCGTTCTCAAAGTCTCAGGTCAGTGATCATTCAGATTCGAACCACATAAAATTCTAATACATAACCGATGTTACAGTATATAGTATAACGTTACTGTTAGGGCTCGTTCCTATTAGAATATTTACTTTGTACTTTGTTTATACAAGTTTGTATAGTGTAGGGTTAATTTTGTATTATCCCTAAGTGTTGATGCATAAAGCATGTTTCTAGTGAATGATAGAGAGAGAGTCTAGATCACAAATTACACGTTAGAGAGAGAAACTGTGTGTGTGATTGTATTCTCCTGCACCATTGTACTGCAACTATTGCTTTGATCATCAATACAAGAGAATTATTAAGTAATGGATTGTGTTGCTGATTGAGTTGTTGTGTTTGTACGTTGATCATTCTGATTTGTAGCAGTATCGATCCAATTGAACCTATCAATTGGTATCAGAGCTGTTGGGTGATCTTTGATTGTTGTTGTTATTGATGGAATTTTAGCTACCATTAGCTTTGATTCATGTTTGTGTAAAGAACTGCAAAGTTTGAGATCAATTGGTGAAGATTTGACTGAGTTTTTGAAGAAATTGTTCATGTTCGTCATATTCACTGCTCAAAATTTAGATCTGTAATTTGTTGATGTTATTGAGAAATTGATGATTGAGATATGTTAGAAATCATAATCCTAAGCTTCGTTCATGATCAAATATCACTGATTTGTTGATTTCGATCCATATTTTGTCAAATTGTCTCAAAACCCACTTGTTGTGTTCTTCATCAAAATCCGGATCTGAATGAGATTTAGCTTGTTTCAAGGTGTAATACTTTGAAGGATTGTTAGAAACATCATTCCTTAGCTAATACAAGTGTTGAATTGAACAAAAACAACAAAAATTGAAGAATTGATCTAGTGTTCATCACAATTTTGACTTTGAAAGTCAATCTGATATGAAGATTTGAAGATTTGATTGATATTTGCCCAGAAACGTATCATAATCTGAAGAAGAATTGAAGAATTGAGTGATTGATTCAAAGAAATTTTCCTAAGTGTTGATAATCTTGACCCGTCTCTACGTCCAAGTTGAAACGTCTCCATAGTTGTTGACCCGTCTCTACAGTACTTGACCCGTCCAGACTGTGGTGACACATCTAAAGTGTTTTTGACGCGTCTCAGTTGTTTCATCAAAGTTGACACGTCCAAACAGTGTCATTTACTATTCAGCCGCGTGAACTTTCTCAGCCGTGTGAAAGAAGAAAAACACTGTTCAGCCGTGTGGACAAAAAAAACACTGTTTAGCCGTATGAAAGAAGAAAAACATTGTTCAGCCGCGTGAAAACACTGTTGACCCGTCCCAAGTTGGTGACCCGTCTCAATTGTTGACCCGTCCCAACAGTCACCCGTCTCAACAGTCACCCGTCTCAACATTCACCCGTCCAAATAATGACCCGTCCAAACAGTGACCCGTCTCAATAGTCATCCGACTAAACAGTAAAAAGAAAAATTTAAATAAGTGTTTTTGAAAATTCGAAAATTTCATTTTTCCAAAATTTCAAGTTAGTCATTTTTAGCCACCATGACTTCCCAGAACAATTATCAAAATGACTTTGAAAATTCAAGAAAAATGTCAACAGGCATGTTACCCGTGATCCAAGAAGAAAATAAAAGAAAACAGATGTGCACCAAAGAATGTTTTGAACAAGTTGAAGAGTGCAAATTATATTCACTTTGGATTTGTGATAAACTAAAGAAAGAAGAAACCATGCACAAGAATCTGAAAGAACAACACGAAATATCTGATCAAAGAATCACATCTCTCGAAGAGTTGCTCAAGGAAAAAGAAAAAGATGCAATGAACATCAGAAAGGAAGCTGAAAAATCGAATGAACATCTATCAAGAGTGATCAACGATTTTCAAGCAGAAATTCAAAAGTTGAAGAAGCTGTCTGAGATGTTCAATTCAGAGAACAACACTCTGAAAAACAAACTGCAAGAAGAACAAGAGAAGCATGCAAGTCTACAAAAAGATCACCAATTGTGTGAAGATAGACTCAAATCTCTTACACTGAATGTTGATTCAATGCTTACCGAAAAGCTTAATCTGAATGTTCAACTCATGGAGCTCACTGATAAACTCAATAGATCACAATCTGATCTTGTGTTTATCAAAGAAGAAGTCGAAAAAGAAAAGTCTGTTGAAAAGAAAGATGAGAGATTAGTGCCAACTGGAATTGTTGGATCACTATCTTCTCAAGAAGAAGGAGAAAAGACACAAGAGTTTCAGTCAAAGAAGAAGAAGAAGGTTAGAAGAAAGAAGAGCAAAGCCAAGAAGAACAAGACAAAGGCCGCTTCATCTGATTCTACACCACAACTTTCTTCAACTCCAATTTCTCAAGATTCCGAATCCCCGAGTGATTCAAACAGTGACGTATACTGTTTAATCTGTGACTCTGAAACTCATCATATTTCAGATTGTATCTACAGTCAAGGTGTCTTTCCATATGGTTCAAAAGCAAACATGTTTAAGACTCCAGCTTCTTCAATCAAGCTTCAACAAGATTCAGAGGTCAAAGCTACTAAAAAACAACAAGACTCAAAGGGCAAAGCTTCTCAGAAACAAAAAGCTTCAACTGCAAAGGCTTCTCAAAAGCAAAGAAAGAAGTCTCCCTTCAAGGCTCATCAGAAGTACTGCGAGATATATGAGATGTACAATCACATGACATCAGAATGCTGCTACAACAAGTACTGCATCAACTGTCAGATGTACAACCATGACATAATGGAATGTTACTACAACAAGTATTGCTCTATTTGTGACATGGTCAATCACAACACATCTGAATGCTACTACAAACCGAGAAGGTCAATCCAAAGAAGTTCATCACGTGCATACCCTTCCAGGTACGTTTCTAACTTTAAAAGATCTAATCATAGACATTCTTTTGATGAAAATCAACATGTCAATGATTCATGGACACCAAAGTTTGTCAAAAACAAAAAGGGAAATCATGATTTAAATGATAAAATGATTCCAATAGTGAATCAATCTTTGAATAAGAAATATAGTCAACAAAACCTGCTTTTAAAAGAAATTCATAATCTGTTTGAAAATGACTACATTTCTCTTTTGACAAACAATCCATGAAAGAAGATGAGGGTACAAATTACATTATATCATCAGAACCACCACCTGAAGGTATTCCTTGCACTTATGAGAATACCTTTTATGATGATGAATTTAGACGACCCAAAACTGAAATGGTTTGGGTCATTACCTCTAACTGATTTGTTAGTGTGTTAGGGACAGTTATGGAAGCCGGCAAACAAAGAAAAGAAGACCGTGGCTGATCCCTTATCATGACAAGATACCGAATCTTGTTCATGATGTCTTCGATGCAACTGACATCAAATGGAGTTGGAAACAAAAAAGGAATCATTGCAGGAATTAAAAAAAACATTTTCAAAAATCAAACGATGATGGCAGTGCAAGAAACAACCGATGTTTCATTTCGTCTGTTTAGATTAAGTATATTACATGCACTATTCTTTCGTTGATAACATATCTGCCATTTACTTTTCATTAAACTTTCAATTTTGCTAGCAATTTAAAAGTTTGGGGGGAGAAATCATTATTAAAAAAAATCAGAAAAATCCAAAAATATGTTGAATCTACTTGCACGTACATGAGAAATGAAAGTACACTAGAGTTATTCAACGCATCATTTTAAACAATAAAGACTGAAGCATGAAAATTGATGTGCGAGACAGCTCAGACAATTATACTGAACAAGTATATTCTTTGATGATTTAACTAAATTCTAATGAGTCATTGTGGTTGAAACATATCTTAGTGCATATGTATTGTCTATACAAATCAAATAGATATCTTGTGAAGCATCCAAATTACATCGGGTAATGATGCAATCTATTCAGTGTGATGAACCGCATCTGTGAGCTTCTTTTTTGTGGTACCCACAGACCTGAAGTCTTACGTGAAGTCTCTTTTGTTCTTCAAGGTGCAACAAAAGATTTCAAAATGAAACAGAAAAGAGTCTCAAAGATGGACCATCACCAAAAATTCCAAAATGAAATTCAGAAGATTACCAAAGGGAACATAAGCAAAAGATAATTCCAAAAAGAAATTCCAAAAGAAGTCTCAAAGTGGACCAAATCCAAATAGATAAGATGTGACAACCCGTAATTTCAGATGAACTCCGTTAACCTCCTCTCGTCAAATGTCGTTAAGTTCTTTAGAAGTTTGGAGTTTGTTTTGTAATTTATTAAACTATTTTATAAACTTTAAAACTAAATTAAATAACTTCTAAATGTTAAGGACCAAAAGTGTAAATTAGTAATTATTAACCCAACCCTAAACCCCACCCGTCTCCTTCCCCGTCTTCTGCGTTTCATCAACACCACAGTCCACACACAACATCGTCACAACTTCTTTTTCCTCGTCTTCATCTCCTGCAGCCGCTCGACAACAACACCACTGTCATCATCATCGTCTCTCCATCAGCCGCGAAGAGCAACCGCAGCAGCCTCTCCCTTGTTTCTCCTGCTCACCGGCGCCGGAAACCAGAATCACAAAAAAACTACAGTTTGAAAACGTGCTTCGCCGGAAAACCTGCAACTCCGACCATCCTTCTTCATACGCCAGCCTCCGCTTACCCGTTCGATTATCGGTACGTGTTAATCGTGTACTCTCGCCATTTATCGCGTTACGGATTTGATTTCGTTTTCGTTACGGGTTCCGATTGTTTTCGGTTCGATCACCATATACATGTGTAAGCATGGAAATGTATGCCGATGAGATATGAATGTATGTATGGTTAAAAATCAAGGTGAAGATTCATTAATCATGGCCTGTAAGTTGTCTGCTATATATATTGTATGTTGTTGTATATGTACAAGTTGTGTGTGAGCATGTAACAGTGTGTGTGTGTGCAAGCGTTATGTATGTATGTATATGTGTAGAGATGTATGCATGTTGTATGTGCTGTGTATGTTCGGAAAGTATGTATGTATGTATACAACTTATATGGCAGCAGATTGTATGCGAAGTATGTATGTATACATGTGCTCTGTTAAGTGGGTATGTATGCGCGCGTATTATGAACGTATGTATATAAAGTGGCAGGTCAGCGGTTGTATGTTGTAGTAGATCAGCAGCGCGTTTAGTATAATCGGCAGTGTGTATGTGTATTTGAATAACGAAAAAAAAAGCATGCGTGGTGGGTTTGTGAACAGTGTGTATGTATGCTTGATTTTATGTTTGTATGTTATGCGTGTGATCCGGTAGGTATAAATTGCATTAAGGATAAATACGCAGCATGTTGAAATAATAGAACTACATGTAAGTATATACTAGATGGCTACGTGACTTCATATGCATACTAGCTTGTGAACCGTATAGGTTGTACATGTATAAAGCTAAAGATTGTATGCTTGCTTATGGAATAAAACGTATGTATAATTGTGTGTATAGAAACGTATGTGCGGGCGTATATATGCTATATGTAGGTAGAACAACAACAAAGCTTAACCCGGAAAATATATGTATACGATTCCTATGTGTGGGGGTAATAAATGTATGCGTAAAAGGTAGATATGAACAAATATAAATACTAATAAATGTATGTGTGTATGAGATTGAGTTGTGAATATGGAAAGAAGTGTGATTCGTTGTATGTAACTATATAATTGTATGTATGCATGTGTATATGTTATATGTTGCGCAAGTGAGTACATATATGAATGAATGAACGGATTATATGGTATGAGTAATATAATAACATATTCCCTATGTGTGTAAATATATATACAAATAAATCATTATCATGCATTTCAATACATATAAAAGTCGTATGAATTGACACTAAATGTGAAAGTATGCTTATTTCATATATAAATGCATTCGTAAATATGTGGCAAAATATAAGTATATGTATATTAATGATTGATGCGATGATGATGTGAGTCGGTTTGATTTATTGATAATGAGGTATGCATTATGGCGCTTGGGAACCTAGAGAAATGCAAGTATTAATTTATAATGGGTAGTATACGTGTAATCTTGTATGGTCTACGTGTAATGTGATACTATCATCGTCAGAAGCAGAACCGAATACTCGAAACCCTAACGAATACCATATTATATATATATATTATATATTACTTACATGTTCTTAGTTAATAATTAATAAATAACTATTAAGCAGGTCGTAGAGCGATCTAGATTCTTGTTGGCATTTTTGCTGTTTAAATTGCTGTGCGCTTCAAAGGTGAGTTCACTGAACTGTACTTTTACTGTTTCACCCTTTTATGGGCTGAGAACGCGAACGATTACTTTTACGGATTTACAAATTTTGTATGTCGCATGTCTGGATTAGAGCAACTTTTATTTTGTTCATGAAAGACCTCATGGATACCTAGTTGACCGTTAGTATTTGTGAAATAGCGGGGGAATTTTGAGTAGTACTACTGGGTTTGACAAACCCCACCCGGGCTAGTCGCGCTAGCACGACAGAAGGACCTGTCGAACGGGTGTAGAATGACCTAACATACTTACAGTGCATCCTGCTGGGATGTACGAACAGGCAAACTGCACTTAATGTGTACATACGTCAGCTTCGGTCAGATACATTACGCCTCTAAGGACATGTGCTGTAGATTAACTACCTACAATGACATACTTAATTTAAATATCTGCTTGCAACTGAATTACTTGTTTATATTACTTTGTGAACTCACCAACCGTCGTGTTGACACTTGTTAGTCTTTCATTGTTTCAGGTCACTAAGGTACAATGCACGTAGGGCATGGCATGGCGTCCTCGCAAACATATAAAACATTTCTTGCATTAAAAACTTTATTTTGAGATTTGTAACTGTTTAAACTGCGTGTTTTGTGTCGGGCGCGTGTGTTTGCGCATTTACTTTCTCCATGGTTTGGGTTTGCTTAAACTTATTTATTTATTACGCTTCTGCATAACTGAAAAACTAAATACTCTGATTGTCGCTTAAACTACCACATTTAATGGTTTAACGTTTGGTTTTTCAGAACTCATATAGAGTCGTTCGGTGTAATTAATGACTAGATCCTGGTTTGTCACGCCCCTAACGGTAAAACTCCGTTAGTGGATTTGGGGGTGTGACATAAGAACCCTATTCCACACTGAGTATGATTGTAAGTGACCTGACTGTTGAGGTGTTCTCATGATATTTAGATGAAGTGTATAACTTTCTAATGTTCAAGGTATAGGTCACTCAAAACTTATTCCTAATCAACCTAATTGCTCATCAAGAATAGAAACAGTAAGTGTGTCACTTCGAGCTAATTGATTTGTTCAACAATTCATCACTCAATTACTTCACAATTCAAATGTCTATTCTCAAAAACTGCAAAACATGTGTTGGATAAATTGCTAGTATGATCTCATTGCAGGTTAAAGATTCATAAATGTAAAGAGAAAATTCCAAAAAAATTATCAAAAACATTGAAAAATTCAAAAACACCAAAAAGATTGTCATTTTAATATTTTTCTTTCGTTTTGGCAGATTAACATATGTTATTAATGTAGAAGTTATTCATTAAGCAATATCTCATCCGATTGAGAACTTAATCTTTACATTGATGATAAATGCACATTATTGCTTGAGTTTTAATGTTTTTCTTTGAGTTCCAGGAATGGTTTCCATTGCAGAACAAGCTTCCACGCGACTTGAAGATGTTCCTGTTCAAGCCTGATTCCAGTCCAAAGATCTCCAAGTCAGATTGCTGAGTGTTAAGAATCCTCCTCTTAATATCTCATACACAGATCCCGTTAACCTCTAAAGCAAAAGTTGAGGGGGAGTATTCTAAGTCAAAAGAAGTCTTCGCATTCTACTTCAACCGTTGAAGAAGATCTCGCTGCTGATATATAGCCTTTGAAGTTACTCTAAAAGGGAGAGAAGGATGCAGATTCCTTGTTGAAAGAAAGAGTTTTGGCAGCATCATCTTAGGGGGAGTATTGTTGGGTCTTCTTGAAGATAATGCATACCAAAACTTTAAGTTGCTCTCTATACTCTCTACATGAAGATTTAAGCTGATATGTCAGATTTGTAAAGTGTCATCTTAGGGGGAGTACTGTTGGGGTTATTTGAAGATGTCACTTTTCAAATATAAGCGAGTGAAGATATCGAGCATCATCACGAGCAAGCACGGGTGAAGACGTTCATAATTTGTATTTGTCTTAGAATATTTGTGTAATCATTTCGTGCTTAAATGCGCGTTTGTGCTTAACTGCACGTGGTTAGGTTGAAATGTAAGGTGAATGGTATGGACTATAAATACCATCACCTAGGTCATTTGTTAATAAAGTTGCATGCATTTCATTTCATATTCTTTGTAACCTTCATAAAGATCTAATACAATTCACCTATTCATATTATCATAATCTTCATCATACCTTGCATTGATCTTCATGAACATTCAAGCATCAATACGTGATCAGTGAGCTTCCGCATCACTGATTGCAAACAACATCCCTAAACAATCTCAGATCTAGATCCAAGCTCGGTTCATCTCGAACTATCAGTTACCATTTCACTTAACATATATTCCTTTACTCCAATCCTTTGAATGACTTAGTAAAGTATGCAAGAATATTAGTACGTGACAAGTACGTCTTCAAGGTGCTGGTGGTGTGGTAGGGTAGCTGCGGTACACCATATATATATATAAACACTAACAATACGTTGGATGTGGACCTGAAACCAAAGCAGTAATTATCCCGAGAAACTCTAAAATATCACTCTCATACTGTTACAAAACACCTGGTTCTTAGGAACTCTACTTAACCCAACATTCATAAGGTAAACTACTATATGCATAAACACTGTAAACTTCCTTGTATCCCTTATTCACAGTAATAACAAAAACCAAACGTTTCGTAATTGACTCATATATATAAATTATGATTTTGAATACATTTCACGACTCCAAGGGTTCACGTGATAAATACCATCGTCAACAATGAACCGGTAATACCAACTAATGTTCTGAGGGAGCTTTATCCATTACGGCCCAGGATAACCATTTCCCATTTTGTTTTCATTCCTAATACACCTTTGTATTTTCCAAGAAACACAATATTTGATACTCTCATTATCATTTGACACTATGAACATATGGCGTCCCTGCTTAGAAGCTCCATTATTCAAGAATTTCCATACCGAACTTAATTAGCTTCCTTAATCAAAAGTATTTTAGTCGCCATGTAAGAAACTTTAAGCTAGCTATTTAATCCAATGAATGTCCTAGCAGAGGAACCCATATAGGTTATGACGATACCGAAGCCACACGACACATGTAATGATAAAACGTGAAATCCTTTTCTAACTCGTTAATGAATTTAGAACTCTAGACCATAACCAGACAGTTACCACTTCTCGTATTATATATACCCAAATAGTGAATCTAAACACTATCGTATGATGAATCATGTAGAAAAAAATCATGGCTAGAATCTTAATGTTTTGAAACGGGAACCCCTGCCTGATATGTTAGGGAACTAAAACCACAAATATTAAACTAGACTATAACTATATCTCCTTAAAGGATATCCAAAAAGTGAACCAAATCTCCACGTAATGTCGGCTTACGAATCTCATGGAACCTGCCTCTATGAGAAAATGTTTTGTGTATCATATACTCCTCCACACACTTGTAAACATTACCCCAGAGTTCAAATTAAAATATGTGTCCATAAGAACACATGTTAACGGTGTTGTAGGAATTAAAATCAGAAGATACAACAGAAATTACATGTCATCCAGAGCGTGATAACACAGTAACACAACCCATAAAGCTATCTGGATTAAAACACTAAACAATAAATTCAGAACTTTGTAATGAGATGAGCAGCATAAAACTGTGATCATATGCAGGAAGTGGAATGAAATACTGAGATATTGTAGTTGTAGCAACTATGGAAACAAATGTAGGGAGAAGTAACATTCAGTACTAGAATGCAACCCACGCCTTTTTGTTACAACCCAACACCAAGAATTGAATATATTCACAAATGGTGTTTTATTGATATAGAAGAGGTTGCGAGCGTTACAAAGTTACAACTTCAACAAGAACAGGGGCCCTCTTCAGCTATACTACATTACAACACCTCCCTTCCATTACCAGACCTTGCTCAGACCGTTTACTTAAAACATCATATAAAAAAAAATTCAGAAATACGAGTATAAAATAACTATGTACTTAGTACTACAAAACCATATGATTTACAATAACATGCATTATACCCCAAAGGATTAGAAACACCTCATTTGACACTGACTCTCTTGTTTTAACACCACTTCAATACGTAAACTTTGATAACAACCAATGCTATAAATATCAAAGATAGAAATAATAATTAAATTTATTGATCATTTTTACTTAAAACATGAACTTCTGAGCATAAAAGTAGTTTCGTTGTTCATCATTCTCCATCTAATCATAGGGTTTCTATGACATCCCTGATGTTCGAGTTTTGATAACGCTCCTTTTAATAAAGAAGTACCTACACACGGTGGATAATTTATTTCCTCTTTACCTCGTACACCAGTTGTTTCAGTTTAACGATCTATATCAATAAATGAACTCTTTAGTTAGGACTCGGTCCTCGGGTAGCTAAATAACAAGGTGAAACTGATTAATCTAAATCCCTGAAACATACATTATAGGAATCGCTATATATAAATCTCATCCAAAAACCTTGAAATCCCATTAAACCCATGATACATCAGACCATTTGAAATTCTAGGGTATTGGCCTACTAGATAATTGACTGGATCAGTTTTAAGAGATAAACATGGTACATAAAGTTTCCGACATCTTCAAGCTAATCAATCTCTTACCCGTTGGAACACTCGTCGTCCCACTAGATGAGGTTCAAATCTATGAACAATAACGCTTCCTGGAAAAATCGGTTGAAATCATATACAAAGAATGCAAAACACTCAAACATAGTGAGATCACGATAATCAAAGTTTGCTAGAACTTAGAAGCATGGACCAGAGTTATGTAGGAGTGTGAAAAATCAAATAACGTACTGTAAGTCCATCAGACCGAGATTTCAGTGCTATGATGATTAATAAACAGCAAAACACACTAAGATTCAATGAAACATTGTCAAAATACACTCAACACAATATAACAAGGATCAAATCAACACAAATAGAGGTAAATAAGCTACAAAGATGATAATAATAATAAGCTCCAAGCACCTCAGCCGTCACACACACACAATTAGGGTTTGATAAACTTGCAAAAAACTTGTATTCAAATGAGAAAACATTACAATATATAGTGCGGGCTTAGGTTCGCTGATAGATTTGCTGACAGCGAATCTATCATGCAAACCTATCAGCTTCGCCGGGCACAAAACAGATTCGCCCGACGACTGATCTAATCTATAAATCTATACTAATCTAGACTTCCGGGCGAACCTATAGGTTCACTAGTTACATTTTGAACAAAATACAAAACAAAAGTAACACTGACATGCCGGTGAGTCCGACCTACATGTACTATCAATACTCCCCCTAGGTTGGACCTCACCTGGGGAAGTTTTCTGTTTAAGCTCTGTCTTTTTCGGCTTCAAAGATTCTCAATGTATTCTCCAGCCCTCGATTCAATTCCAGCTAAAGGATTAGTAACGTCTTCCGATCCAGCTTCATCACTATCACCCAAATCCAAAAAAGACTCGACAAATTGTGCTTTGGTGACAACAGTATCAGGAAAATCAGCAACAGTAGTCTCCTCCTGAATATCTGCAGTCTGCTCCTCACCGATCACATTCAATTCAACTTCAGCGGGCTTCTCAAACCTTTTCTCAATTGACTCATCTAACTGTTTAGATAGGTCATCCATATCCAGATTCAGATCATCAGTCCTTCTAAGCCTCTCATTAACCCTTCTCAATTCAGCACGCACACCTCGAGCTTTATTGGCAACTTTCACAAACAAGTTGGCTTCAGTTCTAGTATCATCTCCAGCCCTGTGCTTGATCTCGTTCTCACATAAAACCTTCAAATCTTCATCACAGAAGGAGAAGATCTCCATTAGGTCAAACAATCGGATTTCCGGACGATCTTCCCCTTCTAGTCTGATAATAGCTTCACCAGTGCTCTTATCATAAAACCACTTCAAAAACTCTTGCAGTCTCGGTGGCTGAGTATCTGGAACTCTGACTCGGTTCATAATTTTGGGTGGAGCCAATTTCAGCACAATCTTTCCTTTCCACGATACACAGTGTCTGTCCTTCTTTGACCTCATCCTTTTTGGCTTTTGGTACCCGAATTCTTTGAAGTTATCTTAAGCAGCCTTTCTGATTGCAACCTCAAATGCACTTGCCCTACCACTCTTCTCCTTGCCAAGCAGAGGGAGTTCAGCCAATCTCCTCAGATCCCATCTGGGCAGTGTAGCAAAGTGCTTCCTATTCTTTATATAACAGATGTCTCCCCCCTTCTCTTAATCATATACGCATCAATCTCAGTGTTGTGTTTCCATGCAATTATCTGTCGGTCCAACTGCATAGTATTCGGCTCGTCCAAGTGCTGAAAGATAGGGACTTCAGGAATTATTTCTTCATCTTTTTTGAACCATTCAGATTTATCCATATCAATATGCTCAATCAGATAAGTCACATCTTTATCCTCAACATTGTATTGCTCAGGTTCATCCTGAGGATCATCCTCTATCTCTTCTTCACTTTCAATATTTACCTTCGAACCACCAACAACCTCCGGGCCAGTGAATGCATCAAAATCCAATCCCATATCTTCGTCAAATACATCTTCATCAATCTTCTTTTCTGTTTCAGCCCCAACCCCATAATGCATTAACGGATACTTTGCAGCATTCGTTAAGCTAATCAGTTCTTGTTTAGACATCACCGGATAAGACGCATCCTTTTCTTTCAGACTATTTAATTCCTTGAATACCCGAACCAATAAACATTGTTGGTCCTTTACCATCCTGGCCATTCATTTAATCACATCCCCTTTTTCCTTATCCCTCTTCTCCAACTCAGCATATTTAACCCTCAAATTCTCCAATTCAGTCTTTATCTCAGTAACCGTTTCAGCAGTTGCCATCGGAATCTCATGTTTTTGCTTTGTTCTCCTTTCAGATTCAGCAGATGCATAAGATTTTCTCTTTGTTCTCCTCTCCCTATCAGCATCTAACTCAGCCTGCACCTCATCAATCTCCTTATCCAACGAGTATTCCTTTTCCTTAGCATATTGTTTTCTCTTCTTCAGTTTCTTTTGAACAACCTCAACATTCTCCCCCACTCTCTTTTTCTCAATCTCAATTAGCCTCTGAATGTGTACCCATCTGTCAACTGGATACATGTTTTCCTACAAATATGATATCTTCCCGGCACAGTCATGTCTGGCTGCCTTAAAATCACTGAAAATCATTGAATGCATCGGCCAGATTTTCAGAGTTTCACCAACAACTGGCAGATCAGGCTTCTTGTCGTTAAGGATCATTAACACAAATCGCGTATACAATAGCCACTTATCCTTCTTTGCAGCGTGAATGTTCTCTATCATATAATTGAAGATCAGCTTGGCCAGGTTTGCTTTCTGCCCGTTGCAGAAAAGCACCATCGCCCGAGCCCAATCTAGATTCAGACCATCTGTGCCCCTTTTTCTGTGATCCAAACACATGATAAATACGCGGGCTATATACTCCATTCTTTGATCAAATAAGACTTTACGAATTCCATTTTCTTATCCTCGGGCATCGGCCCTTCATACCCCGCAGTCTTTAATTTCCGATAAACCTCCTCAGCAGTCATTTCCCACATCACCTTCGAGCTTTAGAATCCTTGCCAAATCAGCTTCAGTAAAGGCAATATCATGACCTTCAACCTTTGAACATATCCTCGATGGCTGTTCAGCAACATTTAATACGGCATTCCTCTAGAAAATCACGAATGTGTAAATCATACACAATCGGAGAATGTGATATAGAATAATGAATCTGAGACGATTTGAGCCATCTGATACAATCCTTGTACCCAGTTGCTTTTTCATGGTTCTCGTCCAACAACACGCACATATTATGCTTCTTCTCAAAGAATAACGTAGACATAATGCCTGAAACAGAAATGGAACTTGATCAGAAACATAAGTTTGAAACAGTTTATAGGTTCGCTGAATGTATCAGATTCGCTGAGCAGACGAACCTATAGTTTGGACAACAGAACCTATAGATTCGCCAGCATAAAAATTTGTTAGGGTTATTTCCTAGTTAAGATTTACTTTGTATTTTGTTTATATGTTTGTATATAGTTTAGGGTCTATTTTGTTATATTCCTTAAACTTGTATTTTGTTGCTATAAGCATGTAGTGAGAGAGTGTGAGGAGAGAGGCTAGATCACTATTACACGTTAGAAAGAGAGTAACTGTGTGTGATTTATTTCTCCTGCACTTGTACTACAAATTTGCTTTTGATCATCAATATACAAAGAGAATTATTAGTATGAATTGTGTTTGTGATTGAACTGTTTGTTTGTGTGAATTATTCTGATCATTGTGAGTGATATTAACGATCCAATTGAACCTATCAATTGGTATCAGAGCTTTCGGTATTGTGTTCTTCGCTGTTCTTAAGCAAAACACTACAATATTGCTCAAATATCATGATCTGAATGAATTGTTGCTGTTTTTAGTTGTGATTTATCATCGCAATCACTTCTAATTCACGACGATTCTGCAAATTCCATCAGATTATCATCAGATCTGAGGAATTAAGAAGAAAGAAGAAGTTACTGTTCGATCGAAATTTTGCTCAATTACATCAAAATTTGATCATGTTTTGGATTGATTGAGATTAGGGATTGATAATCGGACCATTTCATAGCTTGTGTGTGAATTTTGGACAAATTGGACAAGTTTTTGACAAAACCCAGAAAATTCGTTTGACGAAAATGATGAACAGTATGAACTTGGTTGAAGATTAACTTGCCGGGTGATTAAATTTGACTTAGACAATTTCCTTTGGACTTAGATTGAAGAACAATTAGGTCCTGTGCAGCCGTGTAAGGGAATTTGTGCTAGACGGGTGAAGAATTTGACTTAAAAAGGTGTTACTGTTCAGCCGGATCAAACACTGTTGTGCCGGGTGAAACACTGTTACGCCGGGTGATCAACAACTGTGTTGCCGGGTAAACAACTGTGCCGTGTGATCGACAACTGTTCAGCCGGGTAAAGCCTTCTGCCGTGTCAAGATTCAAGCCGGGTCAAGTTATTGCCGTGTGAAGTTATTTCTTGTTGCCGGGTAACTGTTCAGCCGGGTCAAGAACAAAAGTTTTACAACTGTTGAGCCGTGTAACTGTTTAGCCGTGTAAACACTTTTTCTCTGCCGGGTGAAGAACAAAGACACTGTTTAGCCGGGTGAAGAAGGATTTTCACTGTTCAGCCGTGTGACTCAATTTAGTTGTTTTTCAATACTTGTTTCTTAATCTTGTCTTTAATTACTTGTCTTTATTTTTATAGTTTAACTATTTCTTTTCAAAAATTAACAAAAACCAAAAATATTTTCTTTAAAATTGTTAAAATGGCTCCTACTGATGATTCTGATAACCGTGTTCCTAGACTTGTCAATCGTGCAGATTTCAAGAACTGGACAATCAGGTTGAGACATCATTTGTGTTCTATTGACAATGACTTATGGAAGTCCATTGAAAATGGTCCTCATATTCCAACTCAGACTGCTCCAGACAGTGCTAGTACCTACACCAAAGACTCTACTGAACCATATCCAGAAGATAATTTGTCAGCAGAAGATTTGAGGAAAGTAAAGAATGATAGCAAGGCTTATTCTTTAATGTGCAAGGGACTGCCACTCCAAGTTTTGTCGAGATTGGATGCATATCAGACTGGTTATACATGTTTCAAGGCATTAAAGTCGATATGTGAAGGAGGAGAACAATTGAGAAGCCTGAAGAAGTCGAAACTGAAAAGACAATTGGAATTGTTCGAGCATATTAATGGAGAAACAGTGCACCAGATGATGAACAGGTTTGTTCATTTAACTACTGAGATGTCAAACCTCGGAGTTAAGACTGAACTTCAAGACTTGAATGATCGATTGTTATGTGCTTTGCCATCATCATGGAAGCAGACTGTTACTCTGTTGAAGCATACTGAGAAATTTCCAATGGAATTAGACCTGCTTATTGGAAAGATTGAAGAAGTTGAGATTGATGAAGGATCAAGAAATACTGATAGATCAAGCTCACAAACTCAGTATAAGTATGTGGTAAATCCTGCCAATACTGTGGAGAATGCATTTCTTGCACAAGATAATGCAAAATTTGAAGAAGAGGGTGATTTATTCGTTGGTGCAAGTTTCTATACTGATTCAGCATACTTTCCAAATTCACCAACTTATTCTCAACCTCAATCTCCACCAAGAGCTCAAGTTCAAAGTCAGAATCTGAAGAATCAGTCAGAAAATCAAAGTTCGAATGTTCAAGCTAAGGTAAAAGATGTGATGAACATCTTGTTACAAGATGATGAGACCAAAACTGCCTTCACAGCGTTCATGGCAAGTTTTCAGGCATACCAAGGAAGTCACTTAAGTCAAATGGACGTGGTCCTTCAAGACTTATTTGAGATGGATCCAGTTGACGTTGAAGAAATGGATTTGAATTGGCAAATGGTTATGGTTGCATACAGGACGCAAAAACATGCATATGTTAACCGAAGCTACAAGCCTCATGCAAACAAAACGGTTGGTTTTGACAAATCAAAGGCCAGATGCTTTAACTGTAACCAGTATGGTCATTTTTCAAGAGAATGCAAAGCTCCCAAGAATCAGAATTTCAGTGACCAAGCTAGTTCAAGTAATCAAGGTCAAGGTCAAAGCTCACAACAGTTTTCAAGCTACCAAAGCAGAAATCAACGATCTTTTCAGAAACCATATCAAAGTCTTCCCATGCCGGAATTGAAGGATGAAGGAAAGAAACCAGAAGACCAAACAAAGGCACTGGTGGTCAGTGTAAAAGACGGATATGATTGGAGTGCTTATGCAGAACAATTTACATATGATCTTACATCAAATCTGGCACTGGTGTGTGAAATTGAAGAAGACTGGTCTGAAGAAGGGGATGGAAAAGTGATTGAAGATGTGAGTGAAGATTCTGAAGATTATGACTGGAGTGCAAAGTCTGATCCTACTGAAGATACTGAATCTGAAGTTGTGTTAATGGCTACATCCAGTGAGTCTTCATCTTCTACTGAACAACCAAAGGTTAGTACTGATTCATTACCCCCTAACTATGTTCCATTACCTGCTGATGTAAAAGAAAGGTTGTGTTCTGAACAATGCATTCAACAAGTAGAACATTATCGAACTCATTCATTTAAAATTGGTGATAAATTAAGTAAACATGAAAAACTTCATGAACAACTTAAAATTGATCATAAAATTTCTGATGAGAAGATTTTGTCACTTAAAGAATCATGGAACAAAACTTTAAAAGAATTGGAACTTGTTACCAAACAACTTGAAGAAATAACAAAGAACTTTGAACAAGAAAAAGTTGCACATGCTGTCACACAAGTTGAATTAACAAAGGTTAAAAGTTGTAAAACAATGGTGAGACAACTTGTGAGTGAAAGAGGTAATAAAACCAAAACCGGGTTGGGATTCACTCATGAACCAATGCCAAATTCAATAACTCAAACCTTACCGGAAAACTTTAATGAATTTGATCATTCACCTGAAAATGAAAGAAAATTCAAAGAAATTCAAAGAAGTAAATCCGAGTCCGAAGGATCTGAGGTATTGATTGAAAGCTTGAAAGAAGAAGATGATGTGACAACTGAAGCAGATGATGAAGCAAGCAACAAATCCGAAACCAAGCTGGAGCCTGTTCTAATTCAACTCGTTGAATATCCAAAGCTTAATCCCGAACCAGAACAAACGGTGAAGGAAGAAGGTGAATATTCAGGATTTAATGATCCAAATTACATCAAATGGAAGAAGAATGAAGAAAAGGCAAAAGTTGCTGCTGAACTGCTCAAGAAGCAAGAAGTGAAGAAGGCTGAAGTTTCGAATGCAAAAGTGCAGAAACTAAAATCGAAAAACAATCAATCTGAAACGAAACAGTCAAAAGGCAAAAGTGTCTTAAATTCGAATGATAACACAAAAGTTCAAAGTGTTAAAACTGACAAAGTTAAACCTGTCAAGAAAGTGCCAAAAGAAAAGACAATCAAATTTGTGTCTGCAGGAACTTTTGATTTGAACGGATCTTATGGTAAACCAATCAATTCTCCAATCAAATCTAACTCTGGTCTGAAAACAGGTTCAGGTCCTAAGTCTTCCGCTGTCAATGAAAAGAGAATTGAATCTAAAAAGGTAACCAAACAGAACAGTTTAAAATCGAACCAAAATTCCATGCAATCAAAATCACAAACAAAGTCTCCACAGAAAAGCGTTAATCTAAAACCGAACAACTATGATAATGAATCACGTTTTGGTTCAACTTCAAAAGTTAACAATCGGCTCTTTAGGATTAGCAAGAAATATTGTGAAGTTTGTGATAGATATAATCATGCAATTGCTGAATGTTTTTTTAACAGGTACTGCAGTTTCTGTGACAAAAGAAATCATTCGTCAGAAGAATGTTATTATAACAAATTTTGTGATATTTGTGAAAGAAGGAATCATGACACAAAGGATTGTTTCTTTCGATCAAACTCAACAAGAGAAATGACTTCGGTTTCAAATTTTCAAAGAAACAAATTGTCTGGTTTTCAAAATAGTAATCAAAGTCATTCTCCGGTTTTGAGAAATTTTAATCGAAACAATTCTGTTCCTAACTTTTCACCAAGAAATGTGCAGGTTAACAGTTTTAAACCAAGAGCTTTAATGGTAAGAAATCAAAAGTTTGAAAATAACCTTGATCCTAAGCTAGAGGAAAGGTTTAGTGCTTTGAGAAGAAAGCAGTCAATGAATGCCAATGGGCGAAACAACAGTTTTCAGCATCAAAATCTCATGAATGAAACAAATTTTCAAAATATTCAATATCAACAAGTTACTATTGTAGATAGATTCGGAAAACCCAAGACCGTGTGGGCCTGGGTTGACCAAACTAACTAAGTGATTGTTGAAATGCAGGTACGCCCAAGAAGACCTATCAACTCGTGGTTGGTTGATAGTGGGTGTAGCCGGCATATGACAGGCAACCATGCCTTGCTTCAGGATTTCAAGCTGAAAAATGGTACACATGTTGCATTCGGAGGTGATGCTGGTGGTAAAATCACAGGAGAAGGAACTGTTTCCAATGGGGTCATTAGTTTTGATAAAGTCAACTACCGTGCACAGTTGAACTTTAACTTACTAAGTGTATCTCAAATCTGTGATAAATCATATTCAACTCTTTTTGATGATTCTTTCTGTTATATTCTTAAACCAGGTTTCAAGATTGACAATGAGTGGGTAGTGGTTAAAGCGCCTAGAGATCGTGACGTATACAAGCTTGATATGTCGCAGATTGATGCCGAAACCGAAACTACATGTCTCATTGCACATGCTTCGAATGATGAGAGTCAGCTTTGGCATAGACGGCTGGGCCATTCAAACTTCAGAAACATGAATCGTTTGGTAACTGGAAATCACGCTGTAGGAATCCCATCGAAGAAATTCTCTACAACTGATCTCTGTCCTGCGTGTTTGAAGGGAAAACAGCATCGGATGTCTTTTAAGTCCAAGCAAGAAAACTCCATTTCAAAACCCCTGCAAATGCTACATATGGATCTTTTTGGACCAACAAATGTGCAAAGCATTGGAAAGAAGTCTTACTGTTTTGTCATTATTGACGATTTCACTAGATTTTCTTGGGTTTACTTTCTGCATGCTAAATCTGAAACGGCTGAATTATTGAAAGAATTTATCATTAAAGTTGAAAACCAATTGGATTGCAAAGTTAAAACTTTAAGAAGTGATAATGGAACCGAGTTCAAAAACTCAAATGTTGATTTGTTTTGTGCAGATAAAGGTATTGCTCGCCAATATAGTGCTCCAAGAACGCCTCAACAAAACGGGGTTGCGGAACGGAAAAACCGGACACTGATAGAAGCAGCAAGATCTATGCTTGCAGATGCCAAAATCCCTATCACTTTTTGGGACGAAGCGATTGCTACTGCATGTTTTGTACAAAACAGAACATTATTGGTTCAGGACAAAATAAAACATCTTATGAGTTGTTATTTGGAAGAAAACCGAATATTTCTTATTTGAAAGCATTTGGTTGTCCGGTATCGATTCTAAATCTAAATGAACATCTCGGGAAATTTGAGTCAAAATCTGACGATGGATTTTTCCTTGGTTATTCGTCTGTTTCTAAAGCTTATCGGGTTTTTAATAGCAAAACAAATACTGTTATTGAAACTATTAACGTAAAGTTTTTAGAAAATTCGTTTCCGTCAGTGGCGCATGGTCCCGAATGGTTATTTGACTTAGATTCGTTATCAAAATCTTTCGATTCTAACTTATTTGATTTTTCAGGAAAAGCAAGGAAGGAATCAGGCGACTTAGGAAGCTTTAGTGACGATTCTGATAATGAGGAGGATGGAAATCTCAACTCTGAATATCCATTCATGTCGTTTCATAATCCTGATCATGTCAAATCCAGTCAAGCTCCGGGTCCTTCTGGTTCTCAAGACGATCAAGAATCAAACAATCTTGAAGAAAATGTGAATCCGCAAAGTTCTCCTAATGATGGTGGATCCGTTCAAAATCAACCATCATCGGATCCGAATGCTGAAGATATTCCAGAATCATTTGATTACTTCATCAATTCACCGGATCAAGTCCCGAATTTCACTCCGCATACTTCTACTATTCTACAAGATCTACCAAATCTGAATACTTCTAATCTGGAGAGTCAAGTGCAAGGAGGTGACATACCAATTCATCGAATTCACAAGAAACATCCTGTCTCTCAGATTATTGGGCCGTTGAATCAGAGAACTACAAGAAGTCAGACAGAGCAAGCAAATGTTTGTCTTTACTCGTGTTTTCTATCTCAAGTGGTGCCAAAGAATATTTCAGAGGCGTTGCAAGATAATAGTTGGATAGAAGCAATGCAAGAGGAATTACTACAATTTCGCAAACAAGAGGTTTGGAAATTGGTGGACTTACCTGAAGGAGAGAATGCGATTGGTACACGATGGTTGTACAAAAACAAACCGGATGAGCGTGGCATTGTTGTGAGAAACAAGGCAAGACTCATTGCACAGGGATACACTCAGGAAGAAGGCATTGATTATGAAGAAGTGTTCGCTCCGGTCGCAAGACTTGAAGCCATACGCGTTTTTCTTGCATATGCGTCCTTCATGAAGTTTAAAGTATTCCAAATGGACGTGAAAGGTGCTTTTCTGTATGGACCTATTACAGATGACGTTTATGTCAGACAACCTCCGGGTTTTGAAGATCCTGACTATCCTCATCGTGTATACAAGTTGAGTAAAGCTCTATATGGTCTACACCAAGCTCCGAGAATCTGGTATGAGACATTATCCAAGCACTTACTAGAACACGGATTTACAAGAGGTCAGATTGATCCAACTTTGTTTATGAAGAGGGAGAATGATGATTTATTGTGCGTTCAAGTATATGTGGACGATATTATTTTCGGATCAACCAGTGCGTCAATGTGCAAAGAATTTGAAGAAATCATGAAGTCAAGATTTCAGATGAGTTCGATGGGAGAGATTAACTTCTTTCTTGGATTACAAGTGAAACAGTCTGCTGACGGAATTTTTATCAATCAATCAAAATTTGTTGAGAAGTTGTTGAAGAAATTCAAGATGCAAGATTGTCAAACAATTCGAACTCCATCTGATGTGAACTGCAAGATTCAACCGGATCCAAAGGGCAAAGCAGTTGATCAAACACTATACAGATCAATGATTGGTTCTCTGATGTATCTTACTGCATCAAGACCAGACATCATGTACGCTGTTTGTGTGTGCGCCAGATATCAGTCAGATCCGAAAGAGTCGCATCTTGTTGCTGTGACACGTATATTCAGATACCTTAAAGGAAAACCGGGTCTTGGATTATGGTATCCTTATGAAGGAAATTTTGAATTATATAGTTATTCTGACAGTGATTTTGGTGGTTGTGCTCTTGACAGGAAATCGACTACTGGTGGATGTCAATTTCTGGGTCCTAGACTTGTATCTTGGCAATGCAAGAAGCAGACCAACGTTTCTGTATCCACAGCTGAAGCAGAGTATATCGCTGCATCTGCAGGATGTTCTCAGGTTTTGTGGTTACAAAATCAATTGCTTGACTACGGGTTTGACTTTCTAAAAACACCTATTTACATAGACAATACTGCTGCCATGTTCATTACTGCTAATCCTGTTCAACACTCAAAAACCAAACATATCGAAATTCGATATCACTTTTTAAGAGACAACTCTGAAAAAGGTTTAATAATATTGATTAAGGTTCATACCGACAAACAACTGGCAGATCTTTTCACAAAATCATTTTTGTCAGGCCGGTTTGAATTTTTAATTCAATCCATAGGATTAATCAATCATGATTGATTCTATTTTTCGAAAAACAAACAAAAATCAGAAAATATAAAAGTAAAAAATATAATAAGTTGATGTTAAGTATTGATTCCTTTGTCTTTTATTTTATATTTTGCATTGTGTGTGCTTGCATGAAAAAGAAACTAGAAAAGCAAAAACAAAATATAAAAGCAAAAAGAAAAGAAAAGAAAATATCATGTCATAAGAATCTATATTGCAAAAAGTGAGAAATGATAGTTACACTAGACATTATTTGTACATCATTTTTAAATAAAGACTGATGAATGTTAGTTGATGTGCTAGACAGCTCAGGCAATTAGACTGAACAAGTAAGTTGATTGCTGACAAACATAAACTTAATGATCTTTGTGTTAAGTTCCATTGTTATACATGTCTAGATATATATCTTTTGATACATTGCTTGTGATGATAGTTGTGCATGATCGGGTAACGATGTAGTCTATTCAGTGTGATGAACTGCATCGTGAGCTTCTTTGTTGTGGTACCCACAGACCTGAAGTCTCACACGAAGTCTCTTTTGAGCTTCAAGGTGCAGCAAAAGATTCCAAAATGGAACAAAAAGAGTCCCAAATGTGGACCAACACCAAACAAAAATTCCAAAAAGGAATTCAGAAGATTCCCAAGGGGAACGATAGGAAAGAAAAATTCCCAAAGATGGAATTAAAAAGAAGTCCCAAAGTGGACCAAATCCGAATAGAACCCAGATTCCACACTGTCTATGACTATAAGTGACCAAGTTGTGTCCAATATGCATTCAGGTAGTGTTTGATAAGGAAATATGTTGACATATGTATACATGTGGGTCACATAAATCATTCTAATCGAACCTTAAATATCATCATGATACTGAAAAAGTAAGTGTGTCAAATCGAGCTAATTGGTATGTTTTCATATCATCACTCAATCAAGCATAAGTCAAATGTCTATTCAACACTTGCAAAACATGTTCAGATAATGTGTGGTATGATCTCACTGCGATATTTTGATTCATTGCATTGCATATGTCTTTATTTTAATGTGTGTGCTTTGTGTGTGCAGGCATATGGAATCTTTATTGACACATCGACATCCTTGTTAAACTTAAAAATTTCAAGAAATTTCAAGTTTAGGGGGAGAATAAATTGAAGAAAAATATCTACAAAAATCCAAATATCTACAAAAATCCAAAAATATATTTTTTCAATAAGTGTGTTTTGTATGAACAAGATTATGTGGTATGAAAAGCAAAGGTATTGGATGTGTTAAAAAAAAAAAAACAAACCCAAGGTCTTGTAATTTGTTTTTTTTAAGAAATTGCTTCGGGATATAGAAATATTGGTTGTGCAAAAACATTTTTAAAAAAAAAAAAAGAAAAAGAAAAATGAATTTAATTGAAGAATTAATGTTATTGACTTGTTTTAATGTTGTTGATAATTAATGTGACAAATTCTTTTTAAGGATATCTTGTCTAATTAATGTGTCGAGAATGTTTGCAGGTGCAATAAATGCCGTTGAAAAAGTCAACAGACGAGAAAAGTGAAGAAAAATCGCAAAGTGTTATAGCCGGGCAAAGATATCAGATACAACTGTTCTACCGGATAGAGAACATACTGTTCAGCCGGGTAATGTTGTAAGTCTGATACAAGCCGGGTGATTGAGGAAAAGGTTGAAGATATTATGACTACTGTGTAGCCGGGCAATGAACATGTCAAATACAACCGGGTGAAGGTTATAGATATCTGCCGGGTGACAAGTGTTCACTATACAGCCGGGTAAAAGAGAAATCTTCTTGCCGTGTAAAAGTATAACACTGTTGTCGAGTAATGAAGAAGAAAGCATGCCGGGTGATATAGAAGACAACTGTGTTGCCGTGTGAAGAAGAAAAGCATGCCGGATGAAGGAAAAAGCAACTGTGTTACCGGGTGATAAAGAAAGCAAGCCGGATGAAGGAAAAGCAACTGTGTTGCCGGGTGATGAAGAAAGGTTGCCGGGTGATGTTTTGAAGACTACTATTCTGCCGGGTGATGAATAAAACCCATCAGGTGTAGTTGTTCCTAACCTTTACCCGTCACTACAGTGACTTACCCGTCTCTACAGTGTTTGACCCGTCAAGTGTGTTTCACATGTTGGTGACTTGTCTCAACAGTACATGACCCGTCACAACAGTGCATGACACGGATCAACAGTGCTTGACCCGGCAAGGCTTATTGGGCTTTTTAAGCTTGCCCGTCCCATTTTTGTTGACCCGGCACTTCATGTTTGACCTAATTTTTGACGATATAAAAACCCGCCTCTTCACACACACTTATCATTTTTCACTTACACTTTCAAGCAAACACTTTGTACTCAAAATCGTTGATTATCATATTCAATCAATCGTTCTGTAACAAGTTATATTGATTGAATAAGGTATAATTTACATGTTTTGTGTTTGATTAACCTGCAAATCGACCGATAAAATGAAAAACGATGATGAACAGTGTTTTTGACCATTGAATCGACACTTTGATTGTGTGTGTTAAAACCTAAATCGAATGTTGTTTTATGTATAAAATCTGTCGATCATCAACAATCAATCACTCATTTGCACTAAAACACCTTAAAACCAACTGAATCAGTCAAAATTGTCATAACTGTTAAAATCGCCATTGATGAACTTCAAATGCATGATAAAAATGAACTAAAACATGTTAAATAACTTCATCATACAAATGTCAAAATTATTCCTTAAGTGATTAACTGTTAAAATGAAAAATGTTGTATAATCATTAAGATTCAAAGTTGTGTTAATCAAAATGATGAAAATCAGTTTGTTAGATCAATTTAGGGTTAAGATGATTATGTGAATGTTTTTCTTTGTAATATTGTTCAAACACTTATGAAAATTTTGATATATGTTAATGAAGAATCTAACACAATTGTCTTGTTTATGTTTTATGTTTGTTTTGACAGATGGAGAATTTAAAGTTTGAGCCCAAACACAATTTGGTAGCATGTCTGGATGAATCTATCCCTGAAACAGATGGTTACAGAGATATGATCAAGTTTATCAAAAGGACCAAATATGTGTATGCTATGTGTGCCAAACCGGTCATATATGCAAGGCTGATCAAAAGTTTTTGGAGGACAGCAGAGGTCATTAGAGAAGAGAATGGTATTACTGTTGTTCGAGGTAACATTACTAGAGACATGGTGTTGACAGTGTCTGAAGAAGCAATCAGAACTGCCCTGAGAATAGATGAAGATGAGGTTGGTATGAATGATGAATTGACCATGGCAGAGTGTCAATCGTGTTTTGTTAATATGGGTCATCCACCTGTATTTCCAAAGTCACAGTTCTATAGGGCGAAGTTGGGAAAGAAGTATAAGTTGTTGTGCTATGTTGTGCAACAATGCATGTCAAGGAGGAGTGCATGCTTTGATAATTTCCCATCAGACATAGCATCCCCGATTGTTGCCATAGCAGAAAATAAACCTTTCAACATGTCGAGATGGATAATGAATGGGTTTGTGTTCAACTTGGTCAAGGGCAAGAGGTTTAAGTTTCTCATGTACCCGAGATTCTTACAACTGATGATCAATATTGCCTATCCTATCATCAGAGCCGAAGGTTATTCTGGAGGTATCTTATACACTGAGGACATGAACGATCTATCTTACAGAAAGATGAGTATCGGGAATGTGCCTAATGTGGAGTTGTTTGACTATATGAGAGATATAGCCAACAATGAAGAAGATGTTGAAGGTATTTATCATCATATATCTAATGGAGAGATAGTGAATCCGTTAGATCTAATTGATGAAGAGATTGATGATGATGATAGTGATAATGATCAAGATGAAGTTAATGATGGTAATAATGATGGTGAAAGTGATGATGGTCAAGATAATGATGATAGTGATGATAGTGGAGATAATGGTGGAAATGATGATGGTGGTGATGCTGAATCTGAATCTAATTCAGAGGAGGCAGAGATTGTTGAAATGGCTGAACCTATGGAAGTAGAGACTGTGAATGTTGAAGTCATTGAGCCTATAGTGGTAGAAGAACCTGTTGAGGTTGCTTCGGTTGAAGAAGAAGTAGTGGCTGAATTTCCAAAGGAGATTAATGTTCATTATGTTAGAAGAAAAAGGTCGAAACCAGTTGAAGAGTCTGTAGTTGTAGAGGAACCAAATGTGATTGAGACTGAGGAGATTGATGTAATTCAGATAGCTAAGGAGGTAATGGCCGAAGCTGAAACTATTGCACAGATAGTTGAAGAAGCTGATGCTGGCATTACTGATCCTGTCTCTGTTGATATTCCCACCACATCATCACCAATTGCACGAAACATTGAACAAAGTTTGGAGTCTTCACCAAATTTTGTGTCAAGTGTTGAAGAGAATGAGAAAAGGATTGTTGAGTTAGAGGAGATGGTTGCAAAGTTGGTAGAAGCAAATGAAATGTTGAAGGCTTCGAATGAGAGGAAAAAGAACAGAGTTAAAGAGTTTTGGGATATTCATAATCAGAATCTGAAAACTTTCAAGGAGTTGGATTCTGATCATCTTAAGTTGAAAATTGAACATGATGAGTTGAAGGCTGAGCATGCAAAGTTGAAGGAGGAATATGAGAATCTGAGGTATGATTATACTGAGGTTAAAGCTGAATGCAATACGTTGGAGGATGAGAAAGAAATGTTGGAGAAATTGCTGTAGGAAATGAAACCGAAGAAAGCTGGTTCTGGTTCATCATCTGACAAAGATTTTTCAGATGAAGTAGTTGAAACGACTGAAGCGCATGTACCAAAAGTTTATCTGACCAGAGCTCGAGGTACTACAAATGTTGGGATAAGAGTGGAATCACCAATCATCATTCCCGATGAAGCTGTTGCTGAAACTGTCATCTCTGACAAAGCTGAGGGAAAGAGGAAGCTAGATGCTGTTCCTGAAATAATGGGTGATGAAGGATGTTCGAAGAAGGCTAAGATTGATGAGACAGTGCAGATTGAGCCGATTCAATCTGTAGCTGTAGTTGAAATGGCTAAAGATGTTGATGAGATTGTGACTGAAGCAGAAATTGCCAAATCAGTTCAGGTTGAGCCGATTCAATCTGAATCTGTAGCTGAGACTGAAGTTTTTGAGGCCACAGATAGTGAGAAAGAAGCTGATTCTGAAGAAACAGTTCAGGTTGAGCCGATTCAATCTGAAGCTGTTGATATGCCTGAAAGTGTGCCTGAAGTTGCAAGTCAGTTTGAGCCGGTTCAAACTGACAATGCACCCATGATTGAAGCGTTGGATGATTTAGATGACATAGACTTCACTGAATCTGAAAATGAAGATGAGCCAGTAACTAATATTGTTGAAGAAATTCCAGATGATTTGGACCAAAGATTTGCATACCTTGAGAAAATGAAGTATAATGCTGTATTTTTGAATGGGTTGACTGTGAGCCAGATAAACGAAGAATATGAAAAGTGTATGATTCATCAAGACAAAGCTGCAGCCGATGAAAAAGAGTTTGTTACTGAGATGGGTGAATGGACTCCAATGCAAGAAAGCTTGAATATCGAAGAATTGCCTCCGACTGAGCTTTATCATCAGAACCCTGAGGAAATGTCGAGTAGAGAGATGCGTGATTGGTTAAGTTCAAGGAACTATCCGTACAAGACTTTAAAGAGGTTGAAATCTGAGTCTCTAAGGAAGATTGTAGTTAGCTTCATGAAGACCGAAAAATTGTACAATCGTATGTTTTATTTGGACTACAACAATCCGCAATACTTTGAGCTGACAAAGAGGTATAAAGTTCTTGGACCAAAGGAATTACCAGTGATGGCTTTGCCTGAAAATGCTCATAAGAAAAGGCACGAATTGATGGATATGTTTCCAAGTGAGGTAAAATCTTATAATATACCGATGGAGGTTCGTGAGTCTTGGCATAAGTCAGCCACAGCAGGTGATGTTGTTAGGTCACTGCTGAGTAAAGGGCAGTCGATTGCTGAATTGCTTGATTCGATGATTGTGCCTGAAAAGAACAAGAAGGTGAAGATAATAGCATGGAAATACGATGAAGTTTTTGATGCGTTTATGATCAAGAGAGTTAATGGTTTATGTGACGTATATCATTATTACTCGAGCATTTTCAAACTGGAAGTTCAGGACTTGAAAGAATTACACAAACTGAGGTTGATAAATCACACGCATGCTGAGCGTGGTGATAAATGTGTAATGTTGTTAGATGTCGGGATTGCCAGACCACCAAAGTATCTTGATTTTCGAGGACAACAAGAAGATACTGCTTATGTGCAAGCGAAGAAAGAGAGAAAGAAGAAGAGATTGGTTGTTCGTGAGGATATGTACTTAGAAGAATTTTCTGACGAGTATTTTGATAAGGTGACAAATCCTGGATTGAAGGTGATAGATGGATCTCAAGCGACAAAGCCTATACTCAGAGTGTTCTATAATCAAGAAACTTTTGAATTGAAGCTTGTTCGAAACTTGGAAGATTGGGACAAAGACATGATTACTCTGTTCAGTACCTTTGAGTTGAAGCTGCTACATCCATCCTATATAGATTTTTTGAGAAGCTACAGAATGGAGAAGTGTAAAGTTAAACTTGCTGAAGCTGATTGGAAGTTGTTCGTGGTGATGATAGAAGTAATAGCTGCTGCAACTGAAAAGATCCGAGTGAGGAAGGCACTGCTAAATTCTAATCTCGTGAGGGTTGACATACCAGAGATAAAATTTATGCGAATTAGTGCGAAGGGTACTTTGGAGGTGCAAGTCAAAGGACAGGAGCTGCCATTTGAATTTTATGCTAATATTGACTTTGCAGGTTTAAATCTGGATTCACTTAGACGCATGAATGCTTGCCCAATTCTGACAAATGAGTCCAAGCCGAGACAAGCCAAAATTGCTGAAAAGTTCAAGTCCTGTATAGAAGAAGCACTGAAGGAACAAGAAGAGTACAAAGGAAAAGAGCTGCTGAATGTCAAAGATGAACCGGAAGATTGGTAGAAAGAGATTGATGCTGAACAAAGATGAAAAAGATAGAAGATTTTGCTGAAGATTCAAAGATAAATCTTAGGGGGAGTACTGTTAGGGTTATTTCCTAGTTAAGATTTACTTTGTATTTTGTTTATATGTTTGTATATAGTTTAGGGTCTATTTTGTTATATTCCTTAAACTTGTATTTTGTTGCTATAAGCATGTAGTGAGAGAGTGTGAGGAGAGAGGCTAGATCACTATTACACGTTAGAGAGAGAGTAACTGTGTGTGATTTATTTCTCCTGCACTTGTACTACAAATTTGCTTTTGATCATCAATATACAAAGAGAATTATTAGTATGAATTGTGTTTGTGATTGAACTGTTTGTTTGTGTGAATTATTCTGATCATTGTGAGTGATATTAACGATCCAATTGAACCTATCAAAATTTGACACAAGGTCTCGGGCGAATGTATAGGTTCGCTAGAAACAGTCGGGCGAAGCTATGCCGATGCACGGGCGGCATAACGACATAGGTTCGCTCAAAAGTTTTGAACTTTCGTTCAGGTTCGCCAAACGAACACTAGGTTCGCTGAAACCCTAGAATTTGAAAATCGGGCAGAAATAATAGAATAAACCAATAAGAACGCACAATCATGTATTTAATCATAAGACTAGCACATTAGGACCGTATTCATCAAACAATCAACTCAATTAAGTTTTAAACAATCAACGACATGATTTGGTGGGTTCGAATGGATTGATACAGGTCAGAACATGATTAAAACAAGGTGATATGGATTAAGGTGCATGCGACAACATACCTGGAGGAATTAAAACAGTTTAATTTGTAAAGAGAAGCGGTAAGCAAGATTCGAACTTAAAATCTTTTGAAAACGACCGGTTAACAGTGACAGCGAATGTGTTAAGTGAATTCGCAGAAAACATATATATACAAACATAAATTCGCTGGAAATGCAACCGGGCGAACATCAGATTCGCTCGGAGCTTAAGGTCAAGAGAAGTCAAGCGACTTAAATAAGTTCCGGGCGAACCTGTAGGTTCGCTGTTAGTTTCGCTGGATTGAAAGTTGAAAGTTAAAAAAATATTTTTGGTTTTTCTTAAGTTGGATTTCCTTTAAGAATCCATGAAAACGCCCCACAATTTCAACGCTCAAAAACAAAATTTAAATGAAATAGATAGACTAAAAGGAAAAATAATAAAAAGTTAAATGAAGTAAAACTAAAATATAAACTAAAGAATGATATATATATATATATATATATATATATATATATATATATATATATATATATATATGAGAGTTATCCTACATAGTGTTGGAAATCTAAGAAGGCTAAGAAAGATTTATGACCTTTAGATCTCTTTTTTAATGGTTGAGATCAATTTGTAGGAAAAGAAATTGGTGGAAGGGTACATTAGTCATAGTCACTTTTGTTGACTTTCTCTCTCCACATGCAAGGCACATGCCAATTCCCCCACTTTTTTTAAATCGTTCATAACTTTTGGATACGATATTATTTTGTTAAAAAAAATTACACAAAAAAAACAAGCGTTTTGTTATCTTTAAAAAGCGTATAATATTGACATATAAAAAATAAATTTTTTTTCGGCACTTGTCTAGTTCTTGTGTAATATCATGTGATTGTGTTATATTATAACTAGTGAAATATCACTTTTATCGGTTCATTCTTAAGTCATTATGTAATATCATCTTATTTTAAATATTTGTTGTGTCATCTTATGTGTTTAGAAATTATCACCGTGTCACAAATTGTTAATATGTGTTTGAGAAATGTTCAAAGACAAAGTCATTTTTTGTTAAAAAGTGTGAGAATGACACAATTAGGAGTGTTCATTCGAATCGAATGCGAATTGGGCGAATTAGGAGAAGCGAATTGGGCGAATTGAGACTTTTAAAAACTGTATTCGTATTCGATCCACATTCGAATAAAAATCTATGTATTCGATTCGATTAAGTTATTCGAATTCGAATAGATTCGAATGTATTCGCTTTAAAAAAAATATAAACAAACAAACACATCAAGTAACAATACAAATGTAGAACCAACATAAACAATGTGCAAAACATCACATAAACAATAGGCAATATACTAGCACATCAACAATTCTAAAACATGTTAACAAAAGGTCTAAAACTGCATAATCAAACACAAAAAAAACTATAAACAAGTTCAAAACCTATAGAAACAACAATTAAGCAGTTGTCATGGCACCAAATCATGTTCATATGCAGAAACAACAATTAAGATTGGGTAATGGGTTGGATTTGGGTATTTTTAACTTTACTTCAAGCTCATTAAATCATATTCATATATAGATAATTAATTAGATATATTAAAAATATATATTAGAAAATATATAAATTTCTTATTCGAATTGGGCGAATCGAATGCGAATACAGAAAATCATATTCGTATTCGATCCACATTCGAAAAAATTATTCGAATCGAATGCGAATCGAATTCGAATGACCGAAAGTCGATTTCGAATGGCCTTAATCGAATTCAATTCGAATCGAATTTCGAATAATTCGAATGGTATTCAAATAATGAACACCCCTAGACACAATGGTAAACAAAGACACAATGGTAAACAAAGACATAGTGACACTTTTAAAGAAATTATAACTCACAATATAAATCAAATTTGAAAAAAGTAGTTCGGAGACCTTGTTCCCCATGTATTCCTCTTTCGGAAAATAAATAAATGAAAAATTAAAAAAAATTTAAAAAATTACCGTTTTTTTTATTTTTTAAATTAGACACAATGAGAAAATAATAGTTTTCTTAAGTTTTGTTTATTTATTTTTTAAGGAGGATGATGTGAGAGCACGATCTTTGAAATACTTTTTGTGTTATTGTGTAATTATTATTAGATCATTGTGTAATACTTGTCAAATAATATTACACAATGACCCGATGAATGACACAACAATCCTACGGATGACACAATCACACAAAGACCTGATGAAAGACACAATGACCTGACGGAAGACACAATGACCTGACGGAAGACACAATGAGCTGAAAAAATGTGAAAAAAAAATTTGTTTTTTATATATCAATATTATACGTGTTTTAAAGAGAAAAAAATGCTCGTTTTTATGGTGTAATTTGTTTAAAAAAATTATGTCGTAGGTGAAAGTTATAAACGTTTAAAAAAAGTGGGGGGATTGACATGTGACTTGTATGTGAAGAGAGAATATTTAAAAAAATGGGTATGACTAAAATACCCCCTCTCCTAATTTTCTTAGATGTCACATGTCAATCTCTTATTGTTTCTTAGCCTTCTTAGAATTCTAATACTATGTAGGTTAACCTCCCTATATATATATATATATATATAGGGGAAGGTTCATTTCAGAAGAGCAAATATTGCGAGAAGAAAAAGAAATTACTAAATTCTTCATTTTTTCAACCAAAAACGTTTTTAACTTACAAAACAATGATAGAAATGCAACATTTATTCATTAACTTTGATATTCAATATATAAAATTTAATAAATTTCGTTTATTTGTTAAACCTACACAAGTGGAAGTCATGTGTATGTTAGGTTACTTACACATAACCTACACGTGTGTAGGTAAATTTAAAACGCTAAAAATACATACGTAAAAAATATTTTAATGATTTTTTTTAGTTTATACCTTACACATTTGTATGTAGAATGTGAATTTATTAAAAAAAAATTAAACAAATGAAAAGTTTTTTTAGTGATTTAGGTTTCTTCTTTTTCTTCTCGCAATATATGAGTCTTCTCAAATGAACCTCCACCTATATATATATATATATATATATATATATATATATATATATATATATATATATATATATATATATATATATATATATATATATATTTTCCTTGACGTTTTTCGAGCAGAATCCGGAGAATCATAGATTGACGGGATTGCAGATATGTTTGTCCATTTAAACTCATGCCTTATTCCTTTCAACAAGAGATCAGCAGCTTCATTTATCATGTTTTTGTTTAATTAAAGAGACCCGACAACTCGGTCCCCACAGACAACTTGGTAAAGAAACTTGTCCTATCATCAGGGTTTATTGAACAATATGATTGACATTGCTTGAATTTCTTAAGGATCAAATCTTGAATATTGATTGATTCATGAAGCACTTTTGACATGATGCATTCTTGACATTTTGGGAGTGGAGCTTTTCGACAATGATTCTTTGATGTTTTGAACACATTGCGATTTTATTATTTGGGAAACTCAAATGATTAGAGCTCCAGGTCTATACTGACGTATAACAGAGGAGATAACCATTTGAGCATGCTCGGTGAAACTTCAGGTCTATACCGACGTATAACAGAGAAGATTCACCAACACCAGGTCATTGTTCACACAAAGCAGAGGAGTTAAGCACTTTTGACTCAATACTTTCTGAGGAGCTAATGAGTAACTCACTCAGAGGTTTTTCTGAAGAGCAACTCTAGCAGCCTTTTATTTTATTTGCTTAAGTGGAAACTCAATTCAAGGCTAGGGTGAGGGTGATTTGGGATATTTGGGGAAATCAAGGCAAAGATTTGACGCTCTCAACCCATTTCTGACAAGGACTTGTAACTTTGTGCAGGACAAGCATGTCAAGGAGATAATCCTCATTACCGAGTTCTTGAACTTTATGTTAGGCTACACAATCACTGTTTACTTCGTTTTCGGGCTGAGCCTATCTGCATATCCCAAACACAATTCTTCTGACCTCCTTCAACGTCTCTTTAACATCAATTCAAACGGGGATCCTAAAATAGCAAAAATTTGAAAAACTATGAGTAGTTAATCTTTAATATTCTCCCCTAAAATTTCTATTTGAATGCACTCTAATAGAAATTTTTTGCTTTTCTGGTTTTCTTAATATATATACATGATAAATAAATGAAAATAAAATAAAAGGAAAGAAATAAGAAGAAGGAGCGAAGAAATATGTGACAACTGGATTCATCAAGGAAAATTAATTAAAAAAATATTTACATATTTACAAAGCCATTTTTCTTAGACAAAGGTTTTCAAAAAGATATCAATCCCAGCATGGAAGCCAGTTCATAAAAACGTGGTTTGTCAAATGTTTTTGTGAAAAGATCTGCTTTTTGCTTTCTGGTTTCGATAGGAATGATATTAATGGACCTCTTTTCATGTGCGTCATGTATTGCATGAATTCTTGTTTCAATGTGCTTGGTTCATGTGTGATGGATTGGAGTCTTGGCAATTCCTACAGCAGCTTCATTATCACAGAAAAGTGGTGTATGAAGGAAGTTGATGCCGTAATCCATCATCTGGTGTTGAATCCACAGCACTTAGCAACAGCAGCTTGAAGCAGCAATGTATTCAGCTTCTCCTGTGGACAAGGAGACTGTTGTTTGCTTTTTGCTTTGCCAGGAAACAAGACATTCACCGAGATATTGACATCCACCAGTTACTCAGCATGATCACTGTCAGAAAAATCATGTAAATCAAAGTTCCCACCTTTTGGGTACCAAAGTCCCAAACTAGAGGAACCCTTAAGGTAACGTAAAATGCGTTTAGTAGCTTTTTCATGTGATTCTTTTGGGTTGGCCTGGAAACGAGCACAGTAGCACACAGCAAATGTAATATCTGGTCGGCTTGCAGTCAGATACATGAGAGATCCGATCATGGAGCAATAACGATGAGCATCCACAGGATTCCCATTATCTTCTGAAGTTAGGCATGTTTGAGCAGTGAAGGGAGTCAGTTCAGGAGAAGAGTCGTTCATGCCAAACTTTGTAAGAATTTCATTGATGTACTTTTCTTGGTTGATAAGGATTCCATCAGGCTTCTGTTCCACTTGCAGCCCCAAGAAGAAGCACATTTCACCCATGATAGTCATTTCAAAACGATCCATCATCACTTTCTCAAATTCTCTACACAGCTCCTTATTTTTCGATCCAAAGATTATATCATCCATATACACTTGAACTATCAGCATCTCACCATTGACCTCTTTCTTGAACAATGTTATATCTATAGTCCCACGAGAGAAACCTTTGCTGAGCAGATATTGTGTTAGAGTTTCGTACCAGATTCGTGGAGCTTGATGCAACCCATATAGAGACTTATCAACTTGTACACCTTCGAAGGAAAATCTGGGTCCTTGAAACCCGGTGGTTGACATACGTAGATCTCCTCATCAATATCTCCGTATAGAAATGCACATTTCACATCCATCTTATAGATTTTAAAGTTCTTGTTAGCAGCATGTGCAAGAAAGATTCTAATGGCTTCAAACGAGCGACAGGAGCAAAAACTTCAGTATAGTCAATCCCTTCCTCTTGAGCAAATCCCTGAACAACCAATCTAGCCTTGTTTCTAATAACAACACCGCGATCATCTGGCTTGTTCCGAAATACCCACTTAGTACTGATAGGGCACTTATTTGGAGGAAAATCAACAAGTTCCCAAACCTTTAGCTTCCTAAATGTTGCAATACCATTTGCATGGCATCAACCCAACTAGGATCTTCAAGTGCTTGTTTATAATTCTTTGGAACGACTTGTGATAAGAAAGCAGCATAGAAACACTCATTAATCAAATCACTCTGACTCCGAGTCCTCACACCATCAGTAATTGATCCAATGATATAATCATGAGGTTGATCTTTTAAGGTTTTGAAGTTTGTGTTAAGAAACATTGGGTTTGATTGTGATGAGGATGCATGATTATATGGTTGAGATGGAATGGTTGAAGTTGGAGGAGGAATGGTATCGGTAGGTGGAATGGTATCGGTAGGAGGGATTGGAATGGAAGATAATGATGATGGAATATCTAATGGAGGAATTGGATCAGTTAGAGGTGGTGGAATATCAAATGTGGTTGGAGGTAATTGGGTAACGGTAGGCTGTGGTTGTGATGGTGGTTGAGGTTGAGGGTTGATTATAGTGATAGGAGTATGAGAAATGATGTCATCATCGTCATAGTTTGGAAGATTAAACGAGTTGAAAACAGTGGTGGAATCGTAAAACCATGCGGGTTCACAGCCAATGCTTGTAGAGTTTGACTCTTTCCAATCAACATAGTAGGACTCTTGCACAATCCGTGTTCGCTTGTTGTACACACGATACGCTTTTTGTGTGTCAGAGTATCCCACAAAGAAACATTCATCTGAAACAGCACCAAACTTCGTATCTGATCTTGAGTATTCAAAAGAGTACAAGAGCATCCAAAGGGGCGCAGAAAATCGATCAATGTCTTTATCCCACGAAACAATTGATACGATGTCTTCATCTTGTCTTTGACAATCAGTACCCGATTCAGGACATAAGCTGCACAACTGACTGCTTCTGCCCAGAATACCCCTTTGTTCACAGAATGAATTGGGTATGGTTTCTGAATTCCGTTCCATTGTCGCTTCTGATGGCTTGAACCTTCCTCTTTCCAAGAACTTCAATCAAGGGAATCAGCTTCATTAATTCTTCAGCAGTCTCACTCTTATTTGCCATGAATCTCACCCAAGTATATCTTGAGTAATCATCTGTGACAACCAAACAATAAGATTTCTTAGCAATAGATTTGACACTTATTGGACCAAATAAGTCAGTATGTAACAATTCGAGGGGTTGTGAGATAGAATTTTCAATTTTTAGTTTATGTGGCTTCTTGTGCTGCTTTCCTTTAGCACAAGCCATGCATTTCTCTACCACAGAAAAGTCTTTAAGTGGTAGACCCCTGACCAAATTGTTCTTAACCAACTTATTTAGTATTTTGAAGTTAATGTGTCCTAAACGTCTATGCCATTGGAAAGATTCAAAAGATGAAGCTTTAGATAGAAGACAGGTCACGGTGGAAGTTGATTCTTTTGATCCCATATTCAGCATATATGTATCATTTCGTCTTGGAGCTCGCATGATCACCAATTCTTCAGGAATAGTAAACTCTGGCTTCAAGAACAGACATTCGTTTGGAAGGAACAACACAAGAATATTCTTATCACAGATTTGTGATACACTAAGAAGATTGAATACGAATTCAGGAACATAGTTAACGTCTTCCAAGGTTAGTGAACCATTCGAGATTTCTCCTTGACCAATCATCTTTCCAACCTTCTTGTCTCCCACAAAAGCAACATATCCACCATTAATAATCCGATAATTTGTCAGCAGGTCCTTCAACCCAGTCATATGTCTGGAACATCCACTATCAATGTGCCAATGACTATTTACAACGGTGCCAGAATGTTCCTGACATATTTCAAAAAGGAATTCGACTTTTGAAATTGGGACCCAAGCCTTAGTGTACTTAGGTCTCTGAACTGAAGAAGATTTACAGAAAAAATTATTTACAAACGTATTCAATCTTCTTCCCAAAGATTTCTGCCCTGAACTATTTGCAACTAACTTAGGACATTGCTTGACAGTATGATCATCATTTCCACATTTAAAGCAATGAGATTTCAAACCTACTTTGGAAACTTTAGAAACAAGAATTCTATCTATCTCTATCTCTTCATCACAATCACATAATTAAGAATTACAATCATTGTAAGAGTCATAAGACTCTTTTGATTTACTTGTTGTGACTTTTACCTTATCAGATTCTGATTTAAGTTTATCGATGTGATTAATGGATAAAAAAGATGATTCCTTGTCTTTAGGTTTTGAAATCCTCACAGTTGTGAAAGATGGAATTTGATGAGAAAGGAACTTTTGAAAACAGTTTGTTTTGGTTTGACTTTCAAAGACATGACCTGAAAGTTCATCTTTGTCATTCACACAAACATTTCCAATGAAATCATCATTCAAATGACTAATGTTTGAAGTAGAGCATCCTAAATTACTATTACAAATAAAATTTTCTGAATGTAACAAATGTATAGAAACAAAATTAACTAAACTACTGTCTTCAACAGACTTCTTTGAATCAGAATTAGGACAATTAGAACTGCTAGAACAACCAAGACCACTACTCCCACCATAAGCATAATCCTCTTGAACCTCTTTAAGATTTACTCCACTTAAACCTGCAATAGAGCTGTTAGTATCATTCTGTATAATCTCTTGTATCAACTCATTCGAAGGGTGAGGAATGGGTGTAGGAGAATAACAGAAAGTACTAGGTGGAGGGTACACTTGTGCATCATTTTTATAACTCAAACCGGTCTTAATTCTAGCCCCCCGTTGTTTCTTGCAGAGATCCTCCCTGCAATAGAGCTGTTAGTATCATTCTGTATAATCTCTTGTATCAACTCGTTCCAGTTTATTTTTGACTTTTCTTGTCTCAAACTTAGAAGAGTGACTTGCTCAGTCAAATAGTTTATTTCATAGTTCTTTTCCAAAAGAGATCTTTTCAAATGGTCGTTTTCTTTTAAAACTTCTCTTAATTTAACAAAAATTTTTGATTCATTCTCTTTAAGCTCTTTGTTAATTTTCTTTAATTCGTTTTCATTTGACATTAACAATTTATTAGCTTTATATATGCCAATCAAACGAATTTTGCATGCAGATGAACACATATCTTCTACAACTTCATAAGGAAGACCAATTACTAGTTTTTCAGCAGCAAGGGCACTATCACACTGGCAATAAGGAGTGTTCCTCTTGTACTCATTCACAGCTTCATGCTTGGCCTTTTCGATCATAGCTTCCATGTTCACCTTTGATTCTTCAGCATTCTTCACCTCATCAACAGTAGTGACAAAAACCTTCTTTTCTTTATGAACAGCAGCTTCACACACTAACCCAGAATGAATCACCTCTTCTTGACCCAGATGTCCTTGAACAATAACATCTGTTTAAACCTCAATAGTAGCAGCAACTTCCTGATCTTTACCATCTTGAACCTCTTCAACCATTACAACTTTCAACTCAGCAGCCTCATCAGAATTCTCACCATCTTCACCATAAACTTCTTTAAAAGGATCAAAGAAATCAATATAGTTGTCATCGAGAACAGGTTCCTCAATAATCTCAGCAATTAACGCATGATTGATTTCTTCCTTTGTTTCTTCAATCTCAGCGCTCCAATCAAAGTTGGTGAGTAGTGCAGTTTCTTTCCTTGGTTTAACTTCCCTAGCTCTTTCTTGAATAGGAACAGTTCTTGAATTTCCAGAATTAATAGGTTCAGTGAAGATTGGTAAAGGACATTCTCTCTTGAAGTGTCCCAATTGCTTGCAGTTGTAACACCTCAACTTCCCTTTATCATACCCAAGTTTGTTGTTCTGACCCTGATTTCCAAAATTTCTTCGACCTGTTCTTTCCATAAATCTTCTAGCACGAAGAGTGAGCATTGCCATTTGCCATTGAATGTCAGTTTCTTCAAGATCATCAGGATCCACCTGATACATATCTTCAACTGTCATTCCCTTTCCTTTCAATTCTCCTTCAACCAGAGCTTCATAGCTATGAACAAACATCCCAAACAAAGCCATTGTGTCAGATGGAATCTGAGTAGTGACAGATGCATTTAAGCCAGAACCTACACTTGTAGATGCACCATCAGATTTAACAGACCCAAAACTTGATGATCCTCCAGATACAGCACCATAAATATGTGAGTTTGCAGCGGATGTAATTAGTGCAGCATTCTGAGGAGGGACATTTGGAAGCATCATGGACTGATTGTATTCTCTCCTCTTCACATCAAGATCAAATGACTTCAGCTTGTTTATCACGTCCATCATTTTAAAGTCATGGAAATTTCGCTCTTGCTTCAACATTTTGATTTGAAGACTCCACTGAGGGGGAAGTGAATCTAAAAGCTTTGTAACTTGCTTATTATTTCTAAGTTTCTCGTCATACTTTTTCAGATTGCTTGATACAGATAGAAAACGGTTGGTTATTTCAGTTAGACTTTCTTGCTTATACCCCACAAATGAATTAAACTCTTTCTCAGCTTGAGCTTTTCTATCCAACTTGAGATCCTCATTACCATAATAGAACTCACACAACGCATCATACAAACTTTTTGCAGTTGTGTGTTCAGCAAACCTATTGTAAATGTCTTGATGCAAAGAAAGTATCAAAGCTCCAAGGGCCTTTTTATCCCGATCAAGTAACTTGATATCACCCTTAGTGTTGGTACTTGGATCATTGTTTGGTAAAGTAACGGTTCCTTCAACCTTCTTTGGCATGTGGGGCCCATTAACAATCGACTCCCATTGGTTATAATCAGTATAGAAGAAAAACGCCTTCAAACAACGCTTCCAATCCTCGAAATTTTCACCATTCACAAGCCTCGGTGGCCTGTTTGGTTGAACACTCTCCTGATCATTCATGTTTATGATTGATGTAGTCATAATTTCAAACAGATTTTAGATTCGCTGGTTACACAAATTCGCTAATAGATTCGCTTGGCAGTAAGTCAGAAGATTCGCCCAACAATGCATGATGAACACATGTTCGCTCGGCAGATTCGCTCGGCAGTACAGAGCTTTTGTTCAGGCAACAGGTTCGGCAGCAAATCGCTTGCTCACAGAACCAAACAGGTGAACTTTCGTTCAAATATTTGACAGATTCGCTAATCAATAAAATGATATTTCCAAATCATAAATATTGAATAGGTTCGCTGGATGATCCATAGGTCCGCTGGATGAATGTCTAAGTTCGCTGACTTACGGGAAAAACTTTCTCAGGCCAAAATCAACCAAAACAGTCTCAAAACACAACCAATTGAAGATCTGTTTGTTTTTAAAGCTTCCCAGTACCAAATATGACAAACCCCAAGCAAATAGCAACACAGAAACACAACAAACAGTCTCGAAATGAATCAAACAGTGTTTTGACTCAAAAACCCCAAAAACTTCACAAAAAATCTGAATGATCAAACAATCAAGAGCACTAAGGCTGTGATACCATTTTGTAGGTCCATATCAACCTTGAATCAACAGATTTGTGAAGATTTGGATCAAAATGACATAGAACTTGATGAACAAGGAAGAACAATGAAGAACATAATGAAAGAACAAATAGGAAATTACTTAAATCATCATATGCTTCCATAGAATTGCTATGATTTTGTTTACATGTGTAACCTCCCAATTCTAGGCTATTTTTCAAGCACCTAAACCCTAATCAAACTAATCTATATATAGTGAATGTTCAATCCACTTAATTACATATTAACCCCCTAGACTTAGTTTAATTAGGAAAAATACAAATAAACCTAAAATGTGACTACAACTTGATTAAATATATTTTGTTGACACAAAATATATTCTTTACAATAATGCTCCTAGTTACGATCTATCTTTAACGTCTTCTTCGTCTTGAACTCTTCATTTGGCTTTAATCATGACATTGACTTTGTTGACTTTGACTACATTGATAATATAGACTATCATTTTCAGACCCAACAATACTCCCCCTTAGTCTATCATTATCAACATCCTTAATTGAGTTCAGCTCCTGTCAAAGTCAACAAACGAGTGACCTTCTATATCTCCCCCTTTATCGAAGCTTTTTGACATTGTAGGCAAAGATTGATCCATTAAGTCCCCCTGCTTGTAAACTTCTCCATCTTTTAATTTTGGCCCAAAGATAAAACTTATAAAGATCCGGCCTACATACGATCTCAATCCACACAACAATTTCCGACCCAAAGGCAATTATTTCGTCCCAAACTCCCTAATTTAAACCCAGCCCATAATTGACCCAAACCCAACAATAAAACCTAACTAACCTACTTCCCTTTCACATAACACTTCACAACTCATACTCAAACTAAAACAAACACACTCTCAAATGCTCTCAACCATAAACCGAAAACATCAGCCGGCCGCCACCTGCCACCATCCTCCGGCCGTCACTACTTCCGGCCACTTACTCTGGCGACCACCACAGTCCGGTTGCATTTACCCTTTTTCGACCTACGACCACCTAAAAATCCACCAACAAACACAACACAACAACTGTCTGAGCACCTCAAAACACCTCCGGCCGAGCACACTACTCCGGCCACCACCTACCACCGCAAATCACCAACCAACACCGCCCGAAACAGTTTACCACCACACCACCACCTTAAACCGAGAACCACCACAACACAACCGCTACCCCTTTTTTTGTCCGAACACCACAGCCCGTCGACCACCAACAAACAGCCGCCTCCAACCACACACCACCGTAAATCACCATTTATTTGCCGCAAACCACCACAGCCCTCAACCTCAGCCCTAAACCGTGACTGTTTCTTCTTCTTCTTTTTTATTTCGGTTTAGATCTGGTTTGGATCTGGAACAAGAGGGTGAAATAACCCGATGATGAAAAAAGGTGGATCTTGAATCTTATGATTTGTTTATAATCGGGTTAGGGTTGTGTTAGGATTGGGGTTCGGTTTTTTTATTTTTGCTGAATCTTGATGGTGAACGGATTTGGTGTGGTTTATGGTTTTGGTTTAGGGTTAAGGGTTTTGATGTATGGTTTGGTATCAATTTGAGATGAACTAGATGAGCAGATGATCAGATCTAGTTTGGGTATATGTTGGAATCGAGTTTAAAAACCCAGATCTGAGTTGTAGAGACAATATTTGATGCAGATCTGATGAAATATGTTGCTTGTGATGATGATAATGATGATTTTTAAACCAGATCTAATTTCTCTCTCTAAAACACCCACTTTCTTTCCCTACAAATTTTGGTGAAAAGCCATCAATCTTCAACAAATCTGATGAAATTTGATTTAAAATGGATCCCCTTAGGCTCTGATACCATTTTGTAAGTCTATCAGATCGAGATTTCAGTGCTATGATGATTAATAAACAGCAAAACACACTAAGATTCAATAAAACATTGTCCAAATACACTCAACACACTATAACAAGGATCAAACCAACACAAACAGAGGTAAATAAGCTACAAAGATGATAATAATAAGCTCCTAGCACCTCAGCCGTCACACACACACCATTAGGGTTTGATAAACTTGCAAAAAACTTGTATTCAAATGAGAAAACATTACAATATATAGTGCAGGCTTAGGTTCGCTGATAGATTCGCTGACAGCGAATCTATCATGCAAACCTACCAGCTTCGTCGGGCACAAAACAGATTCGCCCGGCGACTGATCTAATCTATACTAATCTAGACTTCCGAGCAAACCTATAGGTTCGCCCGTAGGTTCGCTAGTTACATTTTGAACAAAATACAAAACAAAACAAAAGTAACACCGACATGCCGGTGAGTCCGACCTACATGTACTATCACGTACAAGCACCCTTACTTATTTCAAATGACAACATCTAATGCTAATACTATTGGTTAAATTTTCGGGACGAAAATTCCTTCAACAAAGGGATGATGTAACACCCGAGAATTCCATATTAACCCCCGTTAACTAAATCCCGTTACTTTTGTTAATGAAATTATACTCCACATTTAATTAGTAGAATTAAACTTGCTACGTGTTACACAAACAGTTACATATAACGACAATTCAAGAAATTACCAGATCACGTGAGTTAATACACGAATGTTGGCGAATTAATTAATACACGAATGTTGGCGAATTAATAAAATAATAATTCCGAACAACTAAATAAATATAAATTTAGTGAACTTATATGTTATGTGACTGAAATGTTTTCGGATGTGACAACTCGAAACCTATTTTAATGGCCATATCCAATTTTCGGGACGAAAATTCTTTTAACAAGGGGATGATGTGACAACCCGTAATTTCAGGCTAACACCGTCAACTATTCTTTAATTATCTCGTTAAGTTTTTATAAAAGTTAGGGTCCGTTTCGTAATTAAATAAACTCATTTATTAACTTTAAAACTTAAATAAATAAACCATCAAACTAGGAGGGTGCAAAGTGTAAAATTAAAATTAATTAACCCAACCCTTATACCCACCCGTCCCCCATCCTTGTCTTCGTTTTCTTCTTCTTTGGCCGACGCCGACGGCAGTAAGACACACACACACATCACCATCATCGGTTGTTTTTCAAGAAACCACGCACACACACGCTCGATTGTATCTCTCCCTCTCGTCCTTCTCTTTGGTCGCCGGAAATCAGCAGCACCTCTTGTCAACCAAAGTCGCGCGCCACCGCAGCCGCCACCGGTGTTCATGTAACTCCGGTGACTACCATCGCAGTCCCTTCGTGTCGATCATCTAAATTTTTCGGTACGTCCATACTCCAGTTCATTGGGAGTAATTAGTTTGAGTCGCCTAAGGTTTTGGTTTCAATTCACGTATTGGTTTCGTTACAACTCGAGTGTGATGAATATGTGTATAGGTAAGTGTAGTTTTGGTGTTTCATGATGATGTTATACACGATATGTATGCTTGTGAATCAGACGAGAATTGCAGCGTGCATAATACGTTAATATATATCAGATGGTATGCGTATATTACTTGATTTTGTATGAAATTCGCGAAAAGTGATCATAGAATAAATGAATGTATTTGTACAAATCAATATTGATATATGTACGCATGTAATTTCATGCTGTGTAAAGGTGTACATGCATGGTGAATTGTTAAATGTATGTATGTGTATGAAAGTTGCAAGAAAGTGAAATATAGGCATGCGATGGTATGTATGTAAAACCATGTATGTGTATGAGTTTGTAAATAGTAGCAATGTTAGTTATGAATGTATGTTTATATTAAACAATCGCAAAAGTGAAATCAGTTTGTAAATGTGCAGCAGTAATTGTGTACCGATGTGAATGGATGTAATTACATGTGAGTTTCGTACGCATATGTATGTAGATGGAAACCTGAAACCGCAGTGAAATGGATGTACATAGGTATACAAACCGATAAATGTACGCATAAGTATATGTGTATAACATGGTAGGCAAAACAAATTGTGTATATATATTAACCAAGTATAAATCTATATCTATGTGATGATGGGTGTATGTGTGGTATATTGTATGTATTTAAAGGACATTGTATAATGTATATGGTTTGGTGTTAGCAATATGAGTAGTAAGTATATGATCAGAATGTGTAGGCGGTTACTTGAAATGGCTGAGTGATTAAATTTGAAATGACATGTGTGCATGTATGTAACTGTATGTATGGATTAGGTAAGTATATATGATATCTATGTAACAAGTGCTTTGTTTTGTTGCATGGGAAAAATTATAGAAATACGAGTATGAAAATGTGTTACACGATATATTAGTTATATTTGTTGAGGAACTATTATCATACAATACCGAACCGAACACACGAGACCTTAGCAATATATATATATATATATATATATATATATATATATATATATATATATATATATATATATATATATATATATATATATATATACGTCAGCTACCTACACTTAATGTGTACATACGTCAGCTTCTGTCAGATACATACGACTCTAAGGACATGTACTGTAGACTAGCTACCTACACTGACACACTTAATTTATATTTCTGCTTGCAACTGAACATACTTGATTTCATACTTACTATGTGAACTCACCAACCATCGTGTTGACACTTGTTAGCCTTCCACTTTTACAGGTCACTGAGGTACAACGCACTTAGGACATGGCAGAAGTCCCAGTTTTTCATTTAAACATTTTCTTGCATTAAAAATCATGATTTGAGTTTAACAACCATTTAAACATTGTTTCTCCTGTGGGGCGCGTGTTTTGCGCATTTAATTTCCATTTAACATTTTGACATTACATTTCGATTACGTTTTCGCAAACTTTTAAACGTTAACTTTGTATTAAATATTCCCATTTAATGAGACACGTATGTTTTCAATTCATATAGCGTCGTTTGGTGTAACTAATGACTGAGATCCCGGTTTGTCACACACTTAACGGTAAGACTCCGCTAGTAGATTTTGAGGGTGTGACATTTATAAATAGCGAGTTCCATACTTTATGTTTCAGGGATTTAGATTAATGAGTTTCGTGTTGTTATTTGGCTACCCGAGGACCGTGTCCTAACTAAGGAGTTCGTATATTGATACAGATCGTTAAACTGAGACAACTTGTGTACGAGGTAAAGAGGAAATAAACTATCCACCGTGTGCAGGTACTTTGCTTTATTAAAAGGAGCGTTGTCAAACCTCTAGCAACATGGATGCCATAGAACCCATACGAATAGATGGAGGAGGACGAATAATGGCACTACTTATATGTTCAGAAGTAATGTTTAAAACAAAAATGATCAATAAATTTAATAATTATATCTATCTTCGATAATTATAGAATTGTTTGTGATTGAGAGGGAAAACAGTTATATGACATAGGGTAACATCTTATCAAAGTTACGTATTGAAGTGGTGTTAAAACAAGAGAGTCAGTGTCAAATGAGGTGTCTCTAATCCTTTGGAGTGTAATGCATGTTATTGTAAATCATATTGTTTTGCAGTACTAAGTAAATAGTTATTTTATACTCGTATTTCTGAAATTTATTTATTTATTTATTTTTTTAAGTAAAAGGTCTGAGTAAGGTATGGTGTTGGTCCATGAAATCAGTAATCCGTGCTTATATGATTTAGATCTGATCACAATCAATTGACACCATTAGATCTAGCAACAATTGATTGTGATTAATGACCAAAACTCACACAAACCATTATAACCCAATAACAAATAATAGATTAAGAAGGTAATTAGATGAAGTAGAATAGATTAGAAGCAACAAAGATATAATTCAGTCAATTCCTTGCAATAATCAATCGGATTCGAACTCAAGATCAAAGTGTAATTGTATATCAATAAATTTCCCAAGAGTTGTGTACAAAATGCCCTACAACAACTATATATACAGAGGCTAGTGTCGCAGAGGCGACACTGCCTGCTCGCTAAGCTAAGACAGGCTGCATGCGACACTATAGTGTCGCATGCAGTGTCACATAAACAAGCAACAAAGTAACTAAAACATAGACTAAACTAACTATTACAGCGGAAACGAAATACGACTAGTCTATTACAAAATAAACGAAATACAAATAACGACATGGTGAAGTACCACCCTACATGTGGTCATCAATACTCCCCCTAGGGAGGTACTTCCCATGTCGGGTTTCCATCTTCAGCTCTTGCCTTTGCTATACCGAACATCTCTGTCAATTCTCGAACGTCTTCATTTAGATCCGCCTGCTTTTGCACTTTCTTCGTTAGCTGTTTCACTTCTGATCTAATCCCACGAGACCTATTTGCCACACGTTCAAACAATGCAGCTTCCTTCTTGGTTTCGGCTCCGGCTCCAGTTCTGATGGGGTTTTCACATAAGATCTTCAGATCATCATCAGAGAAACCGAAAACCTCCATCGGGTCAAATAGTCTCCATTCAGACCCATCTTTCACACGAATCACCGCCTCCCCCGTTTGATTATCGTAGAACCATTTCTCAAACTCATGCAATCTTGATGGGCTAGGGTCTGGTACTCTTACCCTCAAAACAGTCTTTATCGGCTTCATTTTTAGTACAATCTTTCCTTTCCCCATTACCCAATCCAAATCCTTCTTTAACCTCTTACGCTCCAGCTTATTATATCCAAAGCTCACAAAATTATCTTTAATCCAGCCTGGATCTCCTCCTCCAAAAGCTTCGCACGATCGTTTTGATCTGCGTTAATAAGTGGGAGGACCGCCAAACGCCTCAAATCCCATTTAGGGAAAGTTTTGAAATGTTTGCGGTTGCTAACATAGCTGATCCCGCCCTCTCTCTTCTTTATCATGAACTTTTGTAGCTACAGACTGTATTTCCAACTAATTATCTTGTTGTTTGTATCTTTGGGGGTCGGGGCATCCAAGTTCTGGAACAGAGGCGCGACGGATTCAGGTTCTTCTACTTTCTTGAACCAATCGGATTTATCGAACTCGAACACGTCACCCTCCATTCCGCTCCTTTGAGCAACATAAACCATTTCTTTCTCATCAACTTCATAAAAATCAAGCTCCGAATCGTAATCAATCAACTGTTCCTCTTCAACCTCTTCGTCAATCAATTTCGTTCCAACTCCCTTCTCCTTATCAGCAACTACCTCCTCACCGCCCATATCAATATTAATATCGAGACAGAAGTCATCAGTAACTTCTGTCTCTTTAACAGTTCCACTCCCACCAGCACCACTAAATCCAGCAAATTCTCTTCTACTTTTTCCGGTTTGAACCCTCTCTTTCAGAGTTGGATACTTTCCGACAAATACCATCTCATTTATCTCAGTCTCAGAATCCGGAATCCCTACTTTCACCTCTTTCTTAACTTCATTTAATTCCACCAGCAACTTCTTAATCAGCACTTGTTGATCCAACACAATACGCCTCAGATCCTCCATTTCAGATTCCTTGTGCCTCTCCCTTTCTTCCACATTCATTAACTTTGTCTTAACCATACTCAGCTCATTTGCGAGCGACGTATACAGCCCACGAATCATGTCCTCATCCATCCCAGCAAACCCCTTGTTTTCCGGTTTCTTCATGAACGTTTTCGGCACAGAATCAGATACATCTGGCTACTTCCCTTTCGCCTTTTTGATTCTGACATCAGTATCAGAATCATTCTGTGATTTATCAGCTGCCTTCCGTTTCTTCTTCCATTTTGATTTGGCGATTTCAGCTTCAATCTCATCCAGCTGTTCCTCGAATGGCACTGATCTTTTTCCAACAAACTTCTTGCGTTTCCTGATGTCCTCCTTGATCTTCTCCCCTAGTTCACCAAAACGCTTGTCCTCCGATACTTTTAGCTTCTCTATGTACTCCCACCTTTCATCAGTATACATATTACGAAAAAGATATGTTATCTTTCCCGTAATGTCATGTCGAGGCGCGGAGCAGTCTGCAAAAATTCTCACGTTCATTTTCGTCAACTTTAGGGCATCTCCCAACTTCTACAGATCTGGCTTCAGGAATCAAACAATTTTGAAGATGATGTGAATCAACAAAATTCTCCTAATAATGGTGGATCTGTTCATAATCAACCATCATCAGATCCGAATGTTGAAGTTGTTCCAGAAACTTTTGACTACTTCATCAATTCACCTGAACAAGTTCCTAACTTTACATACTTCTACAATTTTACAAGATCTACCGAATCTGAATCAGTCTAATCTGGAGACTCAAGTACAAGGTGATGAAATCCCAACTCACCGAGTTCATAGGAATCATCCTATCTCTCAGATTATCGGTCCTTTGAATCAGAGAACCATGAGAAGTCAGATTGAGCATGCAAACGTTTGTCTTTATTCATGTTTTCTTTCTCAAGTGGTACCAAAGAACATTTCAGGAGCGTTGCAAGATAATAGTTGGATTGAAGCCATGCAAGAAGAGTTACTTCAGTTCAGAAAACAAGTTTGAAAATTAGTGGACTTACCTGAAGGAGAAAATGCTATTGGTACAAGAACAAACCAGATGAACATGGCATTATGGTCAGAAATAAAGCCAGACTAATTGCACAAGGTTAAGAAGAAGGTATCGACTACAGAAGTGTTTGCTCCGGTCGCTCGACTTGAAGCTATTCGTGTTTTTCTAGCTTATGCCTCTTTCATGAAGTTCAAAGTGTTTCAAATGGATGTTAAAGGCGCATTTTTGTATGGACCAATTACAGATGATGTGTACATCAGACAACCTCCAGGTTTCGAGGATCCTGAGTATCCACATCGTATATACAAATTAAGCAAAGCATTATATGGTTTACATCAAGCCCTAAGAATTTGGTACGAGACGTTATCTAAACATTTGCTAGAACATGGTTTTTCAAGAGGTCAGATTGATCCTACTTTATTCATGAAGCGGGAAAATGAATATCTTCTATGTGTACAAGTGTACGTTGATGATATTATCTTTGGATCAACAAGTCCATCCATGTGCAAAGAGTTTGAGGAGATTATGAAATCCAGATTTCAGATGAGTTCTATGGGGGAGATTAATTTCTTTCTCGGATTGCAAGTAAAACAGTCAGCAAACGGAATTTTTATCAACCAATCAAAGTTTGTTGAAAAGTTGTTGAAGAAGTTCAAGATGCAAGATTATCAGACTATCCGAACTCCATCAGATGTTAACTGCAAAATCCAACTTGATCCAAAAGGCAAATCTGTTGATCAAACACTTTTACAGATCAATTATCGGTTCACTGATGTATCTTACTGCATCCAGACCAGACATCATGTATGCTGTATGTGTGTGTGCCAGATATCAGTCCGATCCTAAAGAGTCGCACCTGATTGCTGTCAAACGTATTTTCAGATACCTTAAAGGGAAACCGAATCTCGGGTTATGGTATCCTTATGAAGGAAATTTTGAATTATATAGTTATTCTGATAGTGACTTTGGTGGCTGTGCTCTTGACAGGAAATCGACCACATGTGGATGTCAGTTTCTGGGTTCTCGCCTTGTCTCATGGCAATGCAAAAAGCAGACCAATGTTTCCGTATCCACTGCTAAAGCAGAATCCATTGCTGCATCTGCAGGATGTTCTCAAGTTTTGTGGTTACAAAACCAATTACTTGACTACGGGTTTAACTTTCTCAAAACTCCTATTTACATAGACAATACTGCTGCTATGTTCATTACTTCTAATCCTGTTCAACACTCAAAAACAAAACATATCGAAATTCGATATCATTTTCTCAGAGACAACTCTGAAAAAGGTTTAATACTTTTGATTAAAGTTCATACCGACAAACAACTGGCAGATCTTACATTAATGATCATTTGCGAGGTCACAAGATGGAAAAGATGAAGAATCCGATTGATGAAGCTTATAGAAAGTTATTTGAAATAATGATTGAAGTTATCGGAGCTGCCACAGAAAAGATCCGATTAAGGAAAGCATTACTCAATGCTGACCTTGTGAAGATCAACATTCCAGAGATTGAATTTATGAGGATTACGTCCAAGGGTACCTTAGAAGTGCGAGCCAAAGGAAGGAAAAGGCCGTACGAATTTTATGCTAATATTGATTTTGCAGGTATCTCTTTGGAAACGCTGAAACAGATGGCTACTTGTGATATACTCACCAATGAGTCAAAACCGAGACAAGCAACGATCGCTGAAAAGTTCAAGTCATGTATTGAAGAAGCTATTAAAGAGCAAGAAGAATATACTAGAAAACAGTTGCTGAATGTGAAAGATGAACCTGAAGAGATAGAATGAAGAATTGTGATTCAAAAGAGATTGAAGATTAAAGCTGAAGATTTTTTATTAAAAGACCAAATATAAATCTTAGGGGGAGTACTGTTAGGGCTCATTCCTGTTAGAAGATTTATTTTGTTCTTGGTTTTATACAAGTTTGTATAGTGTAGGGTTAATTTTGTATTATCCCTAAGTGTTGATGCATAAAGCATGTTGCTAGTGAATGTTAGAGAGAGAGTCTAGATCACCAATACACGTTAGAGAGAGAAACTGTGTGTGTGATTGTATTCTCCTACACCATTGTACTGCAACTATTGCTTTGATCATCAATACAAGAGAATTATTAAGTAATGAATTGTGTTGCTGATTGAATTGTTGTCTTGGTACGTTGATCATTCTGATTTGAAGCAGTATCCATCCAATTGAACCAATCATCACAAATCATGAACAAATTCAAAGGCTTCTTGAATCTCTTCTACCAGAATGGAGTCTTCATGTTAAAAATCTTAAGAATGATAGAATGTTTTCAGATTACAAGCTGTTGGATGTGATCGACAAGTTGAAATCTTTTGAGTTGGATATTAAAAGAAAGGAATTTTTTGAAGTAATGATTCAACCACAAACCAACACACCGAATGTTGCTCTCATTTCATCTATGATTAGCAAATCTGATTACAAACCGTTTAAGATGATGGAAAAATTGAAATCGATGGTAACCGATTCCGATTCGCCTTCTGAAATCGAGAAGACTGTGAAATAAAGTAAGTTGCAGGTTAGTTATGATGATGATGATATGGAAGAAGAGGATTTAAAATGGCAAATAAAATCATTAACTGTGAGAGCACGTCGGTTTATGGAGAGGACTGGGAGAAATGTTTGTACTGATGATAAGATTGAGATTGGAGAGGTTCAGAGTCAAATCAACTATCTTTAATGACAAAGATTGTGGATGTTCAAAAAGGGAAGAGTAAATGTGAAGAGGAATGTGAAGAAAGTTTGAAAGATGATGAAGGAAAGAACAAAGCTGGGGATGAAGAGACGCTGAAGGAAAAGGAAGAGGAACGCAAAAGAAAAACAAGGGTATGCAACTGCGATAAAGCCCTTGCTGTTGAAAAAGTCATTGTGGGACTTCCTTATGAGACAGTTCAAGACATGTGTTAATCTGCATGCAGAGTTCGTCTTTTTGGTGTGTATAAAGCTAATAGACTTTTGTTAACAAATCAAGCTGAATTAACCACCATAAATACAGAACTTAAAAAGAATGAAGTTTCTTTTTCGATAAAACTCAATGAAGCTTTGGCTGAAATTGATCTTTTGAAAAGAAATCTTTATGAAAGAAACATCGAAATAAATCTTTTAAGTGAAAGACTCATATTAGCACAGTTTGAATCCACAAATCTTCAAACCAAACTTGACAAGTGGTCTGTTGCTAGTATGCAAATGAATGAACTTGCTTCAAAACAAAGGGGGGCTAGGGTAAAAGATGGGGTTGGGTATGACACAGATGCTCAGACGGTTTTTCCGCCTCCATTCACTTTGTGTTATTCACCTACACCAAAACCCCATCCTAAAATGATTTGTTTGAACAAGAATCTAACAGTTTGCATGCAGGTTTAGAGGGAGTTAATCTGAAGGAGGTGCGAGATGATTATGATTCTTCGACTGGTATGGGATATAGTAAAACGGGTACTGACAGTCAACCTAATGATTGCTCGGTTCCTATTTTTTCTAATCCTGTAACGGTTGTTACTTCTAACTTCTTTGATAAGTCTAAAGCAGGTGAAATTCCTACGTTTGAGCCTGTCAAGAGTGAGAAGGAAGAGATAATTCAGGAATCACTTAATCATCAAGCTGCAACTAAATCAACACACTCAATTCCCATAAATCAAGATCCGTTGGAAGCAGAGGTACTTATTGAATACTGGACAAGTTTAGATGATGAATCAAAGACAAAGGAGAGTCTCGGAGATTCAAAGATCAAGATGTTACCTGCAACCGTCAAATCTAAAATGCTTCCAAATCCTGAATCAAGTCAAATCAGGATCTCATTTCCAACTGCAAGACAAGTCAATCTTCAATCCAGAGCTCAAAAGATGAAGACTTCACCTCTGTCCATCATATCTCAAGTTTGTAAAAGAATTGAGAACAAGCAAGTGAAGATCTCATCTCCCATCCAAAAACCCACAACTCAACAAAATAAGCCACAAATTTGTTCATCTTTCACTGCTCAACATAAGAAGCCACAAGTCTTCCAACAAGTTGCATCAAGCTCAAAGCAAGCCCCACCCCCAGCTGCTTCACACGGACCAGTCAAGCATCAAAAGCCATTCAAGGCTTGCTTCAAGTGTGGAAAGGATGATCATGTGCTCAAGAAATGCCCAAAAGGACATGTTTCGAACGGTAAAGGCAAACAGGTTTGCTTCTCCGGATCAGAGTCTAGAAAGAATCTTCCACAAGATAAAGGTAAACAGGTTTGTTTATTTGAATTTAAAGTTAATAATCATACATCTTTGAATGGTCGGATGACGAACATTCCATCCCCACCTTCTCATGTGAAGCCGGTTTCACATGATTCAAAGATGAATATGATAACATCATCAAAACCAAATACCTATTCCTCGGGGCTCAAACAAAAAATGATTTCCAAATTTAACTCTTTCAAATCGAAAATGGTTGAACCTAAACAAATTTGGCAAATTAAAAAGTAAGAGGAAAAGATAAGTGATACAAAAACTCGTTGTGAGTTTAAGCAGGTGTACTACGCTGATGAAAACGGAACGCCCAGGAGTATGATGGCCTGGGTTCCTCTTTCTAACTAATTTGTTGATGAGTGCAGGAACATTTTAGGAGGACTGTTAGTAATCCGGTTTACTGACAGAGAATGTTCCTTATTCAAATTTGAGGCGGAACAAACAGGTTATGGTTTTGGTATCTTATCCACATTCTAGATCTTTCTTTGATTTTCACATATCTAATTTCACCACCACTTCATTTTTTTTTTTGATAACTCATTTATAATCTTTTGATAGGGTAATATGGAAGACGTTTCTTTGGTAATTTTTGTTTTATATATTAAAAAAAAAATTTAAAAGGTGGGGGAGTCTAACATTTTTACGTGTATTTTTGATCAAGTTTTCACAACTCTTTGAGGTCGCTCTTGTGTCTTTTGAAAATTTCAATTTTGTGCTGAAATAGAAATTTTGGGGGAGTAATATCTCAAATGAATGTACTGAATATCATTTGTCCAAAATTCTTTTCTGTGTAATTATTCTGTGTCTTTTGAAGGTTTCAGGTTTGTATGGAAAGCATCTGAAGGAGGACATTGATTTGTGTGACGATATGTCAATAGGCTCAGCCCGAATACAAATAGACTGCAATTCTATGATCAAACTAAATTCAATAAGAGCTCGGTGACGAGGAGTACTTTCACAGACATTTGGCCTGCACAAAGTGATAAGTTTTGACAAAAAGGGGGCTAAGAGTATTTGTTTTGCGCTTGATTTTTCCCAAATCCAAACCCAATAGCCGTAGCCCTGAATGACGCTTCTCGTTAGCTCTTCAGATTTTTTTGTTCTCGTGTTAATCTCCTTTATTATTCGGAAGCATTGACCTGGAGTGATGATCTTCTCTGTTATATGTAAATATAAACCTGAAGCTCTCATCAGCACGTATAGATAATCATCTCCTCTGTTATACGTCAGTATAGACCTGGAGCGCTGATCATCTGTAAATCCTATATAAAGCTAAGCTCACAATGTTCCTACATCAAGTTCATTGTTTGACGCTTCATTCATTAAACTCAAACTCCATTTCACCTCTAAAAACACATTCACCTTGATCACTTGATCTGGGTTTATGTCCCTCCAAATTATAAAAAAATCATGCTGAATCATCTAAACTCAATAAGTCATGAAGTCAAATTAAATAAGTCACTTTGCTGAATGTCTGTGGAAACCGAGTTGCCAGAGTTTCTTCAAATCGAACCAAAAACATGATAAGATCGTCACAAGTTATTTTTGAAAGGAACAAGGCATGGGTTTAAATTGACAAACATATTGACAATCTAGCCAAGTCTTTGTTTCTCCGGATGGTCGCTAGAAACACATTATCTGATATCTTTCATGAAAATTTCTTTTATTATCCTTATTTTATGTTTGGGTTCTTGAGTCTTGTTGGTCGTGTGCACCTTATGGGATGTGTTTTCTTTGTCTAAAATATTTGTGATCTTGTCGGACTCGTCCTCTCATTTTCGTATTTTAAATGTTTAATTAAAAAAAATGTGCGTTCGTTAGATTATTTTAGTTTATTTAAAAAAAACCCAAAAAGATTTTTAATTTCAAATTATTTTCAAGTCTTCCATATTATGTTATTGAAATATCGTCATTGTCACATGCATTTCACGGGAAATGGCACATACAAACGGACACGGGTTCGCTTGTTTCATACACAAATAAACACGGGTTTAATTTATTAAATGAAATGATCTAATGAGAAATCTCGAGATTTTGTTTATGATTGTGTTACAGATATTTGTTACAAATGATGGTCGATCATTAATTGAGCAAAGCACCTGACCAGAGAACCTGTTCCTCAAAGTTTGCAGAAGATACCGAGCTAGGAATCGTCCTCCTACATCTTCTGAAGCACTCAAGAAAACATTGTTGGAAAGCCGTTCCAGATTTTACGAAAGGATGCACAGAAATGGGGGAGCACGCATCATGGAGGAGCATACAATATGGGGGAGCTTGTGAGATAACAGATCTTCAGCAACAAAATTTAGCAAGCATCAGTCTTGAGGGAGTTTTGTTGGAGCTAAAATTAAGACTGAAGCTTACCAAATTGAAGATTCAACAATATTGACTTATCGGTGCTGAACACGATGCAATACGTTGATAATAATAGACTATGGGGGAGTATTGTTGGACCTGAATTGTAGTCTAAAATTATCAACACATTCAAAGTCAACAAAAGTCAACGTCAACGGTCAAAGTCAACGCAAAAGTCAAGACGACGCGTTCGGGACGAAGATTAGAGACAAGACGTTGAAGACGTAAAAGATTACGGGTTTAATAGTTAATAAATATATTTTGTGTCAACAAAATATATTTAATTAATTTTAGTCTTTTATGTGTTTTAATTGTATTATCCTAATTGGCATGTTTTATTTTATAGTCTAGGGTCCTAAGTGTCATTAGTCCAAAGTGTCATTAGGCTATAAATAGTAAAGTGCATTTAGGGTTTTGTTAAGCTTGCAAGAGCTAGATTTGGGGTCTTATAACTTATTGTAAATCTGTTGCAAATCAAATAGATCAAAATGAGGTTTTATTGAGTGTTCTTCATTGTTCATGTCATATTCATCAATTTTATGTCATTTTGATCCAAAAAATCTTCACAAATTACTGATTCAAAGCTGTTTTGGGACCAACAAAAACTTTAGGTTGTTCTCTATGCTCGTCACATGAAGGTTTAAGCTGATATGTCAGATTTGTAAAGTATCATCTTAGGGGAGTATTGTTGGGTCCAATTGAAGATGCCACTTTACAAATATAAGCGAGAGAAGATATCGAGCATCGTAACGAGCATGGACGGGCGAAGACTTTGTTTACTAGTATTTTTTTAGAATATTTGTGTAATCTATTTGTGCTTAAGTGCACGTGTTTAGATTTAAAAGTAAGGTGAATGGTTGGACTATAAATAGCATCACCTAGGTCACTTTTTATCAGAGTTGCATATCCCTTGAATTTCATATCCTTTGTAACCTCTCATAGATCTAATACAAGAACCTATTCATATTATCATAATCTTCATCATACCTTGCACTGATCTTCATGAACATTCAACAATACGTGATTAGTGAGATTCCACATCACTAATTGCAAACAACATCCCCAAGCAATCTCAGATCTAGATCCAAGCTTCAAACGAACCGAGCTTGGATCTAGATCTGAGATTGTTTGGGGATGTTGTTTGCGATTAGTGATACAGATTCTCACTAATCACGTATTGATAAATGTTCATGAAGATCTATGCAATGTATAGTGAAGATTATGATAATATGAATAGGTTCTTGTATTAGATCTATGAGAGGTTACAAAGGATATAAAATACAAGGGATAGGTAACTCTCCTAACAAATGACCTAGATGATGGTATTTATAGTCCATACCATTCACTTTACATTTAAACCTAAACACATGCACTTAAGCACAAATCTATTACATAAATATTCTAAGACAACTACGATTAAACAAAGTCTTCACTCATGCTTGCTCGTGATGATGCTCGATATCTTCACTCGCTTATATTTGTAAAGTGACATCTTCAATTGGACCCAACAAATGAAATTTCAGTAAACAAACACGATTTGCAGATGATAATAAGTTGCAGGTTCAGTTTAAATGACGATCAGAGGATGAGTTCTTGATGTTTTTTTTTTGAAATTGGAACATCAAAGAGGGATGAGCGTTCAAAAGAATGATTTACAGTAATTAATTCGGGTTAATTTAGTTTAGAAACAGTTAATCATGTTTGGGTTGTAATGGGATTGGTTGGGATTGAATGGGCAATTAATTTGATGTTTAAAACTCAGTTGAATGATGGAGACCGATTCGAATCCTCGAGATGGAGGCGTTGGTTAATTCAATTTGGATTGAAATAGACGATCTGATGAATTTGTTAATTCAGCTTTTTAAAAAACGACCGAAGGTTACAATTTTGCTCTAATCTGTCTTAATTTTGTAGTAAAACCGGTTTTATTATGGTGGTTAGGTTTGAATCTCGATAAGGACCATTTTACAGAGCTAGATTTGGGTGAAATTGTAAAAAAAATGTTTTGGCACTTCGCCGAAGTGTTTCCAGAGTTGTTGTTCATCGGCTTCGAAAATACGGGAATGGGGCTGGGGGGTTGGGTGATTTAATATAAAACGTATACTCTAGCCCCTGAAGTTTATTGTTGTTATTAGTTTCGGTTTTAAAATTTAAAGATAAGTTTCAAGTCTTGCCATTTTTAACCCAAAGTTATTAAACTCTATTTTAATTAACTAACTTAACCAAATTAACGTGTAACCTTTATCAAGTTGACGTTTTTATATATTTACGTTGTTCTTGGCATTAAATGGTTATTTTTAAACTTAATAGTATTAAACTTGATATTATTTATAAAATCTATTTTATAAATTATATATATATATATATATTGAAATTAATAATAATAATTATTTGTTAAATAAGTAAACTTTAGATATTAATTTGCAATAAATCCTATCGCTTTATTGATGACGAGAAAACAAGGAATCCGTACTATTCATTTATATAAGTAACAAACGTTACATCTTTAAAAAATTAAATATGGGTAAATAGAAAACAACAACGAATTCGATTTCGAGTCGAGCATTTGGGTTCGGATTTCAGACAGATGTCACATAAAAGGGGAGGGGGTGGGGTAGACTGATTTATAACAGTTACATCGTTGGTCCGTTGGGTTTTGTGTGCTTGTAATTGAGTGTGATAACGTTTTAGTTCAACTTCTCTTAATTAAAAATCAACCCCTTAAGTATTTTTGTTAATTAAAGCATTAACTTATCTAACCACACTAACTTAATATAACTTTATATTATACTATAAATTTTATAAAACTAGTTGTAATTTGAATAATCTAATTTCATTTATACTCTTGCTAACTTTAGGTCAGGGCCGGTCCTAAGTCTCTCGAGAGATATATGGGCCCGGGGCGAGTCTAAAAAACGGGCCCTTATAGTTGGGTTTTTTAACAAGTTATTTTAATGTGTTAATTGTGAGCCACTAAATAACGTAATTATAACTAGTTTAATTAAGCTATCATTCTAACAATATAATTTCAAAATGAATTAAGTTACTATATACAATATACAGTGACATATTATAAGAAGATTCCGAATAAGACGTATTTTTCTAAACTCATCGAAGTATGTTGGCTAAATATTCAATAATCACTCTAGTACGAATCAAACATAACAACAATTGTAAAAGAATGATATACTTTCACTTGTATTTGAATTTGATAAATAAACTTTTATTTGTGTGTTCTTAAACTTTTGTAAAAAAAAAACCATCGTATAACAAAATAATACATAATATATATAATCTATTAATAAACCAATAAAAAACAACAAACCTAAAAAAATTAATAAACCCATTTGGTTTAATATGGTAGGCCCAAGACATCAATTTAATAAGGCCCATAACACTTCAATAGTTTTAATATATAGCATCATCATCTTCATTGTTTTAACCTAATAATATGTTGCAGGTTTCAGCCGTTCTTTTTCAGAAAAAATTGGTTGTTTTATTTTCTTGATTTCATTTCTTAATTGTTCTCTACTCTTGGTTTCTACTCTGGTTCCACTTATGATAATATATATATCTTAAATTTTTAAAAATTTCGGGCCCTCGAGACATTGGGCCCCGGGGCGATCGCCCACCTTGCCCTGCCTCGGGGCCGGCCCTGCTTTAGGTAATAACCTTTATATATACAAAAAATATTTTATGGATATAGTTAATTAAATTATTTAACTTGGATAGCTAATGATTTAACATAATATTTAAACACCACTAAAACCTTTTATTATCTTACCTACTAAAAGGTAAGGTCGGTGCTTCATTCACGTCCTATTCACGTGGCAAGATAACGTTTTTCGCTCGTGACTTTCTTCTTGTATACTACCAGCATTTTCTTTTGTTCTTCTTTCTTCTGCAGGTTGATTTTTCTCATGGCGATTGATGGTGTTTGGTATCTTGATTCTGCATGCATTGTTCAATTTGTGTTTCTGGTTCTTTGTCAGGTTGTGTTTGGGTTTAGGCATATTGTTCTTTCGTTGATAGGGTGTGATATGTTTTGTTGCAGGTCTGATGGTGGTTTTGTTCTGGTAGGTGGTTTTATCTTCTTTTTGTCATAAATTTTTTGTTCCTATCTTCCGGATGTGCTGTTTGGGATTCAGCGGATGCAAGTAGAATATATCTGCTTTATCTTCTTCGTTGTTGTTGATTGTTGATGTTGTGTGTTGGTTAAAATGCAGATATGGTAAAAAGTGTGTGGTGTACATGATAAAGTCCTACTGATTATGCATACATCTTTAGACAGTTGGAAGGCTTTCTACCGTGATTTCAGGTCGTTCATTGTCTTTCTAAAGATATATTTATATGCCATATGACCTGATGTGTACATCTTTACAACCATTTTCTCTATACTTTTGAAAGCATTTAGAATGCTTCTAAAGGTCCAAATAGATATAATTATATGCCATATCCACTTTCATTCAAATACTGTTGTGTTGCCCTGTTGTTACTATTTTTGTCAGTTTTGGAGTGATCTTTGTTGGTGGTGTTGTCTATTGGTTGTCTTTTGGCATTGTTGTTATTGGAAGCATACATGAAACTCTTATGTCGGTTCAGATTCGTCTTCTACGAACTCTCTTTATATGGATCATGGAGATTGTTATTATGTTTGTCGTTTTTGTGGTGGTTTGTTTTCGTTTTTTGAACGTGTAGTTAGTCAAAACACTAAGAGTCGTTTTGTTTATAATCAATGTTGTTAAGTTGGTCGTGTTAGCTTGCCTGCTTTTCGATAAAATGAATATTATTTTTATGAATGTTAAAATTTTTGCAATATGTATTGGAATATCTATTTTCATTGTGCTTAGCTATTTGTAGTTGTGTTATTTTACTGTTTTAAAGAGTAGGCCTTATTTTTTTAACATTAACAAACAAAATTAATAATGTTATCATCCAAGATTGGGTACTGTTGGTCTAATCTAAACTACATGTTTGTTATAAGGTCATTTGCACACTGTATTTGAAATTTAGTTTAGAAGAATATCGTTTCCTATGAATGAAAATTTGTTGGACCCAAAACGATTGTAGAAACACATGTGTGTTCTTGATTCTAATGAATATGTAAGAACCTACTTCCTTTATCTTGATATGGAGATTAAACCTTCTGTGTATATTTAATCAACCATGATATGATATTGCATCAATCATTAGGATAATGAGCACATTTTAGTATTTGACCTATTGAATTAAAAAAAATGAACTAAATGGGTCAATTTGGGTTGAAGTAGTTAGATAAAAGGAGCAACAAATCTGATTTACCTAGTGAATTAACAAAATGAGCCAAATGGGTCAATTTGGGTTGATGTAATTAGAGAAAAGCGGTAAATTTGAGTTCTTTGTGTTGTAGCAAATTTGATTTAACATGTTGAATTAATAAATGCAAGTGGGTCAATTTATATTGTACTAGTTAGATCAAAGCTGAAATGAAAAACGAGTAAACTGAGTCATTTGGGTTGTATAGATGATAATCTCGTTCTGTTTGTAGTGATTAGAAGAAGCAGAAGACTGTCGACAACCAACAGGTGAAGTAGAGAGCAATTGGATTTTCTTCACCGTGAAGAACAACTACGATTACCTTTTGCAATGCCGGATTCAAAAACACTAAATGCCAGCTAATGGATTTTGTAACAGCAGCCAAGTACTTATAGTAATGTCTGCAAGCAAATACTAGGACCCTCACTAGTAAGTACAAGAAGCCTAAAGTTTTTGTAATAGTCAGCTAATAGCTTTTGAATTTATAAACAATGTTGATCATGTGACAACAACAATTATCATATCTATCGAATTCTATTGTAATGCTAATGTCTATACCTATCTAATTCTGATCAGCTGAACATCCAGCTCTTAACTGCCAAGCGTCCCAGCTGCGGCAACTGCAGCCCCGGCTATTATCTAGTTTTTTTATGATAAAACAAGAGGTTTTATGAGTATTATGTCGGGTTCGGGTTTATGATCAGATTGGGTCAAATGTTACAACACTGACCTGACGGATGACACAATGACCTGACGAATTACACAATTAGCTGAAAAACGCGTATAATGTTAATATATAAAAATTAAAAAAGATTTCATTGTGACATTTTTTTAAAATTTGATTTATATTGTGAGTTAGAATTTTTTTAATAGTGTCATTGTGTCTTTGTTTACCATTGTGTCATTCTCACATTTTGTAACAAAAAATGACTTTGTCTTTAAACATTTCTTAAACACAAATTTACAATTTGTGACACGGTGATAATTTCTAAACACATAAGATGACACAACAAATATTTAAAATAAGATGATATTACATAATGACTTAAGAATGAACCAATAAAAGTGATATTTCACTAGTTATAATATAACACAATCACATGATATTACACAAGGACTAGACAAGTGCCGAAATTTTATTTTATTTTTTATATATCAATATTATACGTGTTTTAAAGATAACAAAACGCTTGTTTTTTTGGTGTAATTTTTTTAAAAAAATAATATCGTATCCAAAAGTTATGAACGTTTTAAAAAAAAGTGGGGGAATTGACATGTGCTTTGCATGTGGAGAGAGAAAGTCAAAAAAATGGCTATGACTAATGTACCCTTCCACCAAATTTTTTCCTATAAATTAATCTCAACCATTAAAAGAGAGATCTAAAGGTCATAAATCCTTCTTAGCCTTCTTAGATTTCCAACCCTATGTAGGATAATTCTCCAATATATATATATATATATATATATATATATATATATATATATATATATATATATGGAGGGGGTAATTTGAGAACACCCTTTAGTTTTGAGAACTCGTGAGAACCTTACTTTTGGAGCTTTTTCGTAATATTTTTTGGCTCAAATGTTGCGTATGTTCAAAACTAGAACCTGGAAAAAAGAAAATTTAAAAAAAAAATTTTCGTCGTTAAAAAACGTATATGTTAGTAAAAAAATATTTACGTCATATTACATAGGTGTAATAATTTACACGAGTGTTTTTTGCTGTAAATAATTTTTAGTTACATATACGTTTTTTAATGACGAAAACGTTTTTTTTTTATTTCCTTTTTTCCAGGTTCTAGTTTTTAATATATGCAACATTTGAGCAAAAAAAATTCTATAAAAAAATTCGGGAAGTAAGGTTCTCACGAGTTCTCAAAACTAGAGGGTGTTCTCAAAATATCTAATTTCTATATATATATATATATATATATATATATATATATATATATATATATATATATAAGGGTTTCACACTAACAGTTTATGATTACGAGCATCTCTCTCTCTCTTTCCCCCACTTCGACAACAACCATCTCTTGACTTCATATTGGGGTCAGAGGGTTGATGGACCCAATTGCAAATGCTCTAATACGTATAAATGTATTTAGTAATTTGTCTAGATTCATATTTTACACAGCGTCGTCTCAACATTTAAAGAGGCCCCTAATTTAACTATAAATTAAAAGAGGACCATTTTTTAAATCTGATATTTCATTTTAGAATGAAAATAACAAATGAATTTTCTGATTTATCATCTCTAGTTTTAAGTTTTTAACCTATTCTCAATCTCAATCTCAATTTTGGTTTCTTAATTACATCTCCTTGGACCTAGAAACAATAATAAATCAATTACTAGATAAGCAAAACAATTACCAAAATATATAAACAAATTTTTAAGAACTTGAGGACACTAGTTTTTAGGGGCTTCAGCATAACGAGTACCTCGTAATAAAGTCAAGACTTCCTGGATTTACATATTGATCGTCATAACGGGTCAAACCAATTATCGTATCATCATTTTTATGTGTATTATATCAAGGACACAATCCTTTGATGATAAAATCTGTCAGATTTCATGTTATCAAAATAATAATTGAGATGTTCTTTTGACGAACTCCAAATTAAATTCCAACATGTGATTAGGTTATGAGGGAGAACTTGAATTGTCACATACTTCTTCTTGTGAACCTTGATTTACACAATTCAAACTTGTAGACTTGTTTCATACATTTTAGTATTTGAGGTTTGTAGACTTGATACACACGAAAGTTTATAATATGAACTAGACTAATGATTATTCTTATTTTTATAATGCATTTATAATTGATTTGTGCTATTAGAGCCACATATTAGTGACGAATATATGTGGTGGAATTGCCTTATCTAACTAAAATGCAAAATGTTTGTGATACAGTTAGTGAGATTTGAGGCAATAGATATTATGTCTAGCTTTGTATAAACTTACTTCATCTAAGTCAAATTTTCCTACTTGGTTTTCAAATGCATTACTTAGTTTTCATTCTCCGTATCAGTTATAATCTTTTTATGCATTCACTTGGTGCATAAACCGAGTTTTCCTAAGATTGGTTTCTATTTTGGTCAACAAATCAAGAACTGGTTGACCAAATTGGTCAAAACGATAACCATCAGAACCGATTTCACCTTAACCCAGACCCGATAAAAAGCCTTATCTGGTATCAGAGCCATAAGCGCTCATGTTCCTCCTTTCTAAGGTTTAATTAGTATGCTCTGTGTCTGCAGGCTTAGCTCCCGATCGGTCACAACAGAACACTAACCTTTCAAGGCTTGAACAGACTGGTCCGAAACACTGAACCCTTATCGAGTCCTAGATAGCTTGTTGTGTGAGTGGTAAGTCGATAGAGGTTCGCGGTAAGTCTCAATTTGGTACGAGCTACGAAAACTCGGTAATTGTTAGAGGAGTCTAAACCCAGTTATGAATCAAGATCAAGGTCTATCCCGTTCTAGTTCTTCTCTTAGAAGATCGCCTGCGTCCTGAATTGATCAACTATATGAAATCTCATATATGTCCGATGATTCTAAAATCCCTATTACTAATATGCCCGTAGTTAACCCTTATAGTGTCTTCTCCAAACCCATAATTCCTTATCAAAAAAAGTAAATAAGATTATAGGTTCTTCGTCCAACCCAGTCCTCAAGGAGTTTGTTCAAACTTCCAAGTTTAACTCATACCAACTCCCTGCCACAACGTCCGAACACCTAGTCACCTTATCCCTACCCTTAGATCTTCCAAGGATTTGCCAAGCCCAAGGATAATAACATATCCACTTCGGTGCCATTAGATTAGCCCTCACTTTCCATGGAAGAAAAGGGTTACCAGCGTTCTCTCGTATTGCTTTAGTCGATACAAGATTGGTCTAGTATCAGCAGGCTTGTATTGGTACTATACAGACCAACTTGAGCGTCGTAACGATCCTTGTCACCTTCTACCCGAACTTCTGTATGCCCCTTAATGACCCTTCACTCTTTACAGCCTTAAAAGCCCAGATCTAGATCGGTGGTACTCCACATGTCAACATTTTTCATGCTACTTTCCATTATCAGATGGCATATAGAGTTTAAGATCATACCTTGGAGCTTATGGTTCCAGGCCAAGACAACTCAGGTGATGCGCTGCTCATAGATATCGATTCTAATGCAACGCCAACCTGCACATATGTTCCTAAACAACTATCTAGAGACGAGCTCACCACGCTACTTTCATAAAAATGGATAACTAATTACGAACAGATCCACCAAGCACCGGTCCAGACAACGACAACCCCAGAGTTTGTCCGCCATCAGGATGGACATGTCGAAGTCAGGTTTGACAGACAAGATCGAAGAGATGTCTTCTCCTTGATGCACATGATGCAACCGGTAGAAGCTCCAACACATACACCACATTGTCCTTTCGATGTATGTGATTGTCAAGATTGCCTTGATAAGGTTCCCAGTTTACTCTTAGACAGAGGAATGAAGCTGGAGATCCAACAGTTGGTCTTCTTGGAGAACCATTAGGAAAGTTGGACTACTATGTCCTGTATGGTGATTCAAAATCCAAACCTAAACCACCAAAACCATCACCTCCTCGACTACCAAAACATCCACCCACAACACCCAAAGAATGTTTCACCCTTACCCCAGCACCCTCACCCCAAAACTACCACACAGAATTCCCACCCCTATCCACCTTCGAAAATACCCAACAAAACGCCAGACATAGTTGGAAGATCGAAAACCCAAACACCATATGTGCAAATGGTGTCCCACACCAAGTCACCCTTGCTGAAGACACTTTGAACTGGCAAAGTGAGAATGCTTTTGCTCAAAACAACGCTCTTAGATCCATCATTGCAAAACAAGAGGATCTCTTAAAGTCACAAGCAGCCTTGTCCAACAGGATGACTGGAATTGAAGGAATCATCTATGAAATCAGAAACAAAATTCTTGGTCTTCATAATAAATTACTTCGAATAGCTTAAAACAACCCAGGCGTAGTAAGCTCAAGAAGCGTTGTCCAGAGTGAAAAAGAAGTTGAAATGAAGTTTCTAAAAGCACAACTTGCAGATCTAGAAAGACAACACAAGCAACAGAGAGTCTTCACACTAGTAGATGATCCAAGGAGATTACCCTCCTCACCATTCGTGAGAGCAGCTTTTGACCCCCAACCACTGCAAATTTCATCGTTTCATGAAGACTCAACGTCTTTATGATTATCGCCAAATGAGCAAGCAAAGATTAAAGCAAGAAAACAAAGGTCATCTCCTGCAACTTCAATGACGTTTGACAGCTCAACATAGAGACCATCTACAAGCAAACCACAAGATCCATCGACAAGCAAGAAAGTAACTGACTATAGCATGATGATGGCTTCCTCTAAAGTCATAGGAAAAGGAAAAGATAACCCTATTACCTCATTTTTACATACTATGAGCAAAAATAACCAGAATGTGCTAACTATAGCACCAATCATTACGGCACAATCAGATAACGAGTCCAGCCTATATTCAGGAGGTTCCACGCCAAGGTCATACAATGATATAAGCCCAACAGAAGAGTTTGAGCACCTCTTCATGACTGAACCAGAACGCACTAAGAGATATGATTTTCACTCTGAAGTAAACGAAAATGATGACAGTGCCTCAAACCATGCGGCTCAATGTGGAAACCAACAACAACATCTAGTCACAGACATAATGATCAAATTCACCTTTGATGACATCCCACCTTCAAAATGGCTTGATAGAATTATTGAGATGCTAACATGGTGTGAAGCAGAACTACAATACTATGACATGGTCATGGTCATAAGAAGGTTCCTAGAAAGATGCCAAGGAAGACTTAGAGATTGGTATCTTAGCCTCGGAGTATACCGACATCTCCAACTCCTCCCTTGCCTGGCCTAGAAGCATTCATAATGGAAATCCAACTTGAATTTGTTGGGAATCCTATTGAACACAAGATAAGAGCCAGGGATGAATTCTTAAAAATGAAATGCTGCTCTTTCAAACAGAAAGACCTTGAGAAACATTACAATCGAATGTCAGAAAGGTTTTACTGCCTGAATGGTATCGATGATGTTAATCTCAAACAAGTTTTTCTCAACTCCTTCCCAGAATCGCTAACAAATTAAGCATATAGAAAGTTAGAGAACAAAAATCTAACAGTAGCCAATGTTTCATTAGGAGGTCGTTACCAGCTGATCATGAATGCCCTAACGAAACTATGTAACCAGCAACGATTCTTAGCCGATTTTGAAAAAAACTGGAAAGCGCCTAGGCTCAGCATGCAGTGATAAACACCTAAAGATCGGATGCAGAGACGAGTCTGCATGTGGCTTCTTAAAAGGGTCTAAATTACTTAAAGGTTTTAACTCCTCAAAAAGAACCGAGAGACGGTTGAGAACCAAGAAAAACTGGAAATTCCTTAGCAAGAAATCAAGTCGAGGCCGGAGCACTGATCGTTGCTATGTCTACAGCAAACAAGGCCACTTCGTAAGAGATTGCAAAGATAAAAGAAAGACCTAAGCCCTTGTTGAAGCAATTAACAAGATAGAGCCGGTCGACGTGTCTAATTAGAGTCGTTGTACTCCCTAGACGACGAACCAAAAGAAAACACAATTTGTTCCATCTTGTATGGTCCAAGCTCAAACGACAGTTCAAACGAGCAATCTGACTCAGACACCGGTCCAATGACTATCTACATGGCCGACAGTATTCGTCGCCGGAAAAACAACTATCGGAAAAAATGCCACGAAAGAAGTAGGTCCCAAAAGACCCTGGACAAAAACAAGTGACATGCCATGATCAAGATTCCCTCCCTACAGTTAAATTACCCACTAGGGAGAATATGTCAGCTTTAAAAAAAAGAGCCCACTTGCAAAAAAGAGAGTAGTGATGACACGACACCCTCTTGCAAAATGTGATCCCACACTACTGATGCATCACCCACTTTGAAGAATCCTCCAACAGTGGAAAAACAAATCCCGCAGAAGAAAGTAGTCGGGTCATATCAGGGAAAAGTACGTGGACACGAATCTAACACGTCTCAAGACCATCAACCCCTTGCAAGACAAAAGGGCCCAAAGGCAAATCAAATCAACAACAGGATACTAGTAACGAAGAATCCATCCTTCACTATTCAAGATATCCATCAAAGCTTCTCGTCGAAGCCAGACACCTATTTAAAGCACAACACAAGCCCAAAGATGAAACATCAAACCACCAGTTCATCTTTACTAGACACTATGAGTACCTCGACACCCTCTTAGCAAACCCCTCTCTACCAAGAGCTTAAGGAGAAATACACCCCTGAAGAAGTTATGGAGGTAGTTAAAGCCCATATCATTAAGGAGAAATCCTTATTGAGTTACAAAAGTCTCCTCACCATTGCCCTAGAAGCAAATGGGTCAGTACTAACAGGATCCAGATTCAGCCCAAACTACCTGTTTCTAAATGTCTTCTACATTAGAAACTTGCAGAGACTACCAAAAGAAACTTAATGCTTTCTTTGGTTCCTTCTAGAGACTTTCACAATAGCAATGGCATTCAACTCTACAAACTAAGTGCCTACATATTAGAAAGTCAGAATGGACTACTATAGGAAGAAAAAAATACAATAAAGCTCTTAGAGTGGTGTCTCCCAACACAAAAATAGGTATAAGCCATGGGATCATCTCCCAAGAAACACTGCCTTGTCCTATTCAACAAAGCTAGTACGCACTTAAAAAGAAATGTATATCGTGCTCCTCACACCTTCATCCAAGCATGGTATAAGGTGAACCCATCAGACGTATACTTCAAAACAAACAGGTATGATGAATGATTATAGCTCAGCAAGAAAATGGTGATAATAAACTTCGTAGAACCTGCTACCATACCTCCAAAAGTACTGACAGAAGAAGAAGTCTATAGAGAAGACGACAAGCAAGCCAATGAATAGGAAGAAGCGAGAGTCAGCTTCTACGGAAAGCACCCATTCTTCAACAAGGTGCATATGCTTAATGTACCTCCCCCGTCACCAGGACACATCTCTCGTCCCATTCCAAACCTACCTAAAGATTGGATCAAGGTAGACTTTTGGACTCCGCCAAAAGAATTTCGTGAGATGATGAAAGCCAAAGGCCTTTTATCAAACGGAAAAGATCCCTATGAAGACGATGATTCAGCAGATCCTCCTAAAGATGATGACTCACCAGACCCCTATGAAGACGATGATCCAGCAGACCCGTATGAAGACGACTCATCTCACCCAGATTCCTGCTAGAAGTAAACTTGTGTGTCTGTGAAGAAGAAGATTGTAGTGTGTTTAATATTTTAAGTTTGTTTTACGTTTGTAAGAGTTAATCACTCTTATAGTGGTTAACTGTGTGCTTAGGATAAATAAAGCTTAAATCATTTTTAAAGTGATGTAAGCGCTTACATCATTGTTTTTTAATTGTTGTTTGAATTATTGTAGTAGGCCATCATGAATAATGTATCATGATGTCATGTATGATGCAATAGTGCCTTTCCTTGGTCTATAAAAGGAAGGCCTCCCCTCATTTGTAATCTATCCTTGGAAAGAAATAAAATCTTCTTCTATACCAGATAAAGAAGGACCGAAGAGACTCGAGAGAGAGTTATAGAAGAACATTTTATTTCTTTCCAAGGATGGATTACAAATGAGGGGATGCCTTCTTTTTATAGACCAAGGAATGGCACTATTACATCATGCATGACATCATGATACATTTTTCATGATGACCTACTACAATAATTCAAATAATAATACAAAAACAATGACGTAAGCGCTTACATCACTTTAAGAGTGATTTAAGCTTTATTTATCCTAAGCACACAATTAACCACTATAAGAGTGATTAACTAATACAAACATAAAACACACTTAAAATATTAAACACACTAGAATCTTCTTCTTCTTCATAGACACACAAGTTTACTTCCAGCGGGAATCTAGGTGAGATGGGCCGTCTTCATACGGGTCTGTTGGACATCGTCTTCATAGAAGTCTGGTGAGTCATCATCTTTAGGAGGATCTGCTAGATCATCGTCTTCATAGGGATCTTTTCTATTTGGTAGGAGGCCTTTGGCTTAAATCATCTCACGAAATTCTTTAGGCGGAGTCTAAATGTCTACCTTGATCCAATCTTTACCTAGGTCTGGAATGGTACGAGAGGTGTCCTGGTGGCGGGGGAGGTACATTAAGCATATGCACCTTGTTGAAGAATGGGTGCTTTCCGTAGAAGCTGACTCTCGCTTCTTCCCATTCATTGGCTTGGTTGTCGTCTTCTCTATAGACTTCTTCTTCTGTCAGTAATTTTGGGGGTATGATGGCAGGTTCAAAGAAGTTTATTATCGCCATTTTCTTTCTGAGCTGTAACCATTCATCATACCTGCTTATTTTGAAGTATACGTCTGATGGGTTCACCTCATACCATGCTTGGATGAAGGTATGAGGAGCACGATATACATTTCTTTTTTAAGTGCGAACTAGGTTTGTTGAATAGGTAAAGGCAATGTTTCTTGGGAGATGATCTCATGTCTTGTACCCATTTTATTGTTAGGAGAAACCACTCTAAGAGCTTTATAGTATTTTTTCTTCTTCCAATAGTAGTCCAATTTGACTTTCTAATAGGTAGGCACTTAGTTTTGCAAAGTTGAATGTTATTGCTATTGTGCAAGTCTCTAGAAGGAACCAAAGAAAGCATAAAGTTTCTTTTTATAGTCTCTGCAAGTTTCTAATGTAGAAGACATTTAGAAACGGGTAGTTTGGGTTGAATCTGGATCCTGTTAGTATTGACCCATTTGCTTCTACGGCAATGGTGAGGAGACTTTTGTAACTCAATAAGGATTTCTCCTTAATGTTATGGGATTTAATTACCTCCATAACTTCTTCAGAGGTGTTTTTCTCCTTAAGCTCTTGGTAGAGAGAGGTTTGCTCAGAGGTGTCGAGGTACCCATTGTATCTAGTAAAGATGGACTGGTGGTTTGATGGTTGATCTTTGGGCTTGCGTTGTGCTTTAAATAGGCATCTGGCTTCGACGAGAAGCTTTAATGGATATCTTGAATAGTGAAGGATGGATTCTCCATTACTAGTATCTTGTTGTTGATTTGATTTGCCTTTGGGCCCTTTGGTCTTGCAAGGGGTTGATGGTCTTGAGACATGTTAGACTTGTGTCCACGTACTTTCCCGGATATGACCCAGCTGCATTCTTCTGCGGAATTCGTTTTTCCACTGTTGGAGGATTCTTCAAAGTGGATGATGTATCAGTATTATGGGATCCCATTTTGCAAGAGGGTGTCGTGTCAGCACTACTCTCTTTTTTGCAAGTGGGCTCTTTCTTTTATAAAGCTGACATATTCTCCCGAGTGGGTAATTTTACTGTAGGGCCCTAATCTTGATCATGGCATGTCAGTCGTTGTTGTCTAGGGACTTGTGGGACCTGCTTCTATCGTGGCATGTTTTTCTGATAGCTTTTTTTCCGACGAGGAATACTGTCGGCCATGTAGATAGCCATTGGACCGGTGTCCGAGTTAGATTGCTCATTTGAACTGTTGTCTGACCTTGGACCATAGAAGATGGAACATATTGTGTTTTCTCATGGTTCTTCATCTAGGGAGTACATTGACTCTAGGTCAGAGACGTCGACTGGCTCTATCTTGTTGATTGCTTCAACAAGGGCTTGGGACTTTCTTCTATCTTTGCAATCTCTTGCGAAGTGTCCTTGTTTGTTGCAGACATAGCAATGATCACTGCTCTAGCCTCGATTTGATTTCTTGCTCAGGAATTTCCTATTTTTCTTGGGTTTGAACCGTCTCTCGGTTCTTCTTATGGAGTTAAAAAATTTAAGTAATTTAGACCCTTTTGAGCAGCCACATGCAGACTTGTCTCTGCATCCGATCTTTAGGTGTTTGTCACTGCATGCTGAGCTTTGGCGCTTTCCAGTTTTTTCAAACTCGGCTAAGAATCTTTGTTTGTTACATAGTTTCGTTAAGGCATTCATGATCAGCTAGTGGAGACCTCCTAATGAAACATTGGCTACTGTTAGATTTGTGTTCTCTAACATTCTATATGCTTCATTTGTCAACTATTCTGGGAAGGAGTTGAGAAAAACTTGTTTGAGATTAACCTCATCGATACCATTCAGGCAGTAAAACCTTCTGACATTCGATTGTAATGTTTCTCAAGGTCTTTCTGTTTGAAAGAGCAGCATCTCATTTTTAAGAATTCATCTCTGGCTCTTATCTTGTGTTCAATAGGATTCCCAACAAATTCAAGTTGGATTTCCCTTATGAATGCTTCTGGGGCCTGGCAAGAAAGGAGTTGGAGATTTCGGTATTCTCCGAGGCTAAGATACCAATCTCTAAGTCTTTCTTGGCATCTTGCTAGGAACCTTCTGATGACCATGGCGATGTCATAGTATTAGAGTTATGCATCACACAATGCTAGCATCTCAATACTACTATCAAGCCATTTTGAAGGTGGGATGTCATCAAAGGTGAATTTGATCTTTGAGTTTGTGACTGGATGTTGTTGTTGGTTTTCACTTTGAGCCGCATGGTTTGAGGCACTGTCATCATTTTCGTTTACTTCAGAGTGAAAATCATATCTCTTAGTGCATTTTGGTTCAGTCATGAAGAGGTGCTCAAACTCTTCTGTTGGGATTGTATCTTCGTATGACCTTGGCGTGGAACCTCCTGAACATAGGTCAGACTCATTATCTGATTGTGCTGTAATGACTAGTGCTCTAGTTAGCACATTCTGGGTATTTTTTCTCATAGCACGTAAAAATGAGGAAATAGGGTTATCTTTTCCTTTTCCTATGACTTTAGAGGACCATCATCATGCTATCATCAGTTACTTTCTTGCTTGTCAATGGATCTTGTGCTTTGCTTGTAGATGGTCTCTGAGTTGAGCTGTCAGACGTCATGGAAGTTGCAGGAGATGACCTTTGTTTTCTTACTTTAATCTTTGCTTGCTCATTTGACCATAATCGTAAAGACGGTGAGTCTTCAGGAAACAATGAAATTTGTAGCGGTTGGGGGTCAAAAGCTGCTCTCATGAATTAATCTCCATGGATCATCTGCTAGTGTGGAGACTCTCTGTTTATTGTGTTTTCTTTCCAAATCTGCAAGTTGTGCTTTTAGAAACTTCATTTCAGCTTCTTTCTCAGTCTGGACAACGCTTCTTGAGCTTACTAAGCATGGGTTGTTGTAAGCTATTTGAAGTAATTCATTATGAAGACCAAGAATTTTGTTCCTGATTTCATATATGATTCCTTCAATTCTAGTCATCCTGTTGGAGAAGACTGCTTGTGACTTTAAGAGATCCTCTTGTTTTGCAATGATGGATCTAAGAGCATTGTTTTGAGCAACATCATTCTCTCTTTGCCAATTCAAAGTGGCTTCAGCAGGGGTGACTTCGTGTGGGACACCATTTGCACCTATGGTGTTTGGGTTTTAGATCTTCTAACTGTGTCTGGCCTTTTGTTGGGTATTAATGAAGGTGGATAGGGGTGGGAATTTTGTGTGGTAGTTTTGGGGTGAAAGTACTAGGGTAAGGGTGAAACATTCTTTGGGTGTTGTGGGTGGATGTTTTGGTGGTGGAAGAGGTGATGGTTTTGGTGGTTTAGGTTTGGGTTTTGAATCACCATACAGGACATAGTAGTCAAACCTTCCTGATGGTTCACCAAGAAGACCAACTGTTGGATCTCCGGCTTCATACCTCTGTCTGAGAGTAATCTGGGAACCTTTCTTCTTTTTCTGGTTGTCTTCTTCTTCATACTCGAGCCTATATGCCTCATTAAGGCAATCTTGACAATCACATACATCGAGTGGACAATGTGGTGTCTGTGCTGGAGCTTCTACCGGTTGCATCACGTGCATCGAGGAGAAAACATCTCTTTGATCTTATCTGTAAAAACTGACTTCAACATGTCCATCCTGATGCCGGACAAACTCTAGGGTTATCGTTGTCTGGACCGGTGCTTGGTGGATCTGTTCGTAATTATTTTATCCATTTTTCTAGAAGTAGCTTGGTGAGCTCTTCTCTGGATAGTTGTTTAGGAACATATGTGCAGGTTGGCGTTGTATTAGAATCGATATCTATGAGCAGCGCATCACCTGAGTTGTCTTGACCTGGAACCATAAGATCCAAGGCATGAACTTGGACTCTATTTGCCATCAGATAATGGAAAGAAGCCTAAATAGTGTTGACCTGTGGAGTACCACCGATCTGGATGTGGGCTTTTAAAGATGCTAAGAGTGAAGGGTCATTAAGGGGCATACAGAAGTTTGGGTAGAAGGTGACAAAGACCGTTCTGGCGTTCAAGGTGGTCTGTATAGTACCAATACAAGCGTGCTAATACTCGACAAATCTTGTATAGACTAAAGCAATACGAGAATATCCTTGGGCTTGGCAAGTAAGGGCTGGTAACCCTTTCCTTCCATTGAAAGTAAGGGCTAATCTAATGGCACCGAAGTGGATATGTGAATATCCTTGGGCTTGGCAGATCCTTGGAAGATCTGGGGGTAGGGATAGGGTGACTAGGTGTTCGGACGTTGTGGCATGGAGTTGGTGTGAGTTAAACTTGGAAGTTTGAACAAACACCTTGACGACTGGATTGGACGAAGAACCTATAATCTTTTTTACTTTTTTAGATAAGGAATTATGGGGTTTGGAGAAGACACTATAAGAGTTAACTACGGGCATATTAGTAATAGGGATTTGAAAATCATCGGACATATATGAGATTTCATAAAGTTGATGAATTCTAGACGAAGACGATCTTCTAAGAGAAGAACTAGAACGGGATAGCCCTTAATCGTGATTCATAACTAGGTTTAGACTCCTCTAACAATTACCGAGTTTTCCTAGCTCGTAACAAATTGAGACTTACCGCGAACCTATGTCGACTTACCACTCACACAACAAGCTATCTACGACTCTATAAGGGTTCAGTGTGTTGGACCAGTCTCTTCAAGCCTTGTAATGTTAGTGTTCTGTTGTAACCGATCAGGAACTAAGCCTGCAGACACATAGAATACTAATAAAACCTTAGAAAGAAGGAACGGGAGCGCTTATGGCTCTGATGCCAACTAAGGGGGGGTTTATGGCTGATCTATATAAGACCAATAAGAACAGGGGAGACTCTAGGTTTAGACTCAAAGTTTATAAAAGAAAAGACTAAGAAATGCACCCAAATATAAAAGGACTCTAAAGACTCAATAGAGAGTTATAGAAGATGTTATTTCTTTCCAATGATGGATTACAAATGAAGGGAGACCTTCCTTTTATAGACCAAGGAAAGGCACTATTACATCATGCATGACATCATAATGCATTATTCATGATGGCCTACTACAATAATTCAAACAGTAATACAAAAACAATGATGTAAGCGCTTACATCACTTTAAGAGTGATTTAAGCTTTATTTATCATAAGCACACAATTAACCATTATAGAGTGATTAACTAATACAAACATAAAAAAACACTTAAAATATTAAACACATTACAATCTTCTTCTTCATAGACACACAAGTTTACTTACAGCGGGAATCTGGGTAAGATGGGTCGTCTTCATACGGGTCTGCTAGATCATCGACTTCATAGGGGTCTGGTGAGTCATCATCTTTAGGAGGATCTGCCGGATCATCATCTTCATAGGGATCTTTTCCGTTTAGTAGGAGGCCTTTGGCTTTCATCATCTCACGAAATTCTTTTGGTGGAGTTCAAACGTCTACCTTGATCCAATCTTTAGTTAGGTCAGGAATGGGACGAGAGATGTGTCCTGGTGGCGGGGGAGGTACATTAAGCATGTGCACCTTGTTGAAGAATGGGTGCTTTCAGTAGAAGCTGACTCGCGCTTCTTCCCATTCATGGGCTTGCTTGTAGTCTTCTCTATAGACTTCTTCTTCTGTCAATACTTTTAGGGTATGGTGGCAGGTTCGACGAAGTTTATTATCTCTATTTTCTTTCTGAGCTGTAACCATTCATCATACCTATTTGTTTTGAAGTATACGTCTGATGGGTTCACCTCAAACCATACTTGGATAAAGGTGTGAGGAGCACGATATACGTTTTTTTTAAGTGCGAACTAGCTTTGTTGAATAGGACAATGCAGTGTTTCTTGGGAGATGATCCCATGGCTTGTAACCATTTTTGTGTTGGGAGAAACCACTCTAAGAGCTTTATTGTATTTTTTTTCTTCTTCCGATAGTAGTCCAGTCTGACTTTCTAATAGGTAGGCACTTAGTTTTGCAAAGTTGAATGCCATTACTATTGTGAAAGTCTCTAGAAGAAACCAAAGAAAGCATGAAGTTTATTTTGGTAGTCTCTGCAAGTTTCTAATGTAGAAGACATTTGAAAACGGGTAGTCTGGGCTGAATCTGGATCATGTTAGTACTGACCCATTTGCTTATAGGGCAATGGTGAGGAGACTTTCTAACTCAATAAGGATTTCTCCTTAATGATATGGGCTTTAATTACCTCCATAACTTCTTTAGGGGTGTTTTCTCCTTAAGCTCTTGGTAGAGAGGGGTTTGCTAAGAGGGTGTCGAGGTACTCATTGTATCCGGTAAAGATGGACTGGTGGTTTGATTGTTCATCTTTGGGCTTGCGTTGTGCTTTAAATAGGTGCATGGCTTCGACGAGAAACTTTGATGGATATCTTGAATAGTGAAGGATGGATTCCCATTACCAGTATCCTGTTGTTGATTTGATTTGCCTTTGGACCCTTTTGTCTTGCTAGGGGTTGATGGTCTTGAGACGTGTTAGATTTGTGTCCACGTGGGTAATTTTAAAGCTGACATATTCTCCCTAGTGGGTAATTTTACTGTAGGGCCCTAATCTTGATCATGGCATGTCAGTTGTTGTTGTCCAGGGACTTGTGGGACCTGCTTCTTTCGTGGCATGTTTTTCCGATAGCTGTTTTTCCGGCGAGGAATACTGTCGGCCATTTAGATAGTCATTGGACCGGTGTCTGGGTCAGATTGCTCTTTTGAACTGTCGTTTGAGCTTGTACCTTAGAAGATGGAACAGATTGTGTTTTCTCCTTTTTCGTCGTCTAGGGAGTACAACGACTCTAGGTCAAAGAAGTCTACCGGCTCTATCTTGTTGATTGCTTCAACAAGGGCTTGGGTCTTTCTTCTATCTTTGCAATCTCTTGCGAAGTGGCCTTGTTTGTTACAGACATTGCAATGATCATTGCTCCGGCCTCGACTTGATTTCTTCCTCAAGAATTTCCAGTTTTTCTTGGGTTTCGCAAAAGAATGCAGTCGGGTCATAACGGGGAAAAGTACGAGGACACAAATCTAACATGTCTCAAGACCATCAACGTCTTGCAAGACAAAAGGGCCTAAAGGCAAATCAAATCAACAACTGGATACTGGTAATGGAGAATCCATCCCTCACTATTCAAGGTATCCATCAAAGCTTCTCGCCGAAGCCAGATGCCTATTTAAAGCATAACGCAAGCCCAAAGATGAACCATCAAACCACCAGTCCATCTTTACTAGATACAATGAGTACCTCGACACCGTCTGAGCAAACCCCTCTCTTCTAACAGCTTAAGGAAAAAAACACCCCTTAAGAAGTTATGGAGATAATTAAAGCCCATAACATTAAGGATAAATCCTTATTGAGTTACAAAAGTCTCCTCACCATTGCCTTAGAAGGAAATGGGTCAGTACTAACAGAATCCAGATTCAGCCTAGACTACCCGTTTCTAAATGTCTTCTACATTAGAAACTTGCAGAGACTACCAAAAGAAACTTTATGCTTTCTTTGGTTCCTTCTAGAAACTTTCACAATAGCAATGGTATTCAACTCTGCAAAACTTAGTGCCTACCTATTAGAAAGTCAGACTGGACTACTATCGGAAGAAGAAAAAAATAAAATCAAGCTCTTAGAGTGGTTTCTCCCAACACAAAAATGAGTACATGCCATGGGATCATCTCCCAAGAAACACTTCCTTGTCCTATTCAACAAACCTAGTTCGCACTTAAAAAGAAATGTATATCGTGCTCCTAATACCTTCATCCAAGCATGGTATGAGGTGAACCCATCAAACGTATACTTCAAAACAAACAAGTATGATGAATGGTTACAGCTCATAAAGAAAATGCTCCCATCATTCCCCCAAAAGTACAAACAGAAGAAGAAGTTTTGTTGGGGTTATTTGAAGATGTCACTTTCCAAATATAAGCGAGTGAAGATATCGAGCATCATCACGAGCAAGCACGGGTGAAGACGTTCATTAATTGTATTTGTCTTAGAATATTTGTGTAATCGTTTCGTGCTTAAATGCGCGTTTGTGCTTAACTGCACGCTTTTAGGTTACTTTGTAAGGTGAATGGTATAGACTATAAATACCATCACCTAGGTCATTTGTTAGAGAGTTGCCTATTTTTGTTAGTCATATTCTCTTGTAACATCCTTTGATCTAATACATTTCACCTATTCTAATTATCATCATCTTCATCATACTTTGCATTGATCTTCATGAACATTCAAGCATCAATACGTGATCAGTGAGATTCCGTATCACTGATTGCAAACAACATCCCCAAACAATCTCAGATCTAGATCCAAGCTCGGTTCGTCTAGAACTATCAATTGGTATCAGAGTTGTTGGGTGATCTCTGATTGTTGTTGTTATTGATGGAATTTTAGCTACCATTAGCTTTGATTCGTGTTTGTGTAAAGAACTGCAAAGTTTGAGATCAATTGGTGAAGATTTGATTGTGTTTTTGAAGAAAAAGTTCATGTTCGTCATATTCACTGCTCAAATTTGAAATCTGGAATTTGTTGTTGATATTGAAAAATTGATGATTGAGATATGTTAGAAATCACTATCCTAAGCTTCGTTCATGATCAAACATCACTGATTTGTTGATTTCGATCCATATTTTGTCAAATTGTCTCAAAACCCACTTGTTGTGTTCTTCATCAAAAAATCCGGATCTGAGTGAGATTTAGCTTGTTTCAAGGTGTAATACTTTGAAGGATTGTTAGAAACATCATTCCTTAGCTAATACGAGTATTGAATTGAACAAAAACTACAAAAATTGAAGAATTGATCTTGTGTTCATCACAATTTTGACTTTGAAAAGTCAATCTGATATGAAGATTTGAAGAATTAATTGATATTTGCCCAGAAATCTGAAGATGAATTGAAGAATTAAGTGATTGATTGAAAGAAAATTTTTCCTAAGTGTTGATAATCTTGAAGAAATTTTCAGACGGGTGAAGAAGTTTTCAGCCGGGTAAAGAAGAAATTTCACTGTTCAGCCGGGTGAAGATACTATTCAGCTGTGTGAAGAAGAAGAAAAACATTGTTCAGCCGTGTGAACACTGTTCAGCCGGGTGAAGAAGGAAAAATTCACTGTTCAGCCGGGTGAAGAAGAAAAACACTGTTCAGCCGGGTGATTCACTGTTCAGCCGCGTGAACATTTCAGCCGGGTGAAAGCACTGTGTAGCCGGGTGAAGCACTGTTCAGCCGTCCCAAGTTGTTAACACGACCAAACAGTGACCCGTCTCAATTGTCACCCGTCTCTACTGTTCAGCCGTCCCAACAATTGTTGACCCGTCCATACAGTTACCCGTATCTACAGTAAAAAAAAATAAAAAAATAAAAAGAGTCTGGAAAATCGAAAAATTCATTTTTCCAAAATTTCAAATTAGTCATATTTAGCCACCATGACTTCCCAGAAAAATCATCAAAATGACTTTGAAAATTCAAGAAAAATGTCAACGGGCATGTTAACCGTGATCCGAGAAGAAAATAAAAGAGAAGATATCAATAAATTTATTACAGAATTCAATCATATGTTTGAAACAACATATCTTCAAGTAGCCAAAGCTTGTGATCAAAAGAGAAGAGACTTTAATGAACACACAAAACTTGCTCTTGTGAGTCAAGCAAATTCTCATGAAAATCATGATGAAGAAGAAGAGTATGATTGGAGTGAAAACAATGATGTTGTTTCCATTCAAGAGATTCGAAAGAAAGATGAAGAAATCAGCAACTTGTCTGAAACCATTACAAAGCAAGATGAGACAATTGCTCAATTGAATTCAGAAATAAAGAGACTGATGTCTGAAAAGGAAATCGAGAAAGATGAGAACAGTTCTTATGTTGAAATGCCAGTTGAAGTCAGAGAAAAGATGTGCACAAAAGAATGTTTTCAACAAGTTGAACACTACAGAATATACTCTTTCAAGATTTGTGATAAACTCAAGAAGGAAGAGCAAATGCACAAGAATCTGAAAGAACAACATGAAATATCTGATCAAAGAATCACATCTTTCGAAGAGTCACTCAAGAAAAGTGAAAGAGAAGCAATGAATGTCAAGAATGAAGCTGCAAAATCAAATGCACACTCATCCAGTATGATCAAAGATTTGAAAGAAGAGATTCTAAAGTTGAAGAAGTTGTCTGAGATGTTCAATTCAGAGAACAACATTCTGAAAAACAAACTGCAAGAAGAACAAGAGAAGCATGCAAGTCTACAAAAAGATCACCAATTGTGTGAAGATAGACTCAAATCTCTTACACAGAATGTTGATTCAATGCTTACCGAAAAGCATAATTTGAACGTTCAACTCATGGAGCTCACTGATAAACTCAACAGATCACAATCTGATCTTGTGTTTATCAAAGAAGAAGTCGAAAAAGGAAAGTCTGTTGAAAAGAAAGATGAGGGATTAGTGCCAACCGGAATTGTTGGATCACTATCTTCTCAAGAAGAAAAGACAGAAGAGTTTCAGTCAAAGAAGAAGAAGAAGAAGGTTAGAAGAAAGAAGAGCAAAGCCAAGAAGAACAAGACAAAGGCCGCTTCAACTGATTCTACACCACAAACTCCTTCTATTCCAAAGTCTCAAGATTCCGAATCCCCGAGTGATTCAAACAGTAACATCTATTGTTTAATCTGTGACTCTGAAACTCATCATATCTCAGATTGTATTTACAGTCAAGGTGTCTTTCCTTTTGGGTCAAAAGGTGACAAGTTCAAGACTCCAGCTCCTTCAAGAAAGATTCAACAAGATGCAGAGGTCAAAGCTTCTCAGAAACAACAATCTTCAACAGCAAAGACTTCTCAAAAGCAAAGAAAGAAGTCTCCCTTCAAGGCTCATCAGAAGTACTGCGAGATATGTGAAATGTACAATCACACGACAACGGAATGCTACTACAGCAAGTACTGCACCAACTGTCAGATGTACAACCACGACACAATGGAATGCTACTACAACAAGTATTGCTCTATTTGTGACATGGTCAACCACAACACATCCGAGTGCTACTACAAGCCGAGAAGGTCAGTCCAAAGAAGTTCATCATGTGCATACCCTTCCAGGTATTTTTCTAACTTTAAAAGATCTAATCATAGACATTCGTTTGATGAAAATCAACATGTCAATGATTCATGGACACCAAAGTTTGTCAAAAACAAAAAGGAAAATCATGATTTAAATGATAAAATGATTCCAATAGTGAATCAATCTTTGAATAAGAAATATAGTCAACAAAACCTGTTTTTAAAAGAAAATCATAATTTGTTTGAAAATGACTATAATTACTCTTTTGACAAACAATCCATGAAAGAAGATGAAGGTACAAATTACATTGTATCATCAAAACCACCACCTGAAGGTACTCCTTGCACATATGAGAATATCTCTTATGTTGATGAATTTGGACGACCCAAAACCGAAATGGTTTGGGTCATTACCTCTAACTGATTTGTTAGTGTGTTAGGGATAGTTATGGAGGCCGGTCAAACAAAGAAAAGAAGACTGTGGCTGATCCCTTATCATGACAAGATACCGAATCTTGTTCATGATGTCTTCGATGCAACTGACACCAAATGGAGTTGGAAACAAAAAGGAATCATTGAAGGAACTTTTAAAAACATTTTCAAAAATCAAACAATGATGGCAGTGCAAGAAACAACCGATGTTTCATTTCGTCTGTTTAGATTAAGTATATTGCATGCACTCTTCATACGTTGATAACATATCTGCCATTTTCTTTTCATTAAACTTTCAATTTTCGTAGAAATTAAAAGTTTAGGGGGAGAACTCATTATTAAAAAAAATGATAAAATCAGAAAAATCCAAAAATATGTTGAATCTACTTGCATGTACATGAGAAATGATAGTACACTAGAGTTATTCAACGCATCATTTTAAACAATAAAGACTGAAGCGTGAAAATTGATGTGCGAGACGGCTCAGACAATTATACTGAACAAGTATATTTTATGATGATTTAACTAAATTCTAATGAGTTTTTGTGGTTGAAACATCTTAGTTCATGAGAAACGTTTATACAAATCAAATAGATGTCTTGTGACGCAACATATACATCGGGTAACGATGCAATCTATTCAGTGTGATGAACCGCATCGTGAGCTTCTTTGTTGTGGTATCCACAGACCTGAAGTCTCACACGAAGTCTCTTTTGAGCTTCAAGATGCAGCAAAAGATTCCAAAATGGAACAAAAAGAGTCCCAAATGTGGACCGTCACCAAACAAATTCCAAAAAGGAATTCAGAAGATTCCCAAGGGGAACAATAGGAAATGAAAAATTCCAAAATGGAATTCAAAAGAAGTCCCAAAGTGGACCAAATCCAAATAGAACCCAAATTCCACACTGTTTATGATTGTAAGTGACCTGACGTGTTGAGTTGTTCTCAGGATATTTAGATGAAGTGTATAACTTTCTAATGTGCAAGGTATGGGTCACTCAAAACTTATTCTTAATCAACCTAATTGATCATCAAGAATAGAAAAAGTAAGTGTGTCACTTCGAGCTAATTGATTTGTTCAACAATTCATCACTCAATTACTTCACAATTCAAATGTCTATTCTCAAAAATTCAAAACATGTGTTGGATAAATTGCTGGTATGATCTCATTGCAGGTTAAAGATTCAGAATGTAAAGAGAAAATTCCAAAAATATCAAAAACATTGAAAAATTCAAAAAACACCAAAAAGATTGTCATTTTAATGTTTTTCTTTTGTGTTGGCAGTTCAACATGTGTTATTGATGTAGGAGTTGTTCATCAAGCAATATCTCATCCAGAATAGTTTCCATTGCAGAACAAGCTTCCACGCGACTTGAAGATGTTCCTGTTCAAGCCTGATTCCAGTCCAAAGATCTCCAAGTCAGATTGCTGAGTGTTAAGAATCCTCCTCTTAATATCTCATACACAGATCCCGTTAACCTCTAAAGCAAAAGTTGAGGGGGAGTATTCTAAGTCAAAGAAGTCTTCTCATTCTACTTCAACCGTTGAAGAAGATCCCGTTGCTGATATATAGATTCACCGGAATCTACTCTCTGCTAATTTCTTTCCATAGCCTCTGATGTAACTCAAAAGGGAGAGAAGGATGCAGATTGCTTGTTGAAAGACAGATTTTTGGCAGCATCATCTTAGGGGGAGTACTGTTGGGTCCTCTTAAAGATAATGCATACAAAACTTTAAGTTGCTCTCTATACTCGCCACATGAAGATTTAAGCTGATATGTCAGATTTGTAAAGTGTCATCTTAGGGGGAGTACTGTTGGGGTTATTTGAAGATGTCACTTTCCAAATATAAGCGAGTGAAGATATCGAGCATCATCACGAGCAAGCACGGGTGAAGACGTTCATTAATTGTATTTGTCTTAGAATATTTGTGTAATCGTTTCGTGCTTAAATGCGCGTTTGTGCTTAACTGCACGCTTTTAGGTTACTTTGTAAGGTGAATGGTATAGACTATAAATACCATCACCTAGGTCATTTGTTAGAGAGTTGCCTATTCTTGTTAGTCATATTCTCTTGTAACATCCTTTGATTTAATACATTTCACCTATTCTAATTATCATCATCTTCATCATACTTTGCATTGATCTTCATGAACATTCAAGCATCAATACGTGATCAGTGAGATTCCGCATCACTGATTGCAAACAACATCCCCAAACAATCTCAGATCTAGATCCAAGCTCGGTTCGTCTAGAACTATCAAGTTTATAGAGTAGACGACAAGCAAGCCAATGAATGGGAAGAAGCAAGAGTCAGCTTCTACGGAAAGCACCCATTCTTCAACAAGGTGCATATGCTTAATGTACCTTCCCCGCCACCAGGACACATCTCTCGTCCCATTCCATACCTAGCTAAAGAATGGATCAAGGTAGACGTTTGGACTACGCCAAAAGAATTTTTTTTAGATGATGAAAGCCAAGGCCTCCTACCAAACGGAAAAGATCCCTATGAAGACGATTATCCATCAGATCCTCCTAAAGATGATGACTCACCAGACCCCTATGAAGACGATGATCCAGCAGACCCGTATGAAGATGACCCATCGCACCCAGATTCCCGCTGGAAGTAAACTTGTGTGTCTATGAAGAAGAAGATTCTAGTGTGTTTTATGTGTGTACTAGTTAATCACTCTTATAGTGGTTAATTGTGTGCTTATGATGAATAAAAGCATAAATCACTCTTAAAGTGATGTAAGCGCTTACGTCATTGTTTTTGTATTATTGTTTGAATTATTGTAGTATGTCATCGTGAATAATGTATCATGATGTCATGCATGATGTAATAGTGCTTTTCCTTGGTCTATAAAAGGTTGGCCTTCCCTCATTTGTAATCCATCCTTGGAAAGAAATAAAATCTTTTTTCTATAACTCTCTCTCGAGTCTATCCAGTCCTTCTTTTATATTTTGAGTTTTTTGAGTCTTTCTTAGTCTTTTCTTTTGTAACCTTTTAGTCTAATCTTATAGTCTCCCCTTCTTTTATATTTTGAGTCTTTTGAGTCTTTCTTAGTCTTTTCTTTTATAACCTTTGAGTCTAATCCTAGAGTCTCCCCTTGTTCTTACTGGTCTTATATAGATCAGCCATAAACCCTGCATCATATTAGTAACCAGACCCAACCCTACATTTGATCATGAAATATTAATTATTTCTACTAAGCACAACCATTTGATCAAGAAGTATACTAATTTAGTAATAAACATATACTATTTGTTACCGATCCATTACAGATTCACGAGGAGCGTGCATGAAGAGACAAACATGTTGCACCGCATAGATGATATCTGGTCTAGTGAACATGAGATGTTGCATTGCACCGTATGGTAAAAGTGCACCATCTGTTGCACTAAGTTTAGATGCAATGTCGAATGGAGTTGCGTACGGTTTGCAATCAGTCATGCTGGCACGTTGTAAGATATCCCTAGCATAAATGTTTGTGTTAAAAACAAACCTTTGTCACTGCAGGTGGCGGTGACTAAAAAATGATGTAACTAACCCAAATTTGTCATGGCCAATACCCGTGAAAGGGTGCTAATAATGTTGTTCAATAAACTAACACTAGAAGCCCTGAGATCTATATCATCAACATAAAGGAGCAAGTAAGCACGTTGAATGCCAGTGTTGTAGATGAATAACGAGTTATCTGATGTACTCTTTCAAAACTCGTGCGAATACATGTTATTATAAAACCGAGTATACTATGCCCTTGGCACCTGCTTCAAACCATAAAGAGACTTTTTCAAACGGTAGACATGGGATGGATGCTGTGGGTAAACAAATCCGAGTGGTTGATGCATAAAAACCGTTTCATTGAGATCCCCATGCAAAAACACATTTTTGACATCTAACTAGTGAATGGGCCATGATTGGGATATTGCCAGACATAAAACGATGCGGATGGTGGCTAGTTTAACAACAAGACTAAAAGTTTCACCAAAATATATTCCCACCGTTTGGGACTTACCATTCATTACCAACCTCACTTTGTAATGTTCTAGTGACCCATATGACTTGAATTTATGTTTAAATAACCACACACACATGATTACTGGGTGGTTATTCGGCCGAGGCACTAACTCCCACTATCATTAGTTTGGAAAGCTCTAAATTCATTATTAATGGCAACAAACCAATTAGGATCCGACTGACATTGTTATAATTTTTGGGTACTGGAGAGATGTGAATGGATGTATGTAAGTTTATGTGAGTTACAGGTTTAGATATACCGAAGCAGGCTCTAGTTATCATAGGATAATGTGGTTGAGGTGATTTGGGTGGAACAGATTGAGGTGGTGGTGGTGGTGGAGCAATAGGTGCGTTGGTGTTCATTGAGGTGATTGGACTTGGGGTGAAGGTGGTTCGTGATGTGGTGATGGGGAAGTTGTTAGGCCGTGAGTTGGAGGTGAGGTAGTTGTTAGGATGTAGTATTTGGTAAAGGGGTGGGTGGGCTGGTGGATGAATAAGGGGTGTGTGCCGGGTAAGTTGGATGATGAGCATGTGACTGGAATGTTGGTAGTGGATAGGTGTGGTAAAGGGGTGTTTCATCAAGGAAGTTGTATGATTCAAAAGGTGTAGGATTGTTAAATGGAATCCAAGTTTCGTTAAAAAACCATGTGGCGGGAGATTGAAACTGTATCGGTGCTTTGGTCGTAACACCGCTAACTACGATGATCAGGTGGATAGCCGATGAAAATAAATTGATGTGACCGAGGGTAGCATGCACACTCGAAAACACGAAGGTGATCATTAGACGGGTGTCTTTGATACAGAGCGAAATAGGGAGTGGAGAGATTGAGAAGTTTTGTAGGTAAAATATTATATAGATATGTGACCGTATGAAGAGCATCAACACAAAACGTAGGTGGAAGGTGTGTATGAGATAGAAGTGTGTGAGTGATGTCGTTAAGACAACGGAATATCCGTTCCGCCCTACCATTTTGTTGAGACGTTTGAGGACACGAAAAGCGAAAGACAAAGCCTTGTTTAGAGGAGAAATTTGTAAACTCATGATTGTCAAATTCTCCTCACATGTCACATTGAAATAATGTTTTGATTTTTCAATTAAATTGAGTGAACATATATTGGTGAAATTTAACAAAATTAGGAAAAGCTTTAGATTTAAATTTGAGTGGATAGATCCATACAAAAGTTAGTGAAGTTGTCTTAGAACCATATAATACTTAAAATATGTTTTACTTGGAATTAGAGACCTCCATGAATCACAATGAATTATATCAGATGACATAAAAGTAACCAAAGTAGAATAATAAAAAGGTTGTCTTTTATTCTTAACAACCTGACACGAATGAAAAAGCTGTGAAATTTAAGCCTTATTACAAGGAATAAAAAAACCAGAACATAACAATTGAAAATAGATTCTTTCGGATGACCTAAACGGTTGCGCCATTGATTATTTGAAGAAGCGACAAAAGCTGAAGAGACTGGTGCGGCTGTGAAGGGATAGAGCTTTCCCGAGCTATTGTGGCGAGAAATAAGAGCTCTAATTTTGAGATTCTTCACTAGAAAAACCGAAGGGGTCGAAAACAACAATGATTTGATTATCAATTGTGAGTTCTCAAACGGATAACCAGGGCTGACATATCATGTCAGACATGACACGTAAGACACGAACACGATAAGCCTAAACACGAACACGACACGATAACTTATTGTGTCATTTTTTTCCAAATACGAACATGATAAAAAGCAGGTCACACGATAAGAACACGATAAGAACACGATAAGACACGATAAGAACCCACTTTTTAAATAAAATGAAATTTCTATAAAATAATTCATTAGTCTTAAACCATAACATTAACAACCCAAATTCAGAAGTTTATAACAACCAAAGTTCTTAAGAGACAAAACAACCAAAGTCCAAATTCTATGGTATGCTTTTCTAGGTCAGAGGACTCAGAATCCATCTACAACAAATGAAAATACACAAGAAAACTCAGATACATTACAATAGAACAAGAATTTCATATTGGAAAGGAGACTTACGTCGAATTGGAATTGTAGAGGTGCAGAAGAGACAAACGCATACGAGCTTGTAGGTGGTGGACGTGGTCAGCGAACGGCGGAGGTGGTGGTTGACGAACAGCGGTGGCGATGTTTGATGACGGCGGAGGCGGTTTAAGTTTAGGGTTTGTATTTTGAAACTTGAAGGAATGGATGCGAAACTGCGATATGTGAATTGTAATTGAATAGGTTTAGGGTATTAGATATTTTGTACATAATAATAATAATATAATATATAATTATATTTTTAATAATATAAATATATTAATATGTGACCCATCGTGTAAACAGGTCTTGACCTGTTACTACACGAAAATTAACAGGTCTTTACCGTGTTAACCTGTTAATGACACGGGATCTGTTAAGGTCAAACACGAAACCTGTTAATTCCGTGTCGTGTCGTGTTATCGTGTCCGTGTCAAAAATTGCCAGCCCTACGGATAACGAGCTTTTAATAATATCTAGTGTAAGGAAAATGTTTTTAAGATCGTATGTACGGGTGAGTGTTTTCTGGGTATTGTGACCGAATCCATGTATTGTTATAGAATGACCATTTCCAACAAAAATAGAATTTACCAGACTAGATGCCAATGGTGTTGAAATTTTACCTAAATTTCACCTGCTGCATAGCTTGAGCGAAGTTATTCCGGCTGTAATCTGCGTAGCCTTGAAAAATGTAAATGTTCTCCCCGACTCCCCTCGTTGGCCTGCCATTTGGGCCATGTGTGTAACCGTCTGGGCCTTGAAAACCATAATTGGCCGTGTAATTATTTGGCCTGCATTGTCACCGCGGTTAGCCCACTGGGTATTTGGGCCATGCATAGATGTGTTGTGATTGATGATCGGATAAGGTGAAGGGGGGTACCGATTCATTTCCACACATGGTTATTGCTGCTCCATGCCTCCATCTCCATCCACAAACATTATTTTGGTCACTTCTCCATTCATTAACATTATTATTCCACTTGCTTTGATTTGGGTTGTTGCTCCATCCATTGTTATTGTTGCGACCACTGCCACGAGCTTGATTTCCACGACCATTACCCCTACCACGAGCTTGGTAATTATAGTCAACCATTATTTCCGATCGAAACCGGAAAAAGGAGGCTAGGGACGGCAATATTTTTTGTGTGTGTTTCAGCGTTTTTGGAATTTTTGTGTTTTATGCTCTAATACACTCCCTATATAAAACATATATAAGACCTAGCTAGTTTTCTCTCTTATGCATGGCTCAAACTCGCTTAACAAAATTAACTTCAACAATACTTAACTCGATCACAATTCTTTCCCTACATCACTAATCATCTAATTCTATTCCCTATGTTATATTACATTTTAGAAAGAAAAAAATTAATACAAAACATCAAATCACATGACTCATTGATAAGATCTTAAATCTATTTATATACATCACACCGACACACAAGTATTATAGCTTCCATGATGAATATACCGTGCCACTAAGTCACAAAAGCAATTAAGATGTACACATCTTTGCAGCATGTGGCAACTTTATCATATCCATATTTCTGATCTGTAAAGCTAATAATAATAATAATAATAATAATAATAATAATAATAATAATAATAATAATAATAATAATAATAATAATAATAATAATAATAATAATAATAATAATAATAATAATAATAATAATATAATAATAATAATAATAATAATATATAATTAACCAGCTCAATCACCAACACATACTAATTAACTAAATAAATAAATTCACTAAACCACACATCACTAGCTAATTGCAATAACCCAAATATATAGTAGCAGATTAAATTCAAAACTTTTTTTTAAATAAAATTGTATTATAAATCACAGTTAATAAAAACTTAACACATAATTAAACGGTTAAAATCTTGCAAGAATTTACAGATAACTCCACTAACTTTCACATCATCATCATCATCATCATGATCATTATAAATTGATACCTGATATGCAATCACGAATTTGTCATCAAATAATTCACCAATTCCAAATCTTGTGATCGGATTGTGTAGATCTGTGAACTCTAACGCTTTATTCTTCTCTTCAAATCCAAAAAGAACTCAAAAAAACAAAAGAAAAACAAAGTTGATTAACAACAGGGAAATGAATCCACGGCGGCAGACGGCGGCGGACGGCGCCGGCGGAGGTGGACTGTAGTAATAGTAAGGGAAGTAAGGCATGATGGGGTTGGGTGGTTGTGGGGTAGGGTAGTTGTGGTTTGACGGTGGTGCCGGTGGTGGGTAGGTGTAATAACGGCCGGTTGATGATGGTTGATTGTAGTAGCCGCCAGTGCCGGTGCCGCCGGAGGTGGGCGGAGACGGCGGTGGAGGGCAGATGGGTGTGGTGGGTTTGGGTGGCGGAGGTGATGGTGGTGGTGGTGGTGGAGTAATGGTGGGTTGGTTGCATGGGTTATCACAAGCGGCACACATTGTGCATTCAATTTGGTATTTGGAACCAACCCATGAGTTTGAGTTTGATGCAAGTGAGTATTGAGATGCAATGAGGATGAAGATGAAAAGTTTAGCTTTTTGGTTTTTGACCATCATGGTGTAAAAAGATAACACGAAAACAAGTGTGTTGTGTAAGCCCCAGGTTCTTATTATTGATGTTTAATACGGAGTAATATTTCTATAAAGGTTACCGAGCGATGATTTAAAATATTGATAATTTGGGTTTGAAATTATGTACATATGTCGTAAGTCAACATAATTTAACGGTAATATGAATATAATTTTTTTTGAACAGCGACTTTCACGAATTGTAATGTACATAACACCCTGTCACATAGGGGTTCTTAAATCAAGTTAAGGCAATCACATATGTTGTCTTAACCGGACCTGTGTGGTCCATCTAATTTGACAGGGCGCTCACAGGGAAAACTCCACAAAGGCCGGCGTAGCAACCGTTATTGAGGATCGAACCCTCACCCGTGGGTAAAATCTGTTTGTCTCACCAGCATTAATTGTATAATTGACTGATATCACTAGTAAATGAGATACTGACTATTTTACCACTCCACCTAAATTCGTTTGATTAATATAAATATAACTGTGGGGGTTCAAAGAGCTTATGAATATAATTGTTTATTTTTGTACAAATTTCATTTGAAAAAGTCATATACATACTTTTAACGAGACGTTAGTCGTTAATAGTTAATTTCACAAATTTAGTATTAAACATTATTATTATCTGGATTTAAACTCTAAGATCAAAATTTTTCACATGTATCTTACCACTAATTTAGAGACGGAGCTATGAAAAACCTAGAGGTATTCAGGGATATCGCTCTACTTTCGTTACAAAGTGTAATTTTCACCGTTTTAAATATCAGGATACCATTTTTTTATTGTTTTAAACATCAGAATATCCCTGAATAAAAATTCTGATACCCTTAAGAGAAAATTTTCTTATAAAATATCTCTGATATTTGGTTCTGGATCCACCACTACCACTAAACCAAAAAATTATTAACAATTAGTTCTATTTGATTAAAAAGAGGCTAAACAAAATAACCTTTGTTCTATCAACATTTTCTTCTTCTTTAAGGAAAAGAAAAAAGTAACTAGATGTTTGCAATTGTTTAATGTAAAGTATAGTTGTGTTTTTATTTTTTTTATATCATACCACGTCTTATGTGAAATTTAAGTTATATGCAAAATGAAAAAAGATTCATGCAAGAAATATTAGTGAAAATACAAATCTCTAGAAGTATCAATATATGTTTGCAACACCATAGTCGTGTTTTTATTTTTTTATATAATACCACGTCTTTAGTGAAATTAAAGTTATATGCAAAATAAAATAAGATTGATGAAAGAAAAATTAGTGGAAATACAATCTCTAGACGAAAAAGTGTTGTTTGGCTTGGATTGGACCCACCGCTTCAACTAGTCGGATCGGGATTTGAAGTGAGGAAGGCTTCGATCCATACTAGTTTGCTTTATAATAAGAAGAGCGGTTGTTTTGAACCAATTTTATGGTTGGACCGGTAAACTAGGCAGTTGAACCATTGAATTGGGAGGTCTATCCGGGGTTCGGTAAAATGATTGTTTACATGTTATTAATAGTTTGAAAATGCGTTGTAAACTCATCCGGATCTTAAATTTGGTCCACCGATCTGACTAGTAAACTAGTAAGATGTGTGGTTTAATGCCCCATCCGGTTTGTAAAAGATTAGTAACATCAAGAGGAATCGTGTGACCACATTTTGACTTCATTTCGCTTCATAAACTATATATGGTCCCGTAATCGGTAAAAACCACTATGATTTATGCTTTCTCCTTTAATGATTTAATGAACATTCTTGATCGAACTACAAAAGATAAAGCAAAAAAGAAGATGATTCAAGCAATTATTTACACGACGATTTGGTGTGTTTGTGTTATGTGTCATGACCTCAATCATGTTTATTTGCATGTTTTTCAATTCATTATTTTAATTTAATTTATTTTTCTTTTATTTAGTAATAGTGAGCAGTGGTTAAGTTAGTGGGTAGTTATTTACATTTCTTCTAAGGTTATAAATTGCCAAGTATGCTAAGTATTTTAGGCATGAATGAAAGTTATGAAGTTAGTCTAAAATTTTCTTTATTTCCTAATCTGGTTTCCGTCTCTTTTCTTTGTGAATTTACAAGAACCACATAAGTGGTATCAGAGCAGTTGTGATCCACCGTGAACCATGGTCGCTCAAACTCTATCCGAAACCGAGTTCTATCAATGGATGAATGAGTCTTTTGCAAGAGTTGAGTCCCAATTACAAACCATCTTCAATGAACTTCGATTGATCCGAACCACACGGGAAGCCCTTCAACCCCAAATTTCACCACCGCCACCAACAACTACAACCAAACCATCACCATCAACCGTTGCACTCACACTACCATCTCCACCAACTCTAAAACTCTTAAAACCCACATCAATTGATTTGGCAACCAAACCAACACCCAATTCTGCCACCACACGCCATGTCCCGAATCTGAACCCAAAATTTATTATAAATGCTTCTAGTTTGATCAAGAGAGCTTCAGATGTAGATAAACATAATGTTATCATTTTCACCTTGATGGCCATGAGGATTCTGAGAACATATTCGTTAATTATTTTGTTCACGAGTTCCAAATGGTGACCTTCCTAGAATCCATTGAGATAAAAACAGCTAGGACAATGATTAAAGGGGTAGCTGGGAAGCCCGAATGGCGTGACGTTTTGCTATGACTTCTCCCAACACTACAAGAAGAGGTGAGTGGCGTCAGCCATGACTTATAATCCAGCATCTTCCAATTGCATCCTTGAGGACAAGAATGGTTCGAGCGGGATGGAATGTTATGTGCCATGACCTCAATTATGTTTATTTGCATGTTTTTTAATTAATTATTTTCATTTAATTTATTTTCTTTTTATTTAGTAATAGTGAGTAGTGGTTAAGTTAGTGGGTAGTTATTTACATTTCTTTTAAAGGTTATAAATTGCTAAGTATGCTAATTATTTTCATTTAATCTATTTTCTAATCTGATTTCCTTCTCTTTTATTAGTAAATTTACAAGAATCACATCAGTTTGGCTGCAAAGAAATGAGACGTTCTTCAAGGGTCCTAATCCTATTTATAAATCAATCGTATTTATGAATAAAAATAGATCAAAAAATCATAATTTTGATTGGGCCAATTCGTGTGCTTTTAATTTCTTTTATAGTTTTTTTTTCTAATTTTATTTATAGATGGGTCTAGTTGATTGCTTGTTTGTTTAATGTTATACTTTTTTGGCAAATTGGCCTAAAATAATCCCAACTAACACCTATTGGCCGAAAATAATCCCAACTCAGTTTATTCCCTCCAGTGGTTCCAAATCCAACTTTTTTGGCCTACAGTGGTCCGCCGTTAAGTACACTTAACGGCCGTTAACTTTTTTTCTATTTTTTTCGTATGTCAAACCAATATTTTAGAGATTTTGATCGGGAGGAGAATACGAGTCAGTTGATGTAAACCTTACTTCCAATTTTTGCTCCAAATGGTTTAATTTTGATATCCGGTTAAAGCACCGTTAGGTTTTAAACACCCGATTGAAGACCGTTTTGTCGTTTGGAACACCAGTTCGAAGTAAGGTTTATATCAACTGAATCGTATACCTCTCCCGATCAATATCCATAAAACCTTGTTTTGAAATTCGAAAAAAATCAAAAAAAAGTTAACGGCCGTTAAGTGCACTTAACGGCGGACCATTGGAGGCCAAAAAAGTTGGATTTGGGACCACTGGAGGGAATAAACTGAGTTGGGATTATTATCGGCCAATAGGTGTTAGTTGGGATTATTTTTAGCCAATTTGCCTACTTTTTTTAACGGTCAATGTATACTTAATGGCTGTAAATTTTTTTTTAAAAAGGTAAAAACTAAAACGGTGACAAGAAGGCGTGTAGAATGTATTCACGTTGCCACGTTGGACTTCCACAATGATATAGACAATGACACGTGGTCATTTAATTCGGTGGCTTTGGCAATGTTGGATCGGAGCGTCAGTGCTTTAATTCATTTTGCGCTTCAAAGTTCAAATAACTAACATAAAATAATATGTTTTATCGGTTAATAATAAATCTTCGTTGACATTGAATTTTTACTAAAATGTTTAATTAAAATTGTATAACAAAATAACAAACCACTCAACATCAATTAGTAAACAAGCGTTGATGAACGAAAACAGGGTATACAAAATTACATTTTGAATAATATTTACAATGCACCACGACACAATCCTTTCTTTAACAGTTTGAAGATGGCATTTTAATATGAGTAAACACTTCCTCGTTAAAGGATATGTCATGGGTTCGAATCTAAAAAAGTTTGACCCTGGCCAGCGTATGCTTGTTGAATTAAAGGCATACCGCACACTACTTCAAATAAAAAGATATTGGTTTAATTTTAAAACCTCGTCAGAAGACGTTTTACAAAAGCATTATTAAAAAGAAAGTATGAAATAATAGAAGCTATGTTAGGTCTCTGTGTTGATGGTTGCTCGTGCTAAAAATCCGGCACATTCCGTTTTGTTTCCCATCCTAGTCTTTCGCAACACTTCAGGTTTACTTCTTTTGTTAGGTCTTGACTTTTTCGCTATGATCTTCAAAGTCTAAAAAGTCTTTATTAGTGATGTTAGGAGGCCATTCCATTTGTGCTTTCAGCAAGTAGACGACGCGAATCTATTTCTATGTTTCAAGCAAATACCAATTGCTTGGATGCGTTTGAAGCCTCGAGAAGACTTGCAGAAAAAAAGCTTTCTAGGTTTGTCTTCTGTCTCCGTAACCAATGGTCCAATTATTAATGGGGCGAACGACGGGGATTGAACCCGCGCGTTGTGGATTCACCGATTGATAGGGAGTTAACTATGGATGCGGGCTTCCTCTTGTAACAAGTGGATCGCCGGGTACGATGCTTGTCAGTCTCTTAGGCCTTCACCTTTGAAGGATCAGTAGCGGGTTGTACATGCAACACACCGATCGTGGGACATAAAGACCCTGTTAGGGTATGTTACATCAAGGAGGGATCCAAAGGTTAAGGAACGGGTTTACGGAAACCTACCACGTTTCAAAATTTTAACATAAGATATATAGAAAATGTCTAAGTGAATCCATGTAAAATTTTAAAGTTAACACATATAGGTAATTTGGAGTGAATTTAAGTAATAAAATTCTCATATATGAGTTAAAATTAAATAAATTTTGTTTATAAAGGTCATAAGTTTGATTGTCCATAAATGCATTTCATAAGAATTATTTTTTTAATAAAATTTTAAACTCTTTAAGGCTTTAAATCTTAAAACTCTTTTTCGTATCATTTTAAATTTTAAAATGTAAAATTAACCTGTTGTATCACATTGTTATTATGTGATGAATTTAACTTAGTAACCCAATCTAAACCATTAAACTGACCCTGATGCTTTTATGTCTGGTTTATTAAAACTAAACACCTAAAAATAATAAACCAACTGATAAAAAATTTTGAATCGAACGCTCATACATACCGATCTCGTTAAATAAATAAAATATGAGTAAAGGGTAGGGATGGCAATAAAACCCGAGCCCGATGGGAAAAACCGAAACCCGAAGTATTCGGGCCGGGTAATGGCCCGGATTTTCGGGTATGGGACCGGGTATGGGATTTGTTTTTTAAAAAAATCCGGGTTCGGGTACGGGTATAGGATTATATGAACCCGGCCCATGTACCCGGCCTGAAGATATATATATATATATATATATATATATATATATTTGTTTTCCTTATATATAATCACTAATCTTCTTTGGTTTTAGCTTTTAAATGAAGTAGTATTTTTTAATATGTTTTATATTAGATGAACTAGTTTTTTTGAATAAGTTTTATATTCTATGAAAGCAAGTTAGTATCTTTGTTTTGGGTATTTTTTTATGGATCTTTTTTTATGAACTAGTATAAGCTTTTTGAAAGATGAACTACTTACTCATTTTGATATTGTTTAAAAAATGAATAATCTTTTGATATTTACCGCTATTGCTTCTTTTAAATTCATATATAATGAGAATTTATTTATTTGGATTTGATACATTTTACTATGTATGTATGTATCATTTTTATATTGGGGAAGTAATTGACGGGTATACCCGATACCCGACGGGTAATTACCCGATTGAAACCCGATGAGTATTGGGCCGGGTATGAGACTAGGTTTTACATTCGGGTACGGATCTGAGATTACTAATACCCGTTCCATACCCGGCCCATTGCCATCCCTAGTAAAGGAATAGAAAGGGGGATTAAGGGGCTGTTTGGCAAAATCTGAATCATTAAGTGCTGAATGGTTAAGAGGTCTGAACCATTAAGAGGTTCCATCAATGAGAAAGATGTTGGGGTAGAACTTCAGATGAGTATAAAGTTAGCATATGTCCCATTCAGTTCCATTCAGCATCTCTCAGTCTCTTACCATTCAGCACTTAACTGAACCATTCAGAGACTCTTTTTTTCTGAAACAAACGCTCTGAATGCTGAATGCTGAATGGTTAAGCACTGAACTGAACCATTAAGAGGTAAACAAACAGCCCCTAAGATGGGAAGGACCGACCACTTAATAAAGATTACTTTTCTTTCCAGGCTGTTTTCGTGAACCCACAACCACACAATTGTTTTTTACACAAATAATCCTTTTACTTTTGGTCGGATTCACATTTTCCCCATTTTAATTCACACTATCAACAGTCAACAGTCAACACCATGTTTCAGGACTCGTAGTCACACATTTACATAACGTGTCATATGTGTATTTGTCATATTTTTAAGTTTGACTTTTTGACTTTGATATATATTTAGTCATAACTTTAAATATTTACATTGTAAATAAATCCTTTTTTATCAACGTGTAGTAAGTCGTAAACACGAAACCTCGCCACTTCTGTCGCCGTAACACAATTACGTGTCTAAATTGAAACGTGACAATTAAGACAGACGATGCGATAAACCGGTTACGTAACTAGTTAAACTTAAACTAACTATTGTATTTGCCAATAGAATTTTGGCTTCCGATGTGAATGTTTCCAAAAAGCATATAAAATTTGCAACAAAGTGACATGTAGGAGTGTAAATGAGTCAACCCGGCTCGCAAGCTACTCGAGATCGACTCGATAAAAAGCTCATTCGAGTCGAGCCTTAACGAGCTCGAGCCCGAGTTCGAGCCTAGAATAATGATCGATTTGTTATGGAGCTCGAGCTCGAGCTTTGCATACAAAACTCGAGTAGGCTCGCGAGCCATATCGAGCCTAGTAGAAATTTATTTTTTATTTAAAATATTTAATAATTATTTCACATTTACTAAAAATAACATAATAGGTCTTTATTATCGAGCTCATTGTCGAGCTTTTTATCGAGCTCGAGCCAAACATTGGTTTGTTTAATGTTTTGTTTAATACAAAACGAGCCTTTTCGAGCCGAGCTCGAGCTTTTTTCCCCTTTCACGAGTCGAGCTCGAGCTTAAAATTTAGGCTCGAATCGAGCTCGAGCTCGAGCTTCAGAAAATTTAAACGAGCCAGGCTCGATAAGTGTCAAGCTCGGGCTCGACTCAGCTCGTTTACACCCCTAGTGACATGTAAGCGAGCAATAAGCTGGATCGTAACAACCTTTTAAATAACAAAACCTAACTTAATAAAAACTAAGTCTTGAACGTTAGGAGTTGTTGGTCCATAATGATCGTGATTTCAGTGCTTTGTTGACTTGTTTAACCAAAATATGTCAAATACTTGTAGAACAAAGTGTAAAAGTCCAAATGACCAAATAACAAGATCTAACACAGATTTGAGGTATATAAGCTACAATGATGAAAGATATATGCTCCTAGCACCTCAATAGAACGATTACACAACACAAGATAGTGAGAATTAGTCTGAGTAAAAGATGTGCAAAAGTTACATTGATGTGAAGATAAGGTTACAATATATAGTGATGTTAGGTTCGCTGATAGATTCGCTCTAGCGAATCTATCCAGCGAACCAACACAGGTTCGCTGGGCACATAGGTTCGCCCAGTCGATACCTAATACAAAAGACAAGTTGGCCTGCGGGCGAATCAATAGATTCGCCCGTAGGTTCGCTAGTACAAATAACATAACAAGTTAATCTATTACATACAAAAGTAACACCGACAAGCCGGTGGGTCCAACCTATACATAGTGACTATCAATACTCCCCCTAGGTTGGACCTCACCTGGGGAAGTCTTCTGATTAGCTCCGTCTTCATTGGCTTCAAAGATGTTCAATAAAAGCTCCTGCCCTCTCTTTGATCCCGGCCATTGGGTTTGTATAATCTTCAGTTCCGGCCTCATCTTCACTTAGATTTAACATTGAATCCACAAACTCTGTATCAGCGACCTCTGTATCAGGCTCAAGTTGTGCTGTCGATTCCGCCTGTTTTTCTGCAGTTGGCTCCTCGCATTCAACCTCCAAGTCAATCACTTCACTTGGTTTCTCAAACCTCTGCTCAATTGATCGATCAAGTTGTCTTGTCAAGTCATCCATTTCCAGCTTCAGATCATCAGTCCTCCTCAACCTCTCATTTACCTCCTTCAGCTCAGCACGAATTCCCCGGGCTTTATTAGCGACCTTCACGAACAGGTTCGCTTCAGCTGCTGTGTCATCTCCAGCCCCGTGCTTAATTCTGTTCTCACACAAAACCTTCAAGTCCTCATCACAAAAGGAGAAGACCTCCATCGGATCAAATAGTCGTATTTCTGGACGGTCATCTCCACTCAGTCTGATGATTGCCTCCCCAGTGCTATTGTCGTAAAACCATTTGCTGAAATCCTGCAATCTGGGTGGCTGAGTTTCTGGGACTCTGACCCTGGTCATGACCTTTGGAGCAGCAATCTTCAAAACGATTTTCCCTTTCCATGACACCCAGTGTTTGTCCTTCTTCTGTCTCATCCTCTTTGGCTTTTGATAACCAAACTCAACAAAATCTGACTTGGCAGCTTCTCTGATCGCAGCCTCAAATGCGCACGCCCTCCCGCTATCTTCCTTTCCCAGTAGAGGTAGCTCTGCCAGTCTCCTCAAATCCCATCGAGGAAAGGTGGCGAAGTGCTTTCGATTCTTCACATACGTAATGTCACCACCCCTCCTTTTGATCATGTACGCCTCCACCAAACAGTTGTATTTCCATGCAATGATCTGTCTATCTTGCTGTTTGGTGGTGGGTTCGTCTAGATGTTGAAATATCGGTACCTCAGGCACCACTGCTTCCTCTTTCCTGAACCATTCGGATTTGTCTAATTCAGCATGCTCGAACTGATAGCTCATTCCCTTTTCCTCCACTTTATATATCTCCGGCTCCTCATCCAAGTCTTCTTCACTGTTAGCATCAATATCAGTATCAGGTTCATCCACCAAAGTATAATCTACACCAGATCCACCAACAACTTCCTCTCCCTCAAACACATCCAAGTTGATCCCCATCTCTTCATCGAACTCTTCCTCTACGGCCTTTCCTTTTCCCTTATTATCAAAATCAATGTCCATTAACGGATATTTTGTAATATCCGTCAAGGAGTTCAGTTCGGCCTCAGTCATAGCTGGTTCAGTTCCAGCATTCTCCTTCAAATCATTCAGCTCTTTGAAGATTCTTACAATCAAACATTGCTGGTCTTTCATCATCCTACCCATCTCATATATCACGGTCGATTTCTCTGCGTCCTGTTTCTCCAGTTCTTCATGTCTACTTTTTAGATCAACCAGCTCAGCCTTTAAGCTTTCAATCTCAACCCTCAACTCATTACCGGACCCAGCAGATGTACCCGATGTACCCCCAGTATCATGCCTAGCCTTCTTTGAACCTTCAGGTTGAGTATCAGACCTTCTCTTCGTCCTCAGTTCTCTGCCCGCATCAATCTCGGCCTGGATCTCATCCACCTCTCTATCAAATGAATAATTTTTATCCTTTGCATATGCCTTTCTTTTTCTAATCTTCTTCTCAATCACTTCTATATTCTCACTTCCCCGTTTTCTCTCCGACTCTATCAACCTCTGAATTTGCACCCATCTTTCAGCCGGGTACATGTTCTCCCACAAAAACGACGTTCTACCAACACAGTCCGCCCGCACAGATTTACAGTCCTTGAAGATTCTTGGATGCATATCCCAGATTTCCAATTCTGCACCTTCAACAGGCAGATTTGGCAACATATCATTCAGAATCATCTGAATGAATCTGGGATACATTAGCCATTTTGCCCCCTTGCTGGCATGGATGTTCTCGAGCATGTAATTGTAAATCAACTTCGCCAGATTAGCTTTTTGCCCTCGGCAAAACAGCATCATCGCTCGAGCCCAGTCCAAGTTCAATCCGTCCGTACCCCCTTTTCGGTGATCCAGGCACATAATGAACACATGCGCTATATACCTCCACTCCTGGATCAGGTACGACTTCACAAACTCCATTTTCTTTTCACCTGGCATCGGACCCTCATACCCAGCGTTCCGAAATGCCCCGTAAACTTCTTCAGCTGTCATATGGACCTCCTCACCCACGTCATCTTCTAGCCTCAAAATTCTAGCCAGATCGGCTTCAGTAAATGCCAAGTCGTGGCCACAGACATTGGCACATATTCGTGACGGCTGCACCGACACATTCATGACCGCAGTTCGCCAGAAATCCCGAACGTGCGTCTCGTATATGGTGGGTGAGTGAGAGATGGCATGATGAATGTGTGACGACTTCAGCCATATGATTGCATCTCTATAGCTGCTGGCCTTTTCGAAGTTTTCGTCGAGTAAAGCACACATGTTGTGCTTTTTCTCGAAGAATAAAGTCGACATTTTGCCTGAAAAATAAACGGAGATTGATCAGAAATGAAGATTTGAAAAACAGAAAATAGATTCGCTGGACATTAGATTCGCTGGTATAGCGAACCTAAGATATTGGCACAAGAACCTATAGATTCGCTGACATGAAAAATCAGTCATTGTAGTCGAGCGAATGTATAGGTTCGCTAGAAACAGTCGGGCGAATCTATGTTGTTGTGCGGGCAGCATAACGGCATAGGTTCGCTCGATGTCTTGAACTTTCGTTCAGGTTCGCTAGAAGAACACTTAGGTTCGCTGGAAACCCTAGGTTTTGAAAAACGGCCGAAATCACATACAGTTCAACATTTTTAGGCATTTAAAGCAACAAACAGGTAGTATAATCACAAGACGAGGCTATTATGAAGTAAAAACCTAACATCTAACACACAATCAGTCGTTTAATCATCATATAATCATACATCAACAGATTTAAGCAGGTTTATGATGCGATTAAGGAGTCAAAACATTGATTAAGATGAAATCGAACACATACCGAACGCTTAAATGGTGTTTAATGTATGAAAAAGGCCGGAAATAGCAAGAATCGAACGTTGGTCGGTTTGAAATTGAAAAAGCGTGCTACAGTGGATTGGACAGCGAATATATAAAATATTCGCTGTCACAGTATATATATACACCCATAGGTTCGCTGGCAGACAACCCAGCGAACCTTAGGTTCGCCGGAAGACCAAAAGACAAGGCACACAACTGGTTCGCCAGTAGGTTCGCTGACACATAAACAACGATGTTTCATGTCAGCGAAACAAAGAGGTTCCGGGCGAACTTTGGGCGCCGAGCGAATCTTTAGGTTCGCTATAGATTCGCTAGACAAACATAAAAAATATTTTTGGTTTTTCTTAAAAATTAAAAAATCTTTGTAAATCCGTGAAAACGTCCCACGACATCAACGCTCCAAAGACTAAACATATATACATATGATCCCAAAAATTAAAATTTAAAATTGAAATAAGATAAAATAAAATAAAATAAGAATAACAGGAGACGGATTAAAACGCTAGAAAGGATATATATTCTTCATGATGTTTTGAGTAGAATCCGGAGAATCATCGATTGGCGGGATTGCAGATATGTTTGTCCATTTAAACCCATGCCTTAGTCCTTTCAACAAGAGATCAGCAGCTTCTTTTATCATGTTTTCGGTTTGATTGAAGAGTCTCTGACAACTTGGTCCCCACAGACGTCTAGGTAAAAAGAACAAGTTCTGTCATCAGGGTATATCTGAGCAATACTATTTACTTTGCTTGAATTTCAATGATCAACTTTTGAATGTAGACCGATTTGACACTTGTGCAATTTTTGCATCTTTTCTTTTGTGAGTGGAGCTTTGTCAGCAATTGATTCTTTTGAATACAATGCGACTTATTATTTGGGAAACTCAAATAGTCTAGAGCTCCAGGTCTATACTGACGTATAACAGAGGAGATAAACATTTGAGCATGCTCGGTGAATCTTCAGGTCAATACTTCCGTATAGCAGAGAAGATCCACCAACTCCAGGTCAATACTTTCGTATAGCAGAGGAGTTAAGCACTTGACACAAAACGTTCTGAGGAGTTAACGAGTAACTCACTCAGAGGCTTTTCCGAAGAGCATCCCTAGCAGCTTTTTATTTTTATTTGTTTTGCATACTAGAAACTCGATTCGGGGATAGGGCGAGGGTGATTTGGGATGTTTTGGGAAATCAAGGCAAAGATTTGACGCTCTCAACCCATTTTTGACAGAACCATTATCTTTGTGCAATCCAATCACGTCAAGGAAATAATCCTTGCTGTCGAGATCTTGAGCGTTATGTTTGGCTGCATAATCACTGTTTACTTCGTTTTCGGGCTGAGCCTATCTGACATATCCCAAACGCAATGCTTCTGACCTCCTTCAACGACTTTTCAACACCAATCAAAACGGAGATCCTGAAATAGCAAAATTTGAAAAACTATAAATAGTTAATCTTTTATATCTCCCCCAAAATTTCTATATAATAGCCGTCTAATAAGAAATTTTTGTTTTTCAGATTTTCTTAAGATATATATATATAAATAAAAGAAAAGTAAAAGAAGATAAAATAAAATAAAGTGACGGAGCAATGAATCGAGTGACCCACGGATTTTTCAAAGAAGATAAAGACCAGATTATTTACAAAGACCAGATTATGTACATATTTACAAAAGGATTCTCACAGAAAAGGTTTTCAAAAAGATATAAGTCCAAGCATGGAGATCAGTTCATAAAAACGTGGTTTATCAAAAGTTTTCGTGAAAAGATCAGCTTTTTGCTTTCTTGTTTCGATAGGAATAATATCAATAAACCCCTTTTCCTGTGCATCCCGGATTGCATGAATTCTTGTTTCAATGTGCTTGGTTCGAGTGTGATGAATGGGATTTTTGGCGATTCCAACAGCAGCTTCATTGTCACAAAAGAGTGGCGTGTGAAGAAAGTTGATGCCATAATCCATCATCTGATGTTGAATCCACAGCACTTGGCAACAGCAACTTGAAGCAGCAATGTATTCTGCTTCTCCTGTGGACAGAGAGACTGTTGTTTGCTTCTTGCTTTGCCAGGAAACAAGACATTCTCCAAGGTATTGACATCCACCGGTGACTGATTTCCTGTTAATCCTGCAACCAGCATGATCACTATCAGAAAAGGCATGTAAATCAAAGTTCCCACCTTTTGGGTACCAAAGTCCCAAACGAGAGGAACCCTTAAGGTAACGGAAAATTCGTTTAACAGCTTTTTCATGCGATTCTTTTGGATTTGCTTGGAAGCGAGCACAATAACACACGGCAAATGTAATATCTGGACGACTTGCAGTCAGATACATGAGAGATCCGATCATCGAGCGGTACCGATGAGCATCCACAGGATTCCCATTATCATCGGAAGTAAGGCATGTTTGAGCAGTAAAAGGAATCAATTCAGGAGAAGAGTCATCCATGCCAAACTTCGTGAGGATTTCTTTGATATATTTCTCTTGGTGGATAAGAATTCCATCCGGCTTTTGCTCCACTTGCAGCCCCAAGAAGAAACACATCTCCCCCATTATGGTCATCTCAAAACGATCCATCATCACCTTCTCAAATTCTCTACACAACCCTTCATTAGTCGAACCAAAAATGATATCATCAACGTACACTTGAACGATCAGCAGCTCGCCATCCACCTCCTTCTTGAATAATGTCATATCTATACTGCCACGAGAGAAACCTTTACTGAGGAGATACTGTGTCAGAGTTTCATACCAGATCCTTGGAGCTTGATGCAACCCATACAATGATTTATCAAGCTTGTAAACCTTTGACGGGAAATCAGGATCCTCGAAGCCTGGTGGTTGACATACATAGATCTCCTCATCGATGTCTCCGTATAGAAATGCACATTTCACATCCATCTGATAAACTTTAAAGTTTTTGTTCGCAGCATGAGCAAGAAAGATTCTGATGGCTTCCAGGCGAGCGACTGGAGCAAAAACTTCGGTGTAGTCAATTCCCTCCTCCTGAGCAAATCCCTGAACAACCAGTCTCGCTTTATTTCTAATTACCACACCACGATCATCTGGCTTGTTCCGAAAAACCCATTTAGTGCCGATTGGACACTTGTTAGGAGGAAGATCAACCAGTTCCCAAACTTTGAGCTTCCTGAATTGCTGTAGTTCCATTTGCATGGCATCCACCCAACTCGGATCTTCAAGAGCCTGTTTATAATTCTTTGGAACGACTTGAGACAGAAAGGCAGCATAAAGACATTCATTAATCAAACCGCTCTGACTCCGGGTTCGCACACCATCGGTAATAGATCCAATGATATAATCGTGAGGATGGTTTTTCAGGGTTTTGAAGTCAGTGTTGAGTAGTAAAGGATTTTGGTCGGTTGTGGGTGTTTGATTTGATGGTTGTGGAGGTGTAGGTGTAGGTGATGGGATGGTGTTGGATGTGGATGGAATATCTGATGTGGAAGTTTGAACAGTTTGAGGTGATGGAATATTTGGTGGAGGTGATGGAATGTCAAATGAAGTGGGAGGTAGTTGTGTAGCTGATGTGGAAGGTTGTGATTGTGATGGTGTAGGTGTATGATTGAAAATAGAAACCGATGTGTGTGGAATGATGTCGTCATCGTCAGAGTCGGGAAGATTAAATGATTTGAAAATGGTGGTGGCATCATAAAACCAGGCCGGTTCACTACCAATACTTGTAGTGTTTGATTCTTGCCAATCAACATAGTAGGACTCTTGCACGATCCGCGTTCGCTTGTTGTAAACGCGATATGCCTTTTGCGTGTTAGAGTATCCCACAAAGAAGCATTCATCAGAGACAGCCCCAAACTTCGTCTTCTGGTCTTGAGTATTCAGAAGAGTGCAAGAACATCCAAAGGGACGTAGAAAGTCAATCAGCGGCTTAATCCCTCGAAACAGTTGGTATGAAGTCTTCATCTTTTCTTTGACTATCAGCACCCTGTTAAGAACATAAGCTGCACAATTAACCGCTTCAGCCCAGAAAATAATTGGAAGTTTTGACTCGATCAGCATAGTTCTAGCGGCCTCCACAAGGGTTCGGTTCTTTCTTTCAGCAACACCATTTTGTTGTGGTGTTCGGGCAGCGCTAAACTGTCTGAGAATACCCCTTTGTTCACAGAAGGAGTTGAAGATGTGGTTTCTGAATTCAGTTCCGTTATCGCTTCTGATGGCTTGAACCTTCTTCTTTCCAAGAACCTCTATTAGAGGTATCAGCTTCATCAATTCTTCTGCTGTCTCACTCTTGTTTGCCATGAATCTCACCCAGGTGTACCTAGAGTAATCATCTGTGACAACCAAGCAATAAGACTTTTTAGCAATTGATTTGACACTTATTGGACCGAATAAATCAGTATGTAACAATTCGAGGGGTTCTGAGATAGTATTTGTAATTTTGAGTTTATGTGGCTTTTTGTGCTGTTTTCCTCTAGCACAAGCCATGCATTTCTCGACCACAGAAAAATCCTTTTGTGGTAAACCCCTGACCAAATTGTTCTTAACCAATTTATTCAGAATTTTAAAATTGATGTGTCCTAAACGTTTATGCCACAAAAATGATTCCAAGGATGATGCTTTAGACAGAAGACATGTCACGGTGGAATTTGATTCAGTTGATCCCATATTCAGCATATAGGTATCATTTCGTCTCGGAGCTCGCATGATCACCATATCTTCAGGAATGGTAAACTCTGGCTTCAAGAACAGGCATTCATTAGGAAGGAACATCACAGGAATGTTTTTATCACAGATTTGTGATACACTCAAAAGATTGAATGCCAATTCAGGAACATAGTTGACGTCTTCCAAAGTAAGTGAGCCATTTGAGACTTCTCCTTGACCGATCATCTTCCCACCCTTCTTATCTCCCGCAAAAGCAACATAACCTCCATTTATGATCCTATAGTTAGTAAGAAGATCCTTCAATCCTGTCATATGTCTGGAACATCCGCTGTCAATATGCCAATGACTATTTACAACGGCATTTGAATGTTCCTGACATTTATTAAAAGAAAAGAAAAGTTAGACCTTTGAAATAGGCACCCAAGTCTTTGTGTACTTGGGTGGTGAAACAGATGAAGTATTGCAAAAGAAACTATTTACAAAAGTGTTTAGCCTTTTTCGGATAGACTTTTGCTTTGAACTGTTTTGGATTAATTTGGAGCATTGCTTGACAGTGTGACCAGTATTTCCGCATTTAAAGCAGTGAGATTTAAAACCAGATTTTGGAACTCTATTGACAGGAATTTTATCTATTTCAATCTCCTCATCACATTCAGACAGTTGTGAATTGCAGTCACTGTAAGTGTCATAGAGTTCTTTTAACTTACCTGTTGTAACTTTAACTGTATTAGATTCAGGTTTTGGTTTAAGAATGTATGAAAAAGATGTTTCCTTCTCTTTTGGTTTTGAAATTCTCACAGGTGTGAATGTAGGAATTTGGTGAGTGAAAAACTTTTGAAAGCAGTTTGTTTTGGTTTGACTTTCAGAGACTTGACCTGAAAGTTTGTCTTTGTCATTCACACACACATTATTAATCAAATCAGCATCATTCAACACATTAGGGTTTGAAGTGGAGCACCCTAAATTACTATTAAACATGAAATTGTCTGAATATGACACATTACTACAAACAGGATTATCTAAACAAATGTCTTCAAAAGACTTCTTGGAATCAGAAATACTGCCATCACTACTGCCAGAACACCCGAGCCCAACACTCGCACCATATGCGTACTCCTCTCTAACTTCCTTAAGATTTACTTCACTTAAACCTGCAATGGAACTGTCAGTATCTTTCTGCATAATCTCTTGAATTAACTCATTTGATGGATGAGGAATAGGTGTAGGAGAATAACAGAAAGTACTTGGTGGAGGATAGGCATATGTTTCATTGTTACTAAGACCCAATCCTGTCTTAACCCTGGCCCCCCTTTGTTTCTTGCACAGTTCTTCCCTTTTCATACCGGATATGGTCCACTGCTGCAATTTGTTTTTAAGTTTTCTTGCTTCAAACTCAGCAAGTGTGACTTGCTCAGTCAAGTAGTTAATCTCACAGTTCTTTTCTAAAAGAGTTCTTTTTAAGTGTTCATTTTCCTTTAAAGCTTCTCTTAACTTAACAAAATATTTTGATTCACTTAATTTAAGCTCTTTGATGGTTCTTTTTAATTCGTTTTCATTTGACATTAACAGTTTATTTGCTTTGTATATGCCAATTAAACGAATTTTGCAAGCAGATGAACACATATCTTCAATAACATCGTAAGGAAGACCGATTACCATTTTTTCAGCGGCCAGAGCACGGTCACATTGACAGTAGGGAGTGCTTCTTTTGAATTCATCGACTGCATCTATCCTTGCCTTCTCGATCACTTCTTCCAGGCTGACCTTTGACTCTTCCTCATGCTTTACTTCATTAACAGTAGCTTCACAAACTAACCCAGAATGATTCAGATGTCCTTGAGCAATAACATCTGATTGAACTTTATCAGCATTCTCCACCTTCTCCTCCTCTTCTTTTCCATAAAACTCTTTGAAGGGATCAAAGAGATTTATATCATTATCATCAACCTCAGCAATTTCAGCAACAAGTGCATGGTTAATTTCCTCCTTGGTTTCTTCGATTTCTGCACTCCAGTCAAAGTTGGTGAGCAGTGCAGTTTCATTCTTTGACTTAGCTTCTTCAACCTTTTCTTGAATTGGAGCAGATCTTGGAGTTGCAGAGTTAACTGGCTCAGTGACGATTGGTAATGGGCATTCTCTCTTGAAGTGGCCCAGTTGTTTGCAGTTATAGCATCGTAACTTTCCCTTGTCATAACCCAGCTTAGCATTCTGTCCTTGATTTCCAAAGTTTCTTCTACCAGTCCTTTCCATGAATCGTCTGGCACGAAGAGTGAGCATAGCCATCTGCCATTGAATATCTGTTTCCTCCAGATCATCAGGATCCACCTGATACATATCTTCCACAGTCATACCCTTTCCTTTTAACTCACCTGCAACAAGAGCTTCATAACTGTGAACAAACATTCCAAATAAGGCCATAGTATCTGACGGAATCTGTGTGGTGACGGATGCACTTGAGCTTGAACCAGCGTTTGAAGATACACCGGCAGACTTAGCAGACACGTGACCTGAAGATCCTCTAGATGCTGCACTGTAAACATAAGAGTTTGCAGCGGATGAGATAAGTGCAGCATTTTGAGAGGGAATGTTTGGAACCATCATTGACTGATTATACTCTCTTCTTTTTACATCAAGGTCGAAAGACTTCAGCTTGTTGATGACGTCCATCAGTTTGTAATCAGGAAAATTCCTCTCTTGTTTCAGTAGCTTGATTTGAAGGCTCCATTGGGGAGGAAGTGAATCTAACAATTTTGCAACTTGTTCGTGATTGCCCAGCTTTTCATCATATTTCTTCAAATTGCTTGACACAGACAGGAATCTATTTGTAATATCAGTCAAGTTCTCTTGTGAATATCCAACAAAAGAGTTGAATTCCTTTTCGGCCTGAGCTTTTCTATCCAGTTTCAGATCCTCATTCCCATCATAAAATTCACACAATGCATCATACAGACTTTTTGCAGTTGTGTGTTCTGCAAAACGGTTGAAGATGTCTTGGTGTAAGCAAAGTATCAGTGCCCCTAATGCTTTCTTGTCACGATCCAGTAACTTGATATCAGTTTCAGTAAAAGTAGTTGGATCTGTGTTTACTGAAGTGACAGTTCCTTCAACAGTTGTGGGCACGTGCGGACCATTCACTATAGATTCCCATTGGTTGTAGTCCGTGTAGTAGAAGAACGCTTTCAAACATCTTTTCCAATCTTCAAAGTTTTCACCACTAACAAGCCTCGGTGGCCTGTTAGGTTGAACGCTGTCTAAATCATTCATATTAAGTGTTGAAGAAGTCATAACTTTGAACAGATTACAGATTCGCTGAAAAATAACAGATTCGCTGGCTAGTTTCGCTAGAAGAACACAGTAGTTTCGCTGGCAGATACGCTGGTGACAGATTCGCTAGTCAGTCAAACAGATTCGCTGACGAGCAAGCACAGATTCGCTGGCCTGATTTTGGCAGCAGTTTCGCTTGCACAATCAGTCAAATAGATGAACTTTCGTTCGATGATATGCTAGATTCGCTGGCCACAACACAACCCAAACAGAACAAAATTTGAATTTAGATTCGCTGGAAGAACTGACAGTTTCGCTGGAAGAACTAATAGTTTCGCTGGTAGCTCAACTACTCTGAAATAGTACGGAAACAGCTCGAAAACCCTCAAAACTTGACCATTTGCTTACAGGTTTGTTTTAAAAGCTTTCTACTTCCAAATAACACAAAACCAGAGCAAAATACGACTCCAAAACACAAGAAACAAGCTTCAAACAGAATCGAAAGAGTTTTGACCCAAAAACTTCAAAAATCAACACAAAAATCACTTGAATCAAACAATCAAGAGCACTCTGGCTCTGATACCATATTGTTGGTCCATAATGATCGTGATTTCAGTGCTTTGTTGACTTGTTTAACCAAAATATGTCAAATACTTGTAGAACAAAGTGTAAAAGTCCAAATGACCAAATAACAAGATCTAACACAGATTTGAGGTATATAAGCTACAATGATGAAAGATATATGCTCCTAGCACCTCAATAGAACGATTACACAACACAAGATAGTGAGAATTAGTCTGAGTAAAAGATGTGCAAAAGTTACATTGATGTGAAGATAAGGTTACAATATATAGTGATGTTAGGTTCGCTGATAGATTCGCTCTGGCGAATCTATCCAGCGAACCAACACAGGTTCGCTGGGCACATAGGTTCGCCCAGTCGATACCTAATACAAAAGACAAGTTGGCCTGCGGGCGAATCAATAGATTCGCCCGTAGGTTCGCTAGTACAAATAACATAACAAGTTAATCTATTACATACAAAAGTAACACCGACAAGCCGGTGGGTCCAACCTATACATAGTGACTATCAGGAGTATTAGATGACCCATATCCACATAGATCCATACTCGAGTACATCGATTCGATGTACGTGTTTGTTTGATAGACCTCGTATGCACATAAACCCATACTTTAGAGTACTTAGGATGTGTTTAGTTGATATGTATATGTGCAAGAGTGCTAAGGGATGAGATTGGTACCGAATCGATCGGTATTGAATGAGTTCAAGAAAAAGTGGGAAATGGTATCGGTACGAAACAAGTATTTTTAGGGAAATATAAGGTATATATTGGTACAAAATCGGTACCGATACTGAAAATGCCGGTACCTAATTCATAGAAAAATGGGTACCGATATAGCTACGTACCGAATCGGTATCGAATCTAACAGCACGGTACTTGTTCGGTACGATAACGGTACCGACTTGATACTCGGGTACCAAACGCTCACCCCTATGACGACGGATGTCTTCTTCTAACTATGCCTTTAGTTGATATGTTATGATCTTGTTGTACTATGTTGGAATATGTGTTTGCATGCATTATGTGCTTAGTGTAAAAGTAGGTTGAGCATGGCTCTTTTTAGGTCCAAATCCATATATCCAAGTAGAGGTAAGGTTTGCTCTCATCTTATCATTTCATAGTCTTATTTTCACATGAGATTTTACTGGTACGTTTGAGTTGCTAAACTAAGTGAACAACATGCAAAACTTTATGCTAGATTTGTTGATATGAAATTAAGGGCGTTTAAGACACGGTTCAAACAAAGTGCTAAATCGGTTTATTTTATAATCGATTATCCTGTTAAACTGTTACAAACAAGACCGAGCGCTTTGGTTTATGACTTAGCTAAAAACTGTTTGTTTTAATGAGGATCGGACACTTTATAATTTATGACTTATATAGTTATACTCATGCACTATCTCTTTCAAAACACTGGTTTGTAAGCATGAGAACTAGTCTCCGAAGCTTAAATAACTTTTGTGTACACAAACATGTTGGATATTTTGTGTAAATGAGAGGTCAACTCTCAAGTAGTCGGTTGGTAACCCGAATGCAGCTCCGAACACTCGAGGCTGGCATTACCGTAACCCGACCCGGTTTTGACCGATATCTAGAAGTGACTGTTGAAATTACTAACCTTTAAGTTGCTAGGTTTTATGGCAATTCAATTTTCATGAATTGCAAGACTCTTGTATTGCTTATCTAAAAAGATAACGACCAAAGCTTAGCAACTAGTTGATTTTAAGTCAACACCCGAAACCGAAGAAATATGGAGAGTTCACAACACACCAATAACGCAAGAGCAAGACACACAATATCGATCATCTCATTTGCATAATCTTCTTTGGTTTCTTTTAAGGCAAGTGATCAAGTCCGGCAGTACGCTGCTTTCGTTCGGTGTACCCTGGGAACAGACGACGAATCTGTTTATGGGAATTGTGTCAAACACAAGCCCGGATCTTTCTTTCTATTATCTATTTTACAGGATCATCAATCTCGTTGTTGTTACCGTCATGTACGTTGCTATCTCATTGAAGTTTTACCAACTAGTACGGTTTATATCATTTGTAAATTGTTCTTTACATGTATTTCTGATTTGGTTTTGTACACGGTAATGTACTAGTGAATTTCCCATGTATAACGAGAACATCGTTATAATATCCAGTTAATTATTTTAATAAAAGTGAACTTATTTCCAACAAACTTAAACAGATTTTAGGAAAATTTTGTGATACAATTTTAAAACTTTTATCAAGTATTTGAGTTCACAAAAGATTGAAATATAAAACTATTTGAGATTTGAGTTAAAATCCATTAATTATATTTTATTGGGGAAATAATGTTTGTTAGTATAATTTTTGGGTTTGGATTCTATATAGATTGTAGTACAATCTTAAATCCTAACTTTGATGGTACAATTCAAATGGTTCGATTCAATTAGCTTGCATTTAAAATGGTTGCTAATTGTGTATTTTCTAACCAGAGTGTTAGAATTGGTTTAGTGGATAAACCATACGACAAAAACGTCTTGGTAAACGTTTAATTTTCTAACAAGAGTGTTAGAATTGATTTGGTTAATAAACCATACGACAAAAACGTCTTGGTAAACATTTGGTTTTCTAACAAGAGTGTTGGAATCGGTTTTGTGTATAAACCACATGATATGAACATTTGATAAACGTCTAACTATGTAACGTGTGAGTTAGAACCTGATTGACTAACTAGCATGAATGTTGGATATTATTTTGGTTATGGTTAAGAACGTTTTGTGTAAACGTCTTTTTCTTGCCTAACTAACGTTTTAGTGATTACTAATTATATGAAACAATGTGTGTTTTATATATAATGTGGTGTGTAGAAGCTTACCAACTAGCATGTATGTTAGATATGGTTTGTATTTCTATAACCATTTAGAAATTATGACTTTTAATAGTTATGAATGACATGAATAATAATTTGAGTCATTAACATGAAGAGATGGTTCATGTTTCTATAACCATTTAGATATAATGGTTTTAATGGTTATGAATACCATGAATAATCATTTGACCAATTAACATGTGAGAAGTGGTTTTTATTTAAATTGAGAAAATCAAAAGTTTTAATCATTTATCTTCTAACATGTGTGTTAGAAACGGTTTGTTGCGATAATCAACATATATAAAATGATTATGTAATCGTTATTCTCTAACAAGTGTGTTAGTCCGCATTTATTGATATTCACCATATGTTTTCTGTAAACGTGTAGATTTCTAACGTGCGCGTTAGATACTGTTTAATTATCTAACAAGAGTGTTAGATATGACTGAACTAATATATATGGTTATAAATGTTTTATGTAAACATTTGGTACAAATTGTGAGATAATTATATTTATAAAATAATTAGGTATTTGAAAGATGTTTGTGTAAACATCACATTTCTAACATGAAGGGTTAGAAATAATTTCATAATCTCAATTTGTTATTACGTTATGTGTAAACGTATAACTTCAAATCAATATGTTAAACCATTGGATGTATTCCAAGAATGTACTGAATGACCCCGATCATTGCTTGTCATGGATAGTTATTATTTCAGCATCTCTCGTGCTATTGGAATCATAGTCGATGTGATGTATCGACTAACTATAATGGAGTGTATGTCACTAAAGGTGATCGTCATAAGATGATGAAAGTATTGAAGATTGTAACATAATATGATTTTGTTTGTTAGAAATCATGTATATATCAAATTAAATTGTGATGAAGAAATTCATGTTTGGATTAATTTTTTCGATATTGTATAATTGATGTGTTCAGTATCTTAGGATAACACATGTAGTTAATATAATCAAAACACGTGTGACATTCATAATAAAATTGATGTCTATTTAAACGGGTAATGCAAGAAGCACACTACAACTTAGTGAGTCATTATCATGACTAACGATGTAGTCATAAGTGAGACATCAAATATGAAGACATATATATTATCTTGGAAACTTGATGTAAATTGTAACGCATGATAAAAATATATATCGTCATAAACTGAAACGGTCCCATGAGTGCCATGTAATATGTGATTTATCATGAGAAATGAAGTACATGTAGATGCGTATACCATATTCAATTGTGATTGTAGAAGATGTGATCTTCATGATGAATAATATACTAAGTATATATATTTTCAAATCAACAATTAACATTGCGTATGAGAATCTGTGAATTCCAGGTTATGGTTAGCAGTCTAGTATGATGATAAGTTATTTGCCAATGCGACTCTAAATAAGACTTTGTTAAAATCTTTATGAGTAAGTGGTGAAGCGCTAGATATATCAAGCGCATAGATGTCGTATTCCTAAATGAATGATAAAGTTTTGTATGTTTGAGTAACATACATATGAGACATTCTCAAATACTGCAGATTTGAGATGATGATTTGTCTAAACTGTGAAATGAACTCTTGTTGGAATGTATAGGATGTTGGTTCTTAGGGCTGTGAAAAATCAGAATGATGCATCTTCTGTTCACATGCTAGAGTATTGTAGTCTAAAGCATGCTAGACTAGTACTAATTAATTATGGTGCTCTATGGAGAATAATTAACGTGAAACATTCACATACATATCACAAGAATTAGTTTCGGAAACAAATCAAATAATGACTTTCATTCAATATAAGGAAGTGATATAACTTAAGGGGAACTCAAGTCTCTAGGTTTATCCTAGATGAGAAACTTGGATTTAAGTTTCAGGCGGTTAATGAAAAACTTATGGTCCAACTATAAAGTTCATGACTAGGGCATGTGTTGCTATAGTTAAGTCAACAGCTCATCTAAAGCTTTATAGTTTGCTTGAGTTAACTCAAAAGCTTATCTAAGCTTTGTAGTTGGCAATTAAGCATTTATGAACTCCGTGATACAAAGATAGGGTCTTGATCAAATCATGATTGTTAGCTTGGTGTCATAAGTAAAGTAAAAAAAACTTGATCAAATGGCAAGAAATATGGGGGAGAAGCCATTTGAGAAAAAATCCTTTTAGGGTATGTGAAAATGGTAATTGATCCGAAAGTTGGTTGATGTTATCCAGAACCACTTACATGTGGGGGTTACTTGCATTTGATGTAAGAATGTGGAATGTTTAGCAATATGGATTTATATCCAAGTTAATATTGCAAACATGTGAATGCCAATTGATTAGTTTAATGATCTAGTGACCAAAGGCATAGTGAAGATGTGTTTACTTAAATTGCATATTGGTGGTCACTGAAAATGCATATTGGTTTGGTGAAGATGTGTTCACTTAAACTGCATATTGGTGTTCACTTAAATTGTATATTGTAAACCAAAGACTACAACTAATGGCCTAAGGTTATAGTCTTTAAAGTGAAAATATGCAAGGTTAACTTAAGAGTTAAACCACACACGGACAACCAATCTCGATTGTAAACTATTGTGACTTGACGAAGTCAAATAAAATAGTTTGGATCCAAGAACCAGAGGGTTAATACGAGATTGAGTTGTGGAATGAGACTAAAGCCCGTGAAAAGCTAAGTTTATATGAAGGAAACCTAACTCGGTTGACTGGAGATCCCAAGATCCGAGTTCAATAGGACAACCTACTTGTATGAACTGGTAAGGTCACTGTGGGCGGTTAACTAAGAAAGAAGAGTTAACAGATAAAACGCCCACGTCTTTGAAAAGGGAGTCTACTACAAGGATCTAGTAATCTTCCTAGTCCATTCCTAAAAGAGACAGGTGTTAGGGCTATTTCCTAGTTAAGATTTACTTTGTATTTGTTTATATTTTTATGTATAGTTTAGGGTCTATTTTGTTATATTCCTTAAACTTGTAATTGTTGCTTAAAAGCATGTAGTGAGAGAGTGTGAGGGGAGAGGCTAGATCACTATTCACGTTTGAGAGAGAACTAAGTGTGTGTGATTTATTTTTCTCCTGCACTTGTACTACAAATCTGCTTTGATCATCAATATACAAAAGAGATTTATTAGTATGAATTGTGTTAATGATTAAACTGTGTTTGTGTATGATTTATTCTGATCATTGAGTGATATTATCGATCCAATTGAACCTATCAATTGGTATCAGAGCTGTTGGTATTGTGTTCTTCGCTATTCATCAAGCAAAACACTACAATATTGCTCAAAAATCATGATCTGAATGAATTGTTGCTGTTTTTAGTTGTGATTTATCATTGCAATCACTCCTAATTCACAATGATTGTGCAAATTCCATCAGATTATCATCAGATCTGAGGAATTAAGAAGATTGAAAAAGTTACTGTTCGATCGAATTTTGCTCAAATTCATCAAAATTTGATCATGTTTTGGATTGATTGAGATTAGGGATTGTTAATCGGACTATTTCACTGCTTGTGTGTGAATTTTGAACGAATTGGACAAGTTTTTGACAAACCCAGAAAAATTTTCATGATGAAGATGATGAACAGTATGAACTTGGTTGAAGATTAACTTGCCGGGTGATAAATTTGACTTAGACAATTTCCTTTGGACTTAGATTTGTGAACAATTAGGTCCTGTGCAGCCGTGTAAAGGATTTTGTGCTAGACGGGTAAAGAATTTGACGAAGAAAAAGTGTTACTGTTCAGCCGGATCAACAACTGTTGTGCCGGATAATACACTGTTACGCCGGGTGATTAAGAAATTTTCAGCCGGGTGATCAAAAACTGTGTAGCCGGGTAAACAACTTTGCCGTGTGATCGACAACTGTTCAGCCGGGTAAAGCTTTTTGCCGTGTCAAGATTCAAGCCGGGTCAAGATATTTGCCGTGTGAAGTTATTTCTTGTTGCCGGGTAACTGTTCTGCCGGGTAAAGAATCCAAGTCTTACAACTGTTGAGCCGTGTGACTGTTTAGCCGGGTGAAGACTTTTCTCTGCCGGGTGAAGAACAAAGCCACTGTTCAGCCGGGTGAAGAAGGATTATCACTGTTTAGCCGTGTGACTCATTTTTTAGTTGTTTTAATCCTTGTTTTCTTATCTTGTCATTAATTACTTGTCTTTATTTTAGTATTTTAACTGTTTCTTTTCAAAAAACTTACAAAAACCAAAAATATTTTCGTTAAATTTTTTTTTTCTTTTTAAAAAAAATGGCACCTAATGATGATTCTGATAACCGTGTTCCTAGACTTGTTAATCGTGCAGATTTCAAGAATTGGACAATCAGGCTGAGACATCACCTATGCTCCATTGATAATGATTTATGGAAGTCAATTGAAAAAGGTCCTCACATTCCAACTTAGACTGCTCCAGATAGTGCAAGTACCTACACCAAAGACTCTACTGAACCTTATCCAGAGGATAATTTGTCAGCAGAAGATTTGAGGAAAGTGAAGAATGATAGCAAGGCTTATTCTTTGATGTGTAAGGGACTGCCACTTCAAGTTCTGTCGAGATTGGATGCATATCAAACTGGTTATACATGTTTCAAGGCATTAAAGTCAATATGCGAAGGAGGAGAATAATTAAGAAGTCTTAAGAAATCAAAATTGAAAAGGCAATTGGAGTTGTTCGAGCATATTAATGGAGAAATAGTACACCAGATGATGAACAGGTTTGTTCACTTAACTACTGAGATGTCAAACCTCGGAGTTAAGACTGAACTTCAAGACTTGAATGATCGATTGTTATGTGCTTTACCATCATCATGGAAGCAGACTGTTACTCTTTTAAAGCATACTGAGAAATTTCCAATGGATTTAGATCTACTTATTGGAAAGATTGAAGAAGTTGAGATTGACGAAGGATCGAGAAATACTGATAGATCAAGCTCACAAGCTCAATATAAGTATGTGGTGAATCCTGCCAATACTGTGGAGAATGCATTTCTTGTTCAAGATAATGCAAAGACTGATGAAGAGAGTGATTTATTTGTTGGTGCTAGTTTTTATACTGATTCTTTGTATCAATCAAGTTTACCAATATACTCTCAACCTCAATCTCCACCAAGAGCTCAAGTTCAAAGTCAGAATCTGAAGAATCAGTCAGAAAGTCAAAGTTCAAATGTCCAAGCAAAAGTAAAAGATGTTATTAACATCTTGTTACAAGATGACGAGACCAAAACTGCCTTTACAACTTTTATGGCAAGTTTTCAAGCATACCAAGGAAGTCACTTAAGTCAAATGGACGTTGTTCTTCAAGACTTATTTGAGATGGATCCTGATGACGTTGAGGAAATGGATTTAAACTGGCAGATGGTAATGGTTGCATATCGAACCCAAAAGCATGCATATGTTAACCGAAGCTACAAGCCTCATGCAAACAAGACGGTTGGATTTGACAAATCAAAGGCCAGATGTTTTAACTGTAACTGCTATGGTCATTTCTCTCGGGAATGTAAAGCTCCTAAGAATCAGAATTACAACGACCAAGCTAGTTCAAGTAATCAAGGTCAAGGTCAAAGCTCACAACAGTCTTCGAGCTACCAAAGCAGAAATCAACGTTTCTTTCAGAAACCATATCAAAGTCTTCCCATGTCGGAACTGAAAGATGAAGGAAAGAAGCCAGAAGATCAAACTAAGGCACTGGTAGTTAGTGTAAAAGACGGATATGATTGGAGTGCGTATGCTGAACAATTCACATCTGATCTTACATCAAATTTGGCACTGGTATGTGAAATCGAAGAAGATTGGTCAGAAGAAGGAGATATCAAGGTGGTTGATAATGTGAGTGAAGATTCATAGGAATATGACTGGAGTGCAAAGTCAGATCCTGTTGATGAATCCGAGTCAGAAATTGCGCTGATGGCTACATCCAGTGAGTCTTCATCATCTACCGAACAACCAAAGGTTAGTACTGATTTACCCCCTAACTATGTTCCATTGCCTGCTGATGTGAAAGAAAGGTTATGTTCAGAACAATGCATTCAACAAGTAGAACATTATCGAACTCATTCATTTAAAATTGATGATAAATTAAGCAAACATGAGAAAATTCATGAACAACTTAAAATTGATCACAAAATTTCTGATGAGAAGATTTTGTCACTTAAAGAATCATGGAACAAAACTTTAAAGGAATTGGAACTGGTAACAAAACAACTTGAAGAAATGACAAAGAACTTTGAACAAGAGAAAGTTGCTCATGCTGTCACACAAGTTGAATTAACAAAGGTTAAAAGTTGTAAAACAATGGTGAGACAACTTGTGAGTGAAAGAGGTAACAAAACCAAAACAGGGTTGGGTTTCACTCATGAACCAATGCCTAATTCAATCACACAAACTTTACCTGAAAACTTCAATGAATTTGATCATTCACCTGAAAATGAACGAAAATTCAAAGAAATTCAAAGAAGTAAATCTGAATCCGAAGGATCTGAAGTGTTGATTGAAAGTTTGAAAGAAGAAGATGGTGTGACGACTGAAGCTGATGATGAAGCTAGCAACAAATCAGAACCTGTTCTGATTCAACTGGTTGAGTATCCGGAACTGAATCCGAAGTCGGAAGAAAATGTGAAGGATGAAGGTGAATTTTCAGGATACAATGATCCTGAATACATCAAGTGGAAGAAGGAACAGAAGGCGCAAGTTGCTGATCAACTGATCAAGAAGCAAGAAGTGAAAAAGACTGAAGTTTCAACTGCGAAGAAGCAGAAATCGAAAATCAATCAATCTGAAACGAAACAGTCAAAAGGTAAAAGTGTCATAAAATCAAATGACAACACCAAAGCTCAAATTGTTAAAACTGAAAATGTTAAACCTGTCAAGAAGAAAGTGACAAAAGGTAAAACAATTAAGTTTGTGTCTGCAGGAACTTTTGATCTAAACGGATCTTATGGTAAACCAATCAATTCTTCAATCAAATCTAACTCTGGTCTGAAAACAGGTTCAGGTCCTAAGTCTTCCGCTGTCAATGATAAAAGAATTGAATCAAAAAGGTTAACCAAACAAGGTGTGTTAAAATCGAACCAAGTTTCCAAGCAAACAAATTCACAATCAAAATCTCCACAAAAGAATCAAGTTAATCTAAAACCGAACAAAACTGATAATGAATCACGAGTGGGTTCAACATCAAAAGTTAACAATCGGCTCTTTAGGATTAGCAAGAAACACTGTGAGATTTGTGATCGTTATAACCATGCAACTGCTGAATGTTTCTTTAACAGGTACTGCAGTTACTGTGACAAAAGAAATCATTCTTCAGAAGAATGTTTTTATAACAAATTTTGTGATATTTGTGAAAGACGAAATCATGACACAAAGGATTGTTTCTTTCGAACAAACTCATCACGAGAAATGACTATGTTTCCAAATTTTCAAAGAAATCAATCATTTGGTTTTCAAAATGTTAATCAAAGTCATTCTCCTGTTTTGAGAAAGTTTAATCGAAACAATTCAGTTTCTAATTTGCAGGTTAACAGTTTTAAACCAAGAGCTTTGATGGTAAGAAATCAAAAGTTTGAAAATAACCTTGATCCTAAGTTAGAGGAAAGGTTTATTGCTTTGAGAAGGAAGCAATAAATTCACGCCAATGGGCGAAACAGTTTTCAAAATCTCTCAAATGAAACAAATTTTCAAAATCTTCATTATCAACAAGTTACTGTAACAGATAGATTCGGAAAACCCAAGACCATGTGGGCCTGGGTTGACCAAACTAACTAAGTGATTGTTGAAATGCAGGTACGCCCAAGAAGACCTATCAACTCATGGTTCATTGATAGTGGGTGTAGCCGGCATATGACAGGCAACCATGCCTTGCTTCAAGACTTTAAGCTGAAGAATGGTACACATGTTGCATTTGGAGGAGATGCTGGTGGTAAAATCACTGGAGAAGGAACTGTGTCAAATGGGGTCATTAGTTTTGATAAAGTCAACTACTGTGCACAGTTGAACTTTAATTTGCTAAGTGTATCTCAAATTTGTGACAAATCATATTCAACTTTATTTGATGATTCTTTCTGTTATATACTCAAACCAGGTTTCAAGATTGACAATGAATGGGTAGTGGTTAAAGCTCCAAGAGATCGTGATGTATACAAGCTGGATATGTCGCAGATTGATGCTGAAACCGAAACTACTTGTCTCATTGCACATGCTTCAAATGATGAGAGTCAGCTTTGGCATACACGGCTGGGCCATTCAAACTTCAGAAACATGAATCGACTGGTGACTGGAAATCACGCTGTAGGAATACCATCAAAGAAGTTCTCTACAACTGATCTCTGTCCAGCGTGTTTGAAAGGAAAACAGCATCGAATGTCTTTTAAGTCCAAGCAAGAAAACTCTATTTCAAAACCCTTGCAGATGCTACATATGGATCTTTTCGGACCAACAAATGTTCAAAGCATCGGAAAGAAGTCTTATTGTTTTGTCATCATTGATGATTTTACTAGATTTTCTTGGGTTTACTTTTTGCATGTTAAATCTGAAACTGCTGAGTTGTTAAAAGAATTTATTGTCAAAGTTGAAAATCAGTTGGATTGTAAAGTGAAAACTTTGAGAAGTGATAATGGAACAGAATTTAAGAATACTAATGTTGATTTTTTTTATGCAGAAAAAGGAATTGCTAGACAATTTAGTGCTCCAAGAACGCCTCAACAAAACGGGGTTGCGGAACGGAAAAATCGGACACTGATTGAAGCAGCAAGATCCATGCTCGCAGATGCCAAAATCCCTATCACATTCTGGGACGAAGCTATTGCTACTGCATGTTTTGTGCAAAACAGAACACTATTGGTTCAGGATAAACAGAAAACATCTTATGAGTTGTTATTTGGAAGAAAACCAAATATTTCTTACTTGAAAGCATTTGGTTGTCCTGTATCGATTCTAAATCTAAATGAACATCTCGGGAAATTTGAGTCAAAATCTGACGATGGATTTTTCCTTGGTTATTCGTCTGTTTCTAAAGCTTATCGGTTTTTTAATAACAAAACAAACACTGTTGTTGAAACTATTAACGTAAAGTTTTTTGAAAATTCGTTTCCGTTAGTGGCTCATGGTCCCGAATGGTTATTTGATTTAGATTCGTTATCAAAATCTTTCAATTCTAACTTGTTTGATTTTTCAGGAAAAACAAGAAAAGAATCAGGTGACTTGGGATGCTTTAGTGACGATTCTGATAATGACGATGATGGCAATCTTAATTCTGAGTATCCGTTCATATCATTTCATAATCCTGATCATGTCAAATCTAATCACGCTCCGGGTCCTTCTGGTTCTCAAGAAGATCAAGAATCAAATATTCTTGGTGATGATGTTAATCCGCAAAGTTCTCCTAATGATGGTGGATCTGTTCAAAATCAACCATCATCAGATCCGAACGTTGAAGAAATTCCAGAATCGTTTGATTATTTCATCAATTCACCGGATCAAGTTCCTAATTTCACTCCGCATACTTCTACCATTCTACAAGATCTACCAAATCTGAATACGTCTAATCTGGAGATTCAAGTGCAAGGAGATGTCATACAAACTCATCGAATTCACAAGAAACATCCTGTCTCTCAGATTATTGGGCCATTGAATCAGAGAACTACAAGAAGTCAGACTGAACAAGTAAATGTTTGTCTTTATTCATGTTTTCTTTCTCAAGTGGTGCCAAAGAACATTTCAGAAGCGCTGCAAGATAATAGTTGGATTGAAGCCATGCAAGAGGAATTACTTCAATTTCGCAAACAAGAAGTTTGGAAATTAGTGGACTTACCTAAAGGAGAAAATGCGATTGGTACAAGATGGTTGTACAAGAACAAGCCAGATGAACGTGGCATTGTTGTGAGAAATAAAGCCAGACTCATTGCACAAGGTTACACTCAGGAAGAGGGAATCGACTATGAAGAAGTGTTTGCTCCGGTCGCTCGACTTGAAGCTATTCGCGTCTTTCTAGCATATGCCTCCTTCATGAAGTTTAAAGTGTTTCAGATGGACGTGAAAGGTGCTTTTCTGTATGGACCAATTACAGATGATGTATATGTCAGACAACCTCCTGGTTTTGAGGATCCTGATTATCCACATCGTGTATACAAACTGAGCAAAGCGTTGTATGGTCTACATCAAGCTCCGAGGATTTGGTACGAGACGTTATCGAAACATTTGCTAGATCATGGTTTTACAAGAGGTCAGATTGATCCAACTTTGTTTATGAAGCGGGAAAATGAAGATCTTTTGTGTGTTCAAGTGTATGTGGATGATATCATCTTTGGATCAACCAGTTCATCCATGTGCAAAGAGTTTGAAGAAATCATGAAGTCAAGATTTCAGATGAGTTCGATGGGGGAGATTAATTTCTTTCTTGGATTGCAAGTGAAACACTCTGCTGATGGGATTTTTATCAACCAATCAAAGTTTGTTGAGAAGTTGCTGAAAAAGTTCAAGATGCAAGATTGTCAAACTATTCGAACGCCATCTGATGTGAATTGCAAGATACAGCCGGATCCGAAAGGCAAAGCAGTTGATCAAACACTTTACAGATCAATGATTTGTTCTCTGATGTATCTTACTGCATCAAGACCAGACATCATGTACGCTGTTTGTGTGTGCGTCAGATATCAGTCTGATCCGAAAGAGTCGCATCTTGTTGCTGTGAAACGTATATTCAGATACCTTAAAGGGAAACCGAATCTTGGGTTATGGTATCCTTATGAAGGCAATTTTGAATTATATAGTTATTCTGACAGTGATTTTGGTGGGTGTGCTCTTGACAGGAAATCGACTACTGGTGGATGTCAATTTCTGGGTCCTAGACTTGTTTCTTGGCAATGCAAGAAGCAGACCAACGTTTCTGTATCCACAGCTGAAGCAGAGTATATCGCTGCATCTGCAGGATGTTCTCAAGTTTTGTGGTTACAAAATCAATTGCTTGACTACGGGTTTAACTTTCTCAAAACTCCTATTTACATAGACAATACTGCTGCTATGTTCATTACTGCGAATCCTGTTCAACACTCAAAAACCAAACATATCGAAATTTGATATCACTTTTTAAGAGACAACTCTGAAAAAGGTTTAATAATTTTGATTAAAGTTCATACCGACAAACAACTGGCAGATCTTTTCACAAAATCTTTTTTGTCAGGGCGGTTTGAATTCTTAATTCAATCCATAGGATTAATCAATCATGATTGATTCTATTTTTCAAAAACCAAACAAAAAAAAATCAGAAAATATAAAAGCCAAAAATATAATAAGTTGATGTCAAGTATTGATTCCTTTGTCTTTTATTTTATTGTTTTGCATTGTGTGCTTGCATGAAAAAGAAATTAGAAAAGCAAAAACAAAATATAAAAGCAAAAAGAAAAGAAACTATCATGTCATAAGAATCTATATTGCAAAAAGTGAGAAATGATAGTTACACTAGACATTATTTGTTACATCATTTTTAAATAAAGACTGATGAATGTTAATTGATGTGCTAGACAGCTCAGGCAATTAGACTGAACAAGTAAGTTGATTGTTGACAAATATAAACTTAATGATCTTTGTGTTAAGTTCCTTTGTTATACATGTCTAGATATATATCTTGTGATGCATTGCTTGTGATGATAGTTGTGCATGATCGGGTAACGATGCAGTCTATTCAGTGTGATGAACCGCATCGTGAGCTTCTTTGTTGTGGTACCCACAAACCTGAAGTCTCACACGAAGTCTCTTTTGAGCTTCAAGGTGCAGCAAAAGATTCCCAAAGTTGGAACAAAAAGAGTCCCAAATGTGGACCATCACCAAACAAAAATTCCAAAAAGGAATTCAGAAGATTCCCAAGGGGAACGATAGGAAATGAAAAATTCCAAAATGGAATTAAAAAGAAGTCCCAAAGTGGACCAAATCCGAATAGAACCCAGATTCCACACTGTTTATGATTGTAAGTGACCAGGTTCTGTGCAATATGCATTTCAGGTAGTTGTTGATTAGGAAATATGTTGACATATGTATACATGTGGGTCACATAAGTCATTTTAATCGAACCTTAAATATCATCATGATACTGAAAAAGTAAGTGTGTCAACTCGAGCTAATTGGTATGTTTTCATATCATCACTCAATCAAACATAAGTCAAATGTCTATTCAACACTTGCAAAACATGTTCAGATAATGTGTGGTATGATCTCACTGCGATATTTTGATCCATTGCATTGCATATGTCTTTATTTTAATGTGTGTGCTTTGTGTGTGCAGGCATATGGAATCATTATTGACACATCGACATCCTTGTTAAACTTAAAAATTTCAAGAAATTTCAAGTTTAGGGGGAGAATAAATTGAAGAAGAAAAATGTTTGCAAAAATCCAAAAATATTTTGAATAAGTGTGTTTTAAATGAACAAGATTATGTGGTATGAAAAGCAAAGGTATTGGATGTGTTAAAAACAAACCCAAGGTCTTGTAATGTGTTTTTCAGAAATTGCTTCGGGATATAGAAAATTTGGTTGTGCAAAATGTTTTTCAAAAAGAAAAAGAAAAAGGAATTAATTGAAATTAATTTTTATTGACTTGTATTATGTTGTTGATAATTAATGTGACAAAATTCTTTAAGGATATCTTGTCTAATTAATATGTCGAGAATGTTTGCAGGTGCAATAAATGCAGTTGAAAAAGTCAACAGACGAGAAAAAGTGAAGAAAATTGCTCAAGTGTTGTAGCCGGGCAAAGATATCAGAACACTATTTTGCCGGGTAATGAACACACTGTTCAGCCGGGTAAAGGTTGTGAGTTTGATATGAGCCGGGTGATTGAGAAAAAGAAGTGAAGCCGGGTGAAGATATTATGATTACTGTACAGCCGGGCAATGAACATGTCAAATCTATGCCGGGTGAAGAAGTCATAGATATCTGCCGGGTGACAAGTTGTGTCACTATACAGCCGGGTGAAGAAATGTTGTCACTATACAGCCGGGTAAAAGAGAATTTATCTTGCCGTGTAAGTGTATAACACTGTGTTGCCGGGTAATAGTGGAAGCAACTATGTTGCCGTGTGAAGAAGAAAGCATGCCAGGTGATAAAATGCAACTGTGTTGCCGGATGATGAAGAAAAGTAAGCTGGGTGATAAAGCATCACTATGCAGCCGGGTAATGAACAAAACAAGTTATTGTGCAAGCCGGGTGATGTTATGAAGACTACTATGCTGCCGGGTGATGAATAAAACCAATCAGGTGTAGTTGTTCCTAACCTTTACCCGTCACTACAGTGACTTACCCGTCTCTACAGTGTTTGACCCGTCAAGTGTTTTTCACATGTTATATGTTGACCCATCATATGTTGTGACTTGTTTCATGTACTTGACCCGTCCCAACAGTAGATGACCCGTCTCAACAGTGCATGACCCGTCAAGGCTAATTGGGCTTTTATGCTTACCCGTCCCAAATTGTTGACTCGGCACCTCAATGTTTGACCTAATTTTTAACCATATAAAAACCCGCCTCTTCACAAACACTTATCATTTTTCACTCACAAATTCACGCAAATCCTCTGCACACTAAATCGTTTGATTATCATATTCAATCGTTTGTTCTGTAACAAGTCTGATCGATTGAATAAGGTATTGTTTATGTGATTTGTGCTTGATAAACCTGCAAATCGACCGATAAAATGAAAAACGATGATGAACAGTGTTTTTGATCACTGAATCGACACTTTGATTGTGTGTGTTAAAACCAAAATCGAATGTTGTTTTAAGTGTAAAATCTGTCGATCATTAACAATCAAACACTCATTTGCACCAAAAATCCTTAAAATCAACTGAATCAACCACAATTAACTCATAACTGTCAACCGCCATTGATGAACCGTTTGATGCTCTTAAATGTTAACTTCAAAATGATGAAATATGTTTTAAAAGTGAAAAATCCTTGTTAAAACTGAACTAAAACATGTTAAACAACTTCATCTTATAAATGTCAAATTTATGTTCTTAAGTGTTAAACTGTTAAATTGAAAAATTGTTGTATAATCATTAAAATTCAAAGTTGTTTTGATCAATATGATGAAAATCAGATTATTAGAACAATTTAGGAGTTAAAATGATTATGTGAATGTTTTACTTTTTAACTGTTGTTCAAACACTTATGAAAATTTGAAATTTATTGATGAAGAATCTAACACATTTGTCTTGTTTGTGTTTGTTTTTGTTTTAACAGATGGAGAATTTGAAGTTTGAGCCCAAGCACAATCTGGTGGCATGTTTAGATGAGTCTATCCCTGAAACTGAAGGTTACAGAGATATGATCAGATTCATAAAGAGGACAAAGTATGTATATGCTATGTGTGCCAAGCCGGTCATATATGCAAGGTTGATAAAGAGTTTTTGGAGAACAGCTGAGGTGAGCAGAAATGATGATGGAGTAGCTGTTGTTCGAGGAAATATTACTAGAGAGTTAGTGCTGACTGTCTCTGAAGAAGCAATCAGAACAGCATTAAGAATATATGAGGATGAAGTAGGAGCGAATGACGAGTTGACTATGGCTGAATGTCAAGCTTGTTTTGTGAATATGGGACATCCTCCTGCGTTTCCAAAGTCACAATTCTATAGAGCAAGGTTGGGGAAGAAATGGAAACTGTTGTGTTATGTTGTCCAACAGTGCATGTCAAGGAGGAGTGCAGGTTTTGACAACTTCCCATCAGATATAGCATCTCCGATTGTTGCTATAGCTGAAAACAAACCATTCAACATGTCGAAGTGGATTATGAATGGGTTTGTGTTTAATCTGGTAAAGGGCAAAAGATTCAAGTTTCTCATGTACCCGAGATTCTTTCAATTGATGATCAATGTTGCCTATCCCATTATCAGAGAAGAAGGTGTTGTTGGAGGGATATTATATACTGAGGACATGAACGATCTATCTTATAGAAAGATGAGTATCGGGAATGTGCCTAGTGTTGATCTATTTGACTATATGAGAGATATAGCAAATAATGAAGAAGATGTTGAGGTTGTATATCATCATATTTCACACGGAGAGATTGTAAATCCAGAGGACCTTGTTGATGAGGTGCCTGACAATTTACTGGATGATGATGAGTATGCTGCTCGTCATGCAGGAGATGAAGAAGATGACTCTGAGGATGATGAAAATGATGATGATGATAGTGAAAAAGATGGAGATGATGATAGTGAAAATGATGGTGGTGATGATGCTGAATCTGATTCAGAGGAGGCAGAAAATATTGAGATTGCTGAACCACTAGATTTGGAGGAAGAAGATGTTGGAGTCACTGAAACTACCTTGATTGAAGAACCTGTTGAGGTTGCTTGTGTTAAAAAGGAAGTTGTAGTTGAAGTTGCTAAGCCCATCACAAAGCAGTATGTTAGATCTCGAAAATCTAAATATGTTGTTGAGAAAGTGTTGAATGAGCCTGAACAGATAGATGTCGTTCAGATTGCTCAGGAAGTAATGGCCGAAGTTGAGACTATTGCACAGATAGTTGATGAAGCTGATGCTGGCATTACTGATCCTATTTCTGTTGATATACCCACCACATCATCCCCTGTTGCTGAAAACATTGAACAAATTTTGGAGTCTTCGCCAAAAATTGTGTCAAGTGTTGAAGAAAATGAGGATAAGAAAAGGATTGAAGAATTGGAAGAGATGGTTGCAAAGCTTTTAGATGCGAATGAACAGTTGAAAGCTTCAAATGATAGAAAGAAGAAAAGACTTGAAGAGTTTTGGGCTACTTACAATCAGAATCTGAAAACCTTCAAAGAACTGGATGCTGATCATGTTAAGTTGAAAGTTGAAAATGAAGAGTTGAAAGTTGAGTATGAAAAGCTGAAGGAGGAACATGAAAACCTGAAGTACGATTACAAGGAATTGAAGGCTGAATGTAATACTTTGGATGCTGAAAAAGAAATGTTGGAGAAATGGTTGGAAGAAACTCGCTCAAAGAAATCCGGGTCCACATCTGATAAAGATTTTTCAGACGAAGTTATGGAAGTATCTGAACCTTCTCAAGCAGCAAAAGTCTATTATACTCGAGCACGCGGTACAACCAATGTGGGTATAAGAGTGGAATCTCCAATTGTTATTCCCGATGAAGCTGTTGCTGATTCTGTCATTTCTGACAAGGCTGAGGGAAAAAGGAAGTTAGATGCTGTACCAGAAATTACTGGTGATGAAAGTTGTAGTAAAAAGGCGAGATTGGAAGAAACAGTGCAGATTGAGCCGATTCAATCTGTGGCTGTAGTTGAAACTGAAGTGGCTGAGATAGCTAAGGTTGTTGATGAGACTGTGACTGATGCTGAAATTGATAAATCAGTTCAGATTGAGCCGATTCAATCTGAAGCTGTTGTAGTTGAAGAAGTACCTGAAACTGTAACTGAAGATGCAAGTCAGTTTGAGCCGGTTCAAACTGACAATGCACCAATGATTGAGGCATTAGATGATTTGGATGATATTGATTTTACTGAATCTGAACCAGAAGCTGAGCCAGAAACTAATCCTGATCACAAGATTCCAGAAGACTTAGCTGAAAGATTTGCTTATCTTGAGAAGATGAAGTACAATGCAGTTTATCTGAATGGGCTGACTATGAGTCAAATCAACGAAGAATATGAAAAGTGTTTGGTAGCTCAAGATAAAGCCGCAGCTGATGAGAAAGAGTTTATCATTGAGATGGGTGAGTGGACACCATTGCAAGAGAGTTTAAATATTGAAGATTTACCTCCAATTGAGCTTTATCACCAAAATCCAGAAGAGATGTCTAGCAGAAGTATGCGAGATTGGCTGAGCTCAAGCAATTATCCGTATAGAACTTTGAAGAGATTGAAACAAGAGTCACTAAGGAAAATTGTTGTAAGTTTCATGAAGACGGAGAAGCTGTACAATCGTAAGTTCTATCTTGACTACAACAACCCTCAATACCATGAGCTGACTAAGAGGTACAAAGTTCTCGGACCGAAGGAGATACCGGTGATGGCGTTACCTGAGAATGCACATAAAAAGAGACATGAGTTGATGGATATGTTTCCCAGTGAAGTTAAGTCATACAACATACCTATGGATGTACGTGAATCATGGCACAAATCAGCCACAGCAGGTGATGTTGTGAGGTCACTGCTGAGCAAGGGTCAGTCAATTGCTGAACTTCTTGATTCAATGATCGTGCCGGAAAAATCCAAACAGGTAAAGATTATAGCGTGGAAATATGACGAAGTGTTCGATGCATTCATGATTAAAAGAGTTAATGGTTTATGTGACGTATACCATTACTACTCTAGCATTTTCAAGTTAGAAGTTCAAGATCTGAAAGAGTTGCACAAGCTTAGACTGATAAATCACACGCATGCTGAGCGTGGTGATAAATGTGCAATGCTACTGGATGCTGGGATTAGCCGATCACCGAAATACTTAGACTTCAGAGGTCAACAGGAGGACAGTGCCTATGTTCAAGCGAAGAAACAAAGAAAGAAAAAGAAGTTGGTGGTTAGTGAGGATATGTATCTAGAGGAATTCTCTGATGAATACTTTGACAAGGTAACTAATCCGGGGCTGAAAGTGATTGATGGTTCTCAAATGACGAAGCCAATACTTAAAGTTTTCTACAATCAGGAAACTTTTGAGTTGAAAATTGTGCGAAATATGGATGATTGGGATAAAGACATGATCACTTTATTCAGTACTTTTGAGCTGAAATTACTGCATCCATCTTACATCGATTTTCTGAGAAGTTACCGAATGGAAAGATGTAAAGACAAACTTGCTGAAGCTGATAGATATCTGTTTGTGGTGATGATTGAGGTAATAGCAGCTGCATCAGAGAAGATACGAGTAAGGAAGGCATTACTCAACTCTAATCTTGTGAGAGTTGACATTCCGGAGATAGAATTTATGAGGATTACTGCGAAGGGAACTTTGGAAGTGCAAGTCAAAGGGAAGGAAATGCCCTATGAATTTTACGCTAACATTGATTTTGCAGGTTTAAATCTTGATTGTCACACCCCCAAAATCCACTAACGGAGTTTTACTGTTAAGTGTGTGACAAACCAGGATCTCAGTCATTAGTTACACCAAACGACACTATATGAATTTAAAATATACGTGTCTCATTAAATGAGAAAATTTAATACAGAGTTAATTTGAAATTTTTGGGTATCACATCATCCCCAGTTGAAAGAATTTTCGTCCTGAAAATTTAACAAATGGTATTAGTATTAGATGTTGTCATTTGAAATAGTTAAGGATTCCTGTACATTATTTGATTTTTCACACTCCTACGTTGACTCTGGTCCATGCTTCTAAGTTCTATCAAACTTTGATTATAGTGATCTTACAGTGTTTAAGTGTTTTGAATTCGTTGTCTATAGTTCCCCCGGATTTTTCCGTGAAACGTTGTTGTTCATCGATTAGGACGACGAGTGTTCTTTCAGGTGAGAGCTTGTGTACTCTGTTTATCTCTCTCTCTCTTTTTTTTTTACTGATAACAGGATTTCAAGTTGTCTAATGTATCATAGTTTTGATTGGGGTTCTAAAGTTTTTGGACGGAATTTATAACTAGTGATTTCTATATTGTATGTTTCGGGGATTTAGAGTAATGAGTTACATGTTGTTATTTAGCTACCCGAGGACCGAGTCCAAACTAAAAAGCTCATTTGTTGGTATAGATTGTTAAACTAAGACAACTTGTGTACAAGGTAAACCGTGTGTAGGTACTTGACTTTATTAAAGAAGCGTTGTCAAAACGCGGTCTCAAGGATGTCATGGACATTCTAAAAATAGATAAGAAATGAATTTTGATCCTATCTATATGTTCGTACGTACGTGAATTAAGCAAGAATGATCAAGGAATTTAATAAGTATTCATGATTTGTTGTGGTCGATAGAAAAAGTGGTTGGATGACGTAGGGTAAAATGTTATTAATGTTTGCTTACTGAAGTAGTATTAAAATGGAAGTGTCTATGTTAGATGAGGTGTTCCTAATCCTTTGGAGTACAATCGATTTTCTCTTTGATGGAATCTGAGTGTTATTGTTGTGCGGCTATGTTGGAGGGGGGGGGCATATGATACGGCCGTAATTTTCTCATATAGAGAGTTTTCAAGAATTTTCGAATAGCAGATTTGTTCAATGGTGTCGTTCATCTAGGGTGATCTAACAATATTCCGTTTAAATACGGGTTTTAGTTTACGCAAGGATTAGATAAGAGTTCAACTAATAAGATGTTAGAAAAGATTTTAACATCAAGCCTTACTGAGTGATAGTGTTTGAGTTCATCATCAGGATGTTTAAGGGATGGTGGGAGATAGCAGTCTGGTTTGCTAATGGGTCAGGTAGGGGTGTCATGTTATTTCATTTCTCGGGTTGTGTAGCTTAACCAATTTCTTTAAACGTGCAGTTTCCTCTGTTAGAATTTTCATGGTTTGGAACGATTAGGTGATAATTGCTTACATTGCGTCCCATATAGTTTTGATCAAGGAGGTTAATTACATATGAGGTGGAATCTCTTCAATAACCGGAGCTTTTGAAAGGGAAAGAAAATATATATTGCATGATTAGAGTGTCAAATGACAATGAAAGCCTCAATTATTAATATATGTATATGTATTATTGTTTTTATTATTTTTAGCAAAACATAAATTGTATCGAAATGTAACGAAATGAGAAGTTGTTATCCAAAACAACAATGGATATGGCTCACATTGAACGCTAGTTGTTATTAGTTGTTCATTGTGGATTGTTTTATTCATCATGTGAATCTTTAGTGTCATGATACGTATTCGATATTCATATTTATATACCGGGGGAATAAGTCGTTAACATTGGTGTCAATGTATAGCAGTGTAATCTTATTAAATTGTCAAGATAATTCATAAATCTTATGATCGTTTCATTATGGATCGACTTCAATAGCAGAATGTGTACGGCAAGTTGGATGTGGGGAAGTTTGTACATATCTAAGTTTGTATTATTTCTTATCTGTGGTGGTATTGTAAGTGTTTATTATCCATGAATGGGTTTCAACGAATGTAATCGAGGATAAACTTGATATTAGTGCGTTACCTAAGATAAACAACATTTTGCATACTTTTAGGGTATCACCTCTTCACCTAAAAACACAAAACGGCTGGAAATCATTGAGAGAGTCTTTGGGGGTAATTATAAGTGCAAATTGGTGTGGATTCAAGCTTTGATTGGTGTTTTGGTCTTTGATCTTGAAGATTTTCGTTGAAGATTTTCTTTGAAGATTTTGAAGATTATTCATGGGTTGAAGACTAAAAGTTGCTGATTTGAAGATCAAAGTGGTAGATCTTGAAGATTCAAGCCTCGATTTGAAGATTGGTGTCCAATCCGGGTGTGATCTACTCTTCTTTGTGCATTTTTATTTGATTTTCCTTAGTTATTATTGATATGATGTTAGATCTAGACATGTTGATGTTGGATTTGAGGATCATGTTGATATTTGGCTAGATTTAGTATGATTACTTAGGCATTATGGATGATTGATGATGATATGATGACTTATGTTTATTTTGATATGTTGGATGGATGCTCTATGTGTGAAAATTGGTTTATGATGATCTTGTATGCAATATGTGTGTTGACTTTATGATTCATGTTGAGATCTTGACTTGATTGTAGATAATATTATCTTGATTTGATAACTTGATTTCACATTTTTTGTGTTTAGTCTATTAGATTAAATCATCATTCGGGTAAATCTAGGAATAGATACTCATAAGTTGAGATTGATTTGTGGATTTGAGCCGGTGTGCAAGCCGAACTCGTTACCGGAAGGTTAGAGTTTGTAGATTTCATCCTTTTCTTAGTTGGTTTGGGTTAAAATACTACGGGAGTAGGTTTTGCTTAATAAAAACTAGCAACTTGTGTTATCTAGTCTTGATTGATCATAAATCAGTTGATCCTGTTATTTTAGTTTACTGATTGAGTCAGTTTCTTGGATAAAAGGACTAGTAAGTTGAGAGGCGAGCCGGTTTAGGATACCTTAGACATCCGGGAGTGATTTGTAGACATTCCTCACATCGTGAGCTTCACATATGTATTTTAGGACTCTTTAGCACCCACGAGACCTTAGTAGTAATACTGACGTGTTAGATTGTTTTGAGTATATATATTCTCAGATCCGGTGCCGACATATCTAGAAAGCCGAGAGTTGTCAGATTATCATCAGGATTCCCGCCTAAGTAGTCATCATTTCACCCATAGTTCTCTTTTAGCTTATTTCCGTCTTTAGTTTTCATTTTTAGTTAAGTTTTTATCCTTAGTTTATTTTAGATAATTTTCCTTAGTCTAAATCTTATTTTTAGGATAATTTTGATATAGTATATAACTGAAACTTAAGAATAAAGTTAGTAATATGCTACAATTAAATACCTTAGTATCTTTTAACCGTCCATAACTTTTTATACGATATTATTTTTTTTATATTACACCCAAAAAACTGAGCATTTATCTCTTTAATTTGAGTATAATATTGTTATATTAAAATTTTTTTAAATGAATCTCATGTTCCGGTTTTGTCCAAAAATTGATTGTAACATTCCATGCCCCATGAATATCAACTGAGCTTTTAATTCTCTTTAATTTAAGTATAATATTGCTATATTAAAAAACACTTTTAAATAAATCTTGTGTTTCGGTTTTACAACGGTTTTGTCTAAAAATTGATTTGAACCTTCCATGCCCCATGAATATCGTTAAAATTACCTGGGTTGTTATGTTTTCGAGCATAGCGCGGACACTAAACTAGTATAATATAAAGGATAATTAGTTATGTAAGTGCTGTTTCGTATCATCAAAATAATCAGAAAAATAATTAACGCCACTTTACTTTTTATGAAAATCTATCATTTGATGTTTTGTTGTATGTAGACATACAATAGTGGGTGCAACCCAAATAAAATTGCGTTTAGGTTTCTTTTTATAAAAAAAATTTATTTGCAAGGTACAATCCTAGTATTAACCTTCACCGGTACTTTTAACATAAGTTTTTAATATGGCTGTGCTATACTTTTAGACATATCGCCATACCGAAATGTAGGTCCTGTCCCGATAGAGTGTAAGGTGTTCTCGCTTTCCGTCAGAAGTAAGAATTTGTTAGTATGTAGTTGTTTTATTTATATAGTGTAAACTTCGATTTGCTTCCCTGAGGTTTGACTCAAATAACATTTTGCATACAAAGGTTCTAAAATTGCTATTTACCTCCTTATGAATTGTTTTATTTATATAGAGTAAACTTTGATTTGTCTTCCTGAGGTTTGACTCAAATACCACTTTGTATACAAAGGTTCTAAAATTGCTATTTACCTCCTTATGAGTGTTAACATAAGTTTCTAATAAGGCTATGCTACACTTTTAGAGAGATCGTTAGATCGAAGTGCAGGTCCTATCCATATAGAGTGTAAGGTGTTCCCGCCTTCCGCCAGAAGTAGGAATTTGTTAGTATATAGTTGTTTTATTTATATAGTGTAAAATTCAAATTGCCTTCCTAAGGTTTGACTCAAATAACATTTTGCATACAGAGTTTTCAAAATTACTATTTGTCTCCTTATACTTGGTAATTTGTTTCAGTTTGACTCCAAAGTCCAACCCATTAAATTTATTAGTCTTTTTTAATAAAAATAAGGGTATTTTATTCCTTTTAAGTGTAAGGATTAACTTTGTAGTTTACTATTTTAGTAAAGGGACTAAGTGTGTAAATTATTTATTAAAAAATATAATATTATCTATATTCTATATATATATTAATAAAAGAAGGTTTTAAGATCACATGTCATTTATTAGAGACACTTATGGCCTTTAATTCCCGCTAAACGTCCCAAGGAGAAAAAATATATTTTCAACGATATACTTTGTAATCTTTTTATTCCTTAATTGTATCGAAGGAGAAAATTTTTTTAAAACAATATACTTTGCAATATTTATTTTTTAAACAATATACTTTGTAACATTTTCATTCAATTCAATTGTTTCCATAATTGCTTCCGTTTTAATCATCTTGAGTTATTATAAAGTTATTATCCCATTGATAATAGGTTTTTCAACAATTCTCTTACATTTTTAATTTTTCTAATTCACCATCTATAATTAGAGGCTATTTGAATCTCAAGAAACCTAAGTGTCTATTCATCTCATTCATTTTCATTTTATTGTCTATTCAAATTAATACATTCTAAAGTAGATGGAAGCAAAGGATTGCACAAGGAGTGACGACGCAGTGATGACGACTCTCCATGATGCACTCGAGAACAAAGAATCTGATCCTCACCGGGCTCCTGCTAAAGGTTCTTCATCTAAGGTATTTCGTATTTTCTTAAGTATCTTTGTCTATGCCACTTAGTATTGCGCGTTCTAACGACTCATTACCTATGTAATACACGGTGTTTAATCTAGTTTACTAATATAACCCTGATACCCCTACCCAAAGGATTCTGCATCCTCTTCACTTCTAACATGTCACCACGATAGCGCCACCACAGTCGCGCCGCCGTCCCTTTAATGATTTCAACCTATTTTTGTTCGGACATGCATCTTAACCCCTTAGATCCTCTTTCAGTTCGATGTTTCAGATCTCAAATGAACGTAATGTGAAGTTGGAGTCGATGGTAGTGGGAATGGAAGGAAAACATATTTGGCAGCCTCCACAGTTCACACATCAAATCTCAATCCATGTTGTTCATCAATTCAATCCCCAAATTGGTTACGGTGTTGATCTTGGTTCTAGTTTGAAGCTGATGATAGATTTGGGTTTTGATTGTGGTTCCAAGATGATGATGTTTGGTGCTCTGTTTACAACATGGATAACGAGATGACGGGAGTTGGTGGTGACTACTGACTAGTGGTGGTGGTAGATGACAAAAAGTTATAAGGGTTTCATGGTGGTTGTGAAGGTGGGTGGGTACATGGGTAGGCGGCGTCGAGGGGTGGTCGCCGGTGATGACTGTCGGTAAGTGTTCTCGGTACTCTCGAACTACTGTAGAAGACCAGTGGCTCCCTTAGTCCCATTAAACTTTGTGGGGTTACAAAAACTAAACTTTTTGAAAGAACATCCCAGCAGAGGAGTATTAGCATTACCACCATTAGCGCCATTATTCAGATGCGCCAATAGAGTCGGGATAATAGCAGCAACTTTTCGAGCAACAATGGATGCGATCCTCCTGCTAGAATTGCGAGGACGACGAGAAGACATTCTGAAAGACTTAAAATAATTATGTGAAATATTTTATTTATGTTTTTTTATTAGAAGATAGGTTTTGAAATCGGGTGGAGATATTCTGAGTGTAAACGTTCAGTCCGCAAACCGAGCGAATACATTGACTTATCAAAGTAGTAAGTTCTGTAACTTTAGTGAAGACGTGACTACTTATAAGTGGATACTCACCCCGAGGGTTCCTAGGTAAGGTAACGGATCCGTCAGTTGATTTGGATTTATATGAATACCTTTTCGTAGACAGAATACCCAAGGTGCAGGAACCCATCCTTCTAGTATTGCACTTGTTCGGTCACAGAGCTTATACTTTGACGAGATTTTGAAAATCGTAAATAAAATATTGAATTTGAAATTTGAGGAATAAATTTTAAAATCATGTAAGTCATTATTTTAATTTAAGAATCAATTAGGAAATCGATTCGGAGTAGGCACAAGGATAGCGTTTTGAAGTTCATGTGATTGATAATGGGAGTTGTATTAGTGTAAGAGAGGATAAAACGCGAGGCATATAAATCCTAACACGTATGTAAACAACTAAACATGAAAGCAAATAGCATGATTAACATGTAGTGATATGAGATGACTCATGTTTTGGGTGCTTAATTATAGACTAGGTCATTCCATTCTAATAACCTAATTCTCTATAACCATTGCTATGATACCAATCTGTCACATCCCGACCGATGGCAGAAACCTCGAGGCGGACGTAAGTGAATAGATTTTCGTAGCTCATGGTGCTAAAATGATTTAAATAGATTTATATTCCAAGTTTCATCATTCAAATAAACAAATACAATGATTTAAATAAACTAACAAACCAAACATATTAATTAAATAGTTTTGATTATCTAGGTCCAAGCAAGTCCTAGGTGTGAGACATCTTCAACAATCACTAGTCGAAATCCCTGAAAACATGTGAAAATAATATTTGTTCAGCTAATGAATTAGCTGGTGAGTAAACACAGGTTTGCATACATATAGATAATGATTAAAATGAGTAAAATGATTCAAATCTATACTATCTATAAAGCCAATTAGAAGGGCAATTTAAGATACCATAAAAATAAGAACAACTTACTAATTATACTGCATAAAGTACAAGAAAAATAAGGGCAGTTTGGTCATTTAAACACATTTTCTTTTTAACCCTCTTAATTAATTACACTATAACCCTAACTAATTACATTCTAAACCCTAATTTACGAAATATATATTAAATTTATACCCCAGATTACACTTTTGAATGTTAGATTTAAAAACAATTCTGCTAAAATTTTTACAGTTCAATATTATAAAAAACAACTACATTCCAGTCTAACATACCAATACAGTCCAAATACAGTCCAATTTATGACAATCCAAAACTGCAGTTATCAGTTGTTTTTTTATAACAAAAAAACTACATTCCAGTCTAACATACCAATACAGTCCAAATACAGTCCAGTTTATTACAGTTCAAATACAGTCCAGTTTTTAGAAAAAAAAACATAGTAGCTAGCTAAAATCACCTACAGTTCAAAAGTCGAAAAAAATAGGAGTGATTACATGTTATTTTTGCAGCTGGTGCTCAAGTCGTGAATGTTGCTCGACAGTCTTCTATTCGAGATGCTCGACAACCAGCGTGTCCGGGTTCGTATAAATACCGTTTGATCTTTAACAAATGTGGTGCAACACAACTTTACAATCAAAAGCTCAAACAATTAACAACCTAAAATACTTAAAAAGTCTAAAATAATTGAGTTATTACATGTATTTGCAGCTGGTGCAGAATGGATTGCTTTGGGTTGTTGATTGTATCATTTACCATAATACCCATTTGCTGCTCTACTCCATGTCCGAGTTCCCAACTACATTCTGCTGCTAGACAAATCTGTTGCTCGACAAGTTTAAAATGAAAGCCATAAATCTAAAATGAATGCTATAAATTTAAAATGATAAACAAGCTACGTTAAATTTAAAATCGCATGCTGGAATTATGTAAATGTTTACATACAGCAACCCAAAACAATAATTTAGATATGAATAGAACTATACCATCACTTCCAGTTACCTTAAATTCGTATGACATTCTTCAACTCCAGCTGCTGCTCGACAGTTGCTTCTGCTGTACAAATCGTGATTCTGCCGGCCTATAGAGTTGCCAGCTATACCATTTGAGTATTTTAGGTGAGTTTTTCAAATTATATCATGTATATATATGATCATGTTAATGCAATAATACATAAACAACTCAAATTACCATAAAGTCAAGCCGCGTTTTAGAATCTTCACTTCAATAGTTATTTGATGCTTGACTCGTGCTTTGGCTGATCAATAAAAAATCTAACTATATACAACCAACAACAATATTACAATCAGCAACCCACAACAATAGTACATAATTAAGCAGTCTAACACAATTCAAATTACCATAAAGTTAATGTAATATACACCAACGGATGTTAATGTAATTAAGCAATTTTCATTTCAGACAAAGAAAACAACTTATGGTAACTTTTTATCAAGTGAATATTTAAAAAATCAGGATATACTAATCGTAACATAATGTTTACCTAGGTTTATGAAAATCTGGTTAAAAAATCTGGAATGTTAAATCCCCTAAATCTGGGATGTTAAATCCACTAAATCTGGATTTTAACAAACTATTTCGTAATTTAAGGTAAGCGGGAAATCAAAGTTTTTAAAGTTTAAAAAAACCCTAGCTCAATCACTGTATAAATATACTAACAAGGTTTTGTTTTATTTACATTCTTGATTTATATTAGCCATGGAAGCTACTTCAAAGAATATCAAACAAATCCAGGTTACATTCTTCTCTATAGTATAGATAACATTATGCATCATTTATTTATGTTATTCATAAATTTTCTTATTGATAATTGTCTTATTTATTCAATCCGTTTATGCCGATTTAAAATCAGAATTGTTTCGTGGTTCTTGTGATCTTAACACACTAAAATTCTTTGCTTCAAAAGTTCAATTTGTCAGTGGTTTTTCATTTTCAGTCAAATGCTTATAATTTTTTCATATAATATGTTAATAATAGTCTTATTTAAGCAGGAAACTATTTATGATAATATGAAAACAAAAAAAGAATATGATTTGCATATTACAAAAAATGATTCTTCGAAAGAGATTAATAATGCAGGAACTTTATGATGATATGAAATCAGAAAAACATGTTGTTTCTTGTGACCTTAACACACGATTAGTCTTTGCTATAAAGGTTATATCTGTGTTAGATTTTCAATCGGTCAAATGTTTATAATTTTTGCATAACTGATTTTATTAATATTCTTATTTAAGCAGGAAAGTGCTAATGATGATCTGAAAACAGAAAAACATTGTTCTATTGATTTGCATAAAACAAGTGATGATTCAAAGGTTAATAAGTTCAAGTTTGTCATCTTCATTTTCAGTCAAATATTTGTAGTTTTTTCGAATATGTTTTTAATAACACTTTTATTTTTGCTGGAAGTTGCTCATGATGATTTGAAAATAGAAAAAGAAGATGCTTCATTTGATTTTAACACAACAAAATTTGGTGCTTCAAAGGTTCATAATATCAAGTTCACAAACACTTTTCATATGTACATGTGTTCAAGCATTTAATTCTATTTAGTTTTCATATGTACATTGTTTAATATTTATGTTTGTTTCTGTGTAGGCTGATTCTGATAGTAGTGTGGAGATCATTTATCATACAAGTCAGATCTTGAACGTGAATGGGCTGAAGAGGTAAGAATAAACTTAACTACTTTATATTTTTATTGGTGCATTATAAAAGTTTAACATAAAAAAACATTTCAGGATCGCATCTTTGAAGAAGAAAGAAAGGTTTTTGAAAACAGAGCAAAAAGAGTCAAGAGGCTTGAATCAGAGTGGAATTGGGCTGAAGTCATTGAGCTAGATGATTCAGATGAGGAAGAAAAAAACCTTTTTAAAAATTCTGGAAATTCAATACAAGGGAAAGAAAGCCCAGCTAAGATAGCTCGAGTTACGATTCAAAAAAGAAACATGCCTCATTTAGTTTGAATTTAATTATGCTATTAATTATGAAAATGTTTTTGTTTTGAATTGATCATCTTTGTTAGAACCAAAATGTTTGAATAAAGTTTTATTTATGTTTAATAATGAAAAACAGAACTGTTAGTATAGAGTGTTATGTGTTCGATTGTGTTATCCATATATAATATCTAAGTAATATTTAATAAAGTTTTGCCTCACATTAAAAAAAAAAAAACTAATACTTTCATGAATAATTTAATAAAACAATTAGAATTCTAAAAAAATGGAACTCTATAAAAACATTAAGAATTGAACTCAAACAATATTTATTTCGTACAAACCATAACATTATTACATTAAAAGATTTATAATAAAAATATGAATCCGAAAATAAAAAATAATTATATATTTAAGAACAATATTTATTTCGTACAAACCATAACAATATATTACATTTAAATGATAAGTATATAGAAAGATTTATTAGCAACCTAAGAACAAAAAATAAAAAAGTTTAGGCTGGATAAAGAAAGTATGAATCAGAAAGTTTTTATCACAAGTTTTTATAATAAAAATAATTATATATTTAAGTGATAAGTATATAGAAATAGATATCTAAAATCAACATACAATCAAAAATCCAGACTCTCCTGAAAATACTCCAAGGTTTGTTCCATTTTTTATTGATAAAGTTTTAACTATAAATGATATTTATCTCTTATATAAAAAAATTAAAACCCTAACAGAAATGTACTATAAATACTATGAAACACAAACCACATTTTCACATTTCACTTCTACCTCCAATACGCAAGCTTCAGAGGTGAGTTTGACAATTCAATTTTTCTATCTATGATATATAGTAAACATTTATACACGTTTATGTATTGTTCTAAATCTTCATGCGTATCCTAAACATGCAGTTTAGCTATCTCATATTCAGTTCAGATTTTTACCCAGGTATTTAATCATGTTTTGTTATAACTTCATGTTTTAAATCAAATTGATACGTATGTAATATTGAATCAACCCATGTTTAAGGATCATTTCTGATTTACATTAAACCAAACTAATAATTTCCTAAACCATATAATAAAAAGTGTTAATTTTCTAAAATAACAGTTAAGCCTAAAAACACTAAACATACTGCTTAATATTATATATTTTTTACATATTGTTCTTAACATGTTTGTGCTTCTTAAACATGCAGTTTTGTTGATCTCATTTTCCATTTCAGCTTTCCAAACAGGTATGTAATCACGTTTTGTTAATGTTGTCATTTAAAACCATAACCGTATTATTAGCTTAAAAGAACAAAAAATAAAAAGTTTATGCCGGATACAAAAAGTATGAATCAGAAAGTTTTAATCACAAGTTTTTATAATAAAGATAATTATATATTTAATTTATAAGTATATAGAAATAAGTAGCTAAAATCGACATACAATCAGAAATCTAGACTCTCCTGAAAATACTCCAAGGTTTGTTCCATTTTTTAGTGATAATGTTTAAATATAATTGATGTTTATCTCTTATATAAAAAATTAAAACCCTAACAGAAATGTAATATAAATACTATGAAACACAAACCACATATTCACATTTCACTTCTACCTCCAATACGCAAGCTTCAGAGGTGAGTTTTACCATTCAATGTTTTCTATCTATGATATATAGTAAACATTTATACATGTTTATGTATTGTTCTAAATCTTCATGCGTCTCCTAAACATGCAGTTTATCTATCTCATTTTCAGTTCAGATTTTTACAAAGGTGTTTAATCATGTTTTGTTATAACTTCTTGTTTTAAATCAAAAAATTGATACGTATGTAATATCGAATCAACCCATGTTTAAGGATCATTTCTGATTTACATTAAACAAAAGTAACCATTTCCTAAACCATATAATAAAAAGTGTTAATTTTCTAAAATAACAGTTAAGATTAAAAACACTAACATACTACTTAATATTATATATTTTTTACGTATTGTTCTTAACATGTTTGTGCTTCTTAAACATGTAGTTTTGTTGATCTCATTTCCATTTCAGCTTTTCAAACAGGTATGTAATCAAGTTCTGTTAATGTTTTGTCATTTATTTGTTCATGTATTTCGATCCTTAAAATGTTTTATTTTCAATTTCATGTCATGTTTGCAATCTGGTGTATGTAAATATCAAGTGTTAATTACATTACGTCACTACAAAAACAAAGGTAATAAATATCATATATTAATAGCAGTTTGCCTTTTAAAAAAACAAAGGTAGTAAATATCATATCTTAATAGATGAAAACATTCAAACTTATTTAAAAGTATAACATGAAGACCACTAAACTCTGATTTAAATATATGGGTTCTCATTAAAACATTACACTTTTTACATCTGTTATAACAAAAACCATAGCCAAATAAAACAAACTAAAACCAATATAACTAAAAATCTTTATATTTACAATTTGATTAATACTTATATGTATCATGTTTTACCAAGCCCTACCTTTTTTTTTACTTTAATCTATTATATGAAAACACAACGTCAATAACAAACACACATATTAGTCAAACTTTATAAAATCTATTACGGAAAAAATATGCAGACAAATAAAAATCAATTATAATCAGTGTTAACGAAGCCTAGATGGAGGCCAGATTCCTAAACCTCTCTAATGAAGGCCGGACAAGCACATCTAGGGAGTTAGGCACTTTGTACAACTGATTTCATTTAAAATAATAGATTCAAACAAGTTTCATGTTAAAAATGACATATTTAGAACAAATAGCCACATTAAATGTAAAATAAACAAAATGACAGTTAAAAAATTTCATAAAATAGCTGATAGAACCACGCCTATAGTCCAAGTTTTAACACCAGTGGGCAGTTAATTCCCGTATCCAATCGGAAACTCACTGGTGAAGGGACTTGCTACCGGTCGGGGTATTTAGATGACTTACAGTGATGTTTCAATACCCATAATAATAGAAATCTGACTACTGTCTCTTATAATTCCTCACCAGTCGCCAGTTGATTACCGACTACATCCCAGAACTAACCAGTGAACGTACCTACAACATTATTGAACACAACACTTAGTTACTATATGGAAAAAATATATAAAGCTAACAAGTACTTGATTAAGTAAATGGTTAAATACTTACAATTATTTGTTTAACTAAGACCAGATTAGTAGCCAAAAACTTCCATATGCACAAATTTTTCAATCCACTATAACTAACTCTGCAAAAAAGACACAATTGGTCATTATGTAAAATCAAACAATCATAATCAACTCAAAATGTCATTGTAGATAAAACAAACAAAAAAAACTTCAAAATTATCACATTATCTAACAAAATAAGCAGATTGAGACAATTCAAACTTCAACTACACAATGTAAACATAATAACAACTATGTTTAACTAAAATATAACAACAACTATGTTTAACTAAACCATAACAGCAACTATGTTTAACTAAAAACATTGTATGCTCTAATTACACTTAAATGTTGTTCAACACTGACCATCAACCATCTTTTTCAAAACAAATCAAACACTGCTCATAACATTTTAAAGAAAAGCAACAAAAACAAAAAAAAGTAACAATGTACCCAATTGTGAGAGTCGTAAGTTGTTACACGAATTATGAACTCTTCCCTCCAATCTGCACCACGATAAAATGCCACACCTGAGCTTTGAAATCTTTCTTGTTCGGCTGTGTCTCATATCTGAAATAGATCACCCATTAAATGTGTTTAGCATCAAGTTTTAAAACTAACTATCAATTCACAATTCACAAGTAATCAGTTAGCTTATAATGTTTAGATATGGTGAAACAGAGCTTAAATCCTTTGATAATCAGACTTTGCCAACATTCAAACGTCTTATTGGTTACCTAATATAATCACATCTTCAAACAAAGCACATCTACAAAGCATAATTTCATACGATAACTAACAAACAAAGAACATTCATACAACAAATATCTTAAAATTATAAATATGATACTTGTAATGTGAAAATTCTATCTTCAAATTGTATTTCTTTAGTTAAGAAATCAGCTCCAATAGTAGCTTTGTACTTATTACTAACATTGCGACTCACATATCTTAATTAACAAAGCCCAACAACATGAAAAATTTGACATTATTAGGTTTGAAAATTGCAGTAAAATAAAAATTAGGGCAAGATAACCATAACACATCTTACATACTAGCAACATATAAGGTAATAGTTCAAACACTTATCAAACTGATTAGTTTTGATTCATAACTTTTAATCAATCTATATACAAAGTTAAACATTAGAAAGTTGAACATCACAAAGTAACATCCAGAAATCAAACATAATCTGTTATCCAGTTCACAAAACCCTTATCAAAGACTTAATCGAGCCAAACTCTTAGAACACATATCATAAATCAACATATAATCTGATTTCGTTTATATATAGTGAAGATACATAGATTGTTACCTGATTTCGAAACCCCTAATCAAATCTTCATTGTTTGAAACCTCCAATCAAGTAAACAACATCGATGATGGTGTTGGTTGTCATACAATAGTTGCGTTCAACTGATTATCAGACGGTGATTGTGGTCAAGGGTTATTTGTGTTCGAAGATAGAGGCGATAGAGGATTTTGTCTAGGGTTTTATGGTATGTGTGTTGGAAGATACTGGATATAGAGGCGAGACATGAATTAGGGTTTGTAATGACATTATATACTAACGTTGAAATAGCAAATTTACATGTCTTAACCTCACCCATCAACCCATTTGTTAACAATAGCCCAAATATATTAACAGATCAAGCCCAATGTGATGTGTTTTTTTATCATTACATCATATTTGATACGTTTCATTTACTTTTATTGAACTCATTACCGCTTTATATTCCAGTTATAACCGAACTTCGTCGTTATGCGTCCGACCCGCGCTCTTGTTTGTTTAATCCTAGCGTATACCCGACCCATAACTCAAATTTTTACATTTAAATTAGCCTAACACTTTTAAGAAGCCCAAAACCCATTTTTTGAGTTTTTTACCAAATGAGTGTTGGTGGAAAACTTATTTACCAAAATAGGTGTTTTGAGAAATATTTACCAAAGTGAGTATTTTTTGATAAAGTTTCTTTTTTCACTTCTAATATTATTAGATTAAAAATATAGAGTTTACTTCTAAGTAACCTATATAAAAAGTTTATTTCAAGATTAAATAAAAAGATATGTTCGGTCATTAGGTTTAATAATTTTTTTAAAAAAATCATATAACTCATGTGCAAACATCTTAAAGTTGTTTTTTTACTAAGTGTTTTATATTTCTTAGAAACTTGTTAAATACATATAAACGACTTTTATGAAACCGGCCTTTAAAATACCGTAATTTTTTAAAAACTCCCTCTATGTTGCCTTTCGGGTTTTTTAAACTTCCTTTTCAAAAAGCGTTTGGTTTTTTTTCTAAATGTCTTTTTAAGAATTTTTTTGTAAATGTTTTTTTAAAGACAAATGGTGTTAAATAAATTACAAGTATCTTTTTTGTAAACATATTTTATAAAAGTGTCTTTACTAATGCAAACACATAATATGAAAAATCAAATTTTTTAATAGAAATATAAGTAAATTTTTTTAACGAAAGAGACATACAATAACTTGTTTTTAATTTAGTTGAAATATTTTACGCCGTACTTAATCTTACTAATAATGAATAAAGAGTTATTGTTAAACCAATAATATTAAGAGTGAGAAACATTGTGTTTATAAAACATAACCATATTGGTAAATATTTTTCAACCACCCACTTTGGTCAATAATTTTTCTATTAACACCTATTTGAAAAAAAAACTCCATTTTTTTTGTTTTATAACTATTATTATGTTCAACATAAAAAATACACATTTTTTAATTTTATAACGATATTTTCAGCGTAACTCATTTCTGGGTTTTTTCTTTTATAGAAACCTAACATTATAGAGTTTATAGATTAATTAAAGTGTGTTATGTTTGTTTTTAAAAATAAAGGTTGCTAATTATAAAAAATACACTTTTTTTTGTTTTGTAACCCTCATTCATATTTTATTTCCAGTTATATCTTCGTTATGTCTCCATCAACTAAAATAATATGTATGAATGTCAACGGTCGTCGTACTACTTCAATCGATGATGTTCCTGCTGACATACTATCTACAGAAATACTAATAAGGCTTCCTGCAAAATGTATCGGCCGATGTAAGATCGTGTCTAAGCAATGGTTGTCTTTGGTAGCTGCTCAAAATTTCCGTCTAATGCATTGTCGTCGCATGTCCACATCTTATAATCAAATGTTTTTATCTATCGGTATTTGCGAGTCGTCTGTCTTTCCCGTTACTTTTGAACAATCAGATTATTTTTCAAAGACCCAAATTCCTCTACCATCAAATGTTTCTTCGTCTGGTGTCCGCGTCCTAACAAGCTTTGATGGGCTTATATGTCTTTCTTTTCGTGGCACCCACAAACTGATTCTCTGGAACCCCCTAACCCGCGTGACTAAATTCATATCCAGCACCCAAAGTCGTGGTCGATTCAAACAAAAATCAGATGCTGTTGGGTTGTATGCTTCTCCTTCGAATGAGTACATGCTTCTACATGCGAAACGCAGAAATGGCATGATGACTCGTTACAAATATTCATCAAGGCTTGATTCGTGGCGTAAGATGGGGTTCATCGACGAACGAAAGTACCATAACTACAAAATGTCATGGTCTAATGGAACTTTCTTCCAAGGAGGGGTTTATTTTACTATTAAAGTGCATGCTATTGGTGAAGGAAACTACTTATACGGTTTTCACGTTGATTCAGATCAGTTTAAGTCTAAGCCCTTTCCAGCAACTTCACATGACGACGGAGAAGGGAGTTTAGTGTTGGTTCGTAAAGCGCTTCACATGTTTGTTGCTCACGGTTTCCCTTTTTGGTCTCTTGACTTGTGGAGGATGGACGTAGATAACTGGACTAAAATATGGGTTCGCCAGTCCATTGTGCCACAATCACTTTTTAGTCACACCATTACGTACATTGTGAGTACAGACAGGTTTCTTGTGGTAAGCAAATCTGGATGTGTCAATGAACTAGACATTACTAAGAATGGCGAAGAGTGTTACTATCCAGTGTTTTTGGGGAGTAGGCTACAAGGAGCGGTTTATACCGAGACTCTTATGTCAGGGGATTTTTAGTTTTTAAAATCATAATTTTAATTTATGTTTGTTTGAATGTTTTGGATTTCCTTCCTTTCTGTAAGACGATGAATCCAACATTGTTATGTTGGTATGAATGTTTTGTGTTTCGTTTCTTTATGTAAGACGAGCAATCCATTTTGTTGTTTTCCATGAAGTTGTTCGTTAATTATCCTAGCTCGATCTGAATACATGTGATTATTTATGCTATAGCTAACTAATAAGTTCACGATCTTTTCTCTCTTGTTATATTCAATTCTAGATCCAAACAACTATGAATCCACAACTCTTCATGCTTTTGATGTTCAAGATAATTGCGGAGCTACCGCCGCTGCTTATAATCAAATGCAAGTGCGTATGCAAGGAATGGTATGATTGTATATCAAGCAACGATTTTCTACTAGCACACACCAATTATGCTAGAGATTCATTAAATCAGAAACTTATCACCACTGGGGACCAACCGACATGTGTTTCAAGGCTGTTGAATAATCAAAGTCCTAACTATTTAGAGGGTAATGATGTAACGCCCCCTAATAATATCCATCCAAAAAATATGATATTCTTAGCGATCTTGGATGGCATGTTATGTGTGACCATTCAACACGCGTGGGACTTGCTTGTTTGGAATCCACTAACAGGTGCTTATAGAATGTTGTCCAACCGTGCTAAGCAAGGTTTCTTCAAGGCAGACAACGATTCTGTTGGTTTCTATGTTGACGCAACCTTCAATTACAACATTATTCACATAAAACGTAGACGAGGTACTCTTGCCGTTTATTTGTTTTCGTTTCGTCGTGGTTCGTGGAAACATGTACCCTTCTTGAAGAAGACACCTTACTCTGCTGATAACTATGAGTGGTCTTTAGGAACCTTCTCTGGAGATGTTGTATACTTCAGGGTTTCCCAATCTGACATGCTAGATGGCATAAAGAGCGTTATTCAGTTTGACGTAAACACGCATAAATTTTCTGTGTTAGAATATCCGAGATCTGGGACTTTGAGTCCTAACGGTGCGTTGTTTAGCTGGCGCTCGGAACTATATGCTTTTGTTTCTTGCGGTTACTTTAACAAGCCATTGGAATTATGGAAGCTACAAAACAGAATTTGGAACATGACAGATGAATATCGTTACCGAGTATGTCTTCCATTTCCACGTTTGACTACCCTTACTCATTACAATGTAAGTGGCTCTATAATTGTCATCACTGGTTGGGGACTATTTCTTTAAATCGACGTGAACCTTTTAGATGTTCATCATTTTGAGCCGCGAACTTTTGATAGATGTTTTCATGGTGCTGTTTACACGGATACCGTACTTTCACCGTGGTGTTAGCTCGATTCCATGTGTTTAAATATTATGAATCTTTTTGTAAAGTTTATTTTATCATGTTTAGAACTTTATGATTGATTTTGTTTTGATATGTAATGGGATTATTCAGTGTGTTTGTTTATCATGTTTCTTTTGATCCAACTAAGAGCACAATATTTATGTTTCTTTCAAGCTTAAATTGTTCAGTTTTTTATTATGTTTATGCATGAAGGTATACTTGGTCATGGATACGCATACCATTGTCGATGATTTTACATCAGTCACACAATTCTGCCTTTGGTATACTGTGTGTTTCGTTTGGGTTGACTTTGTTTTGCCTATCGCGTCTGAAGAAAAACTTTAATAGTTTTTCTCGACTAACACGTAAGACCTTTTTTGTTATAAAAATATATATACTCAATATTATGTGCATGGTACTTGAATCAATAGGTTAGTTATTTTTATAGAGACAGAGGGTTGTGGGTTTTATCCCGAAAACGTTGATGCAAACTTTTTTAGATATGGATCTGGTTGGGAACATGTTTGTTCTAAACCGTTTTCAAAGAGAGAGGTTTGATTTCAATGAGTGGCCCAAACATGAAAGCTACCTCTTGGTTTGGAGTAATTTCAAGATTGTATTTAACGAGCACACGAAACTTCTATCATTCTCAAGTCATCTACCAAAGGGGTTACGTGTGTTTCCATTAGTGGCTCCCATTAAATATCTTTTGGAAAACAATGGCCCGGATAAAATAATTGTTGGTACGTATAAATATATTTTAATCAAGCAACTTTTGATTGCATGCTACATCTTTTTGCTACAAAATAAAAACAACATGTATTGGTTGCAGATGTTGTTGGGAAGATTGTCAAGGCTGTGCGCCTATGTGGGGAGAATCGTATATTTCTTAAAGATCATACGTAAGGCATTTGAATTATACTAAATAAATATTGAGAACATACTTAAACTATATCCCTCGATCGTACAATATATTTTGTTTCTATTTCTAATGTAAGTAAAGGATTTAACAGGGGTGGCGTAATAAAACTATCTTTATACGACCCACCGAATATTCATATGATGGAAACCTTTCGTGCAATGATAGGAAAAGCAACTGTCTTTGTATCTCGCGTCAAGTTGATTTGTTTGCCGAGGGGTATGTTATACTTAAACAATTTTAACAACTAACGTGTATTTTTCTGGTTCATATCGTTTTCTATAACTTACCCCATTTCATTTTAAATTATAGGGAATACTTTACAGTCAACAGAGTTCTCTAGGATCGTCGTAGAACCAAAAGTGCCAGAGGCTCTTTCTATTTGAATTTTTCGATTTTTCTTTTAGTCATTGTTATTCGTGTCCAACATTGTTTTATATCTTTTACATAATATATTTCTTTATTACTGTGTTATGATATGTATTATGTTGCTATTTCATAAAAAGTAACATATAATGTCTATAAATGTTAATTATATATTTCAATCACCTATTTGAATTTTGTTTATTAATTTAACCTATATAAAATTACAAAAGTAACACTCAATATATAGGTAACTATATACACCCAACAAATTTGAAGTCATCCAAAATTATAATTCCAAATAAGTAAAGACAACAAAAACAATTGATCTCGTTACTGTAAATAATTAGATGGCTATGAACCAAAATAAAAATTCGATGTATTGTTGTTTTACTCTCCTTCCATATATTGTAGTTGCATGTCATACATATACTGTTACATATTTTTTCCATGTTTGTTAGTACATATATAAAACCGTTTTTACTATGTTAGTTAATTAACTATATTAGCTACAAATGTTTGTACATGTAGATAAATTGGGAAATAATACTCACGCCATAGGTATTTGTTCCAGTATAGATTCATCATTTTAATATGAGCAACGGTCAGCCAAAATATCCTAATAACCTTTCGTCCTCAAGTACATCTACGTCACGAGCTGTGAAAAGGAAAGAGTATAATAGACGTTAGTGGTCAAACAAAGAGAACAAGAAAGCGGCAAACGCCGTCAACTCTGGTGTATATCAACGCGATCAATTCACATCACTTCCCATTAACCAGTCGTGTGAAAGGAGACCTCTAGGATCCTTAAACCCTAATAGTATTCAGACATAACAATTTGTAAACGAGAGAGCCGCATGTAGTGCAGCTGAACAAAGACGAGAGTGTAATAGACGATATTATCTTGCACGTAAAGATAAAGGAAAACGCATTTCAAATGACGCTACGGTTGCACAGATTACAGACGGCGAACAACCACCGGTAGAAGAGGATCCTTATAACTTTGTTTACGACGGTGTACCGTCAGAGTTTCTCATATTAAAGGATCGGAGTTCATGCTTGAAATGTTCCGCAAAACTATTTAAATATGAATTCCCCACCTTTTGTTGCATGAATGGTCTGACTGAATTAGCACATTTAGAGATCCCTAGAGAACTGTACCTGTTGTTCACGTTGCAAAATGAAATTGTCATAATGTTTAGGTCCAACATACGAGCTTATAACACGAATTTTTCGTTCGTATCGATAGGCGTCACGTTGGATGAAACACTGAACAATATGAGGGACGGTGTTTATACTTTCCGTGCACAAAAAGGAATCTACCACAGAATCGACCAGTTAGTCTCCAGGGATGGTACACCCAGATACCTACAACTGTATTTTTATGATCCTGAAACCGAGCTAGAACACAGACTCCGATGGCCAAATCTAGATCGGAATATCACTGAGACGTTGTCACGTGTTCTTTCTACCAATCCTTACGTCGTCACATTCCGTAGTCTTGCGGAGCTTGGTCCTCTAGACAACTATAAAGTCACACTCAACGCTTCTGTTGATGTTGACCAGAGGGTGTACAACCGACCGACGACATCAGAGGTATACAGAATATAATTATTTGATTTACACATATTCACGCGATTTGTTAGTTATAAACACATGTTCTTTAGGTTGCCGGTGTCTGGGTGGAAGGGAATGACAATATTACAGCATACAAAAGGAGTATTGTCGTGTATGGAAGGTCAGACCGTACTCAAACTATTCAGCCGTACTTTGGATGTTATGATCCATTATGTTATCCTCTGTTTTTTCCTAATGGTGAGTCGGGATGGCATCCTAACATACCACGTAAAGGAGTGTCAATAAACGAATTTAATAGCCATTCGGCCAACATAGACGAAGAACATGAAGGTACCAACACTTTATCCGTTTTTTAAGTGGATGTGCTATGTTATTTACTAATAACATGATCTTTACATTTATATAGGTGTTAACCAACAAAGTGGTAGGACAACAGTAGCAATGCAGGAGTACTATTGCTACAAGTTTCAGATTCGCCCGATAGAAAACTTAGTATTGTTAGGTGGTCGTCTGCTACAGCAGTTTGTCGTCGATACTTACATAAAGATTGAGACATCCCGTTTACAGTATGTTGAACACCACCAAAGTGATATACGAGCTGATCTATACCAAGGTATTATTGATTGTGTTCATGCTGGGGAGGTTCAGCCAAACAGAATCGGACAACGGGTTGTGTTGCCTGCAAGTTTCGTTGGAGGTCCTCGCGACATGCGACGCCGTTTTTTAGATGCCATGACTTTAGTTCAAGACGACGGACGTCCGGATTTTTTCCTAACGATGACATGTAATCCTCAGTGGCCTGAAATATGTGATAACTTAAAACCTGGCCAAACTGCACAAGACCGTCCAGATCTTGTTTCTAGAGTATTTCGTGCCCGATTAGAGGAGCTTAAGCATCAACTATTCAAGAAACATATACTCGGTCATGTAAAGTCATACGTTTACGTCATCGAGTTTCAGAAGCGTGATTTGCCGCATGCGCATTTCCTCCTTATCATGCACGCGGAAGACAAAATGGGTAACCCAGATCATTATGATAAGGTTGTGTGTTCTGAGATTCCTGACCCGGTACGTCATCCGAAGCTGCACGAAGTTGTTGTTAAGCACATGATGCATGGTCCGTGCGGTGCTTTACGGAAAAGCAGTCCTTGTATGGAGGGTGATCCACCGGTCTGTCGGTTTCATTATCCTAGAGGGTTTAATGAACAGACTACGCAAGGAGAGGATTCATATCCTTTATACAGAAGGGGAGACAACAAAGTTAGTGTTGATGTGCGAGGATCAAATCTTGATAACAGATGGGTGGTCCCTTATAACCCAAGGCTTTTGATGATGTTTAACTGCTACATGAATGTCGAGGTTTGTTCAAGTATAAAATCTGTTAAGTATCTGTTTAAATATGTTTACAAAGGGCACGACAAGCAAGTTATTCACGTCGATGAAGATGGCCAAGGCGTTATTAATGAGATAAAAAGATATCAGGATGCGCGTTATGTGTCTCCGCCGGAGGCCATGTGGCGTATTTTTTCATTCGACCTTTCAAAAATCCATCCTTCAGTGTTGGCCTTACAGCTTCATCTCCCGAATATGCATATGGTTAGATTTAGAGAGAATGATACCCTAGAAAACATTGTTGATAGGGAGTCAGACAAGGATTCCATGCTTACTGCATTTTTTAAAACAAACAGGTCGAATCCCAATGCAAGACAGTATCTTTATAAGGAATTTCCAAAACACTTCACATGGGATGCAAGCAAGCGTAAATGGAACGAACGTAAAGCTCAGGGACAACGAGGCCGTATTGTTGCTGCTAATCCCGCCGAAGGCGAAAGGTACTACTTGCGACTACTTTTGTTAAATGTAAGAGGACCTACTTCTTTTGAAAATCTTCGCACGATTAATGGTGTAACGCACCCAACATTTCGAAGAGCGGCTCTAGAGCACGGGTTAATAGAGAACGATGACAGTTTATCGCAATGTCTCACGGAAGCCTCTCTATTCCTGTTCCCTGGTTCACTAAGAAGGTTATTCGCAACAATAATGGTATTTTGCGAACCTGGTGATATTCGTAGGTTGTGGAATGAACACTTCGAATCGCTTTCTGAAGATTATCGTTTACATTGCCAGAACGCGGAAAGAGTACAAAATATGGTTCTTACAGACATCAGGGTTTTTCTACAATCTATGGGTAAAAATATTCGTGATTTTGATCTTCCGGATATAACACAAGAAAACGTACAGCACGCAAGTTCTCGTGAGGTACAGGAGGAGTATGATATAGCTGTGGATCCTGAACACTTACGTGCAAAAGAAGATCTGAATTCAGACCAGAAGAGGGTGTTTGATGAGATCATGTCGCATGTGGACGATAATCGTTCAGGTGTGTTTTTTGTAGATGGACCTGGTGGGACGGGCAAAACCTTTTTATATAAAGCTTTGTTGGCTCAAGTTCGTTCACGTGGGCTTGTAGCTCTTGCGACAGCCTCATCTGGTGCTGCGGCGAATAATATGCCTGGAGGTCGAACGGCTCACTCGAGGTTCAAAATTCCTATTACCCTTGACAATAACTCTATGTGCACTATAAAAAAGCAAAGCGGTGCGGCTGAAATACTTAGGTTGGCCACATTAATCATATGGGACGAGGCATCAATGGCAAAGCGTCAGGGGATAGAGGCCGTAGATCGAACATTGCAGGATATTATAGGCGTTAGACTCCCCTTTGGTGGAAAGATAATGGTAATGGGAGGGGATTTCAGGCAGGTGTTGCCAGTCATCAAATGTGGCACTCGCGCACAAATTGTGGACGCCAGTATACGTATGTCACCTTTGTGGTCTGTGACGAAGAAGATGCGTCTGACCATAAACATGAGAGCGCGTACAGATCCGTGGTTTTCTGATTTCCTACTGAGAGTGGGTGATGGAACCGAAGAGTCAATCGAAGGTACCTTTATCCGTTTACCAGACAACATGACGGTTCCGTGCATAGATAAAAAAGAATCGGTAAAAGATTTGATCAAAGTTGTATTTCCTGCGATTCAAGAAAACGTACGGTCTTCGGATTACATAATCAACAGAGCAATATTCTCCACAAAAAATGAAAGTGTTGATGAAATAAATGATCAAATGATTGACGTGTTCCAAGGGGAGGAAAAAGTTTACTATAGTTTTGATATGGTAGAAGATGATCACCACAACTTTTATCCTGTTGAGTTCTTGAACGCACTAACTGTTAGTGGACTCCCGCCTCATAAGCTTCGCTTGAAGATTGGGTGTCCCATTATACTGTTACGGAATATCGATCCTTCACACGGTTTATGTAATGGCACACGATTGATATGTAGAGCCTTCCAACGCAATGTTATAGATGCTGAGATAGCCGTAGGTCAACATGCAGGAAAACGAGTTTTTTTGCCTAGAATCCCTCTAACACTTTCTGAGGATGAAATGTGTCCGTTCAAGCTTAAAAGAAAACAATTTCCCATTCGACTTAGCTTTTCAATGACCATCAATAAAGCTCAAGGTCAAACAATCCCTCATGTTGGCGTTTATCTTCCGGATTCTGTTTTTTCTCACGGGCAGCTTTATGTGGCGTTATCAAGAGGGGTATCACGGGAGAATACAAAGGTTTTAGTACACCCTGCAAGAGATTTCAAACGAAACGGAGTGTACACCTCAAATGTCGTGTATCGCGAGGTTTTGCATGATATGTGAAATGTATGTGTGCTATAACTTAGTAATATAATTTCATATGTTAACATTTGTGTTTTTTTATTATAATCTCAATGTCGTTTTTCATTTGATATATTTGCATTTTTTTCAAACTATTATTATAATGTGCTTACAAACTTATTTTATTTTGTTTTCTCATGGTTAAAAAATCTAATATGGAGCAGAGTAATGCTAACTTGAATAATGTGTCAGGTATTCTTAAAATTTAAACAAAGACTTCTCTTTACCTATATAAGGTTATATAACACACATGCTTTTTGAAAACTTATGTCAAAAAACTAAACATTGTAATTTCAGAGAACAACGTTGCTCCAGCTCCAACGAATGAGGTGACAGTCAAAGAGGAGATACTCGACAACGTCCAACAACAAAAGGATGTAAAAGGTGAAGTCAAAGAAAAGCCTGAAATCCATGATCTTACTCTTGATGATACTTGGTGGTGGGAAAATAGGGATCTAATCGAAGAGCTGTGTAGTAAGTACGATTAATTTCCGTTCCATCTTCATGAACTCACATGGATCATTTGTTTTCAGCTCGTATGTTAAGATTTGAATGTTACGTATTTAACTCATGGTTATTTGAATATTATCGTCTCCGGTTTTCATCTTCAATTATTAATTACTTTACATATGTTAAGCTCCATCACAAAGGTCCATACTCTAAACAATTGTTTCATGAAAGCTTGACATTTTTCATATTGAATTATTAGTTACATGATATGTGTTATGCCCACCATCTAAATCCACCATTATGATGATATCTACTTAAACTGTTTCAGCAAAACAACCATAATACATCTTAGTAAAAAAACTTAACGAAATTAACAAAACACCTAGAAATTAATTACATCCAATAATAATGTCCCCGCTGCGTCGCGCGGGTACCTACTAGTTCCATGTTATGTTAAAACTATCATGCAAAAACGTATCATACAAGAAAACATAGGCACAATCAAACATCATGACTAGCATCCACTTAATCACACAGACTAAGGGTTGTTTGGCAAGTGCTGAATGATTAAATGCTAAATGGTTAAGAGGTCTGAATGCTTAAGAGGTTTGAATGGTTAAGTGCTGAATGATTAAAAGGAGCTGTTTGGTTGGACATCTGAATGAGAACATCTGAATGAGATTCTAATTTTTTTTTCTTTGTCCCACATTGGAGGGGAGACAAAACTATAGTTATCTATATATATGCAAGCTTTCATAGCATATTAAGTTCTTATGTTACATTTTACTATAACACTTACCAGCGCGCAGTGGGGTGCAAATTTTAAAGTATGGTGTCTTATGTTTAATCCTTTAAATACTACTCTTAATATAATTATAGTCGACTAGTAACTAAATAATCAATGGGGCAATGTATATAAAATTTATAAGTTTAAAGACTTCTAAACTATGCTAAAACTCATTACTACTTAAATTACTAAAATTTTATAAGTATCAATAAGTTTTAAAAGTATTAAATGCCCAATAACTATAAAGTAATGTTTATAAACTTTCTGTTGTGAAATCAATTATTTTATAAAGTTTCATTTTATATACATAATCTTATAGATTAGTATATAGTTTCGTAAAGATATTTAAATGAATTGACTTTACTAATGATAAATAAATCATAAAATCAACCATTGTAATAAATCTGTTAAAAAGAAAGAAGGTGAGGGACTATAGAATCAAACTCAAGACTTGTTGATTCAACATAAGTAACTAAACCACTAGACCAATAAAGGCTTTTGTTATCATAATCAATTTCTATAATATAAATTTTTTATCTGAAAAACCTTAATTTCTACACATAAACCCTAGAATCTATATCACCAAAATTGAACATGAATAAAGATCGGTAGATGAAATTGAACATTGTATTCCTAATACAAGCATCAAAACAAGTTCAAATAAAGTTTTAGTTACTTGTTCCGTTGTTGGTTTGATTAAGATTAGAAGAAAATGAACTCGTCCCTGCTACGAAATCAAAGATGATCACCGAGAGATGATATACTTAAACTGATGATGCAAACCCACTTAGCGATGATTACTGAACAAAGACCCCAATGTATTGATGATTATAACGAACTAGAAGATTGTCAACAAGTAACAAGCAAAAGACGAATAATAGAAGACCAATTGATGATTATGTGATTGCTAGAATTGAAAATAATATTGTAGATAGATGAAGTGAAGTTTAGTGAATGATTTGATAAGATATATAAGATTAACCGGAGGTTTAAGGGTTTGATCGAGTTTGAGCTTTATTCGGTTTATAGATGGATCTGATTTCAATTGTAATGTACAATTTGTTAGTATTTGAAGTTGATAACCTTGATTTTATGGATTAAAGGATTAATTTGAGTTTGTTTAATTTAGTTTTAATCTGTGATTATGGAGGATTTAGACCTCTAGTTGCCGAGTTATCAGGTTTCAATTTAAATCGATCATAACAGCATATAGCTAGACTGATAAGGGTGTTTTGAGTTGGAATCTTAAAGATAAAGGATAGAGAGCGATTAATATGGCCACTAAATCAACTGCTAATTGCGTTTTTGGTGTTATGGAGCATCGCCGGAAGTGTCGGATGGGAAAGCGGTTTAGAATGGGTGGTTGGGTTGGTTTTAAATAGTGTTACACATTTAGTCTCTGCATTATTACATGCTTTCATTTAGTATTTAAAAGTTTTAACACATTATAAAATAAATACATAACTAACCCTTATAAGTTAGTCTTGGTAGTTATATACTAATCTAACTAAATACACTAGCAATTAGATTTTATATAAACTTACTAATCATATAAATCTTGTCTTTATATAACTAGTTTAATATCTTTTATAAAACCCTTACAAATTTTATTAAAATTAATTCATGAACAATAAGTTCATCAATTTATGTTGGGAAAACTAAATACGAGGTTGTTAAGCGTGTAACTTATACGCGAAACTTCTCAAAACTACGTAGTTTTGAGTTGAACAAACTTAAAAATAATATAAATCCTTTAACTCTCACTTTTTGATTCATGCGAAACACAACAATACAATAATTTTTATAGGGAATCACTTTAAACAATTAACTTTGTTTTTTAGATGAACGGAAAGATTAGTTCAAAAAAATATATAAAAAACAAATGAACATAAAGATAAACTATACGGTGCATAGATTTGGGGGGAAACAAATTAAACCCTCTTTGCGAGTGATTTGGATCCAACCTGAAATAACAATAAATTAAACCGAACGATCAATAATCAAAACTGATGTCAACATGATGGACCTATCAAATCTACCATGAGCAGACCGATTTCAAGATGAAAACCAGAATGAAAACAATTTAGTCGTTCACTTCATTTCTACAATTTAGAACATATTTTAATTGAGTTGTTCTATTTAAGTTTGTTTAAATCAAAACTACGTAGTTTTGAAAGGATTCGCGTGTAAGTTACACTTGTTACAGCCTCGTATTCACTTTCTCCATTTATGTTTAAGTTATATAGTTAAATAATTTGGATAAATATAATAGTTAGAACTAAATGATTAGGTAATTACATTTATTTTATGATAAAAGGGAGAAATTTCATTGATATTTAATTGGCTTCGGGTTAATGATTTCGGTTGGATTTGATTCGGGCATGTGTTACAAAAGGGACATGTATGCTTACCTAGGGATGGACGAGATGAGTGTGACCCTATAGGCTAAAGCACGCCTCCTCGATACGTTAAACCGAACTTAACACTTTGATATGTCATAAGTGTTCAAAACCAAGACACAATCCTAAGCTTTCAAATTCTAACCATCTTTTTCTATTGATTCTATGTTTATCATTTTTTTCTAATATTTCTATGTGTTTTCTATATTACTTTGAACTAGATATTATGCCAGGGCCGCGCGTTGCGGCGGCCTCGTCATGTTATTCTACATGGTGTTGTAGATTTTTAATCCATACTTGTGTAAAACGTTTATATACAATGTCATGTGCAAATGCCATTCTACTTAACTTGCTTGGACATTTACTAATATAGATCATAGTTGTATAGAACATTTACAGATACATTTTGCTAGACCATGCTTAGACATTTTCTAATACTAATACATATAGGTGCATATTGCCATTCATAATTGTCAGTTTGTGGTTGCATTAGGCTTCTTCGTTGCAACTGTTGTTGCTCATCACTTGTTGCGCCTTTTAGAATGCAGCCTTAAAAAGCTAATTTTGTGTTTCTTGTTGCAGCCTTGAAAAGGTAACTATACAAAAATTGTGATGACGCCATGACATGATTGTTTTCAAAATCATATGCAAGTATTAGCTAAAAGGTGTAGTTATCAGTGCTATATACCTTTTGCCTTCTTACCTGGATTCACTCCTGTATAAAATATGAGTGATGTCATTTTATATGTTGGTGATGAACCTAGTTCAAGTTAAATCTTGTTTCATTAGTCCTTGAATTGTGCAAGTATTATCAAGTATCCACAAATACCGTTGTTATCTTAGTAAGATTGAAGTATATGATCAACAACATGAACATAGAGTTGCAAACATGCATTTTACTCATCAAGTAAGCATCCAAATAAAGACCTATAACCAACTAATGAGGTTATTTAGGCGGCAGAAGTCTAACGCAGCCAGCTTTACAACACTTGGTTGTACACAAATTTACTTCTAGTGCTATGACTAACGAACCACTCACCAAACCAGAAAAGTGCCCCCAATGACAACAAATACTATTACAGTCGTCGTGATCAACGTAGACTAACAGTAGAAGACGAAGTAGTGACAATAGACTTAACCATACGACGCCTCTTACATGATGCCATCAAAACCAATCACAACAAACAATATTAGAAAAAATAAACAGTAGGCTACTATAGACGAAACTGACATCATAGAAGCATTTGAAAGCAAGAAAGGAAGAAATACATCAGTTAACCAACTATCAACTAAACATAGTACAAGTTAACAAACTCACAACATTTAAAAGCAACAAAGGAGCAACACCAATTAATCAACCGCTTGTTAATTCACATAATCTTCTCTTGTGGACCACAAGCATTCCATAAATATATATATATATATATATATAGGGTGAGGATCATTACAAAACCACTTCTTATTTACAGAACTACAGAACCACCGATTTACATATATGTAAATTAAGTCTAATATATATATATATATATATATATATATATTTCAACCAACCTCTTTTAATTTCCTCTCCAAATTCTGACAAAATTTGACATCTTTACAAAGCCTTAAATTTTGATTTGATTTCAACATATTGTTTAAGACTCTTAACAAAACCAAAAAAGACGATATACAAAAGCACAACTTGCAGCAAAATATAACAAAAAAAAAAAGCAAACAAAAGATGTCATCGAGAGCAATTCATAGAAAAATAACTTACCGGAACAAAGAGCACAAAAAATGTCAAAGAAGACAACGCCTCCTCAAATAAGATGGACGACGACATCCACAACCACCAAACAAAATGCACAAACCAACAACAGAAAAAACATCAGAAAACGACGGATGAAATCTGAAGGCCAAATCAAAACCGACTGAAAATCAAAGACACAAATCAAGAAGGAACAACAAATCAACCACAACAAACCCGAAGTTGGTGCATGTCGAAATCAACAAAGAAATTACTGAAATCAAATCACGAAAAGTACCAAAACACAATAGACAAACGCCGATCATCAAAATAAAACACTGTAATGCAGAAAACAATAACCACCAAAGACAAAATCAAGATAAAACGAAAAAAACAAACATAAATAGAAACTGAAATCGTTGAAAAAAATGAAGAACAAAAACAAGTTACCAAAGAAAACACATACAAATGAATGAAGAGGTACAGATACAGAGTAAGAAACACACAAATGAAGAAGAAAGTTAAAAGCTCGACTTTATATCAGACATAACAGCGAAGGGCACGTGCAAAACACATGGCTACCCAACGACATTGTAAAATAGTAATAAGGTATAATGTTTGCTATATTTCTGATTATATTTATTCATACTTTCTATAATTTTCAAGTGATTACTATGCTATATTTTTTTAAAAACAAATTCCTTGATAATCTAGGTAGAACGAAGTGTTATCATCATTCATACCAGACTTTTCATTCGATCCAATATTTTGTCGCAAATCATGTTATCTTACATTACATCGTATCATATGATTCTATACTACCTCATTACTTATGTGATATACCTACTAGCATATCCATATAACACAATTACACCATTGTAAACCAAATGTTCCAAATCAAAACTAAGACATATTGACTAACCTCAATCAAATTATCGAAAACTTCAAATCAAATATCAATTACCAAATTAAAGGCATAATTCCATAACTAAATAAAAGTTAACGAGTTTACAATTTTTGATAAGCCAACATATCCGTTTGGTTTGCAAATCAAACATTTACCCTTAAGGTTTCTCAACCTGGAGCTGTTTGTTACCATTTGAATGGCCTCTAAATCTGAGTGATTCAGATGTCCATTCAAATTCAGATTGTTTGGTATTATAGTGATATTTGACCTAATCAGATGTTTTGTGTCTGAATGATTCAGACTTCAGGCTGTGTCTGAACGATTCAAACTGGCGTCTTGCGACCAGGAAGCGACGAAAAGGTGACCAGGAAAAAAATGAGCTGATGTGTACAAAAAACCAAAAGTTTTGAAGTCAAAAACTCCCCACGTACGGGCCCGGGTTTTTGGAGCTGCATTCGTGTTGGTATGTCGCGTGGGCGTCGCATTTTGGCAAGGAATTCGAACCAAATTTGCACCCCACCTGCGCGCGGGTAGGTGCTAGAGTAAAATGCAACATAAGAACTTAAAATGCAACTATGGTTTTATCTCCACTCCAATGTGGGACAAAGTGAAAAAAAAATTAGAATCTTATTCAGATGTCCAACCAAACAACTTCTCTTAATAATTCAACACTTAACCATTCAGAAATCTTAACCATTCAGACCTCTTAACCATTCGGCACTTATTCATTCAGCACTTGCCAAACATCCCTTTGATCTCAATACTCAAATGTTATCTAAACTACTCATCTAATCATACGATTCTCATCTAATTTCTAATTTATCATTGAACTATAAACCCAACATCATATTATAAAATTACCATCAAAACTTGTACTCATTAATCAACCTTGTTATGCTATTCATAAACTCATCATGCAAAACTCAATGTGAACTTATTACACGACTATTCCTAAGCTCGTTGAACTAAAATGTTTCACCTATACATATGACCACTAATGAAATTCTATATATCTAGTTTTCATGAACTCATCCAAACCCAATGTGTTTTATTTACTGTGAATGATTCTTTCTTGAATTACTATGTTTTGACAACAATGATGAGGATGAAATTGAGCGAAATTCTATTGAAGATTGGAGTGAAAGTGAAAAACATTATGAGAAGGACGTTTAGAATGATGAAGATTATGAGGACGAAGGTGTTGTGTATGTTATGATCCTAGTATATATTGGAAATTGGTGAAGCCGATAGTAACAATGAAGTTTGAGAGTCCTACATAACTAAAAGACATGTTGATTGACTATGGTGTTGTAAATGTTACGAATTAGTATTCATGATAAATGATAAAAATAGGCTATTAGTAAGGTGTGGCATAAAAGAAACAAATGGTGATGGGACTAGAAAAAACCTAAAGTGTGGAAGTGTCCATTTAGGCTTAGGCCTCTAAGGAAATAGATGATGATTATTTTCAAATAAAGACACTCAATGATCAGCATGCATGCTCACGAAAATTTTGTTTGGACTCTCTTCTGACATATGCTTGGATTGCAAAGAGGTTTTTCAAAGAAATAATTCGAAATCCAGAAGTTCCATTAAGTTAAATACAACAAGATGTGACGAGAAAATATCAATGTATAGTGAGTATCGGTCAATGTTCAAGAGCTAAAAAGAAGGTCTGGTATGACTTTGATGGTGGGTTGGAAGACCATTATGCTAAGTTTTCAGATTATAAAGCAGAGATATTGGAAATAAACCCCGGAGTACTGTGAAGATGGCCATTGAAACAATGCCAAATGGAGAGATTTATTTTAGTAGTTTTTATATTTCTTTTAAAGCTGTCAAAGATGGATGGATTTATGGTTGCAGGAAAATCATTTGTTTGGATGCATGTTGTCTGAAAATTAGTGGTAAGTTACTCTTGGCTGTTGGAAGAGATGCAAACAGTAATATATTTCATTTACCATGGGCAATTATGTATGTTGAGAATTAGGATAACAGAAGATGGTTTCTTAATCTTTTGAGGGGTGATATTGATATAAACGGTGGAGTTAGACTAACCTTTATTTCCAATCAACATAAGGTATATTGTACTTATTACACACCTATTTGCTAGCTATTTATTAACATAAATGTTATGTGTTTGTTATTCGTTAGGGAATTATAGAGGCCGTGAAAGATGTATTTCCAAATACTAAGCATAGGCAATGCACAAGACATATCAGTGCTAACTTTAAGAAGAAATATCGTGGGCTTCAATTTAACAATTCTTTTTATCCCTATTATAAATTCAATTTCATGTTTCATACTTATCTTACCACTATCAAAATAGGTGTTTTTAATGGTATTTAAATAACACATATTTTCTTGTACATGACAATCTTGTTCATAACATTTCACACTTTTAAATTGAAGCCTAGATATTTCTTGTTAAAGTTAGCATAGATATGTCTTGTGCATTGCCTATGCTTAGCATTTGAAAATACATCTTTCACAGCCTCTATAACTCCTTAATGAATAACAAACTTATAACATTTATGTTAACAAATAGCTAGTAAAAAGGTGTGTAATAAGTACAAAATACCTTATGTTGATCGGAATAAAGGTTACTCCAAATCCACGATCCTTATCAATATCACCCCTCAATAGATTAAGAAACCATTTCCAGTTTTCCTTATTCTCAACAAAACACAACTGCCCATACTAAAGGAAATATATTATTGTTTGCATCTCTTCCAACAGCCGAGAGTAATTGACCACTAATTTTTAGAAACCATCCATCCAAACAAATGACTTTCCTGCAACCATCAATCCACCCATCTTTGACATCTTTAAAACAAATATAAAAACTACTAAAATAAATCTCTCCATTTGGCATTGTATCGACGGCCATCTTCATAGTACTCCCAAGGTTTGTTTCCAATATCTCTGCTTTATAATCTGAAAGCCTAGCATAATGCTCTTTTAACCCACCATCAAAGTCATACAGAACCTTCTTTTTAGCTCTTGAACATTACTCTACATTGATATTTTCTCATCACATCTTGTTGTATTTGTCTTAATGGAATTTCTAGAATTCGAATTATTTCCTTGAAAAATCTCTTTGCAATCCAAGAATATGTCAGAAGAAGAGAGCCCAAACAAAATTGTCATGAGCATGCATGCTAATCATGGAGTGTAGTTATTTGAAAAGAATCATCATCTGTAACCCTAGAGGCCCAAAGACTAAATGAATACTTCCACACTTGGTTTTTTTTCCAGTCCCATCAATATTAGTTTCTATGCCACACCTTATTAATAGTTTATTGTTATTATTTACCGTGAATACTAATTGTAACCATTTACAACACCATAGTCAATCAACATGTATTTTAGTTGTGTAGGACTCTCAAATTTCATTGTTACTATCGGCTTCACCAATTTCCAATCTATACTAGGATCATAACAAGGAAACACAACACCTTCATCTTTATAATCTTCATCATCCTCAACATATGTACTCATAATATTTTTCACTTTCACTCGAATCTTCAATAGAATTTCGCTCAATTTCATCCTCATCGTCGTTGTCAAAACATAGTAGATTCAAGAAAGAATCATTCACATTAACATCTTCATCTTCTAAGTTCACGGTAACATCTTCATCTTTTAAGTTCATAGTACCGTCTTCATCTTCTAAGTCTATCTAACAAATAACAAACAAAATAGCATTATCATTATATTGTTGATAAAAAAAAATTGTTTATCATAATCGTTACCGAGTTTGAAACATATTTATATATGAAGAAAAACACTTGCATTATCATAATCATCATCATCAAAATATTTTTTATTGAACAAAAAAAATATATTGCATTATTATTATCATCAAATTAATGTTTAATCAAGCGCATTTATCATAACCAGAATGTTTAATCATGCATATCGATTAGCATTATCCGGTTAGCATTATCATAAACTATAATCAGCATTACCATCATCATAGTAATAAGTATATCATCAGGTATCATCAATTAGTATTAGCATCATCATCGTAATAAGTAGCAGATGAAACACACCTGCTACTCGATCAGCACCAAAAAAATGTTGTCTTCTTGTGAATTATTCGCCATAGCTGTAATCGAACGTGGATAAATTGGAATCGAATCGTGAATCATAAACTATCACACCCCCAAATTCCACTAACGGAGTTTTACCGTTACGAGTGTGACACCAGGATCCGATCATTAGTTACACCAAACGACATAAATGATTTTGAAAAGTAGCGCATCTTATTAAGTAATAAAACTTAAAATAAAAGTTTTACATTAAATGTAAACAGTAAATGAGAATCTTTTAGGTAAAAAGATATTATAATATTTGAATGTACAAATGCAAGTACAATAAATGAAGTTAATTTCTCAAATCAATGCGACCCATGAAATGAATGCCCTATCCGTGAGTGTTATCTTGACAACATGAGATAACCATGCTAAAGTGTGTTAACATAAAGCTGGTAAGTTCATAGGTTTATAAAACTAGAAAGTAAGTTCTAAAAGTAAATTCAGTAATTCCCATAGTATATCAAGTAGTTAGCTATACTACTATGCATGCTACACTAGTGTACGAAAGTGTTTACGACTGAAGCTGACAACAATGTAAAGAAATGAATGCCTCAAGCCAATGTCCCCTAGACACGGTAAATGATAGGATAATTTAACACCCGTTCGACCTCAAGTCGTGTTGGCGCGACCAGCCCGGATGGGGTTTGTCATACCCAGTAGTACTACTCAAAATTTCCTCGCTATGTAATATAATTAACGGTCCAAACGTAAGTAAAAGTACTGACACTAGGTACGCATGCGATCATACTAAAAAGCAAAATTGTAAAAGAGGCCGTGAAACTCACCTTAGAGTGCATAGCTAGTAATACCAACAAAAATAGACAATCCTAAGTTGACCCATGACTTGTTTAAGTTATGCTAATCAGATGCTAATTTACATAATAAGATTACGTTCGGTTTCGCGTGACCGATTTGGTTTTATATCCCTGAACTCAATAATAATATGCCATGTTATAAGGTAGATTTTTGGCACGCAACCCCAACTAAACTAAAGTATTTAGACAAAATCCAAATTAATCCACACTACGTCACATAAACTCATATTCATACATACTCTATTATGTCTTTTTCATCTACTCATTCTACGGTTCTACCATTTTCATGTAAATTATCATTCAAAGCATCATGAACTCATTATCTAATCAGAGTCATTACATGAAATCATCATATTAAACATACAATACTTGCTCATATATTAATCCCCATCACACATAATTATTATCTATATTAATATGGTATCTTCAATCCAACACACATTCATAGCAAACCCGTAATATAATCTGCTCGCTATCTACATAATGTTATCGTCACATCAAACAAAATCATCATACAAATTATTTCATATTGTAAACATGAACTCTACATACATACACCTAAAGTTTATACGCATACACATATTCAACAATCTGTTATCTACACAACCCTATTTACGCCCACCCATTCTCAAACATATATGCATATTCTTCATCTTAATTCCTCGCCATCAATTAACACAAGTACATATATTTACACATGGTTACATAGATTTAACATACATATACTCATGATTTACAATTTGTTATAATAGACTAAAAACTAACAACGCCCACATTCATCATTGATTCATGCATACATACAAACATTACGTATACACTAACACATACATAACTACCTTCGGTTTTGCCACCAAAACACATCTTGGACTTAACCCTATGGGCAATCATGGTCATACCAACATCGTATACGTATATACATACTAAACAAGTTTAAACGAAACCGTAACAAACCGAATCACGAAACGAGTTAGAAAACTTACCGGAACGATTAGCGAGAGACAGTTGAAGCTTCGCCGGTGCGCTTCGTTTGTCGTGACGGTGCTCGCTGGTAACGGAAGAGTGAAGGATTGTTGCGTGAGTTTACGAAGAAGATGATCAGAACAGCGGTGCGGCAATTAGGATAATAACGGTAGGGTTACGGGTTGGGTTTATAAATGAACAATTTTTCTTAATTTGCATTTTAGTCCATAGACTTTGTTTTATTATTTATTTATTACAAACTTTTGTAAATCGCACTTTAGTCCAATTTTTTTTGTTTTAATATTTACTTTATTCAAAAGTTATATATTTCAATTTTTAACTAAATAACTAGCGAGACAAATACACTATTAATCATAATAAACTACAATGCGTGTGAATATACAAATATGATAGAGATTGAGTTAACCTGAAAATGTCAAATATCACATAAATAGTAGGGGATTCGAATTGATGAACTTGGATCAGTAGGGTTTGTGAATATGTAAGCTGTATTTGTAAATATGTATGGATAGGTTTGTGAATCTTTTTTTTTATTTAAAGTGATTATTAAAAAATAAAAACTAATTTTTACCTATTATACAAGTAAAATATCTAGGATTAGAACATATTTTAAAGTTAAGTAATGTAACTGGAACATAAATAAACCTTGAGTGATTTGATTTTAATAAAACTGAAACTTGGTTATGTTTTCATGATATTTTCGCATATAAATCCCAATTCAACTCAAAATCATATGGATACAATATGGATTATTTTAAGAGATTGAAGACAAAAACAATAACAAGTTACTTTAGACAATGACATACCTTAGGTTGATTCAACTTCAAAAGCAATTCGTGTTGTAAAACAAGCCTAATAACATAAAAACAAGAGAAGAATAATAAAGAGGAAGATATGTATTTCATTATTCAAGTGTGTCATATATAATGAGTTACAATGAATATATAGGAGAACAAAACTTGTGAAAGAAGCTTAATTTATTTTAGGTGTTGATAACTACAATAATACATACAATAATAAAGATTTATAACAATTTTTTATTTTTGAAATTGAGTTTATAACAACTTGTTCTTCACCCTGTTGGTTCTTTCGAACATTGATCTAATTTGTTTTCAAGTCATTTGATCGTAATCGTAACTACATTACTTTGTTTCCCTTTTTTAATTTAATACATTTTGTATGTGATACGGGTAATGCACGGGTAGGTCGGTGATACATCGGTTTTGTTATGGTAGTCGGTTATCGAGTGCCTAACCAAAACCAAATTATTGGTTAATTCAAGCTCTCAAACCAAACCCATCGGTTATAGTCGGATTGGTTTTGTCGATTATGAGTCTACTGTTGGTACTCGGTAATTTAGTTACTCACCCCTGAAAGTATATGCTGCATATGGGCTTTGTGTAAGCTTCCAACACAAAGTAGTATTTTGACCCAATCAAACCCATCTTCAACTACACGGGTAAATGGATATAGACACGGGTTAATGTTAGTCATCTAACGGATCAAACAGTTGACTTCAAATACTAAGCTAAAATGAAAGTGTGTCTTGAAAGTCTAGCAAGACAATCAACCTTCAAATCATGTATCTAGATTCATTATCAACCAACCCGTAAAAGGTGAAACAAACAGAAAAACATAGACGTTCAAAACTCTACATTTCCAAACAACCAACGTTACTGTTTTACCAACATACCATAGATCAAGAAAATGGAATTTTTGGATGTTTTTACCAACAAATTTGTTGCCTATAAAAACACTCAAAAATTCATGCTTTTTGCCCAAAAATAAAAAAACAAAGTTAGACCAAGCCAAATCTAAATGTTCATGAGTGCCTAAGTCACCCTCGGGAGATCATCGAAACCATACCCGTCAAACCCAATCTCGTTTTCCACCTGCCCAAATCCTTCTTGTGGCTGCATCAAAATTTCAAGATTTGTTTGTACATACATTAATATTGCAAACAGTACAATTGTACAATCATAACAATGCATCACTAAAGATTTAGCATTTATGAGTTACCTGCTTAAGAATTGCAGATAAGAGGTCATCTTGATTGCCCCTCAAGCCGTTACTGCAGGTCCCACTTTCGTCACCTACAGTCAACGATGTGACGGGTCCCATTTTCTTGCAAGATGAATAAGGCAACCAATCGTTGAATGACGGGTTTGGAAAGGCAGGTGTTGGTCTGATCTGGTTTGTGTTGCTTAAAACATTGTAGCTTGGAACAACTCCGGTTCCTGATACTTTTGTTCCTATGCCATGTGCCAACATTCCACTAGACAAAACGGGCTGGTTTTGACTTTGACCAGCCATTGGCATCAATACTTGACTGCGGACACCACTGAAGGAATGGTGTTGGGATTGCTGCAAGCTCACGAACTGCTTCGGTTGCATGTTTGTTGGAATCCCATGAAGTAAATGTGGGGTATTGACTTCTGCATATCTCAACAGTGAATTATCAAAGCTAGGCATCGGAATTGGGGATTTTGAGTTGGATGAACGGCTGATAACTGCAGCTTGGAGTGACGTGAGGTTTTGACCCGAGAGTTGACCACCAACAGCTAGACCTTGAAGGTCATAACCTGCATCCGGGATACCCATAAACAACGGATCCATGGAGCCCAGATGTTGTGACCCACTGAGTCGCCTGAGGTAAAGACGATATTTCTGCAACAAGTATGCACGTTTGTGAACATTTCTATAAAGTAAACGCTGTGAAATTTCAAATTCTAATCAGGGAAGACGTTACACATGAAATTTCAAGGTACCTGAAGATGGCTGGCGACATTTTCTCGGCTTAGACCGGGAACGTTCATCAGCTCCAAGATTTTCTTTGGAACAGCTTCTGCATTGATATTAGATTCATGAAATATAAAGCGCGTCAATTTTTAAAATAAAATATATCATATAAATCAAGTTAAAGTTGTAATAACACATCCAAATGTGTAAAGTTGCATTGCAACTGAACAAGAAGATCATTGCCTACAAGAAGCAAATGATATAACATGAACCAAATTGACCAAATTTTAAATCAAAAACAGAATATTCATAAAAACAAGGAAAAAGGTTCTTACTATCAATCCCGAGCTGATTAACTGCTGATACAAACTGTTGATGAAGCTCGACAGACCAAACCACTCTAGGCTTCTTTGAAGAAGACGATTCCTCTCGTTCCTCTGATTCATCCTCATCATCTTTCCTCCTCTTTGCAGTTTTCCAATTATGCCCTTCATTTGCAGAAGATGTATAGTCAGCTTCTTCCGGAACATTCTGATGTTGGTCCACATCATCAGCACTTGTTAACGGCTCAAAATCTTTCCACTCGTTTCTCCGCCTTCGGACCACATGTTGCCATATATTACGCAACGCCTCAAGACGAACGGGTTTTATTAGATAATCACAGGCACCATGAGTTACACCCTTCATTACTACACTGCTACTATCATCGGCAGACATCACTGTAAAAGTTGACCATATTATGAATTGAAAGTCAACAACATGTAGAAATTCAAGCGAATGGTGTTTTGACTTGCCAATAATACCACATGTTATACAAATTTGTTAATTGTTCCAATCCAAACATCTGAAGGAAATGAATGAGATAATTACCAAGATACTGAGGAAAAAAAACATGACTTTCTAAGTGATAAAACATGGCGTTGACTATCAAAATTTGAAAGTCAACAACATGAAGAAATTCACGCGAATGTTATTTGACTCGAAAATAATAACACGTGTTATACAAACTTGTTACCTGTTCCAATCCAAAAATCTAAAGGCAATGAATGAGCTCATTACCAAGATACAGAAACAAGACTTTCTGATTTATAAACATGGCGTTGACTATCAAAAACAGGAAGTCAACAACAAGACATACGTTTGACTGGTTGACTTGCCTATGACTCCCTGGATTATACAAATTTCACCAACAATTTAACAAATTAAACCTTAAAAACATGAACTTGATCATGATCAATCATGGGAACAAACAGAGGTTAACTTATTGATTAGTTATGCAAATTTGAACAGTAATTGAAGAAATTTAACCAAGAGACAGATGATATAAACATGCAATAACATGTTAAAATTCAAACAAAAGAGTGGTTGACTCATACAAATATCACCAATTAGTCAAAGAAACAAACAAAACATGAATTTCAAAACAAACCAAAGCGCGATAAACACGAAGATGAATATGTGAACTTACTGATAACAGGAAGGTCCATTTCAAGGCCAATGTGCTCAAGAAGCTTAAATCCATTCATGTCTGGCATATGAACATCACTCAAAACTATATCATACCCGTTCTTGTTTTCCCTCAACAATGATAACCCATTCTCAGCTCTATTGCATATAGTCACTGCATAACAACAAACAAACAAACAATCACAATTCACTCTCAATCAAATTGAGGCAAAAAACAACAACTTCAATTAAATTTACAATTACAAAAAACCCTAAACTTAATTTGTGTACCTTCATAGTTGCATTTTTTCAACATCTTCTCTAATATCACAAGACAAGTAGGGTCATCGTCTACAACTAAAACTCGAAGTCCCGCCGGAAACTTATCCGGTACAGAGCCAACACCGGCACCGGCGCCGGCTGACTTCCATGAAGCACAATTCGAACCAGGCATCATCAATCTGTGCAATCAAATACCCAAGTGAAACTAAAGAAAAAAACGCATACCCGTTGAACAAAATTCAATAAACATAAAACACAATCAGCCACGAGATGTGGGTTTATATTCGTCAATTTTGTTCTTAATCTTTGACTAAAGAGAGAGAGAGAATATAAAGAAAACAAGAAATAAACCGTTTTAAATTTTGTGAATCTTTGTGGTTTATTTCGTTTCTTCTTATGAATTCAGTTTCCTTTTTCGTGTTTTTTTTAATTATTTTTTTCGACATGTTTTTTATATTTATTAATTAATATTATTAAAGGTTAGTTATTAATGTAGTACTTTATATATTTGATTTCGATTTTCATTATAGCGGTTTTTTAGATTTGAATATGGAAGGAAATTATTTTCTAAAATTCGGTATATCTTCATGCAATTGCATTATTAATATACTAGTTTAATGTCAGCGCTATGCTCGAGAATATAATAACCCAATTGATTTTAACAATATTCATGGGGCATAGAAGGTTCCAAATAATTGTTAGAAAAACCGTTATGAAACCGAAACATAATATTTATTTAAAAAAAATTTTTTAATATAGCAATATTATACTCAAATTAAAGAGAATTAAATATTCAGTTTTATGGCGTAAATTTTTTTAAAAAATAATATCGTATAAAAAGTTATGGATGGTTAAAAGATACTAACGTATTTAATTATAGCATATTACTAATTTATTCTTAAATTTCATTTTTATACCTTATTAAATATAAAACGACCCATACACACCCTAGGAAAAAGGGTTGAAAATGTAATTATTATTAAGTTTTTCTAGCTTCTCCTAAATATTAGGGGTTCAAAATGTAATTCGTTTTATTATAATAATATTATTATAGATTATGTATATATATTTTAATTATAAAATTATTATTATGAGAGAAACTTTCAAATAATATGAAGTAAGCAAAATAACTTTAAATGATTGACACATAGACAAAATTAATAATCTTATATTATATAGAAGATAGTTAATAGTTATTTAATAATGCAGTATCTATTGGAGGCAAAATCAAATAATATGGAACTTTCTCATCATCATGGAAAGTCATCATTCGAGAATAAGATTGCACTAAATGTATTTAATTTTATAACTTGTAATAAATACATATTCATATTTAAAAATTATAATCATGTTCATATCAAATTAGTATCCGGCTCAAAGATATAGAAATAAGAGATAGAGTTTAAGGTTTTATAAATCTTTGGTTGAAATCTTAGTTTGGTGATTGAGGTGACTTGATTTTTGAGATGATTGAATTATTAGTGCTAGTGTTTATCATGAGATTGATCATTAAACTTATAAACAGTTTTTAACGTCCATTACAAGAATGTTTAGTTCCAATAGTCGTGTTGTTGTTGTGAATCTCAAACTTTTGTATGATCGTATCCTAAATGTGGAAAATGGTGGTTTGATCACGGGAAGAAATCTTGTAAACTCTTAGAGTGAGTATGTATCAGAGTTAACGTGTGCATAAACGTCGGTGAAAATTTCTTATAGACAATAATTGGATCATTAATAACCCTCTACTTTACACGTCTCGTTCATGTACATAGATATATCACTATTGATTCTAGACGAAATATACATACAAGGGGTGCAGTTATTCAGCCGCATACGTGTGTGTCAAGATCATATATACATATAAGATATATTGATCAAGATCCGCAATGTAGAAATGAAGATGTTTCAGATTGTCTGATGGTTTGAAATAACAAATTTTAGACTTTATTATCGATGTTAGGGTATGAGGGGTGTAGCTTTCAAGTAGGTTCACAGTACTTTCACTATCAACCAATCACAAAAGGCCAACATACAACTACCCTCATCTATCCTTGGTGATGGGTGCACAAGTCTAATATTCATTCAAAAATAAAAAAAACATAAAATTTCATTAAACCGAAACATAGTTCCTCACAATTAAAAAAAAAGAACAATCAAACTACTAGCTTTCTTCGAGTAGTAGTTCAAGTTATGTTTGAATGGCCATATATATATTTGATCACATCCCATGGAGCACTATGAACAAACAAGGCCTTGATTTTGTTGTAGTAATTATTCATCGCTTTCTTCATGATATCAACATCATTGTCTTCGCTTCCATCATCACGTGACTAAATCTATCTAATAAATCAAACTTTTAGGGGGCAATTTTTGGAGTGATTTTTTTTTCTATAATAGGAAGTTTGGGAGGTAAAATTTAGCTAAATTTTTCACCATGCAAGTTGATGAAGCCAACTCCTTAAATGTTATATATTTACAAATTGTTAAATATAATGGTTATAATTTCTTTATAAATATTACTATTTAACCCGTGTGTAACACACGGGTATTAAACCTAGTTTATCTAATATTTTAGAGTTTTTTAGGGGGTAAATTTAAGAGGGAAAATTTTTTGAGCGGTCAAATTGGGCTCCAAAACTTCGTTGTTATTTACGGCAACTCCCACTCAATGATTTTCAATCAATTGTGTTCTATATTTTTGGTAATACGTTTGTGGTTTCAATCAATCCGGTTGTAGAAGCTTTATTTATTGTTTCGTTTCTTACAAATAAACTCTAATTTTAAATTCAGTATGGTGTAATCAATATTCAATTTTGATATCATGTTCAATCAATCCGGTTATTGAAGCTTTATTTATTGTGTTCTATATTTTCGATTTTTATCCTTTGTATTTACATATTTTAGATTTATTTCGTGTGCATACACGGGTTTTAAACCTAGTTTAAAATAAAACAAGGATATAAATTTCATTAATATTAAAATTCTTTTATAAGGTATATAAATTTTTCCGCTTAAATGGAGAAACCGTTAAACTTAGAGAGAAATCCTTGAAGTTTTGTCCATTTAGAATTGATTTGATGAGTCGTTCGTGTGGTGACAACATCGAGTAAAGCTAATTGCTTAAGAATACGAAGCCAAAAACCCTCTCTACTATGTTGATTTCCGACTTCTATCATCTTCGGATATTTGAATATAAGTTTTGCATAAATTAATCTCTTGTTGTGGTGTCCAATATTGACGTTCGGCACCACCCCTTGATCTTTTGGACTCCATAACAATGGTGTTTTTTTAAGAGATTTGCTTGAATGTTTGTTTGTGTATATGATAATAGGTGAAAGGGGTTTATATTAGGATTTTTATTTAAGGTTTTGATACAAAATGAACCTTATTTAATGATAATTCCGTTCAGCAATATCTTAACGTTAAAAAAAAGGCTATTGGATTTAATCATCTTTAACTATTGGTTATTGGCCGTTATCACCCTTAAGTATCACTTTGGCCAATATAACTCCCAACTAAACATTTTGGTGTCCGTATCACCAAAAGTTAACAAAAAATTAACTAAAAGTGACTTGAATTGGTTAATTTTTGGTGATACGGTGTCCGTATCACCAAAAGATAACCAAAAGTGACTTGAATTGGTAACTTTTGGTGATACGGACACCAAAGTGTTTAGTTGGGAGTTATATTGACCAAAGTGATACTTGAGGGTGACAGTCGCCCATAACCAATAGTTGGAGGTAATTAAACCCAATAACAAAAAAAAATCTTGCGGCAACCATTTGCCGTGACTTTTGAAGTTTCGTGTTTGCCGAAGGACCAGGGACATGTTTACCGATCGACATTCCCTTTGCCGAGTCACAAAGTTTAAACGCCCCTCCTACCCTTGTAGCTAGATTGTCCACTGGTTTGGAGTTTAAACATCATAATATCATATGATAATTCTAATTGTTTCTTTAACTAATTTAATATTTACAGTAAAACATATTTGTCTATTTAATATGTGAACAGCATTTGTCACGAAAAACATCTGGGAATTTTTTAACATAACAAAATGAAATTGAATAAAGTTGAATTTTTTAATTGAAATAATTATAAATCATAAGCATGTCATTTATCGTGTGGAATTAAACAAATTCTCTGGCTATCTATACCTTAAAAGAAGCCTTCATATATTATCATATGAATATGTTACAACTTCCAATACCTTTTTATAAAGTAAAAAGTAAAAGCTAACAAATAAAATAAAGAAAAGTAAAAAAGTAAGTTATGGATATGAATATACGGAATCTGCTGTGTATTTTAATATGAACTGTTTTACTGAGATATATTTATTTATTGTGTAATAACATGATCAGTAGAAAAATATGTACTGTCAGTTATGTCGTCGATACCACTGATTAATTAAATTTGTATAATGTCAAATAATTTCTTACACGTTATAATTAAGTTCTCATGGTTACGTGAAATTAACGGAGTTGGTACTTCGTATGTAATCTTGTTTATGGTATATTGTTTTAAACAATCTTAACTATCACATTTTGGCTTTTATAGGTTCTAACGAATTGGTTGGTAACGGTCTCAATTTTTATCATTTTGGCAACCAACAGACCAGTGTTAAAAAATAATTTAACGGCATAAATATTTTTTCGAATCGAAGACCGATGTTTTAAGGTTTTTTAGTGGAAGAGGAATACAAGGCGATTGATATAAAATTATCTCGAAACAGCACTCGAACGACGAAACGGTGCTTCAATCGGGTGTTTAAACCTAACGGTGCTTCAATCGGATATAAAAATTTTGTCATTTGGATCTCCGTTTCAAGATATCTTTTACATCACTCGACTCTTATTCTCCTCCACTCAAAAACCTTAAAACATCGGTCTTGAATTCGAAAAACGTAACGCTGTTAATTTTTTTAGTTACGGCTTGTTAGTTGACAAAGTGATAAAAGTTGAGAACCGTTACCAACCAATTAAATAGTTAAAATCGATTAAAATCAAAAGGTGATAATTGAAATTATTAAAAACTGATAGAACTCTTTTTTATTAATAGAAATATATGATGATACTCTGTTTCTAGTTTGACTTCCAAAATTATTATCACTATAACAGTAAATAACAAAATAATTTACTGTGACTTCTCATCGAAAAAGTTTTGGCTGATGCTAATTTTAATTTAGTTATATTTAGGATCAAAGCGGTACACATAAGCGAATTAACACTAACACAGTTGCACAAATGATATAATATCACGTAGATAGAAAAATATAACGACACAAATATTTTAACGTGGTTTGATTCCAGTGGGGGACCTACATCCACCGTCAACAACTAGGTTTTTCATTAGGCTCAAAGACATAAGATTACAATTATATGACTACGATATGTATAGATAAGATTAGAGTTTCTAATTTAAAGACCAAAAAACATTAACCAAGCCTGATCTATGTCTTCTAATATCAACCTAAATATCAAATAACTAAGGATTTCACCAACGTAACATATATATCATATGTTGGAATATTCATGTAGCATTTGAGAGGAGGTTGTCATTGCTATATGAAAGTGGGAATGGTTGTTTAAATAGCACGTGCCTTAAAGCGTGCTTGGAAAAACTCAAAAAGATCACATGAGCAGGGCCGGTCCTACGTTGCGTTAAGAATCGTTGGGCCCTGGGCGACTTAAAATTCAGGGCCCCTAGAGTTAGGGCCGGTCCCAAAAATCCTTAAGAGTTTTTGGGCCCGAGACACGATTAAGAAAATGAACCCCCTGATAAAGGTGAAACTCAAACAATTCAATGTAATTCTTTAACTATTGGGTCAACAAAATGATCTTATGATGGTTTAGTGGCTTAATCATTGTTTAAAAACCCAAATAAGAAGCAAACCAGACGTCTTACCGACCTGGTTAAACTAGCTAAATTCAAACGTGCTTAAAAGGCAAAACAATTAATACGTAGTATAAATTTAACTAGTTACTATCGTTACCTAATATATATCAGTTAAAATTAGTGTTGAAGTAGTTAGTTATAATTGTCACATATGGTTTAAAAAATCATAACTAGTATCTAATACATTATAAGGTTGTTTAACATTATTATCAAACTAAAAGGTTTAATTTGTAGTTTTACTTCAATTAGAAGGGTGATTATAAAATAAACATTAAAGTATGTCCACTAGGAGACAAACTTCCTTCTTCTCTCTTCTTTTCATCTTCTTTTTCTTTCTCTGTATCATCCTCTCAAGTCTCACCATAAATCCTCCATTAAATCTCAAATTTCTTCATGATAAAATTCAAAGCTTCTTCTCCTCTGTTCATTTTTCTTTGTTCTATCCGCTTCACCATAGATGACCCCATATATAATATAATAATATTTTTTAAATTTCGGGCCCTCGAGGAGACGGGCCCCGGGGCGGTTGCCCACCTTGCCCTACATCAGGGCCGCCCCTGCACATAAGTAGGCTAGGTTTGTAAACGAGCTAAGCCGAGCCAAACAGACTCGGTTTAGTTTATCAACAAATCAAGATTCGCCTAGGGTGGTTCCTTGTTTATTCGCTTGATGGTTTGCTTGTTTGTTGGCAGTGGCGTACTCAGAATTTTTTTTAGGGGGTCGGAAATTTGGTAGATATCGTTTAAGTATCAATATATAATACTTTTTCCATCCGGTTCGACTCGAACAGTCGAACCGAGTCGGGTCAAATTAAAAAATGACAAAACAACTAAATTTGATGTATAAAACCACCAAAATATGTCAAATATCATCACAATTTACATAAGAAAAAACGTAATGAAAAATGTACTGTCTTGTATTTTTCATTTCAAATTTAGTCGTACTCTTTATTCATTAGTTGTAATATCAAAATTTGATTATAGTGAAATACTCTTTATATATCATTTTTGTTAATTATATGCTTGTACAACGCTTAAACAATTGCGGATACACATTTTAACACAAAACCAAGCAACTTATCAAAACTTATATTTTTTGGAAAATGATTTTATAAGTGTTTTATAATCCATATGTTAAAGTAACCAAAACCATGATTAAACATGAGTTTATTGTGCAAAACAATTAATAAAATAGTTTGAGGGATCAAAATTGAAACTTTTTATTTTCCCTCCACTTATATTCAAAATTGATAAATTTTCAATTTCCCTACACTTAACTAACTTTTTTAATGTCAAACCCTAATTTTTATCTATAAATATTAACCCAAATCTCTCTAATCTTTTTTAAGAACTCCATCTTTTTTAAACCTTTTCTCAAATTCTTTCATTCTATTTAAGAACTCCATCTTTTTTAAACAAATTTTCAATAACTTGTAAGTTTTTTTTCTTTCTTTCATTTGTTTTTTCTTTCTTTCACTTTTTTAACATTATTTTTCTTCATAAATACTTGAAACATCCTCTAGTAATTTATCGTATATTTACCAAGGTAAATAAAGTTTGGTAAATCATCATTTTGAGGTTCGAGTTAGGATTATTCTTTTAAACCTTATAAAATGAATCATTTATTTTTTTTCTTAAACAACATGTGTCTCCAAATAAGAAATGAATGAAACCAAATCATGTTTTCAAACAAGACTATGTTAGATATTGGATGTCTCATATGAGTTATGGATTGGGCATTAAACTGAGTTTTTAAGACTAGATAGGTGGTCGAGGGTTAAATTTTAAGGGGATCGATCGGAAATTTAACCTATAAAAATTATTTAAAAAAATTTCGCATGGAGAGCGGGCGCAACCCCACCATCAAAGGTGGGTATGCCCCTGCTTGTTGGATAGTATAAATTAGCCTTTAACTTCTAACACTTATAGTGTTAACACTTCTATTATTATCCGGTTCAATTCACGTTAAGATCTCATCTTTCTTCCACTACAAGAAATGTGAGTATTAGCAAGGACATATGTCGCTTCTAATAACCCCATTTGTCGCTGCTAAAGGTATTAGCGGCGACATGTCGCCGCTAATGAGTCGCTGCTAATGGATTGTCGCTATTGATCAATATGTCGCCGCTAATACTCTAAAGTCGCTGCTAATACTTCCTGCACCATATTTTCAGTTTTTCCTCAATTTTTTATATTTTGAGCTTTCCATAACACTTTCCTACACTACAAATCCTACATGTTTTGTAATGTTTGAAGCCAATGTAACAAAACATTAATTTCTTCCTGCAATTAAACAAAATATCCATTATAACTTGAAACATAAAACATACAAGTTTCGCATAAATTGGGTCATTTTACATACGCATATCTACATTCATACAAAATGAGACAAACCAAGCGCAAACCGAGCTATGCCAGATTTTTATACAACTGACGTGAAAGAATGCAACACATCCGAATTGAGCTAGCTTTATTAAAAACCAAACCGAGCCCGAGCTCAAATTTTTAGCTTGGTTTCAAATTTGAGCCGAGCGAAGCCAGCTAGATGCCTAGATTTATAAACCTTCCCATCCTTTGAGCTCACATGTGTTGAGGGTAAGTGTTATCATTCTGTCGTCATACCACATAAAATCATGGGTGTTGTATGACAAACTAGCTCGACCTACAACTAAAAGGTTAAGAGTTTGGAGAGATGAAAAACATGACCATTTTCCTAGTTTATGAATGATTTCATATGAAACAAAAAATATGATGTGACACTAATATGGAGAATAAAATAAAGGGTTTGGAATGAAAAGTGATGGGGACGGCGACCAGTCTATATGATGCTTTTGAAATGTTAAGATGTATATTGTTGATTAGATTATACCCCGTATATTATATGAGTTGAATAAGTAAAACATGTAACGATCAACAAACATAGTAAATAAAGATTCATATGACAAATAAGTATCAAACTATAAATCATTACCATCTTTAGTACGTTTTCTAACACCAACACAACCGAAAACCTACATAGGAAAATTAGAAGCATGCTACATATATACTTGTTACTTATAACCTTTATTCTATTGACAATGATTTATTGTTATATTGTCTTCTCAACAAAAGTTAGCTTAACAAACGTTCAACAATCATGCCAGGAAAATCCAGCTTATACTATGCTACTCCCTCCGTCCCATTAGAATAGTCTTAGTTTGAAAAACACAAAGTTTTAGGCACATTAAATGATTGGTATATTTGCTTGTTATTTGACAATAATACCCTTGACAATAAATATTATTGTGGGTCCATCATATTGTTTGTTTTATGTTATTAAGGGCAAATTTGGAAGTTTACCAATAAATTTTAAAAGTGGACACTTTAAGTGGGACAACTAAAAAAGACAATATGGACAATTCTAATGGGACGGAGGGAGTATATATTTTATTAAATTTATACGATGAATTTGCTGAAAAATCCTATCCAAATAAGTTATGAAAATTTATCAACATATTTTTGGACAGAAATATATCGATATATATTTTGGTAAATGATACGTTTACTAAGAATATGAGAATTATTTTTGGATATATATTTTGGTAAATGATACGTTTACTAAGAATATGAGAATTATTTTCGGATATATATTCTAGTAAATGATACGTTTACTAAGACTATGAGAATTATTTTTGGATATATATTTTGGTAAATGATACGTTTACTAAGTATATGGTAATTATTTAATTTTGTAATTTATAGGAAATATATTAACTTGATGGTTGTATGTTGTGCAATAGTAGAAGGATTAAATATTTAATATTAATGAGCGGGAAATTATGTCAATAATAGCTCCATTGCATGCCATGTGACATCAAAAACCCTCTTTTATTAAAAGATATAGATTTGCATTGTTATCTTTTGGCCACAAGCCCCACCGGTCCTTGGGTTGTTTTATTAGATCCTTGGACGATAAATGGAACGCTTCCTAATACATATGAAAAATTATCCTAGCTTTAACCACACAATTTGTGAAACTTATAATAGACAAATTTCAAGTGAAAGGTTCTTGGCAAAGGAATTAAAGGTTATGTTCCTACAATGTGATCAAACCCAAGAGGTCATGTCCTCTTTTTTTGTTTTTGTTTGAACAACCAAAGATTTTATTGAATCACCCTAGCAAGATGCTAGAGTTAGAATGAGATTAAAGTAAAAAAAATTACAACACTATTTCTATTTAATTGTCTCAGTTTTCCCTCTATTCTTAAATTAAAAAAAGATATACTTAATTTCTCCAATCATCTAAGGATCTAACTTAAGATTGTCATTGAAATTTGAATTGTTCCTCCCTTTCAGAAACACCAAGACACTATCAAGAATACGACACGTAACAAATGTCCACTTGTAATGGAGAAATTAATTTTATATTTATTTTGAACTTAAGTTAAAGTCTTTGAAGTTGAATGTGTTTGTCCTTAATAAAAGTAATGCTAAGGAATCTCTTGAAAGGGCCTCCACTTTTATCTCCTTTAAACTTTAAAGTCCTTTATATACACATTTCAAGTTAAGAATAAATTAAGAGAATGTGTACAACACATTCTTATGGTACAAACATAGAAAATTCATCGTATGGAAAATATGTAAAGGATCACGCCATACTTGAGTGAAAAGAATTAGTTGTTTTAAGGAGAAAGAATTGATTGACATATATCGTGATTAACAACTCTCATCTTAACACATCTTAATGAAAAGAATTAGGTTTACTTGAAATCTTTCATTGCCAAGTCTTGAAGGGTAACACATCTTAATGTACGTACATCAGAGGCACACAAACTGGGTTTTTATAAAAACCGGTTCCGGCTATTAGTGGGTATAAAAAGTCGGATATTATCAACACCGGTTCTGGTTTCAGTTCCAGTTCTTAGAGGAAAAATCATATCCTGTGTAATTGTTTTCGAGTATTTAACAATTGGTTATCAGTATTTAAAGCGGGTATGTAAAATATCAAGCTTTCAGGTATTAAAACTTATAAATAAGTCATTATAACTAACATAAAAAGGGCAAAACATTAAAAACATAAAATTTTTCAAAATAGATAAGTTTTAAAACTATGTAACACCTTAAACGTTTTCAAGTGTGCTTACTAAACCTAAGCATCCACCACTATTTATATTAACTCTAAAGAGTCAAGTTATTTTACTAAGAATAAAAATTATACAAAGTGTGAGAAGAATTTTAAGTCATTAGATCTATTTTTAATGGTTGAGATCAAGCTGTAAATAAAAATTGGTGGAGAGCTATTTATATAATGACCACTTTTGTTGACTTTCTATTTTTACATGCAAGACAGATGTAAACTTCCATGTTTTTTAAACGTTAATAACTTTTATATATGACATTATTTTTTTAATAAAAACTACACCAAAAAACAAATGTGCTTTTTTATCTTCAAAACGCGGTAATGATATATATATATATATATACATATATGGTAGGGTTCAAGAGAAAACTCATTTTAAGTTAAGAACTAGAGAACTACCAAAAAGACAATGGATGAAATTTTAAAGAGAAGAGGTAAAATTGAAACTTTAAATATAAAAATCTTTAAAATATTTCTATCTTTTGCATACGTTAATATTATTTAAAAAAAATTGCACCATTGGATCAAGAATTTCCTTATATTTCATTTGAGTATAAATAACGTTATAAAAAATATTTTTTTCTCGTTTTTTAAATTTTCATGCTGCATATATGTAGTATTGCGATATTGCATTTAATTATATTTTTCTTTAAACGTTAATAACTTTTTTCATACGTTATTTATATTAAAAAATTTAAAAATCACGTTTTGGTTTTCTTTGATACTACATATATGTAGTATCATTGTACTTGATGCATTTTTTGAAGCTGCCAAATGGCTCAAGAGTCTAATAATGATTTAAAGTGAACATACGATCTCAAATGACCAATAACAAAGTTCATAATATTCCATATTAAAAAACTTATTACAAATGAAAACAAAACTAATACTTTTACTATGTCTAAACATAAAGATAATAATAAACTAATAAAGAAACGATAAATACCATAACAAAATAATATAAACCTGAAATTCAAACTATAAGATAACAAACACAGCAATACTACATATACTGCACATATGTAGTAGTATGATACTATATATATGTAGTATGCGATACTACATATATGCAATACTATAAAATTTAAAAGGGAATAGTGAATACGGTGATGTTATGCACCTAAGTTACACGTAAAACTATTAAAATTACGTAGCTTTGATAAACTAACTTAAATTATTTTTTATTAGAAAACTTAACTCATTGGTCTTTATTTAATTTTAATGTAGGACTCAGTCTTCTTCTGTTAGATCATAATTCTTGTGACATCTGCCCCAAACTCGAACCCGAAATGTCCGACTAGGACCCGAGATTTATCCACCTTTTGTTTGTATTCGTATTCAATGTAACGTTCGTCATTATTATTATAAATGTATCGTATTTACGTTTATCTCGTCTTATTAATCGATCGTATTTATGTCACTAAATATCTAAGAAAGCTAAATAGTTATGGTTCATGATAATAAATTTCAAAAATATATAAATCGCATTTATTAAAGAGATTTGATAAAGGAAATTGTTTCTAAGTCTTGAAGTAGTCGTTCAACATCATAAGCAAGCTAAATATATAAAAACGTCACTTCTTTAAACGTTACAATGTTACTTAGTTAAGTTAGTTGGTTAATTTTACTTATAAACTAACTTTGGGTCAAAACTGTCATTTTTAAAACATGAATTAGAAGCTGTTAACCAAATAATAAACATTTGAAACTTCGGGGACCATAACTGTAAATATAATAAAACCCAACCCAGCCCTCTTCAACCCCACGCGTTTCCGGCGACATCCTCCGGCCAACCTCCGGCGTGCTCCGGCGAGCCTATTACGCGTTTTTTTAAACCAATTTCAATCAATCAAAACCTTCCTAATCTATTTCTGTCAATTCCGAACCTATTGCATTACCCAAATACGCGGTTCTAACATTTCATTACGCGAATTGATTGTGGGTTTCAATTTGGAATCGGCGACTTACCAGATTAGTCGCATAATCAACAATTAATCATTCTAAAACGAACTATTGCCTTCGACTAACAACTTTTAATCATCAAAACCTTATGTCCTTCGCTGCATATTATCAAATCAGTCGAATAAATCATATTTTCCGGCGAGCTAGTCGATTTCTACCTTCCGGGCACATTTTCTGCTAATTGTTATACTCATTCTAATCCTCTCGATCTCTTGTATCTTCCTAATCCATCAATTTTACCTTATTTCAATTTCAGATTCTCAAAAACTGATGAAATCGGTCGACTCTTCTTCCTATCCGTATCCGTATCAAATCATCATCAATCTGTAAGTTCTTTATATCAAAATGATCGTTATATCATGGGTATTAAAAGCCCTATATTCGTTGTTGATGAGATTAACAGGATTGAACGAATTGGATGATTTTAGTTTCTAGGGCTTGTATTGATATGGGTGTTCTTGATTTGTAAAAGTTAAAAACATTAAAAATCAAGATATTTAACAAAAATCCAATCTGGTGCAGTGGTTGGAACGTGGGCTGCGTATTAGTTAGGTCACGGGTTCTAAACCCACTTCCCTAATTCTTTATTTTTCATATTTTTCACACTTTAAACATTTATTTCTACATTTCTAATGAACTAAATAATTTCAAATTAAATAGATTTAAAAACCTATAATTTTAAATACATATATATATGTAAATAATAATTCAAGTTTATAAGTATTTGTTACAATTACTAATTAAAGAAAACTAAAAATAGGTTCGTATAATATATATTCAATACAAAAATACTATTACGTTTCGTACCAAAATCCCAAATTCGAAACCCTAGATTGTCTGGTTTTGATTCTTGTTACTATATTATTGTTTCGTTTCTAAGTTAGGGTTTTTCCAATTAATTAGGTGATACTAATATTTGGGCAACCCTCGGTTCGTTATTGTTGCGTTTCTATTGTTTCGGTTACTTTCACATTTCAAGGTGAGTAAATTCACTCCCCTTTTTACTTTTACATTTTGGGGCTGAAATATGTTCAATTACTATACAATGCTTTCGGTTTTCGTTTCTTTGTTTCTATTTTCAAATGAGATCATTTAATATGTTAATCTAGTTCACGGCTTGATGCAATCTTATGTGGTAGTTTAAAGTAGTATATTACTTGTAATTTCCACCGGTACAATGTTAGCGCTAATGGTCTGACAAACCCACCTACACTTTACAACATCGATAGGTGATTTAAACCCGGCGATTCTATTCAATGGTTACTAGTTACTATACTGTGATACTTGTTGCTATGTTACTATGTCCCTTCGATGCTAAAACAATTTTTGATAACTTACATTCGAGACGGTTAAATGACAGTTATCACTAATTGCACCATGAGTTGGTTCCTCATGACAAATGATTACAAGTTGCTATACAATGATGGTGTTCAATGTGTGTTCAATGTGTTCATGTGTTCAATGGTCAAGGGTTGAGTAATATGATGAAATAGCTATGCATGTAAGATTGCGCAGCTTATTATGATGATCTCGGATTTCTTTATTACTATATATCAATTGTGGTTTACTCACTAGCTTTAAATAGCTAACTTTATTTTTACATATTTCAGGTGATGTTGAGCGTTTATGCTTTCGAGACACTTAGGATGCTTATTGGACCTAGAATAAATCAGAATTAAACGCTATTAATTGTTGGCTTTTACTCATGTTTTAATGCTATTTATTTCTCATTTATGTCACAACAATTAGTGCTTAACGATATTAAAATATGCTTTTAGTGTGCCATGTGCTTTGTACTATTGATGTCCAATTCCAATGACAGCCCGGTGTTTTCCGCCGCCGGGCGGGGTGTCACAACTCTTCTATTTCCTATTTACTCAATAATCTTTAGTAAAAATTACTCGCCCTTTAAAAATCGATCGTACGTCAATTTGGCTTCTCAATTCCAACTAACAGATTAATATAACATGACTCATATAACCGGTATTGTGATGCGCTATTGCTGCACATATTCATACCACATCACATAACATGAACCAAGTAATTGCTAGCAATGTCAATACGATCATATGAGAAAAATCCAAATTTAGAATTAAGGCATGACGGTGTTGTTTTTTTGTGATGGTATCATCGAAATCAATATCAAGGAACTTTTGTTATTTAATCAAAGTACGTAGTTTTGATGGTTTGCCATGTAATTTAAGTGCATAACAACACCATATTCACTTTCCCCAATTTAAAAATCTTTAATATCGTATATACATATATGTAGTATTGAAATTAAAAAAACGAGAAAATTTTATTTTTTATGACGTTATTATACTCAAATGAAAGATACTGAAACTCTTGATCTAATGGTGCAAACAAATTTTAAAAACTTAACGTATGCAAAAGATAAAAATGTTTAAAGATTTATATATTTAAAGTTCCAAATTTGTCCATCCTCTTTAAAATTACATCCCTTGTCTTTTTGGTAGTTCTCTAGTTCTCAACTTAATATGGAGTTCTCTCTTGATCCCTCCCATATATATATATATATATATATATATATATATATATATATATATATATATATATATATATATATAGAACCACTTATTTACATATATGTAACTTAAGTCTGGTGATATTTAGGTTGTTTTACATATATGTATATTTGCCACAACAAAAAATGGTTGTGTTTCTATATTCAAATACTTATGTCTAATTTACATATATGTAAAGACAACTTAATATCACCAGACTTAATTTACATGTATGTAAATCAGTGGTTCTGTAAATAAAAGTTGTTCTGTAAGGATCCTAACCCTATATATATATATATATGTATATATAAACGAATGTATGCGTTAACGGAAGACAAGAATCCTATTGGTGATCTTATAAAACCAGACAAGAATCCTATTGGGGATCTTATAAAACCAGACAAGAATCCTACTGGGGATCTTATAAACCATACAAGAATCCTACTGGGGATCTTATAAAACCAGACAAGAATCCTACTGGGGATCTTATAAAACCAGACAAGAATCCTACTAGGGATCATATAAAACCAGCTAAGAATCCTACTGGGGATCTCATAAAACCAGTTAAGAACCACAGAATGGGTCTCTTATGACCAAAGAGGACATGATGATGACTTACTAACAGACAAAGATATTATGTTGTGTTTTATACGAATGTGACGTATAATATGATGATGCTATTTACGTGTATTACATGAATGATATGGAAAGGTCCCAAAGATGTTTTTAAAACTAGAACTCACTCAGCGTGGCTGACTTTTGTATGCATGTTAGATTGATGTGTAGGCTAGCAGGTTTAGGAGCTGCTTGGCGAGGGCTAGAGGCATGTTGAAGACTGGCATTGAAGAAAATATATTTGGAATCAAATTTACATGTTTGTAATGCTTTAAGTAGTTTCTAAGACAATTTAAGGATAATGTAATGATGTTTTAAACAATTATTCCGCTGCTCTTAAAATTTTATTTAATATATGGTTGTTTTTATGTGTATGAATGCCAACTGTGGTGTTTGTCGGAAGACGGGCGTTACACACATGTTATTTAGGTTGTCGGTATCTGGGTTGAAGGCATTGACAATATTACAACATATAAAGAACTAGCGTTGTGTACGGAAGGTCGAATCGTTTTCAAACTATCCAGCCGTACTTTGGATGTTACGATCCGTTATGCTATCCTTCTTTTTCTAATGGTGAGTTAGGATGGCATCCTAACATACCACGTAAAGGAGTGCCAATCAGTGAAGTTAATAACCAATCGGAGATCATCGACGAAGAGCTTGGAGGTACTGAAAAATGTTGTGGTTTTCTAAAGATGAGTTATATTGTGTACTAATAAGTTGATCTTTTATTTACATCCAGGTGCTAACCAACAAAGTAGCCATGCGAGAGTCCTATTGTTACAAGTTTCAGATTCTCCTGATCGAGAACTTAGTTTGTCGTCGATATTTACATAAAGGTTGAGACATCCCGCTAATAGTATGTCGAACACCACCAAAGTGAGATATGAGCTTATCTATACCAAGGTATTGATGATTGTGTGCATGCTGGGGAGGTTCAGCCAAACAGAGTCGGACAACGGATTTTGTTTCCTGCAAGTTTCGTTGGAGGGCCTCGCGATATGCGACGCCGTTTTTAGATGCCATGACTTTAGTTCAAGATGACAGACGTCCCAATTTTTTCCTGAGAATGACTTGTAATCCTTAGTGGCCTGAGATTTGTGATAACTTAAAACCTGGCCAAACTGCACAAGATCGTCCAGATCTTGTTTCCAGAGTGTTTTGTGCCCGATTAAAGGAGCTTAATGTCACGCCGTTAATCATGAGCGGGTCGTGACATTAAGCATTAACTATTCAAGAAACGTATACTCGATCATGTTAAGTCATACATTTACGTCATCGAGTTTCAGAAGCGTAGGTTGCCGCTTGCGCATTTTCTCCTTACCATGCCGCGGAAGAAAAAATGGGTAACCCAGATCATTATGATAAGGTTGTGTGTTCTGAGATTCCTGACTCGGTTCGACATCCGAAGCTGCACAAAGTTGTTGTTAAGCACATGATGCATGGTCCCTGTGGTGCTTTACGGAAAAACAGTCCATGTATGCAGGGTGATCCATTAGTATGTCGGTTTCGTTATCCTAGAGAGTTTAATGAACAGACGACGCAAGGAGAGAATCCATATCCTTTATACAGAACGAGAGATAAGAATATTAGTGTTGACGTGCAAGAATCAAATCTTGATAACAGATGGGTTGTCCCTTATAACCCAAGACTTTTAATGATGTTTAACTGCCACATGAATGTCGAGGTTTGTTCAAGTATAATATCTGTTAAGTATCTGTTTAAATATGTTTACAAAGGGCACGACAAGCAAGTTATTCACGTCGATAAAGACGACCAAAGTGTTATTACTGAGATAAAAAATATCAGGATGCTCGTTACATGTCTCCGCCGGAGGCCATATAGCGTATTTTTTCATTCAACCTTTCTAAAATTCATCCTTCGGTGTTGGCCTTATAACTTTCTATCCTGAATATGCAATTGGTTAGATTTAGAGAGTGGTACGCTGGAAAACATTATTGATAGGGAGTCAGACAAGGATTCCATGCTAGCTTACTGGATTTTTTAATACAAACAGGTCTATCCCAAATGCAAGACAGTATCTTTATAAAGATTTTCTTAAACACTTCACATGGAATGTAAGCGGACGTAAATGGAACGAACGTAAAGCTTAGGGACAACGAGGCCATATTGTTGCTGCTAATCCCGCTGAAGGCGAAAGGTACTACTTGCGACTACTTTTGTTAAATGTAAGAGGAGCTACTTCTTTTGAAAATCTTCTCACTGTTAATCGTGTAACGCACCCAACATTTTGAAGAGCAGCTCTAGAGCACGGGTTAATAGAGAACGATAACAGTTTATCGCAATGTCTCACGGAAGCCTCTTTATTTCAGTTCCCCGGTTCATTGAGAAGGTTGTTCGCTACAATCATGGTATTTTGTGAACCTGGTGATATTCGTAGTTTGTGGAATAAACACTTCGAATAGCTTTCTGAAGATTATCGTTTGCATTGCCAAAACGCGGAACTAGTACAGAATATGGTTCTTATAGATATTAGGGTCTTTCTACAATCTATGGGTAAACATATTGGTGATTTCGATCTTCCTGATATAACACAAGAAAAATATACAACACGCAAGTTTCCATGAGGTACATGAGGAGTATGGGATAGCTGTGGATCCTGAACACTTACATGTAAAAGACGATCTGAATTCAAACCAGAAAAGGGTGTTTGATGAGATCATGTCGCATATAGATGATGATTGTTCAGGTGTGTTCTTTATAGATGGACCTGATGGGACGAGGAAAACCTTTTTGTATAAAGATTTGTTGGCTCAAGTTCGTTCGCCCGGTCTTATTGCTCTTGCGACCGCCTCATCTGGTGTTGGAGTGAATAATATGCCAGGAGGTTAAACGGCTCACTCGAGGTTCAAAATTCCTATTACCCTTGATAAAAACTCGATGTTCACGATAAAAAACAATGCGGTGCGGCTGACATACTTAGGTTGGCCACATTAATCATATGGGACGAGGCATCTATGGCAAAGCGTCAGGGGATATGAGTTGTAGATCGAACATTGCGGGATATTCTAGGCATTAGTCTACCCACCCTTTGGTAGAAAGATAATGGTAATGGGAGGGTATTTCAGGCAGGTGTTGTCAATTATCAAACGTGACACTCGCGCACAGATTGTGGATGTCCAGTCTACGGATGCCACCTTTGTGGTCTGTAACGAAGAAGATGCGTTTGACCATAAACATGAGAGCGCGTACAGATCTGTGGTTTTCTGATTTCCTCCTGAGAGTGGGTGATGGAACCGAAGAGTCGATCGAAGGTACCTTTATCAGTATACCAGATGACATGACGGTTCCGTGCATAGATAAAAAAGAATCGGTAAAAGATTTGATCAAAGTTGTATTTCCTGTGATTCAAGAAAGTGTACGGTCTTCTGATTACTTAATCAACAAAGCAATATTATCCACAAAAAATGAAAGTGTTGATGAAATAAATGATCAAATGATTGACGTGTTCTAAGGGGAGGAAAAAGTTTACTATAGTTTTGATATGGTAGAAGATGATCACCACAACTTTTATCATGTCGAGTTATTGAACGCACTAACTGTTAGTGGACTCCCGCCTCATAAGCTTCGCTTGAAGATTGGGTGCCCCATTATACTGTTACGGAATATCGATCCTTCACACGGTCTATGTAATGGCACACGGTTGATATGTAGAGGCTTCCAATGCAATGTTATTGATGCGGAGATAGCCGTAGGTTAACATGCAGGAAAATGAGTTTTTTTGCCTAGAATCCCTCTAAGTATTTCTGAGGATGAAATGTTTCCATTCAAGCTTAAAAGAAAACAATTTCTCAATCGACTTAGCTTTTCAATGACCATCAATAAAGCTCAAGGTCAAACAATCCCTCATGTTGGAGTTTATCTTCCGGATTCTGTTTTTTATCACGGGCAGCTTTATGTGGTGTTATCAAGAGGGATATCACGGGGGAATACAAAGGTTTTAGTACACCCTGCAAGATATTTCAAACGAAACGGAGTGTACACCTCAAATGTCGTGTATCACTAGGTTTTGCATGATAGATGAAATGTATGTGTGCTATAACTTAGTAAATGTTTTCATATATTTAATGACTTGTGTTTTTTATTATAACCTCAATGTCGTTTTTCATTTGATATATTTGCATTTTTTTCAAGCTATTATTATAATGTGCTTACAAACTTTTTTTTTTGTTTTTTCAGAGTTCAAAAATCTAATATAGAGCAGACTAATATTAATTTGAATGATGTGTCAGGTATTAATTTCAGTGACCAACGTTGCCTCATCTCCAACGAATGAGGTGACAGTCAAAGAGGAGAAACCCGTCAATGTCCAACAACAAAAGGATGTAAAAGGTAAAGGCAAAGAAAAATCGAAAATCCCCGAGCTTCCTCTGGATGATACTTGGTGGTGGGAAAATCTTGATCTTATCGAAGAGATGTGAAGGAAGTACGATTAATTTCTGTCTCATCTTCATGAGCTCACAACGGATCATTTATTTTCAGTTCGTATGTTAAGATTTGAATGTTTACGTATTTAACTCATGGTTATTTCAATATTATCATCTCCAGTTTTCATCTTCAATTATTAATTACTTTACACATGTTATGCCCATCACCTAGGTCCATGTTATAAATAATTGTCACAAAAAATATCGACCCCGCTGCATCACACGAGTCTCTACTAGTATCCCCATATGGTTTTTAAATCTATCACTTTCATAGATGGTTCTTAATATTCCATATGGTTTTTAATTCTATCACTTTCATAGATGGTTCAAATAAAACTTGTTGCTTTAAATACGTCAAATATGTCTGCTTATAATATTTAGTTCTTATATAAGAAAACTAGGTTAGAACCTGTGGATACCCACATGGTGAAACAATAAAATGTAATTAATTGTTCTACTATTGATAATAGTATTAACCAAGACAACGCGATGTAAAGTATGCGAATATGAAAAAATTGGTTTAAGAAGCTAGTATTATATACACTTTCATTCAAAACACCTTATATACACTTTCATTTGGTTTAAGAAGCATTTTTCCTTATTGTTAAAATGCTCATCTACGAGTTTTTTTAACTTCAACTCTAGCTCCACACCATGAAGCTATTGTGAAGGTACCCTGCAAAGTTCAAACAAAGATAAGGAAAATTTTCAATCATAAGAAAGTCAATGTTATAAAATCTATGTTTTGGTGTATCGTTTTTTAGGAATGAATAGATGAAGCCTATAGTTGTGAAGAGAGTATCAACCGAGCAAGCAGTGTATGACTACCCATTCCGGGTTTCATGCCAACATCCTCCATTATTGATTTTGCAACGTCCAGACCCATGCTATAAACAGAGTTAATAAAAAAAGGTTATTCATGTGATTGTGGCACACAATAAAGACTTGTACTAAAGACTTCTATAAAATAGTTTAACTAAAACCATAAAAATGATGCTTGTTTAAAACTAAAAAGAATTGAAAAAAATTTATAAAAAGTACTATTCTGCTGCAACTGTAACTTTTTTCTTAAAACTATCATAACATTAACTGGACATGAAAAACTGGAAATTATGTTCTTGAATGAGATAGATGAAACATCATTAAAACAAATTAAAAAAAATATTACATAAATACTGCATCTTTGCTTTCGCTAGTTAGCTCCACAAACATATTGTTTCTTATTTCATAAAAACACCATAAAATGTATTACCTTCACATGTGGTATAACAATCGCATCTAAACTATACTCCATCAACCAAGGGACATTCACAAACTATCCCACGAAAAGTATCCAATAAGTGCGCAATATATCCTTTTAATGACATAACTATAAGTGATAATATGATACTCTTAAAAATTATAATATGCACCTTGCATGTAGTGGCATTGGTCATTTGGCCATGCCAAAAGCCACAATGGTTCTCCAAACACTCATTTGTTTCCACATCTGAGAAAAAATGAAAATTAATCTAAGCATTCCATTGATCCATTCTTAAGTGTTGTGCAATCTATACCTTCTAATAAAAGAGGGTTTTTGATGCTACATGGCATCCAATGGAGCTATTGTTGGCATCGTTTTCCCGCCAATAATATATTACATATTTAATCCTCCTACTTTTACACAACAAACGACCATCATATAATATATTTACGTATCAGTTACAAAATAATTACCATATTAGTATTATATTCCTCTATCAATTACAAAATAAGTACCATATTCTTACAAAAGTAAAAATATCAATTACCAAAATATATATCAATATATTCCAAAGCATTGATTTTTGTATTAAATTCTATTTTAAAATTATTTTTGTATACTACATTAGTTTATCGGTCTCTTATCTCTATACCAAAGCTCATGGCTTCTATCAGTACAAGTTGTCATCAATTTGTACGATTTTAATCGGATTTTTATGCTTGTGAATCCATAATTTGTCTTCTAATTTTTCTTATATGGGTTTTGTTTTTGTTGGTGCTAGAGAACGTACCCAAGATATAATGATTTATAGTGGAATGCATACTCATCATATGATTCTTTGTTTATTATGCTCGATAATAATTATTTTTAGTTATTTAACTCGTGTAACACACGAGGTATAATCTAGTTAACTATAAACTAACACTTGTAGCTTATCATCACAAAGACAAACAACTGGCTTGGTTGTTTCTTTAAAACCAGCACAAATGGCCTTCAAAACAACACCTTCCTCCAACTTTACTAACCACAACATTTATAATGAACACAAATGATTTTCCTGTCAAATTTAAGCATAGATGTGGCAACATGGATGGGTTGGTAATAGGTTTATAGATGTTCCATTTTTTGTTTAAGGAAATATGATTACAGACGCTATATTATTTCAGCAAAAATCTAATTTTTTTAAAGGTTTAGAAGGTTTTATGCATTAAAAATAAAGATTGCATGACTTCTCACACGTTTCCTTTTTGGCTATTTTCTTAATATTCCAGTTTGACCATTAAAAAGAACAATAGTTGAAACAACCCATTTATAACCACATGGATCAAAATTAGCTCCTCTAATTTGAACATGCACAGCTACACAAGCATAAGAACTAACCTCGGTATTGTCGATTATTGACAATCGGTGTAGGCAATATGGTCACATCACCTCTTGACCCTTTTCCAATCTAAAAAAAAGAGAAATCACTTAATTTTATTTATTCATCAATAACATATAGTAAAACAAAAGTAAACACACACCAAATCATATAGATTCAAATTCATAGCACATGAATATGATTTCAAGCATCGTGGCCCACACAACGTAATTACAGATCAGTAAACAACTAAACCTTAACCTAACAGAGACCACATAATAACAACACAATCGAACTGCAAATAAAACATAGAAAAAAATCGATTTGATAATCATTTCATTGTCAATTGTAGGACATCATTCATCAATGTTTCAAAATTAGTTGCAAGAAATCAATTAGGAATACATATAAAAATCACATAAACACAAAACATTCGAATTAATCATATTAAAGATCATGATAGAAATTAAAATATGAAGCGATTAGGGGTTGCAGAACAACATAGACAATACTTACAATAAATTGAATACTGACCCTTTAGAATTAGGGTTTGCGAGTAACGATTAGAGCTTCCAGCAACTGTTCCCCTCACTCATCTTCGCCGTCGGATTATATAATTTTGAAAGGGATCATATGTGTGGTTTTCAAATGGAACCGCAATGAACAAAGAAAAAGAAAAATAGGGTTTATAATCGGAGGGGATGAAATCGTAAAGACAGAAGCCAGAATGTGGAGATTTTACAAAATACTTTAGTTAAGAAAAATAGAGAACAAATCAAACATGATCCATATCAGGATCCACATGAGAAAAAGCTGAAATGCATTGTGGTGATACTAAACCTTGAAACAGAGAGGAAAAAATCACAGAAAAAAATCGATTTGATAATCATTTCATTGTCAATTGTAGGACATCATTCATTAATGTTTCAAAAGTAGTTGCAACAAATCAATTAGGAATACATATAAAAATCACATAAACACAAAACATTCGAATTTATCATATTAAAGACCATGATAGAAATTAACATATGAAGCGATTAGGGGTTGTAGAACAACATAGACAATACTTACAATAAATTGAATACTGACCCTTTAGAATTAGGGTTTGCGAGTAACGATTAGAGCTTCCAGCAACTGTTCCCCTCACTCATCTTCGCCGTCGGATTATATAATTTTGAAAGGGATCATATGTGTGGTTTTCAAATGGAACCGCAATGAACAAAGAAAAAGAAAAATAGGGTTTATAATCAGAGGGGATGAAATCGTAAAGACAGAAGCCAGAATGTGGAGATTTTACCAAATACTTTAGTTAAGAAAATAGAGAACAAATCAAACATGATCCATATCAGGATCCACGTGAGAAAAAGCTGAAATGCATTGTGGTGATACTAAACCTTGAAACAGAGAGGAAAAAATCGCTGATGGTTTGAAGATGAAGATGTTTATCATTGTTTAAAGCTTATTAGAGATTTTAGAGATGGAATGACTCCGAGAAATGGAGGAACGACAGAGACAAAAAATAGGGTTTGTGTGTTTGTGAAAACGTGAAGACAAAAACAGGTTTACCAAGTTTATAAAGGATCTGTAAATTCAAAATGGTTAAACCGGGGTCAACCCGGGGATCTGCGAAAAGGCTGAGAGTGCATGTGGTGCTAACAAGTGGCTTTGTGTGGTGCAATGGGTTAGCAAAATATTAGAAAAGTAGATTACTTTAAGAATGTGCATAAATATCGTTGAACTTAATTTCATAAACTAAATCTACAAGTCGATAAAGTTTAAGTAGATTACAATAAGTTAGGTCAAATCCTATGTGCTTAGGAGTTAACTAATTCATTATTTAGATAATAAATATATGACTTTAATAGAAGCTTTGAATACATGATCGATAACAAATAGTTTAACAAGTTTTTAAGTTTTTTTTTGGAATATAAAGTTAAACTTGATTTAAATTGATCATGTGCATTGAAAGTGAACAGACTTTTATAAAATAATAATTTTTTTCTCCATTTACTAGAATTCACGACCTTTTGATTAAAAGTCATACATATTTGTCACCAAACTAAGCTACGTTTAGATTTGAGAAATTAGATTTTATTAATCTCAACTTTTGACCTATTGGCCATTATTAATCTCAACTTTACTATTAGTCATTGTTAATCCCAACTTTCACTTAAGTGGTCATCATTGAGCCTTTCGTTACCTTTGATTACTCCGTCTAGAATTATTGACGTGGCATCCACGTGACAACTGACATGTTTTTTAGACGTGATTAGTCAAAGTTAACGGAAGGCTCAATAGTGACCACCTAAGTAAAAATTGAAATTAATAATGACCAATAGTAAAGTTAGAATTAATAATGACCAATATGTAAAAGTTAAGATTAATAAAATCTAATTTTTCTGACATGTTTACTAACTTAATACTTTTAATTCAACCAAGTTGACTTTTCTATCCTTCTACATGCTTTGGCTTAAAGTTGTAATAGTGGTGCCGACATTATTGAAAAAAGAATCGTACACATTTCGTTAATGGGTACCAAATTCAGGTTTGTACGAATAACGATTGTGACAAGTAACCCGTAAAATTATTAAAGGAGAAACCAACAGTTTTTTTTTCACACATGTCTTTTTTATAAGAAAAAAAATGGCCGGGGCAACATTATAGTAGTTTAATCATATTTATTCACATGTTTATTGATGTGTGGCTAACACATCATGGTTTTGTTAATCGTTTTCATCTAATTTTCGGGTTGAATGCTTGTGTTTCGCTTAGTTTTTATATGTTTATTGAAGGACACATGGATCTAAATTATATGTGTGTTATGTATGTGTTTTGGTGCTTAAAAATGTGCAAATGATCTAAAGGAATGAAGTGGAGCACAAGAGAAGACTTGGAGTTAGAAGGCAAGAAGGAAAAAAAAGTTTCTGGTTGGAGGCCTTCTAGGCGATACGCGCAGGACAGGGGTCCATGATGCGCGTATCTCCTAGCACAGTATTACGGGATTTTTTTAGGGTTTTGCTATTTAAACACATTATAAACCCTAGTCGTGGGGAGTTCATTCCAGCCGTCTCATAGCATAAAAAATACATCTTTTGGAGGTTTGAAAGGCTAGAGAAGCAAGGGAGAAGATTGGATTGAAGATTGGATCGCCGATCAAGTCACGAACGTTGCTCGGTTTATGCTTTCATCTTCATTCCTGGTTTTATACTTTGAACTCATGTTTTGTTTGATGTTTTTGGTTTATTTACTGATTTCAAACATGATAATGAGTAGCTAAACCTTTCATACTATCTAGGATGATGAATAGTTGTTGATTTTGGTTTTGGTTTTGGTTAATTGAATGTTTGATGGTTTTGATTCTAGTATAAAGTGCATGTTGATGAATTAATGGATGTGTGATGTTTGTTTAGTGCTTATCATTGATTAATTCTATATTCCATACGTGAATGTTTAATGTTTGTCGTTGAATTTCCCGTATCTAGGTCGATTACTTTGTGTCTTTGATTTGTTGGTGGTTTACTAGACGTAGTAACCATAGGAATAGGTTTGAATTGATGAATTGCATTAAATGAGCTACTTAACTTGAGGTCGAAAGATTGAAGTTAGTCAATTATTCTTTGTAATTAAGCTTTAGGATTTAAACGGTCCGAGAGGAGGTTTACCTAGATTACTTTCTTACATTGTTAATTGTGTCTTTTAGTTCATCTACATGTTACCCCTTGCATGAAAGTGTATTGTGCTAGTTAGATCGAGAGATTAACTATCATTAGGGTATGCTAGTGTCGTTAGTGAGATCGAGAGATAATCTGACCAACCCGATAGCTTCACATGTGCCTATAGGACTCATTTTGGTCACACCCGGAGAATGATCTAGGATCCTTTATGTTCCTTTAGGTTCGTATTCTTAGAAAATCGGTTCCATCGACGTTCTTTTAACCAAACCAAATCCATGTGTTACAACTAGGATTCACCTAGATAGTATCCTTCTTATCTTTGAATTTCTCAACGTTCTAGTTTTGTCTTTAATTAGTTTATTCATTAAAATTTATTTTCTTGTCTTTAGGTTATTAGAAACCCCCCCCATCAACTAATTCCTTTTTATTAAGTTTAGTTTCCGTTATTCGTAGTGTCTTTGGGTTCGATATCCGGTCTTCCGTAGACTATACTCCAGTCGATAGGTACACTTGCCTTTCTGCTAGGTCTAGTTTAGGGTTAATTGGTTTTTAACTCGAGTGTCTAGATAGAGTCTTAGGTTAGTTATTTTTATAGACCGTTTTTAGCACATCAAGTTTTTGGCGCCGTTGCCGGGGACACTTGGCAATATCGAAACTAGCTTTGATTAGGATTTGTTGGTATTTTAGAGTTCTTTTTATTAAGTTTTTAGTTGCCTAGAGTCAGCTTTTTATTTTTTAGTTTAGTTTCCGAGTCTAGCATCTAGTTTTTTTTAGTTTATGCCACACACTCGCTCCCAAGGCCCATCTGAATATCCACCTTCCTTAGAGCCCGAGAGAGAGTTTCACGAAAGGATCCGTACGCTTATCGAACGTGCCATATTAGTTCCTCTTCCTATTGATACGATGGGTGACCAAAATCCTCGTCTTACCGTTCACCAGCAAGCCAGTGATGGTGTAACAGGGTCTCGATCTGCGATTACTCGCCCTGCTGTGGCCAACACCAACAACTGGCAGATTCCATCTTACGTGATGTCCACTATCACTTCTGCTGTCCAGTTCCATGGATTGGACGATGAGGATGCCACCGGGCATCTTTCTCGATTTGTTCGTATCTGCGATACGTTCAATATCACTGTTGTGACCGGAGATGCGGTATATCTCCGGTTGTTCCCATTCTCTCTATCTGGCCGAGCCTCTACTTGGTTAGATTCTCTTCCCCAGGATTCCATCACGACATGGGATGATCTTCAGTCCAAATTTCTGAAGAAATATAACCCAGCGTCCAAAACTGCTCGTATGCGTGACCAAATACATTCTTTTCGCATGGATCCTGATGAGCGATATTGTGATGCTTGGGAGCGTTTTCAAACGCTCTTAAGCCATTGCCCCCAGCACGGTCTCACTCAATGGGCATTAGTTGAGAAGTTCTATAATGGACTCACATACCCGACTCAACGAATGTTCAATACATCTGCTGGAGGACATCTCATGGAAAGGAAGAGCGTGGCTGAGTGCAACGAAATGTTTGAAAGCTTCGCACTAGCTGAACAGCAGAGTCCACAAAGTAGGAATTCCATTCCTGCTGCTAGAGCTCCCACCTCGACCGCCCGAGGTGTTTATCAGGTCACTCCTGATACTAGCGTGGCTGCTGCACTTGAGGCACTTCAAAGAGAGGTTAGAGAGCTTAAGATGGGTAGTAGTAGATGTGAGATTTGTAGAGGAGGTCACGACACTAGGGAGTGTTTAGTGAATAGTCAAGAGCAGGTGAATTGGGCAGGGGGACAGAGCGTAGGAGGAACTGGTGCGTTTGGGGGACAAAACGCAGGATGGAAGGGCAACCCAAACTCTGATTGGAAATCGAGAGGTTTCCCACCCCGTCAGAGTTTGTTTGATAGTGGTCCGGTAGGGTCTAGTTCGGGTGGTAGTGAATTTAAGGAGATTAAGGATATGATAATCACCCAAACTCAGCTGATATCTCAGATTGTGAATAGGGATAAGGAGACCCAGCTTAGATTGCAGGAGCATGATCTTTTACTGAAAAATCAACAAGCTGCGTTTGTAGACCTGCAGAGGATGGTAGGTGATATGTCTAAGCAGTTAGAGGCGGCTCAGTCTAGTTCATCCTCTTATGGAAAGTGTAATGCTAATGTTAGTGCTGTTACAACCCGTAGTGGTAGAGGAGCAGAGTTAGTGAAACCACAGGTTGAGGAGCCAGTAGAGGAGGAGGTTGAGCTAGAGGTTCCTGTTAGTGTTGAAGGGAATAGGATACCGGTGAACCCTGAGCCGAGTAAGCTTAAGCATGAGAGAGTGAGGGAGAAGAAGAAAGGTAATAGATCTGATATGGATGAGGACTTTAGTAAGTGCCCATACCCTGAGCGTTTAACTCGACAGAAGTATCTTAGAGAGTATGGTCATTTCTTGGAGTTGTTTAAACAACTCAAAGTCAATCTCCCGTTCGTTGAGGTACTCCAGCATATGCCTAAATATGCTAAGTTTCTTAAGAATCTTCTTTCCAATAAGAAGAAACTGGAGGACCTCCCCAATGTCGTTCTGAACGAGGAATGTTCTGCTGTAGTGCAGAACAAACTACCAGAGAAATTGTCTGATCCGGGTGTTTTCACTCTCCCATGTATGTTTGGTAGTTCCTCAGTTCATCATGCTTTAGCTGATCTAGGTGCTAGTGTGAATTTAATGCCTTATTCATTATATAAGCAGCTAGGCCTAGGAGATCTCGTTCCTACACGCATGACCATATCTTTAGCTGATCGTTCGGTTAAGAAGCCACGAGGAGTAGTGGAAAATGTCTTGATTAAGATCAATAAGTTTGTTTTCCCCGTGGACTTTGTCATTTTAGATATGGAAGCAGACCATAGAGTCCCGATTATTTTAGGTCGTCCACTTTTGCGTACGGCTCGTGCTTTGATAGATGTGTTTGCTGGTAAAATAACACTGCAGGTAGGGGATGAGAGTGCTACGTTTAGGATCCCTGACCCAATGAGAGAGACGAATAAGTGGGATGATGAATTATATGTGATTGGGTCAGATCAGGTGCTGAAAAATAAGTGTGGGTATCCTAGGAAGGATGTGGATGTTCCAAAGGAACCAGGATAGGATGTCGAGGGTTGAGTTTCTCAGGTGAGATCCTGAGTGTACAGTTTGTATAGTTATTTACATGGTGTTTATTTACCTTTATTTGAGTCCTTTGTTTGTTGAGTCAGTCCTACGTGTTTTGAGTCTTTTATTTTACACTGTGATGTCTGCTTGGGTATGTTTGTGTGTTTAATATGCAGGGTTTGGATCAGTCCGTTCGTACTCAATCTCCATTCGGACGCGGATGATCTGAAGCCTGTTATGAAGATTGTAAAGGGCATCCCAAGATTTCTGCTATTAGAGGACGATCGCGAATGAAATGCTATACGATCGTCAGGAACGAGACTTCTTGTGCAAAGCTACATTATTATCAGGGGAGTCTGTTCCTTTTACTTTCTATCTTTAGTTTTTAGTATTTTAGTTCTTTTGATGTGTTTTTATTTTTTAGCCGTTTTTCGGGCCACATTAGGGACAATGTGTCGTTTAAGTGTGGGTATGGGAGACTATCGTCTAGTTTAGTAGTTGAGTCAAATAGTGTCAGAAAAGTACAAAAAAAATTTAAAAATTTGAAAATGTTTTTGAAAAAGTGTTGCAATTAAATGGGAAATGATAGTAGAATTGGGAGTTGGTTTTCAAAGAAAACATTTTTTGCTGGTTTGAAAACAAGTGATTAGTCAAATGGTAATCAATCGGTGACCCAATTAGCTTTGAAAGGTTTTCTCTAAGTGTTATAAATATACCTAATTAAATCAAGATGTCTCGTGGGTCTTCATCTTAGGAGAAACATAAAGGCCTTAACTAAGAAACTTAGGCACCATTGTAGGCTTTAGAACTTACACTAGTTAAGGATAATTGCCATGATAGGATTTACAGCACGCTTCTTGAGAAAGAAGTGGCGCTCCGCATACAAAGTCCATAGGGTATAGACTGAATGTGCTCAAAGTAGCAACTCGAATAAAAGAGCTCAATGTAGCCAAATGAAAAAAAAAAAAAAAAAAAGCAAAATAAAACAAGTGAGCCAAGACCTCATGTGCTCTACCTCTGGGATAGCGACTTGGAGCCGACACCCCTGGGTGAGGTGATCTTGTTTTAGAAAAAAAAAAAAAAGAGAAGAATAAAACAGTCTATACCCATAAGTATCATCCATCAAATAATCACCCTAATATCGCAATATTTCTTAACTAGGTTAAGTTCTTTAGGTTACTTTGGTAAGAATAAAAATCTATATGATTTAATCTGTGCCTCGTAAATCAACAATTAACAGGCTGAATTGTGGCTTCCTAAGTGTGAGACCCTGTAGATGAATTGATATCACTTAAACTAAAGCAAACACAAGGAGAGACCCGATTAGTTAGTGTTAGGGTTAGATGGAAACATTATCGATGATTACTTTGACTTGTTGCTTGTTTGAGAATTGCTTGAATTGTTTTCTTGTTGGAAACTAAATCCTGATTGTGATTCCATTTGCATACTTTTTCGAGGACGAAAAAAGGATAAGTGTGGGTATTTTGATGTGTGGCTAACACATCATGGTTTTGTTAATCGTTTTCATCTAATTTTCGGGTTGAATGCTTGGGTTTCGCTTAGTTTTTATATGTTTATTGAATGACACATGGATCTAAATTATATGTGTGTTATGTAGGTGTTTTGGTGCTTAAAAATGTGCAAATGATCTAAAGGAATGAAGTGGAGCACAAGAGAAGACTTGGAGTTGGAAGGCAAGAAAGAAAATAAAAGTTTCTGGTTGGATGCCTTCTAGGCGATACGCGCAGGACAGGGGTCCATGATGCGCGTATCTCCTAGCACAGATATACGGGATTTTTTTTAGGGTTTTGCTATTTAAACACATTACAAACCCTAGTCGAAGGGAGTTCTTTCCAGCCGTCCCATAGCATAAAAAATACATCTTTTGGAGGTTTGAAAGGGTAGAGAAGCAAGGGAGAAGATTGGATTGAAGATTGGATCGCCGATCAAGTCACGAACGTTGCTCGGTTTATGCTTTCATCTTCATTCCTGGTTTTATACTTTGAACTCATGTTTTGTTGATGTTTTTGGTTTATTTACTGATTTCAAACATGTTAATGAGTAGCTAAACCTTTCATGAAAGTGTACCTAGATTACTTTCTTACATTGTTAATTGTGTCTTTTAGTTCATCTACATGTTACCCCTTGCATGAAAGTGTATTGTGCTAGTTAGATCGAGAGATTAACTATCATTAGGGTATGCTAGTGTCGTCAGTGAGATCGAGAGATAATCTGACCAACCCGATAGCTTCACATGTGCCTATAGGACTCATTTTGGTCACACCCGGAGAATGATCTAGGATCCTTTATGTTCCTTTAGGTTCGTATTCTTAGAAAATCGGTTCCATCGACGTTCTTTTAACCAAACCAAATCCATGTGTTACAACTAGGATTCACCTAGATAGTATCCTTCTTATCTTTGAATTTCTCAATGTTCTAGTTTTGTCTTTAATTAGTTTATTCATTAAAATTTATTTTCTTGTCTTTAGGTTATTAGAAACCCCCCCCATCAACTAATTCCTTTTTATTAAGTTTAGTTTCCGTTATTCGTAGTGTCTTTGGGTTCGATATCCGGTCTTCCGTAGACTATACTCCAGTCGATAGGTACACTTGCCTTTCTGCTAGGTCTAGTTTAGGGTTAATTGGTTTTTAACTCGAGTGTCTAGATAGAGTCTTAGGTTAGTTATTTTTATAGACCGTTTTTAGCACATCATTTATATCAAATTCTAGTATTCTACATTTCATTCTTAGTTTAAAAAACTACAAATAAGATAAGGACATTTTATTTGTAGGTTTATAAAAGCGATTGTTGCTTTGAAGGAGTCTCAATAGTCTGTTTATGAGCGTTTACTACGGAAGCATGTCGGAGCATCAACTCATTCATTTGCACTGCATCATTTCAGTGCAATGGTCTTGTTGCTACGTCAATAATGGCGGACCCAATTTTTTTTTTCACGGGGTCAGAAATTAGTAGCAATGGTTTGAGTGTCGATATATAATGTTTTTTCACAACCCGGTTTGGCTAGGTTAGGGTTGAACCGGGTTAGGTCAAATTAAAAAATTATAAAAAAACTTATCAAGACTTATATTTTTTAGAAAATGATTTTATAATTTATTTGTGGTTCATATGTTATATTACCCAAAATCATGTTTAAACATAACTTTATATGCAAAACAATCAATAAAATAAGACTGAGAGATCAAAAGTGAAATTTTTTCATTTCCCCTCCACGTATTATTAAAATTGAAAATTTTCAATTACTCTTCACTTCACTAAATTTTTTTATTTCAAACCCTAATTTTTATCTATAAAAACTAACCCAAATCTCTAATCATTTTCATCAATCTAAACTCTCTTAGTTTATTTAAGATCTCCATCTTTTTACAATACATTTTTAATAATAGTTTGAGTTTTTTTATTCTTTCTTTCATTTTTTTCTTTCTTCTTTCTTTTTTTGACATTATTTTTCATCCTAAATACTTGAAACATACACTATGAATTTACCATATATATACACAGTTAAATAAAGTTTGCTAAATCATCATTTTAAGGTTCGAGTTAGGATTATTTTTCTAAAACCTTATAAAATGAATCCTTTATTTTGTTTCTTAAACCTCATATTTTCACACCCCGACCGATGGCGGAAATCTCGAGACAGACGAACGTGAATAGATTGCTCATAACTTATGGTACTTAAAATGATTTAAATTGAATCAAAATTCCATATATTGTTATTCAAGTAAGTACATACAAATATTCAAACAAACTAAACAACTAAACATATTAATCAAATTATCTAGGTCTAAGGAAGTCCTAGATGTGACGCATCTTGAATAATCCAACTAAACGGCATTCCCTGAAATCATGTGAAAAATAAACGATAGGTGAAATAATTAGATGGTAAGTAAACATAGGTTTGAAGTATGCATAGATAAACTGATGAAAAGTCAATTCATGTTGTTATGTCAAAACTTATAAGTGCAAACATGTACGTACAAGATAACAACACATAATCAAACCTTGATAAAAACATCCACATAACCACACAGATTAAGTTGTTGATGAATAATGTCCAAATAATAACTCAATTATAATCACCTAAGAATCAGGGGGTGAGTTTTTAGGCCAATACATCTATCATTTGTAACAGCCGATTTCAATAAATTAATGATTACACTTACATAAATTTTTTTATCAGGCTATGAACATATAATTTGCAAGTAAAGGCATAACATGAATGGATTTATTGATCAACATAAATAAAATGAATAACTGAAATCTGATTATGGTTCAATCGGATCGTTTACTACAACAAATCAGAATATAAGTCACGGATCTATGCAATACAACAATCAATCAACACAGAATTCATACTTAATAATTTACTTGTAATGATGATGGAATAGTTAAAGTACAATTGTGCAGGAGAAAGAGTACAATCAACACACACAGTCTATGATTCGTCTATCTCTCACTCTCTCTACTCTCACATCCACAACATTCTATTTATACATCAATACATTTAGGGAAATACAAAATTTACCCTAAACTAACATTTTGTACAAACTAAGAATAAAGTAAATCATTTAAAGTAATAATCCCTAATAGTACTCCCCATAAGATTTAACTTTGGTCTTCGATCAAAAATGTCCTTTTTCTTTCTTTCTTCAATCAAGCGTCGGGCTTTAATAATCATCAGGTTCATCTTTCACTTTGAGCAACGGCTTCACGGTATGTTCTTCTTGTTCTTTGATAGCTTCAGCAATACATTCCTTAAATTTTTTTGCTATCTTTGCTTGCTTCGGCTTTGACTCGTTGGTGAGAATATCGCATGCTGCCATCCGTTTTAGTGTATCGAAAGAAACATCTGCAAGGTCAATGTTAGCATAAAATTGGTATGGTTTCTTCACACCTCTTGCACGTACTTCCAGTGTCCCTTTGGATGTAATCCGCATAAAATCAATCTCTTTGATTTCAATCTTCACAAGATTGGCATGCAACAATGCTTTTCTCAACCTTATCTTTTCTAACGCAGCACTGATAACATCAAACATGATTATAAAAAGTCTTCGGTCCTCTTCAGCAATTGGATCCTTCAGCTTTTCCATCTTGTGGTTTCTCAGATAATCAATATAAGATGGATGTAGCAACTTCAGCTCGAATGTGCAGAAAATGGTAATCATATCATGATCCGATTCATCCAAGTTGTGAACCAGCTTCAACTCATATTTTTCCTCGTGATAGAGCGCTTTGAGGATCGCCTTGGTTTTCTGAGAGCCATAAAATACCTTCAAACTAGAATCCGTCACCTTGTCAAAATATTCGTCAAAGAACTCTTCCAAGTACATGTCTCTCATAATAATCTTTTTCTGTTTCTTCTTCTTATTCTGAAGATACACATTGTCTTCTTGTTGACCTCGAACTTGTAGATAACTAGGCATTCTGCTTATGCCAGCATACAACAACATGCTTACTTGTTTCCTTGTTCTGCTTTCAAATGATTGATCAATTGTAACTTGTGAAGCTTCTTCAGATCTTGAACATGCAGGTAGAATATACTCGTATAATAATGATATACGTCACTTAATCCATTAACTCTTTTGATCAAGAAAGAGTCAAAGACTTCATCATATTTCCACGCAATAATCTTGGCATCTTTGGTCTTGTCAGGCACGATCATAGAGTCCAATAGATCAGCAACAGACTGTCTTTGCTCAACAACGATCTCACAACATCTCTAGTTGTAGACGCCTTATGCCATAATTCTCTGTTTTCTATCAGAACATTATATGCCTTTACTTCGCTCGGAAACATATCAATCAGATCTTTTCGCTTCTTGTGAGCATCAACCGGTAATGACATGCGAGAAATTTCCTTGGGTTCTAACTCTCTGAACTTCTTGGTAACTTCATAATACTGTGGGTTATTGTAATCAAGAAATAGCATTCGATTCTGCATCTTCTCTGAAGCTTCATCTCCTTCATTATTTCCACTATCACCATCTGAATCATCACTTGATTCATTATCATCATCAGTACCTCATTACTACTTGACTCATCATTTTCAGGTTCATTCTCATCTTCTTCACTATCATCAGATTTCAATGCATCAGGAATATCATCCACAATCTCCAAAGGATCAAAAAGTTCACCTTGAGCAATGTGATGATACTCAACACTATAGTCGAATAATTCAACATCTTCTATATTTCCCATGCTCATCTTTTGTCACACCCGGAGCCAGGGGGCTAGACGTAACGACTGGTATTTAATAATCAAAGCAGCGGAAACATTATTATTTATTAAGGATTTAATCCAATACATGCATTTGTTTGACTAAATAATGGGATTTACATAAATATTTATCCCAAAAATAGAACTTAAATGTTGAATCTAACTTCTCTTGTAGCGTTCGATGTCTAGGACTTCTAGGTTCCACTCAAGTCTTCTAGAATGTACCGTCAAAGCAATAGCAAGCTCTATTCCGATAATTACATCTAACGTATCAAAAACTGCATCTGAAAAGCATACTAAAAATTGTCAACTATAAAGTTGGTGAGTTCGCAGGTTTAAAACAAATGTGAGTTTAACAAGTATGATGCAAATTAAATAAGTCCACAACCAAACCTGTACCCGGTCACCCAATCCCCATCTAATATGAATTGAGTTCCCGAATATTAACACCCAATAACTGTCACAAAAGTATTCACATGCGCGATAATATGCACGCAACGACCACGTAGGTCTCAAAACCTAACGGGTCTCAGAGTTGGTTTCCTTTACAAGGGCACTGTGCGTGGGGGATTACCCAAGTAGTACTACCCATACGATCCGTCGGTTCATCCAGAATTAATGGTTGTGTAAAAACGGACAGTTGGGCAAAAACAATGTCTTAAATAATAAAGCATCATAAGTTTAATAAAACGAGTATGCTTTCCACCCAAAAATATTAAAGAAAGTGGGCTACGAATCTCACCTGGTTTCTTTCAAGTATCCATACAAGTAAATATTGAGAGCTTTCTAGCCAGTATAGGTGCTCTTCAGTTACCATTATAATCCTAATTGTACACACTTATGATCAATTTCTAGCAACAAAGTAAAGTTATCATACGTGTATGACAGTACGTGTCTGAGCTCTTTAAATTACTTTAAGTATTTAAGTATAATGATTGAATATTATTATTATTATTATTGGATTGTATGTTTCAATAGATGTCATTTTTATTGTTATACTTGATTTCTATGTATTAGAATTAAGTGCGTATTATTTATAAGTATAGAATGATTTGTTCACTAAGTTATTTCACAATACAGGTATTCTTTAGTTTAATAGTATATGTGATTAATTTGCATGTCAACAAACTATGCCTGTATAATACTAATAGTTATCACATAGAAATGTTATTTACTAAAGTTTAAAAATAACTAAAGAATATCAAAATAGGTAAATTTGGTTACCAACCATAATATTTGTATAAGCGTGAAAGTTGAAGTTTATCATGTTATTTATTGTACTCAAAATAATAACTTAAGATTTATAATAATAATAATAATAATAATAATAGCATTTGAAGTAATGATATGCTAACAATATAGTACGTGTCAATAATAAAACCTTTTATTTTTATTAGTATAGTTGTAGGTTTCTAAAAGAAAACTTCTTACGAAAACCATGCAAGAAACCAATTCAGTAAATTAATGCATGCGCAATTACTACAATCGTTACTTGCTCGTTTTATATTTCGTATCGTTTTTATGTTAAAGCTCGACATATGTATATATCACACACGTGTAAATTGTTAACAAAACTTTAAACCTATTTAGCAATTGATTATACCTCTTTAATCGTTTTATATACTTAAATCCACTCGCATCCGACTCCATCTCAACTTGTTATTGTTGTTATCGCCATTGACACCTTTTGACTAGTTGACCACAGTTTGATCACGGTATTCAAAAGACCCGGTTATCCCGGTGCCACATATATCTTCTCTGGCAAGGGCTCTGACCGCCGGGTAACGGGCCGGAAACGGCCTTGTCGTCGTTCAACTACCATAGCCCTTTCAAGCTTTGTTAACTTCTTGATTCACTAGATGGCTTAATTAAGAGTTTAGAGAGAGCAAAGGTGTTGGAGTGTTGTGATTTAAAGATGAAAACTTAAGGTGGTATGTACGTACGTGTTACTTGTGTGTGTGGAAGTAAGAGAGAAAGAAGAGTGGGGATAATTGGTGGTAATTGAGTGTGTTTGGTTTTGTAGTTGAGATGGATAAGGTGGCCGATGAAGGTTCATGATGAACTTGGGGTGAGTAAGAAGATGAGGTGTTGTATGTTAAGGGTTCTTGATTTGAGAAGTCGACAAGTATCTTTTGAATGCCTTAGATGTTAGCTAATGGTGATAGATCATGGTTCAAAGAAAACTAGGTGTCAATAATTGGTTCATCTTTATCTTGTAGGGAATATTGATTCATAGTTAAGCTTTCTAGATGATATATAGGATATAAATATATATTTTGTACTTAAATCAGTAGTAGATACATGTTAGTTTAGCTAAACATGTTTAGTTTAGGATGAGTTAGTAATTAATTAATAGGTTTAAGTTAGTTAATAGGTTATTAGGAGTTGTTTTTATAAAAGTTTTGGGTTACAAATAATGTTGCCAAAAATTATATATATTGTTCTAAACTTTAATATATAAGTTGGACTAAGATTTATTTGATTTCTTGTCGATTGGAAACAAGCAATTATATAAACACTAAGGAACACCTAAATATATATAAAGCCTAACATTATAAATTTCGTGAATATGAAATTGTTAAACCATATGATGGCATCATGAGGTTTTTTTTTTATACCAAGAATGACTCAAAATCACAGAAGTTCTTCAAAGTTATGGATGCTAATTAAGTTTAATGGGAGTTGAGATACATGTTAAAATAAGCGACGAATGAAGCTTCTATGGTATAAATGTACACATTCTAATCGGAGGAAGCGCAACTAGGAGATTATAGTTATAAATCTTAAAGGTAGTAAAGTCAATATTAAAGATCTTACTATTAAGTGGAAAGAAGTGAGTATGATAACTAGAATTATTAGGGTATAGGAAATGAAATAGACATTCGTTCAAATGAGACTTAAGGTTTATATTCATTAATAACTAGATATGTATTCAAAGTTATTTTAGTACTAATAAATTTATTTAGCCAGATCAATTACAAGGTTTGCTAGGAAGATTAAAATATATCCGAACAAGGAAGAATAAAGAATAACTCCCGGAAAATATCAACTAGTTAGGCTCGGTAAATGTTGGATGCATGAAAATGAATTAACATATCACTTATCAATTGTCTATTTGATACATTTTTATGATTAGTCCACAGGATTAGTTTTCAATTTGAAGAACATCCAATAAACTCAGTTTATATTAAATATGGTATAAATTTGATTGTCGTCTATAAGACGAATATTTTGTATTTGATTTGTTGATTAGTCTTTTTAAAATTTGAACGTTTGTTTTCACAATAGGATTTGCTAAAATTCACGTGTACATGTAAATTCACCATTACGTTGCGCACCCGTAATCGTCAATTTACCTTACACAGTCATTCTAGTTTTTCTCCATCATGTGTTTTAAATTTGAGTCTTCATACGTTTAGGGTGTCGTATTTATAGAGTTCATTTTCATCAGAGGTATTTTTCTAGATTTTAGTCATCCTTACTATCTAATCAACTTAGGTAAGTGCCACATGTATAATCTATCAAATAAGGTAGACATCTATGATAGGGAGGGAATCAAGTAAAAAGACAATATGTAGGCTAACTTGTCTCTACAGCCTAATGAAAACATCATATCGATATGTTATATATAAAAGTTCATAATCAATAGATTAGTATCAATCGTTATGTGTGCAATTAAAATAGATCTATGCTTAAGATTTTAAATGTAATATATAGGCACATACCTAATTCAAGTATTTTTAAACATTGGTTGCTCATAATTTTAGTTAATCATGTGTCAAGGGTTCTAAAAACTGTACTAGAACTTATCGTATTCGTAATCTTGATAGCATCGAGTCTTAAACCATAGAGTCTAGTGCCCCAAGGGTTCTTAGGTTAGAGCCTAGGTATCCCTAAAGAAAACCTACAAACCTAGGTGTCTTTAAAGAAACCTAATTCGCTAAAACCACTAGCTCTGATACCACTCTGTCACACCCGGAGCCAGGGGGCTAGACGTAACGACTGGTATTTAATAATCAAAGCAGCAGAAACATTATTATTTATTAAGGATTTAATCCAATACATGCATTTGTTTGACTAAATAATGGGATTTACATAAATATTTATCCCAAAAATAGAACTTAAATGTTGAATCTAACTTCTCTTGTAGCGTTCGATGTCTACGACTTCTAGGTTCCACTCAAGTCTTCTAGAATGTACCGTCAAAGCAATAGCAAGCTCTATTCCGATAATTACATCTAACGTATCAAAAACTGCATCTGAAAAGCATACTAAAAATTGTCAACTATAAAGTTGGTGAGTTCGCAGGTTTAAAACAAATGTGAGTTTAACAAGTATGATGCAAATTAAATAAGTCCACAACCAAACCTGTACCCGGTCACCCAATCCCCATCTAATATGAATTGAGTTCCCGAATATTAACACCCAATAACTGTCACAAAAGTATTCACATGCGCGATAATATGCACGCAACGACCACGTAGGTCTCAAAACCTAACGGGTCTCAGAGTTGGTTTCCTTTACAAGGGCACTGTGCGTGGGGGATTACCCAAGTAGTACTACCCATACGATCCGTCGGTTCATCCAGAATTAATGGTTGTGTAAAAACGGACAGTTGGGCAAAAACAATGTCTTAAATAATAAAGCATCATAAGTTTAATAAAACGAGTATGCTTTCCACCCAAAAATATTAAAGAAAGTGGGCTACGAATCTCACCTGGTTTCTTTCAAGTATCCATACAAGTAAATATTGAGAGCTTTCTAGCCAGTATAGGTGCTCTTCAGTTACCATTATAATCCTAATTGTACACACTTATGATCAATTTCTAGCAACAAAGTAAAGTTATCATACGTGTATGACAGTACGTGTCTGAGCTCTTTAAATTACTTTAAGTATTTAAGTATAATGATTGAATATTATTATTATTATTATTATTGGATTGTATGTTTCAATAGATGTCATTTTTATTGTTATACTTGATTTCTATGTATTAGAATTAAGTGCGTATTATTTATAAGTATAGAATGATTTGTTCACTAAGTTATTTCACAATACAGGTATTCTTTAGTTTAATAGTATATGTGATTAATTTGCATGTCAACAAACTATGCCTGTATAATACTAATAGTTATCACATAGAAATGTTATTTACTAAAGTTTAAAAATAACTAAAGAATATCAAAATAGGTAAATTTGGTTACCAACCATAATATTTGTATAAGCGTGAAAGTTGAAGTTTATCATGTTATTTATTGTACTCAAAATAATAACTTAAGATTTATAATAATAATAATAATAATAATAATAGCATTTGAAGTAATGATATGCTAACAATATAGTACGTGTCAATAATAAAACCTTTTATTTTTATTAGTATAGTTGTAGGTTTCTAAAAGAAAACTTCTTACGAAAACCATGCAAGAAACCAATTCAGTAAATTAATGCATGCGCAATTACTACAATCGTTACTTGCTCGTTTTATATTTCGTATCGTTTTTATGTTAAAGCTCGACATATGTATATATCACACACGTGTAAATTGTTAACAAAACTTTAAACCTATTTAGCAATTGATTATACCTCTTTAATCGTTTTATATACTTAAATCCACTCGCATCCGACTCCATCTCAACTTGTTATTGTTGTTATCGCCATTGACACCTTTTGACTAGTTGACCACAGTTTGATCACGGTATTCAAAAGACCCGGTTATCCCGGTGCCACATATATCTTCTCTGGCAAGGGCTCTGACCGCCGGGTAACGGGCCGGAAACGGCCTTGTCGTCGTTCAACTACCATAGCCCTTTCAAGCTTTGTTAACTTCTTGATTCACTAGATGGCTTAATTAAGAGTTTAGAGAGAGCAAAGGTGTTGGAGTGTTGTGATTTAAAGATGAAAACTTAAGGTGGTATGTACGTACGTGTTACTTGTGTGTGTGGAAGTAAGAGAGAAAGAAGAGTGGGGATAATTGGTGGTAATTGAGTGTGTTTGGTTTTGTAGTTGAGATGGATAAGGTGGCCGATGAAGGTTCATGATGAACTTGGGGTGAGTAAGAAGATGAGGTGTTGTATGTTAAGGGTTCTTGATTTGAGAAGTCGACAAGTATCTTTTGAATGCCTTAGATGTTAGCTAATGGTGATAGATCATGGTTCAAAGAAAACTAGGTGTCAATAATTGGTTCATCTTTATCTTGTAGGGAATATTGATTCATAGTTAAGCTTTCTAGATGATATATAGGATATAAATATATATTTTGTACTTAAATCAGTAGTAGATACATGTTAGTTTAGCTAAACATGTTTAGTTTAGGATGAGTTAGTAATTAATTAATAGGTTTAAGTTAGTTAATAGGTTATTAGGAGTTGTTTTTATAAAAGTTTTGGGTTACAAATAATGTTGCCAAAAATTATATATATTGTTCTAAACTTTAATATATAAGTTGGACTAAGATTTATTTGATTTCTTGTCGATTGGAAACAAGCAATTATATAAACACTAAGGAACACCTAAATATATATAAAGCCTAACATTATAAATTTGAATTTTTAGGGATGTCACATCTTTCGGTAAGATGAAGCATTCATATCGTCAGTCTCAAACATACCTCCATCTACTCCATTCTCTTTGATCAAAGTATAGGCTTCATTGATAATTAGTTGTAAAAATCTCGGATACATGAGAAATTTGAACCTTTTACCCTTTACCAAAATGAAGATGAAGCCCTTCATAATCCATTTAGCCATATTAAATCTTTTATTCATGGATATAGCGACGATTGGCGAAGCAATATCAGACGGGAATGTATCAAACCCAGCACTCCGTCTTGATAAACAATGTTAGACAACATAGCAGAGTAGTTACATATACAGGAGGATGTTGTCATTTTGTTACAAATATAGTGTCAAGACTTAGATGAATTCTAACACATTAAATATCATTACAATACATTGACTAAAAAACAATTTGATAACATCATTTTGTTCAAATATCATTGTATATTCATAACATTTTTAATTGTTGAATCAATTTAACTTGTCACACTTATCACTTTTAGATCAAAAACTTGAATCATGAATGATTTTATCTTGTGATGAAATGGATCATCATGTTTTAGCATTAGATTGGCACATTAAGCATGTTTCATGACCTTTGATACACGATAAAGTTCTTGATGGCCATCATCAACAATGGCGGTTTCGAACATTTGAAAAACTTTATTCTTGATTCTGTATATTTTAGGTGATTTGAGATGATTCGATAGATGATTATGAGTGATTACAGTCGAATTAACCTATGTAACAGTTTGATTTCAGTTTTTAAACAACAAATCAAAGTGTTAAATCAGTTGATTTTACTATACATCACCAATCGTTGAATTTCAAGGTCTGAAATGGTGTAAATACCTTTTTCAATCATGGTGAAATGTGATGATGTGATGATGATGATGATTGATCATGGTGTAAATACCTTTTTCAATCTTAAATACTTGATATAAAACACAAGATTGAAACAGATATGAGAGGATTTGAGTAAACGGTTATGATCGAGTGATGTTTTTGTGAAAAATGATGTTATGTCTTGTGAACAGGGTATTTATATGAATGTTGAGTCGGCTGAATTAGGGTTCAAATTTGGGACGGGTCAAAAATTTCAGACGGGTCAACACAGGCCCATTACACTTGGACGGGTCATGTACAGTTGGGACGGGTGAAACCCTTTTGGACGGGTCAAATGATGAACATGGGTTTTTAACATGCAAAAACACTTAGTCGGGTCACACACTGTTGAGACTGGTCAACCACTGTTGAGTCGTGTCAACATTGTTTGGACGGGTCAGAGTGTTTAGATAGTTAAAAATTCTTCATATGAAAGCTTGGTCGTGTCAAACAACTGTTGGGACGTGTCAACCACTGTTGAGACGTGTCAACATTTGTTCACATATGTTCATCAAATGAAATTTGAGACGGGTCAAAGCATGGTTATGTGATACACTGTTGAGACGAGTCATAGACTTGGTCGTGTCAACGGTTTATCACAAGTCTTAAACATGTCACACTGTTGAGACGGGTCAATGGTTGAGTCGTGTCAACTATTGAGTCGTGTCAACTATTGAGTCGTGTCAACATTTAATCAATAAAGCACATTTGTCATGGGATGACTACACCTGTCTTTCTTAACCCGGTTGAACAGTACATTGAACAGTTCTAACACTTAGCAGTTTTTCTCTTTCTTCGACTGTTGAATTTTTCAACTGCATTTATTGCAAATGCACTCATTTTTGACAAATTAATTAGACAAGCCACCTTAATTAGGGTTTTGTAATTAACTTCCAATCATGAATTAGGGCACAAAATAATCATTAACACACATTAACTTTAATTTTCACCACCGTTTTTTTATTCTTATTTCAAAATTGTTTTTCCAATTGTTACACAAATTTTGCACCACCAATATTTCAATATCCCGAAGCATTTTTAATTTGAAAAAAAATCACAAGACCTTGGGTTTGTTTTTATCATAAACAAAACTTTTGCATTCATTCATTGATTACTTGATCCTTTCATTCAACACAAGATTTTTGATATTTATCAATTTTTTTCTTTTGACATTCAAAGCTTATTTCTCCCCCTAAACTTGAAATTTCTTGAAATTTTAAGTTTACAAAGAATGTCGTTGTGTCATTAACGAATCCACATGCCTGCACACACAAAACACACATAAAATTAAATACAAATGCAATGCAATGAATCAAGAAGTCGCAATGAGATCATACCAAACATTATCTGAAGCATGTTTTTAGAGATTTTGAATAGACATTTGACTTGTGTTTGGTTGAGTGATGATATGAAAACATACCAATTAGCTCGAGTTGGCACACTTACTTTTTCAGTAACATGATGAGATTAAGGTTCGATTAAATGACTTATGTGACCCACATGTATACATATGTCAATCTATTTCCGTATCAACAACCAGAATGCACTAATAACAAAACCTGGTCACTTACAACATAATCAGTGTGGAATGAGTTTTCTTTCTTATTGGGATTTGGTCCACTTTGGGACTTCTTTTGGAATTCCTTTTTGGAATAATCTTTTGCTTGCGTTCCCTTTGGGAATCTTCTGAATTCCATTTTGGAATTTTTGGTAATGGTGCACATTTGGGACTCTTTTCTGTTCCATCTTTGGGAATCTTTTGCTACACCTTGAAGCTCGAACGAGACTTCGTGTGAGACTTCAGGTCTGTGGGTACCACAACAAAGAAGCTCACGATGCGGTTCATCACACTGAGTTATATTGCATCGTTACCCGATTATTTTTAAAGTAACACCACTAGCAGTTCATCAAAAGAGATATATTTAAACATGTATAGCAATGGAACTTAACACAGATATCATTAAGCTTTAAGTTTGTCAACAATGCACTTACTTGTTCAGTTTAATTGCCTGAGCTGTCTAGCACATCAATTAACACATATCAGTTTTTATTGTTGAAAATGATGAATCAAATAATACTTAGTGTATCTATCATTTCTCACTTTTTGCAACTATGATTCTTAAGACATGATATTTCTTTTTCATTTTCTTTTTCATGCACACACATAATGCATAAACAAAATAACATGAGAAACACTAAATGACAACGACTTATTATATTTTTGGATTTTATGTTTTCTGATTTTGTATTTTGTTTTCTTGAAATAAGAATTAATCATGATTGATTAGTCCTATGGATTGAATTAAATATTTAAACAATCCTGACAAAAAGGATTTTGTGAAAAGATCTGCCAGTTGTTTGTCGGTAACACAATTTCGGATAGTATTTATGGTTCTACCTTTTTCTTAGCAACTGAACTTTAATCAAAATTATTAAACCTTTTTCAGAGTTGTCTCTGAGAAAATGTTATCGAATTTTGGTATGTTTTGTTTTTGAGTGTTGAACAGGATTAGCAGTAATGAACATTGCAGCAGTATTGTCTATGTAAATATGAGTTTTGAGAAAATTAAACCCGTAGTCAAGCAATTGATTTTGTAACCACAAAACTTGCGAACATCCAGCAGATGCAGCTATGTACACTGCTTCAGCAGTGGATACGGAAACACTGGTTTGCTTTTTGCATTGTCAAGAGACTAGAAGAGGACCCAGAAACTGACATCCACCTGTGGTTGATTTCCTGTCAAGAGCACAACCACCAAAGTCACTATCAGAATAACTATATAATTCAAAATTCCCTTCATAAAGATACCATAAACCGAGATTAGGTTCCCCTGTGAGATATCTGAATATACGTTTGACGGCGATCAGTTGCGACTCTTTAGTATCTGACTGATATCTGGCACATACACATACATCATACATGATGTCTGGTCTTGATGCAGTAAGATACATCAGTGAACCAATCATTGATCTGTAAAGTGTTTGATCAACAGATTTTCCTTTTTGATCATGTTGGATCTTGCAGCTTATATCAGATGGACTTCTAATAGTCTGACAATCTTGCATCTTGAATTTATTCAACAGTTTGTCAACAAATTTTGATTGGTTGATGAAAATTCCGTCTACAGACTGTTTTACTTGCAATCCAAGGAAGAAATTGATCGCCCCCATAGAACTCATCTGAAATCTGGATTTCATGATTTCCTCAAATTCTTTGCACATGGATGAACTTTTTTATCCGAAGATATATCATCCACATACACTTGAACACACGAAAGATCTTCATTATCCCGCTTCATGAATAAAGTTGGATCAATTTGACCTCTGGTAAAACCATGTTCGAGTAGATGTTTTGATAACGTCTCGTACTAAATCCTTGGAGCTTGATGTAGACCGTATAAAGCTTTGCTCAGTTTGTATGCACGATGTGAATACTCAGGGCTTCAAATCCTGGAGGCTGTCTGACATACACATCATCGGTAATTGGTACATACAAAAATGCACCTTTGACATCCATTTGGTACACTTTGAAATTCATGAATAAAGCATATGCTAGAAAAACGTGAATTGCTTCTAATCGAGTGATCAGAGCAAACACTTCTTCATAGTCAATACCTTCTTCTTGAGTGTAACCTTGTGCAACTAGTCTGGCTTTATTTCTCACAACAATGCCACATTCATCTGGCTTGTTCTTGTACAACCATCTTGTACCAATAGCATTTTCTCCTTCAGGTAAGTCCACTAATTTCCATACTTTTTGCTTTCTGAACTGAAGTAACTCCTCTTACATAGCTTTTATCCAGCTGTTGCCTAGCAACGCTTCTGAAATGTTTTTCGGTACCACTTGAGAAAGAAAACATGAGTAGAGACATATGTTGGCTTGTTCAGTTTGGCTTCTCATCGTTCTTTGATTCAAAGGACCTATAATCTGGGAGATAGGATGATTCCTGTGAACACGGTGAGTTGGAATGTCTTCACCTTGTATTTGTGTCTCCAGATTAGAGTCATTCAGATTCGGTAGATCTTGCAGGATTGTAGAAGTGTGCGGAGTAAAATTAGGAACTTGTTCTGGTGAATTGATGAAGTAGTCAAATGATTCTGGAATAACTTCAACATTCGGATCTGATGATGGTTGATTATGAACAGATCCACCGTCATTAGGAGAATTTTACTGATTTGAAACATCTTCTTGATTGTTTGATTCTTGATCTTCTTGATTGTTTGATTCTTGATCTTCTTGAGGAATCAACATTAGGATCATGAAAAGACATAAACGAATATTCATAAGTGAGATCATCATCGTCTGAATCATCACTGAAAGATCCTAAATCTCCTGGTTCTTTCTTTGATTTTCCTGAAAAATCAAACAAGTTAGAGTTGAACAATTTGGATAACGAATCTAAATCAAATAACCAGTCGGGACCATGAGCCACTGATGGAAAAGATTCAAGGACAACATTAGTACGTCTATTTAACACACGATATGATTTAGAAATTGATGAGTATCCAAGAAAGAAACTGTCATCAGATTTTGACTCAAATTTACCGAGATGATCACTTGAATTTAGAATAGTAACATGACAACCAAACGCTTTAAAATAAGAAATATTCGGTTTCCTCCCAAATAACAACTCGTAAGGAGTTTTATGTTTATCCTAAACCAATAATGTTATTTTTTGTACAAAGAAGGCGGTAGCAGTTGCTTCATTCCAGAAAGTAATAGGAAGTTTAGCATCTGCTAGCATAGATCTTGCAGCTTCAATTAGTGCCCGATTTTTACGTTCTGCAACTCCATTCTGCTGAGGAGTTCGTGGAGCATTGAACTGACGCACAATCCCCTTTTCTACACAAAACAAGTCCACGTTAATATTTTTAAACTTGGTTCCATTATCACTTGTCAAGATTTTTACTTTTGCATCCAATTGGTTTTCAACTTTAATAATAAGTTCTGTTAACAACTCAGCAGTTTCCGATTTTTCATGCAAGAAATAAACCCAAGAAAATCTCGTAAAATCATCAATGATGACTAAACAATAAGATTTATTTCCAATGCTTTGAACATTTGTTCGTTCGAAGAGATCCATATGAAGCATCTGTAAAGGTTTAGAAATGGAGTCTTCTAGCTTGGACTTAAAAGACATTCGATGTTGTTTTCCTTTCAAACATGTCGAGCAGTGATCAGTTGTGGAGAATTTCTTTGACGGTATTCCCACACCATGATTTCCTGACACCAGTTTATTCATGTTTCTGAAATTTGAATGGCCCAGCCGTCTATGCCATAGCGTACTCTCATCATTCGAAGCATGTGCAATGAGACAAGTTGTTTCGGTTTCTGCATCGATCTGAGACATATCAAGTTTGTATACATCACGATCTCTTGGAGCTTTAACCACAACCCATTCATTGTCAATCTTGAAACCTGGTTTGAGTATATAACAGAAAGAATCATCAAATAGAGTTGAATATGCTTTATCACAAATTTAGGAAACACTTAGCAAATTAAAGTTCAACTGGGCACAGTAGTTGACTTTATCAAAGCTAATTATCCCATTGGACACAGTTCCTTCACTAGTGATTTTCCCTCCCGTATCTCCTCCAAATGCAACATGAGTACCATTTTTCTGCTTGAAATCTTGAAGCAAGACATGATTTCCTGTCATATGCCGGCTACACCCACTATCAACAAACCACTAGTTGACAGGTCTTCTTGGGCGCACCTGCATTTTCAACAATTACTCAGTTAGTGCGGTCAACCCAGGCCCAGACGGTCTTGGGTTTTCCAAATCTATCTGCAACAGTAACTTGCTGATAATGTAAGTTATTAAAATTTGATTCATTTAGGTGATTGGTTTAGAATTTGTTTCTACCACCGGTTTGATTGATTTGCTTTCTTCTTAAAGCATGAAATCTCTCCTCTAACTTAGGATCAAGATTGTTTTCATTTCTTTGAGTAGCAACCATCACAGCTCTTGGTACAAATCTGTTTGCCTGATATTGCCTGGATGACATGTCATAAAACTCTGAATTGATTCTTCTGAAAGGTCTCGAATCAAGAGAATGACTCGATGATTTTTGAAAACCAAAAGATTGATTTCTTTGAAAATTGGGAAAACGAGTCATTTCTCTTGATGAGGTTGTTCGGAAGAAACAATCTGACGTGTCATGGTTACGTCTTTCACAAATTTCACAAAATTTGTTATAAAAACATTCTTCTGATGAATGGTTTCTTTTGTTGAAGTAGTCATAATACCTGTTAAAGAAACACTCAGCAGTTGCATGATTATAACAATTACAAATCTCACAGTGTCTCTTACTGATCTTGAATAACCGATTCTTAATTTTTGAAGTTGAACCAACTTGTGATTCATTAGCAAATTTGTTTGGTTTAAAGTTAACTTAGTTCTTTTTTGGAGACTGAGTTTGTGAATTTGGTTTGTTATTACCAGATTGTGGTTTTGCTTTTGAAACAAATTTTGATTGTGAAACATCTTGCTTAGTTCCTTTCTTAGATTCAAATCGATTAACGACGGAAGTCTTAGGACCTGAACCTGTTTTCAGATCAGAGAAAGATTTGATCTTTCAATTTGTTTGGTTACCATGAGACGCATTCATATCAAAAGTTGACTGGTTTTAACTTTGACACTTTCTTAGTTACAGATTTTGCAGATTGAGCTTTGTTGGTTTTTGAATTGTCATTTGATGTTATGACATTTTTACCTTTTGCTTTTGTTTGTTTCAGATTGATTGGTTAACTTCTTCTGTTTATGTGATTTTGACATCGAAGCAACAATGTTCTTCTCACTTTGAAGAATCTTGGCAGCAACAAGATCTTTTTGTTCTTGCTTCCATTTCAGGTATATGGATCATTGAATCCTGCGAATTCTGCATCATCCTTCACAGTCTTTGCTGGTTCTGGAATCAACACTGGGTAGTCAACAACTTGCGCAAGAATAGGATCAGACTTGTCACTTGCTTCATCATCGGCTTCAACAATCACACTTTCATCTTCTTTCAAACTCTCAGCCAACACTTCAGAACTTTTGGATTCAGATTTACTTATTTGAATTTTTCTTCATTTTCCGGTGAATGATCAAATTCATTAAAGTTCTCAGGTAAAGTGTTATTGATTGATTTAGGCATTGGTTCATGAGTGAAACCCAATCCTGTTTTATTATTTTTCCTTTCACTGATAAGTTTAGCTAAAATAGCTTTTGAACTTTTCACTTTGGTTAAATCAACTTGAGTTGTTGCGTGAGCAATCTTTTCCAATTCAAGAGCTTTTGTCATTTCTTCAAGTTGTTTGGTTACAATTTCCAGTTCTTTAAGAGTTTTTTTCCAAGAATCTTTAAGTGACAATATCTTATAATCAGAAATTTTATGATCAATTTTAAGTTGTTCATGAACTTTTTCATGCTTACTTAATTTTTCACCAATTTTAAATGAAAGATTTCGATAATGTTCTACCTGTTTAATGCATTCTTCAGAACATAACCTGTCTTTCACATCATCTGGAATAGGAACATAGTTAGGGGTAATTCAGAACTAACCTTTGGTTGATTTGATTCTGCAGATGAGAAAGACTCTTCGGAAGTAGCCATAAGAGCAATTTCAGATTCTGATTCTTCACTCGGATCAGCCTTTGCACTCCAGTCATATTCATCTGAATCATGGCTATCATCATCAAGAACTTTAAGATCACATTCTTCTTACCAGTCTTCCTCTTCAATTTCACATACTAGTGCCAAACTTGATGTAAGATCAGTAGTGAACTGTTCCGCATAAGCACTCCAGTCATATCCATCCTTGACACTGACTAATAGTGATTTGTTCTGATCTTCAGCCTGTTTACAATTATCTTTGAGTTCTGGCATGGGAAGACTTTGATATGGTTTCTGATGAAAACGTTGATTTCTGTTCTGGTAGCTTGAAAACTGTTGCAAATTCTGACTTTGACTTTGATTCTGACCACTTGAACATTGTAACTTTGGTTCTTTGGGTCTTTACATTCCCTTGAAAAATGACCATACAGTTGCAATTAAAACATCTGGCATTTGATTTGTCAAAACCAACTGTCTTGTTAGCACTTGGCTTGAAATTACGATTGACATTGCATGTTTCTGAGTTCGATATGCAACCATAACCGTTTGCCAATTTAGATCCATTTCTTCAACATCATCAGGATCCATTTCAAATAGGTCTTGAAGAATAACATCCAATTGAGTTAGATGGCTTCCTTGATTAGCTTGGAAACTTGCCATGAATGCAGTGAACGCATTCTTTGTTTCATCATATTGTAGCAAGATATTCATTACATCTTTAACTTTTGCTTGAACATTTACTTAGAATTTATGACAATTTTATTTGTATGGGCATTGATTGTCCGCTTTTAGGATTTCACAACTAAATCCATAGTTTGTATCTTAGATATCAGCCGTATAAGAACCATTTAGTCGTATGAAATCACAAAACTTCCAAAACTTAGACATATTTATCAAATTATGAAACGACTACACCTTCACTTATTTCACTGTTTGTCCATTTGAGAATCATAAAACATCTGATTTTCACACTTGACCACTATTTGATACATTTGACCACTATTTGTCTGTTTCAGAGTTCAGACTTCAAGACTTAGAATAAGTCATCAAGTTCAAACATATAGGTACTGTATGTCCGCTTGGACACCGTTTATTCATTTGATGATCATGCTACATCTGAGACTTGGAAACTATCCATTTTGTTGTTCATATGGTCACTGTTTGTCCATATAAACATGACAGCACTGAGTTTTCATCTGACATTTTTTTGAGATATGACAGTTGGCTTTGACTTCATTAAATGAAGGATTCAACACCTGAAATGATTAATTCTGCAAAATTAGAATCACTATTCAGGTAGAAATCATATATGACATTTATTTCATCCAAATTTCACACTTGAATTTCTTTTTATGATTTTTTAATACATAACAAATATATCACATATCAAAACGCACGAAGCCTTTCCAAGTTCTTTTTCTTAAAAAGATTTTGTGACATATTCAATACTTATGCTAGGCCATGTTAGCATCATCCGAAATATTGAAACCACATTCTTTATCATTAATCACTTCCAAGTTATTCTTTATTTCTCCCCCTAAACTTATTAATTTCCAAAAATTTTAAAAGTTTTAAAAAGACCGAGAAAATCATCTATGATTCCACATGCCTGCACATAAATCACACACATACTTAAGGGATGAATATATACCTTCCTCCTATATATATATATATATATATATATATATATATATATATATATATATATAAAAGATACGATGAACCTTTAATGACTGCAAGTAAGATCATACTAGAAATTTATCCAATCCATATTTTGTGATTTTGAGTGATGAAATGTTTACAAATCAATTAGCTCGATGTGATATACTTACTTCTTCTATTCAAGATGATTAATTAAGATTCATTTAAGATGAACTTTTGTGACCCACACTTAGAATATTAGAGAGTTCTACTATCATCAAAACTACTAGTAAGTACTTTAAAAACTCAGTCATTTGCAATATAATCAATGGAGCTTTTTGTGGCTTAAAGAGATCCATTTCTGGATAGTCTTATGGTGGTGTTCCCTTGGGGAATCCTCTTTTATATTCTGCTTTGGAATTTTCATTTGATGACGTTCCACATTGGGAATCTTTTGTGTTCCTCATTGGAAATCTTTTGAATATCTTGTGATGTTCCAGGTTTGTAGCTCACTACAACAAAGGAGACCTCGTGTGAAAATTCAGGTCTTGCGATGAACCTTCTTCCTGTGTGTATCTGTTGACAATTGCTCTTTCGTCTTATTTGTTTTTGAAAAGCCATTTGGTTCCGATTGCAGATTCTCCTTTCGGTAAAACCACTAACTTCCATGCCTCTTGCTTTCTGAATATTAACAATTTTTCCTTCATAGCTTCAATCCAACTGCTGTATTTCAATGCTTCAGAGATAGTCTTAGGAACCACTTGAGATAGAAAACATGAATATAGACAAATGTTAGTTGTTTCCTTTTGACTACGCATTATGTGCTGGTCCAAAGGACTAATGATCTGGGATAACAGTCGATTCTTGTGAAGGCAATGTGTAGGAATTCTATCACTTTGAATATTCGCATCCTGATTTGTTTGATTTAGCTCTAATTGATCTTGTAACAAAGAAGAAGTGTGAGGTTGGAAATTTAGTACTTGAGATGGTGCATTTATGAAATAATCTAGACTATCATTGATTTCTTCTCCATCAGAATTTGTTGAAGATTCTAATTCTTCTTGGATAATTTCAGAACTATCATTAGGAGATTCTAATGCATATTCTAAAGTCAAATACAATTAATGAATGTCTTTATAGAATGGAATTTTGGATTGAATAGAGAGAATAATTGTACTTTGAATTTCATAGAATTTTTAGAACACATAACATAGTAATCACTTGACAATCATTGAAATGTAAATAAGCAAACTTGGAATAACATTTGAAATAATATAGAAACTCATTAAAATAATTTGAAATCATAGAAAATGATAATCATAAAATCCATAAATAAATAGAATTTGAAGTCTTAGGAAGGTGTCATGGTTTTGGACACTTAAGATTTATCAAAGTGTTAAGTTCGTTTTCAACGTATCCGAGAAGGCGAGCTTTAGCCTATAGGGTCACAATCATCTCGTCCATCCACAGGTAAGCATACAGATCTCTTAAAGAGATTTATACGAAATGCTTTGCCTTACACAAGATGTCCATGATACAGGCGTTCGCCCTTCCGGTTTGCACACGTTCCCAAGTTTCAAACTTACTTAAGACGATGACGAGATTCCACAAAGAGAAAGATCCTAATCACACAGACGAGTATCTTGTAGCTCCTTCGTGAAATCGGATAAGAAATAAGATAAACAAAAGACATAGAAACGTTGATAAAAAAGGAATAAGGAAATAACTTCTAGAAGAGTTTTTAATACCCTAAGGACTCTTAGGTGCTGTTTGTTTTTTCAGAAAAGGTCTGCGCAGCCTCTTATGTCTGCGCCGCGCAGACCACGCGCAGACATTGCCATCTGCAGACTGTTTGTTTTTTCGAAGACGATTCATTAAAAAATGTATGCGCGACCTCTTCCTGGTGCAGACTTGGACCAACCACTTCTGAGATTTTATAAAGTCTGCAGAGGAGACTTAAACACCTTCACCTAGTACCACCACCCACTGTTCATCACCACCATCACCGTCTATCACACCACCACCGCCACCACCACCACCACTACCCACCATTGTCCACCACAACCACCACCACCCACCATTGTCCACCACAACCACCACCACCCACCATCGTCCACCACCACCCACTATTGTCTACCATCACCCACCGTCCCCACCACCACCACCACCCACTGTCAACCACTGTCCCCCACCCACCACCATCCAGTACCACCACCACCATCCCCCCCACCACCCACTATCCACTACCAGCACCACCATCCACCACCACCCACCATTGTCCATCACCACCACCCACCATTGTCCACCACACCACCATCCACCACAACCATGACCACCACCACCACCCATCATTGTCCACCATCACCCACCATCCCCTACCACCACCACCCACTGTCTAACACCGTCCCCCACCCACCACCATTCAGTACCACCACCAATGTCCCCCACCACCACCATCCACTATTCACCATCGTCCCCCACCCACCACCATCCAGTACCACCATCAGTGTCCCCGACCACAATCTCCACCACCAGTTTATTCTAGCAGATTGCAGAAGTTAAAAAACAAACAGTCTTCCTGTTGCAGACTGCAGATGTTTAGTCCACCTCTTCTTCTGCAGATGTCTGCAGATGTGGTCCGCAGACTGCAGACATTTTCATGCAGAAAAAACAAACAGCACCTTAGGTTATAGTCTAGGTCGGTGTGTTTCTAATACCCTATCCTAGTTCCCTATAACCATGGCTCTGATACCAAACTGTGACACCCCGCCCGATGGCGGAAACACCGGGTTGTCATGGAAGTTGGATATCCATAGTAACAAAGCACATGACACACTTTTTATTAAATTCTAATAATTGTCATAACCTAAGTTTTGGAACATGAGTCTTACATATAAACGATAAAAGTAATAAAATCGAAACAGTAAATTCAATTGTCATTATTATTTTAACAAAGTCCAAGGCAATCCTATGTCTTGGTAAAAGCAGTGAAATAATATCAATCACCACCTGAAATATGTGAAAATAAAGTTAGCTAATGAAAACTAGTGAGTAAACTACAATTAATAAATAATTTTATAGAAATCCGAGATCATCATAATATGCTGGGCAAGCTTATGGGTATAGTGATTTGGTAAATATTACTCAACGATGACCATAGAAACGTACATAGAAACATCAACCATAGACCCCACAAGGTAACCTTTAGCAACAAGTCATGAGGAACCACTCATGTTACAAGTAGTGATAACTTTCATTTAACCGTCTCGATGTGTAAGATATCAAAATTTGTTTTAGCATCTAAGGGACATAGCAACATAGCAACAAGCATCACAATAAAGCATCTAGTAACCAACATATAGAATCAACATATAGAATCGTTGGGTTTAAATCACATATCGATGTTGTAAAGTGTTTCTGGGTTTGTCAGACCATTAGCGCTAACATTGTACCGGTGGAAATTACATAGCAATACACTACTTTAAACTACCACATAAAATTGCATCTTGTCGCGAGTCAAGACTAATACATTTTATGATCTCTTTTAAAAAACAAATTTAAAGTTGGAAAAACATAGTATAGTAATAGAACACATTATTTCAGCCCCAAAATGTAAAGTAAAAAGGGGGTGAGTTTACTCACCTTGGAACTCGGGCTGGAAATAAATAGCAACTAGATTTAGAATCGAGGATTGCCCAAATACTAGAATCACCTAAGTAACTTACAATCCTAACTTAGTAAAACATATTGTATAGAAAACTAGAATAGAAACAATAGCAAATCTATAGTAATCTGGAATTCTAGGGTTTTGAATTGGGATTTGAGGGTTTCCCGTTTTACATAAAATTATTTACTCGCAACGACTGGATAGCAATAATGATAATAATAATTTTGATAAACGATGAAACTCAATTAATATATTGTTAACAACAACTTATATAATAACAAAAATATATTAGATACTTTAGAAATACTTTAAAATACTTACCACAATTATATAAAGTATTTAAAAGTCTTATACAAAGTCTATATTTATAAACTATTATTTATTAAACTTTCATATATTCTTAGAAGTATAAAAATACATTTTATAGTAATTCTTTTAAATATTTTAAGAGTATTTGTAACAATTAAATTTGTAAAACTAAGTTTATAAAAACATGGTTTTGTTTATAAGAGTTTTAGCATTTTATACCATACATATTATTGAGATTATCATTAGATTAAGATATTTGATGAAAATTAGTTAATGGTATGTTTAAACAAAAGATAAAAATATATGTTACATCCAAGTTTCGAATTTGGGACCTTTTGGTTGAGATAAACACGCTCAAACAAGTAAACTAGAATAATTCAGTGACATGATTTCGAGATAAAATGGTTTTAACATTGCTTCAAATAAAACTCCACTTCATAAGAACCCTAGAAAACACAAATCACGAATTACTTCGGATTAAAGTAATGGAATGAGAAATTGATTGAGGGATTTTGATCAAAACATCATAAGGAGCATTTTATATAGCATAACTTACTTGATTACGGACAAATCAAATCAATGAGCACGAAGAACAACGAAGAGACGGGTTTGAAATCAAATTGGGACTTGTGGGCTGATAAAATCTAATTGCTTTTGCTGAAACAATCCTTGAGATGTGTCAAGTGAAAGCCCTAAGGTAATAGCAGATGAAAGTTAGGTTTGGATGCCCGATTGATGATGAGCAGCTTCAAGATAAACGGATGATCGATTCAGGTTATTTACTTTGATATGGTTCAATTTATCTTGCAGGGAGATCAAATGATTGATATGGAATGTTCCGGTTTCAGTTAATTGTTCAATTTCGTCCGTTTAAACGTAAACCCGTTATGATTTATTTTGCGAATAATTGTTCATAATTGATGATGAAATCGTTGTTTTAATTGAATTTGAATGCATGATTAACCTTGAAAAAGTTAGAGGGACGTTTTGGGTCTGCGATTTGATGGAGCCAAGCATTAATATGCCAAATGGCGAAACGGGTTTTATGAAACGATTTGGAAATCAAGCGCAACACGGAATTTGTTGATTATATGAGGTTTAGCTAGTTTCTATACGTTCGAAACTCACCAATGGACATTTTACCGTATTTTTATTGCGTTAAAGCGGTAAAAAAACAAGTTTCAAGAGTCTGCTGGAGACTTCGCAGGATTCCAGCTATGTGGTCGGAACAGGGCGTCGGAAAATACAGGAGAAACGGGCTGGGGGTTTGGGTTTAAAGATTTTACAGTTTGCACCCCTGGAAATTGATGTTTGTTTATAGTTTGAGTTTTAACTTTGTTATAAGTTTGGAAATTGACATATTTGACCCAAAGTAAAATAATTACTAAACTTAACTAACTATCGTAACGTCGTTACCTCATATTGTTTATAGGATTAACGTTTTTATATCTTCAACTCATTTTTTGACGTTAAAAGGTTATTTTCTTGATCTGGAAACAATTATCTTTATCGAACTTTATAAGATTTCTTTTATAAAATAACATTTATATATATATTTGGAGACTAAATAAAAATAGTAATTATTCAGTAACTTTAAATATTATACGCGATAAATTCGATCAATAAATTAAGACAGGAATAATATAGATTTCGACACATTCATTTATATTAATCACGAATCGATACATCTTCCAGAAATAAATAAATAAATATAGATACAATAGAAGATAGATAGTTTCGGATTTGAGTCGGGAATTCAGTTTCGGGTTTGGGGCAGATGTCACAACGCCTTCTCGAATACGTTGAGAATGAACTTAGCACTTTGATAAGTCTTAAGTGTCCAAAACCAAGACACATTCCTAAGCCTTCAAATTCTATTTATTTAATCATTTTATGATCATCATTTTCTATGATTTCAAATTATTTCCATGGGTTTCTATATTATTCCAAATGTTATTCCAAGTTTGTTTATTTATATTTCTATGATTTTCAAGTGATTACTATGATTGTTTTTCTAAAAATTCCATAAAAAATTAAAAATACAATTATCATTTCCATTCAATCCAAAATTCTTTTACAACTTATGTTATCCAAAATTTCCTATGTCTCTTGAAGTTCTTTTTCTATCCTATCTTGTAGAATGGCAACAAGACGTGAACGACTCGCTAATATCATCGCGACCCAAATGGCTAATATTTTGCACGATCTCGTGAACCAACTCAATAATGCTAATTAAAATGACCAGCCTAAGACTCCTCATTTTACTCTTAAGTACTTGAATTCTTGGAGTCTAACGAAATTCTATGGTAATGAAGGGGCAACTGGTCTTCTCCAATGGTATGAAAGCATGGAGAATACCTTTGTCAATTGTGAATGCCCTGAAAATCTCAAAGTCCGCTATGCCACAAGTTTCCTTCAAAATGGTTTTTGACTTGGTGGAATGATGAAAAGCATAGGCACTGTGAAGCCGACGTGTCTGATCTGACTCTGACTGAATTCAAAACTGCTATGACTAATAAGTGTGACACCCCGCGCGGCGGCGGAAACACCGGGCTGTCATTGGAATGGATATCATTAGTAACCAAAGCTCATGACATCATTTTATTAATGACTAATAATTGTACTTATAAGTTTGGAACATAATTCATAAATAGCAAAACGACAAAAGTCATAAACGAAACAGTAATGGCAATGAAGTCATTTTTATTAACTAAGTCCAATGCACCCTATGTCTTGGCAAAAGTAAAATCTCATAATCACGCACCACCTGAAATATGTGAAAAAGACACAGTTAGCTACACAAGCTAGTGAGTAAAAACACAATTTGATAATACTAGTATTGAAATCCGAGATCAACAAGATATGTTGCGCAAGCTTACATGTATAGCCATTTCGTAATATTACTCGACCATGACCCCTAGAATAGAATAGAACACAACCACATAGAATCCACACTTCTTGATTTTGCCATCTTGTCATGAGGAACCAACTCATGTATTTGATTTACTGATAACTTTTTACCAACCGTCAATTATCCGTCTCGTTTGTAAGTTATCAGTAATCAATTAGCAACTTAGGGACATGGCATAGCAACTAGCATCATAGTATAACAACAACCGTCATAGCATAGCAATCATAGTAAACATAGAATAGAATGGCCGGGTTAAATCACCTATCGATGTTGTCCAGGCAGGTGGGTTTGTCAAACCATTAGCGCTAACATTGTACCGGTGGGATTACAAAGCAATAAACTACTTTAAACTACCACATAAGTTTGCATCTTGTCGCGAGTCAAGACTAACATATTTGTATGATCTCTTTTTAGAAAAATAGTAAATAGTAAACGTAGCACATATTTCAGCCCCAAAACGTAAAAGTAAAAAGGGGAGTGAATTTACTCACCTCAAATACGAGTCTGAAATAGTATAGTAAACACTTAGATAGAACCGAGGACTTCCCAAATACTAGATTTACCTAAGTAATGAGAATCCTAATTTAGCAAAAAAATAGTATAGAAAACTGAAATAATAGATAAACATTAGGAAATTTGGATTCTAGGTTTCGGTTTGGGATTTGGGGTTTTTCCGTAAAACGATTTGAAAATATATAATTTATTTAGTCGTAACGTCGTGGTAAATAATATTTCTAATAATAAGTATTTGCAATTAAAACAATATCTATATGTATATAAAACTATTTAATCGTATCGTCATTATATATAATAGCAATTCAAAATATATATATATTTTTAACAATAGATATTCGATGTCAAGGAAATATATAAATTACCTAAAAATACTTTAAAACATTCATCACAATTTTTAAAGTATGAAAATCCATATAAGGTTCATTATTAATAAACCATTACTCGTAATATATTGTTTTATGTATTAAAACATATTTGTATTAGTTAAGTTTTATAAAACTAAACCCATGTGAAATCATGGTTTTTAATACATTTGCTAGATTTAGACATTTTTTATAGATTATATATAGTGTAGTATTAGTTTTGGGTTAGTAATTTAAAATATTAAGTAGAAAAGGATTAAAAAAATTATTATCAGACCCTGGTTCGAACCCAGGGCCTTTATGTTGTAACAAGACATATTAACCAGCCGCGCTATGATGTGTTGTTGTTAAAAGTTTGAAACAAAATTCTTTTAACATGTTTAAATCAAAAACCCCAATTTCATTTTAAAACCCTATAACAAAGAACCATCAAATTGATCCCGAATCTAATAACAATCCAACAAGCAATCTTAGGGCTTTTGATCCTTGCATAATAAGGATCATTTTAATGTAAAGAACTTACTTGATTGGTGAGGAAATGAGTCGATGAAGTGAAAAACAGAGGCGACGGGTTTGTGAATCAAAGGCTGAGATTTTGATGATTTTGCTAGAAATTGATATGGCAGGGAGCAAAGTCGTGAAATGGGGATGAATAATGTCGATTGAATTGCGTTTTAGTGCACCGGAGATCCTCCTCCAAAAGCTTCGGACGATCGTTTTGATCTGCGTTAATAAGTGGGAGGACCGCTAAACGCCTCAAATCCCACTTAGGGAAAGTTTCGAAATGTTTGCGGTTGCTAACATAGCTGATCCCGCCCCCTCTCCACTTTATCATGAACTTTTGTAGCTCCAGACTGTATTTCCAACTAAATATCTTATTATCTGTATCTTTGGGGGTCGGGGCATCCAAGTTCTAGAACAGAGGCCTGACGGATTCAGGTTCTTCTACTTTCTTGAACCAATCGGATTTATCGAGCTCGAACACGTCACCCTCCATTCCGCTCCTTTGAGCAACATACACCATCTCTTTCTCATCAACTTCATAAAATTCAGGCTCTGAATCGTAATCAATCAACTGTTCCTCTTCAACCTCTTCGTCAATAAATTTCGTTTCAACTCCCTTCTCCTTATCAGCAACTACCTCCTCACCGCCCAGATCAGTATCAATATCCAGACAGAAGTCATCAGTAACTTCTGTCTCTTTAACAGTTCCGCTCCCACCAGCTTCGCTAAAACCAGCAAAATCTTTCCTGCTCTTCCCCATTTGAACCATCTCTTTCAGTGTTGGATATTTACCTATATTCACCATCTCACTGATCTCAGATTCAGATTCTGGAATCCCCACTTTCACCTCCTTTTTAACCTCATTCAGCTCAACTAACGGCTTCTTGATCAAAACTTGTTGGTCTAGCACTATTTTCCTCAGATCTTCCATTTCAGATTCCCTATGCCTCTCCATTTCTTCCACATTCATAACTTCGTCTTAACCATACTCAGCTCATTTGCGAGCGACGTATTCATCCCACGAATCACGTCCTCATCCATCCCAGCAAACCCCTCTTTTCCGGTTTCTTCATGAACGTTTTTGGCACAGAATCAGATACATCTGGCTGCTTGCCTTTCACCTTATTGATTCTGACATTAGCATCAGAATCATTATGTGATTTATTAGCTACCTTCCGTTTCTTCTTCCCTTTTGATTTGGCGATTTCAGCTTCAATCTCATCCAGTTGTTCCTCGAATGGAACCAACATCTTTCCCATAAACTTCTTTCGTTTTCGAATATCATCCTTTATCTTCTCTCTCAGTTCTCCAAACTGTTTCTCCTCTGACACTTTCAGCTTTTCTATGTACTCCCACCTTTCATCAGTATACATATTACGAAAAAGATATGTTATCTTACCCGTAATGTCATGTCGAGGCGCAGAGCAATCTGCAAAAATTCTCATGTTAATCTTCGTCAGTTTCAGAGCATCACCCAATTTCTGCAGATCTGGTTTCAGTTCATCAATAAAAATCTGTATGAAACGTGGATACAACAGCCATTTCTCTTTCTTGGCGGAGATGTTCTCAATCATATATTCAAATATCATCTGTGGGATATTTGTCTTATCTCCCCTGCACAAGTTCAGCATTGCCTTAGCCCATTCAAAATTCAGACCATCAGTTCCACCCTTCCGATGATCTAAGCATACAATAATAACATGGGCTATAAACCTCCATTCTCTCGACAAAAATGTCTTCTTAATCTCCCGACGCTCCAAATAGTCAGTATCTTCATATCCCATCTCCAGGAATCCTTCATAAACATCGGTGAGACTGAGTAGAGCAGGTATCCCAACATCTCGCTCCAAACGCAACATCCGGGCAATCGAATCAACAGTGAGCACAATCTCCTCCCCCATAACACTTGCCCTAAACTCTGCCGGCTTTTCATTGAGATTGTATGTCACTGATTCCCAGAAATCTCGAATGTGTTGCTGATCAATCACTAAATCCTTCGTGACCGTATAAAATATCGGAGACGCCTTCATCCATGATATCGCGTCTCTAAATCCTGCAGACTTCGGATCCTTATCGTTGAGATAAGCGACCACGTTCGACCGCTTGTCGAACTTCATAGGCGGAGGAGGCTCTGGATCCATATACTAACCTGAAATACGAACCGGAAATTTGTTAGTTATAAAGAAAACAAAGATAAATAAAATAAAGCAAAAGAAAATAAAATAAAATTAAGATAAAATTAAAATAGAAATGCATAGTGTCACATAGAAGCGACACAGTAGTGTCGCATCAGTGTCGCATGTTCATCGACATTGTAGTGTCGCAACATCAAGACATGTGCATCGACACTACAATGTCGCAGCATACCGATCCTCCAACACTACCACAAAGCATGGGCAACATAACCTTGGTAGTGTCGCAGGCTGAGTCTGAACTTTCGTTCAATGTTGTAACAAGAACACTAGTGTCGCAAGAGCATGAAAAACCCAAAAGACAGATCAATCAAATCCATATTAGATCAAAACCACAATCCAATACAAATCAAACGAATGTTCGAAACATATAAATGAACAATTCTTACCGGTTGGAATCAGCAAAAACACTCAAATATTTAGTGAATGAGATTAGTGTGTGTTTTAGGGTTTAAAGTCGTGAGTAGTGTCGGGGTTTGAAAAATCTGAGATATGAACTATATGACCCACATCAGATGAATATTAAACACGACGTAGTGTCGCCAACCCGACATATAGTGTCGCAAAGGACATAGTGTCGCAGACCCGACATTATAGTGTCGCAAAAAACCAAAAAGAATAAATTTTGAAAAGAAAATAAAAAGACAAAACAAGTTGTAATTACAAATATTTTAAAATAGTGTCAAGCCAAACTAATGTGATAGATCCAAGATATCGACCCATTTTAACAACGAAACTTTTAGAAGGAATCAAATCAATATAATAGAATGAGTCACGAGGAAATCAGAAATGAGCTTCTGGCAATCATCCAGAGGAACAAAGATTTGGAAAGATTGTCAGTATGTTTGTCCATTTAAACATATGCCTTGTTCCTTTCAACAAACAACCTGTGACGATCTTATCATGTTTTGGTTCGATTTGAAGAAGCTCTGGCAACTTGGTTTCCACAGACATTCAGCAAAGTAATTTGTTTTGACCTCAGGACATATTGAGTTTAGATGATTCAACAATATTTTTGTAATTGTAAAAGAACATAGACCCAGATCAAGTGATCAAGGTGAATGTATTTTGGGTGTGAAGTGGAGTTTAGGATTAATAAAAGACACATCAAAAAATGAACATGGTGTATAAACATTTTGAGCTTTGCTTTATATGGGTTTTACAGATGATCAGCGCTCCAGGTCTATACTGACGTATAACAGAGGAGATGATTATCTGTACGTGCTGATGAGAGCTTCAGCTCTATATTTACATATAACAGAGAAGATCATCACTCCAGGTTAATGCTTCCGCATAGCAGAGGAGATTAACACGAGAACAAAAAATTCTGAAGAGCTAACGAGAAGCGTCATTCAGGGCTGCGGCTAAGGGTTATTTGGGAAAAATCAAGCAAGAAACAAATACTCTCAGTCCATTTTTGTCAAAACTTATCACTTTGTGCAGGCCAAATGTCTGTGAAAATGCTCCTCATTACCGAGTTCTTTTGTGAATTTTAGTTTGATCACAGAGTTGATGTCTAATAGTATTCGAGCTGAGCCTACTGACACATCAGTATAAAAAATCTCTTTCCTCCTTCTGACGCCGTCAATCCATATCTGAATCCTGCAAGAAACAAACAGTATATATGAGAAGAAGCACAATTATGAAATTTGTAGTATTTACTCCCCCAAAACTTTCAGTTTTTTTTTGAACTGAAAGTTTTTATCAATTTAAGAATATTGTTTTTGGATCAAACACAAAAGAAGAGTGGCTGACAATATTAGAAAATATAAGTAAGAAAAACAGATGTTTCTTTCACATTTCTTTCCCTTTTTTTTAATATCAAAGAGAAGGATTAAAAAGAAATTAGACCAAGTATGTTAATTCATAAAAAACGAGGTTTATCAAATGTTTTAGTGAACAAATCAGCTTTTTGATTTTTGGTTTCGATTGATATGATATTGATAGACCCTTTTTTCTTGTGTATCCCGGATGGCATGAATGCAAGTTTCAATGTGCTTCGTTTGGGTGTGATGAACCGGATTCTTGGTAATTCCAATGACTGCCTCATTATCACAGAAGATCGGAGTGTGAAGAAAATTGATTCCGTAATCGATCATCTGATGTTGAATCCAGAGGACTTGACAGCAGCAACTGGAGGCTGCAGTGTATTCAGCTTCCCTAGTAGATAAAGAAACGATAGTCTGTTTCTTGCTCTGCCACGAAACTAAACACTGCCCCAGATACTGACATCCACCAGAAACCGATTTCCGATCGAGTTTACAACCGCCATAGTCACTATCAGTATATGCATGAAGATCAAAGCTTCCCCCTTTTGGATACCACAAGTCGAGACGCAGAGTTCCCTTTAGATAACGAAAAATACGCTTCACGGCTTTTTTCATGTGATTCCTTTGGATTTTATTGATACCTCGAACAATAACCAACAACAAAAGTTATGTCTGGACGACTTACAGTTAAGTACATTAATGATCCGCTCATCGATCTGTAGCGGTGAACATCAACGGACTTTCCGGATTCGTCAGGAGTGAGACACGTCTGTGCAGTGAATGGAGATAATTCAGAAGAATTGTCGTCCATCTTGTATTTTACCAAAATCTCCTGAATATATTTCTCCTGGTGAATAAGGATGCCATCGGGTTTTTGTACTACCTGTAAACCGAGAAAGAAGCACATCTCACCCATCATGCTCATCTCAAACCTCTCCTTCATCACCTCCTCAAATTCTCTACATAAACTTTCATTTGATGAACCAAAGATGATGTCATCTACGTACACTTGAACCAGTAATATGTCGTCGCCAATGGTTTTCTTGAAGAGAGTCATGTTAATGGTTCCTCTAGTAAAACCTTTGCTTAACAAATATTGTGTCAACGTTTCATACCATATTCGAGGAGCCTGATGTAGTCCATAGAGCGACTTGTCTAATTTGTAGACCTTATCAGGGAAATCCGGATCCTCGAAACCTGGTGGCTGACAGACATATATCTCTTCGTCGATATCTCCATATAAGAATGCGCACTTTACATCCATTTGATAAACTTTGAAGTTTTTGTGTGCAGCATGGGCAAGAAAGATACTGATGGCTTCAATTCTGGCAACAGGAGCAAAAGCATCAGTGTAATCAATGCCTTCCTCTTGTGCGAAACCTTGAACAACCAACCTAGCTTTGTTTCGGACAACGACCCCTCTATCGTCAGGTTTGTTTTTGTATACCCACTTCATTCCAATTGGGTATTTGTTTGGTGGGAGATTGACCAATTCCCAAACTTTGAGCTTTCTGAACTGTTGGAGTTCTAATTGCATCGACTCTACCCAGCTCGGATCTTGTAATGTCGTGTTAGTGTTCTTTGGGACGATCTGTGATAGAAAACAAGAGAATAAGCAGACATTGATAAGCCCAGATTGATGACGTGTACGAACACCGTCAGAAATGGATCCTATGACCAGGTCATGAGGATGATCTTTAGTTCCTTGTACAACGAATTGGATTTAGAGATATCTGAAACAGTTATGGTAGAAGAATCAAGAGGAATAACTGGTGATGCAGGAGGAGGTGATGATGACGAAGGATCAGTGGGAATAACAACATCAGGTGTGGGTGGCAACGATTGTGAAATGGCTGGTGAAGGTGAGGAAGTAGCAGAATCAGGAATAACTTCAGAATACACCGAAACGATGTCATCTTCTTCTAGGAACAATGGTAGATTAAAAGAGTTGAACACGGTGGTTGCATCATAGAACAAGGAGGGTTCAGATCCAGTATCGCACACATTTGATTTCTGCCAATCAACATAAAATGACGTACTCTTGAACAATCTTGGTGCGCCTATTGTAAACCCGATAAGCTTTCTGAGAAGAAGAATATCCAACGAAGAAGCATTCATCAGAAACAACTCCGAATTTTGACGTTTGAGCTTGAGTATTTAACAAAGTACATGAACAACCGAAAGGTCGAAAGAAGTCAATCAATGGTTTTCTTTTGTGGAATAATTCATAAGACGTCTTCATCTTTGCTTTCACAATCAATACCCTATTCAGCACATATGACGCACAGTTTACAGCCTCAGCCCAGAAAATGATTGGAAGTTTTGACTCGATCAACATCGTCCTTGCAGCTTCCACTAAGGTTCTGTTTTTGCGTTCAGCCACTCCATCTGCTGAGGTGTCCGTGCGGCGCTATACTGTCTCAATATACCATTTTCTTCACAGAATGAGTCAAAATATGATTTTGAAACTCCGTCCCATTATCACTCCGAATAGCTTTCACCTTCTTCCCGCTAATGGTTTCAATCTTCAGAATAAGACTCTTGAAGGCTCCTGCAGTCTCCCCTTTATTAGCAAGAAAACATACCTAAGAATATCTTGAAAAATCATCTGTAACAACCAAACAATAAGATTTCTTAGCAATGCTTTTGACACTGATTGGTCCAAACAAGTCAGCATGTAATAATTCAAGAGGACAGGAAATAGAATTGATCGTTTTAGATTTGTGAGATTTCTTATGTTGTTTCCCCTTAGCACATGCCATACATTTCTCAACAACCGAAAAATCTTTTACAGGCAAGCCACGAACTAGATTATGTTTAACAAGTTTATTAATATTGTCAAAATTAACATGACCAAGTTTCTGGTGCCATAAAAATGCTTCAAAGAAAGAAGCTTTTGATAATAAGCATGTGACAGTGGAAGTTGACTCCTTTGAATTCATGTCAAGCAAGTATGTGTCATTCTTCCTTGGTGCGCGCATCAAGATCATGTCTTCGGAAACAGAGAAATCCTGCTTCAGAAATATGCATTCAGTGGATTTGAAAAGGACCGGAATATTCTTATCACAAATTTGAGATACGCTCAGCAGGTTGAAGTGCAGTTCTGGGACATAGTTCACTTTCTCTAATGTCAACGATCCGTTCGATACTTCACCTTGACCGATCATTCTTCCCCGTTTCTTATCTCCGGCAAACGCCACATACCCACCATTTGTTATACGGAAATTACTAAGTAGATCTTTCAAACCAGTCATATGTCGAGAACATCCACTATCTACATGCCACAGACTATTTGGCTTCCTCGAACGTTCCTGACATAACAAAACAGAGAAAAATCAATTAGAAACAGGAACCTATGCCTTAGAAGACTTGGGTTTAAGCAAAGAAAAATTAGCATAAAAATGATTATTTACAAACCTATTGAATCGATTAGTTAAACTAAAATTATTTACACCCTTTTGAACTAGTTCCGGACAATTTTTGACAACATGATTGTCCTTACCACAGCGGAAGCAATGTGATTTGAAACATTTCTTTCCTGATTTAACTGTAGGAATAGGATCAATTGCAATTTCCTCATCACATTCAGACATGTTTGTGTCTGAATCACTAAAAGAAACATACATTTCTTTTATCTTACCTTTTGATGTGCTTGCTTTAGTACCTGTATAAATCTTTGAATTGTTTGTCTCAACAGGTCTGGATATATGAATAGGTACAAAGGTCGGTATTGGTGTTGAGACACACTTTTCAAAACAATTATTTCCATGCAATACATCAATAGATTCAACATCAGAAACATGTTCATCATTACAATCATTCGAAGCAGACATAATGGTATCAGTGTTTAATACAGACAAATTAATGTTTGAACTACTTAAATCATTCGACAAAACATCTGAATTAACACTCATGTCTAAACTAGACTTCTTGGAATTAGAACTAATGCTTGTTCTAGAACACCCCAGCCCAGTAGATGCACCATAGCCATAATCTTCTCGAACCTCCTGATGATTAATCCCTTCTAAACCTGCAAATAAACTTTTAGTGTTTTCCGGAATTAAATCATTAGTGGGATGAGGTTTTGGTGTGGGAGAATAACAAAAAGTACTAGGAGGAGGATAAACATGGGGAATCTTATCATATCCGAGACCAGATTTGATTCTGGCTCCTCTTTGCCTACAGTTTAATTCCTCTCTTTTCATACTGGCAATGGTCCATCTATCTAACTTTGTTTGGAGTTTACTACTTTCAAATTCAGCGAGTTTCACACGTTCTTCTAACAAATTAACCTCAACATTCCTTTCAAGAAGTTTTCTATTTAAATGATCTATCTCTTGTAGAGCCTCATTTAATTTTACATAGTAGTTCACTTCGTTCTTTTTAAGGTCAGAGTTAATGGTAGTTAATTCTGCTTGGTTTGTTCAAAATAATCGATTAGCTTTATACACTCCAAAAAGACGAACCCGACAAGCTGATGAACACATATCCTGTACTACCTCATAAGGAAGGCCCATGATGATCTTTTCTGTTGCCAGAGCTCTGTCACAGTTGCATGTGGGTGTGTTTTTCTTCCTTTTTTCCTCTTTATCTTCTTCATCCTCCTTTTCTTCTTTCAGACTTATCACAAATTCATTTTTTTCAGCAATCATTTTTCCTCCCCTTTTGCTTTCCTCAATTTCCCTGTTGATAACTTTCTCAGAATCATTTCAGCAACTTTGACGGTTTCAACAACCATGATTGATTTCCTCTTGAACTTCAGCGATCTCGGCACTCCAATCAAAGTTTGTTATCAAAGCAATCTCTCTTGTATTCCCAGTGTTCTCCCTTTCAGTAACTACAACATTCCTTGTATTGGGGCTTGGTGGTTCAAAAACGGTTGGAGAGGTGCAATCTCTCTTGAAGTGACCAAGTTGTTTTCAATTGAAGCATCGCAATTTTGACTTGTCAAAACCAACCTTTGAACTTTGATTTCCGAAGTTTCTCTTGCCAGTCCTTTCCATAAACCTCCTTGCTCTCACAGTTAACATAGCCATTTGCCATTGTATGTCATCCTCCTCAAGATCATCTGGGTCTACCTGCAACATATCTTCCATGGTTATGCTTTTACCCTTGATCTCTCCAGCAACTACGCTTCATAGCTATTCACAAACATCCCAAAAAGTGCCATCATATCAGTAGGGATTTGAGAATGAACTTGATCTTTACCAACACCTTTTTGTTTCAATAAACCACCTCCTGAGATATATGAGAAACCAGAGTTGTTCATTGAGTGTTCAGATGTGGATGAGAGTAATGCAGCATTTTGAGTTTGTATTGGAGGATAGACGGCCTGATTGTACTCTCTCTTTTTGATATCAAGCTCGAAAGATTTCAGTTTGTTAATAACGTCCATGAGCTTATATTCAGTAAACATCTTCTCTTGTTTCAACAATCTGACAGGAGGGAGTGAGTCTAGCAGTTTTGTCACTTGTTCAACCGTAGTCAATTGCTCATATTTCTTCAAATTGCTAGTGACAGTTAGGAAACTGTTTTTGAGATCAGAGATTTTCTCATTTCTAAGACCCATAAAAGAATTAAACTCTTTTTGTGGCTGAACCCCCTTATCTTTCTGAAGATCAATGTTCCCGTCATAAAACTCACAAAGAGCATCGTATAAATCCTTGGCATTTTTCTGATCTCCAAAACGATTGTATATCTCTGAACTCAAACACAGTGTTAAAGCACCAAAAGCTTTGTTGTCACGATCTATCAGTTTCTTATCTCTTTCATTATAAGTTTCAGAGTTGTTATTTCTGACAGTTGCGTCACCGACAATTGTGACCGGAATGTATGGCCCCTTTTCAATGGAATCCCATTGGGTATGATCAGTGTATAAGTAAAATTCCTTTAACCTTCTCTTCCAATCCTTAAAGTTATCTCCATTGATCAGTTTCGGTGGTCTATTCGGTGATCCACTTTCCAAGTCAAAAAGGGTAAAAGACATTGACATTTTGTCCATACAGTAGTGTCGCAAATATCAGTAGTGTCGCAGGAGGATTAGTGTCGCAAAACTTGCTAGTGTCGCAGACTAGTGTCACAGACACTATTGCCAAAGCACTTTGAACTTTCGTTCAGGGTAAAGTCGGGTGTAATGTTGGAAGCAATGTCGGGCACAATGTCGAGCACAGTGTCGGGCACAATGTCGTTGATAGTGTCAGGGATAGTGTCGAACACAATGTCAGTGACAATGTCGTGAACTTTCGTTCAATCAGGGTACAATCCGGTCACACAATGACCAACAACATAATTTCAGTAGTGTCGCAAGCACACTAGTGTCGCAAGATGAACACCTAGTGTCGCAAGATGAATTTGAAAAACCTCTTCTCCAAGCAAAACACACACAAATCACCACAGAAAACTCCAATCAGATCCAATTGATGATCTGATGATTCCGATTGATTCACAATACAAAATAAAGCAATTCCAATCCAAATTCAGTCCATAACAACAACAATAAAGATCCAATTTGATTAAACCTATGAAAATGTACTAAATCACTCCAAACACTCAGATCTATATGATGATGATAGATCTGAAGATGTAGATTGATTCTAAAACGAAAATCACACAATTCTCAATTCACTTCCATACTAATTCACAACAGATCAGATCCAGAATTGATGAAAAGTGAATATTATCTAAAAAAACCCTCAAAAAACACAAATCATGAGCACAATGGCTCTGATACCATATTGTTGGTCCAGTAGATCGTTAATCCATGCTATATATGTTATAGATCAGATCACAATCAATTGATACCACTAGATCTAGCAACAATTGATTGTGATTTGTGACCAAAACTCACACAAACCATTATAACCCATTAAAGAATGATTAATTAGAAAGTAATTAGATGAAGGAGAATAGATTTGAAGCAACAAAGATATAAATCAATCAATTCCTTGCTATAAACAACCAGATTCGAACTCACAAACAAAAGGTGTAAAGTGTATTCAATATGATCCAAGAGTTGTGTACAAAATGCCCTAAAACAACTATATATACAGAGGCTAGTGTCGCAGGCAGTGTCACATAGGTGACACTGCCTGCTCGCTAAGCTAAGACAGGCTGCATGCGACACTATAGTGTCGCATGCAGTGTCGCATAAACAAGCAACAAAGTAACTAAGACATAGACTATACTAACTATTACAGCGGAAACGAAATACGACTAGTCTATTACAAAATAAACAAAATACAACTAACGACAAGGTGAAGTACCACCCTACATGTGGTCAACAGAACTCATTTTAAGTTGAGAACTAATTTTTAACCATAGATCTAGGATGATTAAGGGCTGAGATTTAAAGATGGAGATTTAAAACAAAAAGGTGGAGATTTTAATGAAAAGGGTATATTTGGAATACATATTTCTTTCATTTACTCATCTGCAACATATCATTTTCTCGTCCCTTTATTTTCTCGTTAGTTCAATCATCTTCTCTCCAGTTCATTCATCGTCTTCACTTCTACTTTGCACCATAACAAAATCTAGGGTTTCAATTTCAGCAGATCTCAAGAGAAAAACGTTTATGCTACTTAATAGAAGAAGAAACAGATCAACGATCATTGTTGGAAGAAGCAAGTAAACAATCGTTGGTGGAAAAATGAAGGAAGTAAACAATCATTGTATGAAGAATAAGTAGGTAAATAATCGTCTGAATATCAATGTGTTTTCATACATTTTAAGCGCAATGAGCTGTATTACAAATTTCTAGGTTTTGAAATCAAATTGCTAGGTTTTAAACAATCATCTGAAAAATTCATGTGTTTCTATAACATTTATGAGCGGTGAGATGTGTTACACATATTTAGTCTCATAATTTATTAGGTTTAAAAAACATACAGTAATTATAGGTTTGGAAAAACGTAATGGATTGTTTATGCTTAATGGCTTACTACATATGTATAGTATCTAAATAGATGTTAATATTGATGTTGTTCTTAAAGTGTTTATTTCTACTACATGTGTGTAGTATGTTAATAGATGGTGATGCTAATGTTGTTCATTCCAGTAAGTTTAGGTGTTTATGTTACTGCATATGTGTAGTCTATTAAAAGTTGTAGTATGTTATTAGATGGTGATGTTGATGTTGTTCATTCTAATGATTTTAGGTGTTTATGTGTACTGCATATGTGTAGTCTAATAAAAGTTGTAGTATGTTAATAGATGGTGATGTTGATGTTGTTCATTCAAATAATTTTGTGTAGTCTACTACAAGTTGTAGTATGTTAATAGATGGTGATGTTGATATTGTTCATTCAAATAATTTTGTGTTGCCTACTAAAAGTTGTAGTTTGTTAATAGATGGTGATGTTGATGTTGTTCATTCCAATAAATTTAGGTGTTTATGTGTACTGCGTATGTTAACAGAAGGTGATGAAAACGAATTAGTTCAATCGGTGATGGAAGAGGAAGTAGGTAAAAAACTATATTACACATATCTAGTTTAAAAATTTAGGTCAAAAAATATGTGTCTGAAAATGTAGGTGACTGATATATTTTATGCGCAATGAACCTTAGCACAAAGATCTAGTCTCACAAATTTCCAAGGTTTGAAACGCTACCTTAACTTTAGGTTTTGAAAAATGTTATCGATTGTTTATGTGAACTGCATATGTGTAGTTGTGAATAGATGAAAAAGTTGATGTTGTTGTTAAAGTGTTTATGTCTACTTCCTTTGAGTAATATGTTAATAGATGCTGATGCTGATGTTATTTATTCCAATAGTTCACGTGTTTATGTGAACTGCATGTGAATAGATGTTAATGTTGATGTTGTTGTTAAGTCTTTATTTGTACAACCTATGAGTAATATATTAATAGATGTTGATGCCGATGTGGTCCATCCCAATTGTTTCAAGTGTTTATATGAACCGCATATGTGTAGTATACTAAAAGATAGAAATGTTGTTATTCAAGTTTTTCTGTCTACTGCATATTTATAGTAGCTAAGTATATGTTAATTTTGATGGTACTCATGATGTATGACACTATATAAGTAGATGTTAATTTTAATGTTCTTCATCAAGTGTATTCATGTGTAGTATCTTAACACATGGTGATCTTGATGATATTATTCATGTGTTTATTTGCACTGCGTATGTGTATAAAAGATGGAAATGTTGATGTTATTTTTCTTGTTGATTTGTTTATTTATAATGTATATGTGTAGTTTAATAAAACATGTTACTGTTGTTCTGCAAGTGTTTACATATATATTACATATGTGTAGGATCTGATGCTGCATCAATTGGTCAAAACAAAGAAAAGATGGCTGTGAAGAAAGTAAAAGTTTTTTTTCAATTGTCAAGTAAAAGACAATCAAGATAGTAGTAAAGAAAACCAGAAAAAAGAGAAGCAAACGAGGATGAAGAATTTGGTAAGTTACATTTCTTAGTAGTGCACTATGCTTCAGGTTAAGTTAACCTCATGACAATGTGTTGTGAAAAGAGATAATGAGCTGAAAAGGAATTTTGGAAAAAAACAAAAGAAAGAAAACAAAAAAATGATGAAAAAACCAAAACTAGACTCCAATACTAAAGGTATGTTTGATGTATACATCTATTTTAGATACTACATATATATAGTAATGATACTACATATATGTAGTAATGTTACTTCATACTAGTAAAGTTACTTCATATATCTAGTAGTGTGAGTATAATTTTTGGCAGTAAAAAGGATCAAAATGATTCATAAATTAATGAACTACCATTAGAGATTCTGGTATTAAAAGAACGTGCAAAAGACTTCAAAAACAAAAACAATATGTCACACCCCCAAATTCCACTAACGGAGTTTTATCGTTAGGAGGGTGACAAACCAGGATCCAAGTCATTAATTACACAAACGACTCCTAAATGAGTTTTAAAAAGATAGCGTGTCTCAATAAATGAGAAAACCAAACGTCAGAGTTTAACCATTTAAAACAATGCGGAAGCGTAAAGTAAAGTAACCAAAACATATGCTCAAAACACACGCCCCAAAGTGTAGAATTTAAAATGCAATAACTGAAACTATGCAGACCCATGATGCATGTCCTATTGTGATGTTCAGCTAACCTTGGCTACCTGAGAAAAACACGCTAAAAAGTGTCAATGCTAGGTTGGTGAGTTCACAGGTTTTAAACAAAAGTTCAATAACAAGTTTTCCAGATAATGTAAATCACAAATATATCAGTAGGTAGCTAACCCAAGTTTTCATGTTACTCAAACGTTTCGAATCCAAGCTGACTGTTTATGTTGTGCCTTGTTACCATTGTTAACATTCAATGACCATGAGATTAGGACAATTCACACCTACCCGGCTCCCAGCCGAGGGTGGGGTTTGTCAAACCCAGTAGTACTAGCCGAACTTCCTCGCTATACCCAGTATATTAACGGTTCGAGAGAATTGAAAGGACTTTCGTATGTTAAGTTTAACGTTTAGTAAACCATGATGATATATAAGTAGATACAAAATCATAAGGTGTTTTCGTGCGTGCTTTCTCCCCCAACAGGAAAATAGTAAAAGAGGCCGTGAAACTCACCTTAGATTCCGCAGCTACAATCAATTTGCAAGTAAAAAGCCTAGGTAGTCCCACTACCTAATCATGTTCACTAATTAGCTATTAGCAATTAAAATAAAACTAAGACGGTTTCTCGTCTCTGATTCGGTTTCGTACCCAAACCCAGTTATGAACAATATATAAAAATGCCATCTTATAATTCAGATTTTTAACACAAGACCTACACTCATACATACAGTTAACATAAAATTCACACATATTTATATATACTATTACAGGCGCTAACACACACTATGAAGTTATAAACACATATGTTATCATCTCATCATATCATAATTTATAAACTTTCTAAATTACAAGGTCGGTTAATGACCTTGTAATTTAGTTCTTAATGTAGGGTTATTTACAAGATTGCCACTCTAAGGCATTTTCAACATATTTTTTTAAAAACTGTTATATATTTAGAAGTTTAATCCCCGACTTTGACTAATTATCATTTTGGCTATTGATGACTCAGTCAGTCTTCTGAATTTGACTCCTTACTCTACTTTGACATATGTACGACTTCAACCTTTCGGATTTGACTTTGTTGTTGTTTTGGCCTCTAAGTTTTGATATTTTATTGGCTTTTAATGTGTTACACATTACAGCTTTGCAACATGACAAACGGGACATGAAACACCTTTTTTTCTTTGACATACATACGCGAGACCCGACCACGTGACCCGGCCGCCGCATCGCGCGACCCGGTCTTAAATCTAATTTACCAACCTACTATTTTGTAAGGTCGGTGATTATTCACGTGATTTTCACGTGCGTGATTCTTATTATCTGCCGTTCTTTCACTCTTTCTTTCTTCGTGTTTTCTCCGGCATCAAGATGGGTGAGAATTGATTTTTGGTGTGGAGATCTATTTCTCCTCGACTGAATCTACTTCGTTGCCTTCATGCTTATTGTGTTAATATTGTGTTGGAGTACGTTTTCCTGCTGATTGTTTGTACGTGCAGATGCCGAGTTCTATTTGATGATCGGTCGTTTCTTCGTGTTTTTTCCGTTGTTTGTTGGTGATTTTCTGGACTCTCTGATGGTTTATTGTGACATGCAGATACTGGATCTTATGGTGGCGTAGTGGTCTCTGCTTCGGTGATCTTGGTGTTGTCGTGTTTGTGACAACGACGATTAGATCTGCTTTGTTTGAGGTTAGTAATTTAATTTTTGTATAAACAGTTATTAATTTTAGTATGCTTTTCTAAATGTCAATTGTTGTGTTATTATACTTTCTTGTCAGATAAAGTGTGTTATTTTCTATCTGTTTGTCATCGTTCGTTCAATATCGTTGTTGCTATTGTTGGGTTTTTACTTTGTTGCGGGCATTGTTGTTTGACTGTTGAGTGGGTAACTACTAATTTTGTTGTCTCTTGACTTTGTTTTCTACTTTTTGTGACAGTACAATGTCTTTGAGTTTGCTGTTTTCATTTTTTTTTTGTTAGGGATTTTGGGGATGTTGTTGGGTTTCTACTTTGTGTTGCGAGCATTGTTGTTCGACTGTTGAACGGAAAGCGAAAGCTACTCATGTTGTTTCTTGAGTTTGTCTTCTGCTGTTATCTAATTGTCTCTGTCCACTGTTTTTCTGATGACTTTTTCTTATCATCGGTGGTGTTTCTGATGACTTTTTCTAATCATCGGTGTTGTTTCTGTTTTTTTTGTTGTTGTTAGGGATGTTGTTTCTTGAGCTACTCATGTTGTTGTTTCTTTGATTCGTCACACCATTTAGGTTTGGTCATTGTAGGTATTGCATTACTTGATTTTCTGGTGAAGAACTGAAGATCAATATGGGTTAGGGCGCGGATTGATTTGCTGTGTGATGGTTCAGATCGTTGGTTGACAGCTGTGCTACTGTTTGTTTTTGCTGTTTTCAAGATGGTCTTTCGAATTGCTATTTTTTGTATCTGGTATGTTGTTATGTTAGTTGTTTTTCTAGATTGGTCCATGTAAATGTGTTTTCATGATGCATTGTTGTTTCTAATGTCTATGCTATTGGGCTGAGTTTGGTAGTTGTTGTGTCTTTTTGCTTGCCTCAGCTGTGATTATCTGTTTATGGAGCTCTATCTTTGGCATTTGACTATTAAATTTTAATTGTGTTTGTCTTTTGTCTTTGTCATGTCTACTTTTAGAAAGCGTCGTAGGAATACGGTTGTTGCCTCTAAAAGTTGCTGACATAAATCTCAAAGACTCCCCCAAGATGCTGCAAATACAGAGTAATTAAAAAGTGGAGGCCATATGTTTCATGTGGCGAAAAGAAGAGTTATATGTTTTTCCTTTTCTCAGACATTTACGTAAGCTCAAACAGGTATTGCAATCTATCTATTCGCACATTCACTAACAACATGTTAATTAATGGCAGGATACGCCATAGAAGCAACCGCACTTGCAAGTGAGGGTGACCACTTTAATTTTCTAATTTAGCTCCATAAATGCTACAGGGTAAATGAATACTCCTCAAGACCTGCACGTGAGTACATGCTGACGGTGCCTCACAAAGTTTCACTTAGGCTAGGAATACGAGCATCTTTTAGCCTGGTTGACAGCAACATTGGCTACCCAATATACAATTACAAGCTCGCTACTTATAATGATCGGTGGACAACGCCAGAAAGGTACCACAACATCACATCCACGTAACATAACCTCGCTACAAATGACAAACTATGTTCCAAACTCCAGTTGCACTTAGTCGTTAGTAGTGTTTTATTAATTTCACTCGAATAATTACTTGCACTCACATTCATGAATTACTTTCACTCTCATTCATTGAATACATGTGATTGTTCCAGTTTGATATCTACTGAGTGGATTTCCTAACTATAACCATAAGTTTTAATTTGTTAATTCAACCCTTGATCGTTCAAATTATTTTGACCTGCTATTGCAGTGTTGCTTTTGTATGTCTGCCTTAAAGTTGTGCTCTCGATTTCAACTGTGGAGTTGCTCACAAGATCATCACATTTCTTCAGTTTTTGAACTATACACTGATGTCTACACAACAAGGATACAATATGTTGTAGACATTTAGTTCAACTTAACTTGCGTAGCTTAGATTATATTAGCAATCACAATTTTGACATAGTATATGAGCATGGGTAAAATGTAAATAGTAGATTGTTTCTAAATATTTACATGCAGGGAATTCTTGACCAACAAAATGATTATGCTAATGTCAATTCCTATGTGGATTTTTTTTGGTCTGCCAATACTTTTACTTCTTAAGTTGAAGCGAGTAACTCATAACATTTCACCTTTAAGCCAAGAACTTGAATTTAACTAGCTATAATGATATGTTAATAAGGTTGCTTTACTGTAAACCTGTGTTTTCGTGATTTATGCATATCATTAGGACCGCCTTATCATGTGTTGTTCTGTAATAACAAAAACTGTCTTTCACACAGTTGTAGCGAACGACAAAAAAACTGAGGGCTGACGAGAAGGAGCATGACTGAAGCAACTAGCAGCTATACAATAACATCTTTTGAAACATCTTTTGAATGACGGTTTGAAGCATGTTATCACTTTTGTAGTATAGCGACTGCATCATCCTGCAGGTTTTTGTAGTGTTGGTACAGATATGTAACAAACACCCTGTTATTATACTGGAACATGTCGATATGTAACTTCTGTAGCAGATTGCTTACTGCAATTCAGAAACAAAAGAAGAAGCCATGTAATGTACTTATGATGTAGCAGCTATAAATCATGCAATGTAGAACAAGAAGTCACGTGTTGAACGAATTGTAACTGTCGTGGCTGCCGCAACGCGCAGCCCCGGCTTGTAATCTAGTTATTATCTAATCATCAAGTGATTACTATCCAATCAATATGTTACTATCATTAAATTGACATGTTGTTATTAATTACCTCTTTACGTTTATCATTAACCATCATTTAACGTTAGTTCCTCATCTATACAATGTTCATGTAAGTTTCGGCATATATCCAAAATTACACCTATACCCATATTCATCAAAATCTTGTATACACATCATGCACATTCATGTATCATCTATCATACACACCTACACATTATGACATTACGCAGGCACACATATTATTCAATCTATTACCAAATACAAACTGACATATTGAAAACTCATTATCATCATATACATACACATACATACTATGACTATAGCTTCTATACATTCGACAGCTCTTAAACACATATATATACCTTGCACACATATATATACTTCACATACGCGCTCATGACTGTTTCACCTACATACATACTCGCATCATATACATACTCACAAAAATCTGGTACATACGTATATACATTTGTGTGGTTGCACTTCCAATCTCATATGTATATAAATATATTTACAACTGTTACGTACATCACACACATACATATTGGCTATGCATATAATCATATATACTACACACCCTGATGCATGTATATATATATATACAACCGCACACAATACACACATTTTGTTTCCCTTTTATATACATACATACGCATATATACATTGAACTAGCTCATGCTATATTTTTTTTATACATATACATACAACCTTTCCCGCATACTTATACCGACTGTATTAGATTTGAACCCAAACCGCAACCGAAACTGAAATCGCAACGAACCATTACTATAACGACTCACCAAAACTTACCGGATAGTTTACACGGTGGTTCGCTGGCGTTTTGCAGGTTCGTCGGGGATGGTGATGGCGCCCGGACCAGTACTAGCGATGGTTGTTGGTGGTGACTCCGAACAGCAACAGTAGTTGACGACGATTGCAACGGTGGTTCGGGGATGGTGTAGGACGATGATGGTGATTCTGAAGAATACAGACGGCGATGAGTTTAGGTGATTAGGGTTGCGGCTGTTGTGTTGCGTTAAGGTGAAAAAGAAGATGCGTAAGGTATATGGGGAGGGTTGGGATATATAATCATAATTAGTTCATATTTACGCAATGGTCCTTGAAGTTTGTTTGTTTTTTAATTTGTTCCTAAAGTTAATTAATTAGATATTTAACTAATTACAATTTGAACCATAAGTTTTAAATAACAAATGTAATTTACAGAAAACAATACGTTAACACTCGGTACTTTTTGCGAGTCGTGTAAACTAGTAATTCCCCGAATCACTATCTGTTTAGCGTTACTCGTGATGACTCAAATAATGCCCCGAATTATTATCGTGTATTTATTATTAATTAATTAATAATTTCAAATAAGTGTAGCACGTATAAAACATTATATAATTAGCAGCTTAACAGGATTTAAGAAACTCGAGTTAACGGTGTTAACCTGAAAATGGCGTGTGTCACATCCTCCCCTTGTTAAAAGTCGAGTTAAGGTTGGTAATGGTTGAGGTTGTTGGGAAGATAAGAAATGAAAAATTTTGGGTTGTCACATCATCCCTTGTTGAAAGAATTTCGTCCAGAAATTTCAGTAATGGTGGGTCACTTTGGTTTGGTTGAAAGAAAACTAATACTTGACGTGAGTTGTTTTAATTAGATTAATGCAAGTTAAATAAATGGAATACTTAAGTTCTAACAGAGGTCGGATTTCATTGGATAATTTTAAGGTTTATAGGACATAAAATTTCTATCAACTTAAGTGCTTCAAAGGAGTAGAGTGAGTGGGTGAGGTCAGAAACTACAAGCTTTTTACCAGGAGTGTAAGAGGGAGTTGATGAAGACAACATATCTTATACGTATAAATATAACATCTGACTATTATGTTGGGGTTATTTGAAGATGTCACTTTCCAAATATACGCGTGTGAAGATATCGAGCATCATCACGAGCAAGCACGGGTGAAGACGTTAATAATTTGTATTTGTCTTAGAATATTTGTGTAATCGTTTTGTGTTTAATTGCACGTTTTTTAGGTTACTTTGTAAGGTGAATGGTATGGACTATAAATACCATCACCTAGGTCATTTGTTAAGAGAGTTGCCTATTCTTGTTAGTCATATTCTCTTGTAACATCCATTGATCTAATACAATTCACCTATTCTAATTATCATCATCTTCATCATACTTTGCATTGATCTTCATGAACATTCAAGCATCAATACGTGATCAGTGAGATTCCGCATCACTGATTGCAAACAACATCACCAAACAATCTCAGATCTAGATCCAAGCTCGCTCCCTCTCGAACTATCAATTGGTATCAGAGCTGTTGGGTGATCTTTGATTGTTGTTGTTATTGATGGAATTTTAGCTACCATTAGCTTTGATTCATGTTTGTGTAAAGAACTGCAAAGTTTGAGATCAATTGGTGAAGATTTGACTGTGTTTTTGAAGAAATTGTTCATGTTCGTCATATTCACTGCTAAAAATTAAGATCTGAAATTTTGTTGATGTTTTGAGAAATTGATGATTGAGATGTGTTAGAAATCACTATCCTAAGCTTCGTTCATGATCAAACATCACTGATTTGTTGATTTCAATTCATATTTTGTCAATTTTGTCAAAACCCACTTATTGTGTTCTTCATCAAAAATCCAGATCTGAATGAATTTTAGCTTGATTCAAGGTATAATACTTTGAAGGAGTGTTAGAAACATCATTCCTCAGCTAATACAAGCATTGAATTGAACAAAAACAACAAAAATTGAAGAATTGATCTTGTGTTCATCACAATTTTGACTTTAAAAAGTCAATCTGATATGGATTTGAAGAAGTTTTCAGCCGGGTGATACACTATTCAGCCGTGTGAAGAAGAAAAGATTCACTATTCAGCCGGGTGAAGAAGAAAAATACACTATTCAGCCGTGTAAGGAAGAAAAACACTGTTCAGCCGGGTGAAAACTGTTCAGCTGGGTGAAAGCACTGTTCAGCCGGGTGAGACACTGTTCAGCCGGGTGAAAACACTATTCAGCCGTGTCAAGTGTTAGCCGGGTGAAGAAGAAAAACACTGTTCAGCCGTGTGAACACTGTTCAGCCGGGTGAAGTAGAAGAAGACACTGTTCTGCCGGGTGAAGCACTGTTCTGCCGGGTGAAGCACTGTTCAGCCGTCCCAAGTTGTTTACCCGTCCCAACAGTGACCCGTCTCTAAAAAAAAAAAAAAAAAAAAAATGACTTTTCCGTGATCCGAGAAGAAAATAAAAGAGAAGATGTCAAAATGACTTCCCAGAAAATCGAAAATGACTTTACCCGTCCCAACAGTGACCCGTCTGGAAAATCGAAAATTTCATTTTTCCAAAATTTCAAATTAGTCATTTTTAGCCACCATGACTTCCCAGAAAAAGTATCAAAATGACTTTGAAAATTCAGAAAAAATGTCAACGGGCATGTTTACCGTGATCCGAGAAGAAAATAAAAGAGAAGATGTCAATGAATTTATTACAGAATTCAATCACATGTTTGAAACAACTTATCTTCAAGTTGCCAAAGACTGTGATCAAAAGAAGAGAGACTTTCATGAACACACAAAACTTGTTCTTGTGAGTCAAGCAGATTCTCATGAAAATCATGATGAAGAAGAAGAATATGATTGGAGTGAAAACAATGATGTTGTTTCCATTCAAGAGATTGAAAAGAAAGATAAAGAAATTAGCAACTTGTCAGAAATCATTGCAAAGCAAGATGAGACAATTGCTCAATTGAAATCAGAAATGGAGAAATTAATGTCTGAAAAGGAAATCAAGAAAGATGAAAACAGTTCTTATGTTGAAATGCCAATTGAAGTCAGAGAAAAGATGTGCACCACAGAATGTTTTCAACAAGTTGAACACTACAGAATATACTCTTTCAAGATTTGTGATAAACTCAAGAAGGAAGAGCAAATGCACAAGAATCTGAAAGAACAACACGAAATATCTGATCAAAGAATCACATCTCTTGAAGAGTCACTCAAGAAAAGTGAAAGAGAAGCAATGAATATGAAGAATGAAGCTGCAAAATCAAATGAACACTCATCCAGTGTGATCAAAGATTTGCAAGAAGAGATTCTAAAGTTGAAGAAGTTGTCTGAGATCTTCAATTCAGAGAACAACACTCTGAAAAACAAACTGCAAGAAGAACAAGAGAAGCATGCAAGTCTACAAAAAGATCACCAATTGTGTGAAGATAGACTCAAATCTTTTACACAGAATGTTGATTCAATGCTTACCGAAAAGCATAATCTGAATGTTCAGCTCATGGAGCTCACTGATAAACTCAACAGATCACAATCTGATCTTGTGTTTATCAAAGAAGAAGTCGAAAAAGGAAAGTCTGTTGAAAAGAAAGATGAGGGATTAGTGCCAACCGGAATTGTTGGATCACTATCTTCTCAAGAAGAAGAAGAAAAGACAGAAGAGTTTCAATCGAAGAAGAAGAAGAAGGTTAGAAGAAAGAAGAGCAAAGCCAAGAAGAACAAGACAAAGGGCGCTTCATCTGATTCTACACCACAGACTCCTTCTACTTCAAAGTCTCGAGATTCCGAATCCCCGAGTGATTCAAACAGTGACGTATACTGTTTAATCTGTGACTCTGAAACTCATCATATCTCAGATTGTATTTACAGTCAAGGTGTTTTTCCTTTTGGGTCAAAAGGTGACAAGTTCAAGACTCCAGCTTCTTCAAGAAAGATTCAACAAGATTCAGAGGTCAAAGCTTCTCAGAAACAACAATCTTCAACAGCAAAGACTTCTCAGAAGAAGGGAAAGAAGTCTCACTTCAAGGCTCATCAGAAGTACTGCGAGATATGTGAGATGTACAATCACATGACATCAGAATGCTACTACAACAAGTACTGCATCAACTGTCAGATGTACAACCACGACACTATGGAATGTTACTACAACAAGTACTGCTCTATTTGTGACATGGTCAATCACAACACATCCGAGTGCTACTACAAGCCGAGAAGGTCAGTCCAAAGAAGTTCATCACGTGCATACCCTTCCAGGTACGTTTCTAACTTTCAAAGATCTAATCATAGACATTCGTTTGATGAAAATCAACATGTCAATGATTCATGGACACCAAAGTTTGTCAAAAACAAAAAGAGAAGTCATGATTTAAATGATAAAATGATTCCAATAGTGAATCAATCTTTGAATAAGAAATATAATCAACAAAACCTGTTTTTGAATGAAATTAACAATTTGTTTGAAAATGACTATAATTACTCCTTTGACAAACAATCCATGAAAGAAGATGAAGGTACAAATTACATTGTATCATCAGAACCACCACCTGAAGGTATTCCTTGCACTTATGAGAATATCTCTTATGTTGATGAATTTGGACGACCCAAAACCGAAATGGTTTGGGTCATTACCTCTAACTGATTTGTTAGTGTGTTAGGGACAGTTATGGAGGCCGGTCAAACAAAGAAAAGAAGACCGTGGCTGATCCCTTATCATGACAAGATACCGAATCTTGTTCATGATGTTTTCGATGCAACTGACACGAAATGGAGTTGGAAACAAAAAGGAATCATTGCAGGAATTTTTAAAAACATTTTCAAAAATCAAACAATGATGGCAGTGCAAGAAACAACCGATGTTTCATTTCGTCTGTTTAGTTTAAGTATATTGCATGCACTCTTCATACGTTGATAACACATCTGTCATTTTCTTTTCATTAAACTTTCAATTTTCGTAGAAATTTAAAAGTTTAGGGGGAGAAATCATTATTAAAAAAAATGATAAAATCAGAAAAAATCCAAAAATATGTTGAATCTACTTGCATGTACATGAGAAATGATAGTACACTAGAGTTATTCAACGCATCATTTTAAATAATAAAGACTGAAGCGTGAAAATTGATGTGCGAGACAGCTTAGACAATTAGACTGAACAAGTATATTCTTTGATGATTTAACTAAATTCTAATGAGTTTTTGTGGTTGAAACATCTTAGTTCATGTGAAACGTATATACAAATCAAATAGATATCTTGTGAAGCATCCAATTTACATCGGGTAACGATGCAATCTATTCAGTGTGATGAACCGCATCGTGAGCTTCTTTGTTGTGGTATCCACAGACCTGAAGTCTCACAGGAAGTCTCTTTTGAGCTTCAAGATGCAGCAAAAGATTCCAAAATGGAACAAAAAGAGTCCCAAATGTGGACCGTCACCAAACAAATTCCAAAAAGGAATTCAGAAGATTCCCAAGGGGAACAATAGGAAAAAGAAAAATTCCAAAAAGGAATTCAAAAGAAGTCCCAAAGTGGACCAAATCCAAATAGAACCCAAATTCCACACTGTTTATGATTGTAAGTGACCTGACGTGTTGAATTGTTCTCAGGATATTTAGATGAGGTGTATAACTTTCTAATGTGCAAAGTATGGGTCATTCAAAACTTATTCATAATTAACCTAATTGATCATCAAGAATAGAAAAAGTAAGTGTGTCACTTCGAGCTAATTGAATTGTCCAACAATTCATCACTCAATTACTTCACAATTCAAATGTCTATTCTCAAAACTGCAAAACATGTGTTGGATTAATTGCTGGTATGATCTCATTGCAGGTTAAAGATTCAGAATGTAAAGAGAAAATTCCAAAAATATCAAAAACATTGAAAAATTCAAAAAGAACAAAAAGATTTTCTTTTTAATCTTTTTCTTTTATGTTGGCAGATTAACATATGTTATTGATGTAGGAGTTGTTCATCAAGCAATATCTCATCCGATTGAGAACTTAATCTTTACATTTGATGATAAATGCACATTATTGCCTGAGTTTTAATGTTTTTCTTTGAGTTGCAGGAACAGTTTCCATTGCAGAACAAGCTTCCACGCGACTTGAAGATGTTCCTGTTCAAGCCTGATTCCAGTCCAAAGATTTCCAAGTCAGATTGCTGAGTGTTAAGAATCCTCCTCTTAATATCTCATACACAGATCCCATTAACCTCTAAAGAAAAAGTTGAGGGGGAGTATTCTAAGTCAAAGAAGTCTTCGCATTCTACTTCAACCGTTGAAGAAGATCCCGTTGCTGATATATAGATTCACCGGAATCTACTCTCTACTTATTTCTTTCCATAGCCTCTGATGTTACTCAAAAGGGAGAGAAGGATGTAGATTGCTTGTTGAAAGACAGAGTTTTGACAGCATCATCTTAGGGGGAGTACTGTTGAGTCCTCTTGAAGATAGTGCATACCAAAACTTTAAGTTGCTCTCTATGCTCGCCACATGAAGATTTAAGCTGATATGTCGGATTTGTAAAGTGTCATCTTAGGGGGAGTACTGTTGGGGTTATTTGAAGATGTCACTTTCCAAATATACGCGTGTGAAGATATCGAGCATCATCACGAGCAAGCACGGGTGAAGACGTTAATAATTTGTATTTGTCTTAGAATATTTGTGTAATCGTTTTGTGTTTAATTGCACGTTTTTTAGGTTACTTTGTAAGGTGAATGGTATGGACTATAAATACCATCACCTAGGTCATTTGTTAAGAGAGTTGCCTATTCTTGTTAGTCATATTCTCTTGTAACATCCTTTGATCTAATACAATTCACCTATTCTAATTATCATCATCTTCATCATACTTTGCATTGATCTTCATGAACATTCAAGCATCAATACGTGATCAGTGAGATTCCGCATCACTGATTGCAAACAACATCACCAAACAATCTCAGATCTAGATCCAAGCTCGCTCCCTCTAGAACTATCATATTATGAATCAGTGTGTGCGTAAGTGTAAGTAATGTAGTTTGTACGGTTATAGTCTTGGATGGACTTTTTGCCATTGTTATTTAAAGATAGACTTTTGCTCTAGATGAATCTAAGTGGACTTTTTGATTTATTTATTGTGTTTTGGGTATTACCCACACGACGAGTTTTTGCCAGGATCCTCGTGTACCTATAAATTCACCATTACGTTGCGCACCCGTAATCGTCAATTTACATCATACGACTATCCTAACTTGCTTCCCATCGCATGTTTTACTATTATGTTTTGTCATGCTTAATGTTTCTTTTAATGACCTATATGATATTTTATCCCATTTTAAGTGTGACGTGTATAAGGAAAGTAGGTTATACTTATAAATATAAGTAAAGTACACTAAATCTGAAATATACCAATAGAAGCCTAGTGTGATATATCTATAGGGAAAACATGAGTCAATCGTACTATAAGTTTTTGATAAGTATAAGGAAAAAAACATAATAAACACAATGTGGTTATTTAAGCAAGCAAGTAGGTATCACACAACACATAATGTGTTATGGAACATCATAAGTCTCATATCAGGTAACATGTTATAGCACATAATGGGTCACACAATACATGGCACGTAACATGTGATAAAGTGTAACAGGTGACACGACAATTAAGTCAAGACCTCACAATAAATATATGTTTTAGTCAATAATGAAGTTTAGTTGTTCTTGTACACTTATTCATTAGGCGACGGTGTCTGTCGGTTGGTTGCCATAATGGGCTAGGTAAAATATAAATATATGTTCATTAGGCTCTAGTACACCGTCTAGTTATCATAATGATGTGAGATATAACTAGTAAACTAATGAAAGAAGTCCTTCAGACAGTTTCAAACAGTTTTAGGATTTCAAAATCATAATGAAGTAACATATTCAAAGTTAATTACTCAAAGGTTGTGATTTAAGCATAAAGTGTAAAGCTAGGAATTTCATACTTAGTTCAAGTCTCACCAGCAAGAAAGATTCTACTACTATGATCTAAAGTATACATATTCAAAGTTAATTACTCAAGACGCCAAATCGAGTCATGTAGATAGGCCTGCAATGCTAGTGTAATGCTAGTGTATGTGTATATGTTATAACTAAGTGAATGCATAAATGGAAGACTATTGAAAGACTATTTCATTATCTATAGATATAGTAAAAAAAAATTAAATTTTTTTTTTACCCAAAAGACGAAGACGTATCAGCAATGCAATTTATTTGAATGAGTGTCAATTATGTGAATGTATATGTGTAACTAATGCAATGTGCAGCTATAGTCTAGAATGCAATGCAATGCAAACCTAGTTCGCTATAACTAATGGCTCTGATACCAATCTGTCACACCCCCAATTTCCACTAACGAAGTTCTACTGTTCGGGGCGTGACATGCCAGGATCTCATTGCCATTAGTTACATTGAACGACCTCTATATAATTTAAAAACCAACATTTATAAAAACCATGTTTAAAATAAATTTCAGTGCGGAAGCATAAATAAAAATCCCAAACAATTCAATGCGTAAACCACGCGCCCAAAAACCAAAGTTAATAAAAATGAAAAGAGTAATTAGATGCAACTACGACTCAACCAAATCATGCTCCTAATCCGTGCACAGTACCTAAGAAAGACATGCTAAATCGTGTCAACACTAGTTGGTGAGTTCACAGGTTTAAATAAGTAAAAATACAACAACAGCCGATAATGCAAAATACAATTATATCGTTGGGTAGCGAACCCAGTTTCTTATTATTTAAGCGTTTCGATATCGAGCTGACTGAGATTTATATGCGCCTCGACACCATTGCTAACAACAACAATGGACCAACAACATAGGATAATTCACACCTTCCCGGCTCCCAGCCGAGGATGGGGTTTGTCAAACCCAGTAGTACTACCCGAACTTCCTCGCTAAACCCCGTATATAAACGGCTCGAAGATTTAGTGAGGACTTTAACAACTTGTTATGATTCATGCTTAATAATCAAGAGATATAAAGTAAATACCATTATCAAATTTAGTTTTTGTGCATGCTTTCTCCCCCAACAGGAAAATAGTAAAAGGGGCCGTGAAACTCACCTTAGGTTGTGCCGCTACAATCAATTTGCAAGTAAAAGCCTAGGTAGTCCCACTACCTAATCATGTTCACTAACTAGCTACTAGCAATTAAAATAAAACTAAGACGGTTTCTCGTCTCTGATTCGGTTTCGTACCCAAACCCAGTTATGAACAATATATAAAAATGTCATCTTATAATTCAGATTTTTTACACAAGACCTACACTCATACATACAATTAACATAAAATTCACACATATTTATATATATTATTGCAGGCGCTAACACACACTATGAAGTTATAAACACATATGTTATCATCTCATCATATCATAATTATTATCTAATCATCAAGTGATTTCCAATCAATATGTTACTATCATTAAATTGACATGTTGTTATTAATTACCTCATTACATTTATCATTAACTATCATTTAACGTTAGTTCCTCATTTATACAATGCTCATGCAAGTTTCGACATATATCCAAAATTACACCTACACCCATATTCATCAAAATCTTGTATACACATCATGCACATTCATGTATCATCTATCATACACACCTACACGTACATTATGACATTACGCAGGCACACATATTATTCAATCTATTACCTAATACAAACTGACATATTGAAAACTCATTATCATCGTATACATACACATACATACTATGACTATAGCTTCTATACATACAATCACCACATACATTCGACTGCTCTTAAACACACACACACACACACACACACACACACATATATATATATATATATCTTTTACACATATATATACTTCACATACGCGCGCATGACTGTTTCACCTACATACATACTCAGCATCATATACATACACTAGTACACATTTGATCAAAAGGTGCAAAAGGTTTTAAAAAACAATTGCGGTTGATAATTAAAACCGTACCTGATTTGTTTTAAGATATAACTGATGCAGTATTGCACCAAATTCATCCATATTTTATAATCGATTGCGACTAGTGGTGCAATGTGCACCTAAATTTGCAAACTAAGCACGGATCAGCACCAAATTTTAAAAAGTGATTTGTAAAATAAGCACGGTTCAGCACCAAAATTCAAATGGTGATATAACTTTGCAAAATAAGCACGATCCAGCACCAAAATTCAAAAGTGATTTGCAAAATAAGCACGGTTCAGCACCAAAATTCAAAACGTGATATAACTAGTTAACAGAATCATCTTCCTCATTCATTTGTTCCTTTCTTTTCTCTGCTCCATCTCTGCTGTAAATGGTAAATAACCTTGACATCCCTCCAAATTAGATCAAATACCTCCTCTACTGTAACAAAGGTATGTTAACTTTCATTTTTGTTTACATTTTAATCTCTTTGATTTTTTGTATGCTCAAGTTTCATTAATTATTAGTTTTACAATCATTTGAATACTTGTATGTGTGTGTATTTTTGAATGCAAATGTATACTTAAGAACCCGTTAGAGTGTACCCGTCCAAAATTTATCTAATAGAGATTAATTTTGGATTGTCCCCATTTTGGGACTGCTTTTTGAATATTTTATCTCATTAGGACGTGTATACATTTTAGCGTGTTGACTATCAAAGAAAAATCGACAACATTTCTCTTACTCCTTCGGGTTTGCGTTTTATACGCATACTTGGGGAGTTAAGGGGAAATGCTGCCGATTTTTTCTTAGATAGCTAACATGTTAAAATGTATACACATGAGATAGAATATTCAAAAAGTGGGTTAGGATCCACCGCCTTAGAGCACCGGATTACATACATTTACATAACATGTTTGTTTGTTTTAATTTTCAGATGGAGCGTGATACTTGGATGTACAAAACTTCGTCTTTATCTGGATATTATAGGTTGGGTGTTCAAAGTTTTATTACGGCTGCCGAAGCAAATCGTGAGAAAAATGGAAGTCGAATGATATCTTGTCCTTGTAACGTCTGTAAAAACTTTAAATATTATACTGGTACCGAAGAAATAGAGTTTCATTTGTTGCGAAATGGTTTTATGCCTAGATATCATTGTTGGTCAAGACACGGTGAATCAATACTTGATTTTAGCACATCATCTACCATTTTACACACTAATAATAATAGTCAACATGATGACCATTCAGTCGACCACAACAACGAATCATTAGACCTTGATGACCATGATGATTGTTCAATAGACCCTAATGACAATTTAAATGAAATGTTACATGACATGGAGACTAATATGGGTGCTTCCGAAAAAGAAAATTTACAACACCTATTTGAAGAGGCCGAAAAACCTTTATATTCTTGTTGTAAATTTAGTAAACTTGATGTTGTGTTAAAACTATTTAAGTTAAAATCACAAAATGGTTGGAGCGATACAAGTTTCACTAAACTATTAGTGCTTTTGCATGACATTCTTCCGGAAGACAATGAAATTCCAATTTCGACATACCAAGCAAAAAAATTGATGTGTCCGATGGGATTGGAAGTTGAAAGAATACATGCATGTCCATTTAATTGTATATTGTTTAGAAATGAGTATGCCAAAGAACATAAATGTGTTCGGTGTGGTGCTTCGAGGTACAAACGGGTAAAAGATTCAGATGAAGTTGACGATGAAGTGACAAAAAATGGACCGCCAGCTAAAGTTTTATGGTATCTTCCTATTATACCGAGACTGAAACGGTTATTTTCTAATGAAAAAGAAGCAAAATTATTATGTTGGCATTCAGATGAACGTGTGAATGATGGAAAACTAAGACACATGGCGGATTCACCTCAATGGAGAACCATTGATAAGAAGTATCCTGATTTCGGAAAGGAGACGAGAAACATAAGGTTTGGGCTGAGTTCGGACGGGATAAATCCTTTCGGGAATATGAGCAGTCGTCACAGTACATGGCCGGTTCTGCTATGCATATACAATCTTCCACCTTGGTTATGCATGAAACGTAAGTACATTATGATGTCGTTGTTGATTCAAGGTCCAAGACAACCTGGTAATGATATTGATGTGTATTTATCTCCTTTAATTGATGACTTAAAAACTCTTTGGGAATCGGGTGTAGATGTATACGATGCTTACAAGAATGAACACTTTCGATTGCGAGCGATGATTTTTTGTACTATAAATGATTTTCCAGCGTATGGTAACTTGTCAGGGTACGGTACGAAGGGTAGGAAAGCTTGTCCTGTTTGTGAAGAAGAGACAACGTCAATGTGGTTAAAAAATTGCAAAAAATTTGTATACATGGGACACCGAAGATTCCTTCCGGAGGGTCACTGTTTTAGGATGAAAAAAGATGAGTTCGACGGAAAAACAGAAACCCGGTTGCCACCGCCACGGTTCGATGCATTTTCACGAGTTGAGAATCTGGACAAGGTGTTGGGGAAAAGATATCGTGTTGAGAAAGGAGCCATCTGGAAAAAAAGGTCAATCTTTTGAGGCGGATGGGCAGGTTTGGAAAAAAAAATGCATATTATATGGCCTCAACTTCAAGCAAAACACCAAGAACTTCAAAATTTTCAAAATGGACGTTCTAAGTTGTTGTTAATGGCTTTGGCAACAAAAGATAAAGAAACCATGTTATATGAACTTGATGATTTTGGAATCCGTATTGCTTGTGAGTTGTATCGAGTGGAATGCGAAATGATAAAGGATGGGACTTATTTTCTAAATAAGGAAGATCCCATCATTCGTCTTCTTGGGGCCGAGCACGGAGGTCGATCACGAACAGTCTCAGATATTATAGGTAATATGTATATTATAATAATGAGTTTTTGAATATTATTATAGAAATTCATTTAGTTTTAATTTTGAGTTTATAGGTTATACTAAAGTTTATGGTGGTTTGCTACGAAACCATGATAGAGATTCGATAAGACAAGGTGATACAATGCCATTTTTACGCGGTGGCGCTTGTAGCGGATCAAATGGAGGGGCAGCTTATTCACCTATAGAGGTAAAACTTATATATTGACTTTAAATTTTCATAGTTCTACCAAGACTTTAGCAGAATTGTAAGTATATATGTGCAGAATTGTAAGTATATATGTGCAGAATTGTATATATACTTATGCAGGGTTTGTATGTTGAATGGTTTTGCAGACTTACACCCAATGCGAGTTGCTATTAAACGTGGGTGACTCACAAGTAAAGGTGGCTGACGGTCTTGCGTGGCCGAGCACATCAACCGACCTTCATTGTCGACCAATAACAGAGGGTTGTGTCAAGGTCACTGTTGATGAGATCGTTGATTTATATAAGAAGTTGGGTGTCTACAGTGTAACAAAAACAAGCGAAGTTACGTTGGTTGAAGATATGATCCACCAGATTATTCAGTGGCCAAGATATGCTACAAAGGTATATTTTTGTTTATATATTACAATATTTTTTGGCTTGATATATAATTTGTTTTCGTTACTCTGTAGCTTGTGAGTCAAGGGGCACCACACAAGGCACCTAGTGCCCCAAGAATGGACTCAAGTCACGCATCACAGAGTTGTGGAGGCGTCTTGTCACAAGTACACGACTTATCTACTCTTTTTTTAATATAACATTATATTTCATATTATCACAATCGGTTTGTTATCTTAGGTCAATGAAATGCGTTGTGTCTCGCCTCAAGTACTCAACGATGACACCATGATGACTTCAGGCTATCATCCAACTGTAGTCTACCCATTTACTCTATTTTTCTATATTTAGTTTGATTATTCGTATTATAACTATTTGTTAAATGTTTTAGGTTAGCGAAGGACACGATGATGACGATGGCGATGACACGGCGATTACATTGACCAATAACATTGCAATTACTTCATATAGGCTTCGTGATGAAGAGGATTTGTTAACTAATGGATTGGAATTTTTAGGCAACGGAAGTTTGGTAAATTTGGTTAGTCTTTAAAAACTTGTTTACCATTAATAGACATGTAAATTTTACAAGCACACATATATACAGGTTCTAATGTGCTCTTAATTGGTTGTAGTTAAATTCCATGGTGCAAGGAGAAAAGGAACTCGCACCCATACCTCCACTCGCACTTGAACCTCAACTTGTCAATGATTTCCAACTTCAACCAGCACCAAAAGTCCAACCGACTCCTAAACCAAAAATGGCACTTGTAGAGTCTGATTATGATGAAGTGAAAGATCGAGATTTGAAAAATGCTTTGCAGAAAGTAAACGAAGTACTTGAAGACGGACTCCTTAAAGACATATTTATTCAATTAAGTGAAGTTGTTGGAAGTCGCCATTACATATGTCATTCTTCACCTTACGGGATGTATCCCAAGCAGGTTGAGCTTTCAGTTCCATATTCACAATTATTAGGAGCATTTTCAAGAGAATGGCTTGATGCGACCGTGATACTTACCTTTGCCATGTAAGATTATTTAGATTGTGCAATAATATTTTTGATTGTATAATTTAATTTACTAACTACATTTAATTTGTTTGTGTTTATTTCAGGTGTTTATTCGAGTCGACACCAAATTCCAAATGTGCAATCCTAGATCCAACTCGTATTCATGGTGCATTATGTGTAAGGGATTCGAAGGATGTAATAGAATATATCAAAGAAATGTGTTCGTATCATAATGACAAAGATTATTTTCTTGCACCATACCAACAAAGGTACAATATATTTTTTGCAAGACTTTCACATGCATATAAACATTCTTATTTGTTATATAATTTATCTTTTTTAGTGATCATTGGTCGCTTTTTATTATCGAACCACGCACTGCAAGTGTTTATATTGCTGATTCATTGAACAAGGAAAAAACTAAACATAATTACGAACTTTCGAATCTTATTACAAGCGGATTCGAGAGAGAGTTTGTTTGGATAAAAGCAAAGGTATGTTTTTTTTTCAGTTAGCTGTTAGTTTTAGATGTTTGAACTTTTCATAATAGTTAATTTTCAGATTTTGATGATTAAATGTGAATTAAATGTAGTGCAATCAACAAGAGAATGGATGGGAATGTGGTTATATGGTCCTAAAACACATTCGGGAGTTTCTTGAGACCATTCAATTTGATTTCTTAAATGAAGTAAGAGATTTGCATACATATATATATATATATATGTATTTTAATTTAAAGTATTTGATGTTTATGTTACCATTTAGATGATGGATGGTTATTAAACAAGTGTTTCATATATATTATGTTTTTTTGCATGCGTTTAAGATGCTTTGGTTATTTGTTTTAGATGTGGAAATCCGTAGAGACTACCCCGCTTGATGAGCTTGAGTTTATGGTCATAGATTTGACAAAACTTTGGATTGAGAAGTTGTTCGGGTCGTAAATGTCTCTCAAGGTTAGCCCAAATATATATCTTTATTTATTTGTTAACTAAAGAGCATGATGTAATACATATACTTGTTGGGTATATATATTAATGTTTTACCATCATGTTTCATTAGGTGGTTAATGAAGCGTGTACATCAAATGGGTCATTTTGCAATATGAATGAAGTGGACGGTTTGACATCTTCAAGTGCAATTAAACTTGTTTTTTGGTTTTGATGTTGTATGATGAACTTTTCATATGTATTTTGTTGTGCAATGAACTTTGCTATGTATTTTGTTGTGCAATGAACCTTTGATATGTATTAGAAAATTGTTGTTGTTCTAAAGAAGTTATGTTATGTATATTATTATGGTTTAGTTTTACATATTTTGAAAGTTTATTAAAAATTATTGATTTCCCAGATATTAAGAAAACAAAAAATAAAATTTTATTCAACTTCATTATAGTACGGGTTTAGGTGGGGGTTTAGAATCGCACCTGAATTTGCCACGTACAAGTTTCTATTCCATTAAAGTGTAGCTACGTGTTAATCTTTTATATGTCAGACTAAAATTTAGGTGGGGGTTTAGAATCGCACCTGAATTAGAAAATGAGAAACAATTAAGTGGGGTTTTAAAATTGCACCTGAATTAGAAAATGGGAAACGAACTAAGTGCATGGGATTTTAGTGTGCACCTGAATTTCTATGTAGAATCGCGCACCTGAATTGTTAAATAGAAAAGGTGCAATATCAAATACCACGGCTCAAATTTTGCACCTTATTACCAAAACCAATGCACCATTTGATCGGTTGTGTACTAGTGATACTCACTTCCAAACTCATATATATATATATATATATATATATATATATATATATATATATATATATATATATATATATATATATATATATATATATTTACAACTGTTACGTACATCACACACATAAATATTGGCTATGCATATAATCATATATACTACACAGTACACACCCTGATGCATGTATATATATATATACAACCGCACACAATACACACGTTTTGTTTCCCTTTTATATACATACATACGCATATATACATTGAACTAGCTCATGCTATATATATATATATATATTTTTATACATATACATACAACTTTTCCGGCATACTTATATCGACCGTATTAGATTTGAACCCAAACCGCAACCGAAACCAAAATCGCAACGAACCAATACTATAACGACTCACCAAAACTTACCGGATAGTTTACGCGGTGGTTCGCTGGTGTTTGTAGAGTTCACTGGAGGTTGCAGGTTCGTCGGGGATGGTGATGGCGTCCGGACCAGTACTAGCGATGGTTGTTGGTGGTGACTCCGAACAGCAACAGTAGTTGACGACGATTGCAACGGTGGTTCGGGGATGGCGTAGGACGATGATGGTGATTCTGGAGAATATGGACGGCGATGAGTTTAGGTGATTAGGGTTGCCGCTGTTGTGTTGTGTTAAGGAGAAAAAGAAGATGCGTAAGGTATATGGGGAGGGCTGGGATATATAATCATAACTAGTTTAGTGTCCGTGCTACGCTCGGGAACACAATTCAAGTGATGCCTTTAAGAATGTTCATGAATGTTCTATTCAATTTTGTGACAAAACCGTAGTAAAACGGAACACATGATATAGTTTTAAAAATTAGATTTTTAGTATAGCAATATTATACTCAAATTAAAGAGAATAAAGTGCTTAGTTTTATGGTGTAGTTTATTTTTTTTAAAATCATATAAAAATGTTATGTATATTTATAAAACACTGAGGTCTTTAATTGTATTTTATTATTAACTTTATCCATAAGTTTAATTTTTAATCCCTATCAAATATAAATCGACTCACGTATACCTCTTGTAGTAAAGGTTGAAAATATAAATACTCTTAAATTTTTCAGAATTCTCAAAAATATTAGGGGACCAAAAATGTAATTAGTTTTATTATAATAAATTTATATGCGTATTTTAAATAAAAAATCATTATTGTGAGATAATCTCTCAAATAATGCCACATAAGCTAAAAGCTATGAAAAAATGCCACATAGGATTTTTTTGTTTTGCTATATTATATAAGGATTAGTTCATATTTACGCAACGTGTAGCGCGTATAAAACATTATATAATTAGGGCTTAACAGAATTTAAGAAAGTCGAGTTAACGGTGTTAACCTGAAAATGGCAGGTGTCACACACATCCACCAGGGACCTAACACACATGTATGAAATAATTTTTTTACATAGTAACCCCTATATTTATATCCATTAGTGACCTAGCATCTCGATGATGTCATGTCATAATGGCCATAAAATAGACAGGATAAGGTCACAAAATAGCATAAAACTATATTTTAAAATTTTGGAACCATCCGAAACGAGTAGATTAGTATTTACAAATATCATATGTTTATTTCATTTTTATTTAAGAATCTTAACTTTTTAATATCAATCTTCCTTCCTGCCAATTGGCAAGTTGTTGGCTATTTTTTATTTATGTTTTATATGGCATAAATTTGCTTTTATGCAATATATTTTGGTTTGTAATGCAATATGTTAAAGTAGCTTGGTCGGTATGTTGCTAGGCAGTGATTTAGGTTACCATGTTTTGAATCATTGTGTTTTCTCACATGTTGAAATGTCACGTATAGTGAATGTGGGTTTTGTTTAAGTTATTTTTTCAAAATTGAATATAGGTCTTAAATGTTTTCGCTATTATATTTCGGGACAGCTTAGATTACAAACGCATTTGGTTGGAATGGTTAAGGTTTGACGATTGTCTCTATTGGGGTGCAAGTCTTGCAGCTCTGTATATTGAGGTGTACTTCAATCTGAAGTATTTTTATCATGAAGCTACTAAAGTTCCATTTCAAATCCTAGCGATGGAAGTTTAAAGCCAAGACATTACCTTCATGAAAATCAATAATCATACAATCCTTTTGAAGGGGCATATTTGTATTGAAATTGACTATGAATTTGTAAGGATCCATCCTGGATGGTTATGGGGAAGAGCCACATAAAATTCTCTAGAGCTGTCGAGCTTGAAATTGGGACGTTGAGCTCTTAGGAATGAGAAACGAGATCGTATATCGATAATGTTTTCCGCGACCCTTCTACTAATGTAATGGTTCTAAGTGTGGATCATTAAACGTATAATATAGTGACACGCGTAAGATTGTCTTTAAAAAAAGAAGTATTTCGGCTTAAAGCATAAATAGGTCTTGAGTGGTACTTATAGTCACACCTTATTACAATTGAGCTTAAGGGGGCACTTTTTTCCGAAGGGAGAAAAAAATGTCCCAAGCAGATGTACACATCCATTAGTGACCTAATGCAGGCGTATGTCAAAAATTCTTAATACAGTATCCCCTATATTTATATGTCACGTGGTGAAAACAAAACTTTGATAAGCCTGTTGAACTTCTACAAATTTTGATTCAAGCATCTCGTTTTGTTTGTTTTTTTTTAAATTTTTTACTTGGGATTATGTTTTTATTTTTGTCGTCTTCTAAGCGATGTTTTACTTTTAACTTTTTTTCTCCCACTTAAAAATTTACCCTTCTCGTCTTCGATGATGTCATGTCACAATGGTCATTAAATAAATAACATAATGCCACAAAATAACATAAAACTATATATTAAAAATTTTGGAACCATCCGAAATGAGTAAATTAGTATTAACAAACATCATACTAATTTTTCATTTTTTTTAAGAATCTCAAAATTTTAAATATCAATCTTCCTTTGTGTCAATTGGCAAGGTTTTGGTTATTTTTTTATTTATGTTTTAACTTTCCTAAAGTTTGCACTCTTGCAGTATTGTTTGTTTGGTAATGCAATATGGTATTGTAGCTTAGTTGGAATGTTGCCATTCTGTGATTTAGGATATCAAGTTTTGAATCCTAGTGGTTTCTCGTATGCTGAAATGCCACGTATATTGAAGGTCGGTATTTTTAATTATTTTTTCAAAATTGATGCTCAATCTTAAATCTTTTAGATATTATATTTTGCGCCAACTTAGATTACAAATGCATTTGGTTGGAGTGGTTAATGTTTGACCATCGACTCTATTGGGGTGTATTTATTTCAGACTCATTTTGATCATGAAGCTACTAAAATTCCATTACAAATCATAGTGATGGAAGTTTAAAGCCAAGATATTACCAGCATGAAAATCAATAATCATACAATCCTTTTGAAGGGGCATATTTCTATTGAAGTTGACTATGAATTTGGAAGGTTCCATCCATAGTGGCTATGTGGAAGAGCCACGTTACTTTCTCTACAGTTGTTGTGCTTGAACTTGGGACGTTGAGTTCTTGGGAAGGAGACACGGGATCATATAGAGATAGGTTTTCCGTGACCCTTCTACTAATGTATTGGTTCTATGTGTAGATCATGACATGTATAATGAAAACACCTCACATAAGATTGTCTATAAAAAAAGAAGTCTTTTGTCTTAATGCATAAGTAGGTCTTGAGTGGTGTTTATAGTCACACCTAATTAAATTTGAGCTTGAGGGGGCACTTTGTTGCAATGAGAGAATAAAATGTCCCAAGTAGATGTACACATCCATCAATTTCCTAACACACGTGTATGAAATATATTCTTTATACACTAACCCCTATATGTATATTTCTCGTGGTGAAAACAAAACTTTAATAACCCTCTTGGACTTGTCCAAATCCTTATTCTAGCATTTCATTTTGTTTACTTTTTTTAATTTTTTTACTTGGGATATTTTTTTTATTGTTGTCGTCTTCTAGGCATTAGTTTTTACTTTTATGTATGTTTCTCCCATTTAAAAATTTACCCTTCTCGGATTAGATGATGTCTTGTCACAATGGTCATAAAATAGACATATAATTGTATATTAAAAGTTTTTGAACCATCCTAAATGAGTAGATTAGTATTTACAAACATCTAATTGATTATTTACATTTTTTTTGAAGAATCTTAACTTTTTAATATCAATCTTTCTTTCTGTCAATTGACAAGTTGTTGGTTATTTTTTTATGTTTTAACTCGCATAAAGTTTGCATATATGCAATATTGTTTTGTTGGTCATGTAATAGGTAAAAATAGGTTAGTCGGTATGTTGCTATGCTGTGAACCAAGTTTTGACTCATGGTGGTTTCTCGTATGTTGAAATACCACGTACATTGAAGGTGAGTTTTTTTATTATTTTTTCAAAATTGAAGATCAATGTTAAATCATTTCAACATTATATTTTGGGCTAGCTTAGATTACAAACACATTTGGTTGGAGTAGTTACTGTTTGACAATCGACTCTTTTGGGGTGTAAGTCTTGCAACTATCTATATTGGGGTGCATTTATTTCGAGATCGTTTTGATCATGAAGCTACTAAAGTGCCATTCCAAATCCCAGCAATGAAAGGTTAAAGTGAAGACATTACCAGCATGATAATCAATAATCAAAATATACTTTTGAAGGGGCACATTTCTATTGAACTTAACAACAAATTTGAAAGTTTCAATCCATAATGGCTATGGGGAAGAGCCACGCTACTTTCTCTACAATTGTTCAGCTTGAACTTGGGACGTTGAGCTCTTGGGAAGGAGACACGGGATCATATAGAGATAAGGTTTTCCGAGACCATTCTGCTAATGTATTGATTCTATGTGTAGATCGTTACACGTATGATCTAACACCTCGTGTATGATTGTCTATAAAAAAAGAAGGATTTTGTATTAATGCACAATTAGGTCTTGAGTGGTGTTAATAGTAACACCTCATAAAAATTGAGCTTGAAGGGGCAGTTTTGTTCGAAATGAAGAAGAAAATGTCTCAAGCAGATGAAAACTTCCATCAGTGACCTAACACACACGTATGAAATAAATTTTTTACATACTAACCCTTATATTTATATCCATTAGTGACCTAGCATCTCAATGATGTCATGACACAATGGCCATAAAATAGACAGTATAAGGACACAAAATAGCATAAAACTGTATATTAAAAATTTTGGAACCGTCCGAAATGAGTAGATTAGTATTTACAAACATCATATGATTATTTTCATTTATATTGTAAAATCTTAACTTTTTAAAATCAATCTTCCTTCCTGCCAATTGGCAAGTTGTTGGTTATTTTTTATTTATGTTTTATATTTCATAAATTTGCTTATATGCAATATATTTTGGTTGGTAATGCAATATGTTAAAGTAGCTTAGTCGGAATGTTGCTAGCCAATGATTTAGGTTACCAAGTTTAGAATCATTGTGGTTTCTCACTTGTTGAAATGTCACGTATTGTGAAGGTCGGTTTTGTTTAAGTTATTTTTTCAAAATTGAAGATTGGTCTTAAATTTTTTCGATATTATATTTTGGGACAGCTTAGATTACAAACGCATTTGGTTGGAGTGGTTAAGGTTTGACGATCGTCTCTATAGTGGTGCAAGTCTTGCGGCTCTGTATATTGGGGTGTACTTCTTTCTGAAGCATTTTGATCATGAAGCTACTAAAGTTCCATTTCAAATCCTAGCGATGGAAGTTTAAAGCCAAGACATTACCTGCATGAAAATCAATAATCATACAATCCTTTTGAATGGGAGTATTTCTATTGAACATGACTACGAATTTGTAAGGATCCATCCAGGATGGTTATGGGGAAGAGCCACATAAAATTCTCTAGAGCTGTCGAGCTTCAACTTGGGAAGTTGAGCTCTTGGGAAGGAGAAACGAGATCGTATATCAATAACGTTTTCCGCAACCCTTCTACTAATGTAATGGTTCTAAGTGTAGATCATTAAACGTATAATATAGCGACACGCATAAGATTGTCATAAAAAAAAGAAGGATTTTGGCTTAAAGCATAAAGAGGTCTTAAGAGGTGTTTATAGTCACACCTCATTAAAACGGAGCTTAAGGGGCACTTTTTTGCCGAAGGGAGAAGAAAATGTCCAAAGCAGATGTACACATCCATTAGTGACCTAACACATGCGTATGACATAAATTCTTAATATAGTAACCCCTATATTTATATGTCACGTGGTGAAAATAAAACTTTGATATGCCTGTTGAACTTGTACAAATTTTGATTCAAGCATCTCGTTTTGTTTTTGGATTTTTTACTTGGGATTATGTTTTTATTTTTTCATCTTCTAAGTAATGTATGTCTGTTATCTTTTTTTTCTCCCACTTAAAAATTTACCCTTCTCGTCTTCGATGACGTCATGTCACAATGGTCATAAAATAGACAGAATAATGTCACAAAATAACGTAAAACTATATATTAAAAAATTTGGAACCATCCGAAATGAGTAAATTAATATTAACAAACATCTTACTGATTTTTTTTCATTTTTTTTGAAGAATCTTAAATTTTCAACATCAATCTTCCTTTCTGTCAATTGGCAAGGTGTGGTTATTTTTTATTTATGTTTTAACTTTCCTAAAGTTTGCACACTTGCAGTATTGTTTGTTTGGTAATGCAATATGGTAAAGTACCTTAGTCGGAATGTTGCTATTCTGTGATTTAGGTTACCGGGATTTTAATCCTAGTGGTTATTCGTATGCTGAAATGCCACGTATATTGAAGGTCGGTTTTTTTAATTATTTTTTCAAAATTGATGATCAATCTTAAATCTTTTAGATATTATATTTTGCTCCAACTTAGATTAAAACGCATCTAGTTGGAGTGGTTAATGTTTGACCATCGACTCTATTGGGGTGCAAGTCTTGCAGCTCTCTATATTGGGGTGTATTTATTTCAGACTTATTTTGATCATAAAGCTACTAAAGTTCCATTTCAAATCACAGTGACGGAAGTTTATAGCCAAGATATTACCAGCATGAAAATCAATAATCATACAATCATTTTGAAGGGGCATATTTCTATTGAACTTGACTACGAATTTGGAAGGTTCCATCCATAGTGGTTATGTGGAGGAGCCACGTTCGTTTCTCTATAGTTGTTGTGCTTGAACTTGGGACGTTGAGTTCTTGTGAAGGAGACACTGGATCATATAGCGATAAGGTTTTCCGTGACCTTTCTACTAGTGTATTGGTTTTATGCATAGATCATGACACGTATAATCAAACACCTCACATAAGATTATGTATAAAAAAAAGAAGGATTTTGTCTTAATGCATAAGTGGGTCTTGAGAGGTGTTTATAGTCACACCTCATTAAATTTGAGCTTGAGGGGGCACTTTGTTGTAATGGGAGAAGAAAATGTCCCAAGTAGATGTACACATCCATCAATGACCTAACACACGCGTACGAAATAAATTCTTTACACACTAACCCCTATATGTATATTTCTCGTGGTCAAAACAAAACTTTAATAACCCTCTTGGACTTCTCCAAATCCTTAATCTAGCATTTCATTTTGTTTTGTTTTGTTTTTTTTTTTAATTTTTTTACTTGGGATTATTGTTTTTTATTGTTGTCGTCTTCTAGGCATTATCTTTTACTTTTATTTTTCTTTCTCCCACTTAACAATTTACCCTTCTCGGATTCGACGATGTCATGTCACAATGGTCATAAAATAGACATAAAATTGTATATTAAAATTTTTTGGAACATCTGAAATGAGTAGATTAGTATTTACAAACATCTTGTTGATTATTTACCTTTTTATTGAAGAATCTTAACTTTTTAATATCAATATTTCTTTCTGCCAATTGGCAAGTTGTTGGTTATTTTTTTATGTTTCAACTTGCATAAAGTTTGCATATATGCAATATTGTTTCGTTGGTCAAGCAATAGGTTAAAACAGCTTAGTCGGTATGTTGTTATGGTGTGATTTAGGTTACCAAGTTTTGACTCATGGTGGTTTCTCGTATGTTTAAATGCCACATATATTGAAAGTGAGTTTTTTTTATTTTTTTTCAAAACTGAAGATCGATCTTAAATCTTTTCGACATTATATTTTGGGCTAGCTAAGATTACAAACGCATTTGGTTGGAGTGGTTAATGTTTGACAATCAACTCTTTTGGGGTGTAAGTCTTGCAACTATCTATATTAGGGTGCATTTATTTCGAAATCGTTTTGATCATGAAGCTACTAAAGTGTCATTCCAAATCCCAGCAATGAAAGTTTAAAGTGAATACATTAACAGCATGAAAATCAATAATCAAAAAATCCTTTAGAAGTGGCACATTTCTATTGAACGTGACTACGAATTTGAAAGGTTCAATCCATAATTGCAATGGGGAAGAGCCAAGCTACTTTCTCTACAGTTTATCAGCTTTGAACTTTGGACGTTGAGCTCTTGGGAAGGAGACACGAGATCATATAAAGATAAGGTTTGTCGTGACCCTTCTACTAATGTAATGGTTCGATGTGTAGATCATTACACGTATAATCTAACACCTCGTGTATGATTGTCTATAAAAAATGAAGGATTTTGTATTAATGCACAAGTAGGTCTTGAGTGGTGTTAATAGTAACATCTCATAAAAATTGAGCTTGAAGTGGCAGTTTTGTTCGAAACGGAGAAGAAAATGTCTAAAGCAAATGTACACATCCATCAGTGACCAAACACACACGTATGAAATTAATTTTTTACATAGTAACTCCTATATTTATATCCATTAGTGACCTAGCATCTCGATGATGTCATGTCACAATGGCCATAAAATAGACAGGATAAGGTCACATAATAGCATAAACTTTATATTAAAAAATATGTAACCATCCGAAACGAGTAGATTAGTATTTACAAATATCATATGATTAATTTCATTTTTATTGAAGAATCTTAATTTTTTTTAATATCAATCTTCATTCCTGCCAATTGGCAAGTTGTTGGTTATTTTTTATTTATGTTTTATAAGGCATTAATTTGCTTATATGCAATATATTTTTGATGGTAATGCAATATGTTAAAGTAGCTTAGTCGGTATGTTGCTAGGCAGTGATTTAGGTTACCAAGTTTTGAATCATTGTGGTTTCTCACATGTTCAAATGTCACTTATAGTGAAGGTTGGTTTTGTTTAAGTTATTTTTTTAAATTAAAGATTGGTCTAAATGTTTTCGATATTATATTTTGGGACAACTTAGATTACAAACGCATTTGGTTGGAGTGGTTAAGGTTTGATGATTCTCTCTATTGGGGTGCAAGTCTTGCGGCTCTGTATATTGGGGTGTACTTCTTTCTGAAGCATTTTGATCATGAAGCTACTAAAGTTCCATTTCAAATCCTAGTGATGGAAGTTTAAAGCCAAGACATTACCTTCATGAAAATCAATAATCATACAATCCTTTTAAAGGGGCATATTTCTATTAAACTTGACTTCGAATTTATAAGGATCCATCCGGGATGGTTATGGGGAAGAGCCACATAAAATTCTCTAGAGCTGTCGAGCTTGAACTTGGGACGTTGAGCTCTTGGGAAGGAGAAACGGGATCGTATATCGATAACGTTTTCCGCGACCCTTCTACTAATGTAATGGTTCTAAGTGTAGATCATTAAACGTATAATATAGCAACACGCATAAGATTGTCTTTAAAAAAAAGAAGGATTTCGGCTTAAAGCATAAATAGGTCTTGAGTGGTGTTTATAGTCACACTTCATTAAAACTGAGCTGAAGAAGGCACTTTTTTGCCGAAGGGAGAAGAAAATTTCCCTAGCAGATGTACACATCCCTTAGTGACCTAACGCAGCCGTATGACATAAATTCTTAATACAGTAACCCCTATATTTATATCTCACGTGGTGAAAACAAAACATTGATATGCCTGTTGAACTTGTGCAAATTTTTTTTCAAGCATCTCGTTTTGTTTGTTTTTTTTTTAATTTTTTACTTGGGATTATGTTTTTATTTTATTCGTCTTCTATGCAATGTTTTACTTTTATCTTTTTTTTTCTCCCACTTAAAAATTTACCCTTCACGTCTTCGATGATGTCATGTCACAATGGTCATTAAATAAACAACATAATGCCACAAAATAACATAAAACTATATATTAAAAATTTTGGAACCATCCGAAATGAGTAAATTAGTATTAAGAAACATCATACTGATTATTTTCATTTTTTTTAAGAATCTTAAATTTTAAACATCAATCTTCCTTTCTGTCAATTGGCAAGGTTTTGGTTATTTTTTTATTTATGTTTTAACTTTCCTAAAGTTTGCACTCTTGCAGTATTGTTTGTTTGGTAATGCAATATGGTAATGTAGCTTAGTTGGAATGTTGCAATTCTGTGATTTAGGATACCAAGTTTTGAATCCTAGTGGTTTCTCGTATGCTGAAATACCACGTATATTGAAGGTCGGTATTTTTAATTATTTTTTCAAAATTGATGCTCAATCTTAAATCTTTTAGATATTATATTTTACGCCAACTTAGATTACAAATGCATTTGGTTGGAGTGGTTAATGTTTGACCATCGACTCTATTGGGGTGCAAGTCTTGCAGCTCTCTATATTGGGGTGTATTTATTTCAGACTCCTTTTGATCATGAAGCTACTAAAGTTCCATTTCAAATCATAGTGATGGAAGTTTAAAGCCAAGATATTACCAGCATGAAAATCAATAATCATACAATCCTTTTGAAGGGGCATATTTCTATTGAAGTTGACTACGAATTTGGAAGGTTCCATCCATAGTGGCTATGTGGAAGAGCCACGTTACTTTCTCTACAGTTGTTGTGCTTGAACTTGGGACTTGTCCAAATCCTTATTCTAGCATTTCATTTTGTTTACTTTTTTTAATTTTTTTTACTTGGGATATTTTTTTTCTTGTTGTTGGCTTCTAGGCATTAGTTTTTTCTTTTATGTTTGTTTCTCCCATTTAAAAATTTACCCTTTTCGGATTAGATGATGTCTTGTCACAATGGTCATAAAATAGACATATAATTGTATATTAAAAGTTTTTGAACCATCCTAAATGAGTAGATTAGTATTTACAAACATCTTATTGATTATTTACTTTTTTTTTTTGAAGAATCTTAACTTTTTAATATCAATCTTTCTTTCTGTCAATTGGCAAGTTGTTGGTTATTTTTTTATATTTTAACTCGCATTAAGTTTGCATATATACAATATTGTTTTGTTGGTCATGCAATAGGTAAAAATAGGTTAGTCGGTATGTTGCTATGCTGTGAACCAAGTTTTGACTCATGGTGATTTATCGTATGTTGAAATACCATGTACATTGAAGGTGAGTTTTTTTATTATTTTTTCAAAATTGAAGATCAATGTTAAATCATTTCGACATTATATTTTGGGCTAGCTTAGATTACAAATGCATTTGGTTGGAGTGGTTAATGTTTGACAATCGACTCTTTTGGGGTGTAAGTCTTGCAACTCTCTATATTGGGGTGCATTTATTTCGAAATCGTTTTGATCATGAAGCTACTAAAGTGCCATTCCAAATCCCAGCAATGAAAGTTTAAATTGAAGAATCTAAAATTTTAAACATCAATCTTCTTTTCTGTCAATTGGCAAGCTGTTGGTTATTTTTTATTTATGTTTTAACTTTCCTAAAGTTTGCACACTTGTAGTATTGTTTTTTGGTAATGCAATATGGGAAAGTAGCTTAGTCGGAATGTTGCTATTTTGTGATATAGGTTACCAGGTTTTGAATCCTTGTGGTTTCTCGTATACTGAAATGCCACGTATATTGAAGGTCGGTTTTTTTAATTTTATTTTTCTAAATTGATGATCAATCTTAAATATTTTAGATATTATATTTTGCGCCAACTTAGATTACAAGCGCATCTGGTTGGAGTGGTTAATGTTTGACCATTGACTCTATTGGGGTGCAAGTCTTGCAGCTATCTATATTGGGGTGTATTTATTTCAGACTCATTTTGATCATGAAGCTACTAAAGTTCCATTTCAAATCACAGTAATGGAAGTTTAAAGCCAAGATATTACCAGCATGAAAATCAATAATCATACAATCATTTTGAAGGGGCATATTTCTATTGAACTTGACTACGAATTTGGAAGGTTCCATCCATAGTGTCTATGTGGAAGAGCCACGTTACTTTCTCTACAGCTGTCGAGCTAGAACTTGGGACGTTGAGCTCTTGGGAAGGAGACACGGGATCATATATAGAAAACGTTTTCCACAATCCTTCTAATAGTGTATTGGGTCTAAGTATAGATCTTTATACGTATAATCTAACACCTCCCATTAGATTTTCTATTAAAAAAGAAGGATTTTGGCATAAAGCATAAGTAGGTCTAGAGTGGTGTTTATATAAAATTGAGCTTGAGGAGACACTTTTGTTCCAAAGGGAGAAGAAAATGTCTCAAACAGATGTACACATCCATTAGTGACCGAACAAAGGCGTATGAAATAAATTATTTATTCAGTAACCCCTATATTTATATTTCACATAGTGTAAACAAAACTATGATAAGCATGTTGAACATGTCCAAATATTGATTCAAGCATCTCGTTTTGTTTATTTTTTTGTATTTTATTACTTGAGCTTATTTTTTTATTGTTGCCGTATCTAGGCATTGTTTTTTTACTGTTATCTTTGGTTCGCCTAATTAAGAATTTAGCCATCTTGAATTCGATGATGTCATGTCATAAAGTTCATAAAATAGAAAGGATAAGATCAGAAAACAAAATAAAACTATATATTAAAAATATTGGAACCATCCGAAACGAGTAGATTAGTATTTACAAACATCATACTGATTATTTTCATTTTTATTGAAGAATCATATATTTTTTAACATCAATCTTCATTCCAGTCAATTGTCAAGTTGTTAATTGGTTATTTATTATTTATTTTTTAAATAGCCTAAAGTTTGCATATAAGCAATATTGTTTGGTTGGTCATGCAATATGTTAAAGTAGCTTAGTTGGTATGTTGCTATGCTGTGATTTAGGTTACCAAGTTTTCAATCCTGGTGGTTTCTCGTATGTTTAAATGCCACGTATATTGAAGGTGGGTTTTTTTTTTATTTTTTCAAAATTGAAGATTGATCTTAATTTTTTTTTCGATATTATATTTTGGGTCATCCTAGATTACAAACGCATGTGGGTTGGAATGGTTAATGTTTGATGATCGACTATATTGCGGTGTAAATCTTGTGGCTCTGTATATTTGGGTGTATTTCATCAGAAGCATTTTGATCATGAAACTACTGAAGTTCCATTCCAAATCCCATTGATGGAAGTTTAAAGTCAAGACATTACCTGCATGAAAAGTAATCATACAATCCTTTTGAATGGGGATATTTCTACTAAACGACTATGAATTTGGAAGGTTCCATTTAGGATGGCTATGGGAAGAGCCATGTAAATTTCTCTATAGTTGTCGAGCTTGAACTTGGGACGTTGAGCTCTTGGGAGGAGACACGGGAACAAATATAGATAACGTTTTCCGCGACCCTTCTACTAATCTAATGGTTCTAAGTGTAGATATTTACACATATAATCTAACACCAAGCCTAAGATTTTCTATTAAAAAAAGAAGGATTTTGGCTTAAAGCATAAGTAGGTCTTGAGTGGTGTTTATAGTCACACCTCATTAAAATTAAGCTTGAGGGGGCACTTTTGTTCCAAAGGGAGAAGAATATGTCCCATGCAGATGTACACATCCATTCGTGACCTAACAAAGGCGTATGACATAAATTCTTTATATAGTAATAAGCCTGTTGGACTTGTCCAAATTTTGATTCTAGCATTTCATTTTGTTTATTTTTATTTTTATTTATTTACTTGGGTTTATTTTTTTTTATTGTTGTCGTCTTCTAGGCATTGTTTTTTACTTTTATCTTTGTTTCTCCCACTTAACAATTTACCATTCTCGGAGTCGATGATGTCATGTCACAATGGTCATAAAATACACAGGATAAGGTCACAAAATAACATAAAACTGTTGGTTATTTTTTATTTATATTTTAACTTGCATAAAGTTTGCATATATGCAATATTGTTTTGTTCCTCAATCTTATTTTTTTAGTAGCAACTCCAATAACTTCGAACATTATCTCAAACAACTTTCTATCGGCATCTGCAACTTCAGACTTTAATTTCTCCAGCTTTTGCCCTCGAAGATAATCGATATAGGTTGGATGCATCAATTTTATCACAAATGTACCAAAAATGATAATCATATCATTATCCCAATCTTCTAAGTCTCGAACTACCTTCAACTCAAAAGTTTACTCATGATAAAAGGCTTTTATAATAGGCTTTGAGCTTTGCGATCCATCAAATACCTTCACCCCTGTATCAGTAACTTTATCAAAGTATGGATCAGAGAATTCATCTAAATATGTAGAACGACTTGGAACTTTCTTCTTCTTCCTTTTCTTCTGAGTCAGATAAAATTGTCTTCTTGCTGGCCTCTAGTTTGCAAAAATTGAGGCATTCGGCTAATACCTTCATCAAGCAGCATCTCTAATTTTTCACCTCTGTCAGCCTTTGAATGATTTATCAGTGGAAGTTTGTGCAATTCCTTTAAATCCTGAACAGGAAATTTGAATATGCTAGTGTAGTAATGATACACGTCATAAATTCCATTAACTCTTTTGATTAAGAAAGCATCAAATATCTCATCGTACTTCCACGTGATTATCTTCACATCCTTGTTTTTATCAGGCACAATCATTGAGTCTAACAACTCAGCAACTGATTGTCCTTTATTCAACAAAGATCTAATGATATCACATGCAGAACTTGCTTTGGTCCACGCCTCTCTTGTGTCTAGCGGTACATTATATGGCTTTGTTTCACTTGGGAACATTGCAATCAGATCTTGACGTTTCTTATGTGCATCCTCTGGCCTTGACATCAACGGGATTTCAGCATGTTCAAGCACTCTTAACCTTTTCGTAATCTCCAAGTATTGAGGATTATAATAATCCAAAATGAACATCCTGTTGTATAACTTTTCATATGCCTGAAAGCTTTTCACTAACTTTCTCAACGATTCTGACTTCAATCTCTTTAGGCTTCGTTACGGATAATTCCTTGACTGCAACCACCACCTCATGTCACTAGATGACATTTGCTCTGGATCTGGATGGTGTAGCTCCTCAGGCGGTAAAGCATCAATATTCAAACTTTCTTGGAGCGGGTGCCATTTGCCTGGTTCAACAATCTCATTTTCATCTCCGATCACACAGTCCCGAGCTGCTATGCACTTTTCATACTCTTCGTTGATTTGAGACAGTGTTAATCCATTCAAGTAAACTTGATTGTTTTCATACGCTCCAGATATTCAAATTTTGTCTCCAAATCCAATGGGATATCAACACTAATATCCGTTATCTTTTCAGCTTCAGTCACAGCTTGCTTTATGGCTATCTTTTCAGAGGGTACAAGATAATCTTCTAACACTTCATTGTATTCAGAGGGTACAAGATAATCTTCTAACACTTCATTGTACCATTTATCATCCATTTTCAGTCTATGGATCATTTCATCCTGAGCTGGTACTGACACATCAGGAATCACATCCAACCTAACTTTCTTGACAAATTCTTCAGCAGCTTCAACACATGGCAAAATATAATCAATTTTTCTTTTTCCAACAACTTTTTCAGCAACATAAGAAGCCTCTGGTTTCTCTTCGATTGCACTTTTCGACCTTGTGACAATCATAGCTTCAGGCTTTGAAACCTTAGCCATTTGATTAGGAATGAATTCTTTGTCACTTGATGTCACTTTGGATTCTGTTTCTTGTTGTTTCATCAAGTCCAAATCAGCTTGAAGGCTCACATTCTCTGCTTTCACTAACTCATAAGCTTCAAAAAGCTTTTCATACTCCTCATTTAAGGTGTTGAACACCTTTGTGTTCTTCACAGCAAGAGACTTGACTTTATTAATTCAGCATCTCGTTCAGTCAGCTTCTTTTCAAGCATCTCATTTTTCACTTTTAGATTATTTATCATCAATAAATAATGCGCTATCTCCTCATCTTTTGATGATAAAGACACATCCTCTGACACATTTTTTGTTGAATCTTCTTCAACATCGATAACATCCACAACTTTCCTAATCTCAAGGGAAGACACATTGTATATGATATCAATCTTATCAGTTCTAATGGCCTCTGGAGCATCAGATTTTATTACTTCTGTATCTCCGGATTTAACCACTTCAGTATCACTCTCCTTCAATACATCGGAATCTCTTGATGCCATATATTCAGTTGACCTGGTGTGAACTGATTCAGTTTCCTCTATTTCCAATATTTAGACAAAATTACATAAATCGTCCTTTATTTATATTTCAATTTGCTACTTCTGTCCTTTTTGCTAAAAAATTGCATTGACTGTCCTTTTTTATTGTGTTTTTTGCAGATCATGTCCTTTAGGCTAACTTCAGTTAGTTTTTGAGGTTAAATAAGGGGCATTTTTGTCTTTTTAATTGTGAAAATATAAAGGACGAAATGTGTAACGAAATAAGGGTTACTTATGTAATTTGTTTAAATAATAAAAATACCTACTCACCCCCTTATTATTTAAATAAATTACATAAATAGCCCTTAAACAACTAAATAAAAGTAGGAGGAGCAAAATGTAAAATATACATTTATATTATCCAAACCATTCCACCCTCCCTATTTTCCTTATGTTACTCCGGTCAAGCTCCGATCGGAGCTCCGGCGAGCCACAAGACACGTTTTAAGTCATTTTAACTCAATCAGATCATCTAAACTCGTTCCTTGACAAGATTCGAATCCACCTTGTACAAAAATTCAAAAACAACGCGGTATTTCACTCAATTGATCAACACCCATTTTCACCACAACAATCAAAATCCGCTGGTTGATGATCTATGATTTATGAATGTGGTTGTTTTGTTCATGAGATGTAGAATTGTCGTTCGATGATCTATGAGATGTAGAAATATCCAGTTCCGATGAGCATAGATTGTCATCACCAGATAGATCAGATCTGCAATCAACCGTCGTCGTTGACTCTCGATTAACCTCCGGCACATCTCCAAAACGACCGGATCTTAATCAGAAACAACGTTCGTCGGCTGCGGAGTCTCCAGAGGAGTCTCCGGCGGTTTCTCTGGTTGACGATTCGAACAAAGAGAAACGACGAGAGATAAAATATTAAGGAAAATTGTTGATCTGCGGATTTTGATTGTTGTCGTGAAAATGGTTGTTGATCAATTAAGTGAATAACCGCGTTGTTTTTGAATTTTTGTACAGGGTGGGATTCGAATCTTGTCAAAGAACGAGTTTAGATGATTAGATTGAGTTAAAATAACTTAAAAACCTGTTTTGTGGCTCGTCGGAGCTTCGACCGGAGCTTGACCGGAGTAACATCAGGAAAATAGGGAGGGTTGTTGGGTTTGGATAATATAAATGTATATTTTACAGTTTGCTCCTACTTTTATTTAGTTGTTTAAGGGCTAGTTATGTAATTTATTTAAATAATAAGGGGTGAGTAAGTTTTTTTATTATTTAAATAAATTACTTAAGGGACATCCTATTCACACACCCCATATCCTATTCACACACCCCATGCTTTTATTTCCCACACCCCCAGGCGCCGCACATAAACCTCGGCGTTGCGCCTGGGTTACTTCTTATCCCAGACACATCCTCGAACGTAGTCAATCACGCTTCAACACCCTTATGCGCCGCGCATGGCCCTCGGCGTGGCGCCTGGGTCATATATGCGGCCAACAACATCATCGGCCCTAGGTCATATATGCGGCGCATATGTCCAGGTTTGACCGAATTCCACCTCGTTTACGACATTCCTCGGTTGACGTTGACAGAAAAGTGACTCAGGCGCCGCATCAAGGCCTATCCGTGACGTCTGGTTTTAAAACAGGTGTGTGGATAGAATTTAGGGTGTGTGAATAGACAAGGCCTTACTTAAATAGCCCTTATTTCTTTACACATTTCGTCCATTATATTTTCACAATTAAAAAGACAAAAATGCCCCTTATTTAACCTCAAAAACTAACTGAAGTTAGCCTAAGGGACATAATCTGCAAAAAACACAATTAAAAAAGGACAGTCAATGCAACTTTTTAACAAAAAGGACAGAAGTAGCAAATTGATATATAAATAAAGGATGATTTATGTAATTTTGTCCAATATTTATGTCTTTTCTGATGAGATAGGAGAAACATGCACTAGAGTTGTAGCTTCATTGTCAGTTTGTGCCACCGACTCAGCTAAACTTTGTAAGACTTCACTTGCTATAGCCAAAACAATCACTTCAGGCTCCTGATTCAAATGAATCACAGTTTGGGCAGCCTCCACAACATCCTCATCTAATACACTTGCATTGAAATACAAGTTATCATCCTGACCTTCTTCTGAATTTTCTTGCACAGCCACAACATCCAAAGGAAGGTCCAACTCTTGATCAACACTCACATTTATATCATCATCATTGTCAGAATCATCCCCTTCATTCACATTTTCCTCCTCAGTTGATGAACTTTGTTTTGATTCACTAACAGGCTCTTGTTGAATCAGGTCATTTGGATTCAACCGTTCATCATCAGTGAGATGATGGCACTAATATTCATAATATAATTGCTCACATCCATAATGTATCTGAACAATGGCACATTTCTAGCTTGAGTAATCATGGACAGTCTCTGGTAGATTTCCTTTGTCATATGCTCTAGCTCAACTCTCTCAGCTTCTAATCCATATGCAACGATACCTGGATACTCTACATTGATGATCATCTGAAGAAACCTTGGATATATCAAAAATTTATTCCTCAACCCCTTGGCTATGTAATATACAAAACCATTTAGTATCCATTTTGCCATGTTGAATGGCTGATTCATCACCACAACTACAATTGGTGATGCCAATTCGTAAGAAAATGAATTGAATCCAACGCTTTTCTTTGAAATACATTGATGGAAGAATAACACAGTAGCTTCCAATGGTCACACACCCGTGGCCTGAAAAACTGTTGTCGTGGAAACTTAATAGGGTGACCCATTGCAACAAATATATCCTTGCACACCTTTAGCGGAAGCACATCTGGAACAGTCACTTCATTTTCTCCTAGTCTCAATGCAGATCTGATTGACTACTCTGACACTTTAATCATTCTATTAGAATATATGAATCCTCTCAGCACCTCTTTACATGTTCCACTTTGGCTGATCTCCAAAATCTCCTAATGATATTTTTATATATAATCGGCTTGAAACACATAGCATACACATACTTAGTCCTCAACAGGAATCTGATTGTGTTTTCATACCTAGCAGACTCAACACAGACTTCATCTAGATAAGCTGCAACATTATGCTTCAGTTCAAGCTTCATAACAACCATTTTATCTGCACATCAAGACAAGTGGTGAGATTTCTGTTCATTTAAATATTTTGAAAATTTTACAAGAAAGAGTTTGATATGTTTTGATGAAATGGAGATGATTAAATGAATGATTTGATGAGTTCGATTAAGTTTTACATATTAGCTTTAACATATCAATGGTTGATTTTACAGATTTTAACACCGATTAAATGTTTTAGACATAAAGCCCTTTTTCAATTTTTCAACACATTATAGTTAAAATTAGAACATGTTTTTACCTTAAAAACGACTTATCAAAGTCTCAGAATTGTTTAAGATCAAAAAGTTTGAAATGGGTTCAAGAATGTGAAACGACAGTAAAATTTTGGTTCAAAAAAAAGAATGGTTGAAAAGTAACAACTGTTAGGATTTTATAAATTTCGTCTGTTTGGGCACTGTTTGTTCGTATGGGCAAATTTTAACTTGTCCGTTTGGACATTGTTTGTCCGTATGGACATGAACTTAACAAAAGTATTATAATTTTCAAGTATAAACCATGCATTGTCCGTTTAAAGATGTAAGTATGGACATACTTAGAAATATAACAAGATTGTGTAAGTATAAGCACTGTTTGTCCGTTTTATGATTTCATGACAAGCCCTTAGAGTGAATCTAAAATATCAGCCGTATGAGGACTGTTTCTCTGTATGAGATCATAAATCGTTCAATACTTAGACAACTTTCAACAAGTTATGAAACGGATACACCTTCACTTGAATTCAATATATGTCTGTATGATGAAGACATACATATACAATTATGCACTTTCAACCATGATCACTATTTGTCTGTTTGAGCTTGACAATCTTCAATACTGAGAATATTTTATCAAGAATTAGACATATTCACTATTTGTCTGTATGGACATTGTTTGTCCATATGAAGAAGAGGTATATGAGACTTGTTTTGTCCATATCAAGAATTAGGCATATGCACTTTCAACCATGATCATTGTATGGACACTTGTTTTGCTCAAAAGACTTCTATTGACCATTGACGATTCAACAGTGATATGGCATATTTTCCTGAATCCAATGTTTGATTTGATACCTGACATTATTCATTCTAAATATGTTAGAATTAATTAATGCTTATCATTTTCAACAAAAATTATATAAAATGATAAATTGTCACATTTTTGATACTTTTGAACAATATAAGAAAAAAAATGTATGTTATATTGGTTAGCACGAAACCTTTCCAAAAATAATTTCAAAAACAGTTTTAGACATTTTCAACCCATAATATGCTATATCATTTCATGCATAGACAGATACATTCATTTACCTACTTCGATCATTTCAATTATTTTTCAAGACATTCAAATTCTTATTTTCTTTATGATATTTCTTATGATTTCTCCCCCTAAACTTATGAAATTCGAAGATATTTATAAGTTTCAAGAGAGTAAGAAAATCATCAATGATTCCACATGCATGCACACACAATACACACACATAATAAAAACATACTATTATATATGCAATGCATAGAATCTTTGAAAATGCAGTGAGATCATACTAGAAATGTATCCAACGCTTGTTTTTGTGAGTTTTGGAAATAGACATTTGAATTGTGAAGTAATTGAGTGATGAATTGTTGAACAAATCAATTAGCTTGATGTGACACACTTACTTTTTCTATTCTGGATGATCAATTAGGTTGATTAAGAATGAAGTTTAAGTGACCCACTCTTAGTACAATAGAAAGTTCTACAAATCATCTAAACAACCTATGAGCACTCTAACATACCCATTTATTTACAATATAATCAGTGAGGAATTGGGTTCTATCTAATTGGAAATGTTCCACTTTGGGACTCTTTTTGAATTCCTTTTTGGAATTATCTTTTGCTTATGTTCCTCATTGGGAATCTTTTGAAATTCAATTTGGAATTTATTTGGTGATGGTCCACTTTGGGACTGTTTTCTATTCCACATTGGAAATCTTTTGTTGCACCTTGAAGTGTTCTAGGTCTGTAGATTACTACAACAAAGAAGACTTCGTGTGAAACTTCAGGTCCGTGGTCACCACAACAAATAAGTTCATAGATGTGGTTCATCACACTGATTATTTTGCATCATTACCCGTTGTATGTAAGTAACATCATAAGAAATCTATTTGATCGTAAAGACTTAACACCTGCACTAAGATGTTTCGACCACAAAGATCAATTGAATTTAGTTAAACCATCATAGAATGTACTTGTTCAGTATAATTGTCTGAGCTGTCTCGCACATCAATTATCACGCTTCGATCTTTATTATTGAAATTGATGCATAAGACAAATCTAGTGTATCTATCATTTCTCACTTTGTGCATTTCATATTCTTTTATTTTGTTTTTCATTTTTGATGATGATGCACATACACATGCAATAAAATATATATTGTTAAGGCATATAAATTAATGAAAGATTTTGCTTATTCTATTTTTCACGTATATGAGATTTTTTATATTTTTTATTGAAACACATGATTTAATCATGGTTGATTAAACCAATGGATTGAATTAAAAATTCAAACCGACCAGGCAAGAAAGATTTGGTTAACAAATTGCCAATTGATTATTGGTGTGAACTTTTATCAATATGATTAAGCCCTTTTTCCAAATTGTCTCGAAGAAAATGATATCGAATTTCGATATGTTTGGTTTTAGAATGTTGAACCTGATTAGCAGTTATGAACATAGCAGCATTATTGTCTATGTAAATAGGTGTTTTCAGAAAATTAAAACCGTAGTCCAAGAGCTGATTTTGCAACCACGGGACTTGGGAACATCCTGCTGAAGTTGCAATGTACTCAGCTTCTGTTGTTGATACCGATACATTCGTTTTGTTTCTTGCATTGCCTTCAAACAAGACGGGGTCCTAAAAATTGACAACCACCAGTTGTTGATTTTTTTAGCAAGAGCACATCCACCACAGTTACTGTTAGAATAACCATGTAGCTCAAAATGTCCTTCATATGGATACTAAAGAACAAGAGTTGGCTTTCCTTTCAGATAACGAAAAATTCGTTTGACTACTACTAAGTGAGATTCTCTAGGATCTGCTTGATATCGAGCACAAACACATACACGGCGTACATGGTATCTGGCCTTGAAGCAGTAAGATACAATAATGAGCCAATCATTGAACGGTATAGAGTATGATCCACAAATTTTCCTTTTGAATCTGGCTCAATTTGAATTCACATCAGATGGAGTTCTAATTGTTTGACAATCTTGCATTTTGAACTTCTTGAGTTACTTGTCAACAAACTTCTATTGATTGATAAAGACGCCATCATCAAATTGTTTGACTTGAAGACCAAGAAAGAAGTTTATCTCACCCATAGAACTCATCTGAAATCTTGCTTTCATAACTTCTTCAAATCTTTGCACATGCTCGGGCTTGTTGATCCGAAGATAATGTTATCAACATAGACTTGTACACATAAAAGTCATTTTTCTCCTTTTTAATAAACAAGATGGGATCAATATGACCTCTAGTGTAACCTTGATTAGTGAGATGCTTAGACAATGTCTCGTACCATATCCTTGGAGCTTGATGATGACTATACAGAGCTTTGTTCAGTTTATATATATGATGTGGAAACTCTGGATCTTCAAAACCCGGAGGTTGTTTGACAAACACATCATCAGTAATAGAACCATACAAAAAATGCTCCCTTGACATCCATCTAATACACTTTGAACTTCATGAATGATGCATATGCTAGAAAAACGCGTATTGCTTCTAATCGTGCGACGGGAGCAAACATTTCTTCATAAGCAATGCCCTATTCCTGAGTGTATCCTTGTGCAACAAGATGAGCTTTGTTTCTGATAACGATTCCTCTTTTGATGAGAAACATGAATACAAACACACATTAGCCTGAGATTGACTACGTGTTGTGCGTTCATCAAAATATCCAATTATCTGAGATAGTGGATGATTCATGTGAATACGTCGAGTAGGAATTTCATCATTTTGAACATTCACTTCCAGATTCGAATGAGTCAGTTTCGGTTGATCATTTAACAGAGAAGATGTATGCCTTTGAAAGTTTGAAACTTGAGATGGTGAGTTTACGAAGTAATCCAGACTATCATCTATTCTTTCACTGTCGGAATCTGATGAAGAATCCGACTGAATAATCTCAGAACCATTATTAGGAGATTGATTTGATGCTTCAGGTACTTGACTTTCATTTTGAGTTTCTGGAACAAGAGTTTTAGATTGTTATTGATCTTGATCCTTGTTTACATCTTCAAATGATAAAAATGGGTAAAACTCTTTGGAATCGTCAGAGTCATTATTTGAATCGTCGCTAAATGATCCTATACCTCTAGCTTGATTAGTCTTTGAACCTGCATGATTATACAATTTAGAATCCAATGAGTCTGATAATGAGTCAATATCAAATAACCATTCAGGACCTTGTGCAACAGATGGTAACAAGTGTTCAAGAAATTTAACATTGGATGTTTCAATCACAGTGTTAGTTTTTGAGTTATAAACTCGAAAAGCTTTTGAAAGTGATGAATATCCAAGGAAACATCCATCATCTTTTTTGCATCAAATTTTCCTAAATAATCACTTGAATTCAAAATAGACACGGACATCCAAATGATTTTAAACATTCAATATGCGGTTTTCGACCAAAAAATAACTCATAAAGAGTTTTGTTTTTATTAGATACAAGCAGAGTTCTATTCTGTACATGTTCGAATGATAAGTGTGTTGTGTGGAATTGTCTCATGTGATCATAACTTTACAATCCAATTGATTTTCAATTCGAATGATAAACTCTTTTAAGATTTCACCGGTTTAAGATTTAAAATGAAGAAAGAAAACCCAAGTAAATCTTGTAAAATCATCATTGATGATAAACCAGTATGATTTCTTCCCAATACTTTGCACATTTGTTTGACCAAACAAATCCATATGCAACATTTGTAAAGGTTTTAAGTTTGAGTTTATCATCTTGGACTTATAAGACGATCGACGTTATTTTCCGTTCAAGCATGTTGTGCAGTAATCAATGGTAGCGAATTTCTTGGATGGAATTCCAATCACATGATGTCTTGCTACGAGCTTGTTCATGTTTTTGAAATTCGTATGCCCGAGTCGCCTATGCCACAGTTGGCTTTCATCATTTGTTGCTTTTGCAATCAGACACATTATTTCAACATTTTGATCAACTTGAAACATGTCTAGCTTGTACACATCTCGATCTCGATTTGCTTTGACAATAATCCAGTCTTCACTAAACTGAAATCCTGGTTTTAAGATATAATAGTGAGAGTCATTAAACAAAGTTAAAAATGACTTATCACAGATTTGCAAAACACTTAGAAAATTTAAGTTCAACTTGGCACAGTAGTTGACTTTATCAAAATAAATTATTGCATTTGATACATCTCCTCCAAACGATACATGTGTTCCATCTTTTTCTTTGAAATCTTTTAGCAAGGCTTGATTGCCTGTCATATGCCGGCTACACCCACTATTAACATGCCATGTTTTAATAGGTCTTCTTAGGCGTACTAGTATTTATGGACACAATTAGTTTGAGAGATCAACCCAAGCTGAGATCGTCTTGGGCTTGCCATTTTTGTCAATAACTGACGTTGGAATGAAACGATCATTGTGAAAATACGTGTTCGGTACTTCACTTGGATCATTAGCAACAGATTTTGTTTTTTTTTTCTGAAAACTCTCGATGCAAACGATGGTAAAACTTTTGAGTTCCGAAAACTAATTTGTTGATTTCTTTGAAATTGACCGTATTTTGGTGAGGTATTTCGGAAATAACATTCTGATGTGTTATGATTTCTTTCATTACAAATTGCACAGTATTTGCTAAAATAACAATCCTCAGTTGAATGATTTCTCATGTCACAAATATGACAATACTTGTTAAAGAAACACTCTCCTGTTCGATGATTGTACATATCACAAATATCATAATATTTCTAGTGTGCTTTAAACAACTCATGCTTAACCCTTAATTTTGATTCAAATTTAGAATTTGACCTTTGAGTTAGATTGGTTATATTCGAACTTGTTCATATCAAATTTACCAGCTGAAACAAATTTAACAGGTTTTAAAAACATGTTGTTTTGTTGTTGATTCTTTTTCGGTTTTAGTTCAGAGTTTGAAATTCTTGAAGATTTGTTTGGAACTGAAGGACTAGAACTTTTGCTTTGTCTTTGAGTTCAACGTTGTCCTTCTACTTCTGCATTTCCTTCTGCCACTTGATGAACTCAGGATTATTGAAACCATAATCTGATGATGAGTTATCATTTGATGAACTTTCTAACTTTGATTGCTCCTTCTTTCTCTGATTCTCTTTAACAATTACTTGTGAACCTTTGGCAACATACACTTGCTTCATTCTGTTCCTTGGATGATAAGACTTTATCTTCACAGGATGACCATCTTGAATCTTGGCTTGATCAGTTTCGACAAACACTTCACTTCACTTTCATCAGCTTGACTTTCAGAATCCGATTTCTTTTTGAGAAACTCTTTCAACCTTGCTTTATTTTCAGGTGAATGGTCATTGGTGTTAGAAATTTTCTGGTAGAGTGTTAGTGATTGATTCTGGCATGGGTTCATGTGTAAAACCATGTCCAGTTTTGTTCTTGTTTCCTCTCCCACTCAACATGTGTTTTACCATTGTTTTACAGCTTTTAACCTTTGTTAATTCGACTTGTGTTACTGCATGCGCAATTTTCTCAATTTCAAGATTCTTTGAAAGTTCAGAAAGTTGATGTTTTATTGATTCAATTTATTCAAGTGATTTATTCTAAGACTCTTGTATGGGCAACATCTTTTTTCAGTTGAAATTTTGTGATCATCTTTAAGTTTGTTATGCCTCTTTTCTTCTTTTGTCTATTTCTCACAAATTCTGAGTGATCTTAATGCTTAATTGCTCGGCACATTCAGGTGAACATAGTTTTTCTTTCACAGTTTTAGGTAGAGAGCATAGTTTGATGGTTTTTCAAGTTCAAAGGATGAAGATTCAACCTTTATATATTTTGATTGAGCCATGAGAGCAGCTGCTTCAGTCTTATTGCATTCCACTGTCAGATTAACTTCTTCAACTTGATTCATTCCTTCAGTTTGAATTTCAGCAATCGTATCTGATTTGTCACTCCAATCATATTTATTATCTTCCTCTTCAATATCATTAAGTTTAAAATCACATTCTTTCGACCAATCCTCTTCAGCGACTAATGCTAGAATAGATGTAAATTAGAAGTAAATTGTTCCGCATATGCACTCCAATTGTATCCATCATTGATGCTTACAAGTAGTTCCTTGTTTGGATCTTCGATCTTCTTTGAATCTTCTTTGACATCAGACATGGGTAGATTTTGATATTGCCTTTGAAATGGTTGTTGAGGTCTTCGTTGAAAGTTTGTGTTACTTGCGTTTGCTTGATGTGAAAAACTGTTTGAATTTGATTGTCCTCCTGATTGATGTTGTTTTGGAGCTTTGCATTCTCTTGAGAAATGACCGTAACTATTGCAGTTAAAAAATCTTGATTTTGATTTGTCAAATTCAACAGGTTGGTTTGCACCGGCTTTAAAATTTCTGTTCACATATGCATGCTTTTGGGTTCTATATGTCACCATTACCATTTGCCAATTGAGATCCATTTATTCTATGTCATTCGGATCCATCTCGAATAAATCCTGCAAAATAAATTCTAAGTAAGTAAGATAAATATCTTGATATGCTTGTAAACTTGCCAAAAAAGCAGTGAAAGCATTCTTCGTTTCATCATCCAGCAAAAAAATGTTAATAACACCATTCACTTTGCAAGAATTAACAGAATGTAGAGTAGGATTCTCATATTGACTTTGGTTTGATTTCACAGATTGAGTAGAGTGAGATTGAGTATATTGTGACTTAGTTGCTGATTTCGTAGATTGTGCATTTGAGTAAAGTGATTCAGCAAAGAAACCAGCTCCTACGAATAAATCTCCATCTTCACTCATTTCTTCCTTTAGAACCACAAAGGCATTATCACTTGTGTTTGCTGGTGAAGTAAAAAATTTGTACTGAGATGATGATACAACATGACCATTGTTTCTTGAACTTTCATCGATTTCAGCATATTCAATCTTGGTAATGAGCATGTCCATATCCAAAGGAAATTTCTCAATATGTTTCAATAACATAACTGTTGTGACACCCCGCCCGGCGGCGGAAACACCGTGATGTCATTGGAATTGGATATCCATAGTGACCAAAGCACATGGTGATTATTTATTAAGCCAAATAATGATTAAATACATTTGGAACATAAGTCTTAAATAGAAACGACAAAACTTATAAAATCAAAATAATAATTGCAATTTGTATTCATTATTTAACTAGGTCCAAGGCAATCCTAAGTCTTGACAAGGCAGCAAACTAATATCAAGCATCACCTGAAATATGTAAAAATAAAGTTAGCTATTTAAAGCTAGTGAGTAAACCACAATTGATATATAGTAATAAAGAAATCCGAGATCATCATAATATGTTGCGCAATCTTACATGCATAGCTATTTCATATCATTCTCGACCATGACACCTTGAACACACATTGAACACATTGAACACATTGAACAACATCATTGTATAGCATCTTGTAATCGTTTGTCATGAGGAACCAACTCATGTTATTAATTAAAGATAACATTTTTAGCAACCGTCACGTAACCGTCTCGATATAAGTTATCGATAATTATTTAAGCATCGAAGGGACGTAGCAACATAGCATAGCAACTTGTATCATCGTATAGCAACTTGTAACATAGTAACTTGTAACATTGAAATTGAATGGCCGGGTTTAAATCACCTGTTTTGAAATAAATGCAGGTGGGTTGTCAAACCATTAGCGCTAACATTGTACTGGTGGGATTACTAAGTAACAATACTACTTTAAACTACCACATAAGGATTGCATCTTGCCGCGAACAAGACTAACACATTTAATGATCTCATTTGAAAATAGAAACAAAGAAACGAAAACCGAAAACATTGAATAGTAATTGAACATATTTCAGCCCCAAAATGTAAACGTAAAAAGGGGAGTGAATTTACTCACCTTGAAATGCAAATATAATCGAACCGTTAGAAAGCATCAATAATGAACCGAGGGTTGCCCAAATATTAGTATCACCTAATTAATTGGGAAAAACCCTAACTTAGAAACGAAACAATATAGCAACAAGAATCAAAACCAGAAAATCTAGGGTTTTGGATTTGGGATTTTTGGGTTTTAAATTACGAATTGGAAATTAGGGTTTTAAAATACAATTTTGGGAATTAGGGTTTTAAAATACAAATTGGGATTTTATACAAAGCGCTATAGTATTTTCGTATTTTATAAATATTTCTTTTTTTGTATTTCACTTTAAATATTTGTACAATGTGTAACATTATAATTTGTATATATGTAATAAAACTTGTGTTTTAATTCCTTAGAAAATATATTTAACTTAAATATGTAATTTAGGTTATTAGAAAAGTTTAATTAAGTGTTTAAAGTAGTAAAAATATAAATATTTTAAAGAAGCAGTCAGTGGGTTTCGAACCCACGACCTATGCGTGAAGATTAACAATAACCAACCACTAGAACAGAATCAGATTTTGTTATTTGATCTGCTTTTTAATTCCTTTAACTCTTTACACAAGGCAACACCCATTTCATATTAAGCCCTAGAATCAAAATCCGTTCAATTCGATTTAACCTGATAATCTCAACCAAATCAAACATAGGGCTTTTAATCTACGAGGAATCATGATCATTTTGATGTATAGAACTTACTTGTTAGCGAAGATTTGATAAGGATTCAGAAAGATGAACAACTCGACAGATTTGGTCTATTTGCGTGAAATCTGGAATGAAAGAGGCAGAATTGATGTGTTAGAGAGTTGTAGTTGATCGATAGGATTAAAAAGAGTATAAGAATTACCCGAAACAATGCCTGGAAAGTGAGAAACGCTGACGTCGCCGGAAAAAGTTTTGAAACTGTGTTTTGGTTAATTGCAGAGAAACGTGAAGGTTTCTGGCGATTTAGACGTGTTAGTTGATTGAAATTAAGGATTCGAGTATTTGGTAAGAGTTTAAGTGTAAGATTTGATCAATTTTCGGAATTGAGATTTGGGTTTGACAAAGATTAAGTCAAATGACGCGTTAATCACGCTGTAAACGAGTATTTTGGTGTCCGAAACATGGTAAGATTAGATTTTGGAAAGTTTTCGGTGATTAAAGTGGTTATAAACGCGTTAAATGGTCCTCGTCGGAGCGTCGCCGGCGGCGGCAAGTTGAATCAACCGGAAAAACGAGTGTGTTGTCGAGGTGGGCTGGTTTTTGGGTTGGGTTTAATAGAAATTGCACATTCAGTCCTTCATAATTTGAGTCTGTTTCATTTCTGATTAATAACTTAATTCAAGTTCTAAAAGTTACAGTTTTGACCCAAAGTTAGTTTATAAATTATACTAACTAACTCATTTAACCGAGTCGAGACGCAAAGCTTATATAGGTAACATTTTTATATTTTTTTTAGCTTGTTTATGTTGTTGGGTGACTATTCCAAGACTCGGAAACAATTTGGTTTAACAATTTTTTTTTTATAAAATATGTTTTGAAATATATATTATAACTTGTAATTATTTAACACATATATATATTTTGCTAGGTAAAAACGATCGATTAAATAACATAAGAATAACTTAACAAATCTGACGTATTTATTAATAATAATAACAAGCGTTACATTTTAAAGAAATAGATACGATTACAATTAAAAGACAAACAACTTCGGTTTCGAGTCGGGCGTCCGGGTTCGGGTTTGGGGGCAGATGTCACAACTGTGTGCTTCCAGCTTAACGGTAAAGCATTCAAAAATCCATCATTCAGATCTTTCAGATCATTCTTAATTCCAGCAGTTGACATTTCTTAAGTTAGCTGCATGAACCGATTCATCATTTGATGAACAGATTCTCATGATATGTGTTCAAATAGTTCAAGTTGTCTCTTTAACTTTTGCTTCTTCGAAGATTGCAATTCTTCCCCTCCGTCATAGATTACTTTAAGTGCCTAATAAGAGTATATCCAGTTTGATAGTTTTCAAGTCGAGTTAACACTTGAAGAGGTAAGCCTTTGCACATAAGTGAGTATGCTTTGATATCATTCTTTACTTTCTTCAAATCTTCACCTTCCAATTTGTGACATCTGCCCCAAACCCGAACCCGAATGCCCGACTCGAACCCGAAATCATCTATCCTTTATTGAATTCGTATTTAAATCCTGAAGACGTATCGTTTCGTTCATTATTAATAAAAATCATCTGAAACTCAGCATTGGATTCATCAATGGTTCGAACCTTCAACTCATAAATTGAATATCAAAAAGTTGTTGTTATCTGAAAGTTCACTAGGGCTATTACTCAACTCATCATCAAGAGTGATTCTGGAAGTTTAATTTCATTTCAACGAACTCTAAGAATCAAATTGATTCCAAAACCGTCGAGCTGTGTTTTTCCTTGTCTGTGATCCGAATCATTGCCAATCAGGTAAAATAATCTATATAAAATACTCTTTATGATAACTATATCAATAGCCCTCAATCAATTTTTGATTCCATTGATTCAATTCTGAGTAATTTAGGATTTAGGGTTTGGGTTCTTGATTTGGAATTGAGATTTTTAATTAAAACATGTTAAAGTAATTTTATTTTGATATGTTATCACTAACTTGATTTAGTGCATCTGGTTTGCTTGTATTGTTGAACATAGGAGGCCCCTGGTTCAAAACCAAGGGAGCCATATATTTTCATGTTAATTGTTTTATATATTTGAGTATTTCCCATTAACTAAAGCTAATCTCTATAATATATATTTTATAAAATGGTTAAAGTTTATAAAATCTACCAAAACCATGATTTTATATAAATTTAGTTATAAAATAGAACTACTACAAATACCTTTAATTCTTTAGAAATACAATAATATATATATATATATATATATATTAATACTTGTAAAATACATACATAGATTTAAAAATAATAAGCTATACAAATAAGACTTTGAAATTGTGTTAAATGTTTTAAAGTTGTTCTAAAATGTATAACATATTTTTTTTGACATTATATAAGTTGTTAAAAATACATTATTTGAGTTTCTTTCGTTTATCAAATGTATTATTATTGCTATTGTTATCACTTATCCTGTCATAGTGATTAAATGAGATTATATATTTTTAGTCGTCTAACGAGAAATCCTCAAATCTCAATTCGAAACCATAGAATTCTAAATTATCTCAGATTCCTAATTTCTCATTCTAGTTTTCTATATTATATGTTATCTAAGTTAGGATTGCCATTCACTTAGGTGATTCTAGTATTTGGGCAATCTCCGGTTCTATCTAAGTTGTTTGCTATTCGTTTCGAGCCCAAGTTTCAAGGTGAGTAAACTCATTCCCCTTTTTACTTTTACGTTTTGGAGCTGAAATATGTGTTCTATTACTATACCATGTTTTCTATTTTTGCAATTTTTTTCTAAAGTGATCATAAAATGTGATAGTCTTGACTCGCAACAAGATGTAAACTTATGTGGTAGTTTAAAGTAGTTTATTGCTTGGTAATCCAACCGGTACAATGTTAGCGCTAATCGTTTGACAAACCCACCTGCCTGGACAACATCGATAGGTGATTTAAACCCGGCCATTCTAATTCCATGTTTACTATGTTTGCTATGCTATGACGGTTGTTGCTATACTATGATGCTAGTTACTATGCCATGTCCCTAAGTTGCTAATTGATTACTGATTACTCATTAATCGAGACGGTTAATTGACGGTTGGTTAAAAGTTATCTTTAATCAAATACATGAGTTGGTTCTTTATGTGAAAATGGCTAAAACGAGAAGTTGTGGATTCTATGTGGTTGCGTTCTATTACAAGGGGTCATGTAGAGTAATATATACGAAATGGCTATACATGTAACGTTGCGCAACATATTATGATGATCTTGGATTTTCATACTATTATGTACAAATTGTGGTTTACTCACTTGCTTTCTAAGCTAACTTTAATTTTCACATATTTCAGGTGATGACGTTTTTGCTATTTATTCAAGACATAGGATGTCTTGGACTTAGAGAAAAATAATAAAGACTATTGCATTTACTATCGTTGTTGCTTTGTCATTTTCTACTTAAATCTTGTGTTCCACAACTTATGTTAAACATTTTAGACTTTAATAAAATGATGCCATGAGCTTTGTTTACTAACGATGTCCATTTCTATGACAACCCGGTGTTTCCGCCGCCGGGTGGGGTGTCACAGTTTGGTATCAAAGCCATGGTTATAGGGAACTAGGATAGGGTATTAGAAACACACCGACCTAGACTATAACCTAAGAGTCCTTAGTACAAATAGTTTGTGCTTAGAAAACTCTTTTATAACTTATTTCCTTATTCCTTTTAATGAACCTTTGTATGCCTTTTATTTATCTTATTTCTTATCTGATTTCACAAAGGAGCCACAAGAGACTCTATGTGATTATGATCTTTCTCTTTGTGGAATCTCGTTATCGTCTTAAGTAAGTTTGAAACGTGGGAACGTGTGCAATCCGGAAGGGGGAACGCTTGTATCACGGACATCATGTCTAGGGCAAAGCATTTCGTATAAATCTCTTTAAAAGATCTATATGCTCACCTGGGGCTGGACGAGATGAGTGTGACCCTATAGGCTTGCACGCCTTCTCGAATACGTTGAAAACAAACTTAACACTTTGATAAGTCTTAAGTGTCCAATACCAAGACACATTCCTAAGCTTTCAAATTCTATTTATTTATGGATTCTATGATTATCATTTTCTATGATTTCAAATTATTTCAATGGGTTTTTATATTATTTCAAATGTTATTCCAAGTTTGCTTATTTACACTTCAATGATTTCTAAGTGACTACTATGTTATGGGTTCTAAAATTTCTACCAACATTCAAAGTACAATTATCCTTTCTATTCAATCCAAAAAATTCCATTACAACTTATGTGAATCAAAATTTTCTTATGTCCATGAAATTCCTTTTCTATCCTATCTTGTAGAATGATAACAAGACGTGAACAAATCGCAAATACCATCGCGACCCAAATGCTTTAAATCAAAACTAAAATATATTTACTAACTTCAATCAATTATCAAAACAAATACCAAATCTAAGGTATATTTCTAATCTCAATTCAATTTTCGAATCCCAAATTAAAGACTAAATTCATGACTCCTGAAATCTCATAACGGATTACTATTCTGTTATGTCAACGCATTCGTTTGATTTACGAATCGAACATTTACCTCCAAAGTATCTCAACTTGATCTCAATACTCAAATGTTGTCTAAGCTGCTCATCTAATCAAAAGATTCTAATCCAACTTCTAATCCGTCATTAAAAGATGTTATTTATAAATTTGTTTCCAAAAACTTAACATGAACTCACTACACAACTATACCTAAGCTCATTTAACTAAAATATTTCATTTGTATATATTATCACTAATAAAATTTCGTACATCTTGTTTCTATAAACTCATTCAAACCGAACGTGTCTTATGTATAAACTTTCTACTTAAAACACCATGTTTTATTTGCGGTTTTTGTAAAACTAGCAACCGGTAGCTAATTCTATTAAAAATGATTTCATTAATTTTCCAAATAAATATATAAATATATATATATATATATTAAAAAAATTAATAAAATTAAAAATTAAAAAAATATATATATTCTGGTTTTAGTATTTGTAAAATATATAAAATATATACATTTCATGATAAATGATTTCTTTAAGTATGGATTGATTATTCTAGGCGTTTGTTAAATATTTACATAACATTTCCATGTTTTCTCAAATATGATACAAACACTTGCAACAAACGTCATGATTCATGTTTTACAATATCGAATATTCGAAACTTAGACTCTGCCATTTATTTATTTTCAAATCAATCCTTCTATAGATAGTAAATATTTAAAACTTTTAACTTTTTCTAAACTCATTATCTAACTATTTAGTTTTTCATTTTAAACCACATTATAGAAAAATAACATCATCTTATATAACCATGTTTACTTCTATAACCAATACACTTGGTTTACAAAGTTTTTGCTATATGAACTCAAACGTCGTAAGAATTGTATCTACTAAGAATTGAGTGATTTATTCATTTAAACTATAAATTGGATTATTCTCATCATAAAGTTTTTTTATGAAGTTAAACTTTCTATAATTCTAATAAAGTAGATTATAATATGCAAACCATAAACTAACGCTTATGAACTTGGCAATACTATGAACTTTTGATATCTACATCTCACACATAAAGTTGTTTTTTCAAAAACTTAACTTGCTACAATTTTGATACTCGACTTTGACTTGCTATGTCAGTCAACAAAACTATTTATAAGAGCAATAACCATCTATTAACTCAATCCTCTCAAATCATTAATTTGTGTATCATCTTAAATTATAATTCACAAGAATTAAATGCTATCGAATATAATTTCAGAACCTATGTGTATCATTATTATCTTGATCTAGAAATTTTCGTGTACATCTGACTCGCACGTGATCGAATGAACTGTGTGTCCATGTAAAAACTAAAGTAATTACGGGTGCAAATGGAATTATGAAAGTTGGTGCATGGAAACCATAGCAAGTTATGTCATGTGTTTGAGGGCAATGCGACAAATGTGGTATGACAAGAGCGTGGTGGATACGCCGCTGGTACTTCCTATATATAAATGCTTCTGTCATACTGTCAAATGAAGCGTTGTTGCGATATGTGAAATTTGGTGTTGTTCCAAGTATTCTACTCATATAATAAAACCTATCATATACCATCGGGTAAGATAAGCTATATCCTAAGTTGATATAAAATGAACAACCAGTTATTATTTGAAACTATGCAGAAAGCAGAAATAAATTCTAATCGTATAGAAATCAAAATTTAACAATTGTTCTCCAGTATTACCATTTGTCATCATCATCCACTGTGTGATTGGTGAATTCTAATTCCACTCCTCAAGACTGACATATCCTTCAGAAGAGCTAAATAACATAAGAACATTTATAATGGAAAGCCAAATAATCGAATCTTTTCGTTTCATCTTCTGCTTCGGTTTGAGCAAATTTCGGGACGAAATTTTTATAAGGAGGGGAGACTGTGACATCTGCTCCAAACCCGAACCCGAATACCCGACTCGAACCCAAAGTCATCTATCCTTTATTAAATTCGTATTTAAATCTTGAAGACGTATCATTTCGTTCATTATTAATATAAATGATTATGTTGGATACTGCGTTAATCCCGTCTTAAATAATCGATCAAATTCATTTCATATAATATCTAAGTTACTACATAATTACTATTTATATTTAATAAATCTCAAAAATATATAACCTGTATTTTGTAAAAGGGATTTTATAAATATTAGTAAGTTAGTTGCTATTAAGTTAAAAATAATCATACAACGTTAAAAAAGACAACAACGTGGATATATAAAAACGGCAATTTTATAAACATTACAAGTTAACATGGTTAAATAGTTAGTTAAAAGAAAATTTTACTTAACTTTGGGTTAAAAGTGTCAAATTCCAAACTTATATTAAAGTTATAGCTCAAAAGAATAAACAATCTAAACTGCAGGGGTAAAAATGGTAAATATTATACATCAAGTCCCCCCCCCCCCCCCCCCCCCGCGTTGAACCCGACTCTCCGGTGAGAGTAACCGATCGCCGGCGATAGCTCCGGCCAATCCCAAGATCGTTTTTTTTCAACGTTTTGACTCGATTAAAGCTTGTTAAAATAAACCCAAGTGAGTTTCGAATGTGTAACATCTAGATAATCACCATCTAATCAACGAATCCGTGACTTTTATTGAAATCAAAACCGTTCCAAAACCCATTAAATCCAAGATCGATTTAAACCGTTCCATTCAGTAAATTGACTTAACAGAAACGCTTATATCAACGATTAGAAGCGCCTTGTATCATTCAATTGAACTTTAATCACCAAATCATCTATTCGGCTATTCTCCTAATCAATTGGCACTATTCAATCGTCCATCACACTCACCTGAACTCACATTCTCTCTCTGTGATCTCAATTTTAACAAAAACAATCTGAAACTCATCATTGGATTCATCAATGGTTTGAACCTGCAGCTCATAAATTGAATATCAAAAAGTTGTTGTTATCTGAAATTTCACTAGGGCTATTACTCGACTCATCATCAAGAGTGATTTTGGAAGTTTAATTTCATTTCAACGATCTCTAAGTACCAAATTGATTCCAAAACCGTCGAGTTGTGTTGCTCCTCATCTCTGATCTGAATCATTGCCAATCAGGTAAATTAATATATAAAAAATACTCGTTATGATACATATATCAATAGCCCTCAATTAATTTTTGATTCCATTGATTCAATTCTGAATAATTTAGGATTTAGGGTTTGTGTTCTTGATTTGGAATTGGGATTTTTAATTAAAACATGTTTAAATAATTTTGTTTTGATATGTTATCACTAACTTGAACTAGTGCATCTGATTTGCTTGTATTGTTGAACATAGGAGGCCCCTGTTCGAAACTAAGGGGACCATATATTTTCATATTAATTGTTTTTACATATTTTGAGTGATTCTCATAAACTAAAGCTAATCTCTATAATATATATTTTATAAAATACTTAAAGTTTATAAAATCTACAAAAACAATGAGTTTATATAAATTTAGTTATAAAATATAACTATTACAAATACATTTAATTCTTTAGAAATACAATAAAATATATACACATATATACATATATATATATATATATTTATATACAAATATATACTTATATATATATATATATTTATATACATATATATATTTATATATATATATATATATGGGCGGGTTCATTTGAAAAGACCAAATATTGCGAGAAGTGAAAGAAATAACTAAAGTCTTCATTTTTTCAACCAAAAACGTTTTTAACATACAAAAAAATGATAGAAATGCAATATTTATTTATTAACTTTGACTTTCAAAAAATAAAGTTGAATAAATTTCGTTTATTTGGTAAACCTACACATGTGAAAGTCATGTGTAAGTTATGTTACTTACACATAACCTACACATGTGTAGGTAAATTTAAAACGCTAAAAATACATACTAAAAAATATTTTAATGATTTTTTTAGTTTATACATTACACATTTGTATGTAGGAATTGAATTTATTTAAAAAACTAAAACATTGATAAGTTTTTTTAGTGATTTAGGTTTCTTATTTTTCTTCTTGCAATACATGGGTCTTCTCAAATGAACTTAATCCTATATATATATATATATATATATATATATATATATATATATATTAATACTTTTAAAATACATACAAAGTTTTCTAAATAATAAGCTATACAAATAAGACTTTGAAATTGTGTTAAATGTTTTAAAGTTGTTCTAAAATGTATAACATATTTTTTTTACATTATATAAGTTGTTAAAAATACATTATTTGAGTTTCTTCGGTTTATCAAACGTATTATTATTGCTAGTGTTATCACTTATCCCGTCATAGTGATTAAATGAGATTATATATTTTTAGTCGTCTAACTAGAAATCCCCAAATCCCAATTCGAAACCATAGAATTCTAAATTATCTCAGATTCCTAATTTCTCATTCTAGTTTTCTATATTATATGTTATCTAAGTTAGGATTTCCATTCACTTAGGTGATTCTAGTTTTTGGGCAATCTCCAGTTCTATCTAAGCTGTTTGCTATTCGTTTCGAGCCCAAGTTTCAAGGTGAGTAAACTCACTCCCCTTTTTACTTTTGCGTTTTGGGGCTGAAATATGTGTTCTATTACTATACCATGTTTTCCATTTTGCAATTTTTTTTTCCAAAAGTGATCATAAAATGTGTTAGTCTTGACTCGCGACAAGATGCAAACTTATGTGGTAGTTTAAAGTAGTTTATTGCTTGGTAAACCCACCGGTACAAGGTTAGCGCTAATCGTTTGACAAACCCACCTGCCTGGACAACATTGATAGGTGATTTAAACCCGGCTATTCTAATTCCATGTTTATTATGTTTGCTATGCTATGTCGGTTGTTGCTATACTATGATGCTAGTTGCTATGCCATGTCCCTAAGTTGCTAATTGATTACTGATAACTCATAAATCGAGACGGTTAATTGACGGTTGGTTAAAAGTTATCTTTAATCAAATACATGAGTTGGTTCCTTATGTCAAAATGGCTAAAACGAGAAGTTGTGGATTCTGTGTGGTTGTGTTCTATTACAAGGGGTCATGTATAGTAATATTTACGAAATGGCTATACATTTAAGGTTGCGCAACATATTATGATGATCTCGGATTTCCATACTATTATGTACAAATTGTGGTTTACTCACTAGCTTTCAATAGCTAACTTTAATTTTCACATATTTTCGGTGATGACGTTTTTGCTATTTATTCAAGACATAGGATGCCTTGGACTTAGAGAAAAATAATAAAGAATATTGCATTGACAATAGTTGTTGCTTTGTCGTTTTCTACTTAAATCTTGTGTTTCAAAACTTATGTTCACCAATATTAGACTTTAATAAAATGATGGCATGAGCTCTGTTTACTAACGATGTCCTTTATGACAACCCGGTGTTTCCGCCGTCGGGTGAGGTGTCACACAATTCATCTTCTGGGTATGGTGTAGTTGCCTCTTTAGTGTATGCTACACCGTTAGTATCTGGACAAACTGGGCGATTAGGAATGAAAGGACCTTTTCTATAGATTTCCATATATCAGAATCTATTGAATTCAAATGAATCTTTAATCGAATTGTCAAGTTTTTGAAATCCGATCGATTTTTCAGCTTTGGTGCACTCTTTTCAGAATCATGGAGTGCCATGATGTATGAATGAAACAAATATTTTTGGTATTTTTGATTTTTTGAGAGATAAACAAAGTACGGGAAAGAACGAAATTATTTAAGACAAAGAGTAAAATGGACAGATCTGTGAAACAGACAGAAACTTATAATATTTTGCAAAACGGATGAAATTGAAATTATATGAAACGGACAAAACACTTAGAAAATTCTTTGTGAATTGGAATAGAGTGAAACGGAAAGAAACTTGTAAAACAGACAAAAAAAGACTTAGAAATATTTTGAACTTGAAACGGATGAGTAGTGGTCAAACAGATGAACATTACACGTAAGAAACACTATTTTTGACTAAGTCCTGATTGAAACACTTGAACAGTACTCAAACGGATGAACAGTTCTCAGACGGACAAGCAGTTGTCAAACGGATGAACACTTAGACAAATTTTCTAAACTTTTCCACAATCACTCATATCTAAAACGAAAGATTCATAGGCATTCTGTTTCCGATTTCAAGATTTTGATGTTGTTTTTGATGAAATTTCTTCTGAATATCTTGATAATGATTAGATCAATGATCCTCAATCACAATATTCACGAATTTTCATCATAATTGTTGTTGATGAAGAAATGTTTATTTCGATAGCTTATGAACACTAAAACTCTTAGATCTGATAATTTTCTTAATTTTTGCTTGAATTTCTTCTCAATTGTGTGACACCCCACCGGATGGCGGAAACACCGGGTTGTCATAGAAATTGAATATCAATAGTAAACAAAGCACATGGTATTTATTTATTAAAGTCTAATAATGATATCATAAGTTTGGAACATGAGTCTTAAATGGAAACGACAAAAAGTAGTAAAACCAAAACAGTAATTGCAATTGTCTTATTTAATTTTACTAGGTCTAAGGCAATCCTATGTCTTGGCAAAAGCAGCAAAACACTATTAAGCACCAGCTGAAATATGTGAATTATAAAGTTAGCTATAAAAGCTAGTGAGCAAACCACATTTGTTAATAATAGTATAGAAATCCGAGATCATAATAATATGTTGCGCAAGCTTATTTGTATAGCTATTTCATAAAATTACTCAACCATGACCATAGAAACACATAGAAACAACAATCATAGACCCCGTAGGGTAACCTCTAGCAATAAGTCATGAGGAACCACTCATGTTACAATTAGTGATAATTGTCATTTAACCATCTCGATGTGTAAGTTATCAAAAATTGTTTTAGCATCGAAGGGACATAGTAGCAGAGCAACAAGCATCACTGTATAGTAACTAGTAACCAACCTATATAATCAACCAAAGAATCGTTAGGTTTAATAACCTATCGATGTTGTAAAGTGTAGGTGAGTTTGTCAGACCATTAGCGCTAACATTGTACCGATGGAAATAAATAGTAATACATTACTTTAAACTACCACATAAGATTGCATCTCTTTTGAAAACCAAAATAGAAAATTGAAAACATTGTATAGTATTTGAACACATTTCAGCCCCAAAACGTAAAAGTAAAAAGGGAGTAAATTTACTCACCTTGAAACTTGGGCACAAAACAAATAGTAAATAGACTAAATAGAACCGAAGATCGTCCAAATATTAGAATCACCTAATTAAATGACAATCCTAACTTAGAAAAACATATTGTAAAGAAAACTAGAATTGAAACAATAGGAATATAGGGTCATTTGGAATTCTAGGGTTTCAAATTAGGATTTGTGGGTTTTTCGGTAAACGATTAAATATATGTATAATTATTTAATCTTAAAGACGAAGATAAATAGTAGTGGAATAACAATGATCTCTTGATAAACAATAGCAATTAGTTTTAATAAATCACATGATCTGATTTTACAAGAAGTTCATTAAGTTCAAGACAAAAATTGAATTTATACGCATTTAGCATTTCTAAACGGTCTTTATTTTGAAATTCCATTTTCACACTGAACTGACCTGCAATTCCATTTTCTGCACAAAACAAATCGACATTAGGCTTCTTAAATTCTATTCCATTGTCATTTCTCAAAAATTTAACTTTTAAATCCAATTGGTTTTCGACTTTGCATGAAGAATGTAAACCCAAGATAATCGTTTCAAATTTTGCATGAAGAATGTAAACCAAAGAAAATGATGAACTCTTTCAACAATTCAGCAGTTTTTGATTTTGCATGAAGAATGTAAACCCAAGAAAATCTTGTAAAATCATCTATGATGACTAAACAGTACGATTTATTTCCAGCACCCTGCACATTTATCAGTCTGAATAGCTCCATGTGTAACATCTAGAGAGGTTTGGAAATTGAGTTTAAGAGCTTGACTTAAAAGACACTCTGTGTTGTTTTCCTTTTAGGCACGTAGAACAATGGTCGGTTGTAGAGAATTTCTTTGATTGGATTCCTACAACATGATTTTCTGACACCAGTTTGTTCATATTTCTGAAATTGGAATGACAGAGTTGTCTATGCCAAACCTGACTTTCATCATTTGAATCATGAGCGATGAGACAAGTTGTTTCAGTTTTCGTGTCAACTTGAGACATATCTAACTTGTATACATCTCGATCTCGAGGAGCTTTGATCATAACCATTCATTTGGAATCTTCAAACCTGGCTTAAGAATGTAACCAAACGAGTCATCGAATAAAGCATAATAGGATTTATCACAAATTTGATAAACACTTAGCAGTTTAAAGTTTTACTGAGCACTGTAGTTGACTTAATTAAAGCTAATCATCCCATTTGATACTGTTCCTTCTCCGATAATCTTTCCTCCTGCATCTCCTCCGAAAGCAACATGAGTACCATTTTTTTGCTTGAAATCTTGAAGCAAGGCATGATTGCCTTTCATGTACCGGCTACACACACAATCAACAAACCATGAGTTGACAGGTCTTCTTGGGTGTACCTGCATTTTCAACATTAATTAGTTATTTTGGTCAACCCAGGCTGAAATGGTCTTGGGTTTTCTGAATTTATCCACAATGGTGAATTGTTGAAATTGCAGTTTATTCAGATTTGGTTCTGTTGAGAGATTGGATTGAAAGTTATTTCTTCCTACTGATTGATTTGATTGCTATCTTCTAAAAGCATGATACCTTTCTTCTAGTTTAGGATCAAGATTGTTGTTATTTTACCTTTTCCCACCAACCATCACAGCTCTTGGCAAAAACTTGTTTGACTTATACTGCTTTGTCGGCATATCAAAGAACTCACTTTGTTTAGAACTGATTCTTCTTAAAGGTCTTGAACCTAAGGAAGGATTTCTTTGAAAATTTGGGTAACTAATCCTTTCCCTTGGTGAGCTCTTTCTGAAGAAACAATCAGACGTATTACGAATACGTCTTTCACAAATCTCTCAAAATTTCTTATAATAACATTCCTTAGATGAATCATTCCTTTTGTTGCAGATGTTAAATACCTGCTAAAGAAACATTTAGGAATCTCATGATTATAACGATCACAAATCTCACAAAATCGTTATTGATTTTGAACAACCGATTATTAACTTTAGATGATGAATCAACACGTGATTCTTTTACAGATTTATGAGTTTGAAGTTAATTCGGTATTTCATTGGAGATTATGTTTGTGATTTCTGTTTGATTGGTGAAGATTTGAATGATTGTTTTGGTACATGAGTTCACTTTTGATTTAGACACACTTTTCTTGGTTACCTTCTTTGATTCAAATTTGTTAACAGCGGAAGTCTTAGGGCCTGAACATGTTTTCAGATAAGAGGGAGATTTGATCTTGGAATTGGCTTGGTTACCTTGATATGAGTTCAAATCAAATGTACCTGCAGACACAAACTTATCTGGTTTTGGTAATTTTGACACATAATTGTTAGATTGTGCTTGTTTGGTCGGTTTGTAACTTGAAAACATTTGAGATTTGGATTTCTCTTGATTAGTTTTCGATCGATTGATTGATTTGATTGGGATTTGAGATTTTGAAGTTGGAAGCAACATCCTTCTTTGAACTTTGGAGTTGTTGAGTAGAGACTGCAGCAAGTTCCTTTTCTTCCTTTTGCCATTTGCTAAATTTAGGATTTCTGAATCCTAAAAGTTCACTTTTAGGTTCTTCTTCCTTTAAATTTGCTGACGTCCTTTCTTAATAATCAACAATTTGTTCAAGAATGTGCATCGACTCCTTTTCATGAGTTTGATCATCCTTTCCAACTTACACACTCTTTTCCTTCATGATTTCTTTCTCTCTCTTTCATCATCCTTTCCTTCTGAGCTTCCAGATTCAGATTTCGTTCGTTGAAATTCTTTGAATTTTTTTTTTGTTTTCATGTGAATGATCAAGTGGATTAAAGTTTTCTGGTAAGGTGTTAGTTATGGATTCTGGCATTGGTTCATGAGTGAAACCTAAACTAGCTTTGTTCTCTTTACATTCACTTACCAAATTTGCTAGAATAGCTTTTGAACTTTTAACCTTTACAAATCAACTTGTGTTGCTGCATGAGCAATCTTCTCTGATTCAAGAGCTTTTGTCATTTCCTCTAATTGTTTAGTTACAATTTCGAGTTCTTTCAATGTTTTGTTCCATAACTTTTGAAGTGAAATTATCTTTTCATATGAAATCTTATGATCATTTTTAAGCTTTTCATGAATCTAATCGTGTTTGCTTAATTTATCACATATTTTAAATGAATGAATTGGATAATGTTCAACTTGAGCAATGCATTCCTTGGAACATAGCATGTTTCTTAAATCATTTGGAATTTCAACATAATTAGGTGGAAGTTCAGAACTAACTTTAGGCTGCTCAGATTCAGCTGATGTGATTAAATCTTCAGATGTGGCCATGAGTGCAACTTCAGCTTCTAATTCTTAATATGGATCAGATTTGGCATTCCAGTCATATGCATCATCTTCATGATCCTCAGTTTCAAGATTTTTTATATCATTATTTTCTGAACAGTCCTAACTTTCAATTTCAGCAACGAGAGCCAGATTGGAAGTAATAACAACAATGAATTGTTCCGCATAAGCACTCCAGTCAAATCCATCTTTCACACTAACTACAAGCGCTTTGTTCTAATTATCCTGTTGTTTTCCTTCTTATTTCAATTATCACATTTGAAGACTTTGGTATGGCTTTTGATAGGACCGTTGATTCCGAAGAGGATAGCTCTGAGATTGTTGAGGATTCTGATTTTTGATTATGAATCTAGTTCTGACTGCTAGAACTAGTTTGACCAATATAGTTCTGATTCTTTGGTGCCATGCATTCTCTAGAAAAAGATTCAATTGCATATTTACCCCTATAAACACCCCCTAAATGCATATTTCCCCAACTAAAAAAATCAATTGCATATATACCCAATGTTAACTAAATATCTTTATTAAAAATGGGTATATTTGCAAATTAAAGTTGCTTATAGGGGGAAATATGCAATTAATTTTTTTGGCTGGGTAAATATGCATTTAAAGTGTTTTGGCGGGGTAAATATGCATTTAACCCGTAGAAAAATGGCCATAGCAATTGCAGTTAAAACATCTAGCCTTTGAGTTGTCAAACCCCACTGTCTTGTTAGTAGTTGGCTTCAAATTGCAGTTTCATAAGCATGCTTTTTTAGTTCGATAAGCAACCATAACCATTTGCCAATTCAGATCCATTTCTTCTACGTCATCAAGATCCATTTCAAACAAACCTTGAAGAACAACATCTAACTGACTCAATGACTACTTTACTAAGCCGGAATACTTGCCATGAATGCAGTGAATGCATTCTTAGTTTCATCATCTTGCAAAAGAATTTTCATGACATCTTTAACATTGCATGGTATGGTAGAATTGGAGCTTTGAGGTTCAGATTGTGCTTTCACTAGTTTAGGTTGACCTTTCGGTGGAGACTAAGGATGTTTGTAGATTGGAGAGTTTGTATGGTAAGTAGAATCAGTGTAAAAGCTTGCACCAACGAACAAATCACCTTCATCTTCCTGTTTGTGACCATCTTGAACAAGAAAAGCATTCTCAACTGTGTTTGAAGGATTCACAACAAACTTGTACTGAGCATATGATCCTGATCGATCAGTGTTCCTTGAACTTTCATCTATTTCCACTTCTTCTATCTTTGCAATAAGAAGATCTAAGTCTATTGGAAATTTCTCCGTATGCTTAAGAAGAGTAACTGTTTGTTTCCATGAGGATGGAAATGCACCTAATAATCTATCATTCAAATCATGAAGATTTGTCTTCACCCCAGCATTTGTCATCTTAATAGTTAGATGAACAAATCTATTCATCATCTGGTGAATAGTTTCTCCTGAAATGTGCTCAAGCAATTCCAATTGCTTTTTCAACTTTTGATTCTTCAAACTTCTTATATGTTCTCCTCCTTCACATATATCCTTTAGTGCCTTGTACAATGTATACCCAGTCTGATAAGAATCCAACATTGATAACACTTGTAATGGTAGACCCTTACATATCAAAGAATAAGCCTTACTGTCATTCTTAACCTTCGTAAGTCTTCTCCCTGTAGATCATCCACATGATATGGTTCAGTGGAGTCTTTAGTGTAAGTGCTAGCAGCATCAGGTGCAAGAAAAGGTATATGAGGACCCTTTTCAATAGACTTCCAGAGATCATTGTCAATAGAGCATAGGTGATTTTTCAATTTGATAGTCCAATTCTTGAAATCTGCACGGTTTACCAACCTTAGAACGTGATTATCTGAATCTTCACTTGGAGCCATTTAGAATTAATTAAGAAATTATTTTTTGTATTTTTGATTAATTTTGAAGGAGACAACTAAGTTGAAAATTTTAAGTTCTAAGTTAAGTGGCTAAAATTGTGAAAATAATGAAACGCATGAACAGTGAAACGACTAAATTGAAGATGCGTCTGAACAAATGAAGCGGCTATACAGTTGAAACGACTGAACAGTGAAACGACTGATCAGTGAAACGGCTGTAGCTTGAGCTTTGACACGGCTGAGACTTGAAACGACTGAATAGTTGATGATGCGACTGAACAGTGATGATACGACTGAATAGTGAAATAGCTGAATGAAACTTGTGAATCTTCAAAGCAATAATCTTGAAATGGTAGAAAATGTTGAAACGTCTGAACAGTGATGATACGTCTCAACAGTACTCTACATTTTCAGATTTTTGATTGATTTCAAATAGGGTAACACAACTCCGTAGTGATGAAACAACTAAATAGTACTTGATGCGTCTGAATCTTAACACATCTACAAGTCCTGATACATCTCCAAACTTATCAATTTCAGGTCTCTTACGACAAATTCATATCATCATATGACAACTTCATCATCAATTTTTCACTACTCACTAAAAACTTGTTGAATTTGTCCAGAATTTTCACAGAAGCTGTTTAATCACTCGATTAACAGCCTTAAATATCAATCAATCTCAAACTTCATCATTAGAGCAGTTTTTAAGGGTTTTTCAACTTGATGAACAGTAGAAAATCTCTAAATCAACAGCTTTGATAACAATTGACAGGTTCAATTGGATCGACAACTGCTATATGAGAATTATATCGATGATCAACAGACATTAACTATGAAATCACACAAAGAACACAGAGATTACTCAAAGTTCACTTGTATTAATAGCAAAATAGATGTTACAGTGTACTCTAGGTGCAAAAGCTGCTACGATCGTACAATCATCTTAACCTAGATGACCTATAAACATTCTATTTATAGACAACAATACATCTTTAGAGACTATATAAAATAACTCCTGAAAAAATAACAAATGTCAATTAAAGACTAAAATAAATCTTCTAGACAAATTACCCTAACAATGTTATTTATTCTAGGATTAATAATTAGTATTTTATCAAGAAGGTCGTTGAGTGACCTAGGATTTTAAGCTCTTGTCTGTTGTGCACTCTAAGGTGAGTTCTTTGCGTGCTTTTAAATCTTTTTCGGGGACAAAATATAAAAATGTTTTTACAGCGCCTTCGGGCAACTATATTACAATGCGTTTAGACAGGCTTCATTTTATACCTTTGGGTAGGGCCTTCGGGCAAAACTTTATGCCTTCGGGCAAAACTTTATGCCTTCGGGCGGGGCCAACTAGGGCTGCATTTTATACTTTCATGTAGGGCCTTCAGGCAAAATTTAACATTGCTAACTGGGACTATCTTTTGGATGAATAATATTTATTGTTAAGGGCTTATTTTACCGAGTATTAACATTCTTATAAAGACATTTTCTTAAGTCGAGATCATTTATATGCCAACTTCGGCATAGCAGGGAAATTTGAGTAGTACTACGGGTTCGGCAGACCCCACCAATGGCTTGGAGCCAAGTGGTGCAAATTTTCCTTTACCCATTTGGTCATCCGTAGTGATGGAGAGAAGGCAAGTTAAGTATCATTCAGTTTAATCTCGACGTGCTCGTGTAGTAAGCAAGGTGGTCTTGCGAACAAACAATAATTAGTGATTTCTCGGGAAACTTATGTTTTATTTAAATATTAAATGAACTCCTTGAACTCACCAATATTATGTGTTGACTCTTTTTAGTATGTTTTCTTTGATAACTAGGAGTTGTGCACGTAGGACAATGCATGCATGCATGAGTCATCTCTTTTACTATTGAAATTATTACATACAATTTTTGGTATTTTGAAAATAGTTATTGGTTTTTGTGTTGGAATATTGAGCACATGTTTATTTAATCAATTAAGTTTATTTTGTAAGCTTTCGAAAAAATTTTAAAATTTACATTTTATACCCCGAGTTTTGGGTTAAAGACTAAATTACACTTTTGATAAATAATAATTGATTAAGTGTTATTGTAACTAATGGCTTGAGATCCTGGTATGCCACACGCGTGGTGAAAATAAAACATTGATAAACCCGTTGGACTAGTTCCAAACATGTAATCTAGTATGCCATTTATTTTCATATTTTTTATTTTTTTTACTTGGGCTAATTTTTTTTATTGTTGTCGTCTTCTAGGCATTGCTTTTTTACTTTTATCTTTGTTTCTCCAACTTAACAATTTACCCTTCTCGGATTCGATGATGTCATGTTACAATGGTCATAAAATAGATAAGATAAGGTCACAAAATAACATAAATATGTGTATTAAAAATTTTGGAACCATCCTAAACGAGTAGATTAGTGTTTACAAACATCATATTGATTATTATCATTTTTATTGAAGAATCGTAGCTTTTGAACAACAATCTTTCTTTCGGTCAATTGGCAAGTTGTTGGTTAATTTTTATTTATGTTGTAACTGGCATAGAGTTTGCATATATACATTATTCTTTGGCTGGTCTTGCAATATGTTAAAGTTATTTAGTCGGTATGTTGTTATGCTGTGAATTAGGAGAGCAACGTTTGAAACCTTGTGGTTTCTTGTTTGTTGAAATACCACGTGTATTGTAGGTGGGTCATTTTACTTATATTTTCAATATTGAACTAGATAGATGATAAAGCATAAATTTTACATAAATCCCTAGTTGTATTTGTTTACGTTTTTAGTTGTTTCGGTACGGTTTTTATAGCAATTTTGATACAACTGATGGTTTTATGTTTCGTAGGTCCCATGTTGAATAAAGAAAAGGATATATCGTGAAAAATCGAATCCGTAGGCGAAAACGGGGCGCGAAACGGAGTTACGAGCGAGCCGGTACGCGAAAACGAAGAAAGTTTGGGCTTTTCTTGGCCCGGTTCACTATATAAACACTCCTTATGAAACCCTAGCCTCCAAGAAGCCCTAGGGGACGAATTTGGGATGAAATATAGCTGATTTGTGGTGATTTGGAGGCTAGGAACACGAAATCAAGGCGACGGAAGCACGTGGGTTCAAGGATTGCTTCTTGCATCTTCCGGGTTTTTCTAATCCTTTGTTTCTCGTTCTTTCTACCATGTTTTGCAACTTTAATTTTGACTTTATTTTTGTTACAAACATGCTAGGCTAGGCTCTTAAAGCCGCCTAGACTTAGATGAATCTATGTTAATGTTTGAACTTGTTTTTGAATTGTTTTGATTATGGTTATTATGATTAAGTAAAAAGTTGATTGTTTTAATTTAATTGATGCTATTAAGTGTGTTGGAATTGGGTTGATGATTATTAATGTTTCCATTGAATACTTGGTGATGGTCTATGTCATATAATGGTGTTCGATTCACGTCATTGACTGTGTGTTATGATAAGTGTTATTGTGATTGCATGCTTAAAACCATAGGAAACAATAATAGAATTAACCTAATTAAAATGTGCTAGTTTGTCTAAGATATCCGTGAGGTGATTAGATTAATTGTTAAGTCTTGTTTGTTGATTGCTAGAATAGATATTCGTGAGAATTCGATCTAGGTTTTATTTAGCAAACACGTTTAACAAGTCAATTGAATGCTTTAAACTGGCTTTGGGTTTTAAACTGTGAGGTTGGAATTCGCATAAGGTCACTTAATTATAATTAGGATGGACAACCGTGAGGGCGTTTACCTGTTAAACTAGTGTTCGTAATAACTTGCTAAAAAACGTAAGTTTCTTCTCAAAAAGGGTCGAGGGTCTTATTTTGGTAATTTTCAAGTGAATATCTTTTTACTAGTTCCATAATCAAAACATCCGTTTTCAAGTGATAATTGCAACATAGAGGAGTTGGGTCTAGGTGGTTCATTTCAACAACTGTTTTCGTACTTCGTCTTTCGTCTTGTTTATATTTTTAGTAACTTTCCATTTTTAGTGAGTTTTTATTTTTAGCAGTAAAACCCCCCCTTTCAAATAATCTTTCATTAAAGTCGTGTTTAGTCAGTCAAGTCTTAGTTAGTTAATTTAGCGTAGTATATAGAGTCTGTGGGTCGACACCCGGACTTACTTTAGCTATATTGCATTCGACCGGTCCACTGTCGGTTGTGTGTAAGTTAGTTAGTTTGTCTAGGTTTATAAATTTAAAACTTAGGTGTTTTTAGGTGTTTAATTTATATATATATATATATATATATATATATATATATATATATATATATATATATATATATATTGCACGCATCAATAGATCCTCTAGCTCACGCATTGTGTGAGCTTTAGGTTCGAAGGTAGAAATAGATGTTGCTTCATATACGCTAATAATTCGTACGTGTCAAAAAACACATATCACAAAAACATACCACGTTTAAAATAACAGAATGGATTCAAACACATGTCACCACTAACACAACATATATTAAAACCAGCACACAAACACACATATGTTACTCAATCCTCAAACAAACGACATATATAAAAAAATCACTAAACCCCCAACACATAAAAACAATCTAACCACACCTTGTCATGTATGAAACAACAAATTTACTATTCATTTAAACTTCTTTTTCAATATAAAGAGGAATATCGACTGCATTGGGGTGTAAGTCTAGCGGCTCTCTTCATTGGGTGTATTTCTTTCTGAAGCATTTTGATCATGAAGCTAAAAAAGTTCCATTTCAAACCCAACGATGGAAGTTTAAACCCAAGACATAACCAGCATAAAAATCAATAATCACATAATCCTGGTAAAGGGGAATATTTCTATTGAACATGACTACGAATTTAGAAGGTTCTATCCAGGATGGCTATGGGGAAGAGCCACGTAAATTTCTCTACAATTTTTGAGCTTGGACTTAGGACGTTGAGCTCTTCGGTAGGAGACACGGAGCGTATACAAAGAAGGTTTACCGCCAAGCCGCTATTAATCTAATGGTTCTAATTATAGACCATTACACATATAATCTAAGACATCGTATGATATTGTCAGTAAAAAAAAAGAAGGATTTTGTCTTGAAGCATAAGTAGGTCTTGAGTGGTGTTTATAGTCACATCTCATTAAAATTGAGCTTGAGGGGACCCTTTTGTTCCAAAGGGAGGAGAAAATGTCCCAAGCATATTTACACAACCTTTAGTGAACTAACACGCGCGTATAACCTAAGTTTTTTAATGGTAACCCCTATATTTATATGTCATGTCGTGAAAACAAAACTTTGATAAACGTGTTGGACTTGATCAAATCTTAATCCTTGTATCTCGTCTTGCTTTATGTTTTTTTTACCTTTTTTTTACTTCGGCTTATTTTTCTATATTGTTTTCCTCTTATGTGCATTGTTTTTTACTTTAATCCTTTTTCTCTCACTTCTTAGATTCGATGGCGTCATGTCCAAATGGTCTACAATAGACAGGATAAGGTTACAAAATAACATAAAACTGTATATATTAAAAATTTTGAAACAATCCTAAACGAGTAGATTAATGGTTACAAACATCATACTAATTATTTTCATTTTTATTGAAGAATTGTAGCTTTTGAACATTAATCTTCCTTCCTGTCAATTGGCAAGTTGTTGGTTATTTTTTTATATATGTTGTAACTGGCATAAAGTTTGCATATATGCAATATTGTTTGGTTGGTCATGCAATATGTTAAAGTAGCTTAGTCGGTATGTTGCTATGTTGTGATTTAGGTTACCTAGTTTTGAATCCTGGTGGTTTCTCGTCGGTGACGGATTCAGGATTTGTTTACTATGGGTTCACCTTTTTATGGTGAAAATTCTCACAAACTTTGTATTTTTCATGTCGGGTCGGGATGAAAACATAATTTAATACACTATCATACTAAAAAAATGAACTTTAAAAACACGCATTGATATGATTAGAGCCTGAATGTAGCTAGGGTCTTGTATTAATTTGTACACTTTTGGTAAATGTGCACTATGCCCTTTTTACTCAAACAAAAATAATTCCAAATTTTAAAAGAAAAAGAAGGGATCTTGGAATCGATATTTTGACCATGGGAGTAAAAGGACAAAGATTACCATTTACCAGAACAATAATTCTAAATGTTTATCTATGGGTTCACTTTTAAAATTTTATGGGTTCACTCAAATAATTCACTCATTTATGAATATAGATATGAAAGGAGGGATGCCGAGGCCCGGAACTTCTCCGAGAGGTTCCTTCGATACTCTGCACACCTACTCTGTTGCAGATGATAAAGGGCCTTGCTTTCCACTGGCCTGATTAGTAGTCAGGACATGTCTAAAATTTTTAAACCCAATTGGTTCATGGAAACCCAATCCTTGTGAATTGTATCCAGTATCCATGCCTATTTCTCATATGTTGAAATGCCATGTATATTACACGTGGATTTTTTTATATATTTCTTCAAACTTGAAGATCAATCTTAAATCTTTTTTATATTATATTTTTGGCCAGCTTAGATTACAAACACATTTTTTTTTGCAGTGGTTAACGTTTGACAATCGACTCTATTTGGCTGTAACTCTTGCAACTCTCTAAATTGGGGTCTATATTTTTCTGAAGCATTTTGATCATGAAGCTACTAAAGTTTCATTCCAAATCCCAACGTTTTGGAAGTTTAAAGCCAAGTCATTACCTGCATGAAAATTAATAATCACACAATCCTTTTGAAGGGCATATTCTATTGAACTTGACTATGAATTTGACAAGTTCCATCTACGCATAAGACTGTCTATAAAAAAGAAGGATTTTGGTTTAACGCATAAGTAGGTCTTAAGTGTTGTTTACGGTTACACCTCATTAAAATTGTGCTTGAGAGGGCCCTTTGATCCAAAGGGAGGAAAGAATGTCCCAAGCAGATGCACACAACCTTTAGTGACCTAACACGTGCATATGAAATAAAGTTTTAATACAGTAACCCCTATATTTAAATGTCATGTGGTAAAAATAGAACTTTGATAAGCCTGTTCGATTTCTTCAAATCTTGATTCTAACATCTCGTTTTGTTTTAGTATTTTTTTACTTTGCTTATTTTTTTATTGTTGTAGTCTTCTAAGCATTGTTTGTTTACTTTTATCTTTGATTCTCCCACTTAACAATTTATCCTTCTCGGATTCGATGATTTCATGTCACAATGGTCATAAACTAGACAAGATAAAGTAACAAAATAACATAAAACTGTACATTAAAAAGTTTGGAACCATCCTAACGAGTAAACTAGTGTTTATAAACATAATAATGATTGTTTTTATTTTTAATGAAGAATTATAGCTTTTGAACAACAATCTTGCTTGCTGCCAATTGACAAGTTGTTGGCCATTTTTTTTATATTGTCACTGGCAAAAATACTGCATATATGCAATATTGTTTGGTAGGTCTTGCAATATGTTAAAGTAGTTTAGTTGGTATGTTGCTATGCTGAGATAAGGAGACCAAGGTTTGAATTCTATGGTTTCTCGTTTGTTGAATGCCACCTATACTGCTGGTGAGATTTTATTTATATATATTTTTAAAATTGAACATCGATTTTAATTCATTAGAATTTAATATTTTGGGCCAGCTTAGAATATAACCTCATGTGGTCGGATTGGTTAATATTTCATGATCGACCAATTGAGGTGTATGTATTGCGGCTCTCTACATTGGGGTGTATATCTTTTAGAAGCATTTTGATCACTAAGCTACTAAAGTTCGTTTCCAAATCCCATCGATTGAAGTTTAAAGCCACGACATTACCAACAAGAAAATCAATAATCACACAATCCTTGTGAAAGGGTATATTTTTATTGAACTTGACTACGAATTTGGAAGGTTCCATCCAAGATGGCTATATGAAGAGCCACGTAAATTTCTCCACAATTGGTGAGCTTGAATTCGGGACGTTGAGATATTCAGAATGTGACATGAGAGCACATACAAAGAAGGTTTATCGCAACCTTGCTACTAATGTAATGGTTCTAATTGTAGACAATTACATGTATAATCTAACATATCGTATGAGATTGTCTATAAAAAAGAAGGATTTTGAGTTAAGGCATAAGTAGGCCTTGAGTGTTGTTTATAGTCACACCTCGTTAAAATTGAGCTTGAGGGGGCTCTTTTGTTCTAAAGTGAGGAGAAAATTTCCCAAACAGATGTACATAACCTTTAGTGACCTAACACGTGCGTATGAATTAAAATTTTTATATAGTAACCCCTATATTTATATGTCATGTGGTGAAAAAACAACTTTGAGAAGCCTGTTGGACTTGTTGAAATTTTGATTTTAACATCTCTGATGTTTTATTTTTTTTATTTTTTTACTTGGGCTTATTTTTTATTTTTTTTATTTTTGTCATCTTCTAGGCATTTTTTTCTTTTATCTTTGTTTCTCCAAGTTAAAAGTTTTCCCTTCTTGGATTCGATGATGTCATGTGTGACATCTGGCCCAAACCTAGACCCGAATGGCCAACTCAAACCCGGCTTCGTTTCTTCTTTCATTTAATTTTATTCGTATTTAATTTCTTGAAAATGTAAGGTTCCATTAGTATTAATATGAATAAATATGTTGGAATTTACTTTATCCCCGTCTTAAATAATCGAGCTAATTATGTCGTGTAATGTCTAAGTATACTATATAATTCTTAAGTTATAGTAAATAAATCTCCAAAATAAATATAAATTATATTTTATAAAAGAGATTTTATAGATATTAAGAAAAATAATTACTTCTAAATCAAGAAAATAACCATTTAACATCAACCGTAATTTAAACATTAAAAAACAAACTATAGGAGATAACATGGTTAAGTGAGTTACTTAAAATAAGTATTAATTAACTTTAGATCAAAAGTGACAAGTTTGAAACTCATATTAAAGTTTTAAATAAAGAATTGAAAGAAAATCAAACTTTAGGGATTGAGCATCTAAATAACCAAACAAATTCCACCCTCCCACTCGGTAACTCGCTTTTCCGGCAATTTCGAATTCTGGCCACTTGGCCGGAATATTCATTTTCCGGCGAGCTCAAATATTATTTTTTAATTAAATTTAAGCAAATGAACGCATATAAAGTACTTCTAGTCGAGTTTCGAACCTATGGTCAATTTTAATTACAATCTAATTCTCAAAAGCAACTTGTTTAATTACAATCTATTTGGGCTTATTTTTTTGTCATCTTCTAGGAGTGTTTTTTAATTTTATCTTTGTTTCTCCCACTTAACAATTTCCCTTCTCGGATTCGATGATGTCATGTCACAATGGTCATAAAATAGACAGGATAAGGTCAACAAATAACATAAATATGTATATTAAGAATTTTGAAACCATCGTAAATGAGTAGATCAATGTTTACAAACATCATATTGATTACTTTCACTTTTATTAAAGAATCTTAGCTTTTTAACATCAATCTTCTTTCTTGCCAATTGGAAAGTTGTTGGTTATTTTTTATTTATGTTTTAACCGGCATAAAGTTTGCATATATTCAATATTATTTGGTTGCTCATGCAATAATTTAAAGTTGCTTAGTCAGTATTTTGCTATGCTATTGAATCCAGATGGTTTCTCATAAATTGAAGTTGGGTTTTTTTTTAATTATTTTTTCAAAATTTAAGATCAATCTTCAATCTTTTCGATATTATATTTTGGGCTAGCTTAGATTACAAACGCATTTGGTTGGAGTGGTTAATGTTTGACCATCGACTCCATTGATGTGTAAGTCTTGCGGCTCTCTGTATTATGGTGTATTTCTTCTAAAGCATTTTGATCATGAAGCTACTAAATTTTCATTCCAAATCCCAGCGATGGAAGAGTTTAAAGCCAAGACATTAGTTACATGAAAAGCAATAATCACACAATCCTATTGAAGGGGCATATTTCTATTAAATTCGACTACGAATATGGAAGGTTCCAACTAGGATGGCTATGGGAAGAGCCACGTAAATTCTCCGCAGTTATAAAGCTTGAACTTGGGACGTTGATCTCTTCCAGAGGGGGGGGGGGGGACACAGGTGCATATACAGAGATTTTTACTGCAACCCGGCTACTAATGTAATGGTTCTAAATATAGACCATTTCACGTTTAATCAACACATCACATGAGATTGTCAATAAGGATTTTTGCATAAAGATGAAGTAGCTCTAGAGTGGTGTTTATCGTCACACCTCATTAAAAATGAGCTTTAGGAGGCCCTTTTGTTCCAAATGGAAGAGAAAATATAGCAAGCACATGTACACATGCATTAGTGACCTAATACACGCGTATTAATAAAAAAATTTATACAGTAACCTTTATAGTTATATGTCACGTAGTGAAAATCAAACTTTGATATACCTGTTGGATTGGTTCAAATTTTCATTCTAGCATCTCATTTAGTTTAATTTTTTTTGGATTTTTTTACTTGGGCTTATTTTTTTATTGTTGTCGTCTTCCAGGCAACGTTTTTTTTTTTACTTTTATCGTTGTTTCTCCCTCTTAACAATTTACACTTCTCGGATTCGACGACGTCATGTCAAAATGTCATAAAATAGATAGGATAAGGTCACGAATAACATAAAATTGTTAATTAAATATTTTGGAACCATCCTAAGTGAGTAGATTAGTGTTTACAAACATTAAATTGATTTTTTTTCATTTTGATTGAAGAATGTTAGCTTTTTAACATCAATCTTCCTTCGTCAATTGACAAGTTGTTGGTTATTTTTTATGTGATACCTGGCATAAAGTTTGCATATATGCAACATTGTTAGGTTGGTCATGCAATATGTTAATGTAGCTTAGTCAGTATGTTGCTATGCTGTGATTTAGGTTACCAAGTTTTCAATCCTGCTAGTTTCTCGTATATTGAAATGTCACATATATTGAAGGTGGGTTTTTCAATTGTTTTTTTCAAAATTGAAGTTTGATCTTAAATCTTTTCGATATTATATTTTGGGCCAACTTAGATTACAAAGGCATTTGGTTGGAGTGGCTAATCTTTATTGGGGTGTATTTCTTTTGAAGTATTTTGATCATGAAGCTACTAAAGTTTCATTTCAAATCACAGTGATGGAAGTTTAAAGGCAAGATATTACCAGCATGAAAATAAATAATCATACAATCCTTTTGAAGGGGAATATTTCTATTGAACTTGACAACGAATTTGGAAGGTTCCATCCATAGTGGCTATATGGAAGAGCCACGTTACTTTCTCTACAGTTTTTGTGCTTGAACTTGGGACGTTGAGTTCTTGGAAAGGAGACACGGGATCATATAGAGATAAGGTTTTCCGTGACCTTTCTACTAATGTATTGGTTCTATGTGTAGATCATCACACGTATATTCTAACACCTCACATAAGATTGTCTATAAAAAAAAAGAAGGATTTTGTCTTAATGCATAAATGGGTCTTGTGTGGTGTTTATAGTCACACCTCATTAAATTTGAGCTTGAGGGGGGCAATTTGTTGCAACGGGAGAAGAAAATGTCCCAAGTAGATGTACACATCCATCAATGACCTAACACACGCGTATGAAATAAATTCTTTATACACTAACCCCTATATGTATATTTCTCGTGGTCAAAACATAACTTTAATAACCCTCTTGGACTTGTCCAAATCCTTATTCTTGCATTACATTTTGTTTATTTTTTAAATTTTTTTTACTTGGGATTATTTTCTTTATTGTTTTCATCTTCTAGGGATTATTTTTTACTTTTATCTTTGCTTAGTCGGTATGTTGCTAGGCAGTGATTTAGGTTACCAAGTTTTGAGTCATTGTGTTTTCTCACATGTTGAAATGTCACGTATAGTGAAGGTGGGTTTTGTTTAAGTTATTTTTCCAAAATTGAAGATTGGTCTAAATGTTTTCGATATTATATTTTGGGACAACTTAGATTACAAACGCATTTGGTTGGAGTGGTTAAGGTTTGATGATAGTCTCTATTGGGGTGCAAGTCTTGCGGCTCTGTATATTGGGGTGTACTTCTTTCTGAAGCATTTTGATCATGAAGCTACTAAAGTTCCATTTCAAATCCTAGCGATGGAAGTTTAAAGCCAAGACATTACCTTCATGAAAATCAATAATCATACAATCCTTTAGAAGGGGCATATTTGTATTGAAATTGACTATGAATTTGTAAGGATCCATCCTGGATGGTTATGGGGAAGAGCCACATAAAATTCTCTAGAGCTGTCGAGCTTGAACTTGGGACGTTGAGCTCTTAGGAAGGAGAAACGAGATCGTATATCGATAATGTTTTCCGCGACCCTTCTACTAATGTAATGGTTCTAAGTGTGGATCATTAAACGTATAATATAGTGACACGCATAAGATTGTCTTTAAAAAAAGAAGGATTTCGGCTTAAAGCATAAATAGGTCTTGAGTGGTACTTATAGTCACACCTCATTAAAATTGAGCTTAAGGGGGCACTTTTTTCCGAATGGAGAAGAAAATGTCCCAAGCAGATGTACACATCCATTAGTGACCTAATGCAGGCGTATGTCAAAAATTCTTAATACAGTAACCCCTATATTTATATGTCACGTGGTGAAAACAAAACTTTGATAAGCCTATTGAACTTGTACAAATTTTATTCAAGCATCTCGTTTTGTTTGTTTTTTTTTATTTTTTACTTGGGATTTTGTTTTTATTTTTGTCGTCTTCTAAGCGATTTTTTACTTTTAAATTTTTTTCTCCCACTTAAAAATTTACCCTTCTCATCTTCGATGATGTCATGTCACAATGGTTATTAAATAAACAACATAATGCCACAAAATAACATAAAACGATATATTAAAAATTTTGGAACCATCCGAAATAAGTAAATTAGTATTAAGAAACATCATACTGATTATTTTCATTTTTTTTTGAAGAATCTTAAATTTTAAACATCAATCTTCCTTTCTGTCAATTGGCAAGGTTTTGGTTATTTTTTTATTTATGTTTTAACTTTCCTAAAGTTTTCACTCTTGCAGTATTGTTTGTTTGGTAATGCAATATGGTAATGTAGCTTAGTTGGAATGTTGCAATTCTGTGATTTAGGATACCAAGTTTTGAATCCTAGTGGTTTCTCGTATGCTGAAATGCCACGTATATTGAAGGTCGGTATTTTTAATTATTTTTTCAAAATGGATGCTCAATCTTAAATCTTTTAGATATTACATTTTGCGCCAACTTAGATTACAAATGCATTTGGTTGGAGTGGTTAATGTTTGACCATCGACTCTATTGGGGTGCAAGTCTTGCAGCTCTCTATATTGGGGTGTATTTATTTTAGACTCATTTTGATCATGAAGCTACTAAAGTTCCATTTCAAATCATAGTGATGGAAGTTTAAAGCCAAGATATTACCAGCATGAAAATCAATAATCATACAATCCTTTTGAAGGGGCATATTTCTATTGAAGTTGACTACGAATTTGGAAGGTTCCATCCATAGTGGCTATGTGGAAGAGCCACGTTACTTTCTCTACAGTTGTTGTGCTTGAACTTGGGACGTTGAGTTCTTGGGAAGGAGACACGGGATCATATAGAGATAGGTTTTCCGTGACTCTTCTACTAATGTATTGGTTCTATGTGTAGATCATGACATGTATAATCGAACACCTCACATAAGATTGTCTATAAAAAAAAAGAAGTCTTTTGTCTTAATGCATAAGTAGGTCTTGAGTGGTGTTTATAGTCACACCTCATTAAATTTGAGCTTGAGGGGGCACTTTGTTGCAATGAGAGAAGAAAATGTCCCAAGTAGATGTACACATCCATCAATTTTTAACACACGCGTATGAAATATATTCTTTATACACTAACCCCTATATGTATATTTCTCGTGGTGAAAACAAAACTTTAATAACCCTCTTGGACTTGTCTAAATCCTTATTCTAGCATTTCATTTTGTTTACTTTTTTTAATCTTTTTTTTACTTGGGATATTTTTTTTATTGTTGTCGTCTTGTATGCATTAGTTTTTACTTTTATGTTTGTTTCTCCCATTTAAAAATTTACCCTTCTCGGATTAGATGATGTCTTGTCACAATGGTCATAAAATAGACATATAATTGTATATTAAAAGTTTTTGAACCATCCTAAATGAGTAGATTAGTATTTACAAACATCTTATTGATTATTTACATTTTTTTTTTGAAGAATCTTAACTTTTTAATATCAATCATTCTTTCTGTCAATTGGCAAGTTGTTGGTTATTTTTTTATGTTTTAACTCGCATAAAGTTTGCATATATGCAATATTGTTATGTTGGTCATGCAATAGGTAAAAATAGGTTAGTCGGTATGTTGCTATGCTGTGAACCAAGTTTTTGACTCATGGTGGTTTCTCGTATGTTGAAATACCACGTACATTGAAGGTGAGTTTTTTTTATTATTTTTTCAAAATTGAAGATCAATGTTAAATCATTTCGACATTATATTTTGGGCTAGCTTAGATTACAAGAGCATTTGGTTGGAGTGGTTAATGCTTGACAATCGACTCTTTTGGGGTGTAAGTCTTGCAACTATCTATATTGGGGTGCATTTATTTCGAAATCGTTTTGATCATGAAGCTACTAAAATGCCATTCCAAATCCCAGCAATGAAAGTTTAAATTGAAGACTGTACCAGTATGATAATCAATAATCAAAAAATCTTTTTGAAGTGGCACATTTCTATTGAACTTGACTACGAATTTGAAAGGTTCAATCCATAATGGCTATGGGGAAGAGCCACTCTACTTTCTCTACAGTTGTTCAGCTTGAACTTGGGACGTTGAGATCTTGGGAAGGAGACACGGGATCATATAGAGAGAAGGTTTTTCGTGACCCTTCTACTAATGTAATGGTTCCATGTGTAGATCATTACACGTATAATCTAACACCTCGTGCACCTGGTGTATGATTTTCTATAAAAAAGAAGGATTTTGTATTAATGCACAAGTAGGTATTGAGTGGTGTTAATAGTAACACCTCATAAAAATTGAGCTTGAAGTGGCAGTTTTGTTCGAAACGGAGAAGAAAATGTCTCAAGCAGATGTACACATCCATCAGTGACCTAACACGCACGTATGAAATAAATTTTTTACATAGTAACCCCTATATTTATATCCATTAGTGACCTATCATCTCGTTGATGTCATGTCACAATGGCCATAAAATAGACATGATAAGGTCACAAATAGCATAAAACAATATACTAAAAATTTTGGAACCATCTGAAACGAGTAGATTAGTATTTACAAATATCATATGATTATTTTCATTTTTATTGAAAAATCTTAATTTATTAATATCAATCTTCCTTCTGGCCAATTGGCAAGTTGTTGGTTATTTTTTATTTATGTTTTATATGGCATAAATTTGCTAATATGCAATATATTTTTATTGGTAATGCAATATGTTAAAGTAGCTTAGTCGGTATGTTGCTAGGCAGTGATTTAGGTTACCAAGTTTTGAATTTTTGTGGTTTCTCACATGTTGGAATGTCACGTATAGTGAAGGTGGGTTTTGTTTAAGTTATTTTTTCAAAATTGACGATTGGTCTTAAATGTTTTCGATATTATATTTTGGGACAACTTAGATACAAATGCATTTGGTTGGAGTGGTTAAGGTTTGACGATTGTCTCTGTTGGGGTGCAAGTCTTGCGGCTCTGTATATTGGTGTGTACTTCTTTCTGAAGCATTTTGATCATGAAGCTACTAAAGTTCCATTTCAAATTCTAGCGATGGAAGTTTAAAGCCAAAACATTACCTTCATGAAAATCAATAATCATACAATACTTTTGAAGGGCATATTTCTATTGAACTTGACTACGAATTTATAACGATCCATCCTGGATGGTTATGGGGAAGAGCCACATAAAATTCTCTAGAGCTGTCGAGCTTGAACTTGGGACGTTGAGCTCTTGGGAAGGAGAAACGAGATCATATATCGATAACGTTTTCCGCGACCCTTCTACTAATGTAATGGTTCTAAGTGTAGATCATTAAACGTATAATATAGCAACACGCATAAGATTGTCTTTAAAAAAAAGAAGGATTTTGGCTTAAAGCATAAATAGGTCTTGATTGGTGTTTATAGTCACACCTCATTAAAACTGAGCTGAAGAGGGCAATTTTTTGCAGAAGGGAGAAGATAATTTCCCTAGAAGATGTACACATCCATTAGTGACCTAACGCAGGCTTATGTCAAAAATTCTTAATACAGTAACCCCTATATTTATATCTCACGTGATGAAAACAAAACATTGATATGCCTGTTGAACTTGTACAAATTTTGATTCAAGCATCTCGTTTTGTTTGTTTTTTTTTTTTTTGAATTTCTTACTTGGGATTATGTTTTTATTTTTGTAGTCTTCTATGCAATGTTTTACTTCTATCTTTTTTTTCTCCCACTTAAAAATTTACCTTTCTCGTCTTCGGTGATGTCATGTCACAATGGTCATATAATAGAAAGAATAATGTCACAAAATAACATAAAACTGTATATTAAAAATTTTGAAACCATCCGAAACGAGTAGATTAGTATTTACAAATATCATATGATTATTTATATTTTTATTGAAGAATCTTAACTTTTTAATATCAATCTTTTTTTCTTTCTGCCTGTTGGCAAGTTGTTGGTTATTTTTTTTATGTTTTAACTCGCATAAAGTTTGCATATATGCAATATTTTTGTTGGTCATGCAATAGGTTAAAACAGCTTAGTCGGTAAGTTGCTATGCTATAATTTAGGTTACCAAGTTTTGACTCATGGTGGTTTCTCGTATGTTGAAATGCCACGTATATTGAAGGTGAGTTTTTTTATTATTTTTTCAAAACTGAAGATCGATCTTAAATCCTTTCGACATTATATTTTGGGCTAGCTAAGATTACAAACGCATTTGGTTTAGTTATTTATGTTTGACATTCGACTCTTTTGGGGTGTAAGTCTTGCAACTATCTATATTGGTGTGCATTTATGTCGAAATCGTTTTGATCATGAAGCTACTAAAGTGTCATTCCAAATCCCAGCAATGAAAGTTTAAAGTGAAGACATTACCAGCATGATAATCAATAATCAAAAAATCCTTTTGAAGTGGCACATTTCTATTGAACTTGACTACGAATTTGAAAGGTTAAATCCATAATGGCTATGGGGAAGAGCCACAATACTTTCTCTACAGATGTTCAGCTTGAACTTGGGACGTTGAGGTCTTGGTAAGGAGACACGGGATCATATAGAGATAAGGTTTTTCATGACCCTTCTACTAATGTAATGGTTCTATGTGTAGATCATTACACGTATAATCAAACACCTCGTGCAACTCGTATATGATTGTCTATATACAAGAAAGATTTTGTATTAAAGCACAAGTAGGTCTTGAGTGGTGTTAATAGTAACACCTCAAAAAATTGAGCTTGAAGTAGCAGTTTTGTTCGAAACGGAGAAGAAAATGTCTCAAGAAGATGTACACATCCATCAGTGACCTAACACACACGTATGAAATAAATTTCTTACATACTAACCCCTATATTTATTTCCATTAGTGACCTAGAATCTCGATGATGTCATGTCACAATGGCCATAAAATAGAAAGGATAAGGTCACAAAATAGCATAAAACTGTATATTAAAAATTTTGGAACCATCCAAAACGAGTAGATTAGTATTTACAAATATCATATGATTATTTTCATTTTTATTGAAGAATCTTAACTTTTTAATATCAATCTTCCTTCTGGCCAATTGGCAAGTAGTTGGTTATTTTATATTTCTGTTTTATATGGCATAAATTTGCTTATATGCAATATATTTTAGTTGGTAATGCAATATGTTAAGGTAGCTAACTCGGTATGTTGCTAGGCAGTGATTTAGGTTACCAAGTTTTGAATCATTGTGGTTTCTCACATGTTGAAATGTCACGTATAGTGAAGGTGGGTTTTGTTTAAGTTATTTTTTCAAAATTGAAGATTGGTCTTAAATGTTTTCGCTGTTATATTTTGGGACAGCTTAGATTACAAACGCATTTGGTTGGAGTGGTTAAGGTTTGACGATTGTCTCTATTGGGTGCAAGACTTGCAGCTATGTATATTGATGTGTACTTCTTTCTGAAGTATTTTTATCATGAAGCTACTAAAGTTCTATTTCAAATCCTAGCGATGGAAGTTTAAAGCCAAGACGTTACCTTCATGAAAATCAATAATCATACAATCCTTTTGAAGGGGCATATTTGTATTGAAATTGACTATGAATTGTAAGGATCCATCCTGGATGGTTATGGGGAAGAGCCACATAAAATTCTCTAGAGCTGTCGAGCTTGAACTTGGGACGTTGAGCTCTTAGGAAGGAGAAACGAGATCGTATATCGATAACGTTTTCCGCCACCCTTCTACTAATGTAATGGTTCTAAGTGTGGATCATTAAACGTATAATATAGCGACACGCATAAGATTGTCCTTAAAAAAAGAAGGATTTTGGCTTAAAGCATAAATAGGTCTTGAGTGGTATTTATAGTCACACCTCATTAAAATTGAGCTTAAGGGGGCACTTTTTTGCTGAAGGGAGAAGAAAATGTCTCAAGCAGATGTACACATCCATTAGTGACCTAACACAGGTGTATGGCATAAATTCGTAATACAGTAACCCCTATATTTATATGTCACGTGGTGAAAACAAAACTTTGATAAGCTTGTTGAACTTGTACAATTTTTGATTCAAGCATCTCGTTTTGTTTGATTTTTTTTTAATTTTTTACTTGGGATTATGTTTTTATTTTTGTCATCTTCTAAGCAATGTTTTACTTTTATCTTTTTTTTCCCACTTAAAAATTTACCCTTCTCGTCTTCGATGATGTCATGTCACAATGGTCATTAAATAGACTGAAAAATGTCACAAAATAACATAAAACTGTATATTAAAAATTTTGGAACCATCCGAAATGAGTAAATTAGTATTAACAAACATCATACTGATTATTTTCACTTTTTTCAAGAATCTAAAATTTTAAACATCAATCTTCCTTTCTGTCAATTAGCAAGCTGTTGGTTATTTTTTATTAATGTTTTAACTTTCCTAAAGTTTGCACACTTGTAGTATTGTTTTTTTGGTAATGCAATATGGGAAAGTAGCTTAGTCGGAATGTTGCTATTTTGTGATATAGGTTACCAGGTTTTGAATCCTGTTGGTTTCTCGTATGCTGAAATGCCACATATATTGAAGGTCGGTTTTTTTAATTATATTTTTCAAAATTGATGATCAATCTTAAATCTTTTAGATATTATATTTTGCGCCAACTTAGATTACAAGCGCATCTGGTTGGAGTGGTTAATGTTTGACCATTGACTCTATTGGGGTGCAAGTCTTGCAGCTCTCTATATTGGGGTGTATTTATTTCAGACTCATTTTGATCATGAAGCTACTAAAGTTCCATTTCAAATCACAATGATGGAAGTTTAAAGCCAAGATATTACCAGCATGAAAATCAATAATCATACAATCCTTTTGAAGGGGCATATTTCTATTGAACTTGACTACGAATTTGGAAGGTTCCATCCATAGTGTCTATGTGGAAGAGCCACGTTACTTTCTCTACAGCTGTCGAGCTAGAACTTAGGACGTTGAGCTCTTGGGAAGGAGACACGGGATCATATATAGAAAACGTTTTCCACAACCTTCTAATAGTGTATTGGGTCTAAGTATAGATCATTACACAATCTAACACCTCCCATTAGATTTTCTATTAAAAAAGAAGAATTTTGGCATAAAGCATAAGTAGGTCTAGAGTGGTGTTTATATAAAATTGAGCTTGAGGAGACACTTTTGTTCCAAAGGGAGAAGAAAATGTCTCAAGCAGATGTACACATCCATTAGTGACCTAACAAAGGCGTATGAAATAAATTCTTTATTCAGTAACCCCTATATTTATATTTCACATAGTGTAAACAAAACTATGATAAGCATGTTGAACATGTCCAAATATTGATTCAAGCATCTCGTTTTGTTTAATTTTTTTGTATTTTATTACTTGAGCTTATTTTTTTTATTGTTGTCGTATCTAGGCATTGTTTTTTTACTTTTATCTTTGGTTCACCCAATTAAGAATTTAGCCATCTTGAATTCGATGATGTAATGTCATAAAGGTCATAAAATAGAAAGGATAAGATCAGAAAATAAAATAAAACTATATATTAAAAATATTGGAACCATCTGAAACGAGTAGATTAGTATTTACAAACATCATATTGATTATTTTCATTTTTATTGAAGAATCATATATTTTTTAACATCAATCTTCATTCCAGTCAATTGTCAAGTTGTTAATTGGTTATTTTTTATTTATTTTTTCAATAGCCTAAAGTTTGCATATAAGCAATATTGTTTGGTTGGTCATGCAATATGCTAAAGTAGCTTAGTTGGTATGTTGCTATGCTGTGATTTAGGTTACCAAGTTTTCAATCCTGGTGGTTTCTCGTATGTTCAAATGCGACGTATATTGAAGGTGGGTTTTTTTTTTATTTTTTCAAAATTGAAGATTGATCTTAATTTTTTTTTCGATATTATATTTTGGGTCATCCTAGATTACAAACGCATTTGGGTTGGAATGGTTAATGTTTGATGATCGACTGTATTGGGGTGTAAATCTTGTGGCTCTCTATATTTGGGTGTATTTCATCAGAAGCATTTTGATCATGAAACTACTGAAGTTCCATTCTAAATCCCATTGATGGAAGTTTAAAGTCAAGACATTACCTGCATGAAAAGTAATCATACAATCCTTTTAAATGGGGATATTTCTACTAAACGACTATGAATTTGGAAGGTTCCATTCAGGATGGCTAAGGGGAAGAGCCATGTAAATTTCTCTATAGTTGTCGAGCTTGAACTTGGGACGTTGAGCTCTTGGTAGGAGACACGTGAACAAATATAGATAACGTTTTCCGCGACCCTTCTACTAATCTAATGGTTCTAAGTGTAGATATTTACACATATAATCTAACACCAAGCATAAGATTTTCTATTAAAAAAAAAAGAAGGATTTTGGCTTAAAGCATAAGTAGGTCTTGAGTGGTGTTTATAGTCACACCTCATTAAATTAAGCTTGAGGGGGCACTTTTGTTCCAAAGGGAGAAGAATATGTCCCATGCAGATGTACACATCCATTCGTGACCTAACACAGGCATATGACATAAATTCTTTATATAGTAATAAGCCTGTTGGACTTGTCCGAATTTTGATTCTAGCATTTCATTTTGTTTATTTTTATTTTTATTTATTTACTTGGGTTTATTTTTTTTATTGTTATCGTCTTCTAGGCATTGTTTTTTACTTTTATCTTTGTTTCTCCCTCTTAACAATTTACCATTCTCGGATTCGATGATGTCATGTCACAATGGTCATAAAATACACAGGATAAGGTCACAAAATAACATAAAACTGTTGGTTATTTTTTATTTATATTTTAACTCGCATAAAGTTTGCATAGATGCAATATTGTTTTGTTGGTCATGCAATAGGTTAAAATAGCTTAGTAGGTATGTTGTTATGCTGTGATTTAGGTTATCATGTTTTGACTCATGGTGGTTTCTCGTATGTTGAAATTGATTAGGCAGGACTTTGATCTACAATCTACAACAAAAACGTTATGATCACATGAGACAATTCCACACAACACACTTATGAATCGATGAAATCAAGTACAATATACTCATAAATTCTCTTGTATTGATCAAATAGCAAATTACAATATGTGAAGGAAAAGCTCTCTTCTAAAGAGATACAATGTGGTATTTATAGACCAATAAAACTAGCTAGAAACAATTACATAAAAAGTCGCTAGAATATATACAAAATACGAAATACAAAGATAAACAGAAATGCTAATCTATATGTTCTAACAATACTCCCCCTTAGATTTGCATCTGAGTTAATCTTCAATAATCTTCAGGTTCATCTTTGATATCAAAACGTGGCTTCTGAGCGTGTGTATCTTGATTTTTAATGGCTCGGAGAATGCATGACTTGAACATCTCTGATGTCTTTGCTTGGACTGGCCTTAACTCATTTATCAGAATCTTTGTCTCGGCCATTGTCTTTAAAGTTTCCCATGAAACACCTACCAGGTCAACATTTGCATAAAACATATAGGGCTTTCTCAATTCTTTTGCCCTGACCTCAAATGTTCCCTTCGAAGTTATTCTCATGAAGTCAATTTCTTTGATTTCAATTTTAACAAGATTGGCATATGGCAATGCTTTCCTCAATCTTATTTTTTTAGTAGCAGCTCCAATAACTTCGAACATTATCTCAAACAACTTTCTATCGGCATCTGCAACTTCAGACTTTAATTTCTCCAGCTTTTGCCCTCGAAGATAATCGATATAGGTTGGATGCAGCAATTTTATCACAAATGTACCAAAAATGATAATCATATCATTATCCCAATCTTGTAAGTCTCGAACTACCTTCAACTCAAAAGTTTACTCATGATAAAAGGCTTTTATAATAGGCTTTTACCTTTGCGATTCATCAAATACCTTCACCTCTATATCAGTAACTTTATCAAAGTATGGATCAGAGAATTCATCTAAATATGTAGCACGACTTGGAAATTTCTTCTTCTTCCTTTTCTTCTGAGTCAGATAAAATTGTCTTCTTGCTGGCCTCTAGTTTGCAAAAATTGAGGCATTCGGCTAATACCTTCATCAAGCAGCATCTCTAATTTTCCACCTCTGTCAGCCTATGAATGATTTATCAGTGGAAGTTTGTGCAATTCCTTTAAATCCTGAACAGGAAATTTGAATATGCTAGTGTAGTAATGATACACGTCACAAATTCCATTAACTCTTTTGATTAAGAAAGCATCAAATATCTCATCGTACTTCCACGTGATTATCTTCACATCCTTGTTTTTATCAGGCACAATCATTGAGTGTAACAACTCAGCAACTGATTGTCCTTTATTCAACAGAGATCTAATGATATCACATGCAGAACTCGCTTTGTTCCACGCCTCTCTTGTGTCTAGCGGTACATTATATGCCTTTGTTTCACTTGGGAACATTGCAATCAGACCTTGACGTTTCTTATGTGCATCCGCTGGCCTTGACATCAACGGGATTTCAGCATGTTCAAGCACTCTTAACCTTTTCGTAATCTCCAAGTATTGAGGATTATAATAATCCAAAATGGACATCCTATTGTATAACTTTTCATATGCCTGAAAGCTTTTCACTAACTTTCTCAACGATTCTGACTTCAATCTCTTTAGGCTTCGATACGGATAATTCCTTGACTTCAACCACCACCTCATGTCACTAGCTGACATTTGCTCTGGATCTGGATGGTGTAGCTCCTCAGGCGGTAAAGCATCAATATTCAAACTTTCTTGGAGCGGGTGCCATTTGCCTGGTTCAACAATCTCATTTTCATCTCCGATCACACAGTCCCGAGCTGCTATGCACTTTTCATACTCTTCGTTGATTTGAGACAGTGTTAGTCCATTCAAGTAAACTTGATTGTTTTTCATACGCTCCAGATATTCAAATTTTTCTCCAAATCCAACGGGATATCATCACTAATATCCGTTATCTTTTCAGCTTCAGTCACAGCTTGCTTTATCGCTATCTTTTCAGAGGGTACAAGATAATCTTCTAACACTTCATTGTATTCAGAGGGTACAAGATAATCTTCTAACACTTCATTGTACCATTTATCATCCATTTTCAGTGTATGGATCATTTCATCCTGAGCTGGTACTGACACATCAGGAATCACATCCAACCTAACTTTCTTGACAAATTCTTCAGCAGCTTCAACACATGGCAAAATATAATCAATTTTTCTTTTTCCAACAACTTTTTCAGCAACATAAGAAGCCTCTGCTTTCTCTTCGATTGCACTTTTCGACCTTGTGACAATCATAGCTTCAGGCTTTGAAACGTTAGCCATTTCATTAGGAATGAATTCTTTGTCACTTGATGCACTTTGGATTCTGTTTCTTGTTGTTTCATCAAGTCCAAATCAGCTTGAAGGCTCACATTCTCTGCTTTCACTAACTCATAAGCTTCAAAAAGCTTTTCATACTCCTCATTTAAGGTGTTGAACACCTTTGTGTTCTTCACAGCAAGAGACTTGACTTTATTAATTCAGCATCTGGTTTAGTCAGCTTATTTTCAAGCATCTCATTTTTCACTTTTAGATTATTTATCATCAATAAATAATGCGCTATCTCCTCCTCTTTTGATGATAAAGACACATCCTCTGACACATTTTCTGTTGAATCTTCTTCAACATCGATCACATCCACAACTTTCGTAATCTCAAGGGAAGACACATTGTATTGATATCAATCTTATCAGTTCTAATGGCCTCTGTAGCATCAGATTTTATTACTTTTGTATCTTCGGATTTAACCACTTCAGTATCACTCTCCTTCAATACATCGGAATCTCCTGATGCCATATATTCAGTTGACCTGGTGTGAACTGATTCAGTTTCCTCTATTTCCAATAATTATGTCTTTTCTGATGAGATAGGAGAAACATGCACTAGAGTTGTAGCTTCATTGTCAGTCTGTGCCACCGACTCAGCTAAACTTTGTAAGACTTCACTTGCTATAGCCAAAACAATCACTTCAGGCTCCTGATTCAAATGAATCACAGTTTGGGCAGCCTCCACAACATCCTCATCTAATACACTTGCATTGAAATACAAGTTATCATCCTGACCTTCTTCTGAATTTTTTTGCACAGCCACAACATCCAAAGGAATGTCCAACTCTTGATCAACACTCACAGTTATATCACCAACATTGTCAGAATCATCCCTTTCATTCACATTTTCCTCCTCAGTTGATGAACTTTGTTTTGATTCACTAACAGGCTCTTGTTGAATCAGGTCATTTGGATTCAACCGTTCATCATCAGTGAGATGATGGCACTAATATTCATAATATCATTGCTCACATCCATAATGTATCTGAACAATGGCACATTTCTAGCTTGAGTAATCATGGACAGTCTCTGGTAGATTTCCTTTGTCATATGCTCTAGCTCAACTCTCTCAGCTTCTAATCCATATGCAACGATACCTGGATACTCTACATTGATGATCATCTGAAGAAACTTTGGATATATCAAAAATTTATTCCTCAACCCCTTGGCTATGTAATACACAAAACCATTTAGTATCCATTTTTGCCATGTTAAATGGCTGATTCATCACCACAACTACAATTGGTGATGCCAATTCATAAGAAAATGAACTGAATCCAATTCTTTTCTTTGAAATACAGTGATGGAAGAATAGCACAGTAGCTTCCAATGGTCACACACCCGTGGCCTGAAAAACTGTTGTCGTGGAAACTCAATAGGGTGACCCATTGCAACAAATATATCCTTGCACACATTTAGCGGAAGCACATCTGGATCAGTCACTTCATTTTCTCCTAGTCTTCATGCAGATCTGATTGACTACTCTGACACTTTAATCATTCTATTAGAATATATGAATCCTCTCAGCACCTCTTTACATGTTCCACTTTGGCTGATCTCCAAAATCTCCTAATGAGATTTTTATATATAATCGGCTTGAAACACATATCATACACATACTTAGTCCTCAACAGGAATCTGATTGTGTTTTCATACGTAGCAAACTCAACACATTCTTCATCTAGATAAGCTGCAACATTATGCTTCAGTTCAAGCTTCATAACAGCCATTTTATCTGCACATCAAGACAAGTGGTGAGATTTCTGTTCATTTAAATATTTTGAAAATTTTACAAGAAAGAGTTTGATATGTTTTGATGAAATGGAGATGATTAAATGAATGATTTGATGAGTTCAATTAAGTTTTACATATTAGCTTTAACATATCAATGGTTGATTTTTACAGATTTTAACACCGATTAAAGGTTTTAGTCATAAAGCCCTTTTTCAATTTTTCAACACATTATAGTTAAAATTAGAACATGTTTTTACCTTAAAAACGACTTATCAAAGTCTCAGAATTGTTTAAGATCAAAAATTTTGAAATGGGTTCAAGAATGTGAAACGAAGTAAAATTTTGGTTCAGACGGAAGAATGGTTGAAAAGTAACAACTGTTAAGATTTAATAAATTTCGTCTGTTTGGGCACTTTTTGTTCGTATGGGCAAATTTTAACTTGTCCGTTTGGACAATGTTTGTCCGTATGGGCATGAACTTAACAAAAGTATTATAATTTTCAAGTATAAACCATGCATTGTTCGTTTGGACACTGTTTGTCCGTTTAAAGATGTAAGTATGGACATACTTAGAAATATAACCAGATTGTGTAAGTATGAGCACTGTTTGTCCGTTTTATGATTTCATGACAAGCCCTTAGAGTGAATCTAAAATATCAGCCGTATGTGGACTGTTTGTCTGTATGAGATCATAAATCGTTCAATACTTAGACAACTTTCAACAAGTTATGAAACGGATACACCTTTACTTGATTTCACTATATGTCTGTATGATGAAGACATACATACACAATTATGCACTTTCAACCATGATCAATATTTGTCTGTTTGAGCTTGAAAATCTTCAATACTGAGAATATTTTATCAAGAATCTGACATATTCACTATTTGTCTGTATGGACATTGTTTGTCCATATGATGAAGAGGTATATGAGACTTGTTTTGTCCATATCAAGAATCAGGCATATGCACTTTCAACCATGATCATTTTATGGACACTTGTTTTGCTCAAAAGACTTCTATTGACCATTGACGATTCAACAGTGATATGGCATATTTTCCTGAATCCAATGCTTGGTTTGATACCTGACATTATTCATTCTAAACTTGTTAGAATTAATTAATGCTTATCATTTTCAACAAAAATTATATAAAATGATAAATTGTCACATTTTTTATACTTTTGAACAATATAAGAAAAAAATGTATGTTATATTGGTTAGCACGAAACCTTTCCAAAAATAATTTCAAAAATAGTTTTAGACATTTTCAACCCATAATATGCTATATCATTTCATGCATAGACAGATACATTCATTTACCTACTTCGATCGTTTCAATTATTTTTCAAGACATTCAAATTCTTATTTTCTTTATGATATTTCTTATGATTTATCCCCCTAAACTTATGAATTTCGAAGATATTTATAAGTTTCAAGAGAGTAAGAAAATCATCAATGACTCCACATGCATGCACACACAATACACAAACATAATAAAAACATACTATTATATATGCAATGCATAGAATCTTTGAAAATGCAGTGAGATCATACTAGAAATGTATCCAACCCATGTTTTTGTGAGTTTTGGAAATAGACATTTGAATTGTGAAGTAATTGAGGGATGAATTGTTGGACAAATCAATTAGCTTGATGTGACACACTTACTTTTTCTATTCTGGATGATCAATTAGGTTGATTAAGAATGAAGTTTGAGTTACCCACTCTTAGTACATTAGAAAGTTCTACAAATCATCTAAACAACCTATGAGCACTCTAACATACCCAGTTATTTACAATATTTTCAGTGAGGAATTGGGTTCTATCTAATTGGAAATGTTCCACTTTGGGACTCTTTTTGAATTCCCTTGTGGAATTATCTTTTGCTTATGTTCCTCATTGGAATCTTTTGAAATTCAATTTGGAATTTATTTGGTGATGGTCCACTTTGGGACTGTTTTCTATTCCACATTGGAAATCTTTTGCTGCACCTTGAAGTGTTCTAGGTCTGTAGATTACTACAACAAAGGAGACTTCGTGTTAAACTTCAGGTCTGTGGTCACCACAATAAATAAGTTCATAGATGTGGTTCATCACACTGATTATTTTGCATCATTACCCGTTGTATGTAAGTAACATCATAAGAAATCTATTTGATCGTAATGACTTAACACCTGCACTAAGATGTTTCGACCACAAAGATCAATTGAATTTAGTTAAACCATCATAGAATGTACTTATTCAGTATAATTGTCTGAGCTGTCTCGCACATCAATTATCACACTTCGGTCTTTATTATTGAAATTGATGCATAAGATAAATCTAGTGTATCTATCATTTCTCACTTTGTGCATTTCATATTCTTTTATTTTGTTTTTCATTTTTGATGATGATGCACATACATAGGCAATAAAATATATATAGGTAAGGCATGCAAATTAATGAAAGATTTTGCTTATTCTATTTTTCACGTATATGAGATTTTTTATATTTTTTATTGAAAGACATGATTTAATCATGGTTGATTAAACCAATGGATTGAATTAAAAATTCAAACCGACCAGGCAAGAAAGATTTGGTTAACAAATTGCCAATTGATTATCGGTGTGAACTTTTATCAATATGATTAAGCCCTTTTTCCAAATTGTCTCGAAGAAAATGATATCGAATTTCGATATGTTTGGTTTTAGAATGTTGAACCTGATTAGCAGTTATGAACATAGCAACATTATTGTCTATGTAAATAGGTGTTTTCAGAAAATTGAAACCATAGTCCAAGAGCTGATTTTGCAACCACGGGACTTGGGAACATCCTGCTGAAGCTGCAATGTACTCAGCTTCTGTTGTTGATACCGATACATTCCTTTTGAATATGGCTCAATTTTTGAATTCACATCAGATGGAGTTCTAATTGTTTGACAATCTTGCATTTTGAACTTCTTGAGTTACTTGTCAACAAACTTCTATTGATTGATAAAGACGCCATCATCAAATTATTTGACTTGAAGACCAAGAAAGAAGTTTATCTCACCCATAGAACTCATCTGAAATCTTGCTTTCATAATTTCTTCAAATTCTTTGCACATGCTCGGGCTTGTTGGTCCGAAGATAATGTCATCAACATAGACTTGTACACATAAAAGTCATTTTTCTCCTTTTTAATGAACAAGATGGGATCAATATGACCTCTAGTGTAACTTTGATTAGTGAGATACTTAGACAATGTCTCGTACCATATCCTTGGAGCTTGATGAAGACTATACAGAGCTTTGTTCAGTTTATATATATGATGTGGAAACTCTGGATCTTCAAAACCCGGAGGTTGTTTGACAAACACATCATCAGTAATAGAACCATACAAAAAATGCTCCTTTGACATCCATCTGATACACTTTGAACTTCATGAATGATGCATATGCTAGAAAAACATGTATTGCTTCTAACCGTGCGACGGGAGCAAACACTTCTTCATAAGCAATGCTCTATTCCTGAGTGTATCCTTGTGCAACAAGATGAGCTTTGTTTCTGATAACGATTCCTCTTTTGATGAGAAACATGAATACAAACACACATTAGCCTGAGATTGACTACGTGTTGTGCGTTCATCCAAATATCCAATTATCTGAGATAGTGGATGATTCATGTGAATACGCCGAGTAGGAATTTCATCATTTTGAACATTCACTTCCAGATTCGAATGATTCAGTTTCGGTTGATCATTTAACAGAGAAGATGTATGCAGTTGAAAGTTTGGAACTTGAGATGGTGAGTTTATGAAGTAATCCAGACTATCATCTATTTTTTCACTATCGGAATCTGATGAAGAATCCGACTGAATAATCTCATAACCATTATTAGGAGATTGATTTGATGCTTCAGGTACTTGACTTTCATTTTGAGTTTCTGGAACAAGAGTTTGAGATTGTTATTGATCTTGATCCTTGTTTACATCTTCAAATGATAAAAATGGGTAAAACTCATTGTAATCGTCAGAGTAATTTTCTGAATCGTCGCTAAATGATCCTAGACCTCCAGCTTGATTAGTCTTTGAACCTGCATGATTATAAAATTTAGAATCCAATGAGTCTGATAATGAGTCAATATCAAATAACCATTCAAGACCTTGTGCAATTGATGGAAACAAGTGTTCAAGAAATTTAACATTGGATGTTTCAATCACAGTGTTAGTTTTTGAGTTATAAACTTGAAAAGCTTTTGAAAGTGATGAATATCCAAGGAAAAATCCATCATCTTTTTTTGCATCAAATTTTCCTAAATAATCACTTGAATTCAAAATAGACACCGGACATCCAAATGATTTTAAACATTCAATATGCGGTTTTCGACCAAAAAATAACTCATAAGGAGTTTTGTTTTTATTAGATACAAGCAGAGTTCTATTCTGTACATGTTCGAATGATAAGTGTGTTGTGTGGAATTGTCTCATGTGATCATAACTTTACAATCCAATTGATTTTCAATTCGAATGATAAACTCTTTTAAGATTTCACCGGTTTAAGATTTAAAATGAAGAAAGAAAACCCAAGTAAATCTTGTAAAATCATCATTGATGACAAACCAGTATGATTTCTTCCCAATACTTTGCACATTTGTTTGACCAAACAAATCCATATGCAACATTGTTAAAGGTTTTAAGTTTGAGTTTATCATCTTGGACTTATAAGACGATCGACGTTATTTTCCGTTCAAGCATGATGGCAGTAATCAATGGTAGCGAATTTCTTGGATGGAATTCCAATCACATGATGTCTTGCTGCGAGCTTGTTCTTGTTTTTTAAATTCGTATGCCCGAGTCGCCTATGCCACAGTTGGCTTTCATCATTTTTAGCAATCAGACACGTTGTTTCAACATTTTGATCAACTTGAAACATGTCTAGCTTGTACACATCTCGATCTCGATTTGCTTTGACAACAATCCAATCTTCACTAAACTGAAATCCTGGTTTTAAGATATAACAGTGAGAGTCATCAAACAAAGTTAAAAATGACTTATCACAGATTTGCAAAACACTTAGAAAATTTAAGTTCAACTTGGCACAGTAGTTGACTTTATCAAAACAAATTATTCCATTTGATACATCTCCTCCAAACGATATATGTGTTCCATCTTTTTCTTTGAAATCTTTTAGCAAGGCTTGATTGCCTGTCATACACGTTGTTTCAACATTTTGATCAACTTGAAACATGTCTAGCTTGTACACATCTCGATCTCGATTTGCTTTGACAACAATCCAATCTTCACTAAACAGAAATCCTGGTTTTAAGATATAACAGTGAGAGTCATCAAACAAAGTTAAAAATGACTTATCACAGATTTGCAAAACACTTAGAAAATTTAAGTTCAAATTGGCACAGTAGTTGAATTTATCAAAACAAATTATTCCATTTGATACATCTCCTCCAAACGATACATGTGTTCCATCTTTTTCTTTGAAATCTTTTAGCAAGGCTTGATTGCCTGTCATATGCCGGCTACACCCACTATTAACATACCATGTTTTAATAGGTCTTCTTAGGCGTACCAGTATTTATGGACACAATTAGTTTGAGAGATCAACCCAAGCTGAGATCGTCTTGGGCTTGCCATTTTTGTCAATAACTGTAAATTGTTGATAATGCAAATTGTTCAAATCACATTGTTTATTTTTTTAGAGCATGGTATTGTTTTTCCAATTCAAAGTCCAAATTGTTGCTTGATACATGTTTACATGATTTACGCAACTTGACTGATCTTGGAATGAAACGATCATTGTGAAAATACGTTGTTTCAACATTTTGATCAACTTGAAACATGTCTAGCTTGTACACATCTCGATCTCGATTTGCTTTGACAACAATCCAATCTTCACTAAACTGAAATCCTGTTTTTAAGATATAACAGTGAGAGTCATCAAACAAAGTTATAAATGACTTATCACAGATTTGCAAAACACTTAGAAAATTTAAGTTCAACTTGGCACAGTAGTTGACTTTATCAAAACAAATTAGTTGGCTTTCATCATTTGTTGCTTTAGCAATCAGACACGTTGTTTCAACATTTTGATCAACTTGAAACATGTCTAGCTTGTACACATCTCGATCTCGATTTGCTTTGACAACAAATCTTCACTAAACTGAAATCCTGGTTTTAAATATAACAGTGAGAGTCATCAAACAAAGTTAAAAATGACTTATCACAGATTTGCAAAACACTTAGAAAATTTAAGTTCAACTTGGCACAGTAGTTGACTTTATCAAAACAAATTATTCCATTTGATACATCTCCTCCAAACGATACATGTGTTCCATCTTTTTCTTTGAAATCTTTTAGCAAGGCTTGATTGCCTGTCATATGCCGGCTACACCCACTATTAACATACCATGTTTTAATAGGTCTTCTTAGGCGTACCAGTATTTATGGACACAATTAGTTTGAGAGATCAACCCAAGCTGAGATCGTCTTGGGCTTGCCATTTTTGTCAATAACTGTAAATTGTTGATAATGCAAATTGTTCAAATCACATTGTTTATTTTTTAGAGCATGGTATTGTTTTTCCAATTCAAAGTCCAAATTGTTGCTTGATACCTGTTTACATGATTTACGCAACTTGACTGATCTTGGAATGAAACGATCATTGTGAAAATACGTGTTCGCTATTTCACTTGAATCATTAGCAACATATTTGTTATTTTCTGAAAACTCTCGATGCAAACGACGGTAAAAATTTTGAGTTCCGAAAACTAATTTGTTGATTTCTTTGAAATTGACCGTATTTTGGTGAGGTATTTTGGAAATAACATTCTGATGTGTTATGATTTCTTTCATCACAAATTGCACAGTATTTGCTAAAATAGCAATCCTCAGTTGAATGATTTCTCATGTCACAAATATCATAATATTTCTAGTGTGCTTTAAACAACTCATGCTTAACCCTTAATTTTGATTCAAATTTAGAATTTGACCTTTGAGTTAGATTGGTTATTCTCGAACTTGTTCATATCAAATTTACCAGCTGAAACAAATTTAACAGGTTTTAAAAACATGTTGTTTTGTTGTTGATTCTTTTTCGGTTTTAGTTCAGAGTTTGAAATTCTTGAAGATTTGTTTGGAACTGAAGGACTAGAACTTTTGCTTTGTCTTTGAGTTTCAACGTTGTCCTTCTACTTCGGCATTTCCTTCTGCCACTTGATGAACTCAGGATTATTGAAACCATAATCTGATGATGAGTTATCATTTGATGAACTTTCTAACTTTGATTGCTCCTTCTTTCTCTGATTGTCTTTAACAATTACTTGTGAACCTTTGGCAACATACACTTGCTTCATTCTGTTCCTTGGATGATAAGACTTTATCTTCATAGGATGACCATCTTGAATCTTGGCTTGATTAGTTTCGACAAACACTTCAACTTCACTTTCATCAGCTTGACTTTCAGAATCCGATTTCTTTTTGAGAAATTCTTTCAACCTTGCTTTATTTTCAGGTGAATGGTCATTGGTGTTAGAAATTTTCTGGTAGAGTGTTAGTGATTGATTCTGGCATGGGTTCATGTGTAAAACCAAGTCCAGTTTTGTTCTTGTTTCCTCTCCCACTCAACATGTGTTTTACCATTATTTTACAGCTTTTAACCTTTGTTAATTCAACTTGTATTACTGCATGCGCAATTTTCTCAATTTCAAGATTCTTTGAAAGTTCAGACAGTTGATGTTTTATTGATTCAATTTATTCAAGTGATTTCTTCCAACACTCTTGTATGGACAACATCTTTTAAGTTGAAATTTTATGATCATCTTTAAGTTTGTTATGCCTCTTTTCTTCTTTTTTCTATTTCTCACAAATTCTGAGTGATCTTAATGCTTAATTGCTCGGCACATTCAGGTGAACATAGTTTTTCTTTCACAGTTTTAGGTAGAGGAGCATAGTTTGATGGTTTTTAAAGTTCAAAGGATGAAGATTCAACCTTTATCTATTTTGATTGAGCCATGAGAGCAGCTGCTTCAGTCTTATTGCATTCCACTGTCAGATTAACTTCTTCAACTTGATTCATTCCTTCAGTTTGAATTTCAGCAATCGGATCTGATTTGTCACTCCAATCATATTTATTATCTTCCTCTTCAATATCATTAAGTTTAAAATCACTTTCTTCCGACCAATCCTCTTCAGCGACTAATACCAGAATAGATGTAAGATTAGAAGTAAACTGTTCCGCATATGCACTCCAATCGTAACCATCATTGATGCCTACAACTAGTTCCTTGTTTGGATCTTCGATCTTCTTTGAATCTTCTTTGACATCAGACATGGGTAGATTTTGATATTGCCTTTGAAATGGTTGTTGAGGTCTTCGTTGAAAGTTTGTGTACTTGCGTTTGATTGATGTGAAAAACTGTTTGAATTTGATTGTCCTCCTGATTGATGTTGTTTTGGAGCTTTGCATTCTCTTGAGAAATGACCGTAACATTGCAGTTAAAAAATCTTGATTTTGATATGTCAAATTCAACAGGTTGGTTTGCACCGGCTTTAAAATTTCTGTTCACATATGCATGCTTTTGGGTTCTATATGTCACCATTACCATTTGCCAATTGAGATCCATTTATTCTACGTCATTCGGATCCATCTCGAACAAATCCTGCAAAATAAATTCTAAGTAAGTAAGATAAATACCTTGATATGCTTGTAAACTTTCCAAAAAAGCAGTGAAAGCATTCTTCGTTTCATCATCTAGCAAAAAAATGTTAATAACACCATTCACTTTGCAATAATTAACAGAATGTAGAGTAGGATTCTCATATTGACTTTGGTTTGATTTCACAGATTGAGTAGATTGAGTATACTGTGACTTAGTTGCTAATTTTGTAGATTGTGCATTTGAGTAAAGTGATTCAGCAAAGAAACCAGCTCCTACGAATAAATCTCCATCTTCACTCATTTCTTCCTTTTGAACCACAAAGGCATTATCACTTGTGTTTGCTGGTGAAGTAAAAAAATTGTACTGAGATGATGATACAACATGACCATTGTTTCTTGAATTTTCATCGATTTCAGCATATTCAATCTTGGTAATGAGCATGTCCATATCCAAAGGAAATTTCTCAATATGTTTCAATAACGTAACTGTGTGCTTCCAGCTTAACGGTAAAGCATTCAAAAATCCATCATTCAGATCTTTCAGATCATTCTTAATTCCAGCAGTTGATATTTCTTAAGTTAGCTGCATGAACCGATTCATCATTTGATGAACAGATTCTCATGATATATGTTCAAATAGTTCAAGTTGTCTCTTTAACTTTTGCTTCTTCGAAGATTGCAATTCTTCCCCTCCGTCACAGATTACTTTAAGTGCCTAATAAGAGTATATCCAGTTTGATAGTTTTCAAGTCGAGTTAACACTTGAAGAGGTAAGCCTTTGCACATAAGTGAGTATGCTTTGTATCATTCTTTACTTTCTTCAAATCTTCACCTTCCAATTTGTGACATCTGCCCCAAACCCGAACCCGAATGCCCGACTCGAACCCGAAATCATCTATCCTTTATTGAATTCGTATTTAAATCCTGAAGACGTATCGTTTCGTTCATTATTAATAAAAATCATCTGAAACTCAGCATTGGATTCATCAATGGTTCGAACCTTCAACTCATAAATTGAATATCAAAAAGTTGTTTGTTATCTGAAAGTTCACTAGGGCTATTACTCGACTCATCATCAAGAGTGATTCTAGAAGTTTAATTTCATTTCAACGAACTCTAAGAATCAAATTGATTCCAAAACCGTCGAGTTGTGTTATTCCTCGTCTGTGATCCGAATCATTGCCAATCAGGTAAAATAATCTATATAAAATACTCGTTATGATAACTATATCAATAGCCCTCAATCAATTTTTGAGTAATTTAGGATTTAGGGTTTGGGTTCTTGATTTGGAATTGGGATTTTTAATTAAAACATGTTAAAATAATTTTGTTTTGATATGTTATCACTAACTTGATCTAGTGCATCTGGTTTGCTTGTATTGTTGAACATAGGAGGCCCCTGGTTCGAAACCAAGGGAGCCATATATTTTCATGTTAATTGTTTTATATATTTTGAGTATTTCCCATTAACTAAAGCTAATCTCTATAATATATATTTTATAAAATGCTTAAAGTTTAAAAAATCTACCAAAACCATGATTTTATATAAATTTAATTATAAAATAGAACTATTACAAATACCTTTAATTCTTTAGAAATACAATAATATATATATATAACCTAAGAGTCCTTAGTACAAATAGTTTGTGCTTAGAAAACTCTTTTATAACTTATTTCCTTATTCCTTTTAATGAACCTTTGTATGCCTTTTCTTTATCTTATTTCTTATCTGATTTCACAAAGGAGCTACAAGAGACTCTATATGATTGTGACACCCCGCCCGGCGGCGGAAACACCGGGCTGTCATTGGAATTGGATATCAATAGTAAACAAAGCACATGGTATTTAATTATTAAGTTTAATAATGATGTAGTAAGTTTAGTACATGAGTCTTAAATGGATACGACAAAAGTAATAAAACCGAAACAGTAAATGCAATGTCTGATTTATTATTCTAGGTCCAAGGCAATCCTATGTCTTGGCAAAAGCAGCAAAAATAATCATAAGCATCACCTGAAACATGTAAAAATAAAGTTAGCTATTTAAAGCTAGTGAGTAAACCACAAATTGCTACATAGTAATACAGAAAATCCGAGATCATTATAATATGCTGCGCAAGCTTACATGCATAGCTATTTCATATCATTCTCGACCATGACCCCTTGCACACACATTGTAAACCATAATTGTAACGTAACTTGTAGCCATTTATCATGAGGAACCAACTCATGTATTAATTAACGATAACTTTTAAGCAACCGTCTCGTAACCGTCTCGATATTTAAGTTATCATTAATTATTTAGCAACTTAGGGACATGGCATAGCAATAGCAACTTGTATCGTCGTATAGCAACTTGTAACATCGAATAGCAACTCGTAACATTGTAATTGTATGGACGGGTTTAAATCACCTATCGTTGTTGTACATGTAGGTGGGTTTGTCAGACCATTAGCGCTAACATTGTACCGCTGGGATTACAAAGTAATAATACTACTTTAAACTACCACATAAGTTTGCATCTTGACCGGAACAAGACTAACATATTTTATGATCTCTGTTGAAAAGTAAAATAGAAAAATGGAAAACATTGTATTGTAATAGAACACGTTTCAGCCCCAAAATGTAAAAGTAAAAAGGGGAGTGAATTTACTCACCTTGAACTCGAGCACGTAACAATTAGTAAATAGTCTAATTAGAACCGAGGATCGTCCAAATATTAGAATCACCTAATTAGATGACAATCCTAACTTAGTAAAACATGTTGTATAGAAACTAGCATTGGAAAAATAGAAGTTAAAGGAAATTGGAATTCTAGGGTTTTGGATCGGGATTTTGGGGGTTTCTCGTTAAACGACTAAAGTATATAAACTCATTTATTTATAACGGCGGAAAATAAGAGTAATGATAACGACAATATTTTTGATAGATAATAAAAATTAGTTTGAAGATAAATAAACCTCGTGAACCAATTTCATAAGAAGTTTATTAAGTTCATGACAAAATTTAAATTTAAAATACATCTAGCGTTTTAAAAAAAGATTCATATATAGTAAGGCTAAATAATATATATTTGTACAATATATAAAACTATTTTATAACTTCCAACTATTTTCAAAAGTCACAACTTTATAGAAACTCAAATCTTTGAAATTCTAATTTTATAAATATTTTAGTGTTTATAAAATAACTAGAATTAATTTTTAATACATTTTGTAATTTAGCAATTGGCCAAAATGACCCAAAACAAAAAAAAATGTAAGAGACAGGGTTTGAACTCTTGTCTCTACACTCGCAACATAACAGCCTAACCAGACGCGCTCAAGTAGTTATTTGTGTTAATTTCGATTTAAAATTATTTTATCTTATCATACAAGAACACTCCCCAAAACCTTATGAACCCTAGAAACTAAATCGATCCAATTGACTCGGATTTGGTAGCCAAACAACAATTGATCTTAGGGTTTATGATCTATACATGATAAAGATCATTTTAACATAAAACACTTACTAGATTGATGACAAATTGAATCGGTGAAGATGAAGAACAAAGGTGCGACGGGTTCGGATCAAACATCGAATTCTTGGATGTTTCTGATTGAAATTGGAATATCAGGGAGTTCAATCGAGTTTGGGAGAGTGAATATGTCGATTGAATTGTGTTGGTTTGATCAGAAACTAAACGAATGCGTTTCGAGTTGATGGCGAGTAAAAAGTGGTTAATTGGGTGTTAATTCGATGATTAAAGCTCGATTAATTGTTATGAACGGATTCTAATTGATGGGATTATTGTTTTTGTTGCTTCAATTTATTGAATTTGACTGTTTTGAATCGATTGGTGTTTGTGGGTCTAGATAACGAAACCGAACATTGATGTTTTGGATTAAACAGGTTGTATAGCGATGAATAATCAAATTAATAGTTAGCCATGGGTTCGAAACAGGCAAATGAACGTTTTATATGAATTCAATTGGATTAAAAATGACCGAAAATGAGTTTTTAGGCGTCGCCGGAAGAATGGCTTGCGCCGGCGAGTTGGCCGGAGATAGAAATCACCGGAAATACGGGAGAAAAGAAAAAGTTGCGTGAATTGATTTTGATTTATAGTTATTTACACTTTGGTCCTTGATGTTTGAACTATTATTTATTAGAATAAGAAACTTTTTATTATAAGTTTTAAACTTTACATTTTTTTACCCAAAGTTAATTAAATCTTTATTATAACTAACCGGCTTAACCAACACATCTCGTAACGTTTATCAAATTGACGTTTTCATATCTTTACACCGTTTTGACGTTAAATGGTTATTTTTAGAATTAATAGTAATTAACTTGGATAATACTTATAAAATATCTTTTATAAATTACAATTTATATCTTTTTGAGAATTTTCTTTTTTAATTATAAATAGTAATTAAGTAATAAACTTAAGTAATAGCTCATAATAATTTTGATCGTTTTATTAAAGACGGAAATAACATTGAATCCATCATATTCACTTAGATTAATAACAGAACGTTACGTCTCGATGGATGTGAATACGAATTAAATGAAAGACGAACGGATCTGGGTTCGATTCGGTTATTTGGGTTCGGGTTTTGGGGCAGTTGTCACAATGATTATGATCTTTCTCTTTGTGGAATCTCGTTATCGTCTTAAGTAAGTTTGAAACGTGGGAACGTGTGCAATCCGGAAGGGGGAACGCTTGTATCACGGACATCCTGTCTAGGGCAAAGCATTTCGTATAAATCTCTTTAAAAGATCTGTATGCTCACCTGGGACTGGACGAGATGAGTGTGACCCTATAGGCTTGCACGCCTTCTCGAATACGTTGAAAACAAACTTAACACTTTGATAAGTCTTAAGTGTCCAATACCAAGACACATTCCTAAGCCTTCAAATTCTATTTATTTATGGATTCTATGATTATCATTTTCTATGATTTCAAATTATTTCAATGGATTTCTATATTATTTCAAATGTTATTCCAAGTTTGCTTATTTACACTTCAATGATTTCTAAGTGACTACTATATTATGGGTTCTAAAAATTCTACCAACATTCAAAGTACAATTATCATTTCTATTCAATCCAAAAAATTCCATTACAACTTATGTGAATCAAAATTTTCTTATGTTCCATGAAATTCCTTTTCTATCATATCTTGTAGAATGATAACAAGACGTGAACAAATCGCAAATACCATCGCGGCCCAAATGCTTTAAATCAAAACTAAAATATATTTACTAACTTCAATCAATTATCAAAACAAATACCAAATCTAAGGTATATTTCTAATCTCAATTCAATTTTCGAATCCCAAATTAAAGACTAAATTCATGACTCCTGAAATCTCATAACGGATTACTATTCTGTTATGTCAACGCATTCGTTTGATTTACGAATCGAACGTTTACCTCCAAAGTATCTCAACTTGATCTCAATACTCAAATGTTGTCTAAGCTGCTCATCTAATCAAAAGATTCTAATCCAACTTCTAATCCGTCATTAAAAGATGTTATTTATAAATTTGTTTCCAAAAACTTAACATGAACTCACTACACAACTATTCCTAAGCTCATTTAACTAAAATATTTCATTTGTATATATTATCACTAATGAAATTTCGTACATCTTGTTTCTATAAACTCATTCAAACCGAACGTGTCTTATGTATAAACTTTCTAATTAAAACACCATGTTTTATTTGCGGTTTTTGTAAAACTAGCAACCAATAGCTAATTCTATTAAAAATGATTTCATTATTTTTCCAAATAAATATATATATATATATTAAAAAATTAATAAAATTAAAAATTAAAAAAATATATATTCTGGTTTTAGTATTTGTAAAATATGTAAAATATATACATTTCATGATAAATGATTTCTTTAAGTATGGATTGATTATTCTAAACGTTTGTTAAATATTTACATAACATTTCCATGTTTTCTCAAATATGATACAAACACATGCAACAAACGTCATGATTCATGTTTTACAATATCGAATATTCGAAACTTAGACTCTGCCATTTATTTATTTTCAAATCAATCCTTCTATAGATAGTAAATATTTAAAACTTTTAACTTTTTCTAAACTCATTATCTAACTATTTAGTTTTTCTTTTTAAACCACATTATAGAAAAATAACATCATCTCATATAACCATGTTTACTTCTATAACCAATACACTTGGTTTACAAAGTTTTTGCTATATGAACTCAAATGTCGTAAGCATTGTATCTACTAAGAATTGAGTGATTTATTCATTTAAACTATGAATTGGATTATTCTCATCATAAAGTTTTTTTATGAAGTTAAACTTTCTATAATTCTAATAAACCAGATTATAATATGCAAACCATGAACTAACGCTTATGAACTTGGCAATACTATGAACTTTTGATATCTACATCTCACACATAAAGTTGTTTTTTCAAAAACTTAAGTTGCTACGATTTTGATACTCGAATTTAACTAGCTATGTCAGTCAACAAAACTATTTATAAGAGCAATAACCATCTATTAACTCAATCCTCTCAAATCATTAATTTGTGTATCATCTTAAATTATAATTCACAAGATTTAAATGCTATCGAATATAATTTCAGAACCTATGTGTATCATTATTATCTTGATTTAGAAATTTTCATGTACATCTGACTCGCACGTGATCGAATGAACTGTGTGTCCATGCAAAAACTAAAGTAATTACGGGTGCAAATGGTATTATGAAAGTTGGTGCATGGAAACCATAGCAAGTTCTGTCATGTGTTTGAGGGCAATGCGACAAATGTGGTATGACAAGAGCGTGGTGGATACACCGCTGGTACTTCCTATATATAAATGCTTCTGTCATACTGTCAAATGAAGCGTTGTTGCGATCTGTGAAATTTGGTGTTGTTCCAAGTATTCTATTCATATAATAAAACCTATCATTTACCATCGGGTAAGATAAGCTATATCCTAAGTTGATATAAAATGAACAACCAGTTACTATTTGAAACTATGCAGAAAGCATAAATAAATTCTAATCGTATAGAAATCAAAATTTAACAATTGTTCTCCAATATTACCATTTGTCATCATCATCCACTGTGTGATTGGTGAATTCTAATTCCACTCCTCAAGACTGACATATCCTTCAGAAGAGCTAAATAACATAAGAACATTTATAATGGAAAGCCAAATAATCAAATCTTTTCGTTTCATCTTTTGCTTCGGTTTGAGCAAATTTCGGGACGAAATTTTTATAAGGAGGGGAGACTGTGACATCTGCTCCAAACCCGAACCCGAATGCCCGACTCGAACCCAAAGTCATCTATCCTTTATTAAATTCGTATTTAAATCCTGAAGACGTATCATTTCGTTCATTATTAATATAAATGATTATGTTGGATACTGCGTTAATCCCGTCTTAAATAATCGATCGAATTCATTTCATATAATATCTAAGTTACTACATAATTACTATTTATATTTAATAAATCTCAAAAATATATAACTTGTATTTTGTAAAAGGGATTTTATAAATATTAGTAAGTTAGTTGCTATTAAGTTAAAAATAATCATAAAACGTTAAAAAAAAACAACAACGTGGATATATAAAAACGGCAATTTTATAAACATTATAAGTTAACGTGGTTAAATAGTTAGTTAAAAGAAAATTTTAGTTAACTTTGGGTTAAAAGTGTCAAATTCCAAACTTATATTAAAGTTATAGCTCAAAAGAATAAACAATCTAAACTGCAGGGGTAAAAATGGTAAATATTATACATCAAGTTCCTTCCCCCCCCCCCCCCCCCCCCCCGCGTTGAACCCGACTTTCCGGTGAGAGTCACCGATCGCCGGCGATAGCTCCGGCCAACCCCAAGATCGTTTTTTTCAACGTTTTGACTCGATTAAAGCTTGTTAAAATAAACCCAAATGAGTTTCGAATGTGTAACATCTAGATAATCACCATTTAATCAACGAATCCGTGACTTTTATTGAAATCAAAACCGTTCCAAAACCCATTAAATCCAAGATCGATTTAAACCGTTCCATTCAGTAAATTGACATAACAGAAACGCTTATCTCAACGATTAGAAGCAAATCATCTATTCGGCTATTCTCCTAATCAAGTGGCACTATTCAATCGTCCATCACACTCACCTGAACTCACATTCTCTCTCTGTGATCTCAATTTTAACAAAAACAATCTGAAACTCATCATTGGATTCATCAATGGTTTGAACCTGCAGCTCATAAATTGAATATCAAAAAGTTGTTATCTGAAATTTCACTAGGGCTATTACTCGACTCATCATTAAGAGCGATTTTGGAAGTTTAATTTCATTTCAACAATCTCTAAGTACCAAATTGATTCCAAAACCGTCGAGTAGTGTTGTTCCTCATCTCTGATCTGAAACATTGCCAATCAGGTAAATTAATATATAAAAAATACTCGTTATGATACATATATCAATAGCCCTCAATTAAATTTTGAATCCATTGATTCAGTTCTGAATAATTTAGGATTTAGGATTTGTGTTCTTGATTTGGAATTGGGATTTTTAATTAAAACATGTTTAAATAATTTTGTTTTGATATGTTATCACTAACTTGAACTAGTGCATCTGATTTGCTTGTATTGCTGAACATAGGAGGCCCCTGTTCGAAACCAAGGGGACCATATATTTTCATATTAATTGTTTTTACATATTTTGAGTGATTCCCATAAACTAAAGCTAATCTCTATAATATATATTTTATAAAATGATTAAAGTTTATAAAATCTACAAAAACCACGAGTTTATATAAATTTAGTTATAAAATATAACTATTACAAATACATTTAATTCTTTAGAAATACAATAAAATATATACATATATATACATATATATATATATATGGGAGGGTTCATTTGAAGAGACCAAATATTGCGAGAAGTGAAAGAAATAACTAAAGTCTTCATTTTTTCAACCAAAAACGTTTTTAACACACAAAAAAATGATAGAAATGCAATATTTATTTATTAACTTTGACATTCAAAAAATAAAGTTGAATAAATTTCTTTTATTTGTTAAACCTAAACATGTGAAAGTCATGTGTAAGTTATGTTACTTACACATAACCTACACATGTGTAGGTAAATTTAAAACGCTAAAAATACATACGTAAAAAATATTTTAATGATTTTTTTAGTTTATACATTACACATTTGTATGTAGGAATTTAATTTATTTAAAAAACTAAAACATTGATAAGTTTTTTTAGTGATTTAGGTTTCTTCTTTTTCTTCTTACAATACATGGGTCTTCTTAAACGAACTTAATCCTATATATATATATATATATATATATATATATATATATATATATATATATATATATATATATATATATATATATATATATATATATAGATTGGGGATTTTCTAAAAAGGCAAAAAACTCTAGGAAGTGTAGGAACCAATCAGCATCAACTATTTGTCTAATACTAAAAAAACAGGCGGAGGGGTATTGAAGTAATTTTACCCGATGCATGTTGTTTATGGTAACAGCGTTTTGCATGCATGAAGTTTATTCTGTTATTTCGATTTCATTATTGTGTTTCGCTAGGGTTTACGTACCGTATTTCATAAACAGATCTATATCATTTGGTGTTTACATTTGGCGATTAGCAGTTTATATAATCCGTAGTTGATCCGTTTTTTCATAATCTTTCTTCAATGGCGGATATGATTGTCGATGATCGTGTCGTTTTCACAGGTAAAGTTTGTCGTTGATGTACTCATGAATAGTTATTGATAATGCGTTTGATTCTTATGTTTTCATTCATTTGACGTAATTATTAAGCGTTTTATAGATCATTATGTTTTTTTCGTTTTCAATTATTGTTATGACGTTTTTCTCGGTCAATTGTTATGATGTTAGGTTGCGTTTGTAGTTATAATTAGTTAATTTTTATGTGTTTGATCTGTTTTGACGTAATAATGAAGCACATTTGATTTTTTGTTAACGAACATGTAATAGCTGTTTTTAAGTATAAATAATACAAACATTCTGGTACGTATGGTGTTTTGTTGGATTGAATTTCAATATAATCCATTGTTTGATAGGTATTGAAGTTTTCTTAGTCGTTGATGTAAATGTAATTTCAGATAAAAATACAATTATGGTGTTTGTTATAGGTTGTTAGTTATAGATCATATAAAAAAGCATTTTCTGTTTTTTTTACAATGTGTTATGGTGTTGTTTCATGTGTATTATCAAATATCAATCTGAATACGACGTTTTGTTAATGTTTCTGTTATGGTGTTTTTTCTGTTTAATATTGTATGTAATAGATGTTTTTAAGTCTAAATAATACAAACATTTTGGTACGTATGGTGTTTTGTTGGATTGAATTTCAATATAATCCATTGTTTGATAGGTATTGAAGCTTTCTTAGTCGTTGATGTAAATGTAATTTCAGATAAAAATACGATTATGGTGTTTGTTATAGGTTGTTAGTTATAGATCGTATAAAAAAGCATTTTGTGTTTTTTTAACAATGTGTTATGGTGTTGTTTCATGTGTATTATCAAATATCAATCTGAATACGACTTTTTGTTAATGTTTCTGTTATGGTGTTTTTTCTGTTTAATATTGTATGTGATAGCTGTTTTTAAGTCTAAATAATACAAACATTCTGGTACGTATGGTGTTTTGTTGGATTGAATTTCAATATAATCCATTGTTTGATAGGTATTGAAGCTTTCTTAGTCGTTGATGTAAATGTAATTTCAGATAAAAATACGATTATGGTGTTTGTTATAGGTTGTTAGTTATAGATCGTATAAAAAAGCATTTTGTGTTTTTTTAACAATGTGTTATGGTGTTGTTTCATGTGTATTATCAAATATCAATCTGAATACGACTTTTTGTTAATGTTTCTGTTATGGTGTTTTTTCTGTTTAATATTGTATATCATCCTAAGAACCACGTTTGTTATTGTTTTTTTATATGACGTTTTTTGTTGACATTGTTGTTGTACTTTATAGGTTATGATTCATTAACATATGCTCCACGTGGAATAGAAATTACCTTACCAAATTCATCTGAAAAGCATTATATTCCTGATGTGTTGGAAGAGTTAAAGCCTAAAGTTGGGATGACATTTGACAATATGGACCAAGCATTTGCATACTATTGCAATTATGCTGCAGCATCTGGTTTTGGTGTTCGTAAAGGTACTGATTCAAAAAACAATAATGGTGTTATAAAACCGAAATACTACTTATGTAGCAAAGAAGGTTTTAATCAGAAGAAAAAAGTTGATACATTAGAAGAGAATGCTAAACAAAAGGTTGTTAGGGCTAACTTTTCAAAGAGGACTGGTTGCCAAGCACATATTCGTGTGGAGTTGGTTCAAGATAAATGGAATATATATAAATTTGTTGAAGAACACAATCATTTTTTTGTCAATGAAGAAGACATGCACTTTCTGGCTTCATCCCGAAAGTTGACTCAGTTACAGAAGCATATGATCCAAAGCATGGCAAAAATAAATATTGGACCTGTTAGGGCGTTTAATGTGATGAGGACAATATTTGGTGGTTTTGAGGAGGTTGGTGTTAGTAAGAATGATTGTAAGAATTTCAAAAGGGAAATCAATTTGTTCATTAATGAATATGATGCTGAAATGATGGTTGGAAATCTGATGAAGAAGAAAGAACATCTTCCTGATTTTTCCTGTGAGTATTTTACTGATGAAGAGAATTGTTTAGTTGGATTGTTTTGGTCAGATGGAGAATCATTTCTTTGGACAAGTTTGTAATGTAAGGTCTACATTGCTTGAATTTCTTACCCATTTTGAGACTGCTATTGAGTCCCAACGTCACAATCAAAGGAAGAATGATCATGATACTCGCTATACTCGTCCACAATTAAAGAGGGATTTTGTTCTTGAAAAACAAGCTTCTCAAATATACACTAAAACATTATTTCTTGACGTTCAAGTCGAGATTGTAGGTATTGAAAAATGTTTATGTGACACCCGGTAATTTCCAGCTAACTTCGTTAACATAACGTTGTTATTTATATTAACTCAATCTTAAAATTTTAGTAAATGGGCTTATGGGCCCAATAATGGCCCAACATGATAAACAAGAACGTTATAAGAACGTTAATCTCTTATATTAATATTGAAATAATATGGAATTGAGGGGGAAACATACATTATGACAAACAAGCTTGGGTGGCGCGACGAAAATATGTACTCGCGTACTTTATTAAATATGTTCAAGAAGTAAAGGTTTTAACTAAGAAATTATTATTCGGAAACGATTTGGAAAACCCGTGAAAGAACAATGATTCGGGATGGTTAATGGTACGTGATGTAATGACGAACACATGATAACTAGTTAAAAGAGCCCACTTAGAAAACCCTACATATAAATACATCTTATTCTCCAATTTTTTTTCATTTATTCAAACCCTAAATGCTCTCACATAAAAGTTGCAGCCGTCACCCTTTCCGGCCTGATTCCGGCCAGCTCGGACGTCCCCACGAGGCGTATTATATATCAAAATCTTCGTCTCGACAAGACGGTTCCAATGATAGTAAATTCGTCTTCTAATTCGTAGCGATGAAGAAGTTATGGTTAGTTGAATGTTGCGGCTGCTAGGTTAGCCGCAGAACATGTTTTCCGGCCATTTTCCGGCCAACTCCGGCGTTCCCACGAGGCGTATTATATGTCAAAATCTTCGTCTCGACGAGAGGAATCCAACGGTGGTGTCTGTTCCCTCTGAATCGCAGCAGGTAAAAAGTTATATGCCTTGAAAGGTTGCGGCTGCTAGGGTTACGGGTTGTTCTCTTGTTTTCCGGCGAGATCAGCAGCGGCAGCCACCACCCTCGCACCTCCGACCACCCATCTGTTGCCGTACCAGTATCCTCCTCTCACCCCGCTTGACAATCGGTACGTGTCCGTTGTGTTATTTTTGTTATTTTTCGCGCTACGGTTTCGAATTCGGTTTCGTTACGGGTTATGATTCGGTTCGTTTCGGTCCAGATTGTATGATGATGTATAAATATGTGCGATGTAATGGATGAAACAGATTAACGCGTAAGTGTGTATGTATATATGTATCGTGTGTATGAACTGGTTGTATGTATATATGTGTTTATGTATGTACGGTTGTATATATATATGTGTGTATCATGAATGTAGGTAATATGGAAATAGAATGAAAATTGTTGTGTGTGTATGTGTTATCATAGCATGAATGTATGTAGTATAATATATGTATGTGTATGGGTGTTTATGTGGATGTATAATAATAGTAGTGATTTAACAGCAAAATGTATGAAACAGTGTATGAATACTTCTAGTATATATATATGTATGGATGTATGCTGCTGATTATGTAGAAACATGATAATGTATGTGGTACAGTATGTATGCATAGGACTGTATGTAAATAATAAGCAGCAACAATGCCGTTTATATCTATATATGCGTGAATTGTCTGGTTAATGCATAGGTTTGTGTAGGAGTATAAACAATGACTATTTTGATATGTATTAAATTATTTGTGATACGAACGTGGGTATATGACGTGAGGCAGAAACAAAGTTGTATGTATGTGGAGATTAATAGAAGACGGCAAATGTATAGGGTGTATATAGACGTAGAACACGCATGATGATGTTGGTACGTATCGAGGTATATAGGTACACATGATGGTATTTGTATGTGTTGATATGTATATATAGGTAGGCGATGAATGTATGTGAATAAGTGAATTGTACAAGAGATGCAATTGTATGTGTACGGGTATGTGATGATAATGCTATGTGGGAAATCAATACACTTGGATGAATGTTTATATGTGTAAACATGACATGTTTAATACGTGTAAGTTTATCTGATGTGTTATCAATATATGGAAACTGGACCGAATACCCGAAGCCCTAGCGAATGCGATATATATATTATTCGCATATGCGTGTAAGTCATAGTTAATAATTAGTATTTAATTATTAAACAGGTCGTTGAGTGATATAGGGTTTTTGCTTTTGCTTGCTGTTGCTTTTGCTACCTAAGTTGAGTTTCACGGCCCCTTTTACTTTTACTCATATTGCAAAGCGAGGAAATTTTGAGTAGTACTACTGGGTCTGACAAACCCCATCCGGGCTGGTCGCGCCAGCACGACTGGAGGTCGAACGGGTGTTTAATTGTCCTATCTTTTACCGTGTCTGGGAGACATTGGCTTGAGGCATTCATTTCTTTACATTACTGTCAGCTTCGGTCGTAAACACTTTCGTACACTAGTGTAGCATGCATAGTAGTCTAGCTAACTACTTGATATACTAAGGGAATTACTGAATTGCTTTTATGACTTACTTTTTAGTTTTATAAACCTGTGAACTCACCAACTTTATGTTGACACACTTTAGCATGTTTATCTCAGGTTTTCAAGATAACACCCACGGATAGGGCATTCATTCATGGGTCGCATTAACTTGAGAAATCATCTTTATTTATTGTATTTGCATTGTACATTCAAATATTATAATCATTTTTACTCAAAATATTCTCATTTACTATTTACGCTTCCGCATTTAATGTAAAACTTGTATTTTAATTTTTATTAGTTAATACAATACTTTACTTTTCAAAATCATATACGTCGTTTGGTGTAACTAATGATCGGATCCTGGTGTGTCACACTCCTAACGGTAAAACTCCGTTAGTGGAATTTGGGGGTGTGACAGTTTAAATGTGAAGCTCGAGAACATTGACAGATTTACCAAGTTTTTTATCAAAGACTTTGATCAGTTGTGTAACTCATATTTCGAGGTATGGTGTTTTTTTCATTACCATTTCTTATATAAAAGATATTTTACTATTAATTTATTTGTTGTTTTTATACAGGTTATGTTTCGACCTGAAGACACAACAATACATTGTTCATGCTGATGGTATGAACAATTTGGATTGCTTTACAGACACATCTTTTATATTCTAAAGTTGTACGATGTTAAGGAGTTTCCGAGGAAGTACATTCTTAAACGTTGGACTAGAGAAGCAGTTCCTAATATTTTATACCGTCAGTCTAGCCATAGTGGTTTTTATACAGATCTTTATGATCGTAATCAATCTGTGGTACGTGAGATTTTCGCTGCTCAAGAGTACACTTTGAGCCGTCTTTACGACGACATTGAGGCTTTGTCTTTGTACAAGGAGTATGTTGAAGCATACAAGACGAAGGCCGGTGAACTTCAGTATGTTGTTCCACCTCCTTCTAAGAGGGATAGAGCGTCTGAGTTAAATGGTACTTGCAAGTACAACAAACGTCCTGTACGAGTACAAGTTGGATACAAGAGTAAAGGATCTGGTGTCCACACCAAACGTATTAAGTCGAAACAGGAAGAGGCAATTGTAAAAGCAGGTAAGAAATCAAGACAGTGTCAAAACTGTAAAGAATATGGACATTATGCATCTACTTGTTCCAAACCCCCCAAGAAAACCGGAGTTAATACAAAGGAGAAAACTTTTGACACCATGTCTGCTGATAGCTGAAGCCTTGGTATAGATTTGTAGTAAAATTTGTATAGAAACAATGTTATGACGTTTCAAATATATTTCTATGTCTATCTCAACAACAACATTTTATTTTTATGATATGACGTTTTGTTTGTATTTTTATGGTGCCTTTTAGTGTTTTTGTGTAGTTTTTTTTACATGCATCCTATTTTTTCCTACAACGATTACCCATTAGAAGTAGATAAAAGATATAACAAAATAAACCATGCATTGTTTTGAAACATCATCCAAACCAAAATAAAATTGTTCAACAAAAACATATAAACACAAACAAACTAACCCTAACAGATCATGCAGTGTTTAGGGTTTCCACATCAGTTGAGCTTTTCTTCTTAAGCTCCTCCAACTTTTCCACAGCTTCCTGCACCATCACACTCAGCTTGCTGTTCCCACCTACCTGAGTCTTGTAGAACTTAAGAGCTTCATCCCTTTGTGGTGTTTCTTCAAGCTTCATCAACTCATCGATCATATGCATGCTGTGTTCCTCTACCTCACGTGTCAGAGCTGTCACATTCTTCATTGAACGAATGCAAGCATCCCTAGTTATATCTTACTTAACTTTTATCAACAAACAGATTTTCATAGCGTTTTCTCTAGATGATCCCATGGTTGCAATGTATTTTGCTGTTGTTTTGATTTGTTGTGTGTGTTGGGTTGTGTTGTATGGGGTTTAATATTTATAGGGAAGGTGGGGTTGGTTTTAAATGTGTAGGGTCATTTATTATTCTCAATGGCGTTTTATTAATCTTTTATTCACTTGCTGCGATTGAGATTTCGAAATGACGTCAGGTGCCTTTTCACTAACACGTAATAATTGTTTCCATCTGATATCTGGGCAATCCAACGGTTGATAAAAGCCTTTATTTATTGCGTTTTACAGCTGGTTGCAACTACTTTAATTAATGCTTTTATTATATATACCGTGGTGTTTATTCATTACTCCTACATAGACTGATATCATTACTTTTTCCTATACCATCAAATCATTAGTTATGGCGTCTGGTTCTTCTACAAATGTATCCGGTGAGAAACTTTACTTATTTGATTTGGTTATGAGTCAATACAAAAAAAACGTTGCTGTGGTTAATCTTATAGGTTCTACCATGAAGACCATAAAAGAATCTGTCAAAGAACGAGACGAGATAAACAAAGAAATTAGTCGACTTCCTGCAAGCACCATAAGAGATCTAGCCATGAAGTTTAACCTGGGTCACTGCTCAGATGACAAAGAACTGGTTAAAAAGCTCTCGGATATAATTAGGTCCATTGAATTGGACATGAAAATCAAAATGGACTTTATTAAGTCTCTTTTTTAATTTCATGGTGTTGTATGGTGTTTTTTATAACATGTAGTGTACCTGTTTCGACCCCCATGTGTTTGGTGTTTTTTATGTTTTATTAAATAAAAGTTGTCTACTTTATTACTTATTGTTGGTCTTTTATTACATTAATATTTTATTTAGTAATATAACAACATGCATGAATACTTAATTTAGTAATCTAACACACAATATGCATAAATGTTGTTTATTTGATTTGCGATAATGTAATAATGCTAAGTATTAACTGTCAATTCAAAACAAATGTTTCATAAACTAGATGATTGTAATGTCAAATGCAAAGTGTTCACAATGTAACTCCATGGTGTTTTTTTAACAAAGAACAATTTTCAAATTCAGTCTACATGTTTCGCCATCCTTCTTGATATTCTCTCATCTGCCTTTTTTTCAATCTCCATTTTTTTCTGTTTGTTCAACTTCATGAAAGGAACTGTACTTTTGATAAAAGCCTCTTTATCATCATTTAGATAATGAAGTACTATTTTTTTTGCACATTTACGCCTCAGCTTGTCAAGTTGGTTCTGTTGATTGTTTTCCTTGTCATTTTTAGAGCAAATACCACATTCCCAACCATCGCATACACCATGATAAGTCTCCATATGTCTCATCAGAAACACACCACAATCCACTTTGTTTGTGGTTGTCCTGCATTGCATATTTAAACGAATTGGGGATGCTGATTTGATTTTCATGCCATTTATATGTTTAACAGAAACCAAATAATCACCGAATGTGGTAACCTGTACAATCACAACATTAACTCATCAGACCCAACTGAAATTAATTTTAAAACATGTTTATGTTTAAATATAATATAATATCTTGATAACTTACCATTTTATCAACCCATCCTGAATATTTTACAGTGACAGTCTCGTCCGGCTCGGCTGCACTGTTGTCAATTACTTCAACGACGCTTGTTTTTAGATTAAAGCACATCAAGTAGTAATGACGTTGGTATAAGATTGGTATGAAAATCAGTTCAAATTCTTCAATGCTCTTTGATTCTGCACGTTCAAGCACAATTTGCATGTGCCTTGTAAATTCCTGCAATCTTTCATGCTCACTTTTATCGTAGGTGTCCCTATGCTACATTACAATAAAACAACCATAAACAATCATCACATAGTCGTATGATGGTTGGTGTTTTCATTATGCATTGTTACATACCAGCATGATCTCGGTGCAGAACAATTTATTGAGCGGCACCTCACTTGTTTGGCTTGCTTCCTTTGGACACTCGGCAACCTTCTCAAGTTTTTTCACCAATTCCTCATGATTCAGCAGGTGACCCCATGCTAGGACGACATTGATGTGTATATATTGTCCTGGTCTCATTCTTTCCATTAGTACTCTGGTCACATCTATTTTTCCTTCTATGCTGAATACCACACTCCTGTATTCATGGGGTATGCATGTAACAAATTTAATCAAATAATAACATGTTGTTTACATATAGTTAAGATATACATACCATTCATCCCCTATTCCTGCAAACAAATAGGATGTTATATTCTTTTCCAAGGCGGTCACTTCATCTTCTACCTCAACTTTTCTATCCTCATATGCAGAAACCAATATCTTTGACATTTGACTCAGTTTTCTCTTTGGTCTATTCTCTTTTCTCTTTGACACTTCATCTGATACTAATTATATATCACCTTTGCTCTTTTGAATGTCAAGTTTAGCTTCATCAGTTGCTGGCACCAACGTAGGAGTTGGTGGTTGTTGTTGTGCACCAACACTTAGTATGGTGTTTTCTTTAATCAACCTTGTAATGTCCGGTACAGACACATTCTCCTCACCATCCACATCAGGACCAGTAATGTTTAAATCAAAAATTGGTTTCGTAACATTTTGTTGAGTGTATATCACTTTTCCTCTTCTCCTTCAACTGTTTTGCCCTTTCTTCACTTTTTTTTGCTATTTCTGAATTTTCAAACTCAGACATGAATGTGCAGGTAAAAATTTGAGTCACCGGAGGTTCACTCACAACACAGGCACCTATGGGTGTTTGATCAAAAACTGGGACCTTATCACCATCATCCTCAGTTCCTGCCACTACTGTCGTTGTTTGTGGTGTCTCATCATACACCGGTTCATTGTTTAACTTGTTTACGTCCAGTGGTGTTTTATCATACACAGGTGAGTTATTTGAATGATCATCCTCAGTTTCATCTCCATCCTCTGATTCAGATGGTTCCATTTTCAGCATGAAGCTAATCAAACTTTTTTCTTTACTATCTCTACGCACTCCAGGTCTTGTGTTTAATCACATGATCCTATTACGGTCTTTTTCTGAAAGTAACATCACCTCCTCATATTTCTTAAAAAACCAATGACTGTTGTCTTCCCGGATTATTGTGAAACAACTACCTTTGTAATCATAGAAAAATTTCATAATTTTTGAAGTTTGCTCAATTTTTTCTTTTGACATAGCAGTAAGTTTATGTTGATCACACATGTCCTTCCACTCATTTTTCTTAGCTTGTTGGATACTTATTTGATAACTCCTTGAATACCAATTCTACTTTCTTCAAACAAATGTTAAACTCTTGTAACACATAACTCAATTTGGCATCTATCATATCATCTTCGCTGGATATATGACCTTCACATTCTTTATCAGCCTGCTATGGTTTTATCATCAAAGAACAATCAGTTACATTATGGTGTTTTGTTTGAGAAAATATTGTATCATAAATTAATGATATACCTTCTTAACATCTTTCTCAGCATTTTGATCTCCACCAACCCCATCACCCTGCTTTATTCCATAGTCAGCTTCCAACTAATTTTAAATTAAAGAAATAAAACTCATTATAACTAAATGCTATGATTACATTATATCTAAGGTGTTTTTTACATGGTGTTTATATTAGCATATATAAATGATATACCTCATCTACAGTTTGATATACCAATTCTTTATCAGCAGTTTGATATTCATCAACCCCATCACCATGTTTTATGCCATGTTCAGCTTCCAACTAATTTTAAATAAAAGAAATAAAACTCATAATAAGGAAGGTGTAGTTATGACGTTATATATATGGTGGTTATGTTACATCCTGTATGGTTTTTTGCAAATGGTGTTTATTTATTTATAGTAGCATATATAAATGATATACCTCATCTACACCTTTCTCAGCAGTTTGATCTCCATCAACCCCATCAACCTCCTATTGGTGGCAGAACCAAGTCAACCCATGTATAAAATACATCAAGTGTAAAATAACAAATTTGTATTGTTACATGCTGTTTTTTACATGGTGTTTATATTCAGCTTCCAACTAATTTTAAATTAAAGAAATAAAACTCATTATAACTAAATGATATGATTACATTATATCTATGGTGTTTTTTTCATGGTGTTTATATTAGCATATAAAAATGATATACCTCATCTACACCTTTCTCAGCAGTTTGATCTCCATCAATCCCATCAACCTCCTATTGGTGACAGAACCAAGTCAACCCATGTATAAAATACATCAAGTGTAAAATAACAAATTTGTGTTGTTACATGCTGTTTTTTACATGGTGTTTATATTCAGCTTCCAACTAATTTTAAATTAAAGAAATAAAACTCATTATAACTAAATGATATGATTACATTATATCTATGGTGTTTTTTTCATGGTGTTTATATTAGCATATATAAATGATATACCTCATCTACACCTTTCTCAGCAGTTTGATCTCCATCAACCCCATCAACCTCCTATTGGTGACAGAACCAAGTCAACCCATGTATAAAATACATCAAGTGTAAAATAACAAATTTGTGTTGTTATACCTCATCAACATGTGTTACCTGAATTTGTTCATTGTCCTACGTTGAGAAAGAAACATAATAAATATAACATTGAACTAAATACATGATGTTTTAACAAGTACCAAATGATTTACCTAATGTGGCAAGCTGTATTGCGACACCGCCCTGATCATCAAATGATTTCCTGATCCTAACACCTCAACAAGTTCGTCTTCAGCTTGTTTATAATACTCAATAATGTCTTCCAGGTAAGGATCTACCTCATTTTTCCAATCAACATCATCATCATTATATTTTTTTGCACAATCATCATACACCTTCTCACTATCATCATCAACATCAACATCAACATCAACATCAACATCATCAACATCAACATCAACATCATCTTCAGTTCGTTGTAATTCTTCCTCACTGAATGTTTCCTCATTTCCCACTACTTCAGGCCTTATATCATCATAGACAGTTAGGGATAGATTATTCTCATTTTCAGCCTCATCCACATCCATTTTCTCCTTAGTATGTGGTTTTTTCTTCTTCTGACCACTTTCCTTCGGTCCTGTTTTCCTCAATTTAGCTTCAAGGTTGACTAACATCTCATTATTAACATACTCAACATGGCACATTTTCCTCACTTTATTATTCTCCTTTTCAAGCTCACGTACAAGCACCAACTACATATATTAAATAAAATTCTGGTTAGTTAAAAAAAATTGACTCAAGAAGTTATAAAAGAGTTTTACGAAAGAGATCATACAGCTAGGACAAGTAGCGGCCCATTGAACTTAGTCTCGGGTGTCCAGATGCCCTTGTCCTATTCAAACAGCTAATTAAATAGTCACACCATTTAAAATCTTTTATATCTCTGGGCGTGGTGTTTCTTTTGATGCTTGTCAAGAACCTCAAATTCACCACACTATTCTTATTAGTTTCACCAACGATGGTGAAAAAACCAACCAAAAAATTGATCATAAAACATCTCCCACTCACATCCATTTTGCTAACTCTTTCAAAAAATCCCAGGACATATGGCCTCCTTGCCCAATCTGACCCTCCAAATTGCTGTCTCCATTCATTGATAGCTTCACATCTCATGTGTGGCCTTCTATCCACAACATCTTTTTTCCCAATGGGGATCCCCAACACCTCGTTAGTCAATGCTGGTGTTACTCTGATAAGTTTCTTCCCAATATTCAGTGTAGCATTTTGGTGATCATAATTTTCAACCAACCAAAAAGCTAATGCAGTGGGGACGTTCTCTAACTACAAATATAACACCCTATCAAACCCCATCTCACCAACTGTTTTCTACTGCTCTTTAGTAAAGGTTTCGAACCAGCTGGTAAGGTTGTTCAAAGCACATCGGGGTAGTATTCTTTCCCCCGAAAACCTTGAGTAACATTTACCATTTTCAGCCTTATGTAATTCAGAACTTGTTGGTTTCTTAACAAAATCATCTTCATCATCACAACTCACAGCATGTGGTGTTTTTATTACTCTCTTCTTTGATCGGCTTTTCATGGGGTTTTTCTCCTTCTTAACAAAATCATCATCATCATCAAAACTAACTGTTTTTTGTGTTTTTCTCCCTCTCTTTGTCTCTTCTACGCATATCATGGTGTTTTTCACCTTCTTAGCTTCTGTCATCCTCGGTTTCATGGCACTTTCTAACTTTTTTCGTTTCATATTTTTCTCTTTTCCAGGACCACTATGGGTTGTTTTTTTGTTCTCTTCAATATCATCTGCAGTACAGAATGATATATGTTACAAGAGTATAAAAAATGTTACAACTAAACTAATTGTCCATTTGATTCTCAGTATAAAAACTTTTTGTACAACAAGGTTACCATTATCATCTAAAATAATTGGATACTCAGGTTCATTGGTCCATTTGAATGAATTGCCAATGGCTATTCGCTCACTCCTTCTATCTGTCATATGTTGTATATAATGTCATAATTGAAGAAGTTCAATGCATAACACCATAATATTAGAGTTAAGGAATTATAACACCATGTTTAAAATAACACCATGCTTATGTTTGCTATGCATATCACACCATATACTATTAGAACACCATGGTTGCTATGCATATAACACCATATTTCAAAAAAACACCATGTAGAATATCAATAACAAATAACAACAATAATAATATTATAACACAAGCGATGCCATGCACATAACCATGCCCATATTATAAAATAACTTCCGATAAAATCCACTTACTATAAACAAATAGTGACTTATCCATCTCCTAGTTGTGTCGTTGATTTTCCACCGTTTGTCAAATCTACAAAATGCACAGAATCCATTAGTAAAATTCACAAACAAAACAATAATTTATACAAACGCATATGAATGTTGGAATAAACGCCTAATGTTTACTCGTCAACAACCAGTGTTATAACCTAAAGTAAAGACGTAAATGTACTAATCAATTATTGTTGAAATTACCTTATGTCGTTGATTTCCTTGTTGAATGTTTGCAGTCGAAGTGTTCTTCAAGTAAAATGACGACCTAGTTTTTAAGCGACGTGGTGTTCTTCAAGTAAGAAAACAAACGCCCTATTTTAAACAAATCGCCTAGATGTAGGTGTTGATTGAGAAATAAACAGTCTGACTAAAATAATGCACCAAATCGCTTAATATTAGTCTTTTTGCTTTTTAGGTTGAAAACGCATAATGACTAATTTACCCCAGAACTATATGACGCGTCAGCAAGAACATCATAATATTTACAAAAACGCCACCGCGTTAATCTTGGCCCTTGACTTCCAGATCCGACGCCCTAAAATCGTTCTTAGCGTTTTTAGAGTTTTTAGCCTTTGTGGAAAATCTCTCCCCTATATATATATATATATATATATATATATATATATATATTAATACTTTTAAAATACATACAAAGTTTTATAAATAATAAGCTATACAAATAAGACTTTGAAATTGTGTTAAAAGTTTTAAAGTTGTTCTAAAATGTATAACATATTTTTTTTGACATTATATAAGTTGTTAAAAATACATTATTTTAGTTTCTTCCGTTTATCAAACATATTATTATTGCTATTGTTATCACTTATCCCGTCATAGTGATTAAATGAGATTATATATTTTTAGTCGTCTAACGAGAAATCCCCAAATCCCAATTCGAAACCATAGAATTCTAAATTATCTCAGATTCCTAATTTCTCATTCTAGTTTTCGATATTATATGTTATCTAAGTTAGGATTTCTATTCACTTAGGTGATTCTAGTATTTGGGCAATCTCCAGTTCTATCTAAGCTGTTTGCTATTCGTTTCGAGCCCAAGTTTCAAGGTGAGTAAACCCACTCCCCTTTTTACTTTTACGTTTTGGGGCTGAAATATGTGTTCTATTACTATACCATGTTTTCTTTTTTGCAATTTTTTTTCCAAAAGTGATCATAAAATGTGTTAGTCTTGACTCGCGACAAGATGCAAACTTATGTGGTAGTTTAAAGTAGTTTATTGCTTGGTAATCCCACCGGTACAAGGTTAGCGCTTAGCGTTTGACAAACCCACCTGCCTGGACAACACTGATAGGTGATTTAAACCCGGCTATTCTAATTCCATGTTTATTATGTTTGCAATGCTATGACGGTTGTTGCTATACTATGATGCTAGTTGCTATGCCATGTCCCTAAGTTGCTAATTGATTACTGACAACTCATAAATCGAGACGGTTAATTAACGGTTGGTTAAAAGTTATCTTTAATCAAATACATGAGTTGGTTCCTTATGTCAAAATGGCTAAAACAAGAAGTTGTGGATTCTATGCGGTTGTGTTCTATTACAAGGGGTCATGTAGAGTAATATTTACAAAATAGCTATACATGTAAGGTTGCACAACATATTATGATGATCTCGGATTTCCATACTATTATGTACAAATTGTGGTTTACTCACTAGCTTTCAATAGCTAACTTTAATTTTCACATATTTTCGGTGATGACGTTTTTGCTATTTATTCAAGACATAGGATGCCTTGGACTTAGAGAAAAATAATAAAGACTATTGCATTTACAATAGTTGTTGCTTTGTCGTTTTCTACTTAAATCTTGTGTTCCAAAACTTATGTTAACCAATATTAGACTTTAATAAAATGAGGCCATGAGCTCTGTTTACTAACGATGCCCATTTCTATGACAACCCGGTGTTTCAGCCGCCGGGTGGGGTGTCACACAATTCATCTTCTGGGTATGGTGTAGTTGACTCTTTAGTGTATGGTACACCGTTAGTATCTGGACAAACTGAGCGATTAGGAATGAAAGGACCTTTTCTATAGATTTCCATAGATCGGAATCTATTGAATTCAAATAAAGCTTTAATCGAATTGTCAAGTTTTTTAAATCCGATCGATTTTTCAGCTTTGGTACACTCTTTTCAGAATCATGGAGTGCCATGATGTATGAATGAAACAAATATTTTTGGTATTTTTATTTTTTGAGAGATAAACAAAGTACGTGAAAGAACGAAATTACTTAAGACAAAGAGTAAAATGGACAGATGTGTGAAACAGACAGAAACTTAGAATATTTTGCAAAACGGATGAAATTGAAATTATATGAAACGGCCAAAACACTTAGAAAATTCGTAGTGAATTGGAATAGAGTGAAACGGAAAGAAACTTCTAAAACAGACAAAAAAAGACTTAGAAATATTTTGAACTTGAAACGGATGAGTAGTGGTCAAACGGATGAACATTACACGTAAGAAACACTATTTTTGACTAAGTCCTGATTGAAACACTTGAACAGTACTCAAACGGATGAACAGTTCTCAGACGGACAAACAGTTGTCAAACGGATGAACACTTAGACAAATTTTCTAAACTTTTCCACAATCACTCATATCCAAAACGAAAGATTCATATGCACTCTGTTTCTGATTTCATGATTTTGATGTTGTTTTTGATGAAATTTCTTCTGAATATCTTGATAATGATTAGATCAATGATCCTCAATCACAATATTCACGAATTTTCATCATAATTGTTATTGATGAAGAAATGTTTATTTCGATAGCTTATGAACACTAAAAACTCTTAGATCTGATGATTTTCTTAATTTTTGCTTGAATTTCTTCTCAATTGTGTGACACCCCATCGGATGGCGGAAACACCGGGTTGTCATAGAAATTGAATATCAATAGTAAACAAAGCACATGGTATTTATTTATTAAAGTCTAATAATGATATCATAAGTTTGGAACATGAGTCTTAAATGAAACGACAAAAAGTAGTAAAAATGAAACAGTAATTGCAATTGTCTTATTTAATTTAACTAGGTCTAAGGCAATCATATGTCTTGACAAAAGCAGCAAAACACTATTAAGCACCAGCTGAAATATGTGAATTATAAAGTTAGCTATAAAAGCTAGTGAGCAAACCACATTTGTTAATAATAGTATAGAAATCCGAGATCATAATAATATGTTGCGCAAGCTTATTTGTATAGCTATTTCATAATATTACTCAACCATGACCATAGAAACACATAGAAACAACAATCATAGACCCCGCAGGGTAACCTCTAGCAATAAGTCATGAGGAACCACTCATGTTACAATTAGTGATAATTGTCATTTAACCATCTCGATGTGTAAGTTATCAAAAATTGTTTTAGCATCGAAGGGACATAGTAGCATAGCAACAAGCATCACTGTATAGTAACTAGTAACCAACCTATATAATCAACCAAAGAATCGTCAAGTTTAAATAACCTATCGATGTTGTAAAGTGTAGGTGGGTTTGTCAGACCATTAGCGCTAACATTGTACCAATGGAAATAAATAGTAATATATTACTTTAAACTACCACATAAGATTGCATCTTGTCACGAGTCAAGACTAACACATTTTATGATCTCTTTTGAAAACCAAAATAGAAAATTGAAAACATTGTATAGTATTTGAACACATTTCAGCCTCAAAACGTAAAAGTAAAAAGGGGAGTAAATTTACTCACCTTGAAACTTGGGCACAAAACAAATAGTAAATAGACTAAATAGAACAGAAGATCGTCCAAATATTAGAATCACCTAATTAAATGACAATCCTAACTTAGAAAAACATATTGTAAAGAAAACTAGAATTGAAACAATAGGAATATAGGGTCATTTGGAATTCTAGGGTTTCAAATTAGGATTTGGGGGTTTTCGGTAAACGATTAAATATATGTATAATTATTTAATCTTAAAGACGAAGATAAATAGTAGTAGAATAACAATGATCTTGATAAACAATAGCAATTAGTTTAAATAAACACATGATCTGATTTTACAAGAAGTTCATTAAGTTCAAGACAAAAATTGAATTTAAACGTATTTAGCATTTCTAAACGGTCTTTATTTTGAAATAAATATATAAAATTATTTTTACACACTTTGTAAAAATAACACAATTCTAAAAATAAGTTCTATAAAATATTTTTGGGTTTAAAAATATTACCAATTGATTTAAATATATTTAAATATATAAAATATATTTTGTGACATAAAATTAATCAAAATGGCCTAAAAAAATATGGTGGAGACCAGATTTGAACCCTGGTCTCTACCTTCAAAGCATCCAGATTTACAGGTCGCGATGAACGTGTACTTTGTTTAAAAGTGGATTTCAATTGGTTTTGTCTTATAATAATCAGATATCCCTAATTCAAACAAGAACCCAAACCTTAATTCTCCAATTAAATCCGTTTGAATCAATGAAAAATGAAATTGATTGCCGATTTTAAATCTAGACTTGATAATGAGTATTTTTTATAGAAAAACTTACTTGTTTTGTGACTAATTAAATCAGAAAATGATAAAGAAAAAAAAGCTCTATTGAAGAATCAAAACGTATCTAGAAGCTGTTAAAATGCAATTCATCTCCAGATTTCTTCTATTTGATATGGTGAGTGAAAGCCCCAATGTAATTGTAGAGAAAAAACAAGGTTTTGATGCTCAAATTACAAGTTGTAGGTTCGAGTAAAAGTTAGGATCAAATATGATTTCTTGGTGGTTTTGATAAAATTGATTTAGTATGGAGCTAGGGAGAGGTCGAGTGATTGTTTTACCGGTATTGAATTGGATTAATTATGTTTGGAAACGGAACCCGTTTGATTTTGATTTGGGATTAAAGGAGATTATTTGGTGTTTAATTAGATGTTTAAAACTCGATTAAACGGCATATGCAGACTCGAATCGATGATATGTATGCGTTGGTCAAATCATTTTTATTAAAGTAGTCGTTTTGATTGAATTGAACCGAAAGATATAGTTTTGGTTTGAATGGATTCAATTTTAGCGTTATAATCAGATTAACAATGGTCAAGAGATCAAGTGCTGCATAAGGATTGTTTTAACGCAATTTAGTTGGGTTAATATAGCTTGGAAGTTGAATTTTCGCCTCGCTGGAAAACTTGCCGGCGGCGGCCGAACCATTATGCCGGAATTACGGGATTTCAAGGGGAGGGTTGGGTGTCTAACATGATTTAATATAAAGTTTCAGTTTGGCCCTTAGAGTTTGGTGATGTTTTAAATTTTAGTTTTAGAACTTTAAAACAAGTTTTAAAAGTTACACTTTTCACCCATTTTAATTAAATCTTTAATTTGACTAACTAACTTAACCACGTTAACTTATAACTTTAACAAAATTGACGTTTTTATACATTTACGTTGTGTTTGACGTTGAGTGGTTGATTTTATACTTATTAGCAATAAATTTGATATCATTTATAAATCTCTTTTATAAATTACAAATTATTTTATTTTTGAGATTATTCATAATAAATAGTACTTAAGTATATATACTTCAGCTATTAACTCGTATTACATTCGATCGCTTTATTAAAGATGAGAAAAACATAAGATCCGACATATTTATTCATATTGAAAACGAAACGTTACATTTAAAGAAAGATAAAAACGCATACAATAAAGTATAGATGACTTCGGGTTCGAGTCGGGCATTCGAGCTCGGGTTTGGGGCAGATGTCACATATTGAGCTTCGATCTGTGTAAATGATTATGAAACACAGCTTCAGTATGTTTAATAAGAAATAGAATAGAGATGGGAGTTGTTGTGATCCAATCATCATGCACACATGAACACAAATCTAATTGAGTGTTGTATGGATTTCAGTGATGTAAAGAAGAACAATTACAATTGAGCAAAGATACATCTAGAGATCATCTATATAAACACGCATGTGTACAATATGCACACATCCACCTAAGGAGAGCTCATCCTTGGGTGGGGACTTACAAATGGAAACTCTCATCTAAGCATGAACAAGTGGTGGTCAATTTATAGTGGAGTCATGGTCTTCACACAAGCCGCTTCTAGTAGAAGAACCCGATATCAACTTTGAGTTTTATCTTTAAGCTTTTATTCTTTCAATCAACCTTAATCTCTAACTTTGGTTAGTTTGAGTTTCATAAAATCCCAACAATACTCCCCCTAAACTCAAACTCACCAAATCCGAAGCTTCGGATCCAATCTATCAAATATCTTCTTGATTTAATGAAGATTCAACACTCTTCATTGTAGTTCTCCCCCTCATAATAAGCATCTCCTAATTTTGTTCATTCAAAGGATAGTATCTCTTGAAGACACTTTTTCGTATCGGCCATGTGTTGTATCTTTTTTATTACATACCATATCACACCAAGAATATCCAATAGTCGCACCAATTCCTGATATTAAAAGACAATTTGTGATCAAGAAGTTGATTTTGCTGTACTTCTTTAGCAGCTGATTGCATACTGCACAAGATTCTACAGTTGTTCACAGTAAATCAACTGTTGTGATGATATCAAGTGACCTGCTGCATTTTCTGTTCTTTTGTGTTGTAATTATCACTGCTACATGCACATCATAATCATGTGTTGCTTCCACTTGCTGCTTGCTGTAATGCAACATGTTGCTGCTTCATTATGTATCTCACATACGATCAACAACCATGCTGATACTGTCGTACACACACACAATAGGTGCTGCAACATAATGTTATAGCAGATCAGGTGCTAATTTACTGCTATAAGTTGCTGATCTACTTCAGATTGTGTTGTTGCTGATGTACTTCAGATTATGTTGTTGATGATCTACAAATGCTGCTGCAAGCTGTCTTGCTACTGCTATCTGCACATCTATAGATGTGCAAATGATCAATCTGCTGTTGGTGAACAAAATCATTCAAATATATTGTTGCTCGGACATAAGTTGTTGCTGCACATGATGATCTTGTTGCTCACACAATCTCTTCCACATCTTAATTGTTATCTTGTCATGCTCAAGTCGTTCAAGTGATCATAAGTCCATTCAAGTGGTCAAAAGTCCATTCAAGGCACTTGTTTTTACTCGAACAACCACATTCATTTGAACATTAGACCCATATATCATCCACACATCTCAACAGTTTTCATTCGTACATCTATCTTCAAACATGCAATGATGTTGTTGCTGATCTGCAGCTTGCAGATATGCATATTACTGTGCGCATCTTCAGTTTGCTGATATGCAGCTGTTTGCACATTGCTGCCGTAAGCAATGGACCATGATATGCAGGTCCATCAAGTTATAAATTGCTGCAGTTCTATTCATATGATGTTGCTTGCTGCTGTCTGATTCTGTTTTAACCATTGTTACACAAGTTATGAACATCTAACTGCTGTCGTTGATCTACTACATTCATAGTCATCAAATGGTCGTTTTGCAATCTTTGAGCGTTTTATGTGCTACTCATTCAACTCAACATTTAAACATCATGTACCTTGCTGCTCGTTAACTGATATTCATGTTGTAAGCTGCTATAAACATTCATATCAATTTGCATCAGGTCATATGTTGCTGCAATTATTCTGTAACATTCATCGTCAGAAACACTTCATTGCTGCAACTAAGATCTGATCTAAACACATCAATACGTTTCAGATTCACAGATCTCAAATATGTTGCTGCAATAGTGAATAATTTGATATGTGTTGTTTTCATAAGATGTTGTTGTGTTTCAACAGTTACACGCACATCTCTCAAATGTGCTTGTGATTTTGCTGGCATCTTAACCTGATGTTCAAACATCTATCGATTCATTTCTTTAATCATTTTATTATGCTACAATTCGTTTTCCATTCATTCAGAATCAATTGCAAATTTCACATGAATACATACGCATCAGATTTTTGTGTTCATGATTGTATTCATATCATTCTGAAATTTGATTCTGATTCGATCAAATATGTATCCAACTTTCATTGAATTGAGTTCTAGATGAATTCACAACAACAATTCATCAACGAAACAGAGGATTTGTTAATTGATTTTGAGATTTCATGTTTGATGAATAGTATGTGAACATACCCGTAGCAATTCTCCAATCAGGCAAACTTTAGATTTAGATAGGATGTAGTCACTAACCTTGCAGTCTACGTATTCTTCAACTTTATATCTCCAGCGGTCCAGATCTCCCGAGTTTATTTTTTAAGAGAAGAGAAGGGAAGTGGAAGGAAACAAAAAAGTAGTTGTGTTCCAGAGTTTTTTTAAAGAATGGAAGTGAAAGAAAAATAAAAAAGTGTGTTCCCGAGTTTACTTAAGGAGGGAAGTGGAAGGAAGTAAAGGGGAATTTAAGGCTAAAATCAATCTTTCCAAATTGGATAGAAGTGGAAGGAAAGGAAGGGAATGGGAAGAAGGGAAGAAAAAAGAAAGAAAGAGAAGAGAAATGAATGACTTCTCTTCACTTCTTTCCTTTAATGAATCTCGGGAACACAGCGTTGACGAATTCAGTAACCGAAAGCTCTGATACCAATTGATAAGACAAGATTTAGATCTACAATCTGAAATAAAATCGTTATGATCACACGAGACATTTTCACACAACACGAGAAATGACACGTATACTGGCGGTGTTTTTTTTTTCAAAATTGAAGATCGATCTTAAATCCCTAAGGGCCTGTTTGTTCTTCAGAAAAACCTCTTAATGGCCTCTGAAGTCTGATTCGGTAAGAGGAATTAAGAGGTTTGGCTGTTTGTTTTTTGTTTATTAAAACACAGTCAGAGCAACGTTTCTTTGTACCACCACTGCCTCCCCTCTCTAAGGTTTGCTGCCTCCACCACCGCCTACCCCTCCACCTCCACCGGTCTTCACCTCCGCCGGCCCTCCATCACCGCCGGTCTTCCTTTTTCCCCCAATTTCAGGTGAGATCGATGCTGTTGTTTATTATTGGTATGAATGTGTAGATCTGGGTTATCTTTTCTAGTTAAATCTTGATTAGTATGGCTAATTTCTTGATGTTTTAAAGTTATTTTGTTCATGGGTTTGTTAGGGTTTTGAATACTCTTTATGACTTTGTATTTTTGAATGTTAAGAAGATGTTATACTTGTAAAATCTGTAGGATGTAGGGTTATTGATTATCACTTTCTATAGTTTGTATGCTTTGATGTAACAAAATAGCTTTAATTTCTTTATAAACTAAACTACCTTGGCCAAAAAGATTGCATGCCATCCTGCTAAACAGATAACATGTCACACCCCGACCGATGGCGGAAACATCGGGGCGGATGCAAGTAAATAGATTGCTCGTAGCTCATGGCACTAAAATGATTAAAATATGAATTTTACAACTTAACAAGTTACATCGCTTCAACCATCAATAAACAAACCTAACTCATTTAATTAAACTAGGTCCAAGATCCTACGCGTGAAGGCATATCAAAATCCTCCTAAGCTGCATTTCTTGAAATCATGTAAAAAAAATATTTGTTCAACTAACGAATTAGCTGGTGAGTAAACATAGGTTTGCACATATACATATGTATATATATATATATATAATATTTGAAAATGATTAAAATGAATAAATAGATTCAATGCTTATGTTAAAACTATACATGCAAAGTTTAGCACACAAGGTAAACATATAGCACAATCAAACCTTACGACTAGCATCCATTTAATCGCACAGACTAAGTGATGTTGATAAAATGAATAAACTGAAAAGCCGTTTAATCATCCTCGAATAAAATATCGGATAATTAAACTAAATGTAGTTACAACCACCCTCGGTTAAAGTATCAGGTGATTAAGTTAAAATGTAGTTACAATCACCATCGGTTAAAGTATCAGGTGATTAAGTTAAAATGAAATAAATAAGTAGTTACAATTACCTTTGGATAACGTATCAGGTAACTAAACTAAAACAATGAAAAACTTGGTTACAATCACCCTCGGTTAAAGTATCGGGCAATTAAACCAAATGAATAAAAACAAGTTACAACCACCATCGGTTAAAATATCAGACGATTAATAAAATGAATAAAAGTAAACAAAATGATAGACATGATTAAATAAGGCACATGATTTCACCCCAAAATATAAAACGTAAAAAGAGGCTATGAATACTCACATGATTGATACAAGATGATAAATTGCTAGATAATTGAAATCAAGGCACCAAGAGATCTCCTTAAAAGTTGACATAATGAACGTGTCTTAAATTAGGATTATATGTCTAAGAGTCTAAAGAGGATTTAGGGACTAGGAGTTTTATAAAGGAACTTGGGGTTTTAGCGAATAAATGAATAAAAATAATTGAATAGTTAATTTGAGTCGAAAATGATTAGATTGAATATTAGTAACTTGAAATGACAATAACAGAAGATAATAACTTGATAAATAACATGTATAATGAGTAATTGCTATTAGTATTGATAGTTAACTTTATACGAATTTAAATAATAAAATAGCTAATAGTAGTCGATTATCTAGGATAATAACTTGATAATTATATCATTCAAGTTTGAAATAAAATGCACATTAAATAAATTTAATACTATTTAAAATACTTATTAATATTATAAAAAATGCTTAAAAACAAAACAGGGGCGCCTAGATTCAAACCCGGGTTTCTCTTGTTATCAAGTTTTGAGATTTAACAGCTGAACCAAAGACTTTATTGGTTTTAAATCTGAATTTATTAAATTTAAAACAACTCACACAAAACCCCAGAATTCAATCATAAACCCTAATTTTCTAAATCTATAAATTGATCATGAATTTACATTTGGAATTGAAATTAAATCTCAATCCTTAAACGAAGAACAGTATTGTATGATGAATAGATTACCGTCAATATTCCAAACTGATAAAGATAAGAAGAAGAAGATGATGATGATGCGGCCGAATCATGTTCCAGATTTGATTGCATTGTAAAGATAGTTATAAATTGATAACTTGCAATGCTTCTCGACTGGATGAAAAATAAAATCCCTAACTCAATTGTAGGAAACAGTGTTGAATCGTTGATGAACAAGTTATGTGCAGGTACGAGGATAAAACATGATTCCTTTATGTGTGTTTGTATTGAAATTGTGTTTACAGAGGGTTTAAAGACGGGTATAAGAGTGATTTGGAATGGATATACCGAATCAATTTGGTTTGAATTATAACGAACGCTTTATGAGTCTTATCCGGGTTAATTGGATCAAAATAATGGAAATTTCGAGACTATCGATTCAATTGATTTGTTTGCTACATTCTAAAGGTGATAAAACTAAACTTTGGTTAATCAGTTTGAGTATAAATCCGCATTCAGCGCGAATCAGTTTTTGACCTTGGACTTGGGTAAAACGAACGTGAATGGGTCAAGAACAGCTGGAAATGGGCCAATATATTGTGGGTCGGGTTTCGAACCTTGTCGATAAAGAGATAGAATGAGTTTAATTGGATAAAAATGTGAAAATGTGTCATTTTGCTAATAGCCGGAGATTGCCGGATTGTCGCCGGAGAGAGCACCGGAAAAACGGGACCAAGGATGGAGTTGGGTTAGATTTAATTTAAATTTACATCTTGGCCCCTTATACTTAGTAAGCATTATTATTTTTTTCTTAAAGTTTTAACTCAATTTTTATAGATTCAATTGCATATTTACCCCTATAAACACTCCTTAAATGCATATTTCCCCAACTAAAAAAATTAATTGCATATATACCTAATGTTAACTAAATGTCTTTATTAAAAATTGGTATAATTGCAAATTAAAGATGTTCATAGTAGGAAATATGCAATTGATTTTTTTGACCGGGTAAATATGCATTTAAAATGTTTTGGAGGGGGAAATATGCATTTAACCCATTTTTATAAATTACATAAACAACCCTCTAAGTTATTTTTCTCAATTAAAACGTTAACTTACTAACTTCACTAACTATATAATGTGTATAAGACGTATTGGTTTTATGGAATTTGCTTTTATATAAATATATAAATTTGTTTCTATAAATTCTAATGATTATATAACATAGTTAATGAAATAAATGACCGAAATTTAAATAGAACAAATTACTTACTAATTGATTCTATATTCATATTTAGTCAAATTGATTTCATGGACAATTTAGACGGGTTTGGATAGAGTTTAGTTCGGGGCAAATGTCACATAACACCCCCTAATGCCATGGGTTGTTGGTAAACAAAAACATATAAAAGCCCCTACTTGCTTTTGTGAAATTTGTAGCATGTTGTTGTATTGATGATTAATGTTATTGTCAATTAAGAATGTTTTTTTAGGTGGATGCCATAGATTGTTGGTAAACAAAAACATATATACACAATTGTAACAGCTAGTTTAGGTGTTAATTTCTTAACTTTTTTCAATGTCAAATGCTTAGAAACCTTCTAAAATCATTATGTCAACGGACCTGTTTTTGTTGATCTTAGGCATGGGTGATAAGAGATTGAAACTTAATTACGACAGAGCAAGAAAAACTCTTTTTAGAGCCATGTATAGAAGAAACAGTTAGGGTGGGCTATATGGGAGTAAGCTTACAAAGGGAGTCTTGGGCTGTTGTTGGTAAAAAACTATTGGAAGCATATGGCATGGCGGTTGAACAAAAAGAATTAAAAACAAGTATAATTACCTTAGAGCAAAGTATTTAGCTTGGTCTTATCTGAAAAGAAAGATTGGAAACATTTAGAACCCTCACACAAATATGTTTACGCTAAAAAATGAAGATTGGGACGCTGTTTGCAAGGTTTGTTTACAAGTATACTTTTCTAATATATATATTACCTATTAATTGTAAACGTCTCCAAATTAAATATAGGTTCATCCTAAGGCAGCTTCCTTGAAAACCACGCCATTAGCTAATCATGAGCTTTGTGCAACTCTATTCGATAAGAATTCAGCAACAGGTTCTATCCGTCGTCCCATTGCTCCCTGTCGAGCTTCCCCATCTTCCCAAACTTCTGTCATTCCATTCCAACATATTGATAGTGGTCCTATTGAGAGTCTAGATGATGAAAACACATACGAAGAAAACACATATGAAGAAACCGGCTATGATACAGGCTTTGAAGGTGATTCCTCAATCCCCGAACAAACAAATGCTCCCGAACACACAAGGGTTCCTAAACACACAAGTGCTCCTAAGGAAGATCGAGGTCGGGCCAATATAAAGGCTAAACACACCATTAATTTGGCTGACCTAGAGGTAGACATGAGAAAGGTAATTGCCAATCTAGCTGAAACCAAACCGGTGAGGCCGACAATTGATGAATGTCATGATAAGTTAAAGGGACTTGGGTTGGAAGCCACAGATCCAATTTTCTTAGCCCCATTTGGTATCTTTAGCCAACCTTCAAACAATTATAGAGAAGCATGGATGACACTACCATCGGATCCGGAGGTCTTAAAAAATTGGATTACAATGATGGTGAAGACTTTGGGGATTATGAAGTAGTTCTGTTTCGTGTTTTATGAATTTGTTATGAACTAGATGATACATTTTGTGAACTAGTTGGTACCTTTTTTGAGAATTAGTTGGTACCTTTTATGTGAACTAGTTGGTTATTTTTTTTTGAACTAGTTGTGCTTATGCTACAAACTATTTGGTGCTTGTTCCATGAACTATTTGGTGTTTATTCCATGAACTATTTTGGTGCTTATCCTATGAGCTATTTGGTATTTATGTGACTTTGTGCATTTGTGTTAACAGGTTAATGGATAATACTCAAAAGCTCGCTTTCGTTATTTTTGTTTACTTTTATTTTAAGTACTTCCGGACTAGGTGTATGAAACGAAATAGGGATAATACATCCGCTATGTCTGGCCATGAATTTACCAGGGAGCTTTTGGACAGAAATGATACACAATGCATCGAGTTGTTGCGCATGTCACGTGATTCATTTGTTCGACTATGTGCACATTTCAAAGCAAAAGGTTGGTTAAAAGATAGCAAACATGTAATAGTCGAGGAGAAAATGGCTACATTCTTGATGGTAATTAGTCACAATCAAGGTTTTGTATGGATGAAGCGTAGGTTTCAACACTCAAAAGAATCGATTCATAAGTATTTTCATGAAGTATTGGACAAAATGATGATATTTGCCGGAGAAGTTATAGGACCAACGTCATTTAATTCTAATCCAAATATTCCTGGAAATAATAGGAGGGAGCGACGAATTTTCAAGGTAACAATAGTTAAAATGCCACTCTAATATTTTGTATTATGTATATGTATATTGCAATAAACTTTTTCAATCAGGGAGCGGTTGGTGCCCTTGATGGAACATTGATACACGCTATTGTCCCTAGTGATAAACAACATTTGTATAGAGCAAGAGGTAGGGGTGAATGTTATCAAAATATTTTGGCAATTTGTGACTTCAATATGGTCTTCACATTCATTGTGGCAGGATGGGAAGGCACCGCACATGATGCTAGAATATTGAATGAATCATTAGTTGATCCTGATTTTGAGTTCCCATTTCCTCCCACAGGTATAATTACGATTTTAAATATTATATTCGTGATGCTGCATATAAACACTAATGGTTTCTTTTTTCTTTCAAGATAAATATTATCTTTGTGATGCTGCATATAAACACACTCGGTGATTTATGGCACCATATCGCAATGTTAGATATTGGCTTGGAGATTTTCGTCGAAGACGTGCATTGAATAGCAAGAAAAGTTTAACCACGCACATGCTAAACTTAGAAATGTTATTGAACGTGCTTTTGGTGTGTTAAAGGCACGTTTTCCTATCTTGAAGAAAATGCCACCATATCCTTTGGTTAAACAAAGAGACATCACTATCGCATGCTTTGCAATTCATAACTATATACGAAAAGAAGGCTTAAGTGATGAGCTATTCTTTCAATATGATCAACCTCAAAAGCCTATTGATGGTGATGACGACAACAGTGATGATGATGATGATGTTGTTGATGATGATGAGCTTCAATCACATGGGAGTAGTGCAGATCAACAATACATGATAAACATGAGAGATGAAATCGCGACACAATTAATGCGAAATCGAATTTGAGTGCTTAGATGTCTTGGAAACATTGTAGTTGTGGTTGTACTTTTCTTTTTTAACGTTTTATGTTAAGACAACTTTAATTTTAAATTAACTACAAAAGGTTTTAACATTTAAAATGGTCAAACAGACGTTTATTAATATTTAGATGTTTTAGAAAAAAGAAACAACATTAATGATTCAGATGTGGTATTCAGATTAACACATAATTCTCTTACTAAAAACAAACGGGGCCTTAGATTACAAAAGAATTTGTTGGAGTGGTTAATGTTCAACGATCGACTCTATTGGGGTGTAAGTTTATGACTCTCTATATTGGGGTGTATTTATTTCGGAATCATTTTGATCATGAAGCTACTAAAGTTCCATTCCAAATCCCTGTTATGAAAGTTTAAAGTGAAGACATTACCAGCATGAAAATCAACAATCATACAATCATTTTGAAGGGGCATATTTCTATTGAACATGACTACGAATTTGGAAGGTTCCATCCATAATGGCTATGGGGAAGAGCCACGTTACTTTCTCTACAGTTGTTCAGCTTGAACTTGGGATGTTGAGCTCTTGGGAAGGAGACACAAAATCATATAGAGAAGGATTTATGTGTAGATCATTACACGTATAATCTAACACCTTGCGTAAGATTTTCTTTTAAAAAAAGAAGGATTTTGGCTTAAAGTAAAAGTAGGTAATGAGTAGTGATTAGTCACACCTAATTAAAAGTGAGCTTGAATGGACACTTTTGTTCCAAAGGGAGAAGAAAATGTCCGAAGCAGATGTACACATTCATTAGTGACCTAACACAGGCGTATGAAATAAATTCTTTATTCAGTAACCGCTATATTTATATTTCATGTGGTGAAACAAAAATTTGATAAGCATATTGAACTTGTCCAAATTTTTATTCAAGCATCTCGTTTTGTTTAACTTTTTCTAATTTATTTACTTGGGATTATTTATTTTATTGTTGTCGTCTTCTGGGCATTGTTTTTTTACTTTTAACTTTGTTTCTCCCACTTAACAATTTAGCCTTCTCGGATTCGATGATGTCATGTCACAAAGGTCATAAAATAGACATGATAAGTTCACAAATAACATAAAACTATATATTAAAAATTTTTGAACCATCCGAAACGAGTAGATTAGTATTTACAAACATCATATTGATTATTTTCATTTTTTATTGAAGAATCATATTTTTTAACATCAATCTTACTTCCTATCAATTGGCAGGTTGTTTGCTATTTTTTATTTATTTTTTAACTAGCATAAAGTTTGCTTATGTGTAATATTGTTTGTTTGGTCACACAATATGTTAAAGTAGCTTAGTTGGTATGTTGCTATGCTGCGATTTAGCTTACCAAATTTTCAATCCTAGTGGTTTCTCGTATGTTCCAATGCCATGTATATTGAATGTGGGTTTTTTAATTATTTTTTCAAAATTAAAGATAGATTTTAAATTTTTTTGATATTATATTTTGGGTCATCCTAGGTTACAAACGCATTTGGTTGGAATGGTTATTGTTTGACGATCGACTTTATTGAGGTGTAAGTCTTATGGCTCTATATATTGGGGTGTATTTCATCTGAAGCTACTAAAGTTCCATACCAAATCCAAATGATGGAAATTTAAAATCAAGACATTACCTGCATGAAAATTAATCATACAATCCTTTTGAAGGGGCATATTTCTATTGAACTAGACTACGAATTTGGAAGGTTCCATCCAGGATGGCTATGAGGAAGAGCCACGTAAATTTCTCAACAGCTTTCGAGCTTGAACTTCGGACGTTGAGCTATTGGGAGGAGACATGGGATCATATATAGATAATGTTTTCCTTGACCCTTCAACTAATCTAACGGTTCTAAGTGTAGATATTTACACGTATAATCTAACACCATGCATAAGATTGTCAATAAAAAATAACGATTTTTTCTTAAAGCATAAGTAGGTCTTGAGTGGTGTTTAGAGTCACACCTCAATAAAATTGAGCTTGACGGGGCACTTTTGTTCCAAAGAGAGAAGAAAATGTCCCAAGCAGGCGTACATATCCATTAGTGACTTAACATAGGTGTATGAAATTAATTATTTATAGATTAACCCCTATATTTATATTTCACGTGGTGACAACAAAACTTTGATAAGCCTCTTGAACTTATCCAAATTTTGACTAAAGCATCTCGTTTTGTTTAGTTTTTTTTTTATTTTTAAACTAAGGGCTTATTATATTTATTGGTGTCATCTTCTAGTCATTATTTTTTACCTTTATCTTTGTTTCTTCCACTTAACAATTTATCCTTCTCGGATTCGATGATGTCATGTAACAATGGTCATAAAATAGAAAGGATAAGGTCATAAAATAACAAAAAACTCTATATTAAAAAGTTTGGAACCATCCAAAACAAGCGGATTAGTGTTTACAAAAATCATGTTGATTATTTTCATTTTTATTGACAAATCTTGACTTTTTAACATCAATCTTCCTTCCTGCCAATTGGCAAGTTGTTAGTTATTGTTTTTTTTTATGTTCTAACTGGCATAAGGTTTCCAGATATGCATGATTGTTTGGTTGGTCATGCAATATGTTAATGTAGCTTAGTCGATATGTTGCTATGCTGTGATTTAGGTTACGAAGTTTTGAATCCTGGTGGTTTCTCGTATGTTGAAATGCCTCGTATATTGAAGGTGGGTTTTTGTTAATTATGTTTTCAAAGTTGAAGACCGATCTTAAATCTTTTCGCTATTATATTTTGGGCCAACTTAGATTACAAACGTATTTGTTTGGAGCGGTTAATGTTTGACGATCGGCTCTATTGGGGTGTAAGTCTTACGCCTCTCTATATTGGGGTGCGTTACTTTTTAAAGCATTTTGATCAAGAAGCTACTAAAGTTCCATTCCAAATCCCAACGATGGAAGTTTAAATCTAAGACATTACCTACATGAAGATCAATAATCATACAATCCTTTTGAAGGTGCATATTTCTATTGAACTTGACTATGAATTTGGAAGGTTCCATCCACGATGGCTATGGAAAGAGCCACGTATATTTCTCTACAGTTGTCGAGCTCTTGGGAAGGAGGCGCGGGATCATATATAGATAAGGTTTTTCGCGACCCTTCTATTAATGTAATTGTTCTAAGTGTAGATCATTACACATATAAGCTAACACCACACATAAAATTGTCTATAAAAAAAGGATTTATGCTTGAGTGGTGATTGTAGTCACACCTCATTAAAATTGAGCTTGAGGTGACTCTTTTTTTCCAAAGGGAGGAGAAAATGCCCTAACCAGATGTACACATACATTAGTGTCCTAACGCACTCGTATGAAATAATTATTTTATACAATAACCCATGTATTTTATACAGTAAACCCTGTATTTATTTACTTGGGCATTTTTTTATTGATGTCGTTTTCTAGGCATTTTTTTTACCTTTATCTTTGTTTCTCCCACGTAACAATTCACCCTTCTCGGATTCGATGATGTCATGTCACAATGGTCATATAGTAGACAGGATAAGGTTTAGAACCATCATAAAACAAGCGGATTAGTGTTTAGAAACATCATATTGATTATTTTCATTTATTGATGAATCTTAGCTTTTTAATATCAATCATCCTTCCTGCCTATTGGTAAGTTGTTGGCTATTTTCTATTTATGTTGTAACTGACATCAAGTTTGCATATATGCAATATTGTTTGGTTGGTAATGCAATATGTTAAAGTAGCTTAGTCGGTATTTTGTTGTGCTATGATTTAGGTTACCATGTTTTGAATAATGGTGGTTTCTTGTATGTTGAAATGACACGTAAATTGAAGGTAGGTTTCTTTAATTATTGTTTTCAAAATTAACGATAGATCTTTAATCTTTTCTAAATTATATTTTGGGCTACCTTAGATTACTATTGCATTTGGTTGAAGTGGTTAGTGTTTTACGATTGACTCTATTCGGGTGTAAGACTTGCGGCCTCTCTATATTGGGGTGTATTTCTTCTAAAGCATTCTGATCAAGAAACTCCTAAGTTCCATTTAATAATCACACAATTCTTGTGAAGGGGGCCTATTTTATTGAACTTGATTACGAATTTGGAACGTTCCATCCAGGACGGCTATGGGGAAGAGCATGTATATTTCTCTACAGTTGTCGAGCTTGAACTTGGGACGTTGAGGAAATGGGGAGGAGACACGAGATCATATATAGATAAGGTTTTTCCGAGACCCTTCTACTAATGTAATGGTTCAAAGTGTAGATCATAACATGTATAATCTAACACCATGCATAAGATTGTCTATAATAAAAAAAGGATTTAGGCTTAAAGCATAAGTAGGTCTTGAGTGATGTTTCTAGTCACACCTCCTTAAATTGAGTTTGAGGGGACGTTTTATTCCAAAGGGTGCAGAAAATTTCCTAACCTGATGTACGCAACCTTTATTGACCTAACTCGCGTGTATGAATTAAATGTTCTATACATTAACCCCTATATTTATATGTCATGTGATAAAAATACACCTTTGATAAGCCGTTGGACTTGTTCAAATCTTGATTCTAGCATCTCGTTTTGTTTTTATTAATTTTAATTGGGTTAATGTTTATTTTGTTGTCGTCTTCTAGGCATTGTTTTTCACTTTTATCTTTGTTTCTCTCACTTAACAATTTAACCTTCTCAGATTAGATGATTTCATGTCACAATGGTCATAAAATAGATAGGGTAACATCACAAAATAACATAAAACTGTATATAAAAACTTTTGGAAACATACTAAACGAGTAGATGTAGTGTTTACATACATCATATTGATTATTTTCATTTTTATTGAAGAATCTTAACTTTTTAACATCAATCTTCTTTCCTGTCAATTGACAAATTTTTGGTTATTTTTTATTTATGTTGTAACTGGCATAAAGTTTGCATATATGCATTATTGTTTAGTTGGTCATGCAATATGTTAAAGTAGCTTAGTCGGTATGTTGTTATGCTGTGATTAAGGTTACCATGATTTGAATCCTGATGGTTTTTTGTATGTTGAAATACCAAGTATATTGCAGGTGGGTTTTTTATTAACTTTTCCAAAATTGAAGATCTATCTTAAATCATTTCGATATTATATTTTGGTCCATCTTAGATTACAAACACATTTGAATGGAATGGTTAAAGTTTGAAGATCGACTTTATTAAGGTGTAAGTATTGCGACTATCTATATTTGGGTGTATTTCTTCCTGAAGCTTTTTTATCATGAAGCTACTAAAGTTCCTTTATGAATCCCAGCGATGGAAGTTTAAAGCCTAGACATTACCTTCATGAAAATCAATAATCAGACAATCCTTTTGAAGGGACATATTTCTATTGATCTTGACTACAAATTTGGAAGGTTCCAGCTACGATGATTTTGGAGAAGATCCATGTAAATTTCTCTACAGGTATCGAGCTTGAACTTGGGACGTTGAGCTCTTGTGAAGGAGACACGGGATCTTATATAGATAAGGTTTTTGCAACCTTTTACTAATGTAATGGCTCTAAGTGTAGATCATTACATGTATAATCTAACACCACGCATAAGGTTGTCTATAAAAAAAAGAAGGAATTTGGCTTAAAGCATAAGTAGGTCTTGAGTGATGTTTATAGTCACACCTCATTAAATTGAGCTTTAGAGAGATGTTTTGTTCCAAAGGGTGCTATTAATGTCCCAAGCATATGTACACAACCTTTAGTGACCTAACTCGCGCGTATGAAATAAATTTTCTATACATTAACCCCTATATTTATATGTCATGTGATAAAAATATACCTTTGATAAGCCGTTGGACTTGTTCAAATCTTGATTCTAGCATCCTGTTTTGTTTTTATTTTTTTTACTTGGGCTTGTTTTTTATTTTGTTGTCGTCTTCTAGGCATTGGTTTTTACTTTAATCTTTGTTTCTCTCACTTAACAAATTAACCTTCTCGGATTCGATGATCTAATGTCACAATGGTCATAAAATAGATAGGATAAGGTCACAAAATAACATAAAACTGTAATTAAAAAATAGTGGAAACATCCTAAATGAGTAGTTTAGTGTTTACATACATCATATTGATATTTTCATTTTTATTGAAGAATCTTTACTTTGTAACATCAATCTTCTTTCCTGTCATTTGGCAAATTTTTGGTTATTCTTTATTTATGTTGTAACTAGCATAAAGCTTGCATATATGCAATATTGTTTGGTTGGTCATGCAATATGTTAAAGTAGCTTAGTCGGTATATTGCTCTGCTGTGATTAAGGTTACCATGTTTTGAATCCTAGTGGTTTCTTGTATGTTGAAATACCAGGTATATTGTAGGTGGGTTTTTTATTAACTTTTCCAAAATTGAAGATCTATCTTAAATCTTTTTGATATAATTTTGTGTCATCTTAGATTACAAACACATTTGGTTGGAATGGTTAAAGTTGAAGATCGACTTTGTTAGGGTGTAAGTCTTGTGGCTATCTATATTTGGGTGTATTTCTTCCTGAAGCTTTTTTTATCATGAACCTACAAAAGTTCCTTTACAAATCCCAGCAATGGAATTTTAAAGCCAAGATATTACCTGCATGAAAATCAATAATCACACAATCCTTTTGAGTGGCATATTTCTATTGAACTTGACTACAAATTTGAAAGGTTCTATCCAGGATGGCTATGGGGAAGATCCATGTAAATTTCTCTACAGGTATCGAGCTTCAACTTCTGACGTTGAGCTCTTGACAAGGAGACACGGGATTGTACCGGGATAAGGTTTTCCGCATCCTTCTAATATTGTAATGATTCTAAGTGTAGATCATTACATGTATAATCTAACACCATACATAAGATTGTCTATTAAAAAAAAAGGATTTTGGATTATAGCGTAGGTAAGTCTTGAGTGTTGTTTACATACACACCCTCACTAAATTGAGCTTGAGGGGCCATTTTTTTCAAAGGGAGGAGAAAATGTCACGAGCAGATGCACACAACCTTAAGTGACTTAATACGCGCGTATGAAATAAATTTTCTATACATTAACCTTATGTTTATTCGTCTTGTGATGAAAATATAACTTTAATAAGCTTTTGGAGTTGTTCAAATCTTTATTCTGCCATCTCGTTTTGTTTTCATTTTTTTTACTTGGGTTTATTTTAATTTTGTTGTCGTCTTTCGGGCATTGTTTTTTACTTTTATCTTTGTTTCTCTCACTTTATAATGTAAACTTCTCGGATTCGATGATTTCATGTCACAATGGTCATATGATACATAGGATAAGGTCACAAAATAACATAAAACTGTATATATTTAAAATTTTGGAAACATAATAAACGAGTAGATTAGTGTTTACACATATCATATTAATTATTTTCATTTTTATTGAAGAATCTTAAGTTTTTAGCTTCAATCTTCTTTCCTGCTAATTGGCAAATTTTTGTTATTTTTTATTTATGTTCTAACTAGCATAAAGTTTGGATATATGCAATATTTTTTGGTTGGTCATGCAATATGTTAAAGTAGCTTAATCGGTATGTTGCTATGTTGTGATTAAGCTTATCATGTTTTGAATCCTTGTGGTTTCTTGTAAGTTGAAATACCAGGGACATTGCAGGTGGGTTTTTTTATTAATTTTTCCAAAATTGACGATCTATCTTAAATCTTTTCGATATTATATTTTGGGCCAGCTTATATCACAAACACATTTGGTTGGAGTGATTAAATTTGACGATCGACACTATTGGGATGTAAGTCTTACGGCTATCTATATTTGGGTGTATTTCGTCCTTAAGCATTTTGGTCATGAAGCTACTAAAGTTCCAATTCAAATCCCAGCGATGAAAGTTTAAAGCCAAGAAATTACCTGCATGAAAATCAATAATCACACAATCCTTTTGAAGGTTATATTTCAATTGAACTTGACTACAAATTTGTAAGGTTCCATCCAGGATGGCAATCTGAAAGATCCACGTAAATTTTTCTATAGGTATCGAGCTTGAACTTCAGACGTTGAGCTCTTGAGAAGGAAACACTGGATCTTATCGAGATAAGGTCTTTTGCATCCTTCTACTATTGTAATGGTTCTAAGTGTAGATCATTAAACGTATAATCTAACACCGTGCATAAGATTGTCTATAAAAAACGAAGGATTTTGGCTTGAAGCATAAGTAGGTCTTGAGTGTTGTTTACAGTCACACCTCATTAAATTGAGCTTTAGGGGACCATTTTGTTCCAAAGGGAGGAGAAAATGTCCAAAGCAGATGTATACAACCTTAAGTGACTTACCACGTGCGTATGAAATAAAATTTCTATACATTAACTCTATATTAATTTGTCTTGTGATGAAAATATAACTTTGATAAGCTTGTTGGACTTGTTCAAATCATTATTCTTTCATCTCGTTTTGTTTTAATTTTTTTTACTTGGGCTTATTTTATTTTGTTGCCGTGTTTCTAGGTATTTTTTTTTACTTTTTATCTTTGTTTCTCTCGCTAAGCAATTTAACCTTCTAGGATTCGATGATTTCATGTCACAATGGTCATAAAATAGATAGGATAAGGTCACAAAATAACATAAAACTGTATATATTAAAAATTTTGGAAACATCCTAAACGAGTAGATTAGTGTTTACGTACATCATATTGATTTTTTTCATTTTTATTAAAGAATCTTAACTTTTTGACGTCAATCTTCTTTCCTGCCAATTGGTAAATTTTTGGTTATTTTTTATTTATGTTATAACTAGCATAAAGTTTGAATATATGCGTTATTGTTTGGTTGGGCATGCAATATATTAAAGTAGCTTAGTCGGTATGTTGCTGTGCTATGAATAAGGTTACCATGTTTTGAATCCTGGTGGTTTCTTGTATGTTGAAATGCCAGATATATTGCACGTGGGGTTTTTTTTTCTTTTCCAAAAAGTGAAGATCTATCTTAAATATTTTCGATATTATATTTTGGGCCGGCTTAGATTACAAACACATTTGGTTAGAGTAGTTAAAGTTTGACGATCGACACTATTGGGATGTAAGTCTTACGGCTATCCATATTTGGGTGCATTTCTTCCTGAAGCATTTTGATCATGAAGCTAATAAAGTTTCATTTCAAATTCCAGCGATGGAAGTTTAAAGCCAAGAAATTACCTGAATGAAAATCAATAATCACACAATCCTTTTGAAGGACATATTTCTATTGAACTTGACTATAAATTTGGAATGTTCCATCCAGGATGGCTATGGGGAAGATCCACATAAATTTCTCTACAGGTATCGAGATTGAACTTCAGACGTTAAGCACTTGAGAAGGAGACACGTCATCATATAGAGATAAGGTTTTCCGCATCCTTCTACTATTGTAATGGTTCTAAGTGTATATCATTAAACGTATAATCTAACACCACACATAAGATTGTCTATAAAAAAAGAAGAATTTTGGCTTGAAGCATAAGTAGGTCTTGATTGTTGTTTAATGTCACACCTCATTAAATTGAGCTTGAGGGGGCCATTTAGTACCAAAGGGAGGAGAAAATGTCATAAGCAGATGTATACAACCTTATGTAACTTAACACACGCGTATGAAATAAATTTTCTATACATTAACCCTATATTTATTTGTTTTGTGATGAAAATATAACTTTGATAAGCTTGTTGGACTTATTCAAATCTTTATTCTTTCATCTCGTTTTGTTTTTATTTTTTTTTTTACTTGGGCTTATTTTATTTTTGTTGTCGTCTTTCTAGGCATTGTTTTTTACTTTTATCTTTGTTTCTCCCACTTAATAATTTAAACTTCTCGGATTCGATGATTTCATGTCACAATGATCATAAGATAGATAGGATAAGGTCACAAAATAACATAAAAATGTATATATTAAAGTTTTTGGAAACATCCTAAACGAGTAGATTAGTGTTTACATACATCATATTGATTATTTTCATTTTAATTAAAGAATCTTAACTTTTTAACGTCAATCTTCTTTCCTGCCAATTGGAAAATTTTTGGATATTTTTAATTTATGTTATAACTGGCATAAAGTTTGCATATATGCAATATTCTTTGGTTAGTCATGCAATATATTAAAGTAGCTTAGTCGGTATGTTGCTATGCTATGAATAAGGTTACCAAGTTTTGAATCATGGTGGTATCTTGTATGTTGAAATACCAGGTATATTGCAAGTGGGTTTTTTATTTCCTTCTCCAAAAAGTGAAGATCTATCTTAAATCATTACGCTATTATAATTTAGGTCAGCTTAGATTACAAACACATTTAGTTGGAGTGGTTAAAGTTTGATGATCGACTCTATTGGGGTGTAACTTTTGCAGCTATATATATTTGCGTGTATTTATTCTAGAAGCATTTTGATCAGGAAGCTACTAAAGTTCAATTCCAAATCCCAGCGATGGAAGTTTAAAGGTAAGACATTGCATGCATGAAAATCAATAATCACACAATCCTTTTGAAGAGCATATTTCTATTGAACTTGACTACAAATTTGGATCCTGGTGTTTTCTTATATGTTGAAATACCAGATATATTGCAGGTGGTTTTTTTATTTATTTTTCCAAATTTGAAGATCGATCTTAAATCTTTTCGATATTATATTTTGGGCCAGCTTATATTACAAACACTTTTGGTTGGAGTGGCAAATGTTTGACGATCGACTCTATTATGGTGTAAGTTTTGCGGCTATCTATATTTGGGTGTATTTCGTACTGAAGCATTTTGATCATGAAGCTACTAAAGTTCAATTCCAAATCCCAACGATGGAATTTGAAATTCAAAACATTACGTGCATGAAAATCATTAATCATACAATCCTTTTGAAAGGCATATTTCTATTGAACTTGACTACAGAGTTGAAAGATTCCATCCAGGATGGCTATGTGGAAGATCCACATAAATTTCTCTACAGATAACGCGTTTGCACTTGGGACGTTGAGCCCTTTGGAAGGATACACGGGATCATATATAGATAAAGTTTTCCGAAACCTTCTACTAATGAAATGGTTCTAAGTGTAGATCATTAAATGTATAATCTAACACCACGCATAAGATTATCTGTAAAAAAAAGAAGGATTTTGGCTTAAAGCAAAAGTAGGTTTTGAGTGTTGTTTACTGTCACACCTCATTAAACTGAGCTTGAGGGGCCGTTTTGTTCTAAAGGGTGCAGAAAATGTCCTTTAGTGACCTAACTCGTGCGTATGAAATTTTCTATACATTAACCCCTATATTTATATTTCAAGTGAGGAAAATATACATTTGATAAGATTGTTGGACTTGTTCAAATCTTGATTCTAGCATCTCGTTTTGTTTTTATTTTTGTATACTTTGGCTTTTTTTTGTTGTTGTCGTCTTTTAGGCATTGTTTTTTACTTTTATCTTTGTTTCTCCCACTTAACAATTTAACCTTTTCGGATTCGATGATGTCATGTCACAATAGGCATAAATTAGATAGGAAAATGTCAAAAAAACATAAAACCGTATATTAAAACTTTCGGAACCATCCCGAACGAGTAAATTAGTGTTTACACACATCATATTGGTTATTTTCATTTTTATTGAAGAATCTTAACTTTTTAACGTCAATCTTCTTACCTGCCAATTGGCAAATTGTTGGTTATTTTTTATTTATGTTGTAACTGGCATAAAGTTTGCATATATACAATATTGTTTGGTTGGTCATGCAATATGTTAATGTATGTTGTTATGCTGTGATTTATGTTACCATATTTTGAATCCAGGTGGTTTCTTGCATGACTAAATAGTAGGTATATTGTAGGTGGGTTTTTTTTATTTATATTTGCAAATTTTAAGATCAATCTTAAATCTTTTCGATATTATATTTTTGGCCAACTTAGATTACAAACACATTTGGTTGGACGCGTAAAAGTTTGACGATCGACTATATTGCTATCTATATTTGGGTGTATTTATTCCTGAAGAATTTTGATAATGAAGCTACTAAAATTCCATTCCAAATCTCAACGATGGAAGTTTAAAGGCAAGACATTACCTGCAAGAAAATCAATAATCACACAATCCTTTTGAATGGCATATTTCTATTGAACTTGACTACAAATTTAGAAGGTTCCATCCAGGATGGATATGGGGAAGATCCATGTAAATTTTTCTACGAGTATCGAGCTTGAACTTGGGACGTTGAGCTATTGGGACGTTGAGCTATTGGGAAGGAGACACATGATCATACATGCATAATCTAACACCACACATAAGATTGTCTATAAAAAAAAAGATTTTTGCTCAAAGCATAAGTAGGTCTTGAGTGTTGTTTACTGTCACAACTCATTAAATTAAGCTTGAAGGGGGCCATTTTCTTCCAAAATGTCCCAAGTAAATGTACACAACCTATAGTGACCTAACACGCACTTATGAAATAAATTTTCTATACTTTAACCCCTATATTTATATCTTGTGATGAAAGTTTAACTTAGATAAGCTTGTTGGACTTGTTCAATCTTTATTCTAGCATCTCGTTTTGTTTTAATTTTTTTACTTGGGCTGATTTTTTGTTGTCTTTCTAGGCATTGTTTTTTTCTTTTATCTCTGTTTCTCCCACTTAACAATTTAACCTTCTCGGATTCGATGATGTCATCTCACAATGGTCATAAAATAGATAGGATAAGGTCATAAAATAACATAAAAGTGTATATTAGAAATTTCGGAAACCATCCTAAATGAGTAAATTAGTGTTTAAAAAAATCATTAGAAATTTCGCAAACCATCCAAAATGAGTAGCTTCCATCCAAGATGGCTATGGGGAAGAGCTATGTAAATTTCTCTACTTGTATCGAGCTTGAACTTGGGACATTGAGCTCTTGGGAAGGAGACATGGGTTCATATATAGATAAGGTTTTCCGAAACCTTCAACTAATGTAATGTATCTAAGTGAAGATCATTACACGTATAATATAACACCACGCATAAGATTGTCTACAATAAAAAAAAAGGATTTTGGCTTAAAGCATAAGTAGATCTTGATTGCTGTTTAGAGTCACACCTCATTGAGCTTAAGGGGGCCGCTTCATACCAAAGGGAGTAGAAAGTGTCGCAAGCAGATGTACACAACCTTTATTAACCAAACTCTCGAATATGAAATAAAATTTTTATACATTAACCCCTATATTTATATGTCAAGTGATGAAAATATAACTTTGATAAAGTTGTTGAACTTGTTCAAATCTTGATTTTAGCATCTCGTTTTGTTTTAAAAAATTTTTACATGGGCTTTTTTTGTTGTCTTCTAGGCATTATTTTTTACTTTTATATATGTTTCTCCCCCTTAACAATTTACACTTCTCGGATTCTATGATGTCATGTAAACATCATATTGATAAGGTCATAAAATGGACAGGATAAGGTCATAAAATAACATAAAACTGTATAATATAAATTTGGTAACCATCCAAAATGAGTAGATTAATGTTTACAAACATCATATTGATTATTTTCATTTTTATTAAGAAATCTTAGCTTTTTAGCATCAGTCTTCCTTCTTGCAAATTGGCCAGCTGTTGGTTATTTTTTTATTTATGTTGTAACTAGCATAAGTTTGCATATATGCAATATTGTTTGGTTGTCTTGCAATATGTTAAACTAGCTTTGTCGGTATGTTGCTATGCTGTGATTTAGGTTACCATGTTTTGAATCCTAGTGCTTTCTCGTATGTTGAAATGCCACGTGTATTGAAGGTGGGGTATTAATAATTTTTTCAAAATTGAAGGTCGATCTTAAATCTTTTCGATATTATATTTTGAGCCAACTTAGATTACAAAAGCGTTTGGTTCGAGTAGTTAATGTTTGACGATCGACTCTATTGTGGTGTATGTCTTACGGCTCTCTTTATTGGGGTGTATTTCTTCCTGAAGCAATTTGATCATGAAGCTACTAAAGTTCCTTTTCAAATCCCAGCGATGAAAGTTTTAAGCCAAGACATTACCAAAATGAAAATCATTAATCATACAACCATTTTCAAGGGGTATATTTATATTGAATTTGTCTACGAATTTGGAAGTTTCCATCCAGTACCGCTAACGTGGAGATCCACGTAAAATTCTCTACAATTGTCGAGTTTGAATTAGGGACGATGAGCTTTTGGGAAGAAGACACGAGATCATATATAGATAAAGTTTTCTACAACCCTTTTACTAATGTATAAGATTGTCTGTTGGACTTTTTCAAATATTGATTCTAGCATCTCGTTTTGTTAATTTTTTTTACTTATGCTTTTTTTTGTTGTCTTCTAGGCATTATTTTTTACTTTTATCTTTGTTTCTCCCACATAAAAATTTAAGATTCTCGGATTTGATGATGTCATGTCACAATGGTCAGAAACTAGACAGGATAAGGTCAAAAAATAACATAAAGTTGTATATTAAAAACTTTTGAAACCATCCGAAACGACTAGATTAGTGTTTACAAACATCATATTGATTATTTTCATTTTTATTAACGAATCTTAGCTTTTTAACTTTAGTCATCGTTCTTGTCAATTGGCAAGCTGTTGGTTTTTTTTTATGTTGTAACTGGCATAAGTTTGCATACATGCAATATTGTTTGGTCGTCTTGCAATATGTTAAAGTAGCTTTGTCGGTATATTGCTATGCTGTTATTTAGGTTACCATGTTTTGAGTCCTGGTGCTTTCTCGTATGTTGAAATGCCACGTATATTGAAGGTGGGTTTTTTAATAATTTTTTCAAAATTGAGGATCGATCTAAAATCTTTTCGATATTATATTTTGAGCAAGCTTAGATTACAAACGCATTTGGTTTGCGTACTAAATGTTTGACGATCGACTTTATTAGGGTGTATGTCTTGCGGCTCTCTTTATTGGGGTGTATTTCTTTCTGAAGCAATTTGATCATGAAGCTACTAAAGTTCATTTCCAAATCCAAGCTATGGAAGTTTTAAGCCAAGACATTACCAACATGAAAATCAATAATCATACAGCCCTTTTCAAGAGGTATATTTATATTTAACTTGACTACGAATTTGTAAGTTTCCATCTAGTACGGCTAAGGTGGAGATCCACGTAAAATTTATTTCAATTGTCAAGTTTGTATTAGGGAAAATGAGATTTTGGGAAGAAGACATGAATGTATAAGAATGTCTGTTGGACTTGTTCAAATTTTGATTCTTGCATCTCGTTTAGTTTATTTTTTTTAACTTGGGCTTAATTTTTTTGTTGTTGTCGTCTTCTATGCATTTTTTTACATTTATCTTTGTTTTCTCCCACTTAACAATTTTACCATCTCGGATTTGATGATATCATGTCACAATGGTCAAAATTAGACAGGATAAGGTCAAAAAAATAACATAAAACTGTATATTAAAAAGTTTGGAACCACCCGAAACGAGTAGATAAGTGTTTACAAACATCATATTGATTATTTACATTTTTATTAAAGAATCTTAGCTTTTTAACTTCAGTCTTCGTTCTTGCCAATTGCCAAGCTGTTGGTTATTTTTTTATTTATGTTGTAACTGGCCTAAGTTTGCATATATGCAATATTTTTTGGTTGTCTTCCAATATGTTAAAGTAGCTTTGTCGGTATGTTGCTATGCTGTGATTTAGGTTACCATGTTTTGAATCCTGGTGCTTTCTCGTACGTTGAAATGCCACATATATTGAAGGTGGGTTTTTTAATAATATTTTCAGAATTGAAGATCCATCTTAAATCTTTTCGATATTATATTTTAAGCCAGATTAGATTACAAACGCATTTGGTTCAAGTAGTAAATATTTGACGATCGACTCTATTAGGGTGAATTTCGTGCGGCTCTCTTTATTGGGGTGTATTTCTTTCTAAAGCAATTTGATCATGATGCTACTAAAGTTCCTTTCTAAATCCCAGCGATGGATGTTTTAAGCCAAGACATTATCAACATGAAAATCAATAATCATACAACCCTTTTCAAGGGTTATATTTATGTTGAACTTGATTACGAATTTGGAAATTTCCAATCCAGTATGGCTATGGTGGAGATCCACGTAAATTTCTCTACAATTGTTAAGTTTGAATTAAGGACGATGAGCTTTTGGGAAGAAGACTCGAGATCGTATATAGATAAGGTTTTCTACAACCCTTCTACTAATGTATAAGATTGTCTGTTGGACTTGTTCAAATCTTGATTCGAGCTTCTCGGTTTGTTTATTTTAATTTTTACTTGGGCTTTTTTTTGTCGTCTTCTAGGCATTATTTTTTACTTTTATCTTTGTTTCTCCCACTTAACAGTTTAACCTTCTCGGAGTTGATGATGACCTGTCACAATGGTCAGAAACTAGTCAGGATATGGTCAAAAAATAACATAAAACTGTATATTAAAAATTTTAGAACCATCTGAAACGAGTAGATTAGTGTTTACAAACATCATATTGATTATTTTCATTTTTATTAACGAATCTTATCTTTTTAATATCAGTCTTCTTTCTTGCCAATTGGCAAGCTGCTGGTTATTTTTTTTATGTTGTAACTAGCATAAGTTTGCATATATGCAATATTGTATGGTCGCCTTGCAATATGTTATAGTAGCTTTGTCGGTATGTTGCTATGCTGTGATTTAGGGTACCATGTTTTGAATCCAAGTGCTTTCTCGTATGTGGAAATGCCACATATATTGAAGGTGGGTTTTTTAATAACTTTTTCAAAATTGAAGATCAATCTTAAATCTTTTCGATATTATGTTTTGAGCAAGCTTATATTACAAACACATTTGGTTCGCGTAGTAAATGTTTGATGATCGACTCTAATGGGGGTATGTCTTGCAGCTCTCTTTATTGGGGTGTATTTCTTTTTGAAGCAATTTGATCATGAAGCTACTAAAGTTCCTTTCCAAATCCAAGAAATGGAAGTTTTAAGTCAAGACATTACCAACATGAAAATGAATAATGATACAACCCTTTTCAAGGGGTATATTTATATCGAACTTGACTACGAATTTGGAGGTTTCCATCCGGTATGGCTAAGGTGGAGATCCACGTAAATTTCTTTTCAATTTTCGAGTTTGAATTATGGACGATGAGATTTTGGGAAGAAGACACGAGATCTTATATAGATAAGGTTTTCTACAACCCTTCTACTAATGTATAAGAATGTCTGTTGGGCTGGTTCAAATCTTGATTCTTGCATCTCGTTTTTTTTTCTTGGGCTTTTTTTTTTTTTTTGTCGTCTTCTAGTCATTTTTTTACTTTTATCTTTGTTTCTCCCACTTAACAATTTTTCCATCTCGGATTTGATGATATCATGTCACAATGGTCAGAAACTAGACAGGATAAGGTCAAAAAATAACATAAAACTGTATAATAAAAATTTTGGAACCATCCGAAACGAGTGGATTAGTGTTTAAAAACATCATATTGATTATTTTCATTTTTATTAACGAATCTTAGCTTTTTAACTTCAGTCATCGTTCTTGCCAATTAGCAAGCTGTTGGTTATTTTTTTTTCTTTTGTAACTAGCATAAGTTTGCATATATGCAATATTTTTTGGTCGTCTTGCAATATGTTAAAGTAACTTTGTCGGTATGTTGCTATGCTGTGATTTAGGTTACCATATTTTCAATCATGGTGCTTTCTCGTATGTTGAAATGCCACTTATATTGAAGATGGGTTGTTTAATAATTTTTTCAAAATTGAAGATCGATCTAAACTCTTTTCGATATTATATTTTGAGCAATCTTAGATTACAAACGCATTTGGTTTGCGTAGTAAATGTTTGACGATCGACTCTATTGGGGTGTATGTCTTGCTGCTCTCTTTATTAGGGTGTATTTCTTTCTGAAGCAATTTGATCATGAAGCTACTAAAGTTCCTTTCTAAATCCAAGCAATAGAAGTTTTAAGCCAAGACATTACCAACATGAAAATGAATAATGATACAACCCTTTTCAAGGGGTATATTTATATTGAACTTGACTACGAATTTGTAAGTTTCCATCCAGTATGGCTAAGGTGGAGATCCACGTAAAATTCTTTTCAATTGTCAAGTTTGAATTAGGGACGACAAGATTTTGGGAAGAAGACACAAGATCATATTTAAAAAAAAGGTTTTCTACAACCCTTATACTAATGTATAAGAATGTCTGTTGGACTTGTTTAAATCTTGATTCTTGCATCTCGTTTTGTTTATTTTTTTAACTTGGGCTTAATTTTTTGGTTGTTGTCGTCTTCTACGCATTGTTTTTTACTTTTATCTTTGTTTCTCCCACTTAACAATTTTACCATCTTGGATTTGAGGATATCATGTCACAATGGTAAGAAACTAGACAGGATAAGGTCAAAAAATAACATAAAACTGTATATTAAAAATTTTGTAACCATCCGAAACGAGTAGATTATTGTTTACAAACATCTTATTGGTTATTTTCATTTTTATTAAATAATCTTAGCTTTTTAACTTCAGTCTTCGTTCTTGCCAATTGGCAAGCTGTTGGTTTTTTTATGTTGTAACTTGCATATGTTTGCATACATGCAATATTGTTTGGTCGTCTTGCAATATGTTAAAGTAGCTTTGTCGGTATGTTGCTATGCTGTTATTTAGGTTACCATGTTTTAATCCTGGTGCTTTCTCGTATGTTGAAATGCCACGTATATTGAAGGTGGGTTTTTTAATAATTTTTTCAAAATTGAGGATCGATCTAAAATCTTTTCGATATTATATTTTGAGCAAAATTAGATTACAAACGCATTTGGTTTGCGTACTAAATATTTGACGATCGACTCTATTAGGGTGTATGTCTTGCGGGTCTCTTTATTGGGGTGTATTTTTTCTGAAGCAATTTGATCATGAAGCTACTAAAGTCCCTTTCCAAATCCAAGCAATGAAAGTTTTAAGCCAAGACATTACCAACATGAAAATCAATAATCATACAACCCTTTTCAAGAGGTATAACTTGACTACGAATTTGTAAGTTTCCATCTAGTACGGCTAAGGTGGAGATCCACGTAAAATTCATTTCAATTGTCAAGTTTGTATTAGGGATGATGAGATTTTGGGAAGAAGACACGAGATCATATATAGAAAAGGTTTTCTACAACCCTTATACGAATGTATAAGAATGTCTGTTGGACTTGTTCAAATCTTGATTCTTGCATCTCGTTTTGTTTATTTTTTTAACTTGGGCTTAATTTTTTTTGTTGTTGTCGTCTTCTATGCATTGTTTTTTACTTTTATCTTTGTTTCTCCCACTTAACAATTTTACCATCTCGGATTTGATGATATCATGTCACAATGGTCAAAAACTAGAGAGGATAAGGTCAAAAAAATAACATATAACTGTATATTAAAAATTTTGGAACCACCCGAAACGAGTAGATAAGTGTTTACAAACATCATATTGATTATTTAAATTTTTATTAAAGAATCTTAGCTTTTTAACTTCAGTCTTCGTTCTTGCCAATTGTCAAGCTGTTGGTTATTTTTTATTTATGTTGTAACTGGCATAAGTTTGCATATATGCAATATTTTTTGGTTGTCTTCCAATATGTTGAAGTAGCTTTGTCGGTATGTTGCTATGCTGTGATTTAGGTTACCATGTTTTGAATCCTGGTGCTTTCTCGTACGTTGAAATGCCCACGTATATTGAAGGTGGGTTTTTTAATAATATTTTCACAATTGAAGATCCATCTTAAATCTTTTCGATATTATATTTTAAGCCAGATTAGATTACAAACGCATTTGGTTCAAGTAGTAAATGTTTGACGATCGACTCTATTAGGGTGTATTTCGTGCGGCTCTCTTTATTGGGGTGTATTTCTTTCTGAAGCAATTTGATCATGAAGCTACTAAAGTTCCTTTCTAAATCCCAGCGATTGATGTTTTAAGCCAAGACATTACCAACATGAAAATCAATAATCATACAACCCTATTCAAGGGTTATATTTATGTTGAACTTGATTACGAATTTGGAAATTTCCAATCCAGTATGGCTATGGTGGAGATCCACGTAAAATTCTCTACAATTGTTAAGTTTGAATTAAGGACGATGAGGTTTTGGGAAGAAGACTCGAGATCGTATATAGATAAGGTTTTCTACAACCCTTCTACTAATATATAAGATTGTCTGTTGTACTTGTTCAAATCCTGATTCTAGCTTCTTATTTTGTTTATTTTATTTTTACTTCGGCTTTTTTTTGTCGTCTTCTAGGCATTATTTTTTACTTTTATCTTTGTTTCTCCCACTTAACAATTTAACCTTCTCGGATTTGATGATGACATGTCACAATGGTCAAAAACTAGTCAGGATAAGGTCAAAAAATAACATAAAACTGTATATTAAAAATTTTGGAACCATCTGAGACGAATAGATTAGTGTTTACAAACATCATAATTATTATTTTCATTATTATTAACGAATCTAATCTTTTTAACATCAGTCTTCTTTCTTGCCAATTGGCAAGCTGTTGGTTTTTTTTAATGTTGTAACTGACATAAGTTTGCATATAGGCAATATTGTTTGGTCGTCTTGCAATATATTAAAGTAGCTTTGTCGGTATGTTGCTATGCTGGGATTTAGGGTACCATGTTTTGAATCCAGGTGCTTTCTCGTATATGGAAATGCCACGTATATTGAAGGTGGGTGTTTTAATAACTTTTTCAAAATTGAAGATCGATCTTAAATCTTTTCGATATTATATTTTGAGCAAGCTTATATTACAAACGCATTTGGTTCGCGCAGTAAATGTTTGATGATCGACTCTATTAGGGGTATGTCTTGCAGCTCTCTTTATTGGGGTGTATTTCTTTCTGAAGCAACTTGATCATGAAGCTACTAAAGTTCCTTTCCAAATCCAAGCAATGGAAGTTTTAAGTCAAGACATTACCAACATGAATATCAATAATGATACAACCCTTTTCAAGGGGTATATTTATATTGAACTTGACTACGAATTTGGAGGTTTCCATCCGGTATGGCTAAGGTGGAGATCCACGTAAATTTCTCTTCAATTTTCGAGTTTGAATTAGGGACGATGAGATTTTGGGAAGAAGACACGAGATCATATATTGATATGGTTTCTACAACCCTTCTTCTAATTTATAAGAATGTCTGTTGGACTGATTCAAATCTTGATTCTTGCATCTCTTTTTGTTTATTTTTATACTTGGGCTTATTTTTTTTTTGTTTTCGTCTTCTAGTCATTTTTTACTTTTATCTGTGTTTCTCCCACTTATCAATTTTATAATCTCGGATTTGATGATATCATGTCACAATGCTCAGAAACTAGACAGGATAAGGTCAAAAAATAACATAAAACTATATAATAAAAATTTTTAATAATTTTTTGTCGGTATGTTGCTATGCTGTTATTTAGGTTACCATGTTTTGAATCCTGGTGCTTTCTCGTATGTTGAAATGCCACGTATATTGAAGGTGGGTTTTTTAATAATTTTTTCAAAATTGAGGATCGATCTAAAATCTTTTCGATATTATATTTTGAGCAAGCTTAGATTACAAACGCATTTGGTTTGCGTACTAAATGTTTGACAATCGACTCTATTAGGGTGTATGTCTTGCGGCTCTCTTTATTGGGGTGTATTTCTTTCTGAAGCAATTTGATCATGAAGCTACTAAAGTTCCTTTCCAAATCCAAGCAATGGAAGTTTTAAGCCAAGACATTACCAACATGAAAATCAATAATCATACAACCCTTTTCAAGGGGTATATTTATATTGAACTTGACTATGAATTTGTTTAAATCTTGATTCTTGCATCTCGTTTTGTTTATTTTTTTAACTTGGGCTTAATTTTTTGGTTGTTGTCGTCTTCTACGCATTGTTTTTTACTTTTATCTTTGTTTCTCCCACTTAACAATTTTACCATCTTGGATTTGAGGATATCATGTCACAATGGTAAGAAACTAGACAGGATAAGGTACAAAAATAACATAAAACTGTATATTAAAAATTTTGTAACCATCCGAAACGAGTAGATTATTGTTTACAAACATCTTATTGGTTATTTTCATTTTTATTAAATAATCTTAGCTTTTTAACTTCAGTCTTCGTTCTTGTCAATTGGCAAGCTGTTGGTTTTTTTTATGTTGTAACTGGCATATGTTTGCATACAGGCAATATTGTTTGGTCGTTTTGCAATATGTTAAAGTAGCTTTGTCGGTATGTTGCTATGCTGTTATTTAGGTTACCATGTTTTGAATCATGTGCTTTCTCGTATGTTGAAATGCCACGTATACTGAAGGTGGGTTTTTTAATAATTTTTTCAAAATTGAGGATCGATCTAAAATCTTTTCGATATTATATTTTGAGCAAGCTTAGATTACAAACGCATTTGGTTTGCGTACTAAATATTTGACGATCGACTCTATTAGGGTGTATGTCTTGCGGGTCTCTTTATTGGGGTGTATTTTTTCTGAAGCAATTTGATCATGAAGCTACTAAAGTCCCTTTCCAAATCCAAGCAATGAAAGTTTTAAGCCAAGACATTACCAACATGAAAATCAATAATCATACAACCCTTTTCAAGAGGTATAACTTGACTACGAATTTGTAAGTTTCCATCTAGTACGGCTAAGGTGGAGATCCACGTAAAATTCATTTCAATTGTCAAGTTTGTATTAGGGATGATGAGATTTTGGGAAGAAGACACGAGATCATATATAGAAAAGGTTTTCTACAACCCTTATACGAATGTATAAGAATGTCTGTTGGACTTGTTCAAATCTTGATTCTTGCATCTCGTTTTGTTTATTTTTTTAACTTGGGCTTAATTTTTTTTGTTGTTGTCGTCTTCTATGCATTGTTTTTTACTTTTATCTTTGTTTCTCCCACTTAACAATTTTACCATCTCGGATTTGATGATATCATGTCTCAATGGTCAAAAACTAGAGAGGATAAGGTCAAAAAAATAACATATAACTGTATATTAAACATTTTGGAACCACCCGAAACGAGTAGATAAGTGTTTACAAACATCATATTGATTATTTAAATTTTTATTAAAGAATCTTAGCTTTTTAACTTCAGTCTTCGTTCTTGCCAATTGTCAAGCTGTTGGTTATTTTTTATTTATGTTGTAACTGGCATAAGTTTGCATATATGCAATATTTTTTGGTCGTCTTCCAATATGTTGAAGTAGCTTTGTCGGTATGTTGCTATGCTGTGATTTAGGTTACCATGTTTTGAATCCTGGTGCTTTCTCGTACGTTGAAATGCCCACGTATATTGAAGGTGGGTTTTTTAATAATATTTTCACAATTGAAGATCCATCTTAAATCTTTTCGATATTATATTTTAAGCCAGATTAGATTACAAACGCATTTGGTTCAAGTAGTAAATGTTTGACGATCGACTCTATTAGGGTGTATTTCGTGCGGCTCTCTTTATTGGGGTGTATTTCTTTCTGAAGCAATTTGATCATGAAGCTACTAAAGTTCCTTTCTAAATCCCAGCGATTGATGTTTTAAGCCAAGACATTACCAACATGAAAATCAATAATCATACAACCCTATTCAAGGGTTATATTTATGTTGAACTTGATTACGAATTTGGAAATTTCCAATCCAGTATGGCTATGGTGGAGATCCACGTAAAATTCTCTACAATTGTTAAGTTTGAATTAAGGACGATGAGGTTTTGGGAAGAAGACTCGAGATCGTATATAGATAAGGTTTTCTACAACCCTTCTACTAATATATAAGATTGTCTGTTGTACTTGTTCAAATCCTGATTCTAGCTTCTTATTTTGTTTATTTTATTTTTTACTTCGGCTTTTTTTTGTCGTCTTCTAGGCATTATTTTTTACTTTTATCTTTGTTTCTCCCACTTAACAATTTAACCTTCTCGGATTTGATGATGACATGTCACAATGGTCAAAAACTAGTCAGGATAAGGTCAAAAAATAACATAAAACTGTATATTAAAAATTTTGGAACCATCTGAGACGAATAGATTAGTGTTTACAAACATCATAATTATTATTTTCATTATTATTAACGAATCTTATCTTTTTAACATCAGTCTTCTTTCTTGCCAATTGGCAAGCTGTTGGTTTTTTTTAATGTTGTAACTGACATAAGTTTGCATATAGGCAATATTGTTTGGTGGTCTTGCAATATATTAAAGTAGCTTTGTCGGTATGTTGCTATGCTGGGATTTAGGGTACCATGTTTTGAATCCAGGTGCTTTCTCGTATATGGAAATGCCACGTATATTGAAGGTGGGTGTTTTAATAACTTTTTCAAAATTGAAGATCGATCTTAAATCTTTTCGATATTATATTTTGAGCAAGCTTATATTACAAACGCATTTGGTTCGCGCAGTAAATGTTTGATGATCGACTCTATTAGGGGTATGTCTTGCAGCTCTCTTTATTGGGGTGTATTTCTTTCTGAAGCAACTTGATCATGAAGCTACTAAAGTTCCTTTCCAAATCCAAGCAATGGAAGTTTTAAGTCAAGACATTACCAACATGAATATCAATAATGATACAACCCTTTTCAAGGGGTATATTTATATTGAACTTGACTACGAATTTGGAGGTTTCCATCCGGTATGGCTAAGGTGGAGATCCACGTAGATTTCTCTTCAACTTTCGAGTTTGAATTAGGGACGATGAGATTTTGGGAAGAAGACACGAGATCATATATTGATATGGTTTCTACAACCCTTCTTCTAATGTATAAGAATGTCTGTTGGACTGATTCAAATCTTGATTCTTGCATCTCTTTTTGTTTATTTTTATACTTGGGCTTATTTTTTTTTTTGTTTTCGTCTTCTAGTCATTTTTTACTTTTATCTGTGTTTCTCCCACTTATCAATTTTATAATCTCGGATTTGATGATATCATGTCACAATGCTCAGAAACTAGACAGGATAAGGTCAAAAAATAACATAAAACTATATAATAAAAATTTTTAATAATTTTTTGTCGGTATGTTGCTATGCTGTTATTTAGGTTACCATGTTTTGAATCCTGGTGCTTTCTCGTATGTTGAAATGCCACGTATATTGAAGGTGGGTTTTTTAATAATTTTTTCAAAATTGAGGATCGATCTAAAATCTTTTCGATATTATATTTTGAGCAAGCTTAGATTACAAACGCATTTGGTTTGCGTACTAAATGTTTGACAATCGACTCTATTAGGGTGTATGTCTTGCGGCTCTCTTTATTGGGGTGTATATCTTTCTGAAGCAATTTGATCATGAAGCTACTAAAGTTCATTTCCAAATCCAAGCAATGGAAGTTTTAAGCCAAGACATTACCAACATGAAAATCAATAATCATACAACCCTTTTCAAGGGGTATATTTATATTGAACTTGACTATGAATTTGTTTAAATCTTGATTCTTGCATCTCGTTTTGTTTATTTTTTTAACTTGGGCTTAATTTTTTGGTTGTTGTCGTCTTCTACGCATTGTTTTTTACTTTTATCTTTGTTTCTCCCACTTAACAATTTTACCATCTTGGATTTGAGGATATCATGTCACAATGGTAAGAAACTAGACAGGATAAGGTACAAAAATAACATAAAACTGTATATTAAAAATTTTGTAACCATCCGAAACGAGTAGATTATTGTTTACAAACATCTTATTGGTTATTTTCATTTTTATTAAATAATCTTAGCTTTTTAACTTCAGTCTTCGTTCTTGCCAATTGGCAAGCTGTTGGTTTTTTTTATGTTGTAACTGGCATATGTTTGCATACAGGCAATATTGTTTGGTCGTTTTGCAATATGTTAAAGTAGCTTTGTCGGTATGTTGCTATGCTGTTATTTAGGTTACCATGTTTTGAATCATGTGCTTTCTCGTATGTTGAAATGCCACGTATACTGAAGGTGGGTTTTTTAATAATTTTTTCAAAATTGAGGATCGATCTAAAATCTTTTCGATATTATATTTTGAGCAAGCTTACATTACAAACGCATTTGGTTTGTGTACTAAATGTTTGACGATCGACTCTATTAGGGTGTATGTCTTGCGGCTCTCTTTATTGGGGTGTATTTTTTCTGAAGCAATTTGATCATGATGCTACTAAAGTTCCTTTCCAAATCCAAGCAATGAAAGTTTTAAGCCAAGACATTACCAACATGAAAATCAATAATCATACAACCCTTTTCAAGAGGTATTAAATATATTGAACTTGACTACGAATTTGTAAGTTTCCATCTAGTGCGGCTAAGGTGGAGATCCACGTAAAATTCATTTCAATTGTCAAGTTTGTATTAGGGATGATGAGATTTTGGGAAGAAGACACGAGATCATATATAGAAAAGGTTTTCTACAACCCTTATACGAATGTATAAGAATGTCTGTTGGACTTGTTCAAATCATGATTCTTGCATCTCGTTTTGTTTATTTTTTTAACTTGGGCTTAATTTTTTTTGTTGTTGTCGTCTTCTATGCATTGTTTTTTGCTTTTATCTTTGTTTCTCCCACTTAACAATTTTACCATCTCGGATTTGATGATATCATGTCACAATGGTCAGAAACTAGACAGGAAAAGGTCAAAAAAATAACATATAACTGTATATTAAAAATTTTGGAACCACCCGAAACGAGTAGATAAGTGTTTACAAACGTCATATTGATTATTTAAATTTTTATTAAAGAATCTTAGCTTTTTAACTTCAGTCTTCGTTCTTGCCAATTGTCAAGCAGTTGGTTATTTTTTATTTATGTTGTAACTGGCATAAGTTTGCATATATGCAATATTTTTTGGTTGTCTTCCAATATGTTTAAGTAGCTTTGTCGGTATGTTACTATGCTGTGATTTAGTTTACCATGTTTTGAATCCTGGTGCTTTCTCGTACGTTGAAATACAACGTATATTGAAGGTGGGTTTTTTAATAATATTTTCACAATTGAAGATCCATCTTAAATCTTTTCGATATTATATTTTAAGCCAGATTACATTACAAACGCATTTGGTTCAAGTAGTAAATGTTTGACGATCGACTCTATTAGGGTGTATTTCGTGCGGCTCTCTTTATTGGGGTGTATTTCTTTCTGAAGCAATTTGATCATGAAGCTACTAAAGTTCCTTTCTAAATCCCAGCGATGGATGTTTTAAGCCAAGACATTACCAACATGAAAATCAATTATCATACAACCCTATTCAAGGGTTATATTTATGTTGAACTTGATTACGAATTTGGAAATTTCCAATCCAGTATGGCTATGGTGGAGATCCACGTAAAATTCTCTACAATTGTTAAGTTTGACTTAAGGACGATGAAGTTTTGGGAAGAAGACTCGAGAACGTATATAGATAAGGTTTTCTACAACCCTTCTACTAATGTATAAGATTGTCTGTTGTACTTGTTCAAATCCTGATTCTAGCTTCTTGTTTTGTTTAATTTATTTTTTACTTGGGCTTTTTTTTGTCGTCTTCTAGGCATTATTTTTTACTTTTATCTTTGTTTCTCCCACTTAACAATTTAACCTTCTCGGATTTGATGATGACATGTCACAATGGTCAAAAACTAGTCAGGATAAGGACAAAAAATAACATATAACTGTATATTAAAAATTTTGGAACCATCTGAGACGAATAGATTAGTGTTTACAAACATCATATTTATTATTTTCATTATTATTAACGAATCTTATCTTTTTAACATCAGTCTTCTTTCTTGCCAATTGGCAAGCTGTTGGTTTTTTTTAATGTTGTAACTGACATAAGTTTGCATATAGGCAATATTGTTTGGTCGTCTTGCAATATGTTAAAGTAGCTTTGTCGGTATGTTGCTATGCTGTGATTTAGGGTACCATGTTTTGAATCCAGGTGCTTTCTCGTATGTGGAAATGCCACGTATATTGAAGGTGGGTGTTTTAATAACTTTTTCAAAATTGAAGATCGATCTTAAATCTTTTCGATATTATATTTCGAGCAAGCTTATATTACAAACGCATTTGGTTCGCGTAGTAAATGTTTGATGATCGACTCTATTAGGGGTATGTCTTGCAGCTCTCTTTATTGGGGTGTATTTCTTTCTGAAGCAACTTGATCATGAAGCTACTAAAGTTCCTTTCCAAATCCAAGCAATGGAAGTTTTAAGTCAAGACATTACCAACATGAAAATCAATAATGATACAACCCTTTTCAATGGGTATATTTATATTGAACTTGACTATGAATTTGGAGGTTTCCATCCAGTATGGCTAAGGTGGAGATCCACGTAAATTTCTCTTCAATTTTCGAGTTTGAATTAGGGACGATGAGATTTTGGGAAGAAGACACGAGATCATATATAGATATGGTTTCTACAACCCTTCTTCTAATGTATAAGAATGTCTGTTGGACTGATTCAAATCTTGATTCCTGCATCTCGTTTTGTTTATTTTTATACTTAGGCTTATTTTTTGTTGTTTTCGTCTTCTAGTCATTTTTTACTTTTATCTGTGTTTCTCCCACTTATCAATTTTATAATCTCGGATTTGATGATATCATGTCACAATGGTTAGAAACTAGACAGGATAAGGTCAAAAAATAACATAAAACTATATAATAAAAATTTTGGAACCATCCGAAACGAGTAGATTAGTGTTTACAAACATCATATTGATTATTTTCATTTTTGTTAAAGAATCTTAGCTTTTTAACTTCAGTCTTCGTTTTGCCAATTGGTAAGCTGTTGGTTATTTTTTTATTTATGTTGTAACTAGCATAAGTTTGCATATATGCAATATTGTTTAGTTGTCTTCCAATATGTTAAAGTAGCTTTGTCGGTATGTTGCTCTGCTGTGATTTAGGTTACCATGTTTTGAATCCTGGTGCTTTCTCATACGTTGAAATGCCACGTTTATAGAAGGTGGGTTTGTTACTAATTTTTTTAAAATTGAAGATCGATCTTCAATCTTTTCGATATTATATTTTGAGCCAGATTATATTACCAACGCATTTGGTTCTGGTAGTAAATGTTTGGCGATCAAATCTATTGGGGTGTATGTCTTGCAGCTCTCTTTATTGGGGTGTATGTCTTGCAGCTCTCTTTATTGGGGTGTATTTCTTTCTGAAGCAATTTGATCATGAAGCTACTAAAGTTCCTTTCTAAATCCTAGCTATGGATGTTTAAAGCCAAGACAATACCAACATGAAAATCAACAATCATACAACCCTTTTTAAGGGTTATATTTATATTGAACTTGATTACGAATTTGGAAGTTTCCATTTAGTATGGCTATGGTGGAGATCCACGTAAAATTCTCTACAATTGTTGAGTTTGAATTAGGGACGATGAGCTTTTGAGAAGAAGACACGAGATCATATATAGATAAGGTTTTCTACAACCCTTCTACTAATGTATAAGCTTGTCTGTTGGACTTGTTCAAATCTTGATTCTAGCATCTCGTTTAGTTTATTTTTTTTACTTGGGCTTATTTTTTTGTTGTTGTCGTCTTCAAGGCATTGTTTTTTACTTTTATCTTTGTTTCTCAAACTTAACAATTTAACCTTCTCGGATTTGATGATATCATGTCACTATGGTCATAAACTATACAGGATAAGGCCACAAAATAACATAAAACTGTATATTAAAAATTTTGGAACCATTCAAAACGAGTAGATTAGTGTTTACAAACATCATATTGATTATTTTCATTTTAATTAAAGAATCATAGCTTTTTAACTTCAGTCTTCGTTCTTGCCAATTGGCAAGCTGTTGGTTATATTCTTATTTATGTTGTAACCGCCATAAGTTTGCATATATGCAATATTGTTTGGTTGTCTTCCAATATGTTAAAGTAGCTTTGTCTATATAGTGCTATGCTGTGATTTAAGTTACCATGTTTTGAATCCTGGTGTTTTCTCGTACGTTGAAATGCCACGTATATTGAAGGTGGGTTTTTTAGTAACTTTTTCAAAATTGAAGATCGATCTTAAATCTTTTCGATATTATATTTTGAGCAACATTAGATTACAAACGCATTTGGTTCGAGTAGTAAATGTTTGACGATCGACACTATTGGGGTGTATGTCTTGCGGCTCTCTTTATTGGGGTGTATTTCTTTCTGAAGCAATTTGATCAGGAAGCTACTAAAGTTTTTTCCAAATCTCAACGATGGATGTTTTAAGCCAACATGAAAATCAATAATCATACAACTCTTTTCAAGGGTTATATTTATATTGAACTTGATTACGAATTTGGATGTTTTCATCCAGTATGGCTATGGTGGAGATCCACGTAAAATTCTCTACAATTTTTGAGTTTTAATTAGGGACGATGAGCTTTTGGGAAGAAGACATGAGATCATATATAGATAAGGTTTTCTACAACCCTTCTACTAATGTATAAGCTTGTTTGTTGAAATTGTTCAAATCTTGATTCTAGCATCTCGTTTTGTTTATTTTTTTTACTGGGGCTTATTTTTTTTGTTGTTGTCTTCTTCTTGGCATTGTTTTTTACTTTTATCTTTGTTTCTCAAACTTAACAATTTAACCTTCTCGGATTTGATGATGTCATGTCACAATGGTCATAAACTAGACAAGATAAGGTCACAAAATAACATAAAACTGTAAATTAAAATTTTGTAACCATCCGAAATGAGTAAAATAGTGGTTACAAACATCATATTGAGTAATTTCATTTTTATTGAAGAATCTTAACTTTTTAACATTAATATTCTTTCCTGCCAATCAGCTAGTAGGGATGGCAGTCAGACCCGACCAGATGAGAAAACCCGAAACCCGAGACATTTGGGACGGGTCTGGGGTCGGGTCCATGGGTATAGGGTCGGGTCTGGGTCTTAAGAAAAAAAACTTTCGCGAGTTTGGGTCGGGTCTGGGATTACCTGCTAGACCCTATTACCCGACCGATTAATTGATAACAGAGACCCGTAGACCCGCTAGCATACCCAAAAATAATTTAATATTTTTCAGATATATGTTTAATTATTTTTTATATTACGTTTCCTATAATCCATTAACGTTTTTAACTTTTAAGTCTCGACCAAACGTCCAAACCATTCTTTTTTAGTAAGATTTTGTGATTTCTCAAGCACATTTGAACATTGTGAATTTATGATATAATGATAATTTGAATTATCCTTTTAATTATATAATATGATGTATTTTATAAAACTATCAACGAGCAAAATCGATGGGCATACCCAACGGGTAAGTTTTATGTGAGAAACGGGTATACCCGAGTATCCACGGGTAGACCCGAAACCCGATGGGTAAATACTCGACATAGACCCAACGGGTTTTGGGTCGGGTCTGGGACACCCATTTTTAATCGGGTCTGGGGTTGGGATTACCTAGACCTGTTCCAGACCCGACCCATTGCCATCCCTATCGGCAAGTTGTTGGTTATTTTTTATTTATGTTGTAACTGGCATAGATTTCCATATATACAATATTGTTTGGTTGGTCATGCAATATGTTAAAGTAGCTTAGTCGGTATGTTACTATGTTGTGATTTAAGTTACAAAGTTTTGAATCCTGGTGGTTTTGCTTCCGTTGAAATGCCACGTATATTGAAGGTGGATTTTTTTAATTATGTTTCCAAAATTGAAGATGGGTCTTAAATCTCTTCGATATAATATTTTAGGCCAGCTTAGATTACAAACGCATTTGGTTGGAGTGGTTAATGTTTGAAGATTGACTCTTTTGGGGTGTAAGTCTTTCGACTTTCTATATTCGGGTGTATTTTTTCTAAAGCATTTTGATCATTAAGCTACTAAAGTTTCATTTCAAACCCCAACGATGGAAGTTTAAATCCAAGACATTTCCAGCACGAAAAGCAATAATTACACACTCCTTTTGAAGGGGATATTTCTATTAAACTTGACTACAAATTTAGAAGGTTCCATCCATGATGGCTATGGGGAAGAGCCAAGTAAATTTCTCTACAACCGTCGAGCTTGAACTTGGGACGTTGAGCTCTTAGGACAGAGACACAAGATCATATATAGATAAGGTTTTTTCGACCCGAATACTAAGGTAATGGTTCTAAGTGTAGATCAATACACATATAATCTAACACCACACATAAGAATGTCTGTTAAAAAAAGAAGCATTTGTAGGTCTTGAGTGGTGTTATTAGGCACCCCTCATAAAAATTGAGCTTGATGGGGCACTTTTGTTCCAAAGGGTGAAGAAAATGTCCCAAGTAGATATACACATCCATTATTGACCTAACACACACCTATGAAATAAAATTTTTATATAGTAACCCCTATATTAATATTTCACCTGGTGAGAACGTTACTTTGATAAGCTTGTTGGACTTGTTCAAATTTTGATTCTAGCATCTCGTTTTGTTAACACTTTTTTTTTTTTTACCTTAGGCTTATTTTTATTATTGTTGTCGTCTTCTAAGCATTGTTTTTTACTTTTATCTTTGTTTCTCCCACTTAGCAATTTACCTTCTCGGATTCGAGTATATCATGTCACAATGGTCATAAAATAGACAGGATAAGGTCAGAAAATAACATAAAACTATATATTAAAAAATTTGGAACCATCCGAAACGAGTAGATTAGTGGTTACAAACATCATATTGATTATTTTAGTTTTAATTGAAGAATTTTAGCTTTTTAACATCAATCTTCTTTACTGCCAACCGGCAAGTTTGCATATATGCAATATTGTTTGGTTGGTCATGCAATATGTTAATATAGCTTAGTCGGTTTGTTGTTATGCTGTGATTAAGGTTACTGTGTTTTCAATCCTGGGGGTTTCTCGTATGTTGAAATGCCACGTTTATTGAAGGTTGTTTTTTAGTTATTTTTACTAAACTGAAGATCGATCTTAAATCTTTTCGATATTATAGTTTGGGCCAGCTTAGATTACAAACGCATTTGGTTGGCATGGTTAATGCTTAACGATCGAGCCTATTGGGGTGTAAGTCTTGCAACTCTATATTGAGGTGTACGTATTTTGAAACAATTTGATCATGAAGCTACTAAAGGTCCATTCCATATCCCAATGATGGAAGTTTACAGCCAAGACATTATCTTCATGTAAATCAATAATCATATAATCCTTTTGAAAGGGCGTATTTCTGTTGATCTTGACTACAAATTTGGATGGTTTTATGCTAGATGGCTATAGGGGAGAGCCACGTAAGCTTCTCTACAGTTTTCAAGCTTAAACTTGAGACATTGAGCTCTTGGAAAGGATACACGAGATCAAATACAAATAAGGTTTTCCACGACCCTTCTACTAATGTAATGGGTCTAGGTGTAGATCATTACACGTATAATTTAATACCACGCATAAGATTGTCTATAAATAGAAGGAGTTAGGCTGAAAGCATAAGTAGGTCTTGAGTGTTGTTTACAGTCACACCTCATTAAAGTTGAGCTTGAGGGGCCGTTTTGTTCCAAAGGGAGGAGAAAATGTCCCAAGCAGATTTACCTAACCTTTAGTGACCTAACATGCGCGTATTTTAATACAGTAACCGCTATATTTATATGTCATGTGATGAAAATAAAACTTTGATAAGCCTGTTGGACTTGTTTAAACTTGATTCTAGCATCTCGTGTTTTTTTGTTTTTTTACTTGGGCTTATTTTTTTGTTGTTATCGTTATCTAGGCATTGTTTTAACTTTTATCTTTGTTTCTCCCACTTAAAAATTTAACCTTCTCAGACTCGATGATGTCATGTTACAATGGTTATAAAATAGACATGATAAGGTCACAAAATAACATACAACTGTATTTTAAAAATTTGGTGATAGGACAAAAACAAACATGAGCTTGGATCTAGATCTGATATTGTTTTGGGATGTTGTTTGTAATCAGTGATACGGAATCTCACTGTTCACATATTAATGATTGAATGCTCATGAAGATCAATGCAAAGTTCATAAAATCTTTTGGCAATGTATTAGATCTAGAGAAGGTTACAAGGATAATATGAAATGCAAGGGATATGTGACTCTTATTCTGAAGACCTAGGTGATGGCATTTATAGTCCATATCATTCACTTTACATTTAACCTAAACACATGCACTTAAGCATAAGCGATTACACAAAATATTATAACGTCAAAGACAATTAATCAACAGTCTTCACTTATGCTTGCTCGTGTCGATGCTTGATATCTTCACTCCCTTATATTTTTAAAGTGACATCTTAAATTTGTTCCAACAATACTCCCCCTAAGATGATAATTTACAAACCCGACATATCAACTTAAATCTTCATGTGACGAGCATAGAGAGCAACCTAAAGTTTTGGTATGCATTATCTTCAAAAGGACCCAACAATACTCTCCCTAAGACGATGTTGCCAAAAATCTTTCTTTAAACAAGCAATTTGCCTTCTTCAATCTCTATTGTGAATATCATAGGCTATGGAAAGAATAAGCAGAGACTAGATTCCTATGAATCTATATATCAGCAATGGGATCTTCTTCAATGGTTGAAATAGAATGCGGAGACTTCTTTGACTTAGAATACTCGCCCTCAACTTTTGTTTTAGAGGTTAATGGGATCTGTGTATGAGATATTAAGAAGAGGATTCCTAACACTCAGCAATCTGACTTGGAGAGCATTGATCTGGAAACAAGCTTGATCAGGAAAATCTTCAAGTCATGTGGAAGCTTGTTCTACAAAGGAAACTTGTTCCTGCAACTCAAAGAAAAACATAAAAACTCAGGCAATAATGTACATTTATCATCAATGAAAAATTGATGATGAATCTAATGATTGATGATATGATCTTGCGGTGTGAGACTGGAAATTGATGATTCAGACGTATCAGGACTTGTAATTTGCTTTAGAAGTAAGACACATCAAGTACTTTTAGTCGTGTGATCGTTAATTGTGTTGTGTAGCCGGGTTAAAATCGCAAAAATCTTGAAAATTTTTGAAGTCACTGTTGAGCCGTGTGAAGTACTATTTAGTCGTGTGAAGAACTATTTAGTCGTGTGAAGAACTATTCAGACACATCACTATTCAGTCGGGTCAAGTTTTCTTCAGCCGTGTTAAGATTTTTCAAAGGTCATTAGCCGGGTCACTATTCAGCCGTGTCATCTACTAATCATTCGGGTGATACAATGTTCAGCCGTGTGAAGTCTCTGTCGGGTCAAGTTCAAATATTTAGTCATGTGATCTACTATTCAGCCGCATAATTGTTCAGCCGTGTGACTGTTTAGATGTGTCATCTTTCAAACACATCATTATCTGATTCATTGTTCAGCCGTATCAAAATTTATAATCACTTAATTCAGAATTTAAAATTTTCAACTTAATTGTCTTTTTCAAAATTAAACAAAAATACCAAAAATATTTTTCTTAATTACTTTTAAATGGCTCCTAGTGAAGATTCAGATAATCGTGTTCCAATGTTAGTTAATCGTGCAGATTTCAAGAATTGGACTATCAGATCGAAACATCACTTGTGCTATGTTGATAATGATCTCTGGAAGTCTTTTGAAAAAGGTCCTCGTATACCTGTTCTTGCACCTGATGTTGCCAGTACCTACACCAAAGACTCCACAGAACCATACAGAAGCAGCTGAAGTCTGAGACGCAAAGGCTGATCGCTGCTCACTGTGTTGTGCAGCTTGTATGCGATGAAGACGCGATTCTTGGTTAAGGACCTTAGTCCGCAGCTCCTCTCTTGAGGACGATTTACAGGAAGAAGACTTACGAAAGGTTAAGAATGATAGTAAGGCTTATTCTTTGAGTATAAAGGTTTACCACTTCAACTATTATCAAGGTTGGATGCTTATCAGACTGGGTATACCTTGTACAGGGCACTAAAGGTTATTTGTGAAGGAGGAGAACAGATCAGAAATTTATAGAATCAGAAAATGAAAAGGCAATTGGAACTGTTTGAGTACATTTCAGGAGAAACTGTTCACCATATGATGAATATATTTGTTCATCTAACTACTAAGATGACAAATGCTGAGGTGAAGACAGATATTCAATACTTTGAATGATATATTATTAGGTGCACTTCCATCTTCATGGAAACAAATAGTTACACTGCTCAAGCATACTGAGAAATTCCGAATGGACTTAGATCTTCTCATTGCAAAACTTAAAGAAATAGAAATTGATGAAAGTTCAAGGAATACAAATTGATCAGGTTCTCTGCTCAGTACAAGTTTTTTGTAAATCCTTCAAACACAATTGATAATGCTTTTCTTGTTCAAGATGGTCACAAACAAGAATATGAAGGTGATTTGTTTGTTGGTGCCAATTTTTATACCGATTCCACTTATCATACAAGCTCTCCAATTTACAAGAAATCGCAATCTCCACCAAAAGCACAATCTCAACCTGTGAAAGCTCAATTTGAAACTCAAAGTTCAAGTTCTACCATTCCATGCAAAGTTAAAGATGTAATGAACATTCTTTTGCACGATGATGAAACAAAGAATGATTTCACTGCATTCATGAAAAGTTTTCAGGCATACCAAGGCAGTCATCTGACTCAGCTTGATGTTGTTCTTCAAGACTTATTTGAAATTGATCCTGATGATGTTGAGGAAATGGATCTAAACTGGCAAATGGTTATGTTTGCATATTAGACTCAGAAACATGCATATGTGAACCGTAATTTCAAGCCAAGTGCAAACAAGACTGTTGGTTTTTACAAATCAAAGGCAAGATGTTTTAGCTGAAACTCATATGGTCATTTTTCTAAAGAGTGGAAGGCACCAAAGAAACAAAATTAAAATGGTCAAGCAAGTTCAAACAGTTAGAATCAGAATCAGGGACAAAGTCAAAACACTCAACAATCTCAGAGCTATCAGAATCAATATAAAAATTTTCAGCAAAAGCCATACCAGAGTCTTCCAATGCCAGAACTGAAAGAAGAAGGAAAACAGCAAGAAGATCATAACAAAGCACTTGTAGTCAGTGTTAAAGATGGTTATGATTGGACTGCATATGCGTAACAATTCACTGCTGATATTAATTCTAATCTAGCTCTGGTTTGTGAAATTGAAAGCGAAGACTGGTCAGAAAGTGGTGATCTCAAAGTCTCTAAAGATGAGAATCAAGAATCTGAAGCCTATGACTGGGGTGCTAAATCTGATCCATCTGAAGAATCAAAAGTTGAAATTGCACACATGGCCACATCTAAAAAATCAATCACATCAGCTGAATCTGAGCAGCGAAAGGTAATTTCCGAACTCCCTCCTTATTATGTTAAAATACCTAACGATGTGAAAAACATGTTACGTTCCAAAGAATGCATTGCTCAAGTTGAACATTATCGAACTCATTCATTTAAAATCTATGATAAATTAAGCAAACACGAAAACCTTAAAAATGATAATAAGATTTTAGATGAAAAGATAATTTCAATTCAAAAATCTCTCTTATAATAAATTGCTAACCCATCTCTTCACATTAAGCCACTTGTCACCACCACGTTCATTCTCAGCTGGTTCGCGGATCCACCTTTTTACCCGAGATCCTTTCCGTTTAACCCGACTTTAATACGGATCCAATATAACGTTTCTTTCCACCGTTCATACTTCCCTTTTCACTTCTCAAAACCCTAAATCGAAACAATTCTCTCTGCATCTGTTCTTACTCCGCCTCCATTAACATCATCATCATCTTCTCTAACAAGCCTTCTCGATTTCTATCCGTTGTTTACATGTCTACATCAATCCAAGTCTCTGTTGATCTTCAAGTGTTGATCTAGGTAACGTTTTCTTGATATGTTAATGGTTTTGAATTTGATTCTAAGGCTCAATCGATCCGGACTCACATCTTTGCTTAACTATTTCATGGTGTTTTTTCGCTTCAATCGATTACACATCTTCAGTCTTCATCTTTGAACGAGACTTTTGATTCATAGTTTAACCTATTTGGGGCTTCAGTTTTCATTTTAATTGTAATAAGCGATTGCATATGGATTGAGGTTTAATTTTTTCTCTGAGTATTGTTTCTTTGATGATGAAAATATGTGATTAGTTTCAATATTTTATAGATCTTGATGGTATGATGGATATATTTTGATTTATCATGTGATATCAATTTAAACACACATTAGAAGATAATTTCTTAACTGATTTATACGTTTTGTTTTGCTTACATACAGCTCTTTTCAAAGATTGGTTGGTTGGACCTGCAAACTAAAGCTGCATTGAGGGATAATAGGTAGCAAAATATTAAATTTTTGTGACTTGTTTGATAAGGTAGGTGTGGAATAGTTTATATCTAAGATTTATGGGTTAAAAAGGGAAAGGTATTATGTTTGGGCTGAAAACACCGTTACAACATCATGGAATAGCTTTTGTCAGGCTCGGTTTCGGCTGCTTATTCATATCCGATGTCGACTATTGTTGTTTGTATCAGCCCAATGACAACAATGAACTGCGGTTGTGAGGCCTGCTTTCGCTACTTAATGCTACATGATGTTGTTAGCACTAGCTTTATTTGTTAGACTAATTTTGCTTCATACAGATTTAACAAGATTTGAGAAGTGGATCAATATTAGACATTTTCCTACAAGTGTGAGTCCTTTTGCTTTAACCCTTCTTTTTTAATTGCATTAATTGTGTAAGCAGTAGTGTGCATATTTTGATGATTTGTGGTTGAGTTTCATGTTATTTAGCTTCTTTTTTTTGTAATTAATTTCACAATGTTGGAGCTGAAATTAAGACCGAAGCTTACCAAATTGAAGATCCTACAGTATTGACTTATCGGTGCTAAACACGATGCAAGACGTTGATAATAATAGACTATGGGGGAGTATTGTTGGACTTGAATTGTAGTCTAATATTATCAACACAGTCAAAGTCAACAAAAGTCAACGTCAACGGTCAAAGTCAACGCAAAAGTCAAGACGACGCGTTCGGGATGAAGATTAGAGACAAGACGTTGAAGACGACGGAGTTTGATAGTTATTAAATATATTTTGTGTCAACAAAATATAATTAATCGTTTTCGTCTTTTTAGCATTTTATGTAATATATATATTTTGTCTTTATGACAAAATATATATTAGACTAAACATTAGGGGTTTATTTGTATTAATTTCCATTTGTCATGTTTTAGTCTAAGTCTAGGGTCCTAATTGTCATTAGTCCAAAGTGTCATTAGGCTATAAATAGTAAATGGCAGGGTTTTAGGGGGCTTGAATGAGCTAGTGATTGGGGTCTTTCCATGTAAACATCATTTGCAATCCATTTTAAAGATCAAATCTGACTTTTTGTTTGTGTTCATCTCATGTTCATCAATATTTTACCAATTTGATCCAAAATCTTTCAAAATTACTGATTCAATAGTGTTATGGGACCAACATATTTACGTTGTTTTTTATAAATATGACCGTTTTTAGCCTTAGAAGTAATAATTTGATAATATTTATGAAATTCACCTTATAAATTACAAATTGTATATCTTTGGAATTTATCATTTGAATAGTAATTAAATAGATACATTTAGATATTAACGCTTTGTAAATTCGTTCTCTTTTATTAAAGAAGGAAAAACATGAAATCTGAAATATTCGCTTATATTAATAGCGAAGCGTTACAACTTAAAGAGATATAATTACGAATAAAATAACGACAAAACATTGGATTCGGGTTCGAATCGGGCATTCGGGTTCGGGTTTGAATGCCCATTCCTAAAGTAAATAAATTTTTTTTGTAGACTACGATAATTTAGAAATTTTACCTGGATCAGTTGTGAGTAGGGTTGTCATATCGTGTATAATTGTACATGTTAAGACACGAACACGAAACATGTTACCGGTACACGGCACGATAACTTATCGTGTACTTGTTTCCTATACGTGTTTATAACAGGTATACACGATAAGACTTGATAAGACTTGACGAAATTAAGGTTTACAAATTAGAATTAGGGAATTACGGTAAAAAGAGTAATAATGTTATATTATATTATATTTTTACTTTTAAATAAATTATAACATGTACTAACAGGTAACCAAACAAATACATGTTTAATACACGAAAATTAACAGGTAGATTCACGTCTACCTGTTTAGTACATGTTACCTATTAAGGGCTTACCTGCTACTTGTTAAAATTGTCAGTCCTAGCTGTGAGACGAGAGAACTCACCAGCGTCCTGGTACAAGTTTGGATCATCGTCAGATGAAATGTTGACTTGTTGCATTTTCTAACCTGCAGAATTGTTGTTATGTGGCCAATAACCAGGCCCATACTACCCGGTCCAAATGTTTGCTGTTGGTGCTGTTGGTTCGGGCCAAACCCAAGAAACTAGGTTGCGCCTCCACGTTGTTTATGGCCAGGGAGCTGAGTTACGGCCCATGGTTTGTTGATTACCAAACTCATTGTTGCCACGTCCACGCTGTTGACGGTCACCACGACCACGATTTTGCCTGGATTTTTCGCTGTCTCCCATGATGTTCGATTGGACTTGACATTTGACAAAAGTGTACTGATGAATTACTAGATGATCAATCTCTTTATGCAAACAAAACTAATTCCAAAGGGAAAAGAATAAAATTTATTTCTTCTAATGAAAACCAAGCGACGAAGCAAACACCAATAATAAAGCTTTCTTCGATTGAATTTGACGTACCAATCCTTCTGCCACCATTTCAAGTATTAATTGATTTCTCAACTAGTAGAAAAACCAAATACAAGAAAATAAACAATGAAGCTGCAAAGAAGTTTCTTGCTTTACGAACCAAGTACAAAACTTTTAGTCATCATAAACTATGAATCCAAAGTTGTCGACGGAACAAAACAAATAACTTTCACAAATCTAACGCTATTGCAAATCAAAAGAAACGACTCAAAAAACCCTAAGAGTTATAGCTTTGATACCATGAAAGATATTACATTGACAATAAATTATCATCTTTCATTTTAAAATTATTTTATCAAAAATATCAATTTTTTTAAATAAATATTCATTAACATCTTTCAAAGAATTTACAATAAAGTGGCAGGTAAACGGGCAACAAGTTGCACCGCCACCCCCTTTTGAATAGCAAAACCTAGCCTACTGAAGACGTAACCTTGACCCCTAGGTGTCGAAACATGACTATGAATGACCCGCTGAACCCTAGTTAAGAAGTTCACTGCCTCAGTGGCTAGGAAGCCAAATGTGTCAAATGCTAATGGAATAAAAATGATAGAGTACAAATTATACATGTATCCCTAGTTGTGTTTGATTGCATTTTGTGTCGTTTCGGTTACGTTTTATATCATTTTTTGGCACAACTAATGTTTTTGTGTTTTGTAGGTCCCATGTTGATAAAGAAACGGATAGATCGTGAAAAATCGAATCCGTAGGAAAAAACGGGGAGCAAAACGGAGTTACGAGCGAACCGGAGCGCGAAAACGAAAAACTGGATCTGAAAAATGGGCTCAAGACGCTACGCGGCCAGAACCCCTTTTCTGACCGCGTGGCGTGGCGTGGATGTCGTTTTTTGACGCGTTTTTGGCCCGTTTCACTATATAAACTCCTCTAACCTAAACCCTAGCCTGCTAGACTTGATTAGGGACGAATTGGGACGGTTTGGGACGAGAAAAGAGGCGTTTTTGAGGCTAGAAAGGTGAAAACAAAGCTACGGGAGAGCACGGGATCAAGGATTTGCGTCTATACGTTCCGGGTTTCTTCAATCCTTTGTTTTCTATTCTTTTCATCATGTTTATTACTTTTAAACTTGTGTTTTTAATTATGAACATGCTTGGCTAAACTCGTTAAAACTACCTAGGCTTATGTTGATTCGTTAACGGTTTGTTTGAACTTGCGTTGGAATGATTTGGTTATGGTTTATGTTTAATTAAAAGTTTGAACTCTTATGATTGTTTAATGCGTTTTATATGTTTGAATTGGTTGATTTGATATTATTAATCCATGTTTTCTTGGTGATCGTCTATGTCACATAATAGGATTCATTTAGTCATTAACGTGAGTTGTGATTATTATGGTTTAACTGCAGTATAACCATAGGATTAATAGTGTTAATGAAACTGGTAATAATGTGTAGCCAACCTAGATATCCGTGAGGTGATAGGTTGTTAACAAGTCTTGGTTAGTCAATTTGCTAGGTTTAGGTTTTTGTGAAAATTCCGGCTTAGTGTTAATTCTTAATCTTGCTTGTTAAATTAAATAATTTGGTTTAAATGGCTTTAAGGGTCGTATCGTGAGATAGATCTTTAGCGTGGGTCAATTAGGCATAATTTGATTAGATAACCGTGAGGAAATTTAATCCCGTAACCGGTGTGATAATAATTTAATTGTGATACTCTAGGTTTCTTCTCGAGAAGGGTCGAGGGTCTTAGTTAGCGTCACCTTTAAATGAATATTTTTAGATCCCGGTTCCATAACCATTAGTCCAACGTGAGCGATAATTAAAGTTAACGATGATTCTAGCCTAGGTGGTTTGTTTTCTCTAATCTGTTTTAAATCCGTTTTTAAATCGTAACTTTCTATTTTTAGTAACTTTCTATTTTTAGCAAAAACCCCCCCTTTTCAAATAAATCTTTTATTTCAGTCGTGTTTAATTAGTTGAGTCTTTTCTAGTTATTTAACGTAATATATAGAGTCTGTGGGTCGACACCCGGACTTACGTTTCACTATATTACATTCGACCGGTCCACTGCCGGTTGTGTGTGATTTAGTAGTTCGTCTAGGTTTTTATAAATTTAAAACTAGGTGTTTTTAGGTGTTTATTTTATATATATATTGCACGCATCAAAAAACATGTTGATTATCCAGGCAGGCTTTCTCGTGCTTGGCGATCTTGCGTGATTCCGCCTTTGACGCTGCCTGTCGTGCAACAAATTCATTGTCCTTGAGCGCAACCAAGGGGGACACTCCCGTAAGGTCCACACAAGCGTGTTCCCCCCCCCCCCGGACCAACCAAACACTAAAATATCAGCCGGCCTTAAGGTAATCTCCCCTCTAGCAGATCTGTCAGAAAGTTCACAGGAGCCTCCTTTTTAGCCGAAATTCCTGCTCGCTTAAGGATATCACAAAGGACCTCCCTAACCAAATCATGTCTGTATTTGAAGCCAGGTCACTCCTTGCAATGGACCGTATTAAACATAAACTATTTTATATATAGAGAAGAACTAGGTTAGATACCCGTGTGAAACACGGAATTAAGTTCGAATCATGTTTACATCAAATTGTAATTCTGGTATTAAATACATATAACATTTTAATTTTATAATTGAAGGTAAGAAATGTTTACATAATAACATACATATTCATAGCTATAATAATACAAATCGCAAATGTCACGTCTCTATAGTTATACAGTTATGAATAAAATGCTAGAGGGTTTAAAAGTAGATTTAATACATATCCTAAATAATGTTTAACTACCAAAATCAACCAAAAAAGAGCCTAACATTTATAAAAAACGAATTCGGAATTTGCCACAAATTGGATCATTTTTAATGAAAAGATAAGTACCACTAACAATGGTTTGGGCATATCTCCGTGACTTGCTTTGCCACTCCGGCCTTAGCTCTCTGAACGTATATATAATTAGTAACGTATATAGTCCTTAGCTTGACATAAACTTCATACGGGTCAATTTGACCCGTTCACAAAGCTTCCAGTTTTGAATATAAGCGTTCTTTCCATCTGTCATATTAAAACAACATGATTCAATAGTATAGTAAGTAAATGTGACAATATTTCTAAAATGTGATAAGCAAGAGTGGGAGACTCCAAGTTCAAAACATGAATTTGTATGTTGAGTAAGTCTGCAATCTCTCTTCCTTCATGTCACGTTCGATTAGATTCCATTTTCTTCAATTCGAAAGCCTTTTTTCCACCAATGGATAATTATATGAAGATTAAACTAAAAATGCCACATATTTTAAGCCAGTGAAGCATTATGATTATGGATTTCTTACCTTTTAAATGTTAAAACATAATTCAAAGGTGAATAATGGAAATAACAAAGCAGAACGCAACAAATTGTTGTGGAAAAAGTAAAAGTGTTCAATGTCTTTTGCTCCTAAAATAATAAAATTATGGATCATTTCAAATGGTTTAAACGCAAATAAGTTGTTGCTGAAGTAGTATAATTGTTGTGAAACAACAGAATATTAACCGCAGCTCATGAAATTTGAATGTTGACTGACACAACATAATCAACCGACGCTAAAGCATTGTTAGTGAGGTAGTGCTTAAATGCTGATTAAACAGGGTAAAATGCCATTCAAGATCTTATGACATTTTATTGTTACATGACAATTAACCAGCCACCTTCATTTAGATGTAATTTGACTTGCTTGTTTTCCAAATTCAACTTCTTCCTAAGTGTCATTCTTTCTTTCTCATCAAAGTCATCAGATTATCTTTGCAAGAACTATTAACACAAAAATTAAAGACTACTGACTACAAAAAAAAAACGTTAAAAAAGGTGGTAATATTACAAAGATTTAATTTTAAGTTTTTGAATTCAACATAAAATAAAGAAAATAAAACATATTGATTACCTTCATGTGTCAAAAACCTTATAATTATATATGTACCTATATCTAATTTTTTTAAAACTTAAGGAATGTTTGATCTATTATTATTATTCTGTGAATTTCAAAATGAAGATGAAGAGAAACCGCACTGTTTCTCTGTCACAAAAAACTTCACGTTACGTAAACACATTTGGGAGAGAGAGCGAGGGCTTTAAACATTTTAGATTTTAATAACAACTTCTCATGAATTTCAAATTTCAAACACCGTTTATTTTAAAATGAGAGATGTGAATCAATGGAGATACTGCCAAGTGGAATTGAGTCTTCATGAGAGTGACACATGTACATATTAAAGGAGATGATTAATAAGAGATTAACACTTGGCAAACTTTGGTTTCTTTTATTATATTTTATAGATTATAGATTACAATTAAATAATAACTCTAATTGTAAGCTAGATATTCATAAATCTATTTTAATAAAAATATATATTTTAATAGATGCGTGTGCAACATCCGGCTCCTCATACCACCAATATTGTCAGCTTTGCTACATTAGAGTTTCACGGATTTGCTTTTGGTTACCCGAGTGAAACGTTCTCAGGATGGTCACCCATCCTAATATTGCTGTCATCCGAGCACGCTTAACTGTGGAGTTCTCCTCTCATCCACTAACATTAAGCCTCAAAACGTGTTGTTAGTATTTGAGGTCGGACATCCCTTATAAATCTCAGATCTCTCCTGTCCATGCCCGATGTCAGATTTGCCTAGGGTGTTACAAACACCCCCCTTTTGGACTCATCATCCTCGATGAGGTTTGCCCCACCATCCATCTTGATGTGGGATTTGCCTAAGGTGTCCATCTGAACACCCCCGGATTCACCATCCTTGAGGTTTGCCCTACCATCCCGAACGGCACAGGGGTTGCTCTGATATCACTTGTAACATCCGGCCCCTCATACCACCAATATTGTTCGCTTTGCTACATCAGAGCTCACGGATTTGCTTTTGGTTGCCCGGGTCACCCATACTAAGATTGATGTCATCCAAGCACGTTTAACTGTTGAGTTTTCCTCTCATCCACTAACATCAAGCCCTAAAACGCATTGTTGGTATTTGAGGTCGGACATCCCTTATAAATCTCAAATCTCTCATGCCAACGGTCGATGTGAGATTTGCCTAGGGTGTTACACATGTATAATGGTAATGATGTTCTCGTAAGGGTTATGATTTCAAGTCTTGCGGGTTGTAATTTTTTCTAAAAAAAAATTAAATACTGAATTATTATAAATGTTATATAAAGGGAGGAAAAGAAAAAGAAAAAAAGAAAAAGAAGAGAAGTGAGAATAGTCACAATCCATTCATCATTCTTAACTCTATAATTACATTAAAGTTCACTATGTTATCAATTTATCATCTCTCTCATTCACTTATAATCATTTTAAAAAAATAATAAAATATTAAGATGTAAACAATGTTTTTTAAAATATACATTTTCTCTCTTCTCACAAAATAATAAAAAATAATACCACTTATTACTCCATCTTCATATGTGATCCGATATTACCAAAGAGTAAATTACAATTTTGGACCTTTATAATAAGTCAAATTACGGATCGTAACCTTTATTTTAAATTATTGCACTGATTGACCTTTATATAAATTTTTCTCACGGTTTAGAGTCTTTAAGTTAACGTCCGTTAACTTTTTCCGTTAAATCAAGGGTATTTTAGTCATGGGCCATTTCTGTCAATATTAAAACTCTCTTTAATTGCTTTCAGTTAAAATGCCAAACATATAAAGTTAAGGGATTGAAATGTAAATAAATTAAAAACCCATCTTCTTCTTATCCTTCATCTTACTCCATTACACATTACACCAAACCTGCAAAACCCTAAACACATATTACAAACCCACACCCAATTCATCACAACTGGTCTCGTTCTCCAACATAGATTGTTCAGCATACCAACATAAATGGTTTTGTAATTTGGTTTATCGGTGTAACTTTTTTTTTTGGAAAGCAGAGATATCATAAAACACACCAAAGCCCACAACAAAGGGCAACAACACAAACAGCAATGCAACGAAAGAAAGAATAAAAGAAAAATACAGAGGAGAAGAACACTAACAATAGCCCCAGCCCAACATTAGATTTTGAATTTCACCCAATCTTCCCAACCAATTTTAAAAGAGCCACTCCTGTTGTTAATCCATAGGAACCCAAGGGCCTTAATATCTTCAAAAAGCATCTGAGCTGATGGTAGTCAAACAATAATATAGTTATGTTTTTGAATATGATGTCTTCTTCCTCACATATGTTGATTATTAGATGAAGTTCTGCAATTTTTTATGTTAATTTTGACGCTAAACGAGATCTTGAAGCTGACTTGAACAGTGAGGCTCATCCTGTGGTTCAATCTGACGATGCAAAGCAAACCATAAATGCCATGGATCACATTGATGGCGAAAATGAAAAATTAGAGGAAAATAACGCCACAGATTTGAACAACAAAAACGAAGAAAAGATGGATGTCGAAATGGGATTGGATACGGTTCATACTGATGACTCTTTGCAGTTAGTAGCTGAAAAAAAAGTTACAGAAGACAAAGGTAGTGTTGTTAATTTGGTTTGCAGGAGCTTGGTGTAATGTGTTTAGGGTTTTGCAGGTTTGGTGTAATGTGTAATGGAGGAAGATGAATGATAGGAAGAAGATGGGTTTTTAATTTATTTACATTTTAATCCTTTAACTTTATATGTTTGGCATTTTAACTGAAAGCAATTAAAGAAAGTTTTAATATTGACAGAAATGGCCCATGACTAAAGTACCCTTGATTTAACAGGAAAAGTTAACGGACGTTAACTTAAAGGCCATAAACCGTGAGAAAAATTTATATAAAGACCAACCAGTGCAATAATTTAAAATAAAAACCACGATCCATAATTTAACTAATTATAAAGACCTTAAATTGTAATTTACTCTTACCAAAATGGTATTCAAATAGCAAACCTACCCACAAAGTCGTAGTGATATGTCAAACTTGAAAAGTAATCCGGTGGAAAGTGACACATGGTAGTGACGGTGCACCCTCAGTTTTTAGTCGGTTTATTCTCTTCGTCTTCCACTCGTCAAAACAATCAGAACCAAATTTGCTCCCTTCAAAAACCCTAAATATCGTTTTTTTTTCCTTCTTTCATAAAACTTCAATCGGACCATAAGCCTTAATATTGCTCAATTGAAACAAAACCCCCTTTTACCCGATCAACAATTTCACGCTCAAACAAATCCTATTGTATACAACACAACATAAGCAGATATATAGCCATTTGGGTTTTTTTGATCCCCGCAAATCTGCTCTGTTTTGTCATTGCAAATGTCGAATTCGGGTCGGAGTCGGGTTCGTGAAGATAGATTTTACTGCCCACCGGCGATGAGAAGGTACAATCAACAACAGCAGAAGCAAGTACAAGTAGATGAGCAGAAAGTACAACCCCAACGCCACCATGAAGTTGAGATACAACTGACAACTAATTTGGATCGGTTCATGAAACACACAACTCCAGTTGTTACAGCTCAGCATTTCCCTAAGGTATCTAAACAAGATTTAAAGAAATTAACTTTGATAATCAAGAAATTTTGTGTTTCTTGTTCAGTTCTTGATGATTGTTCACATGAATGTTGAGTTTTTGGCTTTAGATTGGTTATTGATGTTAGAGTTTATTGCTTGTATGTGTTTATACTTTATCAGAAGGTTGTTGTTTAAGTATTTATTGATGTTTTTTCTTGATGATTGATAAAATGTGAAATTTGTTGATGATTTATTTATTTGAAATGGTAGTGGGGTTTTTCTTGTGTTAGAAACAGTGCCTCTTTTTTAGTAGAAATTGTTCATTGTGCTTCAGTTGTTTATTGTCAATGAGTTTGCTTGTGATGCTATAGATTTACTCGAAAATATAACACTATTTTTTGCTAATTGAATTGATTCGCTTATTATAATCAGGAGTGAGCATCTGATGATAGGAAAATAGATAATGCTCGTGTTACATACAAGTTTTAGGGGTTGTTTGTTTTGCCTCTTAATGGTTCAATTCAGTGCTTAATCATTCAGATTCAGCATTTAGAGCGTTTGTTTCATAAATAAAGAACCTCTGAATGGTTCAGTTAAGTGTTGAATGGTTAAGAGATTGAAAGCTGCTGAATAAAACTGAATGAAGCATATACTAAACTTATCATCACCTGAAGTTCTACCTCAATATCACTCTCATTGATAGAGCCTCTTAATGGTTCAGACCTCTTAATCATTCAGCACTTAATTATTCAAATTTTGCCACACAGCCCCTTAATGTTATCTGGTTATAAAAAAAGTTAATAAATCAAGCAATGTTTATATTAACGTTTGAGATGATTGAATGTGGCCATAGATAATGTTTTATTAAACGGTGTAAAAAACATGGTCTTGATTTGTAATTTGTTTGAAATATGTAGACTAGCATGAAGGGGTGGAGGAATCAAGAAAACGGTTACCGCCCTTATTTTATACTTGGGGATCTTTGGGAGTCTTTAAAGGAATGGAGTGCGTATGGAGCTGGCGTTCCCCTTGTGTTGAATGAAAGTGATTCAGTTGTTCAATACTATGTTCCGTATTTGTCTGCCATCCAGCTATATGTAGATCCATCAACACCCCTAACCAAAATAAGGTGAGTTTTTTATTTGCCAGTGGTATGTTGATTTGTTATTTGTGAGCACTTTGAATGGATACTTCATATACACCATGAGTGTGAATTATGTGTTCTTAGTTGGTTTAGTTAAATGTACAGGCTTTGCATGCTGCATGTGTAGATTTGTGTGTTATTAGATGGATTAGTTAAATACCTTTGTAGGCATTAGCAGTCACCTAGATAAGGATGTTACACGGGCTAAACAAGTAAGTATTAAATGGCTTGGGTTACATGACCTCTAAGATATTATATATTATGCCTCATGTTTCAATCACTCGACATTTATTTCTTGAAAAAAGTTATATATTGGTAATGTAGATTATCTTTTCTATTTTTTTTTCCTTCTCCAATGACCCTATTCACTTAAATTGCAAGTGTAAGAACTACAACTTCCACTATGTGATCAGAGATTTGCTTTATGCGTTCTTCATTATATTTCAAATGCATTTTATGGGTTCGTTGTTGGTGCTTTGAATAGGCTGAGAATTTATGCAACTTTATGCTTAAAGCCAACTACCTCAATTTCATTTCTCAAAAGTCGCACCCTAGAAGTATGTAGTCCATTGAAAGTTGTTCTATTTGGTAACCTTTTCGTAGTTTTGACAGCTGTTTTTTTATAATCTGAACAGAAGGCCTGGTGAAGAAAGTGATTCTGATTCATCAAGAGCCACTAGTAGTGATGGTAGTTATGAGCCTCGAGTTGAAGACAATAATGTTGGTTCAGTCACCAAAAGCTTTAATAAGTTGACTCTTATAGGCGGTGAATATTTCGTGGGAAATGGTAATGAGGAAAGTGAGATTAGAAATCCTCCTGGGCATTTAATTTTCGAATACTTTGAACGTGCTTTACCATATCATCGTGCGCCTATAGCTGACAAGGTAACATATTTAATTGTTTGTTTGTGTCTTTATACCACCACATGAAACATATGGTCTAATGTTACTCTGCTGTAGATTGCCAGTTTCATTATGATCTTGTTATAATTGAATGATATATTAACGCTATATGGTAAATAGCCCTTGTAACATGCACAAAACTGTCAAGATTTCTTTGTGGGTGTTTCTGTCAGCTACATTTTTTATATTTTCATTGTCATCTTTGATGATGCGTGGTTCAGGTGTGTGTGAAGAACTGCTTTTTATACAAACAAATGCATCCAGTAAATCCTACTCATAGCAAGGCTGGAGGGTAATTATATTTGCAGCATGTTCTAACATGATTTGTTCTTGATTTTAACAGATTTCAGATCTTGCATCAAAGTTTCCAGAACTGAAAACATGTCGTAGCTGTGATCTAACTCAATCAAGCTGGGTGTCTATTGCTTGGTAAGTTCTTTAGTCATTTCATTACTTATATGACGCAACCCTTTTTTTAGCATAATAACCTTTTACTTCTTGTAGGTATCCTATATACAGAATCCCAGTCGGTCCATCGTTACAGAATCTTGACGCTAGTTTCTTGACTTTCCATTCTCTATCAACACCGCTAAAAAGTATTACTTCATGTCGTTTTGTTTTTTTATAAACACGTGCATGGTTAATTGTTCCTTAAACATCGTTGGTGTGATCCAGGTTTGTATGGGGATAAGCCACATCATCTTGGGTCACCCGCAATTAAGGTGGATGATGTTGGGATGCCCTGTCAGCTCACATTGCCAATCTTTGGACTCGCGGTTTACAAGTTCAAGAATTCAGATTGGACCCAAAGTGGGGTTCATGGAGCAGAGATAGTGAACTCTCTTATGAACTCGACTGAAAACTGGCTGCGGAATCTAAATGTGTATCACCCGGATTTTGTGTTTTTCAAAAACCGTGAATTCGGGCGGTAAAAGGAGAGTGTAGGTGGCTCAACAGATAGGTAAAACTGACCTAATCCTTGTTTTTTTGTTCTGGGTCTAAAAATGCTAAAAGAAACTAGTAGGAAAGGTCCAAGTTTGGGGCTTTTTGATGATGAATTTGAAGGGCTGTTGTGAAATGATGAAACTTTGTTGATAATTTGATATGATGTACAAACTGTGTTATTAGCATGTGCAAACTAATGCTGCTGCTTTTATTTGCTACAATATGAAAGCTAATTATCAGCATGTACAGACTCAAAAGTAGTTTTTTTCAGATTCATACATATATACATGTTGTATCGCAGGCTATATATATGTTAATTTATATTGCCGTTTCATCGATGTGGATTAAATACCACTGTTTCGTAACCAGCTCTTTCTCTTCATGTTTTTAAGAGAAGTATGATGATAGAGGCCGTCTAAACTTGATGTCTGAAATAACAAGTGATTTTACGCCTCAAGAAAAGATATATTGTAGCGAGTCTGTCATGTATGTATTGATTGAGTACGCGTGTTCATGACATCAAAATTTGACTCACGTAAAACATCCGTTTTAGTCGTAAGCTTATCTGTGTGTTTCCATTTGATTTGTCAAACTCTAATTATACTAGACTTGATAAACGAGAAACATCCATTTTTTGAGTTTAATCCCCCAGTCTTTTGCAATAGAAGAAAAAGAAGAAACAGCTTGATTTTAACGTAACGTTATATAGGAACCGAAACATTATTGATTAGCATCAAAACACAGGTCCATCTTTGGTAAGTTCAAGGTTCAAACCATCCATCTTTGGACTTTGGGTAAGTTTGAGGTTCAAACCACCTGGTTAACCGAACAAGAGTCCGGGTTCAAACCACGTATCAGTTCTATTTCAAGTTATCAAAACTTTTCACTATTTTTCATTTGTGATTTTGTGTGTAGACCTTGAATCAGAACAAGAACACATAAGTAGCCATTTGGCAGTCATCTATCATCAATTAAGCATTTATATATAAGATATATATATTTTTAATACAATATAAGATAGTCCTTACACATCTACTTACGGAAACTTAGCTCATAGTATCTCCCTTGTAGATTTTTTACTTGATAGCAGATATTATTATCATTATATAGGTTGTATCTGCTTATAAATCATCCTTTAGGAAAGATGACATCAGTAGTCCTTGCACAAACTCGCTTCGCCTCGCCTTCTCCGCCTGATCTTCACCAGAAAGTGTAGCAATCTGCAGTTTCTCACTCCTGGAACAATTTAGGCACTTGAGATATAAGTAGACATTTGTGACGGATAATGCCAATCGAAAAATAATGTGACAACTGAAAAATAAGCAATCTTAACTTCAACTGTTGTTGAGAGGACATATACCGTGAATTATAGAGAGAGCACCAATTATAAATGACAAAACAAAAATCAAGATTAGCTAGCTGCGTAAACACAATGCAATCAGAGCCAGCAATTTCAACTTGTTCGCTTATAAATGGGTAAACTTGGGTTGTTTTTTTTAGAACGGGTCAAACAAAATAAAGGTTACCCTACAACAACCTACATCTTCTTTAGGCCATTAGGCGGCAGACAAAGGATAAAGATTGCAATTAAAATAACCAGTTTCTATTGCAAGAATTGTCTCTTAACTCTTAAGTCTTACCTTGCCAAGAAATCTTCATTTGGGCTTTCTGCTACTGACATTGCTGCAATTGAAGAATCAGTTTGATCTCTTGAACTGTCAACAGAATTATTGTACATGAAAGAAGATAACAACGGGTCGGGCTCTGTGCTGACGGATGACTGGCCCATAAATGACGAACCACCAAGAAGAGAATGTAGGTTTCCTTCTCTCAACTCTTTCTTTAGAACAGAAAAGGTTGAGTTCGACCCACCCCTACGCAATCTCCTCTTGCGTTGAACGTGATATTTAGTCAAGAAATAGCAACATTAAAAAAAATTGTAAATCACAAGAAAAAGCATACATATGTTATAAGGGAATGACTTTCATAAAAGGATATCTTAAGAAGACTTCCATGCTGCATAGTAATATGGCTGACCAAACCCGTTCCCACCCTTTTTGCACATATCGGGCATACCTGCAGTTACAGCATAAACAAAAATAGCACCGTTTGTATGCTACATAAAGTTCTAAACTTCTCATGTTTATACCAAACATACAAAAAAATGGTAACTAGACGGTGAATGAAGTTTTAAAAAGATAACGATACCCCGTTCTTTGCTTGAACTGTATGTTCTTCGTCAATATGACAACAAAGACCCACAATGTCAAAATCCTCTGCACAGAATGGGCACAAGTATTCAGGCCTCCGCTCATCACCATCCGTTTCATCGACCAGATGAAATGCTTCTGCTTTGAAACATAAATGTGAGATTCAAAACTAATTAACCAAAAAACTCGAGCAGGCATACAAAGTTACCAAATTTCTTCAACAAATTTTCAAGAAACAAATTCTCCTATGTGTGCAAAATACTAGGTGTGAATGTTTTGAAAATTGTTCAAGGATTAGTCAACACTCTAAATTTCAAATTGAAAACTTATTCTTATTGTTGAAAATCATTGCACTCAAGCGATAGATACAGTTAATCACAATCGATCAATGATCTCAAAGAAACGCGTTTGTGCATCTACAATCTCGCCCAATAAAAAAGTTCAATTTATAAACCCTAGGAAACTTATTACAAAATATGACGATTAAATAACCCTAACGCATCGAGTGAGTTCAAAACCAAAGTAAACAACAACAGTAAAAACCTAAATCTTTAAATTCATAAAAAGAAAATCAAAGTAGAACAATTGACAAAAACCTGGTCGAGATTGATAACGCCTTGAAGAAGAATTGGAAGTGGAGAGACGAGTCCATGAATTTGGGTCCATTCGCTTTAGATCCAGACAACAAATGATCAAATTAACTCCAATAACACGAAATAAAAGCAAATAACTTTATAGAATTAGAGCGTTGATCATCCGTGTATAGATAAGAGATATTTGTGAATGTATAGGTTCGATTTCAGAGAAGAAAGTGATGATGAAGATGCAATTTCGAGAGAGAGAGAGAGTGCAAATGAACTCTCCACCGAACTCACCTGCTTTGCTATTGGTATTAAGTATTGTGTTATAGTCTCTACAAGTCCCTGATGTATTTGATTATCAAAGGGTCATTCTATTCACACATCCTATATATTATTCACACACCTCATACTTTTATTTTTCACACCCTCAGGCACCGCACATAAACCTTGGCGTCACGCCTTGTTTACTTCTCATCCCAGACACATCCTCGAACGTAGTCAATCACGCTTCAACACCCTTATGCGCCGCGCATGGCCCTCAGCGTGGCGCCTGGGTCATATATGCGGCCAACAACATCATCGGCGCCTAGGTCATATATGCGGCGCATATGTCCAGGTTTGACCGAATTCCACCTCGTTTATGACATTCCTCGGTTGACGTTGACAGAAAAGTGACTCAGGCGCCGTATCAAGGCCTATCCGTGACGCCTGGTTTTAAAACAAGTGTGTGAATAGACAAGGCCTTATCAAATCTTTTTTTTTTAATGGCATCTTTGTGAGGTTTTGTATTTTAGAGGATGAGTTTGAGTGGTTATGATTAGTTGCGAGTGAAAGAGTTAGAAAATCAAATGGTGGATCACAAAATTTTATATTTAAAAATTTAATGTTCATGCTTTATAACTGTTTAATGTTTTTTAAAGTCATTATGAGTCTAAGAGAGAGTGTAATGATAAATGTATAATTATATTATAATTTTAATATAATGAAAGAGAAAATATAGAGATTTTTATTGTAAAAAAAGAGATAAATATAATTTCTTTATTGTGAATGTTTTTAGATACATTTTTCGGTCTTTAAATTTAGTGTTAGGGCTCTTTGCTATAGAGATTTACTTTGTCTTAGTTTGTACAAAATATTATGTTTAGGGTATAATTTGTTATTTCCTAAAGTGTATTGTGGTATAAATAGAAAGTTGTAGGTGCTAGGTTGAGTGAACAAGTAATATTATAAGCAAATTTTCTCTGCATCATTGTACTACAACTTTATATCATCAATACAAAGAGAATTATCAGTATTTTCTGTATTGATTTGATTGTTGTTTTACTTAGATCCGTGATTCATAATCGTATTAGTAGCAGTTTCGATCCAATTAAACCTGTCAATTGGTATCAGAGCTGTTGATTTTGTGTGTTCTTCGCTATTCATTAAGGAAAAACACTAAAAAAACTGCTCTAATTAAGATTTTCACGATCTGTAGTTGAAATTTGATTCGATTCATCACTCTCTTCGTTTCTAATTCACAACATAGGTGTTGATTTCACTCAGAAAAGATCAGATCTGAAGAATTTGAAGTAAAACACTATTCGATCAAAAATTTATCAAAATTCATAATCTAAGGATGTTGTTTGAGATTGATTGATACATAGGGTTGTTAATCGAGTGATTATACAACTTGTGTGTGATTTTTGGACAAATTCAATAAGTTTTTAAGAATTATTGACAAATTGGATGATGATGTTCTTGAGTATGATGAAGATGTTCTTGCCGTGTGACTAATTTTGACGACTTAGACGTTTTAGGACTTAGTTTTTGAACGAAAACTAAGGTTACTGTTTAGTCGTGTAAAGGCTTATAGTTGTAGTCAGGTTAAATCTAAAATCTCTTAAAAATTTGAAGTGTACTGTTGAGCCGTTTGAATCCATTCAGCCGTGTTACTGTTTAGTCGGGTCAACATATTTCAAATCGTTTCAAGATTTTTCAAGTATTTGTTGTGTGAACTATTCTGCCGTGTCATCTGTTGGTTTGTTGGTTGTTCTACTATTCAGCCGTGTCAAGATTTTCAGCCGGGTGAATCACTGTTCAGCCGTGTCAAGTTTTTCAGTCGGGTCAAGATTCTACTATTCAGTCGTGTGATCTACTACTATTCAGACGTATGTGTCACACCCTCAATTTCCACTAACGGAGTTCTACCGTTTAGGGCGTGACATGCCAGGATCTCATTGCCATTAGTTACATTGAACGACCTCTATATGAATTTAAAAACCAACATTAACAAAAACCACGTTTAAAATATGTTTTAGTGCGGAAGCATAAATAAAAATCCCTAACAATTCAATGCGCAAACCGCGCGTTTCAAAACCAAGTCTAATAAAAATAAAATAAAAAGAGTTTTGAATGCAACTAAGACTTAACCAAAGCATGCTCCTAATCCGTGCACAATACCTGAGAAAGACATGCTAAATCGTGTCAACACTAGGTTGGTGAGTTCACAGGTTTAGATAAATAAAAATACAACAACAGCCGATAATGTAAAATACAATTATATCGTTGGGTAGCGAACCCGATTTCTTATTATTTAAGCGTTTCGATACCGAGCTGACTGAGATTTATTTGCGCCTCGACACCATTGCTACAACAATGGACCAACAACATAGGACAATTCACACATACCCGGCTCCCAGCCGAGGGTGGGGTTTGTCAAACCCAGTAGTACTACCCGAACTTCCTCGCTATACCTCGTATATTAACGGCTCGAAGATTTAGTGAGGACTTGACAACTTGTTACGTTTACGCTTAATAATCAAGAGATATAAAGTAAATACCATTACCAAAATTAGTTTTGTGCATGCTTTCTCCCCCAACAGGAAAATAGTAAAAAAAGGGGCCGTGAAAACTCACCTTAGATTTTGCGCAGCTACAATAATTAGCAATTAAAATTCTAGGTAGTCCTCCTACCTGTTTATAATTACTAATTAGTTACAAATGGATTTTAAAAGAGACTTATAAAATTTCTCGTCTCTGATTCGGTTTCGACCCCAACGTCCCAATAAAAATCATTATGTAATCAAACTTGTTTTAACATGCAACCAAGACTAGAATACTTGGACTATTGGTTTAATAACCCCACTATGCCAAACATTATGATCATATAACTCGCAAAGCATTCGTACATATAATTTCACATGTATTTCGCAAATCCGTATATTAAAAACCGTATATACCCAACTTTATTCGACACACACAATCAATGCATGTACTTGCATATAATGTCCTTAATAATTTTTACACACATACTCACAAATAAAAGCGCACCCATGAAGCGCATATCGCTTGATACATACAAGTTCAACATATCTCATACATATATGCACCATTCCGTATATCCCAACGCGTCTATGTACTGGACCTAGTCATATCCATATCACCTCCACCAATATACAATCTATTGCACATTTGCACACAGTCATGTAGTTTTATGCATATACATATATAACACATAACCAAAAATCTATTACGCCTACTTTCATTTCATGTATCATCATCTCATCATTGTTCTCGTTTCACACACAGATACAAACACCTTCTATTGACACTAATAACATTATGTATTTCATATAACCATTGTAATGTAAACTAACAAACATTCATCTTATTTCCACACACACATATATTCATGCAAAACATATATGCACGAACAAACTGCAATACATATATCCTCATAATTCTGGTCCGAGACCCGACCTAACACTTACGCATACAACAACATATACACCATATACGCATATATAAACAAGACGAATTAAAACGAACCCAAACCGTAGCCCGAGTCGAAACCGTAATGAACCAAAACGACCTAACATGCATGTTATAAAAATACTGCGTACCGGAGTAGTATATGAGAGTGGTGTCCGCGGGTGGTGTTAGAAAGGACGACGGTGGTTACAGCGGCACCAGGAGACGATAGCGGTGCCCGGAAACAACGACGGTGGCGGCGATTGTCAGCGACTATAAACAGCAGCAGTAGATAATGATGATTGCAACGGTGGTTCGAAGACGACGATCGATGATGGTGATCGGAGATGGCGAAACGGCGATTGTTAAGATGATTAGGTTTTGAATTGAAGAAAAACTAAAAGAGATAATTAAGATGATAGACGGGTTTAGGGGTGGGTTGGTTATATACAATTTTATTTATTTGGATCTTACACATTAGCCCCTTGAGTTTCATTTATCATTAACTTGCTCCCAAAGTTATTTATTTGAATTCTTAAATAATTACAATTTGAACCATATACTTTAACTAACAATTATAATTTATGGAAAACTTCCAGCTAACAATCGCTACTTTTTACGAGTCGTGTAAACTAGTAATTCCTTGAATTATTATCCGTTAAACGTTACTAGTTGTGATCCAAAATTTGATCGAATTAATATTTTGGTAATAATTATGTATTTAGTTAAATTAATACTTTGGATTAGTTATTGTGGTAAGGTACTAGATAAAATTTCCAAGCTGAAAGAATTTGTTAAAGTTCGGTTAACGGCGTTACACGAAATTGTCGGGTGTCACATCATCCCCTTGTTGAAAGAATTTTCGTCCCGAAAATTGAGTAAGATCGGTAATAGTTTGAGGTTTCAAATAAGAAAAGAAAATGAAAATTTTTTTTTTTTTTTGGTTGTCACATCATCCCCTTGTTGAAAGAAATTTTGTCCCGGAAATTAGATACAAACGGTAAAAAAAATATGAGATCAAAGAGAGAAAAAAAAAAATCGAGTTGTCACATCATCCCTTAATTGAAAGGAATTTCGCCTCGAAATTTTTGGTAACGGCAGATCACTTCGGTTTGATTCAATGAAAACTATTACTTGATGTGAGTTGTTTTAATTAGATTATCGCGAGTTAACTAAATGGAATACATAGGCTGTAATAGAGTTTCGGATTATATTTGGAAATTTGTAAGATTTGTAGGACATAAAATTTTCTATCAGTTTAGGTGTCGAAAGAGTAGAGTGACTGGGTCAGGATGGTGGAGTGTTTGAAACTACATGTTCGTTGACGATGACGACATATCTTACGAATAAACATAACGTCTAACTATTACAAATTATTGTGTACGCAAATGTAACTAATTTAGTTCGTATGGTTGTAGTCTATGATTGACTTTTTTTTTTTTTTTTTTTACCTATTATTATTTAGAGGTGGACTTTTGCTTTATATGAATATGAGTTGACTTTATCTATTTATTTATTTATTTATCGTGTTTTGGGTATTACCCACATGACGGATTGTTGCTAGGATCCCCGCGTACCTATAAATTCACCATTACGTTGCGCACCCGTAATCGTCAATTTACATAACACGACCATCCTAACTTGCTTCCCATCACATGTCTTACTCATATGTTGTCTTTCTTATTGTTTTGTGCATATTTACGGTAGTTTATTCCATTTTAAGTATATGGCGTGTCTATGCAAAGGAGGGTATACTTAAATTAATAAGTAAAATACACTACATGTGAAAGATACAAATAGATGCTTAGTTTGATGATCTTATAAGGAAAACATACGTCAAACATACTATGATTTGTTGATAAGTATAAGGAAAAAAAATGTTATAAACACAATGTGGGTATTCAGTAAGCAAGTATGTGTCACACATAATAGTTTCACAGAAGCGATAATATGTTATAGCACATAATGAGTCTCATATCAAATAACATGTTATAGCACATAATGAGTCTCATATCAAATAACATGTTATAGCACAAAAATGAGTAAGTAACATGTTATGGCACATAGTGGGTCATGCAATATGTGATATGTGATAACGTGTAGTAGGTCACACAACAGTCAAGTCATGAGCTTAGAGGAATATGTTTTAGCTAATAATCTAGTTCAGTTGTTCTTATACCATTATTTATTAAGTATCGGTCCATGTCGGTTGGTTGCCATATGGGGTGGATAGCTATAAAAGTGTGTTACTTAGGCTCTTTTCTACACCGGCTTATTGCCATCATGATATGATCTATAATTTGTAATCCAATGGAAGATGTTTCTCAGACAGTTCCAAAACAGCTTTGAGTTTCCAACAGCATAATGAATCAATAGTATAGTGATCAAGCATACATTATGTATACTCCAGCGATTAAGGTAATAAAGCAACTGATGTGCTTACTTAGTTCAAGTCTCACTAACAGAGAAGATTCTTCTAGAGTTCTTTAAAGTTTTACTTAATCAAACTTAGCTACACAATCCACCAAATCGAGTCGAGTCGATAGGCCTAAAATGCTAATATATGTTTGTATGTTATAACTAAGTGAGTGAATAAATGGAGAATAATTCTATGTATATCGTTATAGTAAAATATATTTTCGACCCAAAGATGAAGAAAAAAAAATTAAAAATAAAAATAAATTAGCAATGCAATTTATCTGAATGAGTGCGAATTACGTGAATGCATGTGTAACTAATGCAATGTGCAGTTATAGTCTAGAATGCAATGCAATGCAACCTAGTTCGCTATAACTAAGGGCTCTGATACCAATCTGTCACACCCCCAATTTCCACTAACGGAGTTCAACCGTTCAGGGCGTGACATGCCAGGATCTCATTGCCATTAGTTACATTGAACGACCTCTATATGAATTTAAAAACCAACATTAACAAAAACCACGTTTAAAATATGTTTTAGTGCGGAAGCATAAATAAAAATCCCTAACAATTCAATGCGCAAACCGCGCGTTTCAAAACCAAGTCTAATAAAAATAAAATAAAAAGAGTTTTGAATGCAACTAAGACTTAACCAAAGCATGCTCCTAATCCGTGCACAATACCTGAGAAAGACATGCTAAATCGTGTCAACACTAGGTTGGTGAGTTCACAGGTTTAGATAAATAAAAATACAACAACAGCCGATAATGTAAAATACAATTATATCGTTGGGTAGCGAACCCGATTTCTTATTATTTAAGCGTTTCGATACCGAGCTGACTGAGATTTATTTGCGCCTCGACACCATTGCTACAACAATGGACCAACAACATAGGACAATTCACACATACCCGGCTCCCAGCCGAGGGTGGGGTTTGTCAAACCCAGTAGTACTACCCGAACTTCCTCGCTATACCTCGTATATTAACGGCTCGAAGATTTAGTGAGGACTTGACAACTTGTTACGTTTACGCTTAATAATCAAGAGATATAAAGTAAATACCATTACCAAAATTAGTTTTGTGCATGCTTTCTCCCCCAACAGGAAAATAGTAAAAAAGGGGCCGTGAAAACTCACCTTAGATTTTGCGCAGCTACAATAATTAGCAATTAAAATTCTAGGTAGTCCTCCTACCTGTTTATAATTACTAATTAGTTACAAATGGATTTTAAAAGAGACTTATAAAATTTCTCGTCTCTGATTCGGTTTCGACCCCAACGTCCCAATAAAAATCATTATGTAATCAAACTTGTTTTAACATGCAACCAAGACTAGAATACTTGGACTATTGGTTTAATAACCCCACTATGCCAAACATTATGATCATATAACTCGCAAAGCATTCGTACATATAATTTCACATGTATTTCGCAAATCCGTATATTAAAAACCGTATATACCCAACTTTATTCGACACACACAATCAATGCATGTACTTGCATATAATGTCCTTAATAATTTTTACACACATACTCACAAATAAAAGCGCACCCATGAAGCGCATATCGCTTGATACATACAAGTTCAACATATCTCATACATATATGCACCATTCCGTATATCCCAACGCGTCTATGTACTGGACCTAGTCATATCCATATCACCTCCACCAATATACAATCTATTGCACATTTGCACACAGTCATGTAGTTTTATGCATATACATATATAACACATAACCAAAAATCTATTACGCCTACTTTCATTTCATGTATCATCATCTCATCATTGTTCTCGTTTCACACACAGATACAAACACCTTCTATTGACACTAATAACATTATGTATTTCATATAACCATTGTAATGTAAACTAACAAACATTCATCTTATTTCCACACACACATATATTCATGCAAAACATATATGCACGAACAAACTGCAATACATATATCCTCATAATTCTGGTCCGAGACCCGACCTAACACTTACGCATACAACAACATATACACCATATACGCATATATAAACAAGACGAATTAAAACGAACCCAAACCGTAGCCCGAGTCGAAACCGTAATGAACCAAAACGACCTAACATGCATGTTATAAAAATACTGCGTACCGGAGTAGTATATGAGAGTGGTGTCCGCGGGTGGTGTTAGAAAGGACGACGGTGGTTACAGCGGCACCAGGAGACGATAGCGGTGCCCGGAAACAACGACGGTGGCGGCGATTGTCAGCGACTATAAACAGCAGCAGTAGATAATGATGATTGCAACGGTGGTTCGAAGACGACGATCGATGATGGTGATCGGAGATGGCGAAACGGCGATTGTTAAGATGATTAGGTTTTGAATTGAAGAAAAACTAAAAGAGATAATTAAGATGATAGACGGGTTTAGGGGTGGGTTGGTTATATACAATTTTATTTATTTGGATCTTACACATTAGCCCCTTGAGTTTCATTTATCATTAACTTGCTCCCAAAGTTATTTATTTGAATTCTTAAATAATTACAACTTGAACCATATACTTTAACTAACAATTATAATTTATGGAAAACTTCCAGCTAACAATCGCTACTTTTTACGAGTCGTGTAAACTAGTAATTCCTTGAATTATTATCCGTTAAACGTTACTAGTTGTGATCCAAAATTTGATCGAATTAATATTTTGGTAATAATTATGTATTTAGTTAAATTAATACTTTGGATTAGTTATTGTGGTAAGGTACTAGATAAAATTTCCAAGCTGAAAGAATTTGTTAAAGTTCGGTTAACGGCGTTACACGAAATTGTCGGGTGTCACAGTATGACTTTCAGATGTGTGATTTTCAGACGTGTGACTTTCAGACATTCACTGTTCAGCCGTGTGATTGTTTAGCTGTGCCATCTTTAAACATCAATATCTGAATCACTGTCCAGTCGTATCAACTTTTTAATCACTCAAATTTATTTTTATTTTTAAGTTTTGAACTATTTGTCTTTTTCAAAATTAACAAAAATACAAAAATATTTTCTTTTATCAAATTTAAAATGGCTCCTAGTGATGATCGATTCAGATAATCGTGTCCCAAGGTTAGTTAACCATGCTGATTTCAAGAATTGGAGGATCAGATTGAAACATCATTTGTGCTCTATTGATACTGATTTATGGAAGTCAATCGTTCCTGTTCAGACTGCACCAGATAGGGGAAGCACTTATACCAAATACTCCACTGAACCTTATCCGGAGGATGATCTACAAGGAGAAGACTTACGAAAAGTGAAGAATGACAGTAAGGCTTATTCCTTAATGTGTAAAGGGCTACCACTATAAGTGTTGTCAAGGATTGATGCTTATCAGACTGGCTATACATTATTCAAGGCACTGAAATCATTGTGTGAATGAGGAGAATAGATAAGAAGTCTCAAGAAACAGAAATTGAAGAGACAATTGGAACTGTTTGAGCATATCTTTGGAGAGACTGTGCACCAGATGATGAATAGATTTGTGCATTTAACTAGTGAGATGACAAATATTGGAGTGAAAATAGATCTTCAAGACTTAAATGACAGATTGTTATGTGCTCTTTCTTCTTCATGGAAACAAACAGTTACCCTTCTGAAACATACTGAGAAATTTCCAATGGATTTAGATCTTCTCATTGCAAAAATAGAAGAGGTGAAAATTGATGAAAGTTCAAGGAACACAGATCGATCTGGTTCTCATGCTCAGTAAACATTTGTTGTGAATCCTTCAAATACGGTTGAAAATGCATTTCTTGCTCAAGATAATTTGAAACAAGAAGATGAGGATGATATGTTCGTCGGTGCTAGTTTTTATACAGATTCTTCTTTTCATACAAGCTCAACAATTTACATGCAACCTCAATCTCCACCAAAAGCTCAACATCAACCAATGAAATCTCAGTCTAAATCTCAAAGTTCAAGTTCTACAATTCCATGCAAAGTCAAAGATGTAATGAACATTTTGTTGCAAGATGATGAAACAAAGAATGCCTTTACTGCATTCATGGCAAGCTTTCAAGCTTATCAAGGCAGTCATCTAAGGGGCTGTTTGGTAGCATCTGAATAACCTCTGAATAACCAGTAAGTATTTACCTTTTAATGGTTCAAAGATCCATTATAAAGTAAGTTTTGAAATTATGATAAATTGGGTAAGGTTTTATCATTCAGATACTATCTCTTAACCATTCAGCATCTTTTTATCACTTAATGGTTCAGAGGTTTTGAACCATTAAGAGGTACGCATCTGAATGATCATTAAGAGGCTACCGAACACCCCCTAACTCAAATGAATGTTGTACTTCAAGACCTTCTTCAAATGGATCTTGATGATGTTGAAGAAATGGATCCGAATAGTCAAATGGTTATGATTGCATACAGAAAACAGAAACATGCTTATGTCAATCATAATTTCAGACCAAATGCCAATAGGACGGTTGGTTTTGACAAGACGAAGGCAAGATGTTTCAACTGCAATGGTTATGGTCATTTTTCTAGGGAATGCAAAGCTCCAAAGAATCATAATTATAATGGTCAGACAAGTTCAAGCAATCAGATTCAGTCTCAAGGTTCAAGTCAACAATCTTCAAGCTATCAGAATCAACGTTTTCAGCAAAAACCGTATCAAAGTCTGCCCATGCCACAATTGAAGGATGATGGTAAAAAGCCAGAAGATCAGAACAAGGCGCTCGTAGTTAGCATTAAAGATGGTTATGACTGGAGTGCATATGCTGAACAATTCACTGCTGATCTTATTGGCAATTTGGCTTTGTTATGTGAAATTGAAGAGGAAGACTGGTCTTAGGAAGGTGATTTGAAATTTCTTAAGGCTAATCTTGAGGACTCAGAAGCTGAAATTGCACTCATGGCTACATTTGAGATGCTTTCTAATCTGCAGAATCTAAACAACCAAAGGTTAGTTCTGACTTACCCCTAAACTATATTCCAATTCTAGATGATGTGAAAGACAGGTTGTGTTCCAAAGCATGTACTTATTAGGTGGAACATTATCGAAACCATTCATTTAAAATTGGTGATAAATTAAGTAAACATGAAAAACTTCATGATCAACTTAAAAAGGATCACAAAATTTCGGATGATAAGATAATGTCACTTCAGAATTCATGGAACAAAACACTTAAAGAACTTTACATTGTCACAAAACAACTTGAAGAAATGACCAAAGCATTTGAATTGGAAAAGATTGCTCATGCAGCAACTCAGGTTGATTTAACAAAGATGAAAAGTTCAAAAGCCATCTTGGCTAAACTGGTAAGTGAGAGAAAAGATAACAAAGCTGGGTTGGGTTTTACTCATGAACCAATGCCTAAATCAATAACAAACACTTTACCTGAGAACTTTAATCAATTTGATCACTCACTTGAAAATGAAGAAAAATTCAAAGAATTAAATCTGAATCGGGAAGCTCTGAAGAAAAAGGTTATGAAAAGGTGTTGACTGAGAATGTGAAGGAAGAAGTTGTGCTTATTGAAGCCGATGATGAAGCAAGTGAACAATCAAGTCCAGTGCTTGAGAAAGTTGTTGAATATCAAGAGTTGATTTCAGAAACAGCGAAGACTGTGAAGAATGATGGAGAATTTTTAGGATTTAATAATCCTGAATATCTGAAATGGAAGAAGGAACAAAAAGAACTTGCTGCTGCCAAATTCAACAACATGCAAATGTCAAGAATGATGGTGCTTATACTTCTAAATCACATAAATCAAAGAAGTCAACCAATCAATCTAAAACAAAGCAAGAAAAAGGTAAAAATTTCATAAAATCAAATGTGTCACAATTGTACCAAAGAATGTGTCACAATTGTTAAAACCAGTGAAGTTTGTGTCAGCTGGAACATTTGATTTAAATTTATCTCAAAGTAACCAACACAATTGTATCAAATCTCTCTCTGATCTGAAAACAGGTTCAGGTCCTAAAACTTCCGCTGTTAAACGATTTGAATCTAAGAAGGGAACTAAGAAAGATGTTTCAGAATCAAAACCTGTTTCAAAACAAAACGTCAATTTGGCAACAACAAACCGAATTCACATTCACAATCTCCAAAGAAGAACCAAGTTAACTTTAAAACAAACAAAGCTGTGAATGAACCACATGGTGGTTCAACATCAAAAGTTAACAATCGGTTATTCAAAATCAGCAAAAGATATTGTGAGATATGTGATCGTTATAACCATGAAACTGCTGAGTGTTTCTTTAACTGGTATTGTCACTACTGCAACAAAAGAAACCATTCATCAGAGGAAAGCTATTATAACAAGTTTTGTGAAATTTGTGAAAGGCGTAATCATGACACGTCAGATTGTTTTTTCGGAAAAACTCACCAAGAGAAATGACTAGTTACCCAAATTTTAAAAGAAATCAGTCTTTTGGTTTTCAAAATGTAACTAATAGTCATTCTTTCGATTTGAGACCTTTCAGAAAAATCAATCATGAACAAAACCAATTTTGTGATATGACATCAAGACAGTTTCAGGCTAACAAATTTCTGCCAAGAGCTGTGATGGTTGGTGCTCAAAGAAATGAAAACAACCTCGATCCTAATTTAGAGGATATGTATCATGCTTTAAGAAGAAAGTAATCGAACCAATCCGGTGGTAGAAAAAGTTTTTAATTCAATCTCTTGAATGAACCAAACTTGAATAACTTACAATATCAACAATTCACTGTTGTAGATAGATTTGGAAAACCCAAGACCATTTCGGCCTGGGTTGACTGCACGAACTAAGTGATTGTTGAAAATGCAGGTTCGCACAAGAAGACCTATCAACTCATGGTTTGTTGACAGTGGGTGCAGCCGGCATGTGACAGGCAATCTCGCCTTGCTTCAAAATTTTAAGCATAAAAATGGTACTCATGTTGTGTTTGGAGGAGATGCTGGTGGAAAAATAACTGGAGAAGGAACCATATCCAATGGGATAATTAGCTTTGATAAAGTCAACTGTTGTGCTCAGTTGAACTTTAATTTGCTAAGTGTTCCCCAAATTTGTGACAAATCATATTCAACTTTATTTGATGATTCTTTTTGTTACATACTCAAACCAGGTTTCAAGATTGCTAATGAGTGGGTTGTGGTTAAATCTCCAAGAGATAGAGATGTCTACAAATTAGATATGTATCAGATCGATGCAGAAACCGATACAACTTGTCTCATTGCACATGCATCAAATGATGAAAGTCAGCTTTGGCATAGACGGCTGGGCCAATCAAATTTCAGAAACATGAACAAACTGGCGTCAGGAAATCATGTTGTAGGAATACCTTCAAAGAAATTGTCTACAATTGATCTCTGCTCAACATTGTCTAAAAGGAAAACAACATCGAATGTCTTTTAAGTCCAAGCTCGAAAACTTAATTTCCAAACCTCTACAGATGCTTCATATAGATCTATTCAGACCAACAAATGTCCAGAGCATTGGAAAGAAATCTTACTGTTTAGTCATCATTGATGATTTTACAAGATTTTCTTGGGTTTATTGGAATCAAAAGTTAAAATCTTGAGAAGTGAAAATGGAACCGAGTTTAGAAATGCTAACGTGGACTTGTTTTGTGCAGAAAAGGGGATTGCATGTCAGTTTAGTGCTCAACGAACTCCTAAGCAAAATGGAGTTGCGGAACGGAAAAATCGGACACTAATTGAAACAGCAAGATCCATGATAGCAGATGCCAAAATTCCTATCACATTCTGGGACGAAGCAATTGCTACCGCCTGCTTTGTACAAAACATGACACTATTGGTTCAGGATAAACATGAAACTCCTTACAAGTTATTGTTTGGAAGGAAACCAAATATTTCTTACTTAAAAGCGTTTGGTTGTCCTGTTACGATTCTGAATTTAAGTGACCATCTCGGAAAATTTGAGTCAAAATCTGATGACGGTTTCTTTCTTGGATATTCATCAATGTCTAAAGCATATTGTGTGTTTAATAGACGAACAAATGTTGTCCTTAAATCTGTAAACATACAGTTTTTAGAAAACTCTTTTCCATCAGTGGCTCATGGTCCTGAGTGGTTATTTGATTTAGATTCGTTATCCAAATCTTTCAAATCTAACTTGCTTGATTTTTCAGGAAAATCAAAGAAGGAATCAGGAGATTTAGGATCTTTCAGTGATGATTCAGACAATGATGATGACGATGATCTCAATTCTGAGTATCCATTCATGTCTTTTCACGATCCGCATGTTGAATCCTCCAATCAATCACAAGGTCCATTTGTTTCTCAAGAAGCTCAGGAATCAAATAATGAAGCAGATATTCCGAATCAGCAAAATTCTCCTAATGATGGTGGATCTGTTCATAATCAACCATCATCAGATCTGAATGGTGAAGTTACTCCGGAATCTCTCGATTACTTCATCAATTCACCTAAACAAGTTCCTAATTTTACTCCGCACACTTCTACAATCCTGCAAGATCTATCGAATCAGAATGAATCAAATCTGGAGACATAAATACAAGGTGAATATATTCCAACTTCCCGTGTTCACAGGAATTATCCTATCTTTTAGATTATAGGTCCTTTGAATCAAAGAACGATGAGAAGTCAGACCGAACAAGCCTACATCTGTCTTTACTCATGTTTTCTTTTTCAAGTGGTACCGAAGAACATTTCAGAAGCATTGCAATATAACAACTAGATAGAAGCAATGCAAGCGGAGTTACTTCAGTTCAGAAAGCAAGAAGTATGGAAATTAGTGGACTTACCTGAAGGAGAAAATGCTATTGGCACAAAATGGTTGTACAAAAACAAGCAAGATGAACGTGACGTAGTTGTCAGAAACAAAGCGAGATTAATTGCACAAGGATACACTCAGGCGAAAGGTATTGATTATGAAGAAGTGTTTGCTCCGGTCGCTCAACTTGAAGCAATTCGTGTTTTTTTAGCTTATGCCTCATTCATGAAGTTTGAAGTGTATCAAATGGATGTTAAAGGCGCATTTTTGTATGGACCAATTATCGATGATGTGTACGTCAGGCAGCCTCCAGGATTTGAAGACATGAATATCCACATTGTGTATACAAACTCAGCAAAGCTTTATACGGTCTACATCAAGCTCCTAGGATTTGGTACCGGACGTTATCGAAACATCTACTAGAGCATGGTTTTACTAGAGGTCGATTGATCCAACTTTATTCATGAAGCGGGAAAATGAAGATCTACTGTGTGTTCAAGTATATGTGGATGATATCATCTTTGGATCAACAACTCCGTCCATGTGCAAAGATTTTGAGGAAATTTTGAAATCCCGATTTCAGATGAGTTCTATGATGGAGATTAATTTCTTTCTTGGATTACAGGTTAAACAGACTGCATATAGAATTTCCATTAGTCAGTCAAAGTTCGTTGAAAACTGTTGAAGAAATTCAAGCTGAAAGATTGTCAAACTATTAGAACTATCTGATGTAAACTGCAAGATCCAACCTGATCCAAAAGGAAAATCTGTTGATCAAACATTATACAGGTCAATGATCGGTTAGCTGATGTATTCTACTGCATCAAGACCAGACATCATGTATGTTGTGTGTGTTTGTGCCAGATATCAGTCAGATCCTAAAGAGTCGGATCTGATCGCCGTCAAACACATATTGAGATATCTCAAAAGGAAACCTAATCTCGGTTTATGGTATCCTTATAAAGGCAATTTTGAATTATATAGTTATGCTGATAGTGATTATGGTGGTTGTGCTCTTAAAAGGAAATCAACCAAAGGTGGATGTCTGTTTCTGGGTCCTCAACTTGTCTCGTGGCAATGCAAAAAATAGACCAATGTTTTAGTATCCACTGCGGAAGCAAAGTACATTGCTGCATCGGCAAGATGTTCTCAAGTTTCGTGGTTACAAAATCAGTTGCTTGACTACGGGTTTAATTTTCTCAAAACTCCTATTTACATTGACAATATTACTGCAATGTTCATTACTGTTAATCCTGTCCAACACTCAAAAACAAAACATATTGAAATTCGTAACCATTTTCTCAGAGATAACTCTGAAAAAGGTCTAATAATTTTGACTAAAGTTCATACTAAAAAAACAACTGGCAGATCTTTTCTTTTTTGTCAGGACGGTTTAAATTCTTAATCCAAGCCATAGGATTAATCAACTGTCACACCCCCAATTTCCACTAACGGAGTTATGCCGTTCGAGGCGTAACATGCCAGGATCTCATTGCCATTAGTTACATTGAACGACCTCTATATGAATTTAAAAACCAACATTTATAAAAATCCAAGTTTAAAATAAGTTTCAGTGCGGAAGCATAAATAAAAAAAAATCTCAAACAATTCAATGCGCAAACCGCGCGTTCCAAAAACCAAATCTAATATAAATAAAATAAAAAGAGTTTTGAATGCAACTACGACTTAACCAAGCATGCTCCTAATCCGTGCACAGTACCTGAGAAAGACATGCTAAATCGTGTCAACACTAGGTTGGTGAGTTCACAGGTTTAGATAAATAAAAATACAACAACAGCCGATAATGTAAAATACATTTATATCATTGGGTAGCGAACCCAGTTTCTTATTATTTAAGCGTTTCGATACCGAGCTGACTGAGATTTATATGCGCCTCGACATCATTGCTAACAACAACAATGGACAACAACATAGGACAATTCACACCTACCCGGCTCCCAGCCGAGGGTGGGGTTTGTCAAACCCAGTAGTACTACCCGAACTTCCTCGCTATACCCCGTATATTAACGGCTCGAAGATTTAGTGAGGACTTCAACAACTTGTTATGTTTACGCTTAATAATCAAGAGATATAAAGTAAATACCATTATCTAATTTTTTGCATGCTTTCTCCCCCAACAGGAAAATAGTAAAAGGGGCCGTGAAACTCACCTTAGATTTGCGCAGCTACAATAATTAGCAAAAATAAATTATGATTTCCATGTTCAACGAACGACCTGTTTGAGTTCTATTAATTAGATACAAAGTAATCTAACAAAATTCACATTCGGGTTCGTGTTCCCGGTTCGGTTTCGTATCAATATCAAAATATAATTATTCTACTAAACAATGTTTCTTTTGACACGTGACATATATTTTTGACGTTAGGTTATTACCACGCCTCTCAATAATTAAGATACATATGTATATCATATATATTAATAGCATTCCTGAACATTCGATATAATCTATATATTTAAAACTTTACATGCATGCTCATACATATCATGTGCTTATATGTATAATTACTACATATATAAATTAAACTCACATGTACAAGATTCGCACATATACTTGCAGATAATGTGTCGTGTGTTCTATAGAAAACACAACCATACATCCATGCTATGACACTATTATAACATCATTATCACGTACATTCGATCACTATTTAAATTTACCATATTTGACTTCATATGTTCTTAGAATCACATAATTAAGCATGTATATACAATCTTAAACATGTTCCTATATATCATTTATACATTTCTCCTTCATACTTACATACACATGCATATGAACACACATTGCAAGCATATATATATTACAGATCTAGCCATGCGTACACATATAATCAACCTCTAACCCAATCGTATCCCGTAATGAAAGCACAAAACATTTAGAAAACACGTTATACATACAACTTTACATGCTCAAATATACGAACCGCATGTAATTATAACTCAAACCGTAACCGAAACCGAAGCCGTAACGAACCGAAACTATAACGCTAGTTACCGAAACTTACCGGAAAGCTTACGCGGTGCTTCGCCGGTGTTCGTATACTTCAACGGGGTCATTGGTGGTTGTAGCGGCGTTTGACGGCGGTGGTAGCGACACCAATGGTAGACAACTGTGATGACTGTGGAAACGGTGTGCGACGGTCTGGCTGGTGGTTGCTGTGGTGTTCACAGGAGATGGCGGAGGTGATTATTATGGTCGTTGGTGACGTCGGACGAGGTGGTTGTCGAAGTTGATCAAGATGACGGCAGTAGGGTTCGACGATGGGTTGGTTTCGTTATATATAATTTCAATTTGCAATTTAGTCCCTAAGGATTTGAATATATAAAACTTATTACCAAAGTTAAAAAAATCAACTTTTAACTAATTACAATTTCAACCTATAATTTTTACGACTTATATATTTTACTTTTCGATAAGCTTTCGAGTTATATGAGTTTTAATTATAATTCTCCAAATTACTAATGTTTAAACGTCACTCGTTACAATCCGAAAATTTCTCGAATTACTAGTTTTTTTAACAAATAGTTGTTTACTTATTTATATAAATTAATACATTTAATTTGTAATTGGTGTTATTTACAAAAGAGGATTCCAAGTTAATAGCGACTAACAGAATGAAAAATGTCAAAAAAAATGTAAAAAAAAATTAGTCAAAATGAAAAATGTCAAAAAAATGTTGAAAAAAATATTGTTGGATGGAAGGATCAAGTATTTAATAAATGCATATGCTTAGTTTATGTCAAAACAATCCCAAAGTTTTGCAATTAAAATTGTTTGAAAAATACTTCGGGATATTGAAAAAATTGGTTGTGTAAAATTTTTGTCAAAGTCAAGAAAATGAAAAGAAAATGAAAATTGATAAAATTAAAATCAATTGTGTGTGTTTGTTAAATGCATATGTTCCCCTAAATCATGATTAAAAATTAAATGCAAAACCCTAATTAAGGATGTCTTGTCATATTAATTTTTGTCAAGTGTGCAGGTGCAATTAACGTAGAAGACCAAAAGTCAACTGTCGCGGAAATAAAAAATATGCTAAGTGTTGAACTGTCTCAGTGTTACTGTGTAGTCGGGTAAAGAAAACAAGTCCAGGTGTAGTCTTTTCATGTTATATGTGCTTATTGATTCATTGTTTTGATACGTCCAAACTGGTGACACGTCTCAAAATGTTGACACGTCTTAACAGTTGGCACGTCCAAACAGTTGACACGTTCAAACAGTTGATACACCTTCTTTGTGTTTTATTGACACGACTCAATTGTTGACACACCTCAACAGTTGAAACGTCTCAACTATGTATGACCCATTTCAAACTTGTGATATATACTGCTGGGTCACAAATGTTGGCGCGACCAAGTGTGTTAACACGACTGAAATGCATGACCCGTCCCAACAGTGTATCACACGACCAAGTGTTTGACACGTCTCATGTTTTCAACTGATGAATATTGTCGTCTGAACAATGTTGAAATGTCTCAACAGTGGTTGACACGTCCCAACAGTTGTTGACACGACCAACGCCATCATGTGTTAATTTTCACCCGTTTGATACACTTGACCCGTCTCAACAGTGGTTGACACGACTAAGTGTTTTTAGGGTTGAAATGTTAAATGTTCATCTGTTGACCCGTGCATACATGTTCACCCGTCTGAACAGTACCTGACCCGACCAAGGTTATTTATATCTGTTGACCCGTCTGAAATGTTGACCCGTCTCAATTTTAACCTAATTTTTCAGCCGTGTTAACTCAAGCATATAAATACACCTCTTCTTCACACACTTAACATCATTTTATCATTCTTCACCCGATCATACATTCGCACATTCACCCGACCATACCCCTGTTCAAATCTCTTGTTCTATATCAAGATTTTGAGATAAAAGAGGTATATGGAACATGATTCATCATCGTTTTCACTATTTTCACTGTCATAAACCCTAAATTCAATGATCGACGATGAACAGTAACTTGAATAATGAACCGTCACTTTGATTTAATGACAAAAACTGAAATCTTGTTGATTTTAAGTTAAAATTTGAGGGTTAAATTAATCAATTTCACTGGTTAATTATCACAAGGACATTAATCTGGACCTAATCAATGACAAAATTTGAATTAAGTGAACTGCCATTGATGAACTTGAAACAGAGAATCTTGTTTAAATGAAGATGTCATTAAATTGTTAGTTGTGTTGTCATCTGATGTTAAAACTTGTTTGCAATTGTGTCTTATACATCAAATCAGAAACCTAAGACTTAAATTTCAATCAGGTTATTAAATTTTGAGTTTGATAAGGTTTTTAATATAACAATTGGTGTATATATGTAGTTACACTGTTTAAACAAGCTGATACTCTCAAAATGTTTAACAAATGTTTTACAAAATACATTCTATTTACTGTTACATCATACCTTACAACAGTTTAATCAATTTGTTCATGATTCTTGATCATTTATTCATGTTTTGATCACTGACACATTTGTAACTGTTTTCAGATGGAAAATCTCAAGTCTGAGACTAAGCACAACATAGTGGCTTTACTTGATGATGCTATTCCAGAAGCAGCAGGGTATCAACAAATGATTAGATTTCTTCTCAGAACTAAATATGTTTATGCCATGTGTGCAAAGCCCATTGTATACATGAAATTGATCAAAAGATTCTGGAAGACTGCTGAAGTTATTATAGATGATGAGGGTTATACTATTGTAAGAGGATTTATCACCAAACAGCTGCATATTACAGTCTTAGAAGATGCTATTAGAGATGCACTGTTCTTGGGTGATAATGAAGAAGGTGATTTAGATGAGTTCAAAGTTGCTGAGTGTCAAGAGTGCTTTATCAATATGGTCCTCTTGTATTTCCAAAACGACAATTTATGAGGGCAAGATTGAGCAAGCAATGGAAGTTATTGTGCTATGTCATTCAACACTGTATTTCAAGAAGAAGTGCTGGTTTTGACACTTTCCCATCGGATATAGCTGCTCCTATTGTTGCAATTGCCTTGAATAGAAGATTCAATATGGCCAGATGGATTATGAAAGGGTTTATATTCAATTTGCAAAAAGGAAAGAGATTCAAGTTCCTTATGTATCCGAGATTTTTACAACTCATCATCAATGAAGCATATCCAGTTATAAAGGAACAAGGTGTTCCTAGAGATTTGTGTGAGACAGAAGTTATGAATGCTCTATCATACAAGAAATGAGTTTGGGTGGTGTTGTAAATGTAGATTTATTTGACTATATGCGAGATATAGCAAATAATGAAGAAGAAGTTGGTGTTAACTACTTCTATATATCTCAGGACGAACCCTTTGATCCTTTAGATATAGTGGATGATCTTCCTGATGCATTGTTAGAAGATGAAAGTGATGATGCTGAGATTGATGCAGAAGAAGGAAATGATGTTTCGGATGAAAATGAAGATAATGGTGATAATGAAGAAGATAATAATGAATCTGATGAGTCTGATAATGGTGATGGATATGATGTTATTGATGGTGATTCTAATGTAAATGAAGAAGAAGAGAATATTATGGAAAATGTTGTTGTGCCTGAGTTGGTTGTTGAAAATGTTGAACATGTGAATGTTCTTGATATTGCTTGAGAGATTATGGAAACCGAAGTTGAATCTGAGGCACAAACAGATAAGGACACTGAGGTTGTCATACTTGATCCTATCCCAGTTGAAATTCCTACCATCACATCTCCAACTGTGCAACTGTCTGAACAACCAAGGGAGTCTTCACCTAAGGTTGTTGCAGAAGTTGAAACTGTGATTGTTGAAATAGAAGAAGAAAAAGATGAGGTATTGCATCTGAAAAGAATAGTTGCCAAATTACTGGATGAAAATGAGAAACTAAAAGCATCGAATGAATGAAAGCAAGGCATCACATCATGAACTGAGGAAAAAGTTTGAGAAGTCAATTTGGAAAGCTATTGAAGAACAAAAGCAATTAAAAGAAAAGCCGGTGTTTGATGCTCGTATTAAAAACGAAGATATTTTTGACAGAAGACGAAAGTTAAATCTTAGGGGGAGTACTGTTAGGGCTCTTTGCTATAAAGATTTACTTTGTCTTAGTTTGTACAAAGTGTTATGTTTAGGGTATAATTTGTTATTTTCCTAAACTGTATTGTGGTATAAATAGAAAGTTGTAGGTGCTAGGTTAAGGAGTGAACAAGTACTATTGTAATTGACTTAATCCAAAATACTCCCGTAACCCATTAGATGAATTCGACACGTTTAATCAGTGAATAAGGTGATAAATCATTCAAATTGAGCTTAACTTCATCCGAAACCAACTCGACATCAATTCAATCCATTAAACCCATTCCAGTCGCCTATATATCACCCAAAACACTTCATCGACTTCACATTACCTCCATGCAACTTCAATTTCAACTCTAATACACACACACACATTTAATTCGATCCATTGTTCTTCGTTCTCTGTTCATCGAGCGATTTGTATATTCGGGCTACAACCATCACCAATTAAAGAGGGTTCTTGTTCATCATCGATCATCAAGTGTTTCTGGATCATCAATTGAACTCACAACAACGCCTTTATTTTTCTTATTAATCTTCAACAATTATTCATCAAATCAGGTAATTAAATACATCTTTAAACTCGTTATCATGTGCTGGTGATCGTAGTTATGTTTGTTTTCATTTATAGGATTGATTCATTGATCATATTTTCGATTAAGGGTTTAAGGTTTGATTTAGGAAATTGGGTTTAAGTTTAAAAACGTTCTGTTTCAAGTTTAAAACAAAAAAGTATATTTGGTCAGATGGTTGGTGGTCCGTATAATGTGCTGAAGGTCCAGGGTTTGAGTCTGGACGTGTGTTTTTCATAATTTTCATTATGTCCTTAATTATTAATTAACATTATAACATTTTGTTAAGCAACTTTAAATTCTTAGATTTATGAAATACACTATACATGACTATATATATATATATATATATAAATTAATCCACATAAGATTATTTTTTATAAAAGTTAGGCTTTTAGATACTTTCGTACCGAGTTCTTGCATTTTTAAACGTTGATCACAAAAAATCGGAAATTTTATGAAAGTCTAAATATAATTATTTTATGTTTGGAGTGTAAAGTTTGATAGTCTCGAGATTTATTTAATCATGTTTATGTATCATTTATTTATGACTATGGTAATGATATTATTTAAAAGATTAATTTTGTAAAGTTAATTTTTATAAATAAATATCTAGATATCGTAGGGGTCGTGTCATCTAATGAAATATTAATTTCGCAAGGAGTTAAATATTATATTATTAAATCATTGTTATATATTTTCAGTTGTAACATCTAACTACTTAAACCCAGATTCCCAATTAGAACCCTAGATTCCTATATCGTTTTAAGATATCAATCTAACATAGGATAAAATCCTTTAAGTGATCCTTAAGGAGTTTCCTGGTGACTTTATTCAAGTTTTATTTCATTTTCATTCTATTTGCAATTACATGTGAGTATTTATAGCCCCTTTCTTTTGTTTCAATTTGGGGTGATATCATGTGACCTATTAAATCAGATTTCAATTATCAGATTTCAGTTGTACAGTTATTTTATATTATCAGTAAATCAATTCATGATATGTATTTTCTTGTAATTTATATGTCCATAGCCTAATAACAATTTTTGTGCAAGTGTATTCATTAAATTGTAGAAACCGACAGTTACTAGTGATATATCTATTAGTCACAGGACCCACTCCCTGATTTTTGGGCGATTATAACTGAGTTATCATTATCATGTGGACCCCCTTTATCATTCAAGGTTTGATTATGCGTTGTTATCTTGTATGTACATGTTTTGCATTTATAAGTTTTGACATAACGATATGAATTGGATTTTTATCATGTACTTAGATGTATCTTTAAACCTATGATTACTCACTGGCTAATTCGTTAGCTGACCAGTTATTTTGCACATAATTTCAGAAAAGCAAGTTAGGAGACTTGGATGCCAAACAACTAGGGACTTGGACCTAGTTAAATAAATTAAATCAAGTAGACTTTTTCATTTGTTTTTGTTTGGATTATTTGTTTGGATTATTTCTTTAGTCTTGTTTGCATAATTGGATTTTAATAATATTTAAACTATTTTGGAGTATCATGAGCTATGAACAATCATTCACTTTCGTCTGTCTCGGTGATTCCGCCATCGGTTGGGGTGTGACAGATTGGTATCAGAGCCAGGGTTATAGGGAATTAGGTTACTAGAAATGGAATGACGTAGACTATAACTAAGAACCCGAACATGAGTCCTCTCTTGTCTTTACATAGGTGTATACCTTATTTCATACGTGTTACACTCTATTCTCTTTCTTATTTCTCACGATTACTCTCATGTTACTCTCGATATCATTCTCGTGGACTTCGGTATTTAAGACGAATAACACAAATCAATTTATCATTTATATATTTATTTTTTAAATTTCAATTCAATATTTTATGATTTCTTTCAATTCTCGTCCAAGTCTTAGTCCCATAACCGAACACGTGCGATGCTGGAAGGATAGGTACCTGTATCTCGAGTGTTCTGTCTAGGAAAGGTATTCGTATAAATCCAAATCTACCGATGGATCTGTTACCTTACCTGGGAACCCTCGGGATGAGTGTCCACTTATAGGTAAGCATGTCTTCATTAAGGTTGTGGATGTGGATGGCTAAATTACTTTGATAAGTCAACGTATTCGTCTTGGTTTGCGAACTAAGAGTTTACATTCGGAATATCTCAACATGATTTCAATGACTCGGTTTCTTTTCTTATATCTAACAATTATGTAACTATTTATTTGCTCAACGATTTATCTTTTAAAAAATAATTTCCTCGGTAATCTTTCAGTATCTCTAGAGATGGACCCCGTTATGGTTCCGCAAGGGCTGACCGAAGGATCGCATCGATTGTTGCTAAAGAAATGCCTGCAGTCATTCCAACGCTGATGACTAATCTGAATAATCATACTGCTGCTGGCCCTCCTCATTCAGAATGTTCGTTCAAAAAGTTTAGCTCTTGTAACCCGACTAAGTTCAGCGGAACGGAGGAAGCCACCGGTCTGCTGCAATGGAATGAAAGTATGGAGAACACATTTCTGAATAGTGAATGCCCCGAAAATCTTAAGGTTCATCATGCGACGGGTGCTCTTCAAAGCAAGCTCTTACGTGGCGGAACGGGGAATAGCGTAAACGGGGAGTCGATGTTGCTATGGCCTTTTCTTGGGAAGAGGTCAAGGAACTCATTACTAGGGAATATTGTCCTAGAAATGAAGTAAAGAAATTGGTAATTGAGTTTTGGGATCTGGCTCAGGACAGTAGGGAAAATCAGGCTTAAACCAATTGTTTTCATGAATTAAGCATTCTAGTGCCACATTTGATCACTCCTTTGTCTCGGGCCATCGAAAACTAGATCGGTTGTCTGCCTTTGCAAATTCAGGATACTGTTTGGGGTAGTAACCCTACTACTTTGGAAGACACAATCCGTCTGGCCGCTCAGCGAACTGATAACCACGTGAAGAATGGGACTTTGGTTAGAAAGGAGAAAAAGATATCAACAGTCGTATCTGTAAAAGATGTTAATGATGATTCTTCATCTAAGAATAAGAAACGAAAGCACAAAGCTCCTTCTTATGCTGCTGTTGCTCCTGCTGTACCGGCCAAGCAGCAAGCTTCAGTTCATCAACCGGGTCCTACGCTTCAACCTTCGGAGAGAAAGCCCTACACTGGAACTCTCCCTCTGTGCAACAACTGCAAGTATCATCATCTATCTAGCTCTCCATGTCGCCACTGCACTAAATGTGGTCGTTATGGCTGTACTGTTAACTATTGTAAGGTTCTTGGTAACCTTCCAGCTCGTGCTTGCTATCAATGTGGTGACCCGAATCACTTAAAAAATTAGTGTCCCCGGTTAACCAATGCAGTCACAGTAGCTCAAGTTCATGCTTTCAGTATCAACGCTCTCCAGGGTCAAACCAATAATGATGTGGTGAATGGTACGTTTCTAATTAACGTCATTATGCTTCTGTTTTATTTGATTCCGGTGCTGATAGGAGTTTTGTTTCTACGAAATTTGATCTAGATTAATAGAATCTTTTATAGTTGAAATTGCCAATGGAAAATTTGTGGAAATTGATTCTGTTATCCCCGACTGTACTCTTCATCTTTGTGAACATGAGTTCTTGGTGGATCCAATCCCGATGCAACTCGGTAGCTTTGACGTCATTATAGGCATGGACTGGCTCTCGAAGTGCCATGCTGAGGTCGTGTGTTTGAAGAAATATATTCGGATCCCTCTCCCTTCTAGTGATGTACTTAACGTTTTTGGAGAGAAACCTTCGAAAAGGCTAAAGCTCATGTCATGTGTTAAAGCTCAAAGTACCTACGGAAGAAGTATGTGGCCTTTCTCGCTCATATTGTGAAATCCGAGGAGAAACCTCTGTCATTTGAGATTTTCTAGAGGTCTTTCCCGAGGATTTAACTGGCCTTCCTCCTCTTCGTCAAGTTGAATTCGGTATTGACCTTGTGCCCGTGTTGCCTGTCGCTAAATCTCCATATCGACTTGCTCCATCTGAGATGCAGGAACTCGCGAGTCAACTTCAAGTGCTTTCGGACAAAGGTTTTATTCATCCAAGTTTCTTGCCTTGTGGAGGTCTAGTCTTGTTTGTAAAGAAGAAAGACGGTTCATTTCAGATGTGCATCGACTATCGTGAATTAAATAAGCTTACTATCAAAACTGATATCCGTTAACGAGAATCGGCGATCTTTTCGACCAACTCCAAGGAACGTCTCATTTCTCAAAAATTGATCTTCGTTCTGGTTATCACCAACTCCGAGTTCATGATAATGATATTTACAAGACTGCCTTTTGGACTAAGTATCGTCACTACGAGTTCACGGTTATGCCTTTCGGACTAACCAATGCACTTGTGGTCTTCATGGATCTAATGAACCGCGTGTGTAGACCATATCCGGACAAATTTTTGATTGTGTTCATTGAAAATATTCTAATTTATTCTAAGTCCAAATCTGAGCATGAACAACATCTTCGGTTAATTGTCGAGCTCTTGAAAGAAGAAAAGTTGTATGCTAAATTCTCTAAGTGCGAGTTCTGGCTTAAAGAAGTTCAATTTCTCGGTCATACCGTCAATGACAAAGGGACTCATGTAGACCCCGCAAAGATCAAGGCAATTCAAAAGTGGGCAGAACCAAAGATTCCCACTGAAATTCGTTCATTTCTTGGTTTAGCTGGGTATTACCGCCGTTTCATTCCAAACTTTTCAAAGATTGCGGTGCCTCTCACTACCCTCACTCAAAAGGGTGTACCTTATACTTGGGGACCGGAGCAAGTCCAAGCGTTTTAGTCTCTCAAGCATGCATTATGTAATGCTCCAACTTTAACTCTTCCCGATGGTAATGATGATTTTGTTGTCTATTGCGATGCTTCGAGTCGTGGGCTTGGTTGTGTTCTCATGCAACGAAGCAAAGTGATAGCTTATGCATCAAGATAACTCAAGATTCACGAGAAGAACTATACGACCCATGATCTCGAATTGGGTGTGGTTGTTTTTGCACTCAAAATCTGGAGGCACTATCTCTATGACACCAAGTGTGTCGTATTCATTGATCTTAAGAGTCTCTCGCACATCCTTAATCAGAAAGAACTCAATATGAGGCAGCGACGTTGGGTCGAATTACTTAACGACTACGACTGCGAGATTCGTTACCATCCTGGTAAAGCGAATGCTATAGCCGATGCCCTGAGTCGTAAGGAACATGTCATGCTTCATTGTGCTACAATCTAGTCTAATCTCAAGTCTCTTATTCTGAACGCTCAACATACTTCAGTCACATCGGGAAACATGTATACAGAAATGTTTTGTGGTGTCGAAAATCAGTTGGTAACTAAGTCTGATAATCTGCTTTATTTCATGGACCGTATTAGGATTCCGAATCGTGATAATCTTCGTACCATCATTTTGAACGAGGCTCACAAATCTCATTATTCCATTCATCCTGGGTCGGACAAAATGTACATGGATCTTCGTAAACAGTATTGGTGGCCCGGTATGAAAAAGGACATAGCTCTGTATGTGGCCAAATGTCTCACTTGTTCCAAGGTCAAAGCCGAGCACCAGCGTCAATCCGGTTTACTTGTTCAGCCTGAGATTCCCGCATGGAAGTGGGAAAGTATATCTATGGATTTCATCACAAAACTACCTCGCATTCTAAGTGGTTGTGATAGTATCTGGGTCGTCGATGATCGTTTGACTAAATGAACTCATTTCTTGGCAATTCATGAAAGCAATCCGGCTAGTAAGTTGGCTAAGATGTATATTCAGGAAATTGTTTGTCGTCATGGTGTGCCGTTAGACATCATCTCTGATCGTGATGGTCGGTACATGTCAAGATCCTGGCAAAGCATGCAATCGTCTCTAGGTACTAAGCTTAATATTAGCACTGCTTATCATCCCCAAAGCGATGGTCAAACCGAAAGAATGATACAAACTCTTGAAGATATGCTTCGAGCTTGTGTTATAGATTTTGGTGGTAACTGGGAATCACATCTAGCTTTGGTCGAGTTTTCTTATAATAACAGTTATCATTCAGGCATTGGCATGGCACCTTTTGAAGCTTTTTATGGTCGAAAGTGCCAATCTCCTATTTGTTGGACTGAGATTGGGGAAGCTCAGATCATTGGTCTCGAGTTTATTCAGTTATCTACCGATAAAATTCATAAAATTCGTGACAACTTACTTGCTGCTAGAAACCGTCAGAAGTATTATGCTGATAAGAAATGGAAGCCCATGGAAAACAAAGTCGGCGATCTTGTACTTCTTAAAGTGTCACCTTGGAAGGGAGTGATCCGCTTTGGAAAGAAAGGGAAGCTAGCACCTCGTTATGTTGGCCCATTCAAAGTACTCGAGCGTGTCGCGAAAATAGCCTACGAACTCGAATTGCCTAAGAACTCAGTAATGTTCACCCTACTTTTCATATTTCAAATCTAAAGAAGTGTTTGGCCGATGAAAATCTTCACATACCCCTTGATAAAGTGCAAATCGATGAATCTATGCATTTTATCGAGAAGCCAGCTGAAATCATGGATCGGGAAGTTAAGAAACTCAAGCATAGTCGGATACCTATTGTGAAAGTTCGTTGGGAGTCTAAACGTGGACCAGAGTTTACTTGGGAGCGTGAAGACCAAATGAAGAAGAAGTATTCGCACTGTTGGTCCATCAGATCGAGATTTCAGTGCTATGATGATTAATAAACAACAAAACACACAAAGATTCAATGAAATATAGTCCAAATACTCTTGATACACAATAACAAAGATCAAATCAACACAAGCAGAGGTAATCAAGCTACAAAGATGATAATAATAAGCTCCTAGCACCTCAGCCGTCACACACACACAATTTAGAGTTTGATAAACTTGCAAAACTTCTATTGAAATGAGAAAACATTACAATATATAGTGCAGTCATAGGTTCGCTGACAGATTCGCTGATGTCATGCCAACCTATCAGCTTCGCCGGCACAACACTGATTCGCCCGACGGCTGATCTAAACAAAAGACAATACTAATCTAGACTTCCGGGCGAATCTAATACAAAAACAACTAAATACATAGCAAAACAAAAGTAACACCGACATGCCGGTGAGTCCACCCTATACATGTACTATCAATACTCCCCCTAGGTTGGACCTCACCTGGGGAAGCCTTCTGTTTAAGCTCCATCTCTTTTGGCTTTATAGATTCTCAATGAACGCTCCAGCTCTCGATTTAATACCAGCCAAAGGATTAGTAACATCTTCAGATCCGGCTTCTTCACTTTCACTATAATCCAAAAACGATTCAACAAACCGTGCTTCGGTGACCACAGTATCAGGTATATCAGTTTCAATGATCTCCTCCTGAACATTTACCGTCTGCTTCTCACCTTGCACTTTTGATCCACTAAATTCCACCTCAACAGGCTTCTCAAATCTCTTTTCAATCGATTGATCCAATTGTTTGGATAGGTCATGCATCTCTAAGTTCAGATCATCAGTCCTCATAATCTTCTCATTTACCCTTCTCAACTCAGCACGAACCCCCCGGGCTCTATTAGCAACCCTCACAAACAAGTTGGCTTCAGTTTTGGTGTCATCTCCAGCCCCGTGCTTAATTTCATTCTCACACAACACCTTTAAATCTTCATCACTGAAGGAGAAAATCTCCATTGGATCAAACAGTCTAATTTCCGGAAGATGTTCCCCTTCTAATCTGATTATTGCCTCACCAGTGCAGTTATCATAGAACCACTTCACAAACTCTTGCAAATTTTTGTGGCTGAGTATCTGGAACTCTGACTCTGTTCATAATCTTAGGTGCAGCCAACTTCAGCACCACCTTTCTCTTCCACGACACCCAGTGCTTAGCTTTCTTTGACCTCTTCCTTACCGGCTTTTGGTACCCAAATTCCGTGAAGTTATCTTCTGGTGGGATTAAAAACAATCAATTTGTGATGTAAACCTTTAAGTGAGATTCGAACTTTGAAAATTTTGAAATGATCCGGTAACAGTGCAAGCGAAAGTGTCAAATGGATTCGTAGAAACAAATATATATAGACCTAGATTCGCTGTAACACGACGGGCCGATTCTCAGATGCGCTTGGAACATTAGGTCAGAAGGTAGTCGAAGGGACTTAAACCAGGTCCGGACGAACCTGTAGATTCGCTGACAGATTCGCTTGAACAGAAAACAAAACATATATTTTTTTTGGTTTTTCTTAAGTTTGATTTCCTTTAAGAATCCATAACAATGCCCCACAATTTCAACGCTCAAAAACAAAATTTAAAGGAAGATTATAGACAAAAATAAAAATGAAAGTAGAACTAAAAATAAAACTAAACAAGGATATATATATATAAATATATATATATATATATATATTTTTCTTGACTTTTTCGAGCAGAATCCGGAGAATCATAGATTGGTGGGATTGCAGATATGTTTGTCCATTTAAACCCATGCCTTATTCCTTTCAACAAGAGATCTGCAGCTTCATTTATCATTTTTTGGTTTGATTGAAGAAGCTCAGGCAACTTGGTCCCCATAGACATCTTGGTAAAAGAACTTGTCCCATCATCAGGGTTTATAGAGCAATATGATTGACTTTGCTTGAATTTCTTTGGATCAAATCTTGAATATTGATCAATTTATGAACCTCTTTTGACTTTCTGCAATTTTGCATTTTTGGTAGTGGAGCTTTTCGACAATGATTCTTTTGATGTTTGAACACATTGCGACATTATTATTTGGGAAACTCAAATGATTAGAGCTCCAGGTCTATACCGACGTATAACAGAGGAGATAACCATTTGAGCATGCTCGGTGAATCTTCAGGTCTATACCGACGTATAACAGAGAAGATTCACCAACTCCAGGTCATTGTTCACACAAAGCAGAGGAGTTAAGCACTTTGACTCAATACATTCTGAGGAGCTAACAAGTAACTCACTTAGAGGCTTTTCTGAAGAGCAACACTAGCAGCTTTTTGTTTTGTTTTGCTAACTAGAAACTCAATTCAGTGCTAGGGTGTGGGTGATTTGGGATATTTCAGGGAAATCAAGGCAAAGATTTGACGCTCTCAACCCATTTTTGACAGGACTTGTAACTTTGTGCAGACCAATCATGTCAAGGAGATAATCTCATTGCCGAGTTCTTGAACTTTATGTTTGGCTACACAATCACTGTTTACTTCTTTTTCGGGCTGAGCCTATCTTGCATATCCCAAACACAATACTTCTGACCTCCTTCAACGTCTCTTCAACATCAAGTTTAACGGGGATCCTGAAATAGCAAAATTTGAAAAACTATGAGTAGTTAATCTTTAATATCTCCCCCAAAATTTCTATATGATAGCTATCTAATAAGAATATTTTTTTTTGCTTTTCTTATTTTCATAATATATATACATAAGAAAGAGAAGAAATAAAATAAAAACAAAGTAAAATTAAAAAGAATGAGCGAAGAAATATGTGACTCTTGGATTCTCAAGGAAGAAAATGAAAAAAAATATTTACATATTTACAAGGTATTTTTCTTAGAAGAAGGTTTTCAAAATAATATCAAACCCAGCATGGAAAACAGTTCATAAAAAGGTGGTTTATCAAATAGTTCCTTGACCAATCATCTTTCCACCCTTCTTGTCTCCAGCAGAAGCAACATAACCACCAATAATAATTCTATAATTTGTCAGCAGATCCTTCAATCTGATCATATGTCTGGAACATCCTCTATCAACATGCCAATGACTATTTACAGCGGCTCTCGAATGTACCTGACATTTGACAGAGATTAATTAGACTTTTGAAATCGGGACCCAAGCCTTAGTGTACTTAGGTCTTTGACCTGTAGAAGATTTACTGAAAAACTTATTTACAAAAATATTCAATCTTCTTCCTAAAGATCTATGCTTTGAACTATTTTCAACTTGCTCAGGGCATTGCTTGACCGTATGATCATCATTTCCACATTTAAAGTAATGAGATTTCAAACCAACTTTGGAAAATTTAGAAACAGGAATTCTATCTATTCCTATCTCTTCATCACAATCAGATAATTGAGAGTTACAATCACTGTAAGAGTCATAAGGCTCTTTTGACTTACCTGTTGTGACTTTTACCTTATCAGGTTCTGATTTGAGATTCATGGATGAAAAAGATGATTCCTTGTCCTTTGGTTTTGAAATCCTTACGGGTGTAAAAGATGGAATTTGATGAGAAAAGAATTTTTGAAAACAGTTTGTTTTGGTTTGACTTTCAGATACATGACCTGAAAGTTCTACTCTGTCATTACCACAAACATTTTCAATGACATCATCATTCAAATGACAAATGTTTGAAGTAGAGCATCCTAAATTACTATTACACATAGAATTGTCTGAATTTAAAACATGACTAGAAAAAAAATTAATTAAACTATTGTCTTCAACAGACTTCTTTGAATCAAAGCTAGAACAACTAGAACTGCCAGAACAGCCAAGGCCACTACTCCCACCATAAGCATACTCCTCTCGAACCTCTGTAAGATTTACTCCACTTAAACCTGCAATAGAGCTGTTAGTATCATTTTATATAATCTCTTGTATCAACTCATTTGAAGGATGAGGAGTGGGTATAGGAGAATAACAGAAAGTACTAGGTGGAAGGTATACTTGTATATCATTTTTATAGCCCAACCCTGTCTTTATTCTAGCCCCCCTTTGTTTCTTGCAAAGATCCTCCCTTTTCATAATTGAAATTGTCCATTGTTCCAATTTATTCTTAACTTTTCTTGTTTCAAATTCAGCAAGAGTGACTTGCTCAGTCAAACAGTTTATTTCACAGTTTTTTTCCAAAAGAGATCTTTTTAAATGTTCGTTTTCTTTCAAAGCTTCTCTTAACTTAACAAAAAATTTGGATTCATTTTCTTTAAGCTCTTTGTTAGTTTTCTTTAACTCGTTTTCATTTGTCATTAATAACCTATTAGCCTTATAAATACCAATTAAATGAATTTTGCATGCGGATGAACACATATCTTCTACAATTTCATAAGGAAGGCCCACTACCAGTTTTTCAGCCGCGAGAGCACGATCACACTGGCAGTAAGGAGTGTTCCTCTTGTATTCATCCACAACTTCATGCTTGGCTTGTTCAATCATGGCTTCTATGTTAAGTTTTGATTGCATAACATTGTCAGCATCGGTACCAGCATTTTCTGCCCCATTACCGACGTTGACAGTGACCTTCTCTTCCTTTTCAGTAACGGCTTCACATACTAATCCAGCAACTTTACCAGCATCCTTTCCTTCTTCAATCAAAACAACTTCAGACTCAGCAACCTTTCCAGTATTCGTTCCCTCTTCAACCTCATCAATCACACCAACATTCTCAATATCTTCACCATAAAACTCTTTAAAAGGATCAAAGCTGTGACACCCGACAAATTCAGGTTAACCTCGTTAGTCAAACTATGTTAATCACGTTAACACAATTATACTTTTCATTTAATTTGGTGAATTAAATGTACAAACTGTTACACAAACGTACACACGAAACGATCACACGAGTTAATACCCGGACGTTGGTGAATTTAATTGATACAAATACAATAAATATATATCCTAAGTAATATGTGTGCTTAATTGTTAAACTTTCGAGTAATTACGTAGTTTACTGGTTTTAACCTTTTATGAAATTCTGTAGATTTTCGGAGACGGGAAAAGTACGTTTAAGAAAGAGCTTCATTGTGTTTACAAACCGTAACAAAACGTAGCCCATGGATCATCCATGTGATCCATGGATGGCCCAAGGCTCAACTTAACCTAAACCTAACTTAATCATTTAACAAAAATTAAAACCAACCCTAAAAATCCCTCCTAACAGCCGTCACCTTTCCGGCCAGATTCCGGCCAGCTCCGACGTCGTCACGAGGCCTATTATATATCAAAATCTTCGTCTCGACGAGACGGTTCCAATGATAGTAAATACGTCTTCTAACTCGTAGCGATGAAAAAGTTATGGCCAGTTGAATATTTCGGCTGTTTTGTTCGTCAAGTGATGATGTTCGGTTGTGTTGGATCTTTGGTGGTGTTGTTGCTTGCTAATTTAAGTTATAAACACATTACAAGTAAGTTTCATTCCTAAAAACTTCATATATGTTTCGAAAATTGTAAGACATGAAACCCTAGTTCATCCAAATTTGTCAATTGGTGATTTTGTTGTGGAATTGGGTATTGATTATAGGTTTATTTGATGTTTTGATGATCAAAAAGTGAATTGAATCCATATTATTATTTTTGAGAAATTAGGGTTAATAGGAAGTCTTTTGAACATGAACTAAAATGCATGATCATGATGAAATATGATGAAATATATGTTTAGATAATGATTTGAATGAATGATGATTATTTGGTTTTGAAATTACATGCTCGGTTTGCCATATTACTAAAAATAGTAACTTTTTCATTTGGTTCATGTGAAAAATGCATGTTGTGGACATCTAATAGTTGTTGTGATGATACTAGCATGTTCGTATGATGAATTAAACGAATTTTGGTTATTTGAACGTGGAAATCTGACTTGATTTGGAATGACTTTCTAATTGTAGAAACTTTTTGTCATGAACATTCACTAGGGTGCATGATTAGTGGTTTTGGATACACAAACATAAATGAATTGCATAGGGAAGATTGTAGGCAACTTTGTAAATGGTAAACTAGCTCTTGACATGGAAACGGTATGTAAAAGTGTTGTTTGGTTAATAACCCGTTGGTATGAAATTGATTGTTGAGAATCTAGAATTTGTGTTCTAGTTGACTAGGATGCTATGATGAAAGTGTTGCTATGTTATTTGAAACATAAAGACATGTGGACAATGATATGTGCCTTGAGATGATTACACATGCTACTTTGTCTTATATTGGAAACTGTAAGTTTTGACGTGTGCTATTGGGTTGTGTATCATGGTATGACTAGTGTGTAGTAGTTAATGTGCATAGTGAGGTTTGGAAATCTTTTGGATGTTGAATTGTGAAAACATGTTCTAAAAATTCCACTTTCCTATAAATGAAACTTTAATGAAAATAGAAATTGAATTCTTTGAATACGTGCATTGTGATGTGATTTGTGAACTTAATATGAACAAATACTTCAAAAGAAACATACTTGCACTTAATAAATCACCAAAGGGTCGTGGGTCAACTCGGGTCAACAAAAGTCAACTTTGGTCAAACTTGGTCAAAGAGTCAAACTTTTCTAATCTCGCACAAACCGTATGACTATTTGGATGCATAGGGTTCTATGACCCTACAGGAACACACGTTAATAGACCTACTATTATTTAGGTTGCTGTATTACATTGTGTACTCTCAAACTGATTTGCTGTGCAACCTAAGGTGAGTTCACTAAACCGCACTTTTACTATTCTACCTTTTTATGGGCTGAACACGGACAATTACTTTTACGGATTTACAAATTTTGTATGTCGCATGTCTGGATTAGAGCAACTTTTATTTGTTCATGAAAGACCTCATGGATACCTAGTTGACCGTTAGTATTTGTGAAATAGCGGGGAAATTTTGAGTAGTACTCCTGGGTTTGACAAACCCCACCCGGGCTAGTCGCGCTAGCACGACAGAAGGACTTGTCGAACGGGTGTTGAATGACCTAACATACTTACAGTGCATCCTGCTGGGATGTACGAACGGGCAAAATGCACTTAACGTGTACATACGTCAGCTTCGGTCAGATACATACGCCTCTAAGGACATGTGCTGTAGATTAGCTACCTACAATGACATACTTAATTTATATTTCTGCTTGCAACTGAACATACTTGAATTCATACTTACTATGTGAACTCACCAACCGTCGTGTTGACACTTGTTAGTCTTTCACTTTTACAGGTCACTAAGGTTCAACGCACTTAGGGCATGGCATGGAGTCACAACTTTGCATTTAAACACTTTCTTGCATTTAAAAACTATGTTTGGTTTTAACAAATATTTAAACTATGTTTCTTATGTTGGGCGCGTGTTTGTGCATTTAGTTCCATTTAATATTATTGACATTACATTTCGATTACGCTTCCGCAAATTATTAAACGTTAACTCTGTATTAAATTTTCTCATTTAATGAGACACGTATATTTTAAATTCATATAGTGTCGTTTGGTGTAACTAATGACTGAGATCCTGGTTTGTCACACACTTAACGGTAAAACTCCTTTAGTGGATTTTGGGGGTGTGACAAAAGCAATCAATGTAATTGTTATTGAGAACAGATTCTTCAACAACTTTAGCAATTAAAGCTTCATAATTATGAACAAGCATCCCGGATAAGGCCGTAGTGTCAGATGGAATCTGAGTGGCGATAGACGCATTTGAGCCAGCACCTACACTTGTGGAACCACCACTAGATTTGACAGACCCATAACTTGATTATCCTCCAGAGACTGCACTAGGTGAGTTTGCAGCGGATGTAATCAATGCAACAATCTGAGGAGAGACATTGGGAAGCATCATGGATTGATTGTATTCTCTTCTCTTTACATCCAGATCAAATGACTTCAACTTGTTTATCACGTCCATTAGTTTAAAGTCAAGGAAATTTCTTTCTTGTTTCAGCTTTTTGATCTGAAGACTCCATTGAGGAGGAAGAGAATCCAAAAGCTTTGTCACTTGCTAATGATTTCCTAATTTTTCATCATATTTTTGAGATTGCTTGACACAGATAGAAAGCGATTTGTTATATCAGTCAGATTTTCATGCTTGAATCCAACGAATGAATTGAATTCATTTTCAGCCTGAGCTTTTCTATCCAGTTTAAGCATGTTCATTGTTGATGTAGACATCAATTTTTTTTTTTGGATATTAGGTTCTCTGGTAGGTTCTCTGGTAGATTCGCTGGTAGGTTCTCTGGTAGGCCGCTGGTAGGTTCTCTGGTAGGTTCTCTGGTAGATTCGCTGGTAGGTTCGCTGGTAGGTTCGCTGGTAGGTTCTCTGGTAGGTTCTCTGGTAGGTTCGCTGGTAGGTTCTCTGGTAGGTTCTCTTGGTTGTGAACAGGTTCCCTGAGCAGGTTCGCTGGCTCACAGAACCAAACAGGTGAACTTTCGTTCAAAAAAATAGTAAGTTCGCTGATCAAAAAATTGATATTTCCAAATCACAAATATTGTATAGGTTCGTTGTATATTTCCAAATATTGTATAGATTCAATGAAATATAGTCCAAATACTCTTGATACACAATAACAAAGATCAAATCAACACAAGCAGAGGTAATCAAGCTACAAAGATGATAATAATAAGCTCCTAGCACCTCAGCCGTCACACACACACACACAATTTAGAGTTTGATAAACTTGCAAAACTTCTATTGAAATGAGAAAACATTACAATATATAGTGCAGTCATAGGTTCGCTGACAGATTAGCTGACAGCGAATCTGTCATGCCAACCTATCAGCTTCGCCGGCACAACACTGATTCGCCCGGCGGCTGATCTAAACAAAAGACAATACTAATCTAGACTTCCGGGCGAATCTATAGATTCGCTCGTAGGTTCGCTAATACAAAAACAACTAAATACATAGCAAAACAAAAGTAACACCGACATGCCGGTGAGTCCAACCTATACATGTACTATCACGCACCGTTTTGCTGCAGCCTCTTCATAATTAAATTTCGGGATGAAATTTCCTAAAGAAGGGAGACTTTGACATTTTTCCCGATTCGTTATCTATGTAAACCCGAACCATTGAATGATATTGTTATCGCTCAAATTATTATGAAATAAAGGTTTATGTTATCCTAATTTATTTACATTAATCATTTAATTATCAAATAAATGTTATAAAATGATTTTTTTATAAAATTTACTTAAGAAAACAACAACAAATGATTTATATACAAGTTTTAATTAGTTAGTTAGTTAGTTAAAGTTAAAATTAAGGGGTTGAATGTGTAATTAATAAAACACAATTTAAACATTTAAATTAATCTACACATTAACACAAAGATCGAGGGAAATCTGTAACATTTTAAACCAAACCACCCACCCGCATTTCCGGCAGAAACTTCTGGCCAGACTCCGGCGACTCCAACAAGCCCTAACCCGCAATCTCGATCGTTTTTGACTTGATTAAATAACCCTTATCACTACACCCGCAAGACTCGAACCTTAATTGATCATTATAATCGAGATCTATGCCCTTATCATCAAACCGACTCGAAACCCACATAATCCAGTCAAATTCAACTGCAATTTAACAAAATCAATCAATATAATCAAATTGACTTAATCCAAAATACTCCTGTAATCGATTTAGATGAATTCGACGCACTTAATCAGTGAATAAGGTGATAAATCATTCAAATTGGCTTAACTTCATCCGAAACCAACTCGACATCAATTCAATCCATTAAACCCATTCCAGTCGCCTATATACCAACCCAAAACACTTCTTGACTTCACATTACCTCTTTGCAACTTCATATTCAACTCTAATACACACACACAGTTAATTCGATCCATTGTTCTTCTTTCTCTGTTCATCAGGCGATTTATATATTCGGGCTACAACTATCACCAATTAACATTGGGTTGTTGTTCATCATCAATTATCAAGTGTTTCTGCATCATTGATTGAATCGAATCAATCTTCCTGGATCATCAATTGAACTCACGACAATGCTTGTATTTTTCTTATTAATCTTCAACAGTTATTCATCAAATCAGGTAACTAAATACATCTTTAAACTCGTTATCATGTGCTGGTGATCGTAGTTATGTTTGATTTCATTTATAGGATTGATTCATTGATCAGATTTTCGATTAAAGGTTTAAGGTTTGATTTAGGAAATTGGGTTTAAGTTTAAAAATGTTGTGTTTCAAGTTTAAAACAAAAAGTAGATTTGATTGGATGATTGGTGGTTAGTATAATGTGCTGAAGGTCCAGGGTTCGAGCCTGGACGAGTGTTTTTCATAATTTTAATTTTTCATTAAGTCCTTAATTGTTATTATAACATTTTATTAAGCAACTTTAAATGCTTAGATTTATGAAATACACTATATATTGAGTCCTTATATATATATCTATACTACATTAATAAACAAATTACATGGGCAAAATAGTCATTTAATAATTTCCTTAATTTTCAACACATACCCTACTACATACATAAAACCCTAAATATGAAACCCTAAATGAAGTGAGCAGATCCGCCTCCCCACATCGGTTGCTCCATCTTCTTCTCTTCTTCACAGTCCACCTCATCCACAAGATTTAAAATCCTAAATCGCATTTGATGATCGCGCCTACCTATTCTGCCTCTCTGTCGCCTTCATCTATCTCTTCCACCTGATCGTCGCCTTCATCTATATCTTCCGCCTCGCCGCCTTCATCTTGCTAACTGGTATGTTGAAAATGAAAGAGATTGTTTTGATTTAGGGTTTTATATCATGGTTTCAGTTTTTTACTCTTAAAAGTTTTATCAGGGTTCATGTTTCGCTTCAAATCTGCCTCCGTATTGTATCGATCTCTCTTCAAATCTGCTTCAAGGATGCGATGAAGATGGGCATGCTTATCGAAATGGAGGCTGATCAGAAGTGTGATTCATTGTGATTGAATATGGCCTGAAAGCTACTCATGTTCGGAATGACGATAAACAATGTGGTGGCTGTCAAGACTAGGTATTATAACTATTCACGATCTTTGTTCTGATTTCATGATTCATTACCTCACATTGACTGAATATAATGGGTGAGAAGTGATTTGGGGTTTCAGTAACAGAAAATACGGTAAGAATAGAGATTTTTTTACCAGTTTTGCGAAGCCACCACCAGCGATGCGGCGTTGCCTCCCAAAGTGAGAAGAAATCGTTCAAAAGTGATATCATCATAACCCAATCGTGATGTATTCTGGCTTGTCTGAGTTTAAATCGAGTGGTAAAGATTTTTAATTGGAACAACCTGTATGTTGTTTTGTTTCTAAATAAGAATAAGTTGACTTCTGATATATATTATTTGTGGTTGTGTTGTTTTTTTCCACATATCGTTAAGGATTGTGAAACGAACAGATTGGAGATTAGGATTTGTTAGATTTAAGGATGAACATCAAGTGAGAGATATTATCAAAGTCACGAATGGCATATGCTTTTGCTTAATTACAAGTTCGGTTTGCTGATCTATCTTTAAAAGTTTTTATTTGTTTTGATTAGGCTTTTTTGTAGTTTTCTAATCAGAGTTTGTGGAATTTTTGTTTAGGTAACAATATTATTTACATGCCCATGTAGAGTCAGATGCAGTAATCATACTCCCGGGTAGAAAAACAAGATGGTGAAGATTGTAGAAGCAGGCCGAGAAGCATATTCTATGTTGAATAGGTAGTCTTGTAGTAATGAGAAGCGTCATCCTTTTCATTTGCAGGTAATGCTGCCTTTTTTATGCAAAGCATTGTGTTGTGTATGTTGTGCAATTTTTGTGTGTGTTGAATGGAAGTAAAATTAGTAGTTTTGAGTTGTGTGTGTTGAGGTCAATGGTGTAGAACATAAAACTAATATTACATAGTATGTGTCCTGAATGTACATGGGGACTGTGGTTAGTTTGGGTGTGTGAGTTTAGACATACGTGTGTATACATGTGTGTACAAAACTGAATGAAGAATCTTTAGCATTAAGGTTATGTGTAACCTTTAGTCATACAAATTTAAGGACAATATATGATATTGTGTCCACCAAGTTAATAGTTACGTTTGAGTATTTAATAATTTGATTTTTTTTGATGTGTTTTGTGGTCTAAAGTGCATGTTATTTATGTTGATTATGTTATATCTATGTGTTTTTAACAGGAATCTGCTGATTTCATCTCCTCAAATGCTGAGTTATAGTTATATCAAAATTAGGTAAAGGTGGTTTCATCTTCATACTTTAGTATGTCATAACATAACCAGGTCTGCTTTCACATTAACTGGTTTACACCACCTAGAGATAACCTAATAAGTGTGTCCAAACCATGAGATACCAGTTTCATATAAGGCTTCATACCTTAAAAATGATTTACAACACTGTAACAGTAAGTTAGTTTTCATTTAAGTTAAAAGTGTCTTCTATCACACATGTACACTTTAATTGACAAAGAGGGTCAACTTAAGAAATATTTTACATTAAATCCATGAATGATACGTTGAACATCATTTGGCGTGACTTGGTGTTGACACACGGAAACATGAATCCCAATGTATTACTAGATGCAATCAACTCGAATGCTATGAATTTGATATTAAGTTATTCCTAGGTTGCTTAACAGTAACTACTCGAATCATAGGTTTCATTGCTTGAGTTTTTTTAATAAGTTGCTCCATTGTACTTTCTTTTGCTTTCTTATTTCTTCTATGCAACTATGGGTTCACCATTTATACAAAACACTTCTTTTTTGCTTTGTGATGCATAAATAAATAGAATGCTATGAATTTGATATTAATTTACTCCTAGATTTTTTTAGATCATTAGTTTCTAAATCTGAAACCAGTAAAGTTTTGATTATGATTTTTATATGTTTGAGGTTTTGAGGTTTTGATGTTTCTAATTTAGATTATTTGGCCCCTTTGTTACTTACAATGATTTTGTGGATGACGTTTACTTCCTAGATGGATTGAAACAGCACCTACAGATTACGCTAACTGTTCTTGAATTCAAGCTCAGAAATGGCTCCCCCACTTCTCTGTTTTCACGCTAATCTGCAGCTTTATTCAATTGGTTCGTATGTTGTTTCCCAAGTCTGCTCCACAAGTACAACTAGGCTTATTTGATGCTGTGAAATCATTTTTTTTCAAACTGTGATGGCTTTATTAGGTGTGTATTCATGTTTGTTTTATTTAGCATTAGGTTGTAATAAAAACTCTGGTTATTGATAGAAACTATGGAGTGGGGGAGGGAGGTATGAAATAAAATTCATACTCTTTTTGGAACTTGACTAATTGTGAGTCTCTGTTAGTTATGTTTGTTTGAAACTTGATTGAATGGCTCGCAAACTTGATTGAATGGCTCCGCATGCATAATGGGTGATTATTGTATGTTTTTTCAGATGGATTTAGTAGTAAGTTTCATGTTGTTGTTCCTGTATTGCAGGTTACTCTGCATTTGACTCTATTTAATTTGGCAGTAATTTTGTTTCGAGATCATTAACGTATATGTTACTTTCATAGACCAGGAAAAAACAAGGTCAACTTCCAGCACATGGGGCAAGACATCCAAACCAAAAATAGCAGGTGCAAACTGTAAGTCCACTTGTATATGTTATGTTTGTGTCCCATTTGCGGTTCTTGAGGTTGTGTAATTGTTTGTGTGTGTAAAAACTTTTAATTTTTTTCTCTTAGGTGCAAAAACGTTCATATCTAATCTGGAACTTAAACTAAATTTTTAGTTTTTACTCATTTCATAAATAGTTAACTTAACATTACATAAATAGGCAACCTGGTTTTGACCCATTTAACCCAGAAAACAAATAAATTTGACCCATTTCTTAGTTGTACACTATATTTTTGACCTATTTGACCCAATAAGCAAATGAAAACCACAGTCCCTATATTCAGTATAGTAGCTCTTTTTAAACAAGGTTTTTATGCATCAAAGATCATGTATGCAGTTTTTGAATAAGATGCGCGCATTTAGTTATTAACAGTTCACTTGGTGCTATTAAGTTATTCTGTGGTTTTTACTGTTACCTCATGCTATGCAGCCTCACTAAATTATGGACGATGAGGAACAATGGTTCAATTAAATGGCCATACTACTCGCAGATTTAGTGGATCGGGGGAGACCGGTTAAGCAGTTCAGATTCTGTTGATGTTGAGGTTTGCACTTTCCATACCTTTTTCTGAAACTTTAAAATCTGGTGATTATGGTCCCTTAGTTTTTATCTTTTGTCAGATGTCGTTAAGCGGGCTGCCTTTGAATTAGGAGGTATGTGTTGAGGTTGAATTTACTGCTCTTGAACTCCGGGGTCGATATGTTTCTTACCAGATGATGGCATCTCCATCTGGAGAGAAGTTTGGCCAACATGTTTGGGTTTAGATTGCAAGAGGAAACAAGTTAAGTTAGGAAACAATGACGTAATTGTAACTATGTTGCTTCTTACACAACTAAACTATTTCATTGTATATTTGCTAAGACTTTGTCAAATTTATAGCTAGACAAGAGTCCGATTTGGGCATGCATGAAAACACTTTATTTTGGTCTATTAATTCCTTTTCGTTTTTCAACAGTATAAAACGGAGAAATATTTATAGTTGTTGACGACTTTTTTAATATCTTTTGTTGTTTATTTTATAAGAATGAATTCACAAATGTCATAGAATACAATTTGAAGCACCTTTTGCATTCGTATTTCAAAATAGACATGCAATACATCTTTCATTTAATGTATAATTTGTTGTAATTGAATAAAGCAAACATTGAAATACTATGATCTATATTGCAAGAATAGACCCTACTAAGCAAACATTGAAATACTATGATCATATGCCTTAAGAAAATCAAATCGTAAATGATCGTCGCCGCATCGCGCGGGTATCTTACTAGTATATATATATATATATATATATATATATATATATATATATATATATATATATATATATATATATATAGGTGGAGGTTCATTTGAGAAGACTCATATATTGCGAGAAGAAAAAGAAGAAACATAAATCACTAAAAAAACTTTCATTTGTTTAATTTTTTTAAATAAATTCACTTCCTACATACAAATGTGTAAGGTATAAACTAAAAAAAATCATTAAAATATTTTTTACGTATGTATTTTTAGCGTTTTAAATTTACCTACACACGTGTAGGTTATGTGTAAGTAACCTAACCTACACATGACTTTCACATGTGTAGTTTTAACAAATATACGAAATTTATTAAATTTTATTTATTGAACATCAAAGTTAATGAATAAATATTGCATTTCTATCATTTGTTTGTATGTTAAAAACGTTTTTTTGTTGAAAAATGAAAAATTTAGCTATTTCTTTTTCTTCTCGCAATATTTGGTCTTCTCAAAAGAACCCTCCCCTATATATATATATATATATATATATATATATATATATATATAGAGGAGAGTTATCCTACATAGTGTTGGAAATCTAAGAAGGCTAAGAAGGATTTATGACCTTTAGATTTCTTTTTTAATGGTTGAGATCAATTTGTAGGAAAAGAAATTGGTGGAAGGGTACATTAGTCATAGCCACTTTTGTTGACTTTCTCTCTCCACATGCAAGGCACATGCCAATTCCCCTACTTTTTTTAAAACTTTCATAACTTTTGGATACGATATTATTTTTTTAAAAAAATTACACCAAAAAAACAAGCGTTTTGTTATCTTTAAAACGCGTATAATATTGATATATAAAAAATAAAAAAAAAATTTGGCACTTGTCTAGTCCTTGTATAATATCATGTGATTGTGTTTTATTATAACTAGTGAAATATCACTTTTATCGGTTCATTCTTAAGTCATTATATAATATCATCTTATTATATATATTTGTTGTGTCATATTATGTGTTTAGAAATTATCACCGTGTCAGTCACAAAATGTTAATATGTGTTTGAGAAACGTTCAAAGACAACGTCATTTTTTGTTACAAAGTGTGAGAATGACACAATGGTAAACAAAGACACAATGACATTTTTAAAAAAATTATAACTCACAATATAAATCAAATTTGAAAAAAGTGGTTCGGAGACCTTGTTCCTCATGTATTCCTCTTTCAGAAAATAAATAAACGAAAAATTAAAAAAAATTAAAAAAATTACCGTTTTTTTTATTTTTTAAATTAGACACAATGAAAAAAGACACAATGAGAAAATAGTAATTTTTTTAAGTTTTGTTTATTTATTTTTTAAGGAGGATGATGTGAGAGCAAGATCTTTAAAATACTTTTTGTGTTATTGTGTAATTATTATTAGATCATTGTGTAATACTTGTCAAATAAGATTACACAATGACCCGATGAATGACACAACAACCTTAATGACCTGACGGAAGACACAATGACCTGACGTTAGACACAATGAGCTGAAAAATTATGAAAAAAAAGTTCGTTTTTTATATATCAATATTATACGCGTTTTAAAGAGAAAAAAATTCTCGTTTTTATGGTGTAATTTGTTTAAAAAAATAATGTCGTATGTAAAAGTTATAAACGTTTTAAAAAAGTGGGGGAATTGACATGTGACTTGCATGTGGAAAGAGAATATTTAAAAAAGTGGGCATGACTAAAATACCCCCTCTCCTAATTTTCCTAGATGCCACATGTCAATCTCTTATTGCTTCTTAGCCTTCTTAGATTTATAACACTATGTAGGTGAACCTCACTCTATATATATATATATGTATGTATATATGGGATGGTTCATTTAAGAAGAGCAAATATTGCGAGAAGAGAAAGAAATAGCTAAATTCTTCATTTTTTTAACCAAAAAAATTTTTTACATACAAAAAATGATAGAAATGCAATATTTATTCATTAACTTTGATATTTAAAAAATAAAATTGAATAAATTTCGTTTATTTGTTAAACCTACGCATGTGGAAGTCATGTATAGGTTATGTTACTTACGCATATCTACACATGTGTAAGTAAATTTAACACGCTAAAAATACATACGTAAAAAATATTTTAATGATATTTTTTTAATTTATACCTTACACATTTGTATGTAGGAAGTGAATTTATTTAAAAAACTAAATCATTGATAAGTTTTTTTGGAATTGGAGTTTCTTCGTTTTCTTCTTGCAATATAGAAGCCTTCTCAAATGAACTTCCTCTCTCTCACACACACACACACCCATATATATATATATATATAAATTAATCCACATATAATTTTTTTTATAAAAGTTAGGCTTTTAGATTCTTTCGTACCTAGTTCTTGCATTTTTAAACATTGATCACAAAAAAGTCGGAAATTTTATGAAAGTCTAAATAAATTAATTTATGTTTGGAGTGTAAAGTTTGATAGTCTCGAGATTTTTTAATCATGTTTATTTATCATTTATTTATGACTATGGTAATGATATTATTTAATGGATTAATTTTGTAAAGTTAATTTTTATAGATAAATATCTAGATATCGTAGCGGTCGTGTCATTTAATTAAAAATTAATTTCGCGAGGAGTTAAACTTTATATTATTAAATCATTGTTAACATAAAACTATTACTTTTACATTATTATATATTTACAATTGTAACATCTAACTTCTTAAACTCAGATTTCCAATTAGAACCCTAGATTCCTAGATCGTTTGTCAGTTACCAATCTAACATAAGATAAATCCTTTAGGTGATCGTTAAGGAGTTTCCTGGTGACTTTTGACAAGTTCAATTGGATTGATTACTGCTAAGTGAGATGTACAATCAACGATCTATGCACAATAACAAGAAATCAACACAGTCGTATACTCAAAATTCATTTGTATTGATAAGGAGAATAGTTGCAGTACAATCAAGGTGCAAAAGCTACTCCAATCAGTATTTGCTCACTACTCTGACCTAGATGCCTATAACATTCTATTTATAGTCACCAATACACTTTAGGAATAATACACATTATACCCTAAACAAAACAAAGTTTACCAATAAAGACTAAATTAAATCTACTCCCGTAAGATTTATCTTTAGTCTTCAGTTCCAAATATCTTCTTCTTTGACCTTTGGATCAAACTTTGGCTTTTCTCTATACTCATCTTGATCTTTTATTGCTTTCCAGATCGCAACTTCAAACTTTTTCTTCATTTTCTCATGTGCTGGCTTCATTGTATTTGCCAAAATCTTCATTCTGGACATTCTGATCAAGGTATCACGGCTCAAACCTACAAAATCAATATTAGCATCAAACATGTACGGATCTTTGCTATCTGAAGATACAACTTCCAGATATCCCTTTGTCGTTGTTCGCATCAAATATGAGATATTATTGAGATATTATTGATATCAAACCTACAAAATCAATATTAGCATCAAATATGAGATATTATTGATCTCTATCTTCTCCAAGTTAGAATATGGCAAAGCTTTTCGGAAGGTAATTTGCTCCATTGCAGCTGCAATAGCTTCTATAATTGCAACAAAGTGTTTCCTATCAATCTCTGACACTTATCCACAGCTTTATCCATCTTGTACGTCCTCACGAAATAGATGTAGCTTGGATGCAGCAACTTGAGCTCAAAGATACCAAAAATCTCAATAGCATTGATGTGATCTAAAATATACATATTTCATATAAATATTTCATTCACTTTTTGGGCACTTTTGGTCTAATTCTACTTCTTCTCAATTCATATTTATATTTAATTGTTTTAGGAGACATGAGTATAAATAATGGTGTTTTTATTTTATAAACATAATACGATCCGGTATAACTTCAAACATATTTTAGAAATTATGGTTATCAAGTTTGATTGGAGATAGTTTTACTTAAACATAATTCTTTACTTATACGATGTTTTCCTGATGGATTTTTATGTTTAAATTGAAATGTAAATTTGAAATCCACGTTAATGCATAAGCCTCACTTATTATTTAATGCTTGCAAATTGTCAAAACAAAGAAAAAAACTCATGCACATGGATTTAAAAAGCAAAGCCCACGTGGGCCAACATACCTAATTCAATTGGTATATAATTACAAGGAGTTTTTGGAGAGAGGGGAGAAGGCACAGAGAGGACAAAAAAGAGAAGTCTGCTATAGAAAGGAAGAAAGCACCGATTAATGCGTACTCGTGTCAAACGACTTAATTTGCAATCTATCTTTTATTTTCTATTGATTTCAAATATGTTAATAATTGAGTTTTTGATCATGATTGGTGGCTAAACTCTTTGAACCGCCTAGGTCAATTATGAACTAGTTGCGTTATTTTGCATGTTTTGTTGGATTATGTTATGACGTTGGGTTATTTTATGATTTATTAAACTATCTCTTTTGATTGATTGATGCATTATTACATATTTGGTTTGATTTGATTTGGTTTAATTGTTCCACTTAGTTCTTGATGAATGTCTTTCACATAATAGAATTAAGTTAGGTTGCGGACTGTGTATTAGTGACTAGTTTATTGTTTAGGTGCATTAAAACCATAGGAATAATTAATTGGATCAAACTAATAAGAACGTGTTGCTAAACTAGTATCCGTGAGGTGATGGTTTAACTGGTAAGTCTATGTGATTAAATAACTAGGTTCATATCTACGAAGAGTGGTCTATGTTTAGTTTAATTACATTGTTTACTTGTGTTAATCAAATCAGAGAAATTACCTTAGTTTATTGTAATCTGAGGTAGATAAACGTTATAGGTGCTAAGTCATAGAATTTTAGACAACTGTGAGGAAGTCTAACAACGTAACAGGTTTAATTATTAACTTGATAAAAGCCCGTAGGTGTCTTCTCGAAAAGGGTCAAGGATCTTATCCGTGTTTGGGTCAAGTGAGTATCTTAAGATCCCAGTCCAATGTCTAAACGTTTTCCAACAAACTAATAATTCAAGTAACTAGGGAGTCAGGTCCAGGTGGTTTGTTCACTTCTCATTTGTTTAAATCGTTGTCTTTCGTGTCATTTACTTTTTACGCACTTTCATTTTTTTTAGTAAAAAAATCCCCCTTTCAAACAGTCTTTTCATTTAAGTCGTGTTTAGTCAGTCAAGTCTTAATTTAGTTAATTTAGCGTAGTATATAGAGTCTATGGGTTGACACCCGGACTTATTTTAGTTATATTACATTCAACCGATCCACTGCCGGTTGTGTGTGAAATAGTCGGTTCGTCTTGGTTTTATAAATTTAAAACTAGGTGTTTTTGTTTATTTATTTTATATATATATTGCACGCATTAAGTTTTTGGCGCCGTTGCTGGGGACTCTTGGTAATTGCGTTTAATTAACTTTGTTGAGAACTTAATTGCTATACACGCGCTACTTGTTTTTTTTATTTGAGTCATAAGAGTCTAAAAGTATTTTTTTTCTTTTATTTTGTGTCGTTTTTGTTTATTTCATTTATTGTTATTTCTATATATAATATATATATATATATATACATCCTAGTTAGAGAGATGATGTACACTCAACTTGCTGAACAGTATGTAGAAACTCTAACTAGGATACCCATTGAATCTAATCGAGCACGATATGGGAAAATTTATATGTTGCTTCCCGAACCTCCGGTTAGGGATGCGGTGTTAATGTTTGACCATACGGGGTATTTAACAGCTTATCAAAGCTCCAATGGAGTTTTGATAGAACATAATGATTCTAATCGCCTAGGTTTTGATTTGGAAGGGATATTCATAAGATATGAGAATGAACGAGGTGAGTTTTTCAATCTAACTTCAGAGCCGGAGACACCAAAGGCAACTAAAGAGCCAGAAATTCTTGAGAGATATTGTGTCAAAGGTATAGAAGATTTACCACCTGCCAGAGCCTATGATTTTTCTAGCCTAGATGTTTCTTCTAGTGATGATGAAGATGAATGGGAATTTAGTTGTGAAGATATGCATCATAATCCTAAGCTAGGTAAGTGTTCTGAACTCCAATCTAATCATTCTGAATTTGATATTTCTGCATCAGTTAACTTAACCGAGAATGAATTCGAGTCATCGGATTCATTTAATTTTTCATGTTTGTTTGTTGAGGATGATGATGTAAAGGAATTAGAAGTAGAATATGAGCAGGAGGTGGAAGTAAAGGAGGTGCTAGTTCCATCTTGGAAGGATGAGTTTGCTGATGAACTGATGGACCTACCTTTATGTGATGATGGAGGATTTGACCCGCTTGGTGATTTGAAGATTCTCGAGGACTTAGTATACAGTCAAATGCCAAGTGAGGGGATAAAGTAAGAACCGAGTGAGCCTGAGGAAGAAGTACATGATGAAGATTCCTCAAAAGCTCGGTTTAAAGCAATGAAAGAACCAAGGAAGCGGATAATGTTACAGGTCGGAAGATGGTTTCAAGGATGAAGAAACACTTGAAGTGGCAGAAAGACCAGTCTTCGATACATGCCATGCATCCGATTTTTTCCAGGTAAGTATAAATGTTGGTGGTCTGACCCGCTATAAAGATTTAATTAAATTTTAAAGTTTCTATCAATTTCACGTGCAATTTTCTAAATATTTTTTAGGATCGGGTAGAATTGAACGAGTTAGATAGGATCAAGATCAAGGAGAAACCTCCAGATTAAATTTAAGTGTGGGGAGGTTTCTCATTGGTTTATAGAGATTGTATAGTTTAATTTTTGTCTTATGTTTATTTCTTAATCTTATTTTTGTTTTTAGTTATGTCGAGTCAGTGTTACGCTCGGGTATTTTGTTTTTGTTTTTGCAGTTTTAAATCACTTTCACCCATAATCAATCTCCATTCAGGTGAGTTTGTATTTATGAAAATGAGGATGAAGTTTGAGAGTATCGGTGGCAAGTTTGACCGCGGCCGAAATGCTATACGGTCAACACTTGAAGATTGGAAAGAAGACTTGGAGCATACGCGTTCTGCAAATTACCAGCTAAGTCTTTTCCAATTCACATCTCTATCTTTTTATTTTGCATTTTTGTTTTTATTTGTAAGTGTTTTTCATTTCTACATTAGAGACAATGTAGAAATTAAGTGTGGGGATGGGAAATGGCTTTTGAGTCTTCGTGTGTCTTTAGTTGTTTAGTTTGAATCTATATAGAGTCTAAAAAATCCAAAAAAATTCAAAATATATTTTCTTTTGTTTTGCGTCTCTCAACCTTTATGAATGAAAGGACAGTAACATTGTGACCTTATAAAACCTAATTAAGTGACTTTTAGTGGGAAACATGTTATTTTTAAAGTGGAATAAAAAAGTTGGTTTCAAATATGTTAATAATTGAGTTCTTGATCATGATTGCTGGCTAGACTCTTTGACCGCCTATGCCAATGATGAACTAGTTGCCTTATTTTGCATGTTTTGTTGGATTATGTTATGATGTTGGGTTATTTTATTATTTATTAAACTATCTCTTTTGATTGATTGATGCATTATTACATATTTGGTTTGGTTTGATTTGGTTTGGTTTAATTGTTCCACTTAGTTCTTGATGAATGTCTTTCATATAATAGAATTAAGTTAGGTCGCGGACTGTGTGTTAGTGGCAAGTTTATGGTTTTGGTGCATTAAAACCATATGAATAATTAATTGGATCAAACTAATAAGAACGTGTTGCTAAACTAGTTCTGTGAGGTGATGGTTTAACTAGTAAGTCTATGCGATTAAATAACTAGGTTCATATCTGTGAATAATGGTCTAGGTTTAGTTTAATTATATTATTTACTTATGTCAATCAAAATCAGAGAAATTACCTTCGTTTAATGTACCGTGAGGTAGATAAACGTTATAGGCGCTAAGTCATAGAATTTAGACGACTGTGAGGAAGTCTAACAACTAAACTGGTTTAATTATTAACTTAATAAAAATCCGTAGGTGTCTTCTCGAAAAGGGTTGAGGGTCTTATAGGTATTTGGGTCAAGCGAGTATCTTAAGATCCTAGTCCAATGTCTAAATGTTTTCCAACAAACTAATAATTCAAGTAACTAGGGAGTTGGGTCTAGGTGGTTTGTTCACTTCTTATTTGTTTAAATCGTTGTCTTTCGTGTCATTTACTTTTTACGCACTTTTATTTTTTTAGTAAAAAAAATCCCCCTTTCAAACAGTCTTTTCATATAAGTTGTGTTTAGTCATTCAAGTCTTAATTTAGTTAATTTAGCGTAGGATATAGAGTCTATGGGTCGACACCCGTACTTACTTTAGCTATCTTACATTCGACCGGTCCACTACCGGTTGTGTGTGAAATAGTCGGTTCGTTTTGGTTTTATAAATTTAAAACTAGGAGTTTTTGTTTATATATATATATATATATATATATATATATATATATATATATATATATATATATATATATATATATATATATATATATATATATATATATATATATATATATATATATATATATATATATATATATATATTGCACGCATTAAGCATCCTCAGACATATTTTCGAGATTTCGTATAAGCTTCAACTCATGATGACCTTCATGATAGAAAATTTCATAATCGGCTTTGTCTTTTTAGTACCATCAAAAACTTTAAGAGCTGGCTGGGTAATCTTCTCAAAATGTTTATCGCACATCTCATGCAGATAAACTTCTCCAGCAGCCTCTTTCTTCCTCTTCTTTTGATCAAAATAAGGATTATCTTCTTGAAAGCAACGAGTCTCTAGATAACCTTTTGATCGATTCACACCAATGTTTAATAGCTCTGTGAAACCTTCACCTCTCGCAGATCGAGTTGGGTTTCGGAGAGACAGCCTTACCAGCTCTTTCAAATCTTGGACCGGAAGTTGAAGAACGGATGTGTAGAAGTGATAAACACCATAAAGTGCATTCACCCTCTTGATCAGAAAAACATCGAAAACTTCTTCGTACTTCCATCAAACTATTTTTACCTCCTTTGTGTTAGCAGACATAATCATAGAATCCAACAAATTTGAAGTTTATTGTCCTTTTTGCAAAACATTTCTCACTAAATCACCAACAGACCTCGACATATTCCATGTCCTTCTTTTTTCATCTGATACAGCGTAAGCTTCCGGAGCAGTTCTGGAAACCTATTTATCAGCTCCTTCCTTTTATCATGAACAACTAGACTTAGAGACATATTCACTATCTCTTGAGGTTTCAGCATTCTTGTCCTCTTCATTAACTCAAAATATTCCGGATTGCTCATATCAAGAGTCATTATCCTTTTTTGACGCTTTTCCGTTGCCTGAAATATCTTGACCAGGTTCATCAAAGATTCGGATTTTAGTACCTTTAGTTTGTTCCTTGGGTAATTTCTGGACAATAACCAACTTTTGAGTTCAGAAAATCCCATGCTTTCTGGATCTTTATGCCTGAGATCTTCTTTAGGCACCTTATCAACCACAATTGCTTCATGTGTAGGCTCCCACTCCTCATCTTCAACCACATTCTCATTAGGGTCTACTAGGACTATAGATGCAGCTGCCACACACATCTCATATTCCTCTTCAACTTGTGGTATAGTCAGACCATCCAAAAAAACTTTGTTGTACTTCATCTGAGTCAGTTACGCAAATTTCTCTTCAATATCCGCTGGGATGGAATCAACAACCGGGGCCTTTTTCACTTCTACAGATGGACCAACTTCATCATCATGAAAGTCTAAATCATCAAAAATATCAGCAGCTTCAGGTTGAACTGGCTCAACCTGAGCAACCTCCTCAGTTCTGACTTTCTTTGTAGGCTCAGATTATTCAGTGATTTTGGGTATTGCATCCAGCTTTCGTTTTCCCTCAGCCTTTTCAGATACGCTAACAGTCTCGGCTTCATTGGGAACATGGATAGAGGACGAACCAATGTCAATAGTCTCTTTGGCTCTTCTTAATTGAGTAAATCTGATAGTAATATCCCTGGGAGCATCAGTCACTCCAACATCCTTTTCCTTTTCTTCAGGCACAAACTCTTTATCAGAAGAAGATGATTCGCCTAGATCTTCTTCTGTTTCCTTCTTTAACTGTTCATACTCAGCTTTTGGAGTATTATGTTCAGTCTCCGGATCATCATACTTCTCTGTCAAAACATCAAATTCAGCAACAAGGATATTGAATGTCTCATGGTTCTTTAAATGTGTATTCCAATATTCGTTTAGCCTCTATTTCTTTCTTTTGTTTGATGCGGTCAATTTCTCATTATCTTCAGTTAACTTAGCAACCATTCTTCTTAAATCAAACAACTCATCTTCAGTTTCATCTACATCAATAACTTCAATATTTTCAGTAGACACAGCTTTAGGTGAAGGCTCCATCGGCTGTTCTGATCCTTGTGCAATCGGGGATTGTACAGGAGATGGAATAGCAACAGGTGATGGTACAGACTCAGCAACAATAACTTCAGCTTCATCATCCGCCTGTGCTTCGGACTCAGCTTCAGATACTGCAACATCTTTAGAAATTTCAACAATATCAACAACATTATCAACATCTTCCTAAACATCTTCTTGTATTACCTCAGCATGTTCAACAACAATCGGATCATCCACAATATTATCAGTCTGATCAATATCTGCATCACCATCATCATCATTATTATCACCATCATTTTCCTGATTAGAATAATCATCACCACCCTCCTCATCAGAATTATCATTCTCACCACCATCGGTATCATTTTCATCTTCGTTGTTGTCATCATCATTTTCATTAGAATCATCATTGTCATCAACATTATCATTCTCACCATCATCCTCGTCTAAAAGTGCATCCGAGATGTCATCAATAAGATCTGAAGGATCTATTGGATCACCCCGAAGGATATGAAAATACTCTACACCGACTTCAATGTCATTATTGGCTACATCTCGTATGCAAGAAAAAATAGGTACATTCTTAGCTCCAGCTACCAAACTCATCTTCCTATAAGACAGCTCATTCATATCTTTAGTTTAAAAAATATCACCTGGCACCCCTTCTTCTTTAATCAATGGATGTGCCTCATTGATGATCAGCTGTAAAAACCTCGGGTACATTAAGAACTTGAAACTTTTGCCCTTTTGAAGATTGAATATAAACCCCTTCAATATCCACTTGGCCATACTGAATCTTCGGTTTGTAGCAATGGTAGCAATAAGAGATGCAATATCAGATGGAAAGGAGTCAAAACCAGTACTCCTTCTTGACATGCAATGTTGTATCACATAACAAAGCAGTGCCCAATGCTTATACAAATGAGCTCTGATGAATTGCTGCTTGGGAAAGACAGGTAGATGCCCCATATTCAGAAAACATTGCTGGCACTCTTGCATAGTAAACTCATCTATGTCAGCAACTTCATTCTCTCAATCTCAAAGCATCTCTAATGGATTGTTCAGACACAACAATCTCATGCTAATTAGAAATAGAACCTCTGACCACTTTCAATCCTTCATCATTTGTAATCACTTCTGCTGTTCTTCAAAATCTCTTGATCAATCTCATGTATACAATTGGCATTGCAAACATGGCATATACATGTAACGGCCGCCTTTCGGCAAGCACCACAGTTGGCATTCATAAGCATAAAAATAACCATAATTGTCTTAAATACTTCTTTTCAAACATTAGAAAATGTAAATTTGATCATAAAGGTATTTTCTTTAATGCCAGCCTTCAACAAGTCCCTAGCTCTCGCCAAGCAGCTCCCTAAGTCTTCAAACCTGCACATCAATCTAACATGCATACAAAAGTCAGCTACGCTGAGTGAGTGCTAGTTTTACAACATCTTTAGAGCTTTCCATATCATTCATGTAACACACGTAAATTGCATCCTCATATTGGACGTCACATTCGTATAACACACAGCATAATATCTTTGTCTGTTAGTGAGTCATCATCGTGTCCTCTTTGGTCTTAAGAGGCCCATTCTGTAGTTCTTAACTAGTTTTATGAGATCCCCAGTAGGATTCTTAGCTGGTTTTATGAGATCCCAGTAGGATTCTTAGCTGGTTTTATGAGATCCCATGTAGGATTCTTAGCTGGTTTATGAGATCCCCAGTAGGTTTCTTAGCTGGTTTTATGAGATCCCCAGTAGGATTCTTAGCTGGTTTTATGAGGTCCCCAGTAAGATTCTTAGCTGGTTTTATGAGATCCCCAGTAGGATTCTTAGCTGGTTTTATGAGATCCCCAGTAGGATTCTTATCTTCCGTTAGGGCATACATTCGTTTTTATATATATATATATATACAAGTATTCAATCACTCGTTCTTACATCATCATCATACATCACATAATAAAGTCCAACAGTCCAAGAAACATCTCGGTATGCATGCTAGCCTCAAAATTGTGTTTGAAACGGAAGTGAGGTCTTGAACTCACCTGATTCTTAAGTGATCTTTTCTTGTTTGGACCAGGTTAAGGTAGTGGTTTTGGTGCACGATTTGCATTTAAGTTATTATGAAAAATCGTCATTTCTTTCTTAGTGTCGCAAGCAATGCCGCAAATAGTGTCGCAGGTTGTGTCGCAAGTAGTCTCGCATAGGCGAACCACAGTGTCGCATGCTGCTTCAGCAGCACCTCCACTTGCAGTGTGTCGCAAGGCTCTTGCCCAACATTCGTTGGGACTGAAACAATTGTCGCAAACACACCCGACACACGCCCAGAATTCAAGTCGTCCTAGTGTCGCAAGATGAACACTAGTGTCGCATTAAGAACACTAGTGTCGCAAAACGCTGATACAACTCGTTTTCAACCCTAAATCCTTGTTTTTCAACCAAATCTCAAACTTTTTACGTCCAAAACCTTGCTTTATCATTTATATGACTAAATCTAAGCTTTTTCCACGATTTTATCCATAAAAATGCAACCTTTATTGATTTCTTTGAAACTTTTGAAAAACTTAAAAACTCCATTATTGGGCAGATTCGTTTTGTGTTATGAAAACAAGTTTTAGGGGATGATTTTACCTTGATTACCTGTTGTTTAACACCTTTAAATTTCAAATCAACCCTTTGATTCACAAAAATCTTGGTTTTCTTCTTTCTTGCATTTTCTTTCAAAGATTAGGGTTTGTGTGTGTGTTGTTGTTGTGATGGTGAAAAATGGGGGATGGTGGCTGGAAATAGTGTTTAAGTAGTAGGTTTTTTTTCCATATTGGGGTAGGGTTTTAGATGGGCTTTGGGCCTAATTAGGTAATTAGACAATTTTAGGAAAATATTTTAACTAATCCACTTACCATTTTGGGCCTAATTCATTCTTTCACCCTTAATGGCCCATAATTACATCAGAACCTCTTCATTAATCCTTCCCTTTTCTAATTAGCAAGTAATTAGTCATTACGTTTTACCTTCTCGTATACTTATAATCATTTTCTTGCTCCATCGTATATATCGTAATCATCATATTTATCATTAACATAACATATGTTGTAAGCGTCACACATCATTTTAATCACAATCACTTAATTGCACATTCATATAAGCATAAGCACGTAATTAAGTCCTACCATAAAAATCGGGGTGTTACAATACATATTTTGACTTCAGCAAAAATCTAATCATCTCTTCATATCCAGCAGCTTCTGGAATATGTTCATTAAGTATAGCCACCACATTATGCTTAGGCTCATACTTCAGATTATCCATCTGAAATCAGATACAAATGTGTCAGATTAATGTTATATGATCAAATAATAAAACGTCATTTCATATATAACAAAGTGTTGAAATTTGATAATGAAACAGCTGGTTGTTTCATTATCAAATTTGATCTATTTGATAAAAACATTCATTTGATCTATTTGAACAACTCAAACACATTTTATGATGTTATTATGAAGGAATAACAAACTATTAAATTTTTCACAAACACTAAGAAATTTTTCAAAAATACAGTCATTTTGAAAATATTTTCAAAATCATTTTTGTGAATAAGATTTGATTCAAATCATTATTACACCATTCGATTTTAAGATTTTGATCAAAAAAACTTGAATGATTGAAGTTTTATTATGTTTAGTTTGAGGTTCATCAATGGTGGATTTGCCAAATTCAATTTTTTATTTAATTAGGTCCAGATTCATGCCTTTGATGATGATTAATCGATGATAATGAGTGATTAACAAACAGATTTAACTTTAAAACAACAAATTATCAGTTTTGGTTTCAAAATCAATGTAACGGTTCATGATTCATTTTACTGTTCATCATCAATCGATCAAATTAGGGTTTGTGATGTTGTGATGTGGTGAAACGATGCCTAAACATGATGTTATACCTTTGTAACACACACAAAATCGATATAGAATCAAAGGTTTGTACAGGGGAATAGACGGGCGAAGATGATGAAGTGTTAAGGTCGGGTGAAAATGTGAAAAGGGTGAAAATGTGAAAATGATGTTAAGTTTTGAGGAATAGGGTATTTATATGATGAGTTGACACGGCAAAAGATTTTAAGTTTTCATTTGGACGGGCGAAAAAGTGAGACGTGTCAAAAACATATATAAAACCCTAGTCGTGTCAAACACTGTTCAGATGGGTGAACAAGTGTTTACACGGGTGATAAGAAGACCCAGCTGATTTTTCAACACACCACTTAGACACGTCAGACACTGTTGAGATGGGTCAGGTTTAATGAATAGTTTAAAAAACAACACTAGAAAGCTTGAGTTGTGTCAACAACTATTGGGACGTGTCAACCACTGTTGAGACGTATCAACATTGTTAAGACAACAAGTTTCAACAAAGATTCCATTGGACGTGTCAAAAACAAGTTAGTCGTGTGAAACACTATTGGGACGTGTCAAATTGAGTCGTGTCAACATTTAATCAGTCGTGTCAACACTTGTGACCTAGCAGAATTTATCACAACAGGTTTAAGACAGGTTATGCACTGTTGAGACGTATCAACCACTGTTGAGACGTGTCAACATAATGAACCAACAGACACAAACACATGAAACGACTACACCTTGACTTTTGTTGACTAACACGGCTGCATAGACATTGCTTGGACGTCTAAGCACTGTTGAGACGGTTCAAGAAGGTCTTAGACAGATGAAAAATTTCAGATGTTTCTTATCTTGGACGCATGACCAATGTTGGTCGTTTCATGCCTTGTTGTAGACGAATGACCACTGTTTGGTCGTTTCATGAACAAAAAGACTTAAGACATAGTAGCATGACCACTGTATAGTCGTTTCATGAATCCAAAGCATCTGAGACGTCTTCATATCCACTGTTTGGACGTTTCATGACGTATTCATCACAAATTTGCTTAGTCGCGTGTTGACTTTAACAGATTAGTCAACCTTTGACATTTTTCTTCTTTTGCATTAATTGCACGTGCAACACATTTGTTTTTATTAATTGACATGACATCCTTAACATTTGATTAAAGATTTATCATTTTAATTAAAACAAACGTATTTCAAATCTATTTTTAATACAAAACAACATTTTTGCACAAAATCCTTTTCATTTCTTTTTCTTTCGACTTAAAAATTTTGCACAATCAATTTCCAATATCCCGAAGCATTTTTCAAAAAGATTTTAATTACTTGACATTGGATTATTTTAACATGAACAATACAAATGCATTCATTTAAAACTTGATCCTTTCATCCAACAACAAAACTTCGAATATTTCAACATTCTTTTTGAATTTTCTTTTGCAAATTATTTCTCCCCATAAACTTTGAAATTTCTTGAAATTTTTAGGGTTACAAGGAATGTCAATATATCATCAATGAATCCACATGCCTGCACACACAAAACACACTTAAATTAAATACGAATGCAATGCAATTAATATAAAGACTACAGAGAAATGATACTAAAAATCATCTGAACATTTTTAAAGATTTTGAAATAGACATTTGACTTGTGTTGAATTGAGTTATGATATGAAAACATACCAATTAGCTCGAGTTGACACACTTACTTTTTTAGTAACATGATAAGATTAAGGTTCGATTAGAATGGCTTATGTGACCCTCTTTGGGACTCTTTTCTGTTCCATATTGGGAATCTCTTGTTGCATGTTGGATTTTATGAAACTCAAACTAACCAAATTATGATCTACAAGGTACATTGTGATCCTAGTGCATCAATTTAGAGATCAAGGTTGATTGCAAGAATAGAAAGTCAAAGTCAAACATCAAAGTTGACATCGGGTCGTCTACTAGAAGCGGCTAGTGAAGACCATGGCTCCACTATATATAGACCATCACTTAGTCATGTTTAGGTGAGAGTGTCTATTTGTGAGTCCTCACCCAAGGATGAGCTCTCCTTGGGTGAATGTGTGCTTATTGTTCACATGAATGTTTGTATAGATGATTTCTAGATGTGTTTGCTCAATTGTAATTATCATACTTATCATCAATGAAATAAATACAACATTCAATTATATTTGTGTTCATGTGCACATGATGATTGGATCACAACACCTCCCATATCTATTCCATTTCTAATCAAACATGATGAATTTTAAGATCCTATATCAAATTCAAAATCTACATGTGGTTTCAGAGCTTTTAGTTGTTGAATTCATCACTGGTGATTGTTTGATTCAGATCTAGACCGCTAGAGATGTATAATGAAGAATACGTATGTACTGCTAGAAGAAAAGTGAACTTACTCTTCATCAGATCTATGAAGAATTGAATAATTGACGATGATTTATGATGATTCAATGCTGATTCAGTGAAGGTTAGTGTATCAAATCCAAATCAGAATTGAATTTGTCATAGAATTGTTGATGAAATTGAGTTATTAATCTGCATCTACTATTCATCGTACATCAAATCCAAAATCTGCATCTACTATTCATCGTACATGAATCTGAAAATGATTATGAAAGTCTGATTCATTGATGAAATTGAGTTGTTAATTCATCTAGATTATAATATGATACAGATTCAATCGAATCAAAGTCAAATTTTCATATTCAATTTTGAATTTCTGATAATGTACGTGAAACAGTACTCTAGCAGAAACAAATTATTAGAGCAAAATTCACGATTCAGTTTCAATCTCATGTCAAATTTTCATAGATTTGATCGAGTTTATTACAGCAGATCTGCCAAGGGGTGTTGATATTGTGATTTGCGAGTGGATTTGATTATTTAGCAGATTGATATGAATCAGCTGATTGTTATGTAGCATGAATGATCTGATGTAGCAGTAAATTAACAACTGAGTGTTGTTATTATCTACGGACTGATTGTGAGATTATGCAGTCAATCTTATTGCTACAGTAATTGCAGCAAACATTTGATTTGCGGATTACAATAAATTACCAGCAGCAGTAGATCATGAACAAATGCAGATAAGTAATAATTTCAATGAAAGCAAGTCCATAACATCAGATCTGATCACAGCAACAGCGTAACAGCTCTTGTTACAATAGCAAATTGATGTAAGCTTGATAAGCTTTTAACAAGTATCAGTTTTTATTATTGAAAATGATGTATCATAAAAAAATTAGTGTAACTATCATTTCTCACATTACATGTCAGATTCTTATTGTTGAAATCGACTTATTCTATTTTTAGATTTTTATTTTTCTGAATTTTTTGATTTTCTATTTTCTTTTCTTGAGAAAAAGAATTAATCATGGTTGATTAATCCTATGGATTGGACTAAGAATTCAAACCGTCCTGATAAGAAAGATTTTGTAAACAAGTCTGCCAGCTGTTTTCCAGGTAGACTTGTTTACAATGTGTTTTGTTTTTTAGTGTTGGATATGATTATTAAACATTTTTCAGAGTTATCTCCGAGAAAATGGTAACGAATTTCAATGTGTTTTGTTTTTGAATGTTGGATAGGATTAGCAGTTATGAAGATGGCAACAATATTGTTTATGTAAATAGGAGTTTTGAGAAAATTAAACCCATAGTCAAGCAATTGGTTATCTCTGAAACTTTGGTCTACTTCTTGCATTGCCAACAGACCAGTCGAGGACCCAGAAACTGACATCCACCCGTAGTTGTTTTCCTGTCAAGAGCACAACCACCATAATCACTACCAGAGTAACTATATAATTCAAAATTGCCATGGATGGACTTGATGATTCGAAGATGATATCGTCAACATACACTTGAACACACAAAAGATCATCATTTTCCCGCTTCATGAATAAAGTTGGATCAATCTGACCTTTGGTATAACCATGTTCTAGCAGATGTTTTGATAACGTCTCGTACCAAATCCTTGGAGCTTGATGTAGACCGTACAATACTTTGCTAAGTTTGTATACAAGATGTGGATACTCAGGATCTTTGAAACCTGGCGGCTGTCTGACGTAGGCATCATTGGTAATCGGTCCATATAAGAATGTGCCTTTAACATCCATCTGATACATTTTGAACTTCATGAAAGATACATAAGCAAGAAAAATGCAAATTGCTTCAAGTCGTGCCACTGGAGCAAACAATTCTTCATAGTCTATGCCTTCATCCTGAGTGTGTCCTTGTGCAACCAGTCTTGCTTTGTTTTTGTACAACCATCTTGTACCAATAGCATTTTCTCCTTCAGGAATATCCACTAACTTCCATAATTCTTGTTTTCTGAACTGAAGTAACTCTTTCTGCATAGCCTCTAACCAGCTGTTGTCTTGTAAAGCTTCTGAAATATTCTTTGGAACCACTTGTGAGAGAAAACATGAGTAGAAACAGATGTTTGCTTATTCCGTCTGACGTCTTATAGTTCTTTGGTTCAAAGGACCTATGATCTAAGAGGTGGGATGATTCTTGTGAATACGTGAAGTTGGATGACCTCCTCTTTGTATTTGTACCACAAGATTTGATTGATTCAGATTGGGTAGATCTTGCATGATTGTTGAAGAGTGATGTGTGAAGTTAGGGACATGATCTGATGAATTGATAAAGTAGTCGAGTGACTCTAGAACAACTTCACCATTAGGATCTAATGATGGTTGTGAATTGGTATGAATAGATCCACCAACATTAGGAGAGTTTTGATGACTTTGAATATCAGCAAGATTGTTTGATTCTTGATCTTCTTGAAAAGTTGATGGACTTTGAGAATGGTTTGAGGATCCAACATTAGGATCATGAAAAGACATGAACGGATACTCTGGATTGAGATCATCAGTATCATCGTTTGATTCATCACTAAATGATCCTAGATCTCCCGGTTGCGTCTTTGACTTTCCTGAAAAATTAAACAAGTTACATTTGATAGATTTGGATAACGAGTCTAAATCAAATAACCAATCGGGACCATGAGCCACTGATGGAAAAGAGTTTTCTAACAATTGAACGTTTAGAGTTTCAAGGACAACATTTGTTCTTCTAGTGTAAACCCGATAGGCTTTAGAAACAGAAGAGTATCCAGAAAGAAAGCGTCATCAGATTTGGACTCAAATTTTCCAAGTTGGTCACTTAGATTTAAAATCGTAACAGGACAACCAAATGCTATTAAGTAAAAAATATTTGGTTTCCTTCCAAACAATAACTCGTAAGGAATTTTATGTTTATCATGAACCAACAACGTTTTGTTTTGTACAAAACAAGCAGTAGTAATAGCTTCATTCCAGAATGTGATACGGATTTTTGCATCTGCTATCATGGATATTGCAGCTTCAATTAGTGTCCGATTCTTCCTTTCAGCAATACCATTCTGCCGAGGAGTTCGTGGCGCACTGAATTGACGTGCAATCCCCTTTTCTGCACAAAACATATCGACATTAATTCTATTCCATTATCGCTTCTCAATATTTTAACATTTAAGTCCAATTGGTTTTCAACTTTAATAATGAATTCTTTTAACAACACAGCGGTTTTAGATTTTGCATGAAGAAAATAAACCCAAGAAAATCTAGTAAAATCATCCATGATGACTAAACAATACGATTTTCTTCTAACACTCTGGACATTTGTCAGTCCGAATAGACCCATGTGTAATTTTGTAGAGGTTTGGAGATTGAGTTCATGAGCTTGGACTTAAAAGACACTCTGTGTTGTTTCCCTTTCAGACATGCTGAACAATGATCAGTTGTAGAGAATTTATTCGATGGGATTTCTACAGCATGATCTGATTGCTGATTTATCAATGGAATTTGATTGAGGATTGATTACTTTTGGTACTAGAAGTCATCACAATCATCATATCTATCATCAACTATGTTTTCGGCAATATATGGTAATTTTTAGTGGTTTTCGAGAAGAAGAGGGTTTTCATATTCATATTGCGAAACTGTTGTTTCATCTTGCGAAACTACAGTTCATCTTGCGAAAGTGTGGGATATTTGTGCTCTTTTTCTGGTTGGTTGGCTTGCGAAAGTACTGAACGAAAGTTCATTGTTTTGTGATCTGTGCATGCGAAAGTGCTGCCGAAATTCCATCAGCGTTATCGAAACTATACCTGAACGAAAGTTCAAAAGTGCTTGCGAAGCTATTTTTGCGAAACTGTGAGAATCTGTCTGCTAAACTGCTTCCTAAACTAAGATCTGAATTAAAATTTAAAATGCCACTGCCATTTACCTTTGTTTAAGTAATGAAATTCATAACAATTTTATTGAACACAAGAATGCAAAATCTTTGTATGACGTGTTGTGTAAACTCTATGCTGGAAATGACGAATGAGAGAAAGACAAAGGGGTCCAGGCAGAGAGGGAAATTATTACTTTTGTTAGTCATATAAATGAGAAAATTTCTGATCTGATCAATTGCTTTCTAACCATGACAAGCAACCTGAAGAAATATGATCCTAAACTCACCAATTTGAACAGATACACAGACTTCTAAATTCTCTTCCAACTGAGTGAGCTCTCAATTTAAAATATATAAGGAAGAGAGAGGATTCTCATATCACAAATTCATGGATATAATTGACAAGCTAAAAACTTATGAGTTAGAAAAGAAAAGGAAGTAGTTTCTCCAAGAAGTGGTTCCACCTAAAACCAACACCTTAAACATTGATCTAATTTCATCAATGAAAAGCACACTCAATTACAAAATCAAATAGACTGAAAAGCTGAAGTTGATAGCATCAGACTTTGAGTCGATCACAGAAATTGAGGTAACTGAAAATGAAAATTGTGAAGAATTGATGGTCAATAACAGAAATGAATCTGACCATGAGACAGCTAACGAAGATAAAACTGAGAAAGATGAGGAAGAAAAGAATGAAGTTGAGAATAAAGAGATGTTGATGGTCAAGGAAGGGGAACACAAAAGAGATACAAGAATCTGCAACTGTGAAAAGGCTCTAGCTGTAGAAAGGGTAATCATGGGTCTTCCTTATGAGACTATTAAGAACATGTGTTCGTCCGCAAGCAAAATCCGTTTATTTGGTGTTTATAAGGCTTACAAATTATTATTATCCAACCAAGCCGAATTAAACATCATGAATGAGGAGTTCAAACTGAACGGAGTGAACTACTATGTCAAATTAAATGATGCTTTTAAAGAAAATGACCATATAAAACAAACCCTTTTTGAGAGAAACGTTGTGGTAAATGTTTAACTAAAAGAGTCACCTTAGCTGAGTGTGAAACTAGCAAGCTGAAAACAAAGCTTGACAAATGGGCTATATCTGGAATGAAACAGGAAGAACTTTTAAAAAAAACAAAGGGGGCCAGAATCAAATTGGGTGTCGGTAATGATGAAACTTCATATGTATATCCTCGTCCGAGTACTTTTTGCTATTCTCCAATGTCTAAACCTCATCCAACTAATGATTTAATTGAAAACGATACTGACGATATGTTTGCAGGTTTAGAAGATGTTAATCACAAATAGGTTAGAGAAGAATATGGCTATGGTGAATCAATTAGTCTGGGATTCTCTAGTTCTAATCTTAATTCAAAGAAGTCTGTTTTAGAAAATAATTTCATTCGTAGTTCAAGTAGTTCAAACATCGACAAGTCTATATTAAACAATAATTCGGATTCTGATGCTTTGAATGGTGATGAAAGTATATCATTTTCAAAAAGGGATCATGAGACCTCTCATAAAAACTGTTTTGAAAAGTTTCTCTTTGAACCAATTCCTACTTTTACTCCCATTCATATAACTAGATCAAAAGAGACAAATTTTTCAAAGAACAGTAATGTGCAGGAAACAAAAATTAAGTTCAATTTCGAACCTGAGCACACCAAATTTGAAAAATCAAGTGCACCAAAAGGCGAATCCAAGGAAATGTATGTCTTTTACAACAATTCAGACTCTCATATGTTCAGCTGTGATGAAGAAATTTATATGGATCATGTTCCCGCCTTGGAGAACAAAAAGACAGGTTTAAAACACACTGTTTCAGATGCGGTAATGCTGATCATGTGGTGAAACAATGTCCTGGTCTTGCTCAAAGTAGTGTAGATAATATATCTATAGAAAATAAAATTAAACAATTTGTTTATAATCATTTTTGTACAAATTCTTTATTTCAAAGGCCAAAGTTTGTTAAGACTTGGGTTCAAGTTTCTAACTGATTTCTTTTTTAGATACGGTTCATTCAGGAAGGCCTAACAATAGCTCTTTGGGTTAAATGACCCTATAATATTTGTTGATTTTTTTAGTCTGTAAGTAATCTAGTTTAAAGAAAAATTTTAATGTCGTTTTTCATCATTAACATTTTTTTATCAGTATTGCAAGTCCCATATTTCTTCTTGTCGGTGTGAGTCTTTTACTTTTGAAAATTTCAATTTTATATGCTACAAAATAGAAATTTTGGGGAGAAATGATATAAACAAAATGGAAATCTCATAAATTTTACTCTATTTTGGCATGTTTGGGTTTGTATGAAAAGCATCTGAAGGAGGTCATTGGATTGTGTGTAGATATGTCAATAGGCTCATGTAATAAGGATCATTGTCATGGAAATTTGGTCTGCACAAAGTGATAAGTCTTGACAAACAAGGGTTGAGAGTATTTGATTTCCGCTTGTTTCCCCAAATCCAAACCCCAAATCCTTAGCCATGAATGATGCTTCTAGTTAGCTCTTCAAAATCTCTATTCGTGTTTATCTCCTCTGCTATGTGTAAACATTGACCTGGAGTGATGATCTTCTATGTTATATGTAAATATAGACCTAAAGCTCTCATCAGCACGTTCAGATGATCATCTCCTCTGCTATATGGAAATATTGACCTAGAGCGCTCATCATCGGTAATGCAAATTAAGCTCACAATGTTTCTACAATCAAGATCATTGTTTACGCTTCTCAAATTACGCTCACAATGTTTCTGCATCACGATCATTGTTGATTTCTGAAAACCTCAATCCATATCACTCTCAAATATTACATTCACAATGATCCTCAAATGATCAATGTCTATGTTTCTTTCAAATATAAACAAGCCGAATCATCTAAACTCAATAGACCATGATGTCAAGATAAGTTGCTTTGCCGAACGTATGTGGAAACCAAGTTACTCGAGTCTCTCTAATCGAACCCAAAATACGATAAAATTGTCACGGTTCGTTCGTTGAAAGGAATAAGGCATGAGTTTAAGAGGACAAACATATTGACAATCTCACCAACCATGACTCGTCGGATGATCGCTCGAAATGCATTATCTGATATCCTTTTCGCTTTGTGGTTTTTTACTTATTATTTTATCCTATTTTTCTTTGGGTCTTTTAGCCATGTGCGTCATGAAGATCTCGTGGGATACGATTTCATTGATCTTAAATATTCTTGATGATGTTGGATCTCCGTTTAATTTTTGTTTTAGATTTAAACTTTTTGTCAAAATTTCAGCTCTTGCGAAATTGCAGTTCGGAAATAGTTTCGCATTACTTGATTTCAGACCAAGACATTATGCAAAACTACAGTTTCGCAAGCTTGCAAAACTAGGGTATATATATACCTGCACATTAGATCAACTTCGTATAATATCAGATAAACATCAGTTTCATCCGCCGAAACAAACCCTAGTTTTTTTCATATCAATTTAAATCATCCTTAGGTGGTTTTATTGTTAGATTCAATCGGTAAGTTCTTTGTTTAAACAGGTTTCGAATCTTCGATGGTTATAATCTGTGTGTAATTTGAGTGTTTGATCTGTGAATTTGATCTTGTGTCGTTTGGGCTTCTCTTTGTTTTGCGAAACTAGTTATTTTTGCGAAACTGAACGAAAGTTCAATGTGTGTCATGCGATACTGTGGTATTATGCTGCTCACATGCATTTCAAAGTATCGACAAGCACAGTTGTGCAATATTGTAGTATCGACTAGCGCCAGAACTACTATTTCGACTCTTGCCAAAACTATAGTGTCGCATTTGCCGAAACTGTACTTTCGTCACTTGCGAAATTACACTGTTTCAAAAACAAAATTTTTAATTTACATTATCTTATTGTGTTTGACTTATACTCATTGTTCTAATCAACTTCCAATTATGTTTAAGATAAACATGGCAAATTTGAAATTCGATATCCGGACAAACGTTGTAGCATACCTGAATGATCGAGATCCGAAATCAGTCGGCTACAGAGATGCAATTTCATGGTTGAAGTCATCTCCTATATGTTATGCTACCACTCATTATCCCGTTATTGAGAAGAGGCAAATCCAAGATTTCGGGCAAACTGCAGACTACGATGTAAGGAAGAAACCAAGCGAAATCTATGCTGAGATGAAATCCACAATGGTTTCTTGGAGATTGGGTATAAAGGAACAGACTTTCTTAAGAGGAGGGAGATAAAAAAAAAGTCCTACTTATCCAAAGAATGAAGATTTATTTCTCACACCTTTATAACATGTCTTGATCATCGAAAAGGGAGAACCGATGGTTTAAATTTTGAGTAGGCTAGAGCAATGTTGAACTTCTGCTGAGTAAAGAAGGCAAACATTCCCTTACTGATATTTGAATGGATGATTGAAAACATTCAGGAGACGACAAAAGGAGAAATGGTTCCTGTATCAGAGGTTCCTGCAAATCATCATTGATTATTTAAAGCTAGATCTACCTAAGCTCGGGGATGTTTTTGTACAAACTCCGATGAACGAATCTTCGCTGCCTAGGCTGCCGCTTGGTATGATTTTTCTGGGAAGATAACCCACTTGTATGAAAACATGTACTCAGCTGAGAGATAAGAATACATCCAGAAGTTGAAACAGGATGAAGAAAGGAGGTTCAATGAGCAAAGGGAGGTTAGAGAAGAGAAGGTTAAGAAGAGAAAGAAGTATGTAAAAGAAAAAGACGTGTCCCTTGAGGAACAGATTGATGAAATCGAGGCGAAGATGAAGAAGAAGCAGAAAAAGAAGAGAAAGATTGTGGATCAGTCGCCTTCCCGAACCGAATCTAACTCTTCAATCAATGAAAGGATGGCTAAAGGTAAATAGCCTGTAATACCAGAGTCTGAACCAGAAGTCAAAAAAAGAAGTTTAAAAGGTGGATTGAAGCGGATTGGATGAGGACGTCATTCAAAATTTGAATACGTCGCTCGCAAATGAGTTGAGTATGGTGAAAACCAAACTAATGAATGCGGAAGAGCATAACAGGCACAGGGAAGTTGAAATGGAGGATTTGAGGTTGTTAGTGCTGGATCAACAATGTTTAATCAAAAAGATTTTGATAGAATTGAATGAGGTCAAGAAGGAAACAAAAGTCCGTGAGATGGAGACTGAAGAAGATATTAACGAGATAATCAATATCTATGAGTATCCAACATAGATGGAGATGGTGCATACAATCTCAAGCCGTAAATAGTTCCCTGGCTTTAGTGGTGCTGGTAATAAGGAGAATTTGGTGAAGCATGGGTTGGTAGAAGATATGTGTTTTGATGTGGAGGACTTGGGAAGTGAGAGGTATTAGCTAAGGTTGACGGTAAATAGAAAGTGGAGGAAATGAAGTTAGCAGATGTAGATGAGGAAGAGAAGTTAGTTGATTATGATTCGGAGCCTGAATTTTATGAAACACATGAAAAACCAATGACATATCTTGCTCAAAGAAGTGGATTAGATGGAGATGCATTTGAGTTCGATAAATCTGACTAGTTCAAGAAGGTTGATGAACTAGAGTCAATCACCCCATTATTCCAGAACATTGATTCCCCGGCCTCTAAAGAATCAGATAACAAAATCATTACCTGGAAGTTTAATCTGGAACTAAAAATGTTCATGATAAAGAGGAGAGGGGCGACATCAACTACATCAGCAACCGCAAGAACTTCAAGACATTCCCAAAGTGGGACTTGAGGTGGTTGGCTGAACTCCCTTTGATCAATGCAGATCTAAGTGACCGTGCAAAATTATTGGAGACAGAGATTCAAGCAGGCTTACAAGATAACTTTGTGGGTTTTGGATACATGAACGCTGAGAGGGGGGATCTCAAAGAAAGACTTGGATTGAGTGACAAAGAAAGGTAAGATTATGCTAAGATTAAATTCGATAAAGACAATACAGAGAATGAGAGTGGCGGATCCCAAACCATCAAGAGTGAAATATTTTGAGAAATGGTTTTACAATAATTAAACAGGGGAGACAGTAGTGAGAATGAAGGACATAGTGGAAATCAGATTATTCGATCCAATGTAGGTATTCTCATATTCTGATGATTATCTGAAGGTTCTATGTGAGAATCAGATCATGTGTGGAGCTGGAGCGGAAACAAAGAAAGAAGCCGCTCTTTTCAAAAGGGTAGATAACAAGGCTCGTGGGATAAGGTCGGAAGTGAAGCAACTCACTAAGAGTGTGCATAAACACGAAGAGGACCAAGCAGAGGTTCGTGCACTTACACATCAATTTGAAGCTGCTGCTAGAGCTGAACCAGAAGACCCGGCGGGTGAATACCACCTAGGGAGTATTGATGACCATGTGTAGGGTGGTATTCACTTTGCCGTTATTGTTATCGTATTTTGGTTATTGTAATAGCGTAGCTAGTTTAGTCTTTTGATTCTATTGTAATCTGAGTCATGCGAAACTACGTGCAAGACTATAGTATCGCACGTATCAAACACTGACTCAGCGACCAGATATGCGAAACTACATGCGAAACGGTGGTATGTATATAATGTTGTTTTTAGTTCATTTGTAAACAACTCTTGGAACTTATTGAATATAATTCTCTCAAATTTTGAGTTCGATTCTGATTACTTGTTATCGTTTGGACCAACAAAAAATAACTACAAATACTTGTACAAACTTTACACTCGGTTGCTTACCCATTTTTATAATGATCTTGTGATGACTCCATGCATGAATTTTGACTTGGTCAAGACCAAAGCTTTAAGGTTCATCAGGTTGGAGGATGATAAAAGTATCCAGGATAAACTCGATGCTTCTAGAAAAGAAGAACAGTACGAGAAGAAACAAAAATCCTTGTTCAAGAATCATAGAGCCAAACCATATGTAAGGCCTGGTAACCAGAATAATCATGCGGTGGAATATGAGGAAGAATATTCTAAAAAATCTGATTCCTGTTTTTTTGTTGATATGGGTGGATTACTACTTTCTATGTAGGATTTAGTTGAAAGAGCAAGATAGCCAAAGAAAAATGATAAACCAACCGGATACAAAGATAAATATAAATGTTACGCTTATTATGAAGACTTCGGCCATATGACCGATGAATGCATTGCGCTAAGAATCTCAGCAAGGGTCACTTTAAAGTGTTGTTTGGCTGGTAAAAACCATGGATCCAGGATCCTGAAAAGAAACCAGAAAAGGCTGCATCACCCCCACTAGATGCTCAAATAATCAACTTCATTTCAGGAAGATCAGATATCTGTGCTACTTCATACTCAGCAGGAAAAAGAAACACCAAAGAAAGCGAATCGGAAAACGGAGAAAGACCCATCAGAACATCTACCATGACGAATCAGAAAACCATTTCCTTTCATGAGAGTGACTAGATTTAAATTCAGGATCCTCATCATGATAGTTTGGTTATTGATGGGTGTCGAATCCACCAAATAAATATAAAGTGAACCTACTAGTAGTATAGTGCAAGTAGGATTCGTGTCCTCAGGGATACGTGTTAATGATTTTAATACCAAAAACGTTTAAATACAGTTACTTAGGTTGATTTTTAACCAACGAAGAGGGGGATTTTGTTTAGAAACTAAAACTGGAAAAACTTGTAAAAATGTAAAAATTTCAACAGCACGTTGACACGGCCGTGCTAAAAATGCAAAGGAGATCTGACGCGGCCGTGTTAAGATTCTGTCCGAAAAAATTAAAGTTTTGGTTTTTTACTTAGAAAATTATAAATGACTATAAAATGTGAAGAAAAATCAAAGTTTATAAAATAGTTTCAACGGAAGGGTTATTTCTAGGTTCGATTCGACTTATGGTCATCAACGATTGAAGTGCAATGATTATTTTATTAAATGACTTGTATCAATACTAGACGTCACGCCGTTCGGACGTCCACTTCATCTAATGTCTAACCAAACGCCGTTCGTTGATTAGAGCCAACTCGCTACCCTAAGCTCACGCCGTTCGGATCTTAACGTGCGAGTTGCAATGATGAAAGTACCAATTATAATTAAACATTCACGCCGTTCGGAATGTTTAATCACATTAAATAATCTCTATAACTAAAATGAACTCATAGACAAGCACAAATAGTTACTTGTTCCTTTGATCAAATATTAAAACTTTGTTAAGGTTTTAAAAACTTGATGAACTTTATTAGAATAATTAAAGAGGTGATCAAATTCATTAACATTCTAATTTGACACCGGATTGAAACCCGGTTTTGAAGATCAAGAAATTACTTAAACATAGTCATTCAATAAGCAAATCAACAATAGTCTCACATACGAGTACGAATCAAACCATAGAAAATAATACCCAAATGTCAAAACTAATTGGTCTCTAGCCTAGCATGACTAGATCAAACAAAATAAACAAATGAAACATAAAAACTTACTAATAAAAAGGAAATTGATGTTACAATCCAAAACTAAATCAAATCATCCAAATGTCACTTTTTCCTTTTTGTTGTTGTGCCTCTCTTCTCTGCGCTCCAATTCTCCCTTTGACTTTTTCTTTGTTTTCTTCTCTTTCTCCAAGCCCAACTCAAAGTCCTTTTTTTTACTTTTAACTTTAGCCCAATGAAATAATAAGAATTGAGAAATCCTTTTGTCACATATCATGACCGCTTCATACCTACAAATCAAACAAAAACAAACCGAAGTAGATTCCATCCCAACAAAATTAATATTTACAAAATATTATGAATTGAACGGGTCAAATGCATGAAATGTGAGCAAAACAAACGCTAAAGGCATTATAAATAACGCCTAAATATGCATCTAATAGTTATCACACTATTTATTTCTAATCATTACGTTCGCAGGATTCTTATCGATGGAGGGAGCTCTGCGAATATCATCCAACATTATGTCTTAAAGAATATGAACATTCCAGAATCTTAGATTGTGCCAAGATCCTCTGTCCTTGTAGAATTCAGTGGTGAAACAAAGAACTCGTTGGGGGTCATCAATCTTCCGATATACATTGAGGGAGTTAATTCAATTAAAAAATTTTGTGTTATTGACAGTTTTATCTTGTTGCAATGTAATTCTTGGCAGTCCTTGGATACATGTGATGAAAGTTGTTCCTTCAACTTATCATCAATGTGTCAAACTTCCAACTCCTTGGGAGTGATGAAGATAGATAGAAATCAATAGGATGCAAAAGATTGCTATACTTCATCATTGAAGCATGCTTCAAAACCAAGGGCCTTATAGCATTTACAGAAACCCCAACGATATCTCGTAGAATCCAGGGAACAAGATGTGAAAGAAGTATCCTTAGACCCTAAGGATCCTGACATCAAAGTACTCATAGGATCAGGGATCCTAAACAAATATTCATCAAGAACTAATATCTTCCTCAAAATGAGAAGATCTACCTTTGCTTGGAAACATGATGACATGACAAGTATTTCTAAAGATGTTAGTACTCATAAATTAGATGTTATTACTTTGTTGGAACCAATCAAAATTGGTGATTTAAACCCGGCCATTCAATGTTTCCAGTTACTATTCAATGTTACAAGTTGCTATACGATGATACAATTTGCTATGCTATGTTGTTATGCTATGTCCCTGAGTTGCTAAATAATCATTGATAACTATTATATCGAGCGGTTACGTGACAGTTGCTAGAATGGTTATCTTTAATTAATAACATGAGTTGGTTCCTCATGACAAATGGTTACAAGTTACTATACAATGATGGTTTCAATGTGTGTTCAAGGTGTCATGGTCGAGAATGGTATGAAATAGCTATGCATGTAAGATTGCGCAGCATATTATGATGATCTCGAATTTCTATATTATTATGTATTCAAATTATGGTTTACTCACTAGCTTTAAATAGCTAACTTTATTTTTACATATTTCAGGTGATGTTTGATATTAGTTTGCTGTTTTGCCAAGACTTAGGATTGCCTTGGACCTAGTAAAATAATAAATACAATTGCAATTATTGTTTCTGTTTTATAAATTTTGTCGTTTCTATTTAAGACTCATGTTCCAAATGCATTAATCATTATTTGGCTTAATAAATATTTACCATGTGCTTTGGTTACTATTGATATCCAATTTACTTGACAGCCCGGTGTTTCCGCCGTCGGGCCGCACAACTCAGCACCTAGTAGTCCTAGGTCTACGATGGCAGATAACAGAACTGTCCATCAATAGGAGTTCGACGGTTTCACTGGAAGTTGTTCGTCCATCCTAGTGCCTAAGATCACAAATCCAAATTCGTGGCAGATTCCGTAATCCATCTTGACCGCCCTTGCTAACAGCAATTTCACGGGCGGGATGATGAAGATGCACCTACTCTCCCGGCGCGCCTCGCACGAATTGTGAGCACTTTTAAACTACAAGTTGCATCTGATGACGCAATCTATCTTCATTTGTTTCCATTCTCACTCGCGAATCGAGCTATCACATGGTTTGTGTCACACCCCGACAGACGGCGGAATCTTCGGGGCAAACGATAGTGAATAGATTGCTCGTAGCTCATGGTACTAAAATAGTTAAAATATCATTTAATTCATATTTCATTAATTACAATGCATTGAATTTCCAAATAAACAAATAACAAAACAATATGAATATTTATTGATTAACTAGGTCCAAGCATATCATAGATTATGAGGCGTCTTGATTAACAATTAAGCTTCGTTTCCTGAAATCATGTGAAAAGTAAATGGATCAGCTAACGAATTAGCTGGTGAGTAAACATATGTTTTGCATACATATAATAATGATAAAACATGATTTAACTTGTTCAATTCACATGTAATGCTAATACTATAAATTGCGAGTGTGAACACAATATATATAAACAATTTGCACAATCAAACCTAATGACTGAACTGACTCAATCCGCAGATGAAGTCAAAATAAGCTGAAGCATACGAATGAAACAGTTAGCAATCCCCACTCGAAAGCCATATGGGGTGGGCTTGTTAGGCCAATAGATCTATCATTGAAACTGAGGTTTGTATAAATTAATGTTTATGCCTCTTAATTGTATATCACATTATGAACACGTATTTGCAAGTAATAACATAAACATGTATTGAATTGAATTGAATGTAATGAATAAACGAATAAAATGAATAAATGAACAAAAATGAATAAAAGTGTTTTGATAGATGTCACATGATTTCCCCCAAAATAATAAAGCGTAAAAACGAGCTATGAAATACTCACCTCAATAGTTCTCGAACAAACTAGCGTATGATGGAAAAGAATCAAGATAAAAAGCCGTATCACACTGGATGCTTTTGGATTTGAATGTAGATGATTAGACAGCAGCACGAATGAATAGGTTTTGATCCGAATGCAAGCATGATTCTACCTAATCAAATGAAGGCAACATGGATGGGTAAACATTTTAAGGAATAGTTAAATGAACGGGCATGATGTGCTTGTTGAGCCTCTACAAAACTACATCAAGCCTAAAGGCAATGCTCCTTAACTAACAACCTAAATTAAACTAATAAAACTAAGAAAACGAAAAATAAACAACTAAAAAAAGAAAAAGAAGAAGAATACCTCAAAAAAAGATTTGCAACCGAGACAAGTTCGTAGGGCAGCACTTCCTCTTGGAAAGAATAAAAAACTACGCACAACACCCAAAAGAGTATTGCACTTGCAGAACCACCAAAATTTGGCTATTCTACTTGTTTAAACTCAAACTAAGAGTTGTAGGCTTTAAGGAACCAAGTAAGGGTATTTATAGGTGTGAAATAGAGGAAAAAGATGTCTTTGGGGCGATGTGGGATGCTTTCAAAGTAGAAAATCGCGTCTTGTTAATTAACAACAAACACCAAACTTGTTTTCGCGATTCCCGCTTCGTTATAACTCCGTTTCACGCGCGGTTTTCGCCTACGTTCATATTTTTCAGAGTACTATCATATGAAAGAGAGTAATAAAGCATTCATGATGTCGAAAACTGAGTTTAAACCTTGGATCTTGGTGCGGGTCAAGGGTTACGTTCTCAAACTTTTGTTTGTGATTCCTGCTTCGTTTGGACTCGGATTGATTTGCCCATTGAACCTACTTACTCCTTAGTATACCAAGAATAAATAAGAGCTTTGAATGATCTAAAGTGATAGCCCAAGAACGGAGAAAGGTTGGCAAGAAAATCACCCGAAAGTCACCTTATGCCGAAACTAAGAATCCAACATGTAAAGCTTCTTACTTGCTATCTAAGCCTTTCAAAACACAATATCCTAATGATTATATAATAAACTTAGATGATAAGAAAAGTCGGGATAAGAGTGTTAATTGTGTTCACGAGGCCTCCAACTACTTGATCAACTTAATTAATGATTTAATTATATAATTTAATGTAATAACTTGATTAAATCAATATGATATAATTTTATGATACGATGAAAAATTTCATTGATATCCGATTGGGTTCGGGTTTGAATTTGGATCGGGTATGGATCGAGGCAAATGTTACAGTCACCCCTCCTTTAAGAAATTTCGTCCCGAAATTTGATTAACGTTAGTTTTGGTGATAGAATTAATAGTTGTATCACGATCGTGTTCGAAACATAATGATGTCTCACATGCGCTGTCTTAGAATTGAAATGTGATAATATAATAAGAATTATTTTCTTTAGTTCATTTAATATCATTAAGTGTCGTTTATAATATTGTTCGAGTTATAAGGAGTTCAGATGAACGTAATTGAATGAACGGTTCGGATAGTGATTCATTGCTACTCAAGATAGTGATGGGATAGGATTTAAGATTATCGATAAATGTTGTTACAGTTTAACTTGCATGATGAAGAGTAAAGTGATTTAAAGAGTAAAATGAATAAAGTTACTAAATGATTAGAGTAACTAAATGAGATTGATAAAATGAATGAATGATAAAAATGAATAAATGTGATTGATAAAAGGAATGAATAAATGAATAACATGATTAATAAAATGAGTAAATGTGGCACAACTCCAAACATTTCTATGATAATACGCTTTCCATCATAAGTGTACTAACGTTATCTAGCTCCCTCTAGTTGAACAAGAATACGTCAACCTCAAGAAGTTGAATCACCAACTTGAGCACTAGATGATGATGAATAATGATCAATGAAAGATGTAAAAGAAAACATTGTTAAAGTTAAATTGCAATAGGTCAAGATCCAGAAGTCACACAAACTTCACTGGACGTAGGCAACACTTCATTTGATGATGTGACAAGTACACTTATATATAGGATGTACCAACGGCGTATCCACCATGTTCTTATCGCACCACATTTGTCGCGTTGCCCAAAAGCACACAACAAAACTTATTATAACATCCATGCACCCAATTTTGTAATTCCGTGTGCACCCGTAATTACACTAGCCTTTGCATGGTTCTCATAATTCATTATGTCATGTGGGGGTCAAGGGACACAAAACTTCTAAAATACAGATAAAGATGCACATAGGTTATGATTTCATGCTTGAGTAATTAAAGTTAATTGATATTCAAGTTCTTTAGAAATTAAATTCTTAGATGATGGAAAGATCAATGTTCATTAATTTAGGTACCAACTTTATGCAATTAACATTGTTCATATGCATGAATAATCGAGTTTGTAGTTAAATAGATTTATAGAAATTCATGTTTATGAAAAATCAAGTTTCCTATATACCAGATGACCATGTTTATGGTAAGTCAAGTTCATATGCATTTAGACAGTTAGGTGTACGTAAAATAATCTTCAATAGCGTCACAGAAAATCAAATTCATGTATGATCAACTTTTACCAAGGTTCTGGATAATTAGGTTAACATATCACATGCATAGATTACCGAGTTCTTAAAGGATTAGGTTTGTGGATTGTGATGTTAAATGAAAAATTAAATTATATGGGCAAACAAGTTCATAGACAATAGAGGTAATCATGTAGGTAGTCAAGTTTAAATAAATTGCGTTTATAAATAGTGTAGACGATTCAAATAAATAGAAAAAAATTTGAAAATGAAATACATTGGAACTTGAATTTGCATAATTATATGACAACTGTTTTTTATAGGTTTAAATGAATTATATGTGAATTATGATAATTTGTAATTAAATAAATTATATGATAATTTGATAATTAGTTTATGAATTAAAGAAAATTTGAATGATGAAGTTATGATTTATGTATTATATGTTAATTTGATGGTAACTTGGTAAGTTTGTGATTAATTGAATTATAGGAGGACTTGATGTTAATTTATGTATAAATGATAAGTATTGAAATTTAATAATGAGTTTTATTGAAAAATATTTCTACTAAGAAAAATTAGTTTATAAATAATTAGAGAAATTATTGAAAATATGAGATATTGAAATCATGTTGAGATATTCCGAATGTAGACACTTAGTTCGTAAACCGCACGAATACGTTGACTTATCAAAGTAGTAGGTCCACGATAACTTTAATGAAGACATGCGTACCTATAAGTGGACACTCACCCAGAGGGTTCCTAGGTAAGGTAACGGATCCATCAGTTGATTTGGATTTATATCAATACCTTTTCCTAGACAGAACACCCGAAGTACATGCACCCACTCTTCCAGTATTGCACGTGTTCAGTTACGAGACTTACACTTTGACGAGATTTAAAAACCATACATAAAAATATTGAATTTGAAAATTGAGGAAGCAATTTGAAAATAATAAATAAACACTTAATTTGAATTTGAGAATCGATTAGGAAATCGATCCGGATTAGGCATAAGCCCTAGAGTTTTCAAGTTCATATAATTGATAATAAGAGTTATATTAGTTGTAATAAGAGATAAACAATAGGCATATGTAAAACATAACATGTTTGTAAACAAGTAAACACGTAATCAAATAGCATGAATTAACAACTAATGACACGAGATGACTCATGTTTGGGTCCTTAGTTATAGACTAGGTCATTCCATTTCTAATAACCTAATTCCCTATAACCATGGCTCTGATACCAATCTGTCACACCCCGACCGACGGTGGAATCTTCGGGGCGAACGATAGTGAATAGATTGCTCGTAGCTCATGGTACTAAAATAGTTAAAATATCATTTATTTCATATTTCATTAATTACAAGGCATTGAATTTCCAAATAAACAAATAAACAATATGAATATTTATTGATTAACTAGGTCCAAGCATATCATAGATTATGAAGCGTCTTGATTAACAATTAAGCTTCGTTTCCTGAAATCATGTGAAAAGTAAATGGATCAGCTAACGAATTAGCTGGTGAGTAAACATAGGTTTTGCATACATATAATAATGATAAAACATGATTTAACTTGATTCAATTCACATGTAATGCTAATACTATAAATTACGAGTGTGAACACAATATATATAAACAATTTGCACAATCAAACCTAATGATTGAACTGACTCAATCCGCAGATGAAGTCAAAATAAGCTGAAGCATATGAATGAAACAGTTAGCAATCACCACTCGAAAGCCATATGGGGTGGGCTTGTCAGGCCAATAGATCTATCATTGAAACTGAGGTTTGTATAAATTAATGATTATGCCTCTTAATTGTATATCACATTATGAACACGTATTTGCAAGTAATAACATAAACATGTATTGAATTGAATTGAATATAATGAATAAACGAATAAAACGAATAAATGAACAAAAATGAATAAAATGAATAAAAGTGATTTGATAGATGTCACATGATTTCCCCCAAAATAATAAAGCGTAAAAAGGAGCTATGAAATAGTCACCTCAATAGTTCTCAAACAAACTAGTGTATGATGGAAAAGAATCAAGATAAAAAGTCGTATCACACTGGATGCTTTTGGATTTGAATGTAGATGATTAGACAGCAGCTCGAATGAATAGGTTATGATCCGAATGCAAGCATGATTCTACCTAATCAAATGAAGGCAACATGGATGGGTAAAGGTTTTAAGGAATAGTCAAATGAACGGGCATGATAGATTGTGCTTGTTGAGCCTCTACAAAACTACATCAAGCCTAAAGGCAATGCTCCTTAACTAACAACCTAAATTAAACTAATAAAACTAAGAAAACGAAAAATAAACAACTAACAAAAGAAAAAGAAGAAGAATACCTCGAAAAAAGATTTGCAACCGAGACGAGTTCGTAGGGCAGCACTTCTTCTTGGAAAGAATAAAAAAACTACGCACAACACCCAAAAAGGTATTGCACTTACAGAACCACCAAAATTTGGACTTAAGAAACCAAGTAAGGGTAGGCTTTAAGAAACCAAGTAAGGGTATTTATAGGTGTGAAATAGAGGAAAAAGATGTCTTTGGGGCGATGTGGGATGCTTTCAAAGTAGAAAATCGCGTCTTGTTAATTAACAAAAAACACCAAACTTGTTTTCGCGATTCCCGCTTCGTTATAACTCCGTTTTACGCGCGGTTTTCGCCTACGTTCATATTTTTCAGAGTACTATCATATGGAAGAGAGTAATACAGCATTCATGATGTCGAAAATTGAGTTTAAACCTTGGATCTTGGTGCGGGTCAAGGGTTACGTTCTCAAACTTTTGTTTGTGATTCCTGCTTCGTTTGGACTCGGATTGATTTGCCGATTGAACCTACTTACTCCTTAGTATACCAAGTATAAATAAGAGCTTTGAATGATCCAAAGTGATAGCCCATGAACGGAGAAAGGTTGGCAAGAAAGTCACCCGAAAGTCACCTTATGCCGAAACTAAGAATCCAACATGTAAAGCTTCTTACTTGCTATCTAAGCCTTTCAAAACACAATATCCTAATGATTATATAATAAACTTGGATGATAAGAAAAGTCGGGATAAGAGTGTTAATTGTGTTCACGAGGCCTCCAACTACTTGATCAACTTAATTAATGATTTAATTATATAATTTAATATAATAACTTGATTAAATCAATATGATATAATTTTATGATACGACGAAAAATTTCATTGATATCCAATTGGGTTCGGGTTTGTTTGGATCGGGTATGGATCGGGGCAAATGTTACAGTTTGACTCGCAAGCAGATAGGACGTTCACAACGTAGGAAACACTTCGTTCAGCTTTTCTGAACAAGTATTTTCCAACCACTAAGGCATCTAGCCTTCTTGATCAGATCCACTATTTCAGAATGGAACCGAATGAGCCCTATTACCAAGCTTGGGAACGATTTCAAAATCTGAAAACTCACTACTCCCAACATGTGCTTTCACTTTGTGCTCTAGTCGAAAAAATTTATAACGGATTAACGTATGAGACTAAAGCCCGATTTGATGCTTCTGCGAGTGGTAATTTGATGGGTAAAATGAATGTGAACCAATGTAATAAATTATTTCAGAGTTTTGCACAAGCCGAGCATGAACAGCGGTCCGCTAGCAGGAATTCCATTCCTGTCACTAGTACATCCTCATCCACTTGAGGTGTGCACCATGTTTGCATGGAAACTAGTGTGGTCGTTGCTTTATAGATTTTGACCCGTGAGATGAAGGACCTTAAGGAGAAGGTTGATAAATGTGAATTATGTCAAGGGGGGAGATGATACCTTAGAGTGTCCATTGATGGGTAGTCAGGAACAAGTTACCTTTGTAGGAGGCCAGAGTAGGTTCCAAAATACTAATAACAGCAAGAATTCTAATTAGAACAACTATAAAAATTCAAACTTTAATAACAGTTCAAACTGGCGTTCCTCCGGTGCTCCACCTGGTTTTCAATCAAGTAATGGTGAGCATGCTTGTGGATAGGGATCTAGTGACGGGATAGGTAGAATTGAGAAAATGTTGGGTCAGTTACTCTCTTGGGATGACGCCACACAGAAAACCCTTGCTGAACATGACCTTCAACTTAAGAATCAACAGTCCATCTGTGACATCTGCCCCAAACCCGAATCCGAATGCCGGAATCGAACCCGAATCTATTTATCTTCATTTGTATTCGTATTTAATATCTTGAAATTGCAATGCTTCTTTATTAATATGATCAATTATGTTGGATTTTATGTTATTCTTGTTCTTAATAAAACGACCGAATTAATATCTAAGTATACTATTAAGTTACTAAGTATAATATATTAATTTATTTAATAAAAGAGAATTTATAAATATTAGTACAGATAATTATTTTTAAGTCTAAATATAACCTTCCAACGTCAAAACGAAGTAAAGATATAAAAGCGTCATATATAAAATCATTACAAGCTAACGTCGTTAAGATAGTTTGTTAAAATAACGACTAAATTAACTTTGGGCTAAAACTGCAGACTTTTGAATCTTGTTTTAAAGTTTAAATCAATCAATTAATAGCAATTCAAAGTATAACGACCATTTCTGTAACTTTTACCCCACTCTCCCCCCTGTGCGCGCATATACACGCTTTTCAGGCCAGCAACTCCAACTAATCCCCGGCTGGATTCTGGCAAGTCCAAAACCTGTATTTCTCGTCGTTTTTAATCACATTTAAATGCGGTAAAACGAACCTAAGTGAAATTCAAACTCAACTCAAATTTCAAGTATGCAATTAAGGCTCAATCGAATATGTTTAATTTCTTCCAAAGATTTTCGGCCGATTTCAAAACCCCAATTCAGTCAAAACGCTCCTTTTTAATCAATTCGAGTAAACCAAATCATTGAAACCACCTATTAAAACTGTCTACAAAATTCAATCGGCATTCAATTGCAGTAAAATCAATGATTCACTTCAATTTTTATCAAAAACGTAAACTGAACCCATTCTCATCAATTACTTATTAGGCAAAACTTTTCTACAACATCATACTAGCTATTTAATCAATCAATTTTACCTCAAACACTCGAAATCAAAACGTTCATTTCATCTGAAATTGGTAGAGGGCTTTTATTTATCATATCGCTGCAATCAATTCTGGAGTTTGGATCGGGTTTTAGTATCATCATTCCTTCGAATTTTATCCCTTAGTCGTCGTTTCTTACTATCCTATTCTCATAATCAATTCGTCTCCAATCAAGTAAGTGTTTATAGTCCTTATAATCTGTTTTCTATGGGGATTAAAAGCCCTATCATTGACTTGGGGTTAGATTATCAATTCCAGGATCAAATTGGTGAAGTGAGTTCCAGGGCTTATATTCGATTTGGGATTTTTGTTTATTTATGAACAAAACAAATAAAAACTCGATCTGTATAACAAAAATCAACTTGGTTTAATGGTGGAGTATTTTCCCTGTGGGCGCTTGGTCCAGGGTTCGAGTCCAAGGGGCTACACTGATTTTATAATTTTTATTTAATCATTTCACTATCTATTTTTACTATCTATCTTAAATCTAATATCAATACTATAATATATATTTTATAAAATGCTAAAATTTAATAAAACATACCAAAAACCATGATTTTGTAAAACTTAATTTAATAAATTTAATTATTACAAATACTTTTAATACTATAAAAATACTATAAAAATGTATTTTAAATATTTGAGTAAATTACGGTTTTGGCCCCTGAAGTTTGGCCTCTTTAACTCTTTCAGCCCAAAAACGAAACTTTAACGGTTTCGGCCCTTAACGTTTAACTTTTTAACGTTTTCAGCCTAAAAAACAAACTCCGTCCAAGCTCCCGTTTACTGTTGTCACGTTCCCCTTACACGAGGGGCATTTTTGTGAATTCTCATACCCAATTTCTTTAACATATGTACAATACATTCAACTTCACTCTACCTTTTCATTTCTACGAAAAACCTTCACCTTCATTCTCCTCCTGTACACAAATAAAGCTTAAAAATCACACCTATGGATTATGGTTTTCATATAAAGATAAGGAATTGAGTGTGAACATCGATCACAATGGTATTAAGACTTTGGTGGATTCGTAAAAAACATGAGGAATTTGATCCCGTCAAAGTCTATGGTTTGTATTCGATCAAAGTGGTTTTGATTTTTTTAAACAATGTTGTTATGTTTATATTTCGTTTCATGTTTATTCTAAACAAATTTTGTTAAGATTATCTTTCTATTCATGATTTTTCATCACAAGTAATAACCCTAATATTTTCACGCTAAAAATCAACCATGGTGGAGTGTTTATTAATAACTCTGTTGTCAGATATGTTGATGGAATGGTTGACTACGTAGATATGATCGATTCTGATGAGTTTTCTGTTATTGAGTTGAATGCTATGGTCCAAGAGTTAGGGTATGCAAAAGAACAAATACTGTTCTATCACTTTTTAATTCCAGAATTGGACTTAAAAGAAGGTTTATGGCCATTGGGTAATGATAAAGACACCCTTTTTCTGATGCAATATGTGCCAAAGTATAAAATTATTGAAGTCTTTATTGAGCAATGGTCATCAAGACTAGGTGTGGAGTATTATTTAAAATCTCCTACTAAGAAGTCATAAATTGTAATTGAAGAGTTGGGTGACCCTTATCCTACATTTATAAAACATGCCAATACTAGAGATAGTAGGAAAAAACTTGCCTTAGAGTGGAATGAAGTAGGTCAAGAGCATGAAGTTACTCAGCAGCATCAACTTAATCATGAGATATTTGAGATGGATTACATTGAGAGCATGTTTAACCAAGATGAAGGTGAGGGAGAAGTTAATAAAGGTGATGAGATAATGGGCACTGTAATTGAAGGTGATGGAAAAGTTAACGAAGGTTATGGTGATCAAATTGAGGATATTGATAACATAGTTGAAAATGTGAATGTGGACATGGATTCATTCAATGCTACTTTTCAACTGAACACAAATCTTGATAAAGATGGAGATAACGAAATTGAAGATGAAATTGAATGTGAGATTCATAATTTTGAAAGTGCTAGTGCAGATGAGGATGTAAGTTTATTGGATAATGCATTGAAAAAGTGCAGAAAAAGAAAGAAGAAGTCAAAGAATAATGATGAAGGGCCTTTTTATGTGGGTCAAAGCTTCATAAAAAAAGAAGATGTAAAAACTCGTGTGACAAATCATGCTAAGGAGAGTAGAAGACAATTGTATTTTTATAGAAATGAACAACTTAGGTTTACTGTTATGTGCTTAGGGGTCAATCCAATATTTGTTTCAAGTGGTGAAAGTGTTAAGTCTAGAAATACAGAAGGGGCAAATGGTCAAGAATCTAGCAAAGTCTATGGGGCCGAGTTAGTGGATGAGACTTCACAAGAGGGGGGGACCATATCTAAAGATGCACCAAATACGAAAAAAAGAGGAAAAAAAGACCTATACCTACATGTCCTTGGAGACTACACCTTTCTAGGAAACAAAAAAAATGATAGTTGGGTAGTGAAGACTTATAAAAAAACAACACAAATGTCTTCAAACTAGGGTGGTTAGATTGTACACAGTTTCCTCTATTGCTAATGAGATTGAGCCACTGATTGAGACTAATCCAGGACTACCTTTGAAAGCTCTACAAGATCTGATTCAAAAGAAGCATCAGGTTGAGGTTGGATTACAAAAATCTTTAGGGCTAAGGTAACGGCTATAAACAAAGTGCAAGGTGACTATACTGCACAATATCTCCTTCTTAAGGAATATGGTGAAGAACTAATGAGATCAAACCCTGGAACAACAGTGAAGTTAGAGGTAGAAAGAGAATGCAATCCTGCAAGTGAAGCTTTGAAGGCTGGTTTCAAACAATTGGGGAGAGACCTTTTGGGTTTGGATGGTTGCTTCATGAAAGGTCCATATCTAGGACAAATATTAACAGCTGTTGGTGTTGACGGTAATAATGGAATTTACCCTGTAGCTTTTGCAATAGTATAATCAGAGTGCACAAGTTCTTGGACCTGGTTTCTTGAAAATCTTAGAGATGATCTTGAATTGCATGCCAACTCTAATTTCACTTTTGTAACTGACAGACAGAAGGTAATATCTGTAATAACATTTTATAACCTTTATTGAATAATAATTGTATGCCATCAAACTTTATTAATCTTTATTTGTAGGGACTAATACCTGCAATCAAGAACTTATTTCCTAATGCTGAACATAGATACTGCTTAAGACATATTCATGAAAACATGAAGTCTAAATGGAGAGGGGACCTATTCAAAGAAATGTTATGGAAATGTGCTAGTGCAACTACAATTCCACAATTCAATAGATACATGGATCAAATCAAAGACAAGGAACCGGCAATGTACAAATGGTTACAAGAAATCCTAACTAACCATTGGAGCAGATCCCATTTTAGTGGTAAGTTTTTTTGCTATGTTGTAATCTAAAGTAGGGCATTGGACCAGATTCCAACCGATTGATATTTGTAGTTCCCAACTGATTATTGTTAGCTTTAATTTATATAGGTAGGGCCAAATGTGATGTTCTCTTGAACAATCTGTGTGAAAGCTTTAATAAACAACTACTTGGAGGCAGAGACAAACCAATCATTACTTGTTTAGAGTATATTAAAGAGTATATGATGAGGAGAATTGGTGTGATAAATAGGAAAATACCCAAGGAAAATGGTCCTATACTATTATTTATCAATTGTGATTTACTCACTAGCTTCCATTAGCTAACTTTATTTTTCACATATTTTAGGTGGTGTTGAAGTTATTTTGCTGCTTTTACCAAGACATATGATTGCCTTGGACCTAGTTAAATAATAAAGACAATTGCATTTACTATTTCGATTTTATTACTTTTGTCATTTCTGTTCAAGACTCATGTTCCCAAACTTATGTTATGACAATTATTAGAATATAATAAAAAGTTTGCCATGTGCTTTGTTACTATTGATATCAAATCTCTATGACAACCCGGTGTTTCCGCCGCCGGGTGGGGTGTCACACCATCATCCTAGATATTCAGAGAACTGTAGGTGACATAGTGAAAAAATTGTCTAATGGAAGGTCACCTGGTCAGTTCTCGGGTTCAACCTAAACGAACCATCGGCTCAGTTGAATGCAATCTCAACCCGTAGTGGTAGAGTTTTATAGCATGTTTGGAAGAGGGTGTCATTTGGTGAGCCCTTAGTGAGTGAAAGGGTAGTTCAAGAGAGTGAGGATAAGGAAGTCGATGAAGAGTTAGTTTAAGAGGGTAGTTCAAGAGAGTAAGGATAAAGAAGTCGATGAAGAGTCTAGTAACCCAAAACCCGATAGTGACCCTAGGTTTGATATAAGTGTGGGGAGGAATCCATTGGATGTTAGGCCCTCCCCTGTGATTGATCATGCTAGAGTGCCACTTCCTAGATCTATTTAAGCAATTGAAGATTAATATGTCATTTATAGAAGTTCTCCAGCATATGCCCAAGTATGCTAAGTTCTTGAAGCACTTCCTTAAGAACAAACGCAAGCTAGGAGCGTTATCTTCCGTCCCATTGAGTGGCGAATGCTCGGCAGTAGTCACAAATACACTGCCCGAAAAGCTATCTGACCAGGAGTCTTTACGATTCCTTGTCTTTTCAGCAGTAACACTACGAGCACTGATTTAGCTGACTTAGGCACTAGTATAAATCTCATGCCATATTCCTTATATGGGAAACTAGAATTAGGTGATCATACACCCACTCGCATGTCTTTATCTCTAGCGGACCGTTCTATGATCTATCCACGGGGAATTGTGGAGAATCTGTTAGTGAAGGTGGATAAGTTTGTTTTCCCCGTGAATTTTGTTGTGCTAGATATGGATCCTGAGACAAAGTCCCCATTATTCTCGGTCGTCCCTTCTTGCGGACTGCTCGTGCTCTGATCGATGTCTTTAACGATCAGATCACTCTACAAGTAGGGACGAAACTGCAGTGTTTAAAATCCCAGACCCATTAATAGAGTAAACGTTGGGATAATAGAGTTCAGGTGATTAACAGGGAGGATAGATGGGTAGAAGGAAATGATAGGGAATTCTTTAGTGAATACTGGGCTGAGGTGAAAAGGCTAGTTAAGTTTAAGTATGGGGACCCTAGTAGGTTTGGGGATACCCCACGTGGATCAGGTTGATTTTGTTCGGAGTTTAGTTTTGTAGAGTTTGTATAAGTTTAGTTTCTATCTTTTGTTTATTTTTGTTTTTATCTTTATTTTATTTTTATTTTTAGTTGTGTCGAGTCAGTGTTGTGATCGGGTATCTTGTTTTTGTTTTTGCAGGTTTAAATTATTCTCACCCTTACTCAATCTCCATTCGGGTGAGTTTGCATTTGTGAAGATAAAGAAGGAGCTCGAGAGTGTTAGTGGAAAGTTTGACCACGACCGAAATGCTATACGATCAACACTTGAAGATTGGAATGAAGACTTGGAGATTACGCGTTTCGCAATACCAGCTAAGTCTTTTCCAATTTCACATTTCTATCTTTATACTTATGCAAATTTTAGCTTTATTTTTAGGTGTTTTCCATTTATACATTAAAGACAATGTAGAACTTAAGTGTAGGATGAAAAATAGCCTTTTGAGTCTTAGGTTAGTTTAAGTGTCTCTTTTGAGTTAATATAGAGTCTAAAAAAATCCAAAAAAAATTGAAAAAATTTGAAAAACATCTTTGTTTAAGTTGTGCATTTTAAATGGAAAATTATGGTAAATTGATTTTGGCTTTTAAATAAGGTGTGGTTTTTAAACAAGGATGAGTCAATTGGTAAACATTTGATAACCCAATTAGCAAAGATGACTTCCCTAAGTGTTTTTAATTGAGCTTTAGTTGTCCTGAATACTTTTTATTTGGATTATGATTCCATTGCATACTTTTTTCAAGGATAAAAATGGTTTAAGTGTGTGGATATTTGACGTGGACTAAGATACATATTCTTTATAAATATACTCTATACTTTTTGGTTACTTTGGTCAAATTCTACTCTTAATCGGTTAATTTTTATATTTTAATGATTTTAGGAGACCATGAGCTTAAACGATATATTTAGACTAAACTTGAGACCGAAAAATAAATGGTCTAGCAAATGTTATATATTATATTACGATTTACTTAAATGTAGGGGTGTTCAAAGTCGGATATCCGGATTTCGGATACCCGAATTTTTGGATATCCGAAAATTTCGGATAGTGAGTTTCACTATCCGTATCCGAGTCCGAAATTTCAGATATCCGGATTTCGGATACCCGAAAGTTCGGATACGGATTCGGATAGTATCCAATTATCCGAAAATTTTGATTTTTTTTTTTGCATTTTTATTTGCATTTCATTCAATCCAAAGATAGCCTTAATGTTAAACAACTAACCAGAAAAGTCTTAAGACAATTAAAGTCAAAGTACAAATATTTAAATAACAAGTTGTTTTAATCAAACATCAACTCCAAACGTTTCAAGACATTCAAATAATTTTCCACTCTATACATCTGACAAGTCCGCTACTTGTCTCATGACCACGACTTATAAGTCGACAACCAAAAAACTAACTATGAATTTTCGTAAACATGAATACATGATTATGAATTTTTTTTTTGGAATTTCTCATTCTTTTGAAAAACTAATAATGAAATCAAATATAAGTTATGCCTTAGTTATTCTAGAAAATAATATAAAAAAAGACTATAAAGAATATTATAAAAAAATACAAATGCGTTTACACGGTAAAAACGTGATCGGAGGCGTGCACCGGTGGGTTGTCGACTTGTCGGAGCGTGCGACCGTGGGTCGTCGGAGCATGCACCGGTTTGAAGCCGGAGGGTGGAGGGCGTATATTTTTCGGATAATCCGAATATCTGAATTATTTCAAAATTACTATCCGAACCCGAATTTTTTTTTGGTTTTCGGATAATCCGAATTATTTCAAAATTACAATCCGAACCCGAATCCGAAATTTCGGGTATCCGAAGTTCGGATATATGAATTTACGGGTATCCGAAATTTCGGGTTCGGAATATCGGATTTTTCGTATCGGTTTTTCGGATGCAGATATTTTTTAACACCCCTACTTAAATGTTATAATTGATGAGTTTAACATTCAAAATTAAATAACCATCATCAGGTTCATGTTTTGGCAAATGGAATCATATTGGCTTGGAGTTTAGATTAGTTAGTTTCGAACTAATGGGACATGGGTTGCAAATAAGGTATGTCTTTATCTTTAATCTTTGTATAGGCAACGAGAGGAATAAAAAAAAGTAATGGGTCAAACATTAACCAAGATTAGGTAAAGGCCCACTACATAGCAGCAACCTAGTTCTCAATTATAAAAAGAAAAGCATGCAGGAAACGACAGAGGAGAGTTGGTACAAAACCAAAAGTTACGAATGGGGAGCAAAAAAGGAGGCACATTTGGAGTATGACTTAGAGCAAACGTGAAAAGTTTTTTAGGCTAGAAGGACGTAATCGAAGCATTAGAAGTTCGTGCAATCAAGGATTGCTTCTTGGACGTCTCGGGTTTCATTGTTTCTTTATTCTCATCTATTTCATTATGTTTGCTACTATTAGACTTGTGTTTATATTGTTGAAAATGATTGTTGGCTAGACTTTTTGAACCGCGTAGGCGAATGATGAACCTAGTTGCGTTGTTTTGCATGTTTTGTTTGATTATGTTATGACATTGGATTATTTTAAGATTTAGTAAACTGTTTCTTTTGATTGATTGATGCATTATTACATATTTGGTTTGGTTTGAGTTAGTTTATTTATTCCACTAATGTCTTTCATGCAATAGAATTGGGTTAGGTGGCAGACTTTGTATTAGTGACTTGTTTATGGTTTAGATGCACTAAAACCATAAGGATACTAAATTGGATCAAACTAATAAGAACGTGTAGCTAAACTTGTATTCGTGAGGTGATAGTTACCTGGTAAGTCTAAGTAGTTACTCCTATAACTAGGTTCATTTCTTTGAAGAGTGATCTAGGTAGTTTAACTACTGTGTTTACTGGTATCAATTAAATCAGGAAAATTGCCTTAGTTTATTATATTGTGAGGTAGGTAAGCGATCTAGGTACTAAGTCATAATACCTTAGACGACTGTGAGGGGGTCTAACTATTAAAGTGGTTTATTTAATAACTTTATAAAAACTCATAGATTTCTTCTCGAAAAGGGTGTGCATTGTCAAAACGTTTTCTAACAAACTAATAACTCAAGCAACTTGGAGTCGGGTCTAGCTAGATGGTTTGTTTACTTCTCATTTGTTTTAAATCATCTTACGTGTTATCTCTTACTTTTATGCACACTAGTTATTAACAAAACCTCCCCTTTCGAATAATCTTGTATTTACAGTTCGTGTGTTTTTAGTGAGTCTTAACTAGTTAAGTTAGCGTAATATATAGAGTCTGTGGGTCGACACACGGACTTACGTTTACTGTATTACATTCAGCCGGTCCACTGTCGGTTGTATGTGAAATAGTTTTCTAGTCTTGGTTATATAAATTTAAAATTTAGGTGTTTTTAGTTGTTAGTATATATATATATATATACTAGTTTAGTGCCCGTGCTACGCTCGGGAACACAATTCAAGTGATACTTTTAAGGATGTTTATGAATGTTCCATTCAGTTTTGAGACAAAACCGTAGTAAAATGGAACACATGATATATTTTTAAAAGTTGGATTTTTAGTATAGCAATATTATACTCAAATTAAAGAGAATAAAGTGCTCAGTTTTATGGTGTAGTTTATTTTTTAAAAATAATCGTATAAAAATGTTATGTATATTTATAAAACACTGAGGTCTTTAATTGTATGTTATTATTAACTTTATCCATAAGTTTCATTTTAAACCCTATCAAATATAAACCGACTCACGTACACCCCTTGTAGTAAAGGGTTAAAAATATAAATACTCTTAAATTTTTCAGAATTCTTCAAAATATTAGGGGACCAAAAATGTAATTAGTTTTATTATAATAAATTTTATATACATATTTTAAATTAAAAAATTAATATTGTGAGATAAACTCTCAAATAATGTCACATAAGCTAAAAGCTATGAAAAGATGCCACATAAACTTTTTTTGTTTTCCTATATTATATAAGAACACGATCAAATCACATAAAATCTCCAAAATGGTAAGTGTCGTTTGAGTATCGCTATATAATAATTTTTTCCGACCCGATTCAACGGGTCAAGTTAAAAAATGTCAAAGAAACGAAATTTCATACATAAGATCGCCAAAATACATCAAATAACCATAAAATTTACAAAAAGAAACATAATAAAAAATGTAACGTCCTGTGTTTGTCATTTATTTTTATTTCAAATATAATCGCGCTATTTATTCTTTAACTGTAATGTCAAGACTTGATCATAGTGGAAATACTCTTTTTATATCATCCTTGTTGATTATATGCTTGTACAACAGTTAAACATTTGCGAATACGCATTTTAAAAAACCGAGCAACTTATCAGGAGTTATATTTTCTGGAAAATAATTTTATAAGTGTTTTATAATTCATATGTTAAAGTATCCAAAACTATTCTTAAACATGAGTTTATGGTTCAAAATAATCAATAAAATAAGTTTGAGGAATCAAAATTGAAAATTTTGCATTTTCATTCCACTTATTTCCCTAACTGCATTCTTTAATATTAAACCCTAGTTTATATATATTAATAGTAAGCCAAATTACTTTCTAGCCGCTTTCATCACTCTAATCTCTCTCAAACTCTCAATCAATCTAAAACTCCATCATTTGTAAGAAATCTTCAAAAACAATTTTTGAGATTTTTTTCTTCTTTCATAATTTATTTTTTCATACATTATTTTCTCTTCCTAAATACTTGAAACATCCTCTAGAACTTACCATATTTTTACCAAAGTAAATAAAGATTGGTAAATCACCATTTGAAGGTTCAAGTTGAGATTATTTTTTTAAACCTTATAAAACGAATTATTTGTTTTGTTTCTAGAACCATTTTCGAGCCGAACTAAGTTACCAACAAATATTTATATCGGATGACTTGTGTTATGATTTAATTACAACAACTTAAGGCTAATATGTCTCAATTCTACATCTTTGTTAAGCCACTAAGTAATCTACAAATAATATGTGAAAGAAACCAAACAATTTAGACTATGTTGGAGGACTTGTGCTATGATATAAAAATGCTGATGTTGAGAATCTTGGTCCTACAACTAAACTTTTCATCATTATCACTTGATTACATAGCAAAGTGGCTGGTTTATTTATATATTTCCTTTTTTATACTCATGACCATATGAATCATCAATTATGTTGATGGTTTTGTGTAACGGTGAAATATTTGAGGTTATAATACTTCATGCTTGACTATACATGATTATACTTGACAATATAAATAAATATATATAATACTATTTGCTAAACAAGTAAATATTACGTGTATACAATGGGTTATGGGTTGAGTAAAAACCGAAGTAAGTAGTGCTTAAATGTTGAGTTGGACTACACTAAATTTGTTATAAAATTTTCAAACTGAACAAGGGGACAAGGGTTGAATTTTACAGTGGGTTAATCGGAAATTTAACATATATATAAGACCTACAAAAATAAAAATTTATTGCGCCCCCACCCTCTAAGGATGAATACGGCCCTAATCACAACGTGACTTATGTGACATAGGCGGTGAGCAGTTGGCTTGAATAGAAATTATAGCCCTCATATAACATCATGTGTATCGTATGATGTGATAAACATACTACTATGCATAGCTTAGGATGACAAACATACTGATCAGCTTGAATAAAAATTGCAGTGCTCATATAACATCATGCGGATCGTACAATGTGACAAAAATACTAGTGTGTACAGATTAAGATAGTGTTTCGATACTAGGTTTCCATCTATAGATATAAACATACTAGTGTGTACAGATTAAAATAATGGTAGAAACAATACAAACCCAATGACCTTTTTAACAATTTACTTTTTTTTTAAACTACTTTTTGGTAAACTGAACCAAACACACGGTTTCCTACGTGTTTCGTCCATTTCTAATAACAAATAAAATCCATGATTATTTTAAGTTGTCTATACTAATATACTATATGCCCAATAGGGGTGTTCAAAGTCGGGTATCCGGATTTCGGATACCCGAATTTTCGGATATCCGAAAATTTCGGATAGTGCTTTTCACTATCCGTATCCGAATCCGAAATTTCGGATATCCGGATTTCGGATACCCGAAAATTCGGATACGGATTCGGATAGTATCCAAATATCCGAAAATTTTGAATTTTTTTTTTTTTTTTGCATTTCATTCAATCCAAAATTAGCCTTAATGTTAAACAACTAAATAAAAAAGTCATAAGACAATTATAGTCAATGTACAAATATCTAAATAACAAATTGTTTTAATCAAACATCAACTCCAAACATTTCAATACATTCAAATAATCGTCTACTCTATACATCTGACAAGTCCGCTACTTGTCTCATGACCACGACTTATAAGTCGACAACAAAAAAAACTAACTAAAAATCAAATATTGGACATGATTATGAAGTTTTTTATTTATTTCTCATACTTTTGAAAAACTAATAATGAAATCAAATATAAGTTATCTCTTGGTTATTTTAGAAAATAATATTAAAAAAGACTATAAAGAATACTATAAAAAAGTACAAATGCATTTACAAGGTAACAACATGATCGGAGGCGTGCACCGGTGAGTTTTCGACTTGTCGGAGCGTGCGACAGTGGGTCGCCGGAGCGTGCACCGATTTGAGATCGGAGGGTAGAGGGCGTGAATGTAATTGGAATACTAAACACATGTTAACTTTAAAGTTTATAAGCATAGTTTTATAAATATATTAAATACATAATCTAAAAAAAATAAAAATAAAAAATTTGGATTTCGGATAATCGGATAATCCGAATATCCGAATTATGCCAAAATTACTATCCGAACCCGAATCCGAAATTTCGGGTATCCGAAGTTCGGATATCCGAATTTTCGGGTATCCGAAATTTCGGGTATTTCGGATTCGGAATATCGGATTTTCGAAACGGGTTTTCGGATGCGGATATTTTTGAACACCCCTAATGCCCAATTGTCCACAACCTGTTATACCTACTACATCCCAGTTGCCCCATAAGGCCTATGTCTTTTTTTAAATGTTCCTATGTCTTCAACAAAAGTTAGACCAGTCAATATTTTTATGCTCTCTTGAACGACACAACTAAAATGCACTAGTCCCAAACGTATTACATTGTTTTTATATTCAAGGTAACAAAAGTTGAAGAAATCATTATAAAAAAACTATCTCCACCTTCCTCTTGGCTACCTTCTCTTTTGGTTTGTTAATTTTGGTACATATTTATATGTCGTTCATGGGGGGCGAATCGGCATAACAAACTAACACAAATGGCTAATGTTGATGCTTTGATATCGGAAATTAGTACCGCAATCCCTGATGCTACTGTTTGGGAATCAGAGATCACAACCTCAATGCCTGCTTCAAGGGTCTTCCATGGCTTTGTCCTCAAGTATATAGAGTATTTTGCCGAGACCGTCTTTCCTGCAGAGTTCAGTGCAGAGGTTGTGACAATAGATGGTATCGATGCCGGCTTAGGAGGCGACGCGGTCAATTCCACTGTTAAAGAGATTAGATCTTGTATGTACTTCAATTCTTTTATGCATAAAATGATGATGCATTGATGATTTGATTCAAACTTTTTGCAAGTCCATTTTAAATAGCTAATGACATCTCAGTTTGTTTGCAAGTCCATTTGATTCAAACTATGAAGTTTTATTGGTTTGAGATAAGTACACCAACCATGAGAAACTCATGCCCTTTTGATGCCTAACCTTTTAAAAAGGCAAAATAAGTGATCATAGCCCTTATAAAAAGAAAACTGATTCTTAAACCCCTTTTACCATGTCACGTCGAGTTACTAAAGCGACCCAACCATTCTGAGGGTTTAAGACGAAAAAAAGCTCAAAGCTCGGAGCCCATTTCTATATTCCATTGTTACAAACATTCGATCTACGATTGTTTGCGAGTGGGATAAAAGCTCGCAAGATTTAACTTCTTTTTTATCAATTAGATGCAAGACGTATAACACGAGACGTGTTAAATTGTGTAAAACTTAAGACATGCATGACATGACTTTTTAAGTACTTATATTGTATCATCATTTTGTACAACAAATGTCATTTATACAATTCATGTTAACATATATATCTATATATCACAGTATATGGATTGTTGCAAGTTAAAAAGACAATATATATTTTTAAGCGGATGTTTGTACACCATTAAAAGAAGTTTGTATGAAACTTGATTATATAGGGGGGATGGCTCCGGCAAGGTGGACGGCTATAGTCGATTTAGAGAATTTCGCATGCGCTTATGTATATGGCGGAAACGTGTTATATGTAGAACAATTGAAAGTGATACAAGTTGATGGAGGTTGTATAGTTAAGTATAAAAAGACCGATACTAACACTGCAGTCACTGAAGATGAAATTACAGGCCAGAAAGCCATACTCGTTCAAATCTTTAATGCCTTTGAAGCCGCAGTTGCTCAAGATTCAAATTGTCATTGTGACATTAAGTCTCTTTTCACACTTATAATTCGGACATGGTTTCATTGATTTGTTTTCGCTTGTAAGGTTAATAATTAAATACGTTATCAAGTTATGCTATGGTTTTACTATGAAAATACAAAGTGCTCGAATAAAGTTAATATAATTAACTGAGTAAAGTGCAATTTTGGTCCTTGTATTTTGACACTATTAACAGTTTCGGTTACACCTTAATAGTTTTGGTGTCTGTGTTTTTATTTTCTAACAGAAATGGTCTCGGACACTGACTTCATCCAATTTTCCGTTAAGTCTCACTCACATATGGAGTAAAATGTCATTTCTCCCACTTTTTTTGACATGCGACTTAATAAAAATGTTAACCTACATACCAAAACTAGGTTTAACACCCGTGTATTACACACGGGTTGAATAAAAATATTTTTTAAAAATTATAACAATTATATTTAAAAATTTATAAATAATTTTTGTAAATTATTATTAATCACAAAGTTTTGTCTTTATTAACTCTCCTACTCAATTTTCTCTCTCAACCTTCCTTTTATAAAATAAATTATGTTTTCCCCTCAAAAAATTGCCCCTTAAAAACTCTAATTTATTAGATAGATAAAATAGGGGGAGAATGACATTTTTACCCCTAATATGTGAGGCATGTGTGAGAGACTTAACGGAAAATTGGATAGAGTTAGTGCTTGGACCATTTCTGTTAAAAAAATAAAAATACAGGGACCAAAACTGTTAAGATGAGACTAAAACTGTTAATAGTATCAAAATACAAGGGCCAAAATTACAGTTTACTCTAATAAACCATATATTTTGTTTTGTGTTTGGGTGACAATGTGTCGGATTTGTTGGTATAGTTGCATGTTAACGAGTAGAGATGGATTAACGGGAAATGAATTGTATACTATTAATTTCTTAATAAAAACACACTTACAAACAGGCTCGGGCATGAAGATTCACTAGTATAGAACAAGGGTTTAGATGCGGTTTAAATTTAATTTTTTAGGCGGTTCGTGTGTGACCCACGACTTTAAATAGAGACTTAATTTTTGGGTGCGGGCAGTTAGACTTTCACTTTACAAACTCATATTATATATCTCCACTTTACAAACTAATACACATATCGGCCACTATCGCTACTTTCGATTATCATAATTAAATAAGTATGGGAAGGCTGAAGAGACATCGGAATAGCTTTCACACACATGTGTTTTCTCTTTGTGTGTGTTTCTCAGTATACATAAAAACCAAACAAAAAGACATGTAATGTTAAAGATGTTGTACTATGACATAAGAGGGTTGTATATATAAGCAGTTAGTGTTAAATTCCATTGCCTTTTCAATAAAAAGGATAATATCCGCTTTTACAAACTATTTGAACTAATATTATCTCCACTTTACAAGCTGGAGAGACATCGGAATAGCTTTCACACACATATGTGTTTTCTCTTTGTGTGTGTTTCTCAATATACATAAAAACCAAACAAAAAGACATGTAATGTTAAAGATGTTGTACTATAACATAAGAGGGTTGTATATATAAGTTAGTGTTAAATTCCATTGTCTTTTCAATAAAAAGGATAATATCCACTTTACAGACTATTTGAACTAATATTATCTCCACTTTACAAGCTATTCATACATATCTCTATCATTTTAGACGGTTTAAAACTCAATCCAAACAAACCATTTAAATTTTATTTTATTGCCGGTTAACTAAACAAAACAAACCCATTTCACATCTTAATAAAATATAAGTATATTGGTTTCTATCGGTCTTCGGTCACAACTATCATCTTTTGGTTACTATCGGTTTTAACTATTGAATTGGCTATCAATAGTCTCAAATTTTATCACTTTGACAACTAGCGGTCCGCCGTTATTTTTTTTAACATCGTTAAGTTTTTTTCGAATTCAAGACCGATGTTTTAAGTCTTTTGATCGGAAGGAGAATACGAGTCTATTTATGTAAAAGTTACTTCGAAACATCGCTTTGCACAACGAAACGGTGCTTCAATCGGGTGTTTAAACCTAACGGTGCTTCAATCGGATGTAAAAACTTTATCGTTCCGAGCACCGTTTCGAGATAACTTTTACATCAATCGACTCGTTTCCTCCTTCTGATCAAAAGGCCTAAAACTTCGGTCTTGAATTCGAAAAAAAACTTAACGGCATTAAAAAAATTTATTGATAGACTGTTGGTTGCCTAAGTGATAAAAGTTGGGACCGTTGACATCCAATTCAATATGGGACCTTTAGAAAAACCAAAAGGTGATAGTCGGAACCGATAGAAACCATTATACCTAAAATATATTAAAACCACAAAATCATCTTATCACCTATAAGATCACCTATAAACCAACATAGCCATCTCTCATTCTCCAACATTAGAGTCCCCAATTGTGTATTTCAAGAACAATACTAAGGTTAGTGACGTTTAATTTAAAAAATTCACTCAAGGTTGCTAGTTTGTTTTCGTTTCATGTATATTTACTTAATATAGGAATTATAAAAGTCAAACTTTGAAGGTGTTACTACATTTTTTTTAATTTACAGTTTATTTTGAGTAACATATAAGAATATACCTATACATTTAGGATTGACCATTTAGAATATGCTCGTCTAAAATTTATCTGATAGATATAAATTTGGAATTTCCCCATTCGGGACTGTTTTTTTAATATTATATCTCATTTGGACATTTAAGAAAAAATCATTAGATTTCCCGTTAAATCTTTCGAGTTTGCGGTTTATTCGCATACTTGGGGAGTTAAAGGGAAATGCTGCCGACTTTTTCTTAAATGCCGGCCTGTTAAAATGTATACATAATACATATGAGATAGATTCATAAAGTGGGTTAGGATTCACCGCCTTATAGCATATGTTTACATTATATGTGTACATTCGTATCATTTATTTGTTTATGCTAACTTCTTAGATGGAACATAGAAATTGGATGTATAGTATAAGTCGTAGTGAATCTATATATATGATTGGTGTTCAAGGTTTTCTTAAGGCTGCTGAAGCTCATTGTGCAAATGAAGGAGGTTGCTTGATTTTTTGTCCTTGTGGATCCTGTAGAAATTTCCAAAAACATGATATTGAATCTATTCAATTTCATTTGTTAAGACATGGTTTTTATCATGGATCTACTTGTTGGTCAATGCGTGGGGAATCGTTTGCTAACTGTAGAACGTCATCGATCAATCCAGACAATGATAATATTAACAATCAATATACTGACAATGAAAATGATGCTTTAAATGACAACAATGACATTTTTGATAACATGTGTAATGATTTGGAGACTAATACCGGTGATAATGATTAAGAAAAAATAAAAACACTATTTGAAGATTCAGAAAAACCTTTATATACTGGTTGTAAGAAGTATTCAAAGCTTAGTGATATGTTGAGGTTGTTTACCTTAAAGGCAGGGGCACACCATAAGAGGGACCAACGGGGGCTCCGGCCCCTGTGCGTTTTTTGGCCTGAAGTACCGATTTTTATCCTGATACCTTAAATGGGGAACCCCTTTTTTACCGGGGAACTAGGGAACACTTCTGGACCCTTGGATCATCTTGATTTAATTTTGGGTGGGAAACACCTACACCCTCTAATCCTATGCATTGCACCCCTAAAAAAACAAAAAAAAAACGTGCTGAAGCAGGAATCGAACACGAGACCACAGGTGTAGGATTAACGCTGTTTACCAGCGCGCCAAGTTGACTCTTTGTTAATTAAATAGATTTATTTAATACATAAAGACTTTGTCACAGTTTAATTTTTGTTGATTTTTTTGATTTGTTTATTTTTTATTACCTATTATTGTTTAACTTTAACAATTAGTTTTTAGATTAGATTTTAAGATTTAACTTACATCAGATTATTATTTAATTTATTTTTAATTAACGTTTTTATTGTAATTTTTTATATTGATTTTGTTTTAATTTTATTATTTTTGTCTTAACTATTATTGTTTAGCTTTAAGGGTTAGTTTTCGGTTTAGATTTTAGCTACTTTGATGAGTGGCAGGTAAGGTTGTAAACGAGCCGAGCCCGAGCTCGTTAAGGCTCGAGTTCGACTCGCTTTAGTTTAATTGAGCTCGAGCTCGGCTCGTCAGAAATTATTAAGCTCGAGCTCGACTTGGGCTCGGCTCGTTTATTTTTTAATTATAGTATATATAATTTTTATATTTAGATTTATATATTATTATATATATATTTAAAATCATACATCTTATATATAACAAATACATATTAATCTTTTTTTTATCATAATTTTATATTCCTATTTTTAAATACATTTAGTCATTTATGAATATATATTTATAAGCTAAGAATATGTATTTTTTATTATGATAAAAAGATTAAATAATATGTATTTTTTATTATACGATATATGATTATAAATCTATATATATAATAATATATAAATTTAAATATAAAAAATTATATATAAAATAATTAAATACTAAAGGAGCCGAGCCCGAGCCGAGCTTGAGCTTGAAAAAATTATGATGAGCCAAGCTCGAGCTTCGAAAATAAAGTTCGAAATGAGCCGAGCTTTAGCTCGAGCTTTTTTAAACTAAAATGAGCTAAACTCGAGCCTTAACGAGCTGAGTGTGGGATTCGAACTCATGACGTTGGGTGCGCGACTCACAAAAAAAATGCTTAAACCACTGTTCTATAGCATTAACTTGTTATTGTTTCGATTCATTAATATTATTACTATTAGTTTTGCTGATTATTATTAATTGTTTTCTACTTGCTTGTTTTTTAATGAATTTTACGTTTTAACTTTTAGAGTTTAACTTTAGGGTATAGTTTTTCAATTTAGTTTTACGGTTAGTTTTTTTGTGTTAAGTTTTACGGTTTAGTACGTGTGATTTAAGTGTTTAGCACAAGTGATTTTAGATTTTCAAATAATATAAAAATGAGATGCATATGATTAAGGAACATGAAATATGCACAATAAGATAAAAAGATGAACAAGATAAGCTAGAATCACATGTGTTAAACCTCAAATCACATATGCTAAAACCTCAAATCACATTTGCTAAACCTCAAATCACATGTGCTAAAACTAAAATGTAACATCCCATTTTCAAGTATAATTTATAAATGAACTAAAACTGATTAATAGTTTATGTTAAGTGAAGAGAAGAGCAATACTTTCCTAACTAGAGGGACTAGTTTTGCCAAGTTAAAATACTTGGATTAAAAGAGTCAAAAGAGGAGAATTCTTTTATTTTTGGTAAAAATCAAGAAGTGTGTGTGTGTGTGTGTGTGACGTGAATAGAAGAGAGGAAGAAACATGAAGCTCTGATCATTCAATTTCTTGGTTCAATCATGGATTTGATGATTGCATGATACTTATCTGTCATAATCTAAGCTAATGACACAACAAGTAAGTGTTGGATTCTTGATTTCATGAAATATGCTCTAATGTGAAGAAAATAGGTATTAATGGGTGATGAACCCTAAATTAATGGTATGTTGCAATTGATGTTTGATTATTGATAGAAAATGTTAGTAAAATGATTATGTTTTGTAGAGATACACATTGGTGTATGAATTTGATTGTTATGAGAATCATAGGTGGTGACACCCATGTCTTAAGAACTATGAATTGTGGATTTTTAGCATGATATGATGATATTAGGTGTATAATGAGGTTTGCATTAGTTATGTTGATATGTTAGTGTTGAAGTTATGATAGATGCTAAAAATAAGAGTCATCCTTGGTTATGTAGGATGACCTATGAATGACTTGCTAGTGTGAAGTTGCATATTATGCATAAATGGTTGATTATAGTTTATGCCCACCAAGTGTTTGATGAAATGCCTAAACCAAAATGAAAAAACTAAAATAAAATGAAAGTTGAAGGATTGTCATATTTAGTTGGTTAACATGATTTGTTAATAATCAAGATTTAATTGGTATGCATAAGTCTATGAGACACCTAGTTGGTGAATTGGATAACTATATTGTGTTCGTTATGACAAAATGAGCTAATCATCCAAACTGGTCATTTGGGTGTATGGATATAAATGGTTTGAGTTATTACCATAACTTATGCGTCATTTCTATTTGATGAATTAAAGTATGGTTTTGTATTTTGATATGATAGTATTAACCCATAGCTTGTGGTTATACAAAAAGAGTGATAATGGGTCAAATGAATGGTGATAACCAAATTACAAGTTTGGGTAAAAGAGTGATTTAGAACACATAATTGTATATGGGTGAATAAATACTTAAGAAATAAAGGATGAATGCCCTTGTTATGTGTTCTAATGGTTTGCAAGTTTGAATTGTTGTCATGATAGGCGAGACAAAGCTTGGATGGAAACGGGTCAAACGAGTGATTAAGAGGCAACAATCCTACGGGCGAAGGTGAGTGATTACTACTCTTAAATTGCAAGATATTAGGGTATAGTATCTAAAATTGTAAATAAGTAACTTGATTACAAAGTAGTACGTCTATGAATTTAATAAGGCCTTATGGCTAAATTGTCTATATCTTCTAGTTGTTAGAAGACTTATAATGATCGTATTAAAAGAAGAGCAATGCAAGACCATAAAATGATATAACGGGAAGAACTATGTTCAATTTAACTATTAATAACAAAAAGATGAATAAAGCATTAGTTATGATGTAATGGATGTGATTTATTACACAATTCTTGTGTATGAAATGATTTGTTAAATCTCTTAAATGAGCAAGGATATAAACAAGGAAAGATAAATTTATAAGGAATATGTAGTATCATACGCTGGTTATGAAGGGTAACTTTGATTGATGAATATTGAAAAGATTACAACCAAATATATAGAAAACCAAATTACATCTAAGTACCCTAAACTAATGAGATTATTAATAGGTCTAAATGGACATAAACCGACATAGACTAATGCATAGACTAACAACCGACATAGACTAACACATAGACTAACAGTGGGAAAGTCCTACGCCACTTCAGTACTGAATACGAGAATGTATAAGATATATGAAATGGTAAGGTGGTATGACTTTTTATGGGATAAAGCTACTAAAAATAATGGTATATTGCATATTTGCTGATGTCAAAGTATCATACTCCGGGCAGAGTACAATATGCTGGAGGGGCAGAGTATCATACGCTAGTATGGGTCTGAATACGTTGACCCATACGCCAGAAATCAATTTTTGGCCATTTCTCATATAATGATTCGTACGCTATCATTTACATTATCATTAATCCTATCAAACCTTGGGTGTTATGTATCCTTGGGATATCCGTAAGAAAATTCAAGGTACACACGTTTACAGCCGAAAGGCGTTTTCTTATATAAATTAATTGTGACTATGTTTACAATGATGGTATGCCTAATGAGCTATGTTCGCTAATTCGTGATAATGATTTAATATTGGGTACTAAAGGTTGCAGGTGCTACTGCATATAACAAGTGGAACGACTGGGATGTATATTAAAAATGTAGTTAAGCTTCCTTCGTTGGAGGCTAGAATAACTTCCCATGATTTGTATAGCATATGTTAATAGCTTAATTAAGTGTATTTTGTTCTAACGGTGGAATGTTTGGTGCCAATAGGTGCAAATGGGATTGGAACCTATCGACTAAACGAGGAGATTTAAGTTGAACCAAACATGAAGGCTAATGAGATAGCTTGGAACCTTAGCTACAAGATTAAGGTTTGTGTTTGAGGGATTCACTTGCAAATAACCGGGTACGAATCTTATATTAAGTGATTATCATAACACCTTAAAGAAAGTAAGATGTTTGGATTTATGTATAATGCTTGGTGATGTGATATAATAGAATTATGAAGTAAAAGATAATGATGATCAAGTCTTGGAAGCGGGTCAACGAAAGGAAGCTTGGTGACAATTGTTACTATCTAAAAATATAATGTTTTTGTAAAAAAAAAAAAATCCGGGACTATTTCCGCAATAATGTAAATAATAATGTTTATTAAAGTAAGGGTGTTACAAGTTGGTATCAGAGCCGTGGGTTGAGGGATTTGAATATGGAGAGGTATTCAAACTCAACCTTAGTGCTCTTGATGGAAGATGGAAGTTGACCCGAGACTTGATCACAAAGCCAAAGACATAAGGTTAGTATAAGCTTCTATGGTTTTCTGTTGCCAATATATATATATATATATATATATATATATATATATATATATATGATGTATCAGCTAATGACTATAGCTTTAAAACTATGAAATGATATACATGAAAGGTGGTATGTATATGATGTTAATCATTAACATCATGAACTTAGTTTATATCTAAGTGGAAATAAATTGTTATATGCAATAACGAAATGTACGAGCTGAAATTTGATGCTTTTGACATATTGTGGTAATATTAAGAACACACTGGTATAGTGTGTAGATCGATACACCTGGCCAGTGTAGCTATCAACATACTATATTATGGTGCTCTTAGCATTGTCATAAATGTGTTTGAAGTGCCGAAGAGTAAGTGACCATGTCCTGTTGATCTGACTTAAATTTCTGGTGACAGGGTAATTGAAACACCAGATTATTAGCAAGCAGCCACCAAAAAGGAACAATCACCAGTGTGTGACAGTTTGGCTGTGAAAGATCAAAGAATGAAATAAAATGATACATGAGACCATGGGTCTCATAAGATGATACATGAGACCACGAGTCTCATAAGATACACGAGGCCCTGAGTCTCATAAGATACATGAGACCATGAGTCTCATATGATAAGTGAGACTAAAGGTCTTAAGAGAACTTGGAGACTTATTGTCTCATAGAATGATAGAGACCTTGGTCTCAAAGAAGTTGGAGGCTTTAGGCCTAATAGAAAGATTGAGACTTTAAGTCTTGAAAAAAAAAATTGAAAATTGCGAGTCTCATTGAATGATAAGAGGCGTTGTGTCTCAAGGAAGTAATTTTAAAAGATGAATCTTTGAGCCGCATGAAAGGGTATGTATTACCCAAAGAAGTTTTATAATTTCACGGTTGATATAGAGATGGTAGTCTCTAAAATAAAAGGGACGGAGATTCTAAGAGGTGCTAGGGTGGCAAGCCCTGAGGCATGATATGGTGATATCCAGACAAACATCAAAGTTACAAGTAAGTAACCTTACCGTGTTATGATTACGATATAGTTATGTGTTAGTATATTCTAACATAGTGACGAGAGTAAAAGTGGTCACATGTATTAAAATTTTGTTAAAAACAAAAGTATTACAGGGTTTTGAAGTCATAGAACTTCAATGGTTGTTAATAATAAATGAGATCATTGAATCGCAGTGGAATGTAAAAAAAAAAAAACTATATGATGGTGGTACGTGGAAGTACATAGGTGGTAGTACCTAAATATTGGAGATGATGATCCCTAAAGGATAAAGTGGCGTTCAAGTAAGTTAATCCTACTACATGAAAGCATACTCTAGATTACGTGAACGTGTTATATAATAAGATAACATGTGCATTGAGTATTGATAAAGTGATATAAAAGTTAACCAAAAGACATACATTACATGCAAAAGAATAAATCAGCATGTGAACTATAAAGTCGCTATGATTGATTGTCATAGAGAATTAAAGTATGAATGCTAATAAATTAGTATGGGGATACTAGTGTAGTATGATATTACATGACTACAATTGCATGAATGTGAAGTTCTAAGTCAAAGTGACCAACTGAGATAGTATTAGTAAGAAATGTTATAGTTGCATTTTGACATAGGTGTCAAGTATGTTTTATATACATAACATGATGAATTGAGGATTTGAAGAGATTATAAAACAAGGCATACGGTTATATAAAAGTGTTATTGTTGCTAGGTACAACATATTTCTTGTTAACTTGAAAGTTGTGACTACGAACTTCTATGTATTATAGGGTCTAAAGTTAGATTGCTACACCTGGTAACTCTTGGGTAAGAATGAACACTTTTTGAGGTTAAAACTATGGTGGATGGTATGAGATTGATAAATAACACTAGTGATAAAGTGATCCCTTGCATAATTAAACAAGACGCGTGTTATATGAATGCGAAACGGGTCGAACATGATTACTATGAGTAATTTAGCACACATCAATGATATTTGGTTGTGTAAAGGTAGAATTATTAGGGATAAAAGAGGTTAAAAACTAATTTCGATCAAATTGGTCTAAGATGAAACTTTTAGCTTTTCTCAATAAGTATGATTATTTTCCAAAAATCATAGAAAACTCATATTAAGGTGATTATTTTGGCTGGAAAGTTGAGCCTACTACGTACAAACCATTTTCTTTTGAACATGTTAAAGTGATTCAGATTTTAAATGTTTGATGTGAACAACTTATGCATATAAGTTGCAACAATGAAAATAATGTTCTAAAAAAAGATTAATTAAAACTTATAGGGGTGTTTACATACACTTGATCTAAATAAGAATATTTATGAAATTGACCAATTGCACAAGTGTGTGTAAGTGTTAAACATACTTGTGAATGGAGTATGCAAGTAAGTGAATGAGGTGTGCAAGTATTTGCACAAATGGGTCAATATGGGTTGAATATTGAATGATGCATTGAGATAAACTTAGGTTGATAAGCTTTATGAACATAGTAATGTTATAAAGTTATGATTAACCTTAGACCAAATAACAATTTTTTTTATATATATCATATACTGCTCATTTGTGTTAACCTAGATAATTTATTGAGGAATTATGATCAAGATATTTGATAATCCATTGAAGGAGTAAAGGATCGTTGTGATCCATGAAAAAGGTTTGGATATCTATTGGTCTTATGACCTATAAATGATGGGAAACGAGTTCTATGAACTAACAAAATATGAAATGGGATTATCGACGAAAAGGAATTACATGGACCTAACAGAGGATATAAAGCTTTAAAACTTGGAAGATGACTTTCAGAAAGTCTAACGAGCAAGCTTGAAGCTTTACATGTAAGACACATATAAATGAAGGTATGTATTCTGACTACGCGTTATCATACGAGTAACGAATTGTCAAATTATTTAGGTAGAAGGTATGAGTCAATGTTCGAATAAATATGGTGCATTTTAAATTGGAAATAAACAAAGGAAAAGGATTGACAAGAGGTCTTTGACCTTGAGAAGCATCACAAAAAAAAACCCTAAAGTGACTAACTATCAAAAAATGGGGTTCTGAAGAAAAGAGAGAATAAATTAACATAAGTTAATGAAATGATTAACACCTTGGATATATGTACGTAATTCGGTTTCGAGGACGAAACCATATTTAAGGGGGGTAGATTTGTAACATCCCATTTTCAAGTATAATTTATAAATGAACTAAAACTGATTAATAGTTTATGTTAAGTGAAGAGAAGAGCAATACTTTCCTAACTAGAGGGACTAGTTTTGCCAAGTTAAAATACTTGGATTAAAAGAGTCAAAAGAGGAGAATTCTTTTATTTTTGGTAAAAATCAAGAAGTGTGTGTGTGTGTGTGTGACGTGAATAGAAGAGAGGAAGAAACATGAAGCTCTGATCATTCAATTTCTTGGTTCAATCATGGATTTGATGATTGCATGATACTTATCTGTCATAATCTAAGCTAATGACACAACAAGTAAGTGTTGGATTCTTGATTTCATGAAATATGCTCTAATGTGAAGAAAATAGGTATTAATGGGTGATGAACCCTAAATTAATGGTATGTTGCAATTGATGTTTGATTATTGATAGAAAATGTTAGTAAAATGATTATGTTTTGTAGAGATACACATTGGTGTATGAATTTGATTGTTATGAGAATCATAGGTGGTGACACCCATGTCTTAAGAACTATGAATTGTGGATTTTTAGCATGATATGATGATATTAGGTGTATAATGAGGTTTGCATTAGTTATGTTGATATGTTAGTGTTGAAGTTATGATAGATGCTAAAAATAAGAGTCATCCTTGGTTATGTAGGATGACCTATGAATGACTTGCTAGTGTGAAGTTGCATATTATGCATAAATGGTTGATTATAGTTTATGCCCACCAAGTGTTTGATGAAATGCCTAAACCAAAATGAAAAAACTAAAATAAAATGAAAGTTGAAGGATTGTCATATTTAGTTGGTTAACATGATTTGTTAATAATCAAGATTTAATTGGTATGCATAAGTCTATGAGACACCTAGTTGGTGAATTGGATAACTATATTGTGTTCGTTATGACAAAATGAGCTAATCATCCAAACTGGTCATTTGGGTGTATGGATATAAATGGTTTGAGTTATTACCATAACTTATGCGTCATTTCTATTTGATGAATTAAAGTATGGTTTTGTATTTTGATATGATAGTATTAACCCATAGCTTGTGGTTATACAAAAAGAGTGATAATGGGTCAAATGAATGGTGATAACCAAATTACAAGTTTGGGTAAAAGAGTGATTTAGAACACATAATTGTATATGGGTGAATAAATACTTAAGAAATAAAGGATGAATGCCCTTGTTATGTGTTCTAATGGTTTGCAAGTTTGAATTGTTGTCATGATAGGCGAGACAAAGCTTGGATGGAAACGGGTCAAACGAGTGATTAAGAGGCAACAATCCTACGGGCGAAGGTGAGTGATTACTACTCTTAAATTGCAAGATATTAGGGTATAGTATCTAAAATTGTAAATAAGTAACTTGATTACAAAGTAGTACGTCTATGAATTTAATAAGGCCTTATGGCTAAATTGTCTATATCTTCTAGTTGTTAGAAGACTTATAATGATCGTATTAAAAGAAGAGCAATGCAAGACCATAAAATGATATAACGGGAAGAACTATGTTCAATTTAACTATTAATAACAAAAAGATGAATAAAGCATTAGTTATGATGTAATGGATGTGATTTATTACACAATTCTTGTGTATGAAATGATTTGTTAAATCTCTTAAATGAGCAAGGATATAAACAAGGAAAGATAAATTTATAAGGAATATGTAGTATCATACGCTGGTTATGAAGGGTAACTTTGATTGATGAATATTGAAAAGATTACAACCAAATATATAGAAAACCAAATTACATCTAAGTACCCTAAACTAATGAGATTATTAATAGGTCTAAATGGACATAAACCGACATAGACTAATGCATAGACTAACAACCGACATAGACTAACACATAGACTAACAGTGGGAAAGTCCTACGCCACTTCAGTACTGAATACGAGAATGTATAAGATATATGAAATGGTAAGGTGGTATGACTTTTTATGGGATAAAGCTACTAAAAATAATGGTATATTGCATATTTGCTGATGTCAAAGTATCATACTCCGGGCAGAGTACAATATGCTGGAGGGGCAGAGTATCATACGCTAGTATGGGTCTGAATACGTTGACCCATACGCCAGAAATCAATTTTTGGCCATTTCTCATATAATGATTCGTACGCTATCATTTACATTATCATTAATCCTATCAAACCTTGGGTGTTATGTATCCTTGGGATATCCGTAAGAAAATTCAAGGTACACACGTTTACAGCCGAAAGGCGTTTTCTTATATAAATTAATTGTGACTATGTTTACAATGATGGTATGCCTAATGAGCTATGTTCGCTAATTCGTGATAATGATTTAATATTGGGTACTAAAGGTTGCAGGTGCTACTGCATATAACAAGTGGAACGACTGGGATGTATATTAAAAATGTAGTTAAGCTTCCTTCGTTGGAGGCTAGAATAACTTCCCATGATTTGTATAGCATATGTTAATAGCTTAATTAAGTGTATTTTGTTCTAACGGTGGAATGTTTGGTGCCAATAGGTGCAAATGGGATTGGAACCTATCGACTAAACGAGGAGATTTAAGTTGAACCAAACATGAAGGCTAATGAGATAGCTTGGAACCTTAGCTACAAGATTAAGGTTTGTGTTTGAGGGATTCACTTGCAAATAACCGGGTACGAATCTTATATTAAGTGATTATCATAACACCTTAAAGAAAGTAAGATGTTTGGATTTATGTATAATGTTTGGTGATGTGATATAATAGAATTATGAAGTAAAAGATAATGATGATCAAGTCTTGGAAGCGGGTCAACGAAAGGAAGCTTGGTGACAATTGTTACTATCTAAAAATATAATGTTTTTGTAAAAAAAAAAAAAATCCGGGACTATTTCCGCAATAATGTAAATAATAATGTTTATTAAAGTAAGGGTGTTACATAAAATCACGTGCTAAACTTTCATCCAAAGACAATTAACAATTTTACAAAACCTCAAATAAATGTGCTAAAATTAAAAATCACATGTGCTAAAACATAAATCAAATATGTTAAACGTCAAATCACATGTGCTAAAACTAGAATCACATGTGCTAAACCTCAAATACATGTGCAAAAACTAGAATCGCATGTGTTAAACTTAAAATCACATGTGCTAAACCTAGGTTCACATGTGTTAAACCTAGAATCACATGTGCTAAACCTCAAATCACATGTGCTAAAACTAAAATCACATATGTTAAACTTCCAACCAAAGATATTTACAAAACCTCAAATAAATGCGCTAAAATTAAAAATCATGACATGTGCTAAAACATAAATCACATATGCAAAACTTCAAATCACATATGCTAAACCTCAAATCATATGTGCTAAAACTAAAATCACATGTGCTAAACCTTAAATACATGTGCAAAAACTAGAATCGCATGTGTTAAACCTTAAATCACATGTGCTAAAACTAAAATCACATGTGATAAACTTCCAATCAAAGACAACTAACAATTTTACAAAACCCCAAATAAATGTGCTAAACCTATAAATCACATGTGCTAAATGTTAAATCACATATGCTAAACTTCAATCCCACATGCTATACCTTAAATCACATGTGCTAAATCTAGAATCACATGTGATAATCCTCAAATACATGTGCTAAAACTAGAATCGCATGTGTCAAACCTCAAATCACATGTGCTAAACTAGAATCACATGTGCTAGATCTCAAATAACATGTACTAAAGCGAAAATCACATGTGATTTTAGTTTTAGCACATGTGATTCTAGTTCTAGGCTTTTAGCACATGTGATTTGAGGTTTAGCATATGTGATTCTAGTTTAGCACATGTGATTCTAGGTTTAGCACATGTGATTTGAGGTTTAACATATGTGATTCTAGTTTTAGCACATGTGATTCTACTTCTAGGCTTTTAACACATGTGATTTGAGGTTTAGCACATGTGATTCTTGTTTTGGCACATGTGATTCTAGTTTTAGCACATGTGATTTGAGGTTTAACATATGTGATTCTAGTTTTAGGCGTTTAGCACATGTGCTTCTAGGCTTAGCACATGTGATTCTAGTTCTAGCACATGTGATTTTATTTTTAGCACATGTGATTTTAGTTTTAGCACATGTGATTTTTAAATTTTAACAAGGTGTTGTAAACTAATTAATTGTCGTGGTTGAAAGTTTATCACATGTGATTTGAGGTTTAGTACATGTGATTCAAGTTTATCACATGTGATTTAAAGTGCAACACATGTGATTTAAGGTTTAGCACATGTGATTATAGTTTTAGCACTTGTGATTTTTAATTTTTAGCATATTTATTTTAGGTTTTGTAAACTTGCTAATTATCTTTGGTTGGAAGTTTATCACATGTGATTTGAAGTGCAACACATATGATTGGAGATTTATCACATGTGATTTGAGATTTATCACATGTGATTTGAGATTTACCACATGTGATTATAGTTTTAGCACATGTGATTTAAGTTGTAGCACAAGTCATTTGTCATTTAGCATATGTAATTTGAATTTTAGCACACTTATTTGAGGTTTTATAAACGTATTAATTGTCTTTGGTTGAAACTTTAGCACATTTGATTTGAGGTTTAGCACATGTGATTCTACTTTTAGCACATGTGATTTTTAATTTTTAGCACATTTATTTGAAGTTTTGTAAACTTGTTAATTGTCTTTGGTTGAAAGTTTAGCACATGTGATTTGAGGTTTAGCAAATGAGATTCTAGTTTTAGCACATTTGATTCTAGTTTAGCACATGTGATTTGAGATTTATCACATGTGATTTGAGATTTATCACATGTGATTTGAGATTTATCACATGTGATTCTAGTTTTAGCACATGTGATTTAAGTTGTAACACAAGTGATTTGTCGTTTAGCATATGTAATTTGAAGTTTAGCACACTTATTTGAGGTTTTATAAACGTATTAATTGTCTTTGGTTGAAACTTTAGCACATTTGATTTGAGGTTTAGCACATGTTATTCTACTTTTAGCACATGTGATTTTTAATTTTTAGCACGTGTATTTGAAGTTAGTAAACTTATCAATTGTCTTTGGGTGGAAACTTAGCACGTGTGATGTGGCTCATTTAACCCATTTATCCAAATGAATCAAATAATTTAAGGGTTGTAAGTTGGTTGCTGTGTAAGTCGGTTAAAGATAACATACTTAATATGTGGGTTTACGTATGACAACTAAGTATATTGGTTTAATTTAAAAAAATGTTATAATAAACTATATACTTACTGAAATTAATATCATAAAGCACGTTATTCAGATCACATTCAAGTATAGCAAACGTAAAATATATAAATACTTAGCTTTGAAAATGTAAAGGTTTGAAAATGTAAAAGTTAAATTTTAAAAAAGGTAATACGTAAAATTATCCTATTATCATATATATTGATAATACAATAGTTTTGAATAGTGTCAAATTAGTCCTTTCTACCGGGCATTCGTTGTCAACGTTTTATAACTAGGTGAAAATGACTTTCTTTATGCTAAATCTAAAATCACATGTGCTAAAATATACCAATCGACATTAATCTTTTTTATTTATATAAATTTCAAGTTTAAAACATTTGATTCTAGTTTTTAGCGCATGCGATTCGAAGTTTAGCACATGTGATTTGACGTTTTGAACATGTGATTTTATGTTTTAGCACATATGATTTCGAGAAACCTAAACCCAAAAGCTTAACCCAAAAAACTTAATCGTAAAACTAAACCTAAAAACTATACCTTAAAGTTAAACTCTAAAAGATAAAACGTAAAATTAATAAACATAAGCAAGTAAAAAAAATTAATAATAATCAACGAAACTAATGATAATAATATTAATGAATCGGAAATAATAACAAGTTAATGTTATAGTGTAGTGGTTTGAGCATTTTGTTTGTGAGTTGCGTACCTAGCGTCACAAGTTCGAATCCCACACTCAACCCGCCACTCACCAAAGAAGCTAAATTTTGGGTTGTAAACAAGCCCAGCCCGAATTCGTTAAGGCTCGAGTTCGGCTTGTATTAGTCTAACAGAGCTCGATCTCAACGCGTTAGAAATTTTTCAAGATCAAGCTCGGCTCGGCTCGTTTAGTATTTAAGTATTCTATATATACATTTTATATTTAATTTATACATATTTATAATCACACATCTTATATATAACAAATACATATTATTTAATCTTTTTTAGCATGACTTTATAGATATTTTTTATTATATTTATGAAGATATATTTATAAAACTAAATAAAAAAATATAAACAAAAAGCTCATTAAGGTTCGACTCGAACGAGCTTTTACCGAGTCAATCTCGACTTGACTCATTTACACCACTAGTTAAAATCTAAATCATAAGATTTAAACAAAAAATAACACTTAAAGCTAAATAATAATAGGTAAAATAGAATTAATAAAATTAAAAAAAAAAATTAATAAAAAAAAAGTTATGACAAAAATGTTAAATAAAAATTAGATTAATTATAAATCTAAAAAAAGTCTAATATAAAAACTAATATTTTTAATGTGAAACAATAATAAACTAATAATCAAACAAAACAAAAAAAATGCGAAACTAATGTTTAAGTTTTGAAAAGTCGAACTAAGACACAACACAGTAGCGTGGTCTATTGTTAAAACGCGTCCAGGTTACATTCGTGGTCGCAGGTTCGAATCTACTAGGCGACCCGGTTTTTTTTAATTTTTTTAAAGTGCAATGTATAGGATTATGAGGGTGTAGGTGTTCCCCACCCTTAGATGATCCAATGGTCTAGAATTGTTCCCTAGTTCCCCGGTAAAAAGGGGTTCCCCATTGAACCCTCCCCTATATATATATATATATATATATATATATATATATATATATATATATATATATATATATATATATATATATATATATATATATCTATACCTTCTAATAAAAGAGAGTTTTGATGCCACATGGCATGCAATGGAGCTATTGGTGAAATCATTTTCCCGCTCATTAATGTTACATATTTAATCCTCCTATTATTGCCCAATATACAACCATCAAATTAATATATTTTTCCTATCAATTACAAAAATAATTATCATATACTTAGTAAACGTATCATTTACCAAAATATATGTCCCAAAAATAATTTGCATATTCTTAGTAAACGTATCATTTACCAAAATATATATCGATATATTTCGATCCAAAAATATGTTAATTAAGTGATTTAAAAGTTGATAAATTTTAATAACTTATTTGGATCAGGTTTTTCAGCAAATTCATCGCATAAATTTAATAAAAGAATATTTATTAGCATAGTATAGAATGAGTTTTCTTGACATGATTGTTGAACTTTTGTTAAGCTAACTTTTGTTGAGAAGACAGTAGAACAGTAAATCATTGTCAATAGAATAAAAGTTATAAGTAACAATTATATGTAGCATGCTTCTAAAGATGGTAATGATTTATAGTGTAATACTTACTTGTCATATGAATATTTGTGTTACTATGTTTGATGATCGTTACATGTTTTAACTATTCAACCCGTGTAACACACGTGGTATAATCTAGTCTATCTAATAAATCAAGGTTTTAGGGGGCAACTTTTGGAGGGAATTTTTTAATCCATAATAGCAGTTTGAGAGGGAAAATATTAAGTGTCATGCATAAGTTGGTAGAGCAATATTATTAAATATTAAATATTTATAAATAACAAATCTTTAAACATAATGATAAAGATTTCTTTATAAATATTATTATTTAACCCGTGTATAACACACGGGTGTTAGACCTAGTATATATATATATTGAGCTCGCGGCTCGCCCCCGTCAATAATAAACGACACGTATACTAGTTGGGTAGTTGGGTCATTAGTCCATTACAATTTAAACCCATTAGTTCTTACTCCCATTAGCCCATTACGTTACAATTGGTAATGGGCTAAAAAAACCCAACAATTAACAATAAACAACCTTACAACCCAACCCATATCCCATCTTATCTCTCAACGTGAAGGTAAAAAAAACGCAGAAGAAGACTGGGAAGCGAGTCAGCGACCAGAAGAAGAACTGAAGAAGAAGCAGGCAAGTTGCATCACCATTGCTCCAGCCTCCAAGCCGCCAATGAGCAGCACTCCAGCAGCAACGAACAACCTTACCTAAGAAATTGTTAATGAAAGTCAAGTGAAACGTCAAAAAGCTCAAACTAGTGAGTCGAAAAAACAAGAAAATCAACAAGAGGCAGGTAATTCTGAAGCTCCACCATCAAATGCTAATGAAATGGATCTTAACAATCTAGAAAGAGATCCGGGTAAACGAAAACAAATGTTTGATTATCCGGTAAATCTAAGAGAAGAAGTAAGACAAGCTTATATGAAATTAGGACCTTTCCAAATTAAGCTTAAAGAGTATCCTAAGAATGAAAAGAAGCGTAGATTCAATATTCTTCGCAATAAGATGTCAAATGAGTATCTGGCGGATAGCTTGGTGATTTACGTGGAAAAAGAAATTGCTGAAAAGTTTGATTCTGACTCCATAATCGATGAATTCAAATATCTTAAAGGTCGTCGGGCAGCTTTGTAATTCTTTTTTAAGGTACAAACAATTTCTCTCGTATTATCATATAGTTTTTATATTTGTAATGTGTTAGTTGAATCATTTGTTTGAATGAAGAAATTTAGATACTTAGTGTTGTTATTGTTTGACCCGACCCGAATCAAATCTTCAACCCGAAAATATAACCTGAAACATAGTGATAAGAAAAAAAATTTCGGGTCCTGTAATTTTCAGCCCCCGTGCTAAAAATATTCAGGATCCGCCAGTGCTTAAAGGCAACACAGATGGAGTGATAAAAGTTTCATAGATCTATTAGTGTTTTTACATGACATGTTTCAAGAAATAACGAATTACCAGTTTCATTATACCAACCCAAAAAATTGATATTTCCGATGGGATTGGAAGTTGAAAGAATACAAGCATGTCCAAATGATTGGATGTGGTTTAGAAATGAGTTAAAAATGATCATAAGTGTTTTAATTGTGACACGTCTAGGTATAAGTTAAAAAAGGAAACGGATGAAATTGATGATAATGTGACTAAAAATGGAGCACCAGCTAAAATGTTGTGGTATTTCCCAATTATACCGAGGTTGAAACGATTATTTGCAAACAAGAAAGAAGCAAAACTGTTACGATGACATTCAGATGACCGTATAAATGACGGAAAGTTAAGCCATGTGGCAAATTCAGCTCAGTGGAGAAACATTAATAATATGTATCGAGACTTTGGTAAAGAGATAGAAATATACGATTGGACCTTAGTTCAGACGGGATCAACCCTTTCTGAAACATGAGTAGTCGTCATAGTATGTGGCCAATTCTTCTTTGTTTCTACAATCTTCCACCATGGTTGTGCATGAAAAGAAAATTAAGACTGGATCTACAAATGTGGCCAATTCTTCTTTGTTTCTACAATCTTCCACCATGGTTGTGCATAATGATATAGTTGTTGATTCAGGGTCCAAAACTACTGGATCTAAAATTAAGACTGAAGTTTACCAAATTGAAGATCCAACAGTATTGCCTTATCGGTGTTGAACACGATGCAAGACGTTGATAATAATAGACTATGGGGGAGTATTGTTGGACCTGAAGTTTAGTCTAATATTATCAACACATTCAAAGTCAACAAAAGTCAACGTCAACAGTCAAAGTCAACGCAAAAGTCAACACGACGCGTTCGGGATGAAGATTAGAGACAAGATGTTGAAGGCGGCGAAGTTTAATAGTTAATAAATGTATTTTGTGTCAACAAAATATATTTAATCATTTTTTTCTTTTTAGTATTTCATGTAATATATATATATATTTTGTCATTATAACAAAATATATATTAGACTAAACGTTAGGGTTTTAATTGAATTATTTCTAGAGTAAATTGCCCAAAAGGTCTCTGAGTTTGTACCGTTTCGACCATTTTGGTCCTTATGTTTTTTTTCTTGCTATTTTGGTGTTTGCTTTTGTAAAAAACTGTCATTATCATCCTTCCGTCAAAGTCTGTTAGATTTATCCGTTAAATTCAAGGGTAATATAGTCATTTTACATTTCAGGGACCAAAATGACAAATTTTTACCAAACCAAACACTAAAATGACAATTATTTTTTATTTTAGGGACAAAAATTTTAATTTGATTATTGATATTGATATTATTATAATCATTATTTTTATAACACACCACATCATTGAGCAAGCGTTTTCCATAACACACCACCGATGCCACCTCCGTTGACCATTCCCTTCGTCTTCTTGGTCGCTACACACCTCATCCAAATAAAATTTTATCGAATATCACTTCCCTCCGTCCACCTCTCAACCGACCACCACCACCAAGCAGCCCATTTTCTTCCCCTCTTTATGGGAGCAGAAAAGACTCAATCATTTTTTAGGCCTTAGACAAAGTAAAATTTTGAGTCCCTTTATAGCTTGTTTAAATTTCATTATTATAAATTTTTCTCTCTTCTATACGAGGTTGAGACCGACGCAAATAAACAATAATGTTTAGAGTTGAAGTTATATATATCTTTTGTGATTATTACATATTTTAAAAATCAATTGTTTTCTTTTTTTAATTGAGTCGTCGATTTTTTTGTTTCTTTAGGCTTTAGCATTTTGTTTATGTTTTATATAATGTTTTATGGTGAAAGAGAGTGTCATGGTAGGGGTAGCTGTCATCACATTGCTTGAGGTGGAGAGAATTTTAAAGATGAAAGTTGAAAAAATGACTAAAATAGCCGATGTTGGAAAAATGACCAAATTGATAGAAGTGGGAAAAAGGAGTAAAATGGCATAAAGTAGTTTGGAAAAGGACCAAAACGACAGTTTATTAAATAAGGGTATTTCCGTCATTTGACAGAAAACTAACAGAAAACGTTGACAGAAAGACCAAAATGACAATTTTTTACATAACGAAACACCAAAATGACAAGAAAAAATACATAAGGACCAAAGTGGTCGAAACGGTACAAACCCAAAGACCTTTTTGGAAATTTACTCTTATTTCTATTTGTCATGTTTTAGTCTAAGTATAGGGTCCTAATTTTCATTAGTCCAAAGTGTAATTAGGCTATAAATAGTAAATGACAATTATGGTTTAGAGAGCTTGAATGAGCTAGAATTGGGGTATTATTACATTTTGTAAATCTGACGCAATCCAATAGAAGCTCTTCCTCTAAAGTTTTGTTTTATTTTCTTATTATTATTCACTTTTATTTTATTCCTTTTAATTTTCTTGTATATAACTAACACACTTCCGTTTTGTATTTCAGAAAAAAAAATGGAAGCTCTTCCTCTAATGTTTGAGCCTCGCTCGAACGTGGTGGCATATCCGAACTAAAGGGATCGAAAGTCGATAGGATACCGAGACGCTATCACTTAGCTCGAGGCATCTCCCATTTCATACGCCATCATTTATGATCCGGTCATAGATGAGCAACACGTTCGAAAGTTTTGGCAGACAGTTGATTATGACCTGAACAAGAAGCCCAAGGAAATTACTACGACTGTTAGGGGGAACGTTTTGTGATTACTGCTGAGTATGTTGCACAGATTCTGAAGATGGAACCTGATGTCAGATCTCAGGTTTTGCTAAATGACATCGACGTTCGCAATTGTTTTATCGAGATGGGTTTCGAAGGAACGGTTTTTTTAAAACGGAGGAGATCAAGAAATCGTTTATGTCTAAGGAGTGGAGGTTCATTGCCCACGTGATTATCGTTTGTCTCGATCACCGAAAGGGGGTTCTGATGGTTTGAATTTTGAGTGGGCAAGGGCAAAGTTGAATGTGTGCCGAGGAGACAAAGCTAATATTCCACAGCTGATATTCGAATGCATGATTGCAAACATTTGAGCATCAAGAAAAGACAAGTGGTTGCTATACCCAAGGTTTGTGAAAATTTTTATCGATCATCTAAAGTCAGATCTGCAAAAACTTGGCGATGTTTTGGTTCAGACTCCAATGAACGTGAGGATTTTTGATGATTGTGCCGCGCCACGTCACGACTTTTCGGGTAAAATAAAATATTTATTTAAAAATATGTACAGTGATGAAAGGTGGAAGTACATTGAGAAGATGAAGAATGATAAAGAGAGACGATTCAATGAACAGGGGGATATGCGAGAAGCTGAAATTAAAAAGAGAAAGAAATACGTGAAAGAAAAAGATATGCCGTTTGAAGTGGAGTTAGATGAGATAGAAGCCGAGATGTCGGAGAAGAAAGACAAAAAGAAGAGAAAGATTACGGATCGGTCGCCTTCCCGAACCGAATTTGACTCTAGGATCAAAGAAAGGAGGTCTAAGGGAAAACAGCCAGCGATACCGGAATCTGAGCCAGAAATTAAAGCAAAGAAGCAGAAAGATGGACTCAAGAGGACTAGATGAAGACGTTAGTCGCGGGTTGAATGCGTCGCTCGCTAATGAGTTGAGCAGGGTAAAGACAAAGTTGGTAAATACTAAAGAGCGTAAGAGGCACCGTGAAGCTAAGATGGAGGATATGCAAAAACTAGTTCTTGATCAACAGTGTCTGATCAAGAAAATTTTAACAGAATTGAATGCTATGAAGAAGGAAACTAAAGTCGGAGAAACATAAACGGAGGCTGAGATTTATGAGATGATAAATATCTCTAGATACCATACTCTAAAGGAAATGGTGAAAACAGGAACGAGTAGGAAAGATATCGGTGGATTTAGCGGTGTTGGAGAAGTGGAGTTGAAAAAGATGTCGAGGTTACTAAAGACTTCTGTTTTGATATTGAGAAGGATTTAGGCTTGAAGAAGTGTTGGCTGGGGTTTTAGTGAAAAGAAAATTGATGAGATGAAGCTTGTTGAAGAAGAAGAGGAGGAAAAATTGATAGACTATGATTCAGAACCTGAGTTTTATGAAACGGAAGAGAAAGAGATGGTTTATGTGGCTCAGAGAAATGGGACGCAGGAAATGTGGTCGAGCTTGATAAATCTGAATGGTTCAAGAAAGTCGATGAACCTGAGTCTGTTACACCTCTTTTCTAAAACATTGATGTCCCGACCTCAAAATAATCTGATAACAAGATTTTTAGCTGGAAATTCAACTTGGAACAAAAGATGTTTATGATAAAGAGGAGAGGGAGAGGAATCAATTATATCAACAATCGCAAACACTTCAAGACTTTTCCGAAGTGGGATTTGAGGCGATTGGTTGTTCTTCCTTTGATTAGTGCAGATCTAAGTGATCGTGCAAAGTTACTGGAAACTGAGGTTCATACAGGATTGAAGGACAATTTTGTATCATTTGCATAAAATAAGTTGGAGAGGAGACGATCAAAGAAAGCCTTGGATTGGGTGACGATGAAAGGGAAGATTGTGTTGAGATTAAAACAGATCAAAGCTGTGACACCCAAACCGGCGGCGGAAACACCGGGTTGTCATAGAAATTGGATATCAATTGTAACAAAGCACATGACACACTTTTTATTTAATTATAATAATTGTCATAACATACGTTTTGGAACATGAGCCTTAAATAGAAATGACAAAAGAAATAAATAAGAACAGTAATTGCAAATAGCCTTAATTATTATTCTAGGTCCAAGGCTATCCTATGTATTGGCAAAAGCAGCAAAATAATATCAACACCTAAAATGTGTGAAAATAAAGTTAGCTAATTAAAGCTAGTGAGCAAACCACATTTGATAAAAAATAGTATGGAAATCCGAGATCATCATAAATATGTTGCGCAATCGTACACGTATAGCAATTTCGTAATATTACTCACCCATGACCATAGAAACGTACATAGAAACATCAACCATAGACCCCGCAGGGTAACCTTTAGCAACAAGACATGAGGAAACACTCATGTTACAATTAGTGATAACTGTCATTTAACCGTCTCGATGTGTAAGTTATCAAAAATTGTTTTAGCATCGAAAGGACATAGCATCGTAGCAACAAGCATCATAGTATAGTAACTAGTAACCATTGTATAGAATCAACCAAATAATCTCCGGGTTTAAATCACCTATTTTGAAATACATATAGGTGGGTTTTGTCAGACCATTAGCGCTAACATTGTACCGGTGGAAATTACATAGTAATAAACTACTTTAAACTACCACATAAGATTGCATCGAGCCGCGAACTAGATTAAAATATTTGTATGATCTCTTTTGAAAAATAGAAACAAAATAGAAAACATGTTTTGGTAGTAGTACATATATTTCAGCCCCAAAATGTAAAATAAAAAGGGGTGTGAGTTTACTCACCTTGAAACTTAGGCTAGAACCAAATAGTGACCCATTTAGATAGAACCGAGGATTGCTTAAATACTAGAATCACCTAAGTAAATGAGAATCCTAACTTAGAAATCACATAGTATAGAAAACTAAAATAGAAACAATAGAAATCTAAGGAAATTGAGATTCTATAATTTCGAGTTGGGGATTAGATTTTTCGGTAAATGACAATAAATATATAAATTTATTTAATCTTTAAGACGAGAAATAATAATAGTATTTTTGATAAACAACAGCAATTCGAATAATATATTTTCAACAACACTTATATAATGTCAAAAGTATGTTATATATTTTAGAAACACTTTAAAATGTTTAACACTATTTTTAAAGTACACCAAAGTCCATAAACATCCTATTTGTACAACCTATTATTTAGAAAACTTTGTATATGTCTAAAAGTATTAAAATATACTGTTGTGGTATTTTTGAAAGTACTAAAAATACTTGTAATAATTAGATTTATAAAATAGGTTTATATAAAATCGTGGTTTTTGATATATGTTCTCTAAGAATAATAATAAAAATCTTGTTTGATATATTTACAATATATAAAATGTGTATTATTATTGAAATAAGTTAGTAATAAAAATGGTTTATAACATAGTTGAAACAAAACAACAAAACATAAAATTTTAAAGGTCCCTAGTGTCGAACCCAAGACTCATTGTTTAGGGCATCACGCATAAACCAGCTGCACTATAGTGAGTTTTTGTTACAAATTAGAATAGAAATAGTTTTAACATGTTTTAAAACAAATTCCCCAAATCATATGAACCCTAGAAACACAATTCACGAATTCCTTCGAAATTAGACAATGAAACAAGAAATTGGTTGAGGGCTTTTGATCCCCATAGAATCACGAGTAGAAAGATGTATAACACTTACTTGATTGGTGACGATTTCGATCGATGAGATGATGAACAAAGAATATGACGGGTTGAGATCAAACTAATTTCTTGAGGTTTTTTATTGCAATTATCTTATCAGAGAATGATTTCGATATTGGAGGAGTGTTTTACCACATATGAATTTGTTTAATTTTGTTGCGCAATAGTACTTTGAGTTCGGTTTTGATTCAAGATTAAAGAGGCTTAATTGGTGATCCATTGACTGATACTAATGCAATTAAATGGTACAGACGGTTTTCAGTCGATGATATTAATGATTTTGGTAAGTCGAATTTGACTGAAATGACGTCAGGATTATTTTTGCTTAATTGGGTTTTTGTTTAAACGGACGACAATTAAGGAATTGGAGTAAACGGTTTTGTTGGAGTGTTATAATCAAATTTAAAGAGGTTATGGAACCGAGCTTTGCATAGGGATCGTTTAACGGGTTTTTAATCGCATTGTAAACGACTAAAAAGAGGTGGTATGGGATCGCCAGAAACAAGTCGCTGGTGGCTGGAGAAGCCACTGGAAATACTAGGGTGATTCGAGGGGGGGGGGGGGGAGGTTTGGTTAATTACAAGATTGGTGCTTAATGTTTTTATATCTTTTCATTATGTTGCTGTAACTTAATAATGACTTTAAAACTTGACACATTTGGTCCAAAGTTAAGTAAGTATAAATTATAACTACTAATTTGACCGAGTTAACTCGCAACGCTTATAAAATTGATGTTTTCTTATCATTAGCTCGTTTTTGGTGTTGAAAGGTTATATTTAGACTTAGAAACAATTTTGTTTAACGATTTCTATAAAATCTCTTTATCAAAATACAATATATATATATATATATGTATATATATTTAGACTTATATAATATGAATAGTAATTAGATTGCTTACTTGTATATTACACAACACGGATTCGATTGATCATTTGAGACGGGAATGACATGGATTTTATTTATATTAATAATGCAACGTTACATTTTCCAGAATTAAATACAAATGAAATAAAAGATAGATAACTTCGGATTCGAGTCGGGTGTTCGGATTAGGGTTTGGGGCAGATGTCACAAAAGCTGTGCAAAGATTGAGTGTGCCAGATCCAAGTCCGACAAGGTTGGAAGATTTTGAAAAATGGTTCTATGATAATTAAACGGGGGAGGCCGTTATAAGAGTAAAGGATGGTGCTGAATTCCGACTCTTCGATCCGATGTAGGTGTTCAGTTTCTCAGATGACGATTTGAAGACTTTATGTGAACATCAGATTAAATGTAGGGCCGGAGCTAAGACAAAGAAGGAAGCTGCTCTATTTAAAAGAGTAGCAAATAGGACTCGAGGTATTCGTTCGAAGGTTAGCAGCTCGCTGAGAGTGTGCAAAAATATGAAGCGGAGCAGGCTGAGATACGAGAGTTAGGACATTTATTCAAAGACACAAAGGCCGGAGCAGATCCAGAAGACCCGGCAGGTGAATACCCCCTAGGGGGAGTATTGATGACCACATGTAGGGTGGTATTCACCTTGCCGTTGTTATTATCGTATTTGTTTCCTTGTAATAGACTAGATCGTATTTTTTTTTACCGATGTAATAGTTTAGTTTTGGTTTAATCGTTTGCTTAGTTGTAGGCTGAGTTTTGCGAAACTACATGAAAAACTATAGTGTAGCATGCAGTTAAGCTTGACTCAGCAATCAATCAGTTTCGCAAGTATGCGAAACTACTTGCGAAACTGCTGACTGTATATAATGTTGTTTTGGTTTCATTTGTACACAACTCTTGGAACTTTATTGAATTCAATTCTCTGATTTGAGTTCGAATCTGATTGTGTGTGTTTGCTAGGATTTTATTGTTTGTATCTCATTAGCATCAATCCATCTTATTCCATATCTTCATCTTATTCTCTAAATCGGTCTATTGTTTTGGTTGTAACACCCTGATTTTTATGGTGGAACATTTTTACGTGCTTATGCTTATATAGATGTGCATTTAAGTGATTATGATTAAAATGATGTATGACGCTTATGATACATGCTATGTTTATGATAAATGTGATGATTATAAATGTACGAGAATGTAAAATGTAATGACTAATTACTTAGTAATTAGAAAATGGAAGGTTTAAGGAAGAGTTTATGATGTAATTATGGGCCATTAAGGGTAAAAGAATGAATTAGGCCCAAAATGGTAAGTGGATTAGTTAAAACACTTTCCTAAGATAGCCTAATTGCCTAATTAAGGCCCAAAGCCCACCTAAAACCCTACCCAATATGGAAATCCCCCGTATTTAAACAACATTTCCAGCCACCATCCACACTTCACCTTCTTCACAACACACACTCAAACCCTAATCTCCATTTTTAAGAAAACTAAGGCTAGAAAGAAGAAAAACCAAGATTTTTGTAAATCCAAGTGTTAATCTGAAGTAAAAGGTGTTAAACAACATGTAATCAAGGTAAAATCATTCCCTAAAACATGTTTTCATAACACAAAACGAATCTGGCCATTAATGGAGTTTTTAAGGTTTTCAAAGGTTTCAAAAAAAAATCAATAAAGGTTGCATTTTTATGTTAAAAATCATGAAAAAAGCTTAGATTTGGTCATATAAATGATAAAACAAGGTTTTGGACGTAAAAAAGTTGGATTTTGGGCAAAAAATGAAGATTTTGGGCAAAAACCGAGCTGAAACCCCGTTTTGCAAAACTGTTGTTCATCTTGTGACACTGTAGTGCCACCTATGTGACACTGTAGTGTCACCTATGCGACACTGTAGTGTCTCATGTGTCTGAAATCTGAAGTTGTGTGTCTGAGTGTGCATAAGTCCCAACGAAAGTTGGGCATGAGCCATGCGAAACTGCATGAGACACTAGCTGCGACACTAGCTGTGACACTAGAGAAAAATAACTATTTTCCATAATAAATTAAATGCAGATCGTACACCAATACCACTACCTTAATCTTGACCGAACAAGCAAGATCACCTAAGAACCAGGTGAATTCTAGACCTCACTTCCGTTTCAAACACAATTTTGAGGCTAACATGCATACCGAGATGTTTTCCTGGACTGTTGGACTTTTTATGTGAAGTATGATGATGATGTAAGAATGAGTAACTGAATACTTGTATACATATATAGGGGAAGGTTTCCGTACAAAATGGATTTTGCCTAAGTAGCGTGAGAAGTGATATTTAGACACATCAAAACCGGGTCAAACGAACTCCGATTGAACTCATTCTTGCGACGTTAGAACCGTGTCATAAAACCCCCGCCCCCACCACCCAAAAAACATAAAACCCCCCACCCCCACACCCCAAAAACCTAAATCACCCGACCCTCACCTTCTAAAAACCTAAACACCACCCACCCACCACCCAAAAAACCTAAAACCCCCCGCCCCCACCCCCAAAAAACCTAAATCACCCTACCCTCACCATCTAAAAACCTAAACCCCACCACCCGAAAAACCTAAAACCCCCCACCCCCCCCCCCCCTCAAAAAACCCTAAATCACCCGACCCGCACCTTCTAAAAGCCTAAAAACCACCCACCCACCACCCAAAAAACCTAAAACCCCCCACCCCTACCTCCCAAAAACCTAAACCCCACCCACCCACCCCATAAAAACCTAAACCCCTCACCCTATCCATATAAAAGCCTAAAATCTAAAAACTAAACCCTAAAAGCTAAATCCCAAGGCTAAACCTTAAAGTAAAAACTAAATTTTAAAGCTAAACCCCAAAAGTTAAACCCTAGAAGCTAAGATGATAAAGCTCGACGAGACGGTTCTAACGCCGCTTGAATGAGCTCAAACGGAGTTCGTTTGACCCAGTTTTGATGTGATTTAAGTCACTTCTCACACTTTTTAGGCAAAATCAATTTTGTATTTATGTTTCCTCATTAAGGGAAGGGGTAATTTGAGAACACCCTCTAGTTTTGAGAACTCGTGAGAACCTTACTTCCCGAGTTTTTTCATAGTATATTTTTTGTTCAAATGTTGCGTATATTAAAAACTAGAACCTCGAAAAAAGGAAATTAAAAAAAAAAGTTTTCGTCGTTAGAAAACGTATATGTTCGTAAAAAATATTTACGTCATATTACATGGGTATAATAAGTTACACCAGCGTTTTTTCGCTGTAAATATTTTTTAGTTCCATATACGTTTTTTAACGACGAAAACGTTTTTTTTTTAATTTCCTTTTTTCCAGCTTCTCGTTTTTAATATACGCAACATTTGAGCAAAAAAAATTATATAAAAAAAATTCGGGAAGTAAGGTTCTCACGAGTTCTCAAAACTAGAGGGTGTTCTCAAAATATCTCATTTCTATATATATATATATATATATATATTAAGAGAGAGGAGAGAGAAACCAAATTTGTAGGAGGTTAAAGAGTAAATTTGTTTTGACTAAAATGTCCTTTTGTATTAAAAAAATGTTTTATGGTTTTTTAATACAAAAGGACATTTTAGTCAAAACAAATTTACTCTTTAACCTCCTACAAATTTGGTTTCTCTCTTCTCTCTCTTAATTTATTTTCTCTTTCATAATATTTGTTTCTCTTTCCTATATAATAATTTTATTTTTTCCTTCTCATAACTTTTCATTCACTTAAATGTTTTGATTACAGCTAAAAGACATTGTATTACGTATATAAATTATACAAGTTACGTATACGTATGTAATTAAAAACAACATAATTTACAGATTGGAAGAAAGAAGACTAACTTATATATATTTCATTTACACTATTACATATACGTAACTAATAAACAAATCTGTGGAATACATATGCAAAATAAAAGAACTATATGACATGAAATACATTTTATACTACATAGAGCTACGTTTACATAACAACATTCGTATATGTAACAACAGTGTTACGCATACATAACAACGGCGCTACGTACACTTGTTACGTATACGTACAATTGTGTTTCATGTATTTAATAACAGTGTTTGTCTTCTATTTCATCATCATCGTCATCGTTATCTTCGAGTTCATTTTCTTCGATCCATCCTCATAGCTTCATCTTCGAGTTCATCATCTTTGACTCATCATCATCTACTAAAAAGCTGGAAAATTACTAATCGGTCAAATGATGACGTTCAAAACCAAATTGTTGATTTTCTACATAGTATTGATATGTAGATTTAATTAATTTTGTATACAATCTGTTTTAATTATGCAATGTTTTTTCAAGCAAAATAATATAATTTTACGATGGATTATAATAGCATCCAAACAAAAAGAAAAGTATAAGAAAAGTGTGTGCTGACCCGTCTTAAAAAATTCACTGAGACTTATATTTCTTTTACTTAATCTATATTCACATGATTTCTAATACCTTCTTTATATAAGTTCTCAACCCAAACTTAAAGAAAAGCACTCGTCACCTTAACTTGTTAACTTTTTAAGTCATATATACGTCATACGTGTACGTATATGTATATTACGTATATGTAACTAACATTCAATCGATAGCGAATTACATATACGTCACTCTCTATGTTACTTATGCGTATAGATAACTCGCTAAGTTACGTATATGCAACTCGCTAAGTAAGTTCACGTAACTCCGTACTTGTTACAAAAACACAAGAATTTGATTCATCAACATATATGTTAAATTCTTATGTTGAATGAACGAAATACAAATGGCATGAAGATAGTAAAGCAAGATGAATTCTTACATATATATCCCATCTAACAAGCTTAAAATTGTAACTGTTCATTAATATGATTCCTAAAAAATCATTTACCACAAATTTGTACATTGTCTTTTTCAAGTCTAGTACTTTAATAGATCTCCGTGTATTCATATAAACAAACAACAGGAATGGTTGCAAGAATTATCTTGATCAATTCTCATGTTGCTTGTTTATATGAATACACGGAGATCGATTAAAGTACTAGACTTGATCACCAATATTGATCACCATTAATGCACCACATCACCGCTGCCGATCACCATCATCGTCGTCAATCATCATCACTACTACCGATTACCATCATTCATTACCATTTCCGATCACTGTCACCACCTAAATCAGACCACATGCGTATACGTATACCTTCAAAAGTTGAGGTGAATATCAAAAAATGAACATACCTAACGTGGATTGAGATTGTAAATTAGCAGTGCCCGTGAAAAAGTGGGTCTTAATTACATATATGTATACGTAACAACACTTATACGTATACGTAAACAACACTTATACGTTACAAAACTCGTATCGGTGGTGGTTCTTAATCTCCATGTTTTTTATATACAGAGAATGGATACTCATTGCATCTGCTTATATCAACATCACATTCAATTCACCACCCCATAATCCAACAAGTGTAATCACCCGATCGTTAGTTAAAGAAATAAAAATATTAAGCAATCAAATAATTAAGTTGATAATATGGTTATTAGCAGCCTAAATAACTTTGAACTCTAAATTCATCACTTTAAAAATCATACCTGGTACCGATATGATGGCTGTGATATATAGTGTGGTTGCCAATAGAGATGAAACGAAGATCGAAAGATACTAGGCGGTTTGGTAATGGTTGTGATCGAAGAGGGTTGAGTAACCATGATTGAAGGTCGGTCACAGAGAACGGCCATGGTGGTTTCCAACTTGGATTGGAATTTGGAAGTAGGTCATAGAGAAAGAGAATGGTGTTCACGGTTTAGATTGTAATTAGGTCAAAGACCTTTCCTATATTTATGGAGAGATTTAAAAACTGCACAATTAATCTTCCCATTATACCCTTTTTAGTTTTATAAAAAGAATAATTGAAAAAAATAGGTTTTGTTTGGTTTTCAGTGTTTTTAATTATAAACTTTGTTTTCATTTGAACCTAACTCTCTCTCTCTCTCTCTCTCTATATATATATATATATATATATAAACGAATGTATGCCTTAACGGGAGACAAGAATCCTACTGGGGATATTATAAAACTAGACAAGAATCCTACTGTGGATCTTATAAAACCAGACAAGAATCCTACTGGGAATCTCATAAAACCAGCTAAGAATCCTACTGGGGATCTCATAAAATCAGCTAAGAATCCTACTGGGGATCTCATAAAACCAGTTAAGAACCACAGAATGGGTCTCTTATGACCAAAGAGGACACGATGATGACTTAACTAAAAGACAAAGATATTATGCTACGTATTATACGAATGTGACGTCCAATATGATGATGCAATTTACGTGTATTACATGAATGATATGGAAAGTTTCTAAAGATGTTTTAAAACTAGAACTCACTCAGCGTAGCTGACTTTTGTATGCATGTTAGATTGATGTGCAGGTTAGGAGGTTTAGGGAGCTGCTTGGCGAGGGTTAGAGACTTGTTGAAGACTGGCATTGAAGAAAAATACTTTTGGAAAATTGATTTATATGTTTGTAATGCTTTAAGTAGTTTCTAAGACAAATTTAAGGGTAATGTAATGATGTTTGAACAATTATTCCGCTGCTTTTGAAATTTTATTTAATATATGGTTGTTTTTATGCTTATGAATGCCAACTGTGGTGCGTGTCGAAAGACGGGCGTTAAAAGTTGGTATCAGAGCCAAAGTGTAAGAGAAAATGGGTAAAATGTTTTTAAAGAAAAACCTAATACTTAAACTGAAAATGGGACCAAAGTAAGAATGTCAGTCTGCTAGCTACACGCTAAGAGGTAAAGAACGAACATCAACAAGCTATATACGATATGTTTATGCAATCGAAAACGAAAGAAGTCATGAATCGTGTATAAATGAGGTGCATGAATATAATAGGAAAGTAATTGAGATGCCTGTAGAAAGTCTTGTGACATAAACAGGTATTAGGAAAGTAGAGGAATAGGTTTAGTGCCTATACATGTTATGTGCTCTTGAGTGCTTTATGTGAACTAGACTAGGTTTGAATACTGACGGGACTCAGGAGGGGTATGTTTAGAACGTGAGCAGTAAAGTAAGTAGTTAATAACAACTGGCCACTGTCATTAGGAACTTACAGTACTTATCACGTCCTGAATTACTCTGACTGATGAACGTGAGTGTTTGAATCTTATAGGAAGTAAGAAATGGCACCCAAGAGAATGACTAGAAGCTCTGCCAAAGCTACTAATGCTAAAGCAACCAAAGTCCCTGAAGCGAAGCATGGGAGAAAGTCCACAAAGAAGAATGTTGAGACCAATCCTGAAGTCGAGGCTGAAGTTACACCAACCCCCGAGCTTGAACAGAATTTGAAGGATGCTGTTGCACATGAAGTGCATAAGGTCTTGACTAATGTTATGCCTTCGGTTCTGAAAGAAATGATGAAAGAAATAAAGAAGGTTGAAGAGAAGAAGCCCGCTAAGAAAAGTGTTGAGGATGATGAAGAGGAAGAGGAGTCTGAGAAGGTAGAGAGGGAGATCGAGTCGTCTGATGACTCGGATTTTGAGATTGAAGGGAAAGGGTGCATTTACGGTGCCTTTCAAAGGTGCAAGCCCCCTACTTTTGATGGGAAAAAGGGTTCCACTGCCACCCTTGAGTGGCTAAGTGAAATAGAGGCTGTGATTGATATCAGTGAATGTAGGACTGATCAGGCTGTGAAATTTGCTGCACACTCGTTTACTGGGGCTGCGATTTACTGGTGGACTACTGTGAAACAGTCCAAAGGAAGGAAGGCGATTAGGGAGATGGTGTGGGAGGATCTGAAGAAATTGATGATTAAGAGGTTTTGCCCGCAGTATGAGGTTGATCGAGTAGAGAGGGAATTCTTGAATCTGACTGCAGGAAGTATGAGCCACCTTGAGTACACTACAAAGTTCAATGAGAAGGCACAGCTGGTGCCTTATTTGGTTGAAACTGAGCAGAGGGGGATTAAGTGTTATGTCCAAGGGCTGCCACCCAGGGTGCGCACGCACGTGAATGTCCATAGGCCGGGTACTTTTGAGTCGGTCATGGATTTAGCTGGGATTGTTTATGACAACGTGGCTGCTGAGGAGGTGGTGGAGGTAAAAACGAAGCATTGGGATAATTCCCGAAATCAGTCGGGAAAAAGGTTTAGGAATGATGGAAGGGGGTATGAAAACAAAAGGGCAAAGGTTGAGGCGAATCATGCAGTAGTTCGTGACCAGAATGGTGGGAGAGACTGTGCAAAATGTGGCAAACCCCACTCGGGTGAGTGCAAGATGGGGTTAGGACTGTGTTGCAAGTGTCGAAAGCCGGGCCATCGAGCCTTTGAATGTAAGGCGACTGTCAAATGCAGCCGATGTGGGAAGCAAGGTCACATAAGTAAGGATTGTCGTGTGAACCTTGGGACAACAAGGGGGAGGATAAATCGAAGGCTACTGCTAGGGCTTTTACTATGACCAGGAAAGAGGAAAGGAAAGAGCCAGAAGTCCTTTCAGGTACGTTTCTTGTCAACAACATTTGTGCATCTGTGTTGTTTGATTCTGGTGCTAATAGGAGTTTTGTATCTGCTTTATTTTATACAGCCTTAAAAGGTCCCTCTAGAAAAGTAGAACGGTCTTTTGATGTAGAAACAGCCGAGGGTAAATTCATTAGGGTCGATCAAATGATAGAAGGTTGCACCATTACTCTTTTAGGGCGTAGTTTCCCTACAGATTTATGCATTATAACCTTGGGTAGTTTCGACGTGATATTGGGGATGGATTGGTTGTCCAAGTTTGATGCCAACATAGGTTGTCGTGAGAGACTGGTTCGTTTGAAAGCTCCCGATGGAAGCCCCGTAACTGTGAATGGCGAACAGGAAAGTAAGATTCCACGTGTAATCTCGATGATGAAAGCAAACCGACTAATCAAACAGGGCTGCAATTCGTTTCTAGCATATGTTAAGGATGTAGAGGAGGAACCGAAACAGTTGTCAGATGTGCCGATAGTTTGCAATTTCCTGGATGTATTTCCCGAAGATTTTCCCGGAACACCACCCGACAGAGAGATTGAATTTCAGATTGACCTAGTGCCGGGAGCACAGCCAGTGGCAAAAGCTCCATATCGTTTAGCCCTAAGTGAAATGAAGGAATTGATGACGCAACTGAAGGAGTTGCTAGACAAAGAAAGATGGAAGCATGAGGATGTGTATCGACTATAGGGAATTAAACAAGTTGACTGTGAAGAATCGTTACCCTTTGCCCAGGATAGATGACTTATTCGATCAGCTGCAAGGTGCAAGTTGGTTTTCAAAGATAGACCTTCGTTCCGGTTATCATCAGTTGAAGATTAGACAACAAGATATACTGAAGACAGCATTCCGCACGAGATACGGACATTATGAGTTCTTGGTCATGTCCTTCGGACTGACTAACGCGCCTGCCGCGTTTATGGATTTGATGAATCACGTATGTAGACCAATGTTGGATAGGTCCGTGATTGTATTTATCGATGACATTTTAATTTACTCTAAGAACGAAGGCGATCATGCGTGCCATTTGAAGGAAGTATTAGATATGCTGCAGAAGGAGAAATTGTATGCTAAGTTCTCAAAGTGTGCCTTTTGGTTACGAGAAGTTCAGTTTTGGGTCATGTCATAAACCACGAGGGAATCATGGTCGACCCATCAAAGATTGAGGCAGTTATGAAGTGGGAAATTCCTAAGACGCCATCCGAAATCCGTAGTTTCTTGGGTTTGGTAGGTTATTATAGAAGGCTCATCCACGATTTCTCAAGAATAGCCTCCCCACTAACGAAGTTGACAAGAAAGAAGGTAGTATTTGATTGGGGGAAAGATCAGCAAGAAGCGTTTAATAAGTTGAGAAAAAGGTTAACCGAAGCCCCCGTACTAACGTTACTTGAAGGGAATGATGATCTTGTGGTATATTCCGATGCATCGTGAATTCGTGACAAGGCTTAGGATGTGTGCTTATGCAGCGAGGAAAAGTAATTGCCTATGCATCGAGGCAGTTGAAGGAATATGAGGTGAACTACCCGACTCATGATCTTGAGCTCGCGGCAGTTGTTTTCGCATTGAAGATATGGAGACACTATTTGTATGGAACGAAGTGTACACTGTACACCAATCATAAGAGTTTGAAGTATTTCTTTGAACAAAAAGATCTAAATATGAGACAGAGAAGGTAGTTGGAGTTGATCAAGGATTACGACTGTGAGATTCATTATCATCCAGGAAAGGCCAACGTGGCGGCCGATGCCTTGAGTAGAAAGGAAAAACATGAACCGATTCGGGTTAGAGCTTGCCAGCTGATTATTACACCCGAAGTCATGGAAGAGATCAAGAGGGCTTAAATAGCGGCCCTAAAGGAGGATCAGATTAAGACAGAAAGAATGGTTGGAAAGGAGATAGAACTGACCGAAAACACTTATGGTGTGAGGACGATATACGGTAGAGTTTGGGTACCTCGATTCGGGGAGATACGGAAAGGTATACTTGATGAAGCATATAAGTCCCGATACTCGATCCATCCAGGAGGGACAAAAATGTACCAGAATTTGAAGAGGGATTACTGGTGGCCTGGTATGAAAAGAGAGGTAGAAGCGTATGTAAGTAAGTGCCTGACATGCCTTCAAGTCAAGGCGGAACATCAAAAACCTTATGGTAAGATTCAGCCGTTGGAAATACCCGAGTGGAAGTGGGAGCACATCACCATGGATTTTATTACGAAATTACCACGAACTCCTAAGGGGTATGATGCTACATGGGTGGTTGTGGACAGGTTGACAAAGAGTGCTCACTTCCTACCAATCAAGGAGGCAATAAGTTCAGAGAAATTAGCAGAGATATTTATCAAAGAGGTTGTGGTAAGGCATGGAATGCCGGTGTCCATTGTGTCCGACAGGGACACACGATTTACGTCAAAATTTTGGAAGAAATTTCATGAAGAGATGGGAGCGAAGCTCCATATTAGTTCAACTTACCACCCACAGACCGACGGACAATCGGAAAGAACGATTCAGACACTGGAAGATATGCTCAGAGCCTGCGTGCTCGAATTTGGTGGTAGTTGGGACAGTCACCTGCCTTTGGCGGAATTCTCCTACAATAACAGTTATCATGCTAGTATAAAAATGCCGCCGTATGAAATGTTGTATGGGAGGAGATGTAGGACTCCCATCTGTTGGGGCGAGATTGGCCAAAGAGAACTTGGAAGTTTAGAAATAGTCTAGGCCACAACGAAGAAGTTAGAAAGGATCAAGGAGTGTATGAAGGCGGCTAAAGACAGACAAAAGTCTTATGCCGATAGAAGAAGGAAGGACATTGTGTTCCAAGTGGGGGATAGAGTTATGCTGAAAGTGTCCCCATGGAAGGGAATAATTCGATTCAGAAAAAGAGGAAAGTTAAGCCCTAGGTATATCAGGCCATTTAGAATTGTTGCACGAGTGGGAGACGTTGCTTATCGATTGGATCTCCATGAAGAGTTGAGTGGGATTCACCCTACCTTTCATGTGTAGCATTTGCGTAAATGTTTAGCCGATGAAAGTATGGCAGTGCCGTATGATGATCTGGAAATTGATGAACAGCTGAACTACGTAGAGCAGCCCGTAGCCATATGATGAAAAGGAAAAACGATTACGGAATAAGACTGTGAAGCAGGTAAAAGTTCAATGGAGGCATAGGAAAGGTTCGGATGTTACGTAGGATTTAGAGAGCGAAATGAGAAAGAATTACCCCGCTTTATTTTCATGATTAGAAGGTTTCGGGGACGAAACCTATATAAGGAGGGGAGACTTGTAACACCCCGATTTTTATGGTAGAACATTTTTACGTTCTTATGCTTATATGGATGTGCATTTAAGTGATTATGATTAAAATGATGTATGACGCTTATTATATATGCTATGTTTATGATAAATGTGATGATTATAAATGTACGAGAATGTAAAATGTATTGACTAATTACTTAGTAATTAGAAAATGGAAGGTTTAAGGAAGAGGTTATGATGTAATTATGGGCCATTAAGGGTGAAATAACGAATTAGGCCCAAAATGGTAAGCGGATTAGTTAAAAGACTTTCCTAAGATAACCTAATTGCCTAATTAAGGCCCAAAGCCCACCTAAAACCCTACCCAATATGGAAATCCCCCCTATTTAAACAACATTTCCAGCCACCATCCACACTTCACCTTCTTCACAACACTCACTCAAACCCTAATCTCCATTTTTGAAGAAAACTAAGGCTAGAAGGAATAAAAACCAAGATTTTTGTAAATCCAAGTGTTGATCTGAAGTAAAAGGTGTTAAACAACAGGTAATCAAGGTAAAATCATTCCCTAAAACATGTTTTCGTAACACAAAACGAATCTGGCCATTAATAGAGTTTGTAAGGTTTTCAAAGGTTTCAAAAAAATCAATAAAGGTTGCATTTTTATGTTTAAAATCATGGAAAAAGCTTAGATTGGGTCATATAAATGATAAAACAAGGTTTTGGATGTAAAAAGGTTGGTTTTGGGAGAAAAATGAAGATTTTGGGAGAAAAATGAAGATTTTGGGCAAAAACCGAGCTGAAACCCCGTTTTGCGAAACTGCTGTTCATCTTGCGACACTGTAGTGTCACCTATGCGACACTATAGTGTCACCTATGCGACACTGAAGTGTCTCATGTGTCTTAAATCTGAAGTTGTGTGTCTGAGTGTGCATAAGTCCCAACGAAAGTTGGGCATGAGCCATGCGAAACTGCATGAGACACTAGTTGCGACACTAGCTGTGACACTAGTGAAAAATAACTATTTTCCATAATAAATTAAATGCAAATCGTGCACCAATACCACTACCTTAACCTTGACCGAACAAGCAAGATCACCTAAGAACCAGGTGAGTTCTAGACCTCACTTCCGTTTCAAACACAATTTTGAGGCTAACATGCATACCGAGATGTTTTCCTAGACTGTTGGACTTTTTATGTGAAGTATGATGATGATGTAAGAATGAGTAACTGAATACTTGTATATATATATATATATATATATATATATATATATATATATATATATATATATAGAAGGAGGTTCATTTGAGAAGACTCATATATTGCGAGAAGAAAAAGAAGAAACCTAAATCATTTATAAAAACATATCAATTATTAAATTTTTTAAATAAATTCACATCCTACATACAAATGTATAGGGTATAAACTAAAAAAAATCATTAAAATATTTTTTACGTATGTATTTTTAGCGTTTTAAATTTACCTACACACGTGTAGGTTATGTGTAAGTAACATAACCTACACATGACTTCTATATGTGTAGGTTTAACAAATAAACGAAATTTATTCAATTTTATTTTTTGAATATCAAAGTTAATGAATAAATGTTGCATTTCTATCATTTTTTTATATGTTAAAAACGTTTTTTATTGAAAAAATGAAGAATTTAGGTATTTCTTTTTCTTCTCGCAATATTTGCTCTTCTCAAATGAACCCTCCCCTATATATATATATATATATATATATATATATATAAACGAATGTATGCCTTAATGGAAGACAAGAATCCTACTGGGGATCTTATAAAACCAGACAAGAATCCTACTGGGGATCTTATAAAACTAGACAAGAATCCTACTGGGGATCTCATAAAACCAGCTAAGAATCCTACTGGGAATCTCATAAAACCAGCTAAGAATCCTACTGGGAATCTCATAAAACCAGTTAAGAACCACAGAATGGGTCTATTATGACCAAAGAGGACACGATGATGACTTAACTAAAAGACAAAGATATTATGCTACGTATTATACGAATGTGACGTCCAATATGATGATGCTATTTACGTGTATTACATGAATGATATGGAAAGTTTCTAAAGATGTTTTAAAACTAGAACTCACTCAGCGTAGCTGACTTTTGTATGCATGTTAGATTGATGTGCAGGTTAGGAGGTTTAGGGAGCTGCTTGGCTAAGGCTAGAGACTTGTTGAAGACTGGCATTGAAGAAAAATACTTTTGGAAAGTTGATTTATATGTTTGTAATGCTTTAATTAGTTTCTAAGACAAATTTAAGGGTAATGTAATGATGTTTGAACAATTATTCCGCTGCTTTTAAAATTTTATTTAATATATGGTTGTTTTTATGCTTATGAATGCCAACTGTGGTGCTTGTCGAAAGACGGGCGTTACATTGGTTTTAATTACTTTTGAATCAATCACTAAACCAATTGTTTTTAGATCTAGTGGTAACAAGGTATTTCAATTGGATCTAAATCATTATAGTACGATTTATCGATTATTTGGACCAACAAAAACAACCTGGTAATGATATTGATGTTTATTTGTCTCTATTATTATATGACCTTAAAACTCTATGGAAATGTGTAAACGTGTTTGATCTTATAAGTTGTCTAATTATAGTACGAAAGGGAAGCTAGCGTGTCCAGTTTGTGAAGATGGTACAAGTTCCATACAATTAAAGAATTGTAGAAAAACTGTATACATGGGACAACGAAGATTCCTCCCACACACTCATAGTTACCGATACAAAATGGTGGAGTTTGACATAAATATTGAGGATGGGAAGGTAAGGTAACACTTTGTTGCATTTTCACGAGGTAAGGATCTTAATGTCGTGTTCGGAAAAAAAATTCATGCTAAGAAAGGAACTCGCGCTAAGAAAAGAACATGTTCTGAGAAAAGAACTCATCCTGAGAAAAGAACTAATGCTGAGAAAGTGGCATTTGGAAAAAACGTCAATCTTTTGGGATTTGCCTTACTAGAGACATTTCCAAGTTAGGCATTGCCTAGATGTTATACATATCGAGGAAAACGTACATGATAGCTTGCTTGGATTATTATTAAACATTCCCGGAAAAATTAAAGTTGGAATTATTGCTAGTAAATACATGCAAGAAATGGGCATACACGAAGAGCTTGTTCCTGTCGCTACGCCCAAGGGGTTTTATCTACCACCGACATGCTATACGATTTCCAAACAAGAAAAAAAAATGTTTTGCGAATACTTACACAATATAAAAGTTCCATCCAGCTATACTGCAAACATTAAAAGGTTGGTGTCGTTGAAATATTGTAAGTTGCATGGTATGAAGTCTCATGATTGTCATGTTTTGATGACACATATGATTCCTATTGCAATCCCCGGATTGTTACCAGATAACATCCGACATATAATCACAAACTTTGTTTGTTTTTTTAACAGGTTTCATTCGAATGTTATTGATCTATAGTCACTGGATAGTTTGCAAAAAGATATCACGCTCTGTGAACTTGAGATGTATTTTCCTCCATTTTTTTATGTCATGGTTCACTAGTAGTTCGTATCATAGGAGAAACTAAGGCTTTCTTCTAATCCATATTGTATTTTCCATAAAGCAAGACGTTGAGATTCTATTAATAGGTCATTACGATGAGACTTAATGGATTAAACGTAAATCAAAACGATACGGAATAATTGATAACGGACCCTTTTCTAATTATTGTAACGTTTATGCATTGTTACTTGAAAACATAAATTTGAAATTACTGTGGTTGTACGATGTTACCAGTATGCTTATGTGATACTATTACGTATTGTTGATAGTTTGAAACCGGAGAACGCATGCACTTTTAGTTTGGTCTTTTAGTTTGGTTTCTTCTTTTGGAAACCCTAATATTAGAACGTTAAAAATTAGTATGCTAAACATAATGCGTGATTACTCCCTATGTAACAACTTAAGTAATTCAAATTTGGTTTTATTGTGTTTAGCTACATCTCATTTAAATGATAATAGGGATCCGAACAAAAAAAATATTTTGTTTAAAACTTAACGTAAACACAAATCATCCGTAAAAACATTTATTTTGAAAGATTGTTTGGTTTGTTCTAGTGAGAGTTTTGTGTTGGATTAAAAACTAAGGTTCTATTTTAATTAACTTTGTTAGGATCATGTAATTAGTCTTTAGATCTAGAGATTCATGTTGATGTTGAAGGATGGGATTACATAAAATAATAAGTATAAATGCAAGTCGAGTTATTCAAACTTACTTGAAACCCTATGATGCATGAAAGCCGAACATGTTATATATTTGGAGACTTTTGATTAATTACTTCTAATCCATATTGTATTTTCTATACAGCATGACATTGAGATTATGTTAATAGGTCATTATGATGAGACTTAATGGATTAAACGTAAATCAAAACGATAGGTAGTAATTGATAACCGAACCTTTTCAATTTTTTATAACGTTTATGCATTGTTACTCATAAACTTAAATTGAATATGAATTTATTTTTATTGGGTAAAGAATTAAGAACGCATGTCAGTTTAGTTAGGTTTCTTCTTTTTGAAACCCTAATACTAGAAACCTTAAAATTGTTTTCAAAACGTAATGGGTGATTATTCTCTATGCAACAAATTAAGTAATTCGAATTTGGATTTAGTGTTTTAGTTTCATCACCTTCAAATGATACTAGTGATCCAAACATAAAGATATTTTGTTCAACTAATTATCGGTTAAAACACGTTATTTGGAAGATTGTTTGATTTGTTTAAGCGAGAGGTTTATGCTGCATGATAAACTCGGGTTCTAATTTAATTAACTTCGTTAGTATCATGTAATTGGTTATTAGATCTTGAGAGGCATGTTGATGTTGAGAGATGGGATTACATAAAAATATAAGTATAAATACATGTTAAGTTATTGAAACTTACTTGAAACCCTATGATGCATGAAACACGAACAAGCTATTCCTAGAGACTTTGGATGAATAACTTCTAATCCATATTGTATTTTCCATAAAGCAAAACGTTGAGATTCTATTAATAGGTCATTATGATGAGACTTAATTTATTAAACGTAAATCAAAACGATAGGGAGTAATTGATAACGGGCCCTTTTCTAGTTAGTGTAACGTTTATGCATTGTTACTTGCAAACATCAATTGAAAATGACTGTGGTTGTACGACATTACCCGTATGCTTATGTGATACTATTACGTATTGTACGTGGATAGTTTGAAACCCTAGAACGCATGTACTTTTAGTTTGGTTTCTTCTTTTGGAAACCCTAATATTAGAACGTTAAAAATTAGAATGCCAAATGTAATGCGTGATTACTCCCTATATAACAAATTAAGTAATTCAAACTTGGTTTTATTGTGTTAAGCTTCATCTTTTTTAAATGATACTAGGGATCCGAATAAACAAATATTTTGTTTAAAACTTAACGTAAACACTATTCATCGGTAAAACCATATTATTTTGAAAGATTGTTTGGTTTGTTCTAATGAGAGTTTTGTGTCGGATTAAAAACTAAGGTTCTATTTTAATTAACTTTGTTATGATCATGTAATTGGTGTTTAGATCTCGAGATTCATGTTGATGGTGAAGGATGGGATTACCTAATATAATAAGTATAAATGCAATTTGAGTTATTGAAACTTACTTAAGACCCTATGATGCATGAAAGCCGAACATTTTATATATCTAGAGACTTTTGATTAATTACTTCTAATCCATATTGTTTTTTTCTATAAAGCATGACATTAAGATTGAGTTAATAGGTCTTTATGATGAGACTTAATGGATTAAACGTAAATCAAAACGATAGGGAGTAATTGACAACCGAACCTTTTCAATTTTTATAACGTTTATGCATTGTTACTCTCAAACTTAAATTGAATATTAATTTATTTTTATTGGGTAACGAATTAAGAAAGCATGTCAGTTTCGTTAGGTTTCTTCTTTTTGAAACCCTAATATTAGAAACCTTAAAATTGTTTGCAAAACGTAATGGGTGATTATTCTCTATGCAAAAAATTAAGTAATTCGAATTTGGTTTTAGTGTTGTTAGTTTCATCACCTTCAAATGAAACTGTCACACCCCCAAATCCACTAACGGAGTTTTACCGTTAGAAGCGTGACAAACCAGGATCCAGTCATTAATTACACCGAACGACTCTATATGAGTTTTGAAAACCAAACGTTTACTCATCAATTGTGGTAATTGAAACGTTAATCAGAGTAAATAGTTTTGTGTTATGCGGAAGCGTAATAATTAAGTAATTAAAGCAAACCCAAACCATGTAGTAAGTAAATGCGCAAAAACACGCTCCCGACACAAGACACACAGTTTAAATAGTTGTTAAATCCTAAAACACAGTGTTGAATGAAAGAAAGTGTTTTAATAAAATGTTGGGACGCCATGGCATGTCCTACGTGCAATGTACCTCAGTGACCTGAAACAGTGAAAGGCTAACAAGTGTCAACACGACAGTTGGTAAGTTCACATAGTAAGTATGAAATCAAGTAAGTTAAGTTTCAAGCAAAAATATAAATTAAGTATGTTAGTGTAGGTAGCTAGTCTATAGTACATGTCCTTAGAGTCGTATGTATCTGACCGAAGCTGACGTATGTACACATTAAGTGCATTTTGCCTGTCGTACATCCCATCAGGATGCACATGTATGTATGTTAGGTCAATTCAACACCCGTTCGACAAGTGCATCTGTCGTGCTAGCGCGACTAGCCCGGGTGGGGTTTGTCAAACCTAGTAGTACTACTCAAAATCCCCTAACTATTTCACAAATATTAACTGTCAACTAGGTATCCATGAGGTCTTTCATGAACAAATAAAAGTAACTCTAATCCAGACATGCGACATACTAAATTTGTAAATCCGTCAAAGTCTTTATTCAAGTTCCCATCCCATAACAGGGTAGAATAATAGTTAATCCAGTTCAGTGAACTCACCTTAGGTTGCACAGCAATTCAGTTTTAAAAGCACACAATGTAATTCAGCAACCTAAATAATAGTAGGTCTATTAATGTGTGTTCGTGTAGGGTCATTGACCAAGTTTGACTTTCTGAACAAGTTTGACTTTTTGTTGACTTTTGTTGACCCGAGTTGACCCACGACCCGTTGGTGATTTATTAAGTGTAAGTATGTTACATTTGATGTATTTAATCATATTTCATTCACAAACCACGTCACACAGCAAGTATTCAACAAGTTAAGTTTCTATGCCCATAAAAGTTTCCTTTGTAGGAAAGTCGGACTTTTAGAGCATGCTTGCATAATTCAACATCCTAGAAATTCCCAAACATCCTTATGCATGTCAACTATTACATAAAGATCATATCATGCTACACAAGACAACGACACACACTATCACTATACGGTTTTCAATATGAGACATACTAGCATGTGTGGCCATTTCAAAGCACAATACATTGTCCACATGTTTTGTTTCAAGTAATATAATAATACCTTCATCATGGTATCCTAGTTAACTAGAACACACCAATTAGATTTCAAACAACCAATTTCATGCAACCGGTGTATTACCTACTTAGCACTTTTATATGTCATTTCTATGTCAAAAGTCAATTTACCATACACCAAGTTGCCTACAATCTTTCATATGCGATTCAAGTCACTAAACATGCACCCTATTGAACTTTCATGACAAAAAGTTTCCACATTTAGCAAGTCATACCAAATCAAGTCGGATTCGCACGTTCAAATAACCAAAATTCATCTAATATATCATATAAACATACTAGTAACATCATATCAAACCTTAGATGTCCATAACATGAAATTTCACATAAACCCTAGTGAAAAAGTTACTTTTTTTAGTAACATGGCAAAACGATCATGAAATTTCAAAACCAAGTAATCAATCTTCATCCAATTCATTTTCTAAGCACATAATCTATCATATTTCATCAAAATTATGCATGCAACATCATGTTTCAATGACTTCCTATCAAACCCTAATTTCTCAACCACATAATTATGAATTCATTTCATTATCTAATCATCAAAATAACAAATAACTCATAACCAATAACCCATTTCCACAACACAATCATCAATTGGCCATTTTGGATGAACTAGGGTTTTCAAGACTTGTAACTTACGAAACATATAACCACAACTAAGATAAATACTTAGTAGTATTGCGTTTATCACTTCGATTAACACCCAAAAACACCACCAATGGATCAAAATTGCAAGAAAATCAAGATGATATGTGTGTGGGTGTGTGATGTGCGACGGCCAAGGGGAGAAAAAAAAGAGACTAGGGCCATTTTTTTTTTATAAAATCTAGGTTTAGGTTTTAGTTATTTTTTTAAATTATTAGATTAGGTTAAAATAGTGGGCCTTGGGCCATCCATGGGTCACATGGATGATCCACAGGCTCCGTTTTGTTTCTGTTTGCAAACACAATGAAAAATCTTTCTCAAACGAAAATTTGTTTCATAAAATTTACCAAATTTCGCAAACGGTTAAAACCGGTAAAATACGCAATTAACCGGAAGTTCAACAATTAAGCACACATGTTACTTAAGATGTATATTTATTGTATTTGTATCAATTTAATTTCACCAACGCCCGGGTATTAACTCGTGTGGTCGTTTCGTGTGTACGTTTGTGTAACAGTTTGTACATTTAATTCATCAAATTAAATGAAAAGTATAATTGCGTTAACGTGGCTAACATAGTTTGACTAACGAGGTTAACCTGAATTTGTCGGGTGTCACATCATCCCCTTGTTGAAGGAATTTTCGTCCCGAAAATTGGATACGGTCGTTAAAATAGGTCTGAAAATGAAAGAATTTATAGTTTAGAGTTCCGAGTTGTCACATCATCCCCTTGTTGAAGAAAATTTCGTCCCGAAATTTTAAATAATACCTGAAGTGATAAGACGGATTTACTCGAACAGATGTGGGTACTTCTGTTTCATTTAGTCTTCTCGTTCCCAAGTGAAATCTGGCCCACGCTTGGAATTCCATTTTACTTTAACGATAGGAATTTTACTGTGTTTCAAAGTTTTGACCTCTCTAACCATAGTATCGATTGGTTCCTCAATAAACTGTAACTTGTCCTCGATTTCTAGTTCCTCCAAGGGTATAATGAGTGTTTCGTCGGATAGACACTTTTTGAGATTCGAGAAATGGAAGAAGTTATGCACATTTTTGAGTGACTCGGGTAAGTCCAATTCGTAAGCTACCAGCCCGATTCGTTTAGTAATCTCGAATGGCCCGACATAACGAGGGTTTAGTTTTCCCCACTTTCCAAAACGGACCACACCCTTCCAGGGCGAGACTTTAAGTAACACTTTTTCACCAACATTGAATTCTTCCGCCTGTCTGTGCAAATCTGCGTAACTTTTCTGCCTATCACGAGCAGCTGTCATGCAATTTCGTATCTGCACAATTTTCTCAGTAGTTTCACGCACAAGATCAGGCCCAAATAACTGGCTATCACCAACGTCGGCCCAACAGATCGGAGATCAACATTTCCGCCCATACAAGGCTTCAAATGGCGCTGCCTTGATGCTAGTGTGATAACTGTTATTGTATGAGAACTCTACCAATGGTAAATGATTCTCCCAACTACCACCAAAATCTATCACAAAAGCTCTTAGCATGTCCTCGAGAGTTTGGATTGTACGTTCGCTTTGACCGTCCGTTTGGGGATGGTAAGCCGTACTCAGATCAAGACGTGTACCGAAGGCCTTCTGTAAAGACCCCCAGAATTTAGATGTGAATTGTGGCCCATGGTCAGAAATAATAGACACCGGCACCTTGTGCCTAGCAACAATTTCTTTGATATAGATTCGAGCAAGTTTTTCCATTTTATCGGATTCCTTGAAAGGAAGGAAATGAGCAGATTTCGTTAAGCGGTCAACGATTGCCCAAATGGCATCGCAACCGGAAGGTGTTCGATGTAATTTAGTTACAAAGTCCATGGCAACTTGTTCCCATTTTCACACAGGAATTTCGGGTTGTTGAAGCATACCCTTCGGTTTCTGGTGTTCCATCTTAACCTTAGAGCATGTAAGAGACTTGCTCACGTATGTGGCAATGTCAGCCTTCATATTCAGCCACCAGTATAATTGTTTAAGATCATGATACATCTTGTCAGAACCAGGATGTACGGAATATCGAGATTTATGAGCTTCATCCATGATGAGTTCTCTCAGACCACTAAATAAAGGAATCCACATCGGATTTTCCATACACCGTATGCCATCAGGCTTCGTTTCAAATCGTTTTTCCATCCCTCAAAGCTGATTTCAGATGTTCCTCCTTAATTGCCTCAAGCTGGGCATCACGGATTTGGTCAGGTAGATTAGCATGAATTGTAAGCTGAATAGCTCGGACCCGTCGAGGTTTCACGGTTTCCTTACAACTGAGGGCGTCAGCTACCACATTAGCCTTGCCCGGATGATATTTTATGGCGCAGTCGTAATCATTTAAGAGTTCGACCCATCGGCGTTGACGCATGTTCAACTCCTTCTGGTCAAAGATGTGTTGCAAACATTTATGGTCAGTGTATATCGTACACTTGGTGCCATACAGATAGTGCCTCCAAATTTTCAGAGCAAAAATCACAGCTCCTAACTCAAGATCGTGAGTCGAATAGTTTTTCTCATGGATTTTTAATTGGCGTGAGGCATACGCGATGACCTTCCCACGTTGCATCAAAGCGCAACCAAGGCCTTGAACTGAGGCATCACAGTACAATACAAAATCTTCTGTCCCTTCTGGTAAAGACAAAATAGGTGCACTTCAGAGTTTTTGTTTGAGTAACTGGAATGCAGCTTCTTGTTGGTCACCCCACTGGTACGTCGTACCCTTATGGGTTAATGCAGTCAGTGGTTGTGCGATTTTTGAGAACCCTTCGATGAAACGACGATAATAACACGAAAGACCTAGAAATTGACGGATTTCAATAGGAGTTTTCGGAGTTGCCCAATTTTTAATTGACTCGATTTTTGAAGGATCGACATGGATGCCACTTTCATTAACCAGGTGACCAAGGAATTATACTTCCCGAATCCAGAAATCACATTTAGAAAATTTTGCATTAAGTTGTTCCTTTTTCAGGAGCTCAAGAATTAATCGCAAGTGTTCTGCGTGGTCCTCATTGCTTTTAGAGTATATAAAAATGTCATCAATAAAAACAATTACAAATTGATCAAGATAAGGTTTACAGACACATTTCATGAGATCCGTAAAGACTGCTGTTGCATTTGTTAAGCCAAATGGCATGATGGCAAATTCATAGTGACCGTAAGGGGTTCGGAAAGCTGTTTTTGTGATGTCCTCTTAACGGACTCTCAGCTGATGATAACCAGATCGGAGATCGATTTTGGAATAATAACTTGACCCTTGCAACTGGTCAAACAGGTCGTCAATACGGGGTAGAGGATATCGAATTTTAACGGTAACTTTGTTCAGTTCCCGGTAATCGATGCACATGCGGAAAGTCCCATCCTTCTTTTTGACAAAAAGAACAGGAGCTCCCCATGGTGATGAACTGGGTCTAATGAAACCTTTCTCAAGCAGTTCTTGAAGCTGCTTAGACAGTTTTTGCAACTAAGCCAGAACGAGACGGTACGGAGCTCTAGCAATCGGTGCCGCTCCCGGAGTTAATTCGATTTGGAACTCAACTTGACGTTGCGGAGGTAAACCAGGTAAGTCTTCATGGAATACGTCCGGATAATCACAAACGACAGGAATTTCTTCCAACTTTTTCGGTTCGGATAGAGTTTCGGTAATATGAACCAAGAACGCAAAATGACCCTTACGTAGATACTTTTGGGCTTTCATGAGAGAAATGATGCCAACAAAAGCACCACTTTTCTCACCTTGCACAGACAGAGTTTCTCCACTAGCGAGAGGAATTCATATAACTTTTTTGCTACATATGATCTCTGCTTGGTTCTTGGATAACCAATCCATGCGGATGACGGCATCGAAACTGCCAAGTGAAATTCGCATAAGATCGATATCTAGCACGTGACCCACAGACCTAGCTTACAACGCTGTAAAACATGAGTAACATCGATTTTCTTTCCGTTCGCTAGTTCAACGGTATAATTGCGATCGAGTTCAATTCGTACGACCCCTAGGAGTTTACTAAATTCGTGGGAAATGAAGCTTTTATCAGCTCCAGAATCATTTATAGGAAATTTTCCAGAAACAACATTTAAGTTGTTGATAGCCTGATCTTTACCGATGGTGAATGCATGACCCTTTGCACCAGCACCACTACCCTCAACCTTATCATTGTCCCCACCGTTACCACCTGTTTTCAGTTTTGGACATTCAGTCCTGTAATGCCCCTTCTGCCCACATTCAAAACATGTAATCATGTTTCCATTGTTCTTTGGTGCTCCCCGAGCCATTAATTCCCCCCTGCAGTCATTTGCCTCATGACCAGGCTTCCCACAATGTAGACAAGTAGTCCTGTTACAAACCCCGTTATGATGCCGATTACACTTATTACACTTAGGCAAGTCCCCCTGGTATCCCCCCTTACTCGGACTCATAGTTGACGAGGAGGGTTGATAACTCCTCGTCGTATCAAACTTTCTATTTTGTTGGTGTGATGAGTAACTGGAGTTCGTTGCCGACTTGTTATTGTTATCGTTCCACTTTCTCTTACCATCCGACCCAGTCGTTGAGGACCCCTTTTTCTTAGGAAATGTTCCCTGTTCAATGGTTTGTTCAACTAATTGATGCATGAGACGAATAGCATCTTGGATAGTTGCGGGCCTAGATGAAGTAACCAATCCTTGAATCTGTGGTGGTAAACCTGAAATGTATAGTTCAATCCTCTTGTAATCCTGATCCACCATATTCGGACACAAGGTAGCAAGTTCGTGGGACCTGGTGGTATAGGCCTCTACCTCTGACCCTTCCATTTTCAAATGATAGAACTCCGTTTCAAGTTTTTGAATTTCATCCCGTGGACAGTAGTCACGCTTAATTAAATGCTTAAATTGTTCCCAAGTTAAGGCATTAGCAGCCTCCAACCCCATATGTTGTGTCCCCGGTTCCACCAAGTTAAAGCTGGTCCACTAAGGGTCCCGGTGGCAAAATTCACATTGTTTTCAGGAGCGCAACCACTCCTAGCAAAGACCGCCTCAACCTTTTCAATCCAACGTATTAACCCTACCGCCCCTTCTGTCCCGTTGACGTGGTGCGGTTGGCAATCCAGGAATGTTTTGAAAGTACAGAATGGTGGTGCTGGTACAAAAGAACTTTGAAACATGAATTAGAACACCCATACTCAATGAGATTAAATCATACTTGCGAGTTAAGAAGGAAATGATAGGCTAAAATGGATACAATGATATATAAAAAAAATTTCATGGTTTTCCTGGATTTACCAGGTGCTGGTTGGGCCTGGGCCTGGGCTTGGGCTTGAGCTTGAGCCTGGGCCTGGTTAGCCATTGTCGCGACCACATGCTATTGGAGCAAAGCTGCCAGCTCAGCAGGTGTCATATTGATATTTCCAGCCATTCTTCAAATTCACAAGATATAACAATGAATAAGTACCCAACAAGTTACTATCATTCATATATAAGTAAACAAAGAAATTAACACAACCAAACATCCAAATTCAAATAACAATACTTGATAGATAATTTGCAATTTCTCACAAAATACTAGTCAAACATCATAATCCAAAGTTTTCAGTTTTTGTGTGAAACAACCCTTCCCACTAAGTCATGAAATGAATAAGAAAGATTGTGAAAGAAAACAAGACATAGGTACGTAACTGGATAGGGAAAACTAAGGTGAGACCACGGATCCGGCGCTATCCTCTCCATCACTGCCGGGGTCCACTGGAGGTTCCACCTTGGCCACTGGTGGTTCCGCCGCATGCGCCGCCGGCGCGATCTAAGGACTAGGTGTGCCACAATGTTCAATAGGGCGTGCCGATCCTCCCCGCCTCTTGCTTCCAGCGTCGCGATCCTCCATTTCACGCCGAGTAGAACACAGGGTTGCCGCGAGAGCGGCTATTGCCCTTTCGTTGGAGCAATCAAGAGTGGGAAGTTCAGAAGTAGGATCGTAGTTCGGATATGGCACACGAGGGGCATTTGAGGTACGCTCTCCTCCTGCCTTAGGCTTTTCGTGTAAGCCGGATAGTACTTCCAATCGTACGAGCTGGGAAGAAGAGCAAACGGCTGATCCCATTTAACCTCCTCGGTCGGGATACGAGGCCATTCACGATCAGGGGAAGGAAGTGAGTCAGGTAATGGTCTCTTACGTGAAGAACTATAAGGTGTTTTGGAAGATGAAGCCTTCCTGAAATCAAGTACGTGTACAAGTAACTACCAAATAATGCAGTCATAAATAATTTACTCGGTGCAACTAATGTGGTGTACAGTGATAGTCTAGAATGCAAGCAATGCAACCTAGTTCGCTATAACCAATGGCTCTAATACCAATCTGTCACACCCCCAAATCGACTAACGGAGTTTTACAGTTAGAGGCGTGAAAAACCAGGATCCAGTCATTAATTACACCGAACGACTCTATATGAGTTTTGAAAACCAAACGTTTACTCATTAATTGTGGTAATTGAAACGTTAATCAGAGTAAATAGTTTTGTGTTATGCGGAAGCATAATAATTAAGTAATTAAAGCAAACCCAAACCATGCAGTAAGTAAATGCGCAAAAACACGCGCCCGACACAAGACACACAGTTTAAATAGTTGTTAAATCCCAAAACACAGTATTTAATGCAAGAAAGTGTTTTAATAAAATGTTGGGACGCCATGCCATGTCCTACGTGCAATGTACCTCAGTGACCTGAAACAGTGAAAGGCTAACAAGTGTCAACACGACGGTTGGTGAGTTCACATAGTAAGTATCAAAATCAAGTAAGTTAGATTTCAAGCAGAAGTATAAATTAAGTATGTCAATGTAGGTAGTTAGTCTACAGTACATGTCCTTAGAGTCGTATGTATCTGACCGAAGCTAATGTATGTACACATTAAGTTCATTTTGCCTGTCGTACATCCCATCAGGATGCACATGTATGTATGTTAGGTCAATTCAACACCCGTTCGACAAGTGCATCTGTCGTGCTAGCGCGACTAGCCCGGGTGGGGTTTGTCAAACCCAGTAGTACTACTCAAAATCCCCCAGCTATTTCACAAATATTAACGGTCAACTAGGTATCCATGAGATCTTTCATGAACAAATAAAAGTAACTCTAATCCAGACATGCGACATACTAAATTTGTAAATCCGTAAAATTCTTTGTTCAAGTTTCCATCCCATAACAAGGTAGAATAGTAGTTAATCCAGTTCAGTGAACTCACCTTAGGTTGCACATCAATTCAGTTTTAAAAGCACACAATGTAATTCAGCAACCTAAATAATAGTAGGTCTATTAATGTGTGTTCGTGTAGGGTCATAGAACCCTATGCATCCAAATAGTCATAGAGTTTGTGCGAGATTGGAATAGTTTGGCTTTTTTACCAAGTTTGACCAAGTTTGACTTTCTGAACAAGTTTGACTTTTTGTTTACTTTTGTTGGCCCGAGTTGACCCACGACCCGTTGGTGATTTATTAAGTGTAAGTATGTTACATTTGGTGTATTTGATCATATTTCATTCAGAAACCACGTCACACAACAAGTATTCAACAAGTTAAGTTTCTATGTCCATAAAAGTTTCCTTTGTAGGAAAGTCGGACTTTTAGAGCATGCTTGCATAATTCAACATCCTAGAGATTCCCAAACATCCTTATGCATGTCAACTATTACATAAAGATCATAGCATGCTACACAAGACAACGACACACACTAGCAGTATACGGTTTTCAATATGAGACATACTAGCATGCGTGGCCATTTCAAAGCATAATACATTGTCCACATGTTTTGTTTCAAGTAACATAATAATACTTTCATCATGGTATCCTAGTTAACTAGAACACACCAATTAGATTCCAAACAACCAATTTCATGCAACCGGTGTATTACCTACTTAACACTTTTATATGTCATTTCTATGTCAAAAGTCAATTTACCATACACCAAGTTGCCTACAATATTTCATATGCGATTCAAGTCACTAAACATGCACCCTATTGAACTTTCATGACAAAAAGTTTCCAAATTTAGCAAGTCATACCAAATCAAGTCGGATTCGCACGATCAAATAACCAAAATTCATCTAATATATCATATAAACATACTAGTAACATCATATCAAACCTTAGATGTCCATAACATGAAATTTCACATAAACCCTAGTGAAAAAGTTACTTTTTTTAGTAACATGGCAAAACGATCATGAAATTTCAAAACTAAGTAATCAATCTTCATCCAATTCATTGTCTAAACACATAATCTATCATATTTCATCAAAATTATGCATGCAACATCATGTTTCAATGACTTCCTATCAAACCCTAATTTCTCAACAACACAATTATGAATTCATTTCATTATCTAATCATCAAAATAACAAATAACTCATAACCAATAACCCATTTCCACAACACAATCATCAATTGGCCATTTTGGATGAACTAGGGTTTTCAAGACTTGTAACTTACGAAATATATAACCACAATTAAGATAAATACTTACTAGTATTGCATTTATCACTTCGATTAACACCCAAAAACACCACCAATTGATCAAAATTGCAAGAAAATCAAGATGATATGTGTGTGTGTGATGTGCGACGGCCAAGGGGAGAAAAAAAAGAGACTAGGGCTGTTTTTTTATAAAATCTAGGTTTAGGTTTTAGTTATTTTGTTAAACTATTAGATTAGGTTAAAATAGTGGGCCTTAGGCCATCCATGGGTCACATGGATGATCCACGGGCTCCGTTTTATTTCAGTTTGCAAACACAATGAAAAATCTTTCTCAAACGTAAACTTTTGTTTCATAAAATTTTCTAAATTTCGCAAACGGTTAAAACCGGTAAAATATGCAACTAACCGGAAGTTCAACAATTAAGCACACATATTACTTAAGATGTATATTTATTGTATTTGTATCAATTTAATTTCACCAACGCCCGGGTATTAACTCGTGTGGTCGTTTCGTGTGTACGTTTGTGTACAGTTTGTACATTTAATTCATCAAATTAAATGAAAAGTATAACTGCGTTAACGTGACTAACATAGTTTGACTAACTAGGTTAACCTAAATTTGTCGGGTGTCACAGAAACTAGGGATCCAAACATAAAGATATTTTGTTAAAAACGTAGTGTAAACACAAATTATCAGTTAAAACGCGTTATTTGAAAGATTGTTTGATTTGTTTAAGTGAGAGTTTTATGTTGCATGAAAACTTCGGGTTCTAATTTAATTAACTTTGTTAGTATCATGTAATTGGTCATTAGATCTCGAGAGGCATGTCTATGTTGAGGGATGTTATTACACAAAAATATAAGTATAAATACATGTTGAGTGATTGAAACTTACTTGAAACCCTATGATGCATGAAACACGAACACTCCTTGAGACTTTTGATGAATAACTTCTAATCCATATTGTATATTCCATAAAGCAAGACGTTGAGATTCTATTAATAGGTCATTATTTTCTAATTATTGTAACGTTTATGCATTGTTACTTGCAAACTTTAATTGAAAATGATTGCGGTTGTACGATGTTATATGTAAACATATGTGATACTATTACATATAGTTGATAGTTTGAAACCCTAGAACGCATGTACTTTTAGTTTGGTTTCCTCTTTTGGAAAACCTAATATTAGAACGTTAAAAATTAGCATGCCAAACGTAATGCGTGATTACTTCCGATGTAACAAATTAAGTCATTCGAGTTTGGTTTTATTGTGTTTAGCTTCATCTCCTTCAAATGATACTAGGGATAAGAACAAAAAAATATTTTGTTTAAAACTTAACGTAAACCCTAATCAACCGTAAAAACATGTTATTTTGAAAGATTGTTTGGTTTGTTCTAGTGAGAGTTTTTGTGTTGGATTAAAAACTAAGGTTCTATTTTAATTAACTTTGTTAGGTTCATGTAATTGGTCTTTAGATCTCGAGATTCATGTTGATGGTGAAGGATTGGATTACATAAAATAATAAGTATAACTGCAAGTTTAGTTATTGAAACGTACTTGAAACCCTATGATGCATGAAAATCGAACACGCTATATCTAGAGACTTTTGATTAGTTACTTCTAATCCATATTGTATTTTCTATAAAGCATGACATTGAAATTCTATTAATAGGTCTTTATGATGAGACTTAATGGATTAAACGTAAATCGAAACGATAGGGAGTAATTTATAACCGAACCTTTTCAATTTTTTATAACGTTTATGCATTGATACTCTCAAACATAAATTGAAAATGAATTTATTTTTATTGTGTAACGAATTAAGAACGCGTGTCAGTTTAGTTAGGTTTCTTCTTTTTGAAACCCTAATATTAGAAACCCTAAATTTTTTTGCAAAACATAATGGGTGATTATTCTCTATGCAACAAATTAAGTAATTCAAATTTGGTTTTAGTGTTGTTAGTTTCATCACCTTCAAATGAAACTAGGGATCCAAACATAAAGATATTTTGTTAAAAACGTAGCGTAAACACTAATTATCGGTTAAAACTCGTTATTTGAAAGATTGTTTGATTTGTTTAAGTGAGAGATTTATGTTGCATGAAAAACTCGGGTTCTAATTTAATTAACTTCGTTAGTATTATGTAATTGGTCATTAGATCTCGAGAGGCATGTCAATTTTGAGGGATGTTATTACATAAAAATATAAGTATAAATACATGTTGAGTTATTGAAACTTACTTGAAAACTTATGATGCATAAAACACGAACAAGCTATTCCTCGAGACTATTGATGAATAACTCCTAATCCATATTGTATTTACACAAACCAAGAATGAGATTCTATTAATAGGTCATTATGATGAGACTTAATGGATTAAACATAAATCGAAACGATAGGGAGTAATTTATAACCGACCCTTTACTAATTATTGTAACGCTTATGCATTGTCACTTTCAAACGTCAATTGAAAATGATTGTGGTTGTACGACATTACATGTATGCTTATGTGATACTATTATGTATTGTTCATAGTTTGAAACCCTAGAACGCGTGTACTTTTAGTTTGGTTTCTTCTTTTGGAAACCCTAATATTAGAACGTTAAAAATAAATATGCTAAACGTAATGCGTGATTACTCCCTATGTAACAAATTAAGTAATTCGAATTTGGTTTTATTGTGTTTAACTTCATCTCCTTCAAATGATACTAGGGATTCGAACAAAAAACTATTTTGTTTAAAACTTAACGTAAACACTAATCATCGGTAAACATGTTATTTTGAAATATTGTTTGGTTTGTTCTAGTGAGAGTTTTGTGTTGGATTAAAAACTAAGCTTCTATATCAATTAAGTTTGTTAGGATCATGTAATTGGTCTTTAGATCTCGAGATTCATGTTGATAGTGAAGGATGGGATTACATAAAATAATAAGTATAAATGCAAGTTGAGTTATTGAAACTTATTTGAAACCCTATGATGCATGAAAGTCGAACACGCTATATCTGGAGACTTTTGATTAGTTACTTCTAATCCATATTGTATTTTCTATAAAGCATTACATTGAGATTCTATTAATAGGTCATTATGATGAGACTTAATAAATTAAACGTAAATCGAAACGATAGGGAGTAATTTATAACCGAACCTTTTCAATTTTTTATAACGTTTATGCATTGTTACTCTCAAACATAAATTGAATATGAATTTATTTTTATTGTGTAACGAATTAAGAATGCATGTCAGTTTAGTTAGGTTTCTTCTTTTTGAAACCCTAATATTAGAAACCTTAACTTTTTTTGCAAAACGTAATGGGTGATTATTCTCTGTAACACCCCCGATTTTTATGGTAGGACTTATTTACGTACTTATGCTTATATGAATGTGCATTTAAGTGATTATGATTAAAATGATGCATGACGTTTACGATATATGTTATGTTAACGATAAATATGATGATTACGATATATACGATGGAGCAAGAAAATGATTATAAGTATACGAGGATGTAAAGCATTATGACAAATTACTTGCTAATTAGAAAAGGGATGGATTAATGAAGAGATTATGATGTAATTATGGGTCATTAAGGGTGAAAGAATGAATTAGGCCCAAAATGGTAAGTAGATTAGTTAAAATACTTTCCTAAAATGGCCTAATTACCTAATTAGGCCCAAAGCCCATCTAAAACCCTACCCCAATATGGAAAAACCCTACTACTTAAACATCATTTCCAGCCACCATCCCTCATTTCTCACCATCACAACAACACACACACACAAACCCTAATCTTTGAAAGAAAACTAAGGCAAGAAAGAAGAGAACCAAGATTTTATGAATCTAAGGGTTGAGTTGAAGTTTAAAGGTGTTAAACAACAGGTAATCAAGGTAAAATCATCCCCTAAAACTTGTTTCCATAACACAAAACGAATCTGGCCATTAATGGAGTTTTTAAGTTTTTCAAAAGTCTCAAAGAAATCAATAAAGGTTGCATTTTTATGGATGAAATCGTGGAAAAAGCTTAGATTTAGTCATATAAATGATAAACTAAGGTTTTGGACGTAAAAAGTTTGAGACACTAGTGTTCATCTTGCGACACTAGTGTTTTGCGAGATGAACAACAAGGATTTTGGGTTGAAAACGAGATGTAACAGCGTTTTGCGACACTAGGATGACTTGACTTATGGGCGTGTGTCGGGTGTGTTTGTGACAGTAGTTTAAGTCCCAACGAAAGTTGGGCAAGAGCCTTGCGACACTGCAAGTGGAGGTGTTGCTGAAGCAGCATGCGACACTGTGGTTCGCCTATGCGAGACTACTTGCGACACTACCTGCGACACTATTTGCGGCATTGCTTGCGACACTAAGAAAAAAATGATGATTTTTCATAATAACATAAATGCAGATCGTGCACCAAAACCACTACCTTAACATGGTCCAAACAAGCAAGATCACTTAAGAATCAGGTGAGTTCTAGACCTCACTTTCGTTTTCAAACACAATTTGAGGCTAACATGCATACCGAGATGTTTCCTGGACTGTTGGACTTTATTATGTGATGTATGATGATGATGTAAGAATGAGTAACTGAATACTTGTATATATATATATATTTATATAAATGAATGTATGCCTTAACGGAAGACAAGAATCCTACTTAGGATCTTATAAAACCAGACAAGAATCCTACTGGGGATCTTATAAAACCAGACAAGAATCCTACTGGGATCTTATAAAACCAAACAAGAATCCTACTGGGGATCTCATAAAACCAGCTAAGAATCCTGCTGGGGATCTCATAAAACCAGTTAAGAACTACATAATAGGTCTCTTATGACCAAGGAGGACGCGATGATGACTTACTAACAGACAAAGATATTATGCTATGTGTTATACGAATGCGACGTCCAATATGAGGATGCAATTTACGTGTATTACATGAATGATATGAGAAGTTTCTAAAGATGTTATAAAACTAGAACTCACTCAGCGTAGCTGACTTTTATATGCATGTTAGATTGATGTGCAGGTTTGGAAGATTTAGGGAGCTGCCTGGCGAGAGCTACAGACTTACTGAAGACTGGCATTGAAGAAAATACCTTTAAGATCAAATTTACATTTTTGTAATATTTGAAAAGAAGTATTTAAGACAATTATGATGATGTAATGATGTTTTTAAACAAGTATTCCGCTGCATTTTAGATTTTATTTAAATTATGGTTGTTTATATGCTTATGAATGCCAACTGTGGTGCTTGCCGAAAGGTGGGAGTTACAAGTTGGTATCAGAGCCAAAGTTTAAGAGAAAATGGGTAAAATGTTTTCAAAGAAAAACCTAATACTTAAACTGAAAGTGGGACTAAGGTAAGAATGCCAGTCTGCTAGCTCCACGCCAGGAGGTAAAGAACGAATAGCAACAAGCTGCATATGCCATGTTTATGCAACTGAAAATGAAAGAGTCATGAATCGTGTATTAATGAGATGCCTGAATGTAATAGGACAGTAATTAAGATGCCTGTAGAAAGTCTTGTGACGTAAACAAGTATTAGGAAAGTAGAGGAATAGGTTTAGTGCCTATACATGTTACGTGTTCTATACGCGTTTAAATGCTCTCGTATGTTTTATGTGAACTGGACTAGGTTTGAATACTAACGGGATTTAGGAGGGGTATGTTTAGAACGTGAATAGTAAAGTAAGTAGTTAATTACAATTGGCCACTGTCATTAGAAACTTACAGTACTTATCACGTCCTGAATTACTCTGATTGATGAACGTAAGTGTTTGAATCTTATAGGAAGTTAGAAATGGCACCCAAGAGAATGACTAGAAGCTCTTCCAAAGCTGCTAATGCTAAGGCCGCCAAGGCCCCTGGGGGAAAGCGTGGGAGAAAGCCCACAAAGAAGAATGTTGAGACTGATCCTGAAATCGAAGTTGAGACTGCACCAACCCCCGGACTTGAACAGAATTTGAAGGATGTTGTTGCACATGTAGCGCACACTGACTAATGTTATGCCTTCGGTTCTGAAGGAAATGATGAAGGAGGTGAAGAAAGCTGAAGAGAAGAAACCCGCTAAGAGAAGTGTTGAGGGTGGTGACGAGGAAGATGAGTCTGAGGAGGTAGAAAGAGAGATCGAGTTGTCTGATGACTCAGATTTCGAGGATAATGGGAAGGGGTTCAATTATTGTACCTTTCAAAGGTGCAGGCCCCCTACTTTTGATGGGAAGAAAGGTTCGGCTGCCACTCTAGAATGGCTAAGTGAGATGGAGGCTGTGATTGATATCAGCGAGTGTAGGGCTGATCAAGCTGTGAAATTTGCTGCTCACTCGTTTACTAGGGCTGCAATTTACTGGTGGACTACTGTGAAACAGTCCAAGGGGAGGAAGGCAATCAAGGAGATGGAGTGGGAGGACCTGAAGAAATTAATGGTCAAAAGGTTTTGCCCGTAGTATGAAGTCGAACGGGTTGAGAGAGAATTCCTGAATTTGTCAGCGGGAAGCATGAGCCACCTGGAGTATACCACGAAGTTCAATGAGATGGCACAGCTGGTCCCTTATTTGGTTGAAACTGAGCAAAGGAGGATCAAGTTTTATGTCCAAGGGTTGCCACCCAAAGTGCGCACGCACGTGAGTGCCCACAGGCCGGGTACTTTTGAGTCGGTTGTGGATTTGGCGGGGATCGTTTATGACAATGTGGCTGCTGAGGAGGTAGTGGAGGTAAAAACGAAGCATTGGGAAAATTCCCGAAATCAGTCATGGAAGAGGTTTAGGAATGATGGAAGGGGGTATGACAACAAAAGGACAAAGGTTGAGGCGAATCAGGCTGTAGTTCGTGACCAAAATGGGGGAAGAGATTGTGGAAAATGTGGCAAACCCTAACTCGGGGGAGTGCAGGATGGGGTCAGGACTGTGTTACAAGTGTGGGAAGCCGGGCCATCGAGCCTTTGAATGTAAGGCGACTGTTAAGTGTAGCCGATGTGGGAAGCAGGGTCACATGAGTAGGGATTGCCGTGTGAATGTTGGGGACAACAAGGGGGGATAAGTCGAAGGCTACTGCTAGGGCCTTTACTATGACCAAGAAGGAGGCAAGGAAGGAGCCAGAGGTCGTTTCAGGTACGTTTCTCGTCAACAACATTTGTGCCTCTGTGTTATTTGATTCTGGTGCTAGTAGGAGTTGGTGTTATTTTATACGGCCTTAAAGGTTCCCTCTAGAAAAGTAGAACGGTCTTTTGATGTAGAAACAGCCGAGGGTAAATTCATTAGAGTCGATCAAATGATAGAAGGTTGCACCATTACTCTTTTAGGGCGTAGTTTCCCTACAGATTTATGCATTATGACCTTTGGTAGTTTCGACGTGATATTGGGGATGGATTGGTTGTCCAAGTTCGATGCCAACATAGGTTGTCGCGAGAGATCGGTTCGTTTGAAAGCTCCCGATGGAAGCCCCGACTGTGTATGGCGACTAGGAAAGTAAGATTCCTCGTGTGATCTCAATGATGAAAGCAGGCCGACTAATTCAACAAGGCTGCAACTCGTTTCTAGCATATGATAAGGATGTAGAGGAGGGACTGAGGCTGGTTGAAACCCTAGAACGCGTGTACTTTTAGTTTCGTTTCTTCTTTTGGAAACCCTAATATTAGAACTTTAAAAATTAGTATGCCAAACGTAATGCGTGATTACTCCCTATGTAACAAATTAAGTAATTCGAATTTTGTTTTATTGTGTTTAACTTCATCTCCTTCAAATGATACTAGGGATCCTAAGAAAAAAATATTTTGTTTATAACTTAACGTAAACACTAATCATCAGTAAAAACATGTTATTTTGAAACACTGTTTGGTTTGTATATGGTAACGTTTATGCATAGTTACTCGCAAACTACAACTCAACATGACTGGGCTTGTACAACGTTACCTTTGTGTTTATGTGATACTATTATGTATTGTTGACAGGTTGAAACCCTAAAAAGCGTGTCTGTTTTTTTAGGTTCTTCTTTTAGAAACCCAAATATTAGAATCGTGAGGAAATAGTATGCAAAATGTAATAGGTGATTATTCACTTTAAAACAAACCAAGTAATTCATGTTTGGTTTTAGTGTTTCTAGTTTCATGTCCCTCAAACTTAGTGTAAACACTAATCATCGGTTAAATAACGTTATTTGGAAGAATTTTTGACTTGTTTTATTGAGAGTTTTATGTTGCATGAAAAACTAGTGTTCTTTTTTAATTAACTTCATAAAGATCATGTGATTGGTCTTTAGATCTTGAGATGCATGTTGATGTTGAGCGATGGGATTACATAAAATGATATGTATAAATGCATGTTGAGTTATTATAACCTATTTGAAACCCAATGATGCATGAAACCCAAACATGATATATTTCGAGATTTTTAACGACTAACTTCTTATCCATATTGTGCTTTACATAAAGCAAGACGTTAGGATTCTATTAATAGGTCTTTATGATGTGACTTGATCGATTAAATATAAATCAGAACGTTAGGGAGTAATTGATAACGGACCCTTTTCTATTTATGGTAATGTTTATGCATTGTAACTCGCAAACTTCAATTCAACATGACTGGGGTTGTACAACGTTACCTGTATCCTTTTGTGATACTATTATGTATTGTTGATAGTTTGAAACTCTAAAAAGCGTGTCTGTTTTGTTAGGTTTCTTCTTTTAGAAACCTGAATATTAGAAACGTGAGGAAATAGTATGCAAAACGTAATTGGTGATTATTCTCTATGTAATAAATAAAGTAATTCCAATTTGGTTTTAGTGTTTTTAGTTTCATCTCCTTCAAATGATATTAGGGATCCAGACAAGAGATATTTTGTATAAAACTTAGTATAAACACAAATCATCGGTTAAAACACGTTATTTGAAATATTTTTTTATTTTTTATTGAGAGTTTTATGTTACATAAGCAAAATGAGTTTAAATGTGGGGACCAGGGTTCGAATCTGGTCCCTTACATTTTACTTTTGGGACAATTTTTGACATTTCTTTATATTGCAAATATATTAAAATCATATTTGGTTGTTTTGTAAACACAAAAATATTTATAAAAATTAATTCCAAAAATGTTACTTATTTATATATATGTATATAAGTTTGGTAAAGAGTTAGAATTGGTAAAAATAGCCTTAGATGTTGTACAAATATATTTAATTAATTTTATAAAATGTAAATCATTTTAAAACACTAGACCGTTTCAACTTAATCCATTTTGAGTAAATCTCTATTTTGATACATGAGTTTTATATATGTTCTCCATTTTAATACTAACTTTTATTTTTTATCGATTATTGGCCTGAGTTTTACAATTTATCTCTATTTCAGTACATTTGACTAACAAAGTTAACTTTTTTGTTAAGTTTAATTGAAAAGACAAAAATACCCTTAGTACTAAAATGGATATTATAAACATGTTTACATTTAAATAATTATCTTATATGTTTTTTGGTGTGTATATATATATGTCAAATACATATTTTTAAATATTCATGAAAATAGATGTGTTTATTTTTTAAATTGATCGTTTATCTAAATTTATTTTTCTAATATCGTTCGGTATAATGTCGTATTTTTTTTGAGTTTTTTAATTATATCGTTCGTTTGAATACTGTTTGATATTTAGATGTTTTTAATATTGTTAGATTTTGTACCTTTTGCCTTTTCAATCGTATTGTCTAATATCCTTTGGTTTTTAAACTTTTTGAGTATTGTTCGATTTATTACCGTTGGGTCTTTAAACGTTTTTTCAATATCATTTCACCGTCCTCTTATTATACGTCTTTTTCTGAATATATCATTAAGTATACCATCGTTGCTTCGCGTAAGCTTCCTCTTTTTATATTGCTTGGTTTAATATTTTCCGCTCTTTTAAACATATTTTTTTAATATAGTTCGGTTAATTAGCATGCGCTTTTTAAATGTCAATCATTCCCTACTTATTTAAATGTCTTTTAAATATCGTTCAGTATTTAAACTTCCTTTCTGATAACGTTCAGTAAATAAATGTCATATTTATTATAGTTCCTTTTTTTAATTCATTTTTTTCTACATGTTTTTTCTATCTTTTAGTATAAACTAGATTTAAGACCGGGCTGCGCGTTGCAGCGGCCGTGTCACGCAGTACGGTTTTGCGTATTTGACTTTGTCACATGCGTTTATAAAAAAAAGTCTCATGTCCCGTACATCACGACGCAAAACCGTAATGTGTCACATATTAAAAAAGGACAAAAAATAACTTTAGGCAAAAAGTACAAAATTTAACGATATTAAAAACATCTAAATATCAAACACTATTCAAAAGAACGATATTTAAAAAACTCAAAAAAAGTACAATGTTATACCGAACGATATTAGAAAAATAACTTTAGATAAACGATAAATTTAAAAAATAAAAACATATATTTTCATGGATATTTAAAAATATGTATTTGACATATATATACACACACCAAAAAACAAATAAAATAATATTTAAATGTAAACATGTTTATAATATCCATTTCAGTACCAAGGGTCTTTTTGTCTTTTTAATTAAACTTAACAAAAAAGTTAACTTTGTTAGTCAAATGTACTGAAATAGAGATGAACTGTAAAACTTAGGCTAATAATTGACAAAAAATAAAAGTTAGTATTAAAATGGAGAACATATACAAAACTCAGGTACCAAAATAGAGATTTACTCTAAATTCTATGTAGTTAGATTCAGAAGTTTATTTATTTACTAGCTAACTATTATCATTTCATAACATTAAATTGTCACCACCAAATATTCTTTATCAAAACTATATTTTCTTTCGATGTGTTGTTGTCTATATATTTTCTAATCGCTTGCGGAAATCCCCAAATCCCAATCGAAACCCTAAGATTCCAATTTCCTTACACTTCTATTGTTTTAATTCTAGTGTTCTATACAAATATGTTTTACTGAGTTAGGATTGCCATTTATTTAGGTGATTCTAATATTTGGACGATCCTCAGTTGTATTTAGACTACTTACTTTTTTTTCGCGCCCGCGTTTCAAGGTGAGTAAATTCACTCTCCTTATTACTTTTACATTTTGGGGCCGAAATATGTGTTCTATTACAATGCAGCGTTTTCTAATTTTCTTTTAATTTTCAAAAGAGATCATACAAATGTGTTAGTCTTGTTGCAGTATGATGCAGTCTTATGTGATAGTTTAAAGTAGTATTATTACTTGGTAATTCCACCCGTACAATATTAGCGCTAATGGTTTGACAAACCCACCTACATGTACAACAACAATAGGTGATTTAAACCCGGTCATTCAATTACAATGTTACAATTACAATTACAGTTACAATGTTACAAGTTGTCATTCGATGTTACAAGTTGCTATACGATGATACAAGTTGTTATTACTATGTCATGTCCCTAATTGCTAAATAATTATTGATAACTTAAATATCAAGACGGTTATATGACGGTTACTTGAAAAGTTATCTATAATTAATACATGAGTTAGTTCCTCATGATAAATGGCTACAAGTTATGTTACAATGACGGTTTTCAATGTGTTTGCAAGGGGTCATAGTTGAGACTAGTATGAAATAACTATACATGTAAGATTTTGCAACATATTTATGATGATCTCGGATTTTCTATACTATTATTTATCAATTGTGGTTTACTCACTAGCTTTTATAGCTAACTTTAATTTATTTTCACATATTTCAGGTGTTGTTGATGTTATTTTGTTGCTTTAACCAAAACATAAGATTTCATTGGACCTAGTTAAAATAATAAAGTCAATTGCATTTATTGTTTCGGTTTTATTACTTTTGTTGTTTTCATATAAGACTCATGTTCCAAAACTTATGTTATTACAATTATTAGAATTTAATAAAAAATGTGTCATGTGCTTTGTTACTATTTATATCTAATTTCTATAACAACCCGTTATTTCCGCCGCTGGGTAGGGTGTCACATATACACGGAAAAAAATATAATAGGAAACAATCCCCAATTTAAGGAATTTAAATATGGAACAATATATGTGATTAGAAGAAGAAAACGCGGTTTCCAATAGCTTAGCACGTTTAAGACACATCAAGAATCGTGCCATAACAAGTTAATCTACGTCTTCGGCGCCCAGCGTCTGACGTCCTTCGGCACCGAAGTCTAGTATCTGATGATTAATGATTTAGTTTACCTTCCTCAAATTCACGTTCTTCAAAACCGGACAATATCCGACGATTCACAATTCACGTTCACCCTCTTTAAACTCACGTCCTTCTTCATAACCTTTCGAGATCCTATTGACAGGCGACATATTCCTCGTTGTTATTGAAACCTAAATGATAACGAGAACTGGTACGAATGTTTCAGTTATTTGGTGACAGTCCTGCTAGTTTCTTGATCTATAGTTACAAGTCTAATATAACAAGAATTGAATCTATATATTAATAAGATCGTATACTCATAGCCCATTCAAGATATTCATAACCTATAGTTGCCACATAACCATTAATATATGTTTTTTCAATTTACTTTTTATATTTTCTTTTTAACATTAAAATAATCTATACATATTAATAAAAGAAGGTTTTTGAGGACACTTGTCATTTATTGAAGCACATCAGATACATTTTTTCCCGCTCAAAACATTATATAGAAACATTGATATTTATTCCTAAAATATGTAGATCTCATTTATACCGTATTTTTATTCGTATATACTACTAACTGATTTTCTAACTGATAATTGAAAAGTTTTTCATAGAAACACTGATTTAATATTTATTCCTAAATTAAATAGATCTTATAACATATGTTTATTCATATATAGTACAAACTGATTTGATAATTGATAATCAATACATGTTTCCTGTAAAAGCAACCCAACAATTAAAAGTGAATAACTTTCATTCCATGTTGTGCACTGTATGATATATATGATGACTAGGTTTAACACTCGTGTGTAACACACAGGTAAAATAATAATATTTATAAAGAAATTATAATCATTATGTTTAAAGATTTGGAATTTATAAATCAATATATTAAATCAAAATTTTAGGGAGCAATTATTAGGGGGAAAATGTTTTCTTTATAATAGGAAGTTTTGGTGGAAAATTAAGTGAAATTTTTCACCATACATAAGTTGATGGAGCAAAATTTTTAAGTATTTAATATTTACAAATGGTTAAACATAATGATTATAATTTTTTATAAATATTATTATTTTACCCGTGTGTAACACACGGGTATTAAAGCTAGTACATACTAAAACAAATAGTAATTTATCCGTACATTGTAATAAAAAAAGGTTTTGAAGGACATGTGTCATTCATTAAAGATTGTGTTTAAGCATTTTTCCCGCTCAATAATAAAAATCTTCTCATCTAAATTATGTATGGAAAGAAATCGATAACATTAAATCACCCAAATTTTTTTCTTTCAATGTTTCAATCTACCTCAGTTACACCCCTGAAATCATTGTAAAAACAGAAAACAAGCAACTTAAACAAATAACTCATCGCAATTTACGACTTAGACCCATGCATGCCGAACCGTACGCTTGACCCGGTACATATGAGTGTCACTTTGAAGAAATCGATAGCATTAAATCACGCATTTTTCTTCCAAAATTTCAATCCACCTTATTTACATCCCTTAAATCATTATGAAAACGAAAAACAAACAACTTAAACTAATAACTCATCACATTTTGTGACCTAGACCCATGCATACCGAACCGTACGCTCGACCTGGTACATATGAGTGTCACTAAGAATTTTACCGAATACATATCATCTGGATTATTTGTATGTGTGTTTCTCTTAATATTTTTAAAATTAATTGGTATGATTTATAAGGCACCCAGTTTAAAAGATTAAAAGCCTAGATGTCTAATATGATACTAATATTGTATTTATAGTTTAATCAAGTCTCAAATTAGAGTTTGAATGTAATTTGTGTTTCTATTTTTATATATTTTTTCATGTAATGTGTATAGTTTATTTTTAAATGTTATTTTTCCGTAAAGTTTTAGAATTGTGTTTTTTTTTGTTTCCACCCATGTAACAGATGGGGTTCAATCTAATATAACATATGGGAAAAATATAATAGGAAAGTATTATTAATAAAACGACACATTATATTTTGGGTTAAAAGTTAGACGCGTGAGTATGTGACTGCTTTATTAGCTACTAATATGTGACTGCTTTATTAACTACTTTAGATTAATCAGATTAGATATTTATATACTATCTAATATGTAAGGTCGGTGCTTTTGCACCGGCCGTAACGTGACGTTTTAAGTTTTTTTACTTTAACGTATTTACGGTTTTAATCCCTAAATTTTGACGTATTTACGATTTTAATCTCGACTTTTACTACTTGTCATTTTAGCTCATGATAAGTTTTCGACTTTAATCTCTTACTCTACTTTGACATATGGTACCGATTTCAATATTGTTATCGTTTTGACCTATACCTTTTGATATTTCATCGCTTTTTAATATGTGACACATTACGGTTTTGTGCCATGACATACGGGACATGAGACTTGTTTTATCAACGTATGACGAAGTCACATACACAAGACCCGACTGCGTGACCCGGCCATTACAACACGCGGCCTGGTCTGAAATCTAATTTATACCATATAGTAACCGCATAACCATTTATATGTTTTTTACGTTGCCTTGCTTTCTATATTTTCTTTTTAACAATAAAGTGATACATGATTAAACCAAACAATCAATACAACATACGACAAAACACAAATCTATAAAAATATTATTAACAAAACGACACATTATATTTTGGGTTAAAAGTTAGACACGTGAGAATTTATTAGTAGTGTTATATTAAATGGATTAGATCTTTATAACATATAGTAACCCCATAACCATTTATTTGTTTTTTTTTACGGTGCCTTGCTTTCTATATTTGCTTTTTTAACAATAAAGTGATACATAATTAAACCAAACAATTTATCGTTTGAAATAAACTAGTTTATATATCTTTAGAAGTTTAACGAGAAATCTTCAAATTTCAATTCGAAACCCTAGAATCCCAATTTCCTTAGACTTTTTATTGTTCATATCTAGTTTTCTATACAATATGTTTTCAAGTTATGATTTTCATTTACTTAGGTGATTCTGGTATTTGGGAAATCCTTGGTTCAATCTAAGTTAAATGATATTTGTTTCGAGCCCAAGTTTCAAGATGAGTAAACTCACTCTCATTTTTACTATTTTTCTTTTGGGGCTGAAATATGTGTTTCGATATGATACTACGGTTTTTCGTTTCTTTTTTATTCTTTTTCAAATGAGATCATTAAATGTGTTAGTCTTGTCTGCAGCATGATGCTTAAACAATAATTGATAACCTGTACTTCGAGACGGTTAAATGATGGTTAAACGACTGTTATCATTACTTGTATCATGAGTGGTTCTCATGACTTGTTGCTACAGTTTACCCTACGGGGTTTGTGGTTCTTGGATTCTATGTACTTTTCTTTGGTCGTGGTTGAGTAATATAACGAAATTGCTAAGCAAATAAGCTTGTGAAACATATTTATAATGATCTCGGATTTCATATTATGTACTATTAACTGTGTTTTTACTCACTAACTAATTATTTAGCTAACTTATTTTACTCAAATATAAGGTGTTGTTTGAGACGTTTATGCTTTCGAGACAATTTGGATGCTTATTGGACTTAGAATAAAGGGGCTTTAAACGTTATTAATTGTCGGCTCTTATTACTGTTTTAAGACTATTTATTTCTCAGTTATGCCACGACATTGATGCTTTAATGATATTAAAATATGTCTTTTAGTGTGTCATGCATGTGCTTTGTACTATTGATATCCAAGTCACTTGACAGCCTAGTGTTTCCGCCGTCGGGTAGGGTGTCACACTCCAGGCATGTTACATGTGTTACAACGTGTTACATATTTTATTAAAAAATGATAAAAAAAATACATGCCAGATCATACATAGTGTTACATATGTTATATAGTTTCAATCATGCTTCATACATGCTTTGGTTCTTAATAATCTCTTCGTCTTTAACACAAAAGTTCTTTTACCTACAAAAAAAAACATATTACATAAGTTACATATACAAGAGTAAGAATAAAAAAAATTAAACAACATGCTGAAAACTAAATATTACGTATGTTACATCATATTACATAGTTTATTAAAATCAAACTATATGGCTTAAGTTTCAGTCCCGACATGTTGAAGTGTTACATATTTTATTGCATCGTGTTATATATTTTTTTAAATCGTGTTACATATTTTATTACATCATGTTACATATTTGGATCTAAAAAATCAAACTTAATTATATATGTTACATCATGTTACATGTTTTATTAAAAGCAAAGTTACATATGTTACATCGTGTTACATATTTTTATTAAATCAAAACTAAATGGATTGTGTCAGTCCAGACATGTTACATATGTTAAATCGTGTTACATTTTTATTAAAGCAAATTACATATGTTGCAGCGTGTTACATATTTATTACATCATGCTACATATTTAAATAAAAAAAGCAGTTTCATCTATTACATCGTGTTATAGATTTTATTAGAAGCAAAGTTACAAATGTTACATTGTGTTAGATATTTTGAACTAAAAACCAAATATCTAAAAAAATTTTATCACATATTGTTACATATTTAACTGAAATTAAAAAAAAAATCAATAAAGCAAAGTTACATATGTTACACCGTGTTACATATTTTGATCTAAAATATCAAATAACTATAAAAATGCGTTACGTATTGTTACATATTTAACTGAAAAACAAAAACCAATAAAGCAAAGCTACGTATAGGTTACACCATGTTACATATTTTATTAAAAACTGAAAAAACTACATGTCAATTCAGACGTAGTGTTTCATATGTTACATCTTGTTACATATTTTTATTAAAAACTAAAAAAAAATTACATGTCATTTAGACGTAGTATCATGCTTCGGTTCATTTTAACAAAAAAAAAATGAAAATTAAAAGCAAAGTTCCATATGTTACAAACATCACATCGTGTTACCAATAAAACAAAGTTACATATTATTAAATATTTATATTTTCATCATATAAAAACTAACCACTAAAATTTACTATATAGAAATAAAAAAAACATTTCAACACTACAACAATTAAAAAAAACAAACATCAAATCTAATTTTGTTTTCAAAAATTGAATATGTGAACTTTTAAAATCAATTAATCATCTAACCACAAATAGTTATGTCAACATACAATTTATTAACATTAAATCAATTAATTACCTATTTTATTAAAAGTTACGTATGCTAAATCGTGTTACATATCTGTATCTAAAAAATCAAATATCTATAAAAAAAAGGTTACATATTGTTACACATTTAGCTGAAATTAAAAAAAAAATAATAAAGCAAAGTTACATATGTTACGTCGTGTTACTCATATGGATCTAAAAAATCAAATATCTATAAAAATGTTACATATTTAACTGAGATTTAAAAAACCAATAAAGTAAAGTTACATCATGTTACATATTTGGATCTAAAAAAATCAAATATCTAGAAAAAAAAATGTCACATACTATAACCCCCGCCTTTCGGCAAACATCACAGTTGACATCAATAAGCATAAAACAACCACATATTTAATAAAAATTTGTAATGCAGCGGAATACTTGTTTAAAGCATCATTACATCATTTTAAATTGTCTTAAAAACTACTTAAATCATCACAAAATACAAGTTCAATCTTAAAAATTCTTTTCTTCGATGCCAGTCCTCAACAAGCCTCTAGCTCTTGCCCATGCCAAGCAGCTCTCTTATTCTTCTGACATGCACATCAATCTAACAAGCATACAAAATTCAGCTACGCTGAGTGATTTCTAGTTTTAAAAGTCATTAAGTACTTTCTATACCTTCCTTGTATTACACGTAAGTAATTTTATCACATGATATTTCACATTCACGTACTACATAAACTAATATCTTTTCTATTAGAAAGCTATCATGCCTTCTTCAATCACAAAAGTCCCACTTAGTGGTTCTTAACTGGTTTTATATGATCCCCAGTAGGATTCTTGACTAGTTTTATCAGATCCCCAGTAGGATTCTTAGCTGGTTTTATCAAATCCCTAATAGGATACATAGTTGGTTTGATCAGATCCCCAGTAGGATTCTTAGTTGGTTTTATCAGATCTCCAATAGGATTCTTAATTTCGTTAAGGCATACATTCATTTATGTATAAGTATATAGTTACTTATTCTCACATCATCATCATATTTCGCGTACTTCACGTATTATCGCTTAACAGTTCATGGAAACATCTCGGTATGCATGTTAGCCTCAAAAACGTGTTTGAAAATAAACAGAAGTGAGGTCTAGAACTCACATGGTTCTTGGAAAATATTGCTTGTTTGGACAAGGTTAAGGTAGTGGTATTGGTGCACGATCTGCATTTAAGTTATTATGGAAAATTGTCATTTTTATTTTAGTTTCACAAATAGTTTCGCAAACAGTTTCACAAAGACGAACCACAGTGTCACAAACAATTCCTTCTTTTCTCAAATTCAACCAAATAAGGCACCAGCTGTGCCATTTCATTGAACTTCGTGGTGTACTCCAGGTGGCTCATACTTCCTGCGGACAAATTCAGGAATTCCCTCTCAACCCGATCAACTTCATACTGCGGGCAAAACCTTTTGACCATCAATTTCTTCATATCCACCCATGCCATCTCTTTGATCACATTCCTTCACTTGGAGTGTTTCACAGTAGTCCACCAATAAATTGCGGCTCCAGTAAACGAGTGGGCAACAAATTTCACCGCTTGGTCAGCCCTACACTCACTGATATCAATCACAGCTTCCATCTCACTCAGCCACTCGAGGGTGGCAGCTAAACCTTTCTTCCCATCAAAAGTAGGGGGCCTACACCTCTGAAAGGCACCATAGTTGCACCCCTTCCCATCATTCTCAAAATCTAAGTCATCAGACGACTCGATCTCTCTCTACCTCCTCAGATCCCTCCTCCTCATCATCACCCTCAGCACCCTCCTTTGCGGGTTTCTTCTTTTTAGTTTTCTTCATTTCTTTCATCATCTCCTTCAGAACCGTAGGCATAACATCAGTCAGGACCTGGTGCACTTCGTGTGCCACAGCGTCCTTCAAATTCTGTTCAAGCTCGGAGGTTGGTGTAACTTCAGCTTCGATTTCGGGATCGGTTTCAACACTCTTCTTCGTGGGCTTTCTCCCACGCTTCCCTTCAGGGGCTTTGGTTGCCTTAGCATAGCAGCCTTGGCAGAGCTTCTAGTTACTCTCTTGGGTGCCATTTCTTACTTCCTATAAGATTCAAACACTCACGTTCGTCAGTCGTGGCAATTCAGGACGTGATAAGTACTATAAGTTTCTAATGACAGTGGCCAGTTGTAATTAACTACTTACTTTACTACTCACATTCTAAACTTACCCCTCTTGATTCCAGTCAGTATTCAAACCTAGTCTAGTTCACATAAAGCACACAAGAGCATTTTAAAATCGTATAGAGCACGTAACATGTATAGGAACTAAACCTATTCCCCTACTTTCCTAATACCTGTTCGTGTCGCACAAACTTTCTACAGGCATCTCAATTATTGTCCTATTGCATACAGACACAGTTCATCATCATGTTGCATCATCATTACTATTTACATCAATATAAGATTCATGACTTCTTTCATTTTCAGTTGCATAAACATGTCGTATACAGCTCGTTGATGTTCATTCTTTACCTCTTGGCATGGAGCTAATAGACTGGCATTCTTACTTCGGTCCCATTGTCAGTTTAAGTATTAGGTTTTTCTTTTGAAAACATTTTACCCATTTCCCTTAAACTTTGGCTCTGATACCAACATGTAACGCCCGCCTTTCGGCAAACATCACAGTTGACATCAATAAGCATAAAACAACCACATATTTAATAAAAATTTGTAATGCAGCGGAATACTTGTTTAAAACATCATTATATCATTTTAAATTGTCTTAGAAACTACTTAAATCATCACAAAATACAAGTTCAATCTTAAAACTTCTTTTCTTCGATGCCAGTCCTCAACAAGCCTCTAGCTCTTGCCCATGCTAAGCAACTCTCTTATTCTTCTGACCTGCACATCAATCTAACATGCATACAAAAGTCAGCTATGCTGAGTGAGTTCTAGTTTTAAAAGACATTAAGTACTTTCTATACTTTTCTTATATTACAAGTAAGTAATTTTATCACATGATACTTCACATTCACTTACTACATAAACGTAATATCTTTTCTATTAGAAAGCTATCATGCCTTCTTCAATCACAAAAGTCCCACTTAGTGGTTCTTGACTAGTTTTATATGATGTCACACCCCGACCAAAGGGTGGGCCGTGACGATTGAATATCCAACAAAACACAGCGGAAACTATGTATGCATTGATAGTGGGTCATAGGTATACACGTAATATCAGTATATTCTAAGTGTAAATCAAAGGGTACAAAAGTAAACTCTAACAAAAGCAGTGAGGCTAGTTGGTATACTATTCCTAAGTAGTTTTCTTCTATAATTTGTCTATAATCTTTATGTGTTTCTTCTAATCATGGTCTTTTAAAGCTATCAACCGTGTCTAATTACACATCCAATGTTATAAAGTCCAGTTGTATACTTCCATCGATAAATCGTCTAAATACCTGAAATACATACCCAAAAATACGTCAACATAAAGTTGGTGAGCTCACGGTTTAACAAAACAGACAATGTCGTAAAACGTTTAACACATAAAATGATAAAATACTGGACGTTAAGTAAGTACGTTTTTGGTGTATGGTCGACAAAATATGTAGCCAAACTTGTTCGGGTTATACCCAACCCGAATACCATATATAACAATCCCCTAACCCACGATGGGCTAACGTGCTCTGCTAAGCACCGACGTATCAGTGAACATGTGGTGTAACGGTTTTCAACCTTAGTGGGGGATATGCCACTATACGCGGGGGACTACCAAATAGTACTATTCACATATCAAAGGGCTCCTGCAAGAAGTTAATGGCTACCGAAAGTTGTACCAACGTTTGGGGACAAGTAGCAGATGTGTTAGACCATGAAAATTAGTTTATATAAACAAGTTTAGTAGGTATGTATCAGCCCCAAAAGTATTACGTAAAAAGGGGGTTCATGAACTCACCTGGTGTCCAGCCTGCTCAAGATTTCTAAAGATATTGTACATTCAGCGTGGGAGTTCTACTTCCTAGCAGGCTTCCTATGTTTAGTTTAGTCATTTTAGGCCCCAAAATACTAAGTCTATGTGTTTCGTTGTGTCGGTGTCGTGTGCGTACGATTTTGGTTGCATTCGTGTAATATCATGGTTTTATTCGTTTGCGTTGACTTATACATCTAAGTATGTATATACCTATGTTATTATAGGTTATATAGGTAGCTATTAAGTGTACTTTGATGTTAAATCAGTAAAGTTTGGTACTTGTCACTTTTAGTCCCTAGACTTTGTTAAATCGTCGAATTCGTACTAAAGTTGGGTTTTTAACTAAGGGTTGATATTAATAAGTACTATACATTATATTTATGGTATGTATAGCATTTTAGGTGTGAATCTACTGATAAAAATAAATCTGAGTATTAGATTAATGAAACTTAGTTTTTACCGGTCTACCTAGTGCGGTGCGATACCGCGCATTAAGTTACGTTTTAGGTTTAAGTCAAAATATTTCAATATAATTGTACCAATATGTTAAAAGGTCGTATACTACTGTAAAATATACTTTTTTTTTAATTTTTAGATATTTCTAAAAATTACTATATTTTGTTTAAGAATGTAGCCGGTTTACGTAGTTTAAAGATAAATAATTTGTATAAAATAAACCGTAACCCAATATATAGTGAAACTTCATTTTCAACCTATTTATACAGTAACTAAGTGGTTACAAACTTAATATTCAAGTTTTATAGTCCTTCGGTCGTTTTCGTATTTTAACACGCGTAAAACCGGTGAATAAACGGTTTGCTTACAAAATACTCTTTTAACACTTTGCGGTGAGATACCTCGCATTATGTTACGTTTTAGGTTTAAGTCAAAATACTTCAATATAATTGTACCAATATGTTAAATGGTCGTATACTACTGTAAAAATATACTTTTTTATAATTTTTAGATATTTCTAAAAATTACTATATTTTATTTAAGAATGTAGCCGGTTAATGTAGTTTAAAGATAAATAATTTGTATAAAATAAACCGTGACCCAATAAATAGTGAAACTTCATTTTAAACCTATTTATACAGTAACTAAGTAGTTACAAACTTAATATTCATGTTTTATAGTCCTTCGGTCATTTTCGTATTTTAACGCGCGTAAAACCAGTGAATAAACGGTCTGCTTACAAAATACTCTTTTAACACTTTTTACACTTTGTAACACTTCTTGGGTCTCATCTTACTGTATAAAAAGTATTTTTCTTGACAAAAAGGTCTTTCTCCAATTTTTATGCTTTTTGTGAAAATACTAGGTTCGTATATTCAAAAATTCATAATAAATAGATTAAGCTTATAAAAATTATGTAACTTAGTGAAATACTTTATTTATAAGTATAAAAGTTCATGGACATTAAAAATATCAGGTTTTTCTAGTGTTTCTCGGTTTTGTGTCTTTAACGCGTTCGATTCGGTTAATGTTATGTTTTAAGCATATAGAGTCTTTGGTGATGTTTAGGTCCAAATTTAATTACCTTATGTCCATATATAAGTTTGGGTTCTATAAATTTGGTTTTAGGAGTCTCTAACTATTTTCTACAAATTTTCGTATTTTAATCCCATTAAATATTAGAAAATTCGTGGTAATTATTTTTATTTCCAGAAAAATATGAAATTTATTTTCTAACATTTTTATATCATATATAAGCTACTGAGAATATAATATTTCAATATTTTTATCTTTCTGATACTTTCGTTGTTTCATACGTTTAGTTTCGGTTATTGTTCGGTTCTTAGGTTCACCTATCAACAATCAACTATTTTCAATCCTAAGTGTCCATATGCATATTTATTACAGTATAATAGCTTATTTTTGTATTTTTATACTTCCCATACGTTTTTAATAAATAAGTGTGAAAATATACATTTTAAAATTAAAAAATGCATATTAAATAATCTATAACTCCAAAAATTATGTAATTTAATTTATAACCATATTTTGGTAAAATGAAAGTTCAGAAAATATAAAATCTCATTTTCAAGGTGGTTAGTCTAGTCTTGATGTTTTGTTCTAAATAAAGTGTTCGGTTTGACTAGTTTTAGTCAAACTTGTGTATTTTCTTTGGAAAATGATTTCTATCCTTTTTAATAGTTTTGTTACTGTAAAATAAGTATTTTTAGATGTTTATAAGATATGAGAAATCATATTATTCACTGTGTGTGAAAATGGACGTGTAGTGCGTTTTCGGGTAGTTTCTCGTTACCTTGTTGATGAGAGGGAGTGAGGGTGCACATGGGATGTTGTGATGGTCACGTGAGGGGCTGGAAGATGACTGTAAATGCTTGGAAAAAGGCTACACGTGTTGTGCTCGGTTTCTTGGTTTGAAGGTTTTGTGCTTCGGTTGCTCGTTGGTTGGCTTCCTTGGGCTTGTGTGCTTCCTTGGATCTTCCTCTTGGCTTGTTGCTCGATCTCTAGAGCTCCATGGGGGCTGGTTCTCTGATTTTTCTTAAGTTTAGGAGTGTTTGAATGTTAGGGAGAGAGGAGTGGTGACGAGGAAGAGGGACGAGGAACCACCTCGTCACCTCCTCGCCGGAAGAGGGGTGGTCCTCGTGCCCTCCTCCTCTCGTCTCCTTCTCGTTTTCTTCTTGTCATCGCCCAAACGAGCCCTCTTCCTCGTCCACGAGCACAGACGATCATCCTCCTCGTCACTCCTCTTCTTCGTCCACTCCCTGCGCCCTTAGAGAGAAAGTGAGAGAGTTTAAGAGAGAGTTGGAGTTATAAAAGGGAAAGGAAATGGTTTGTTAGTGATTGTGTGTGTGTGTACGTATGAAGTGAGGAGGGAGAAGGAACAAGTGCCCCACCTTCTTGTTTAATGAAAGATTTATCTTGGTTTTGTGAAATTTGGTTTAGATATGGAAGAAAGGAATATTAGATTAGGTAGTGTGTAGAAATAGAGATTGGTTGGTTATGGAGGTGGTGTTGGGTATGAGGGGACACATAAATGTAGGTGGTATCTTTAAGATATGGTGCATGTATGATGTCATGTATGCATGTGTAAGTATTATTTTGGGTTACTAATTTTAATAAAATGGGTGTTTTTTTTATAAATTTTAGACTTGTATACGTATGATGTGTGTGTGTAATTATGTATAGTTATGGTTTATAAAATAATAATGTGTATAGATGTGTGATGGTAAATATTATATGGTACTTGTATGTGCATGTTTTTGTAAATATGTATTTGTACATGTATGGGTGTGTTGTAAATATATTTATATACATGCATGTGTATGTATGAATTTGGTGTATGTGCATGTGGGTTGATTTTTATATAATTTGGTTGTTGGTTCCTATCACTGGTTATATGTTTCAAATGATTTATTTACTCATGTGCAAGTATTACTGCTACACATTTTGTGTTGGTTTTTATTATTTGTGGTAGATAAATATATTGTATCTTTATATAATATAGCAAAACAAAAAAATCTTATGTGTCATCTTTTTATAGCTTTTACCTTATGTAGCATTATTTGAGAGATTATCTCACAATAATGATTTTTTTATTTAAAATATGTATATAAAATTTATTATAATAAAACTAATTACATTTTTGGTCCCCTAATATTTTGGAGAATTCTGAAAAATTTAAGCATATTTTTATTTTTAACCCTTTACTACAATGGGTGTACGTGAGTCGGTTTATATTTGATAGGGTGTAAAAATGAAACTTGTGGATAATGTTATTAATAACATACAATTAAAAACCTCAGTGGTTTATAAATATACATAACATTTTTATATGATTTTAAAAAAAATAAACTACACCATAAAACTAAGCACTTTATTCTCTTTAATTTGAGTATAATATTGCTATGTTAAAAATCTAATTTTTAAAAATATATCATGTGTTCAGTTTTACCACGGTTTTGTCTTAAAATTGAAAGAAACATTCATAAATATCCTTAAAAGCATCACTTGAATTGTGTTCTCGAACGTAGCGCAGGCACTAAACTAGCTAGTATATATATATATATATATATATATATATATATATATATATATATATATATATAGGGAAGGGGTAATTAGAGAACACCCTCTAGTTTTGAGAACTCGTGAGAACCTTACTTCCCGAGTTTTTTCATAGTATTTTTTTTGCTCAAATGTTGCGTATATTAAAAACTAGAACCTGGGAAAAAGGAAATTAAAAATAAACTTTTTCGTCGTTAAAAAACGTATATGTTAATAAGAAATATTTACGTCATATTACATGGGTGTAATAAGTTACACCAGCGTTTTTTCGCTGTAAATATTTTTTAGTTACATATATGTTTTTTAACGACGAAAACGTTTTTTTTTTTAATTTCCTTTTTTCCAAGTTCTAGTTTTTAATATACGCAACATTTGAGCAAAAAAAATTATATAAGAAAACTCGGGAAGTAAGGTTCTCACGAGTTCTCAAAGCTAGAGGATGTTCTCAAAATATCCCATTTCTATATATATATATATATATATATATATATATACACGTACGTACATGTATGCATGTACGCATGGTGTCGTATGTTCCAAGATGCATAAATATTGTATGTCTATAAAATGATGTATTTCATTATTTTGTTATTCGTAATTAATTATTGTTGTTCCTTCATTTATATGTATTTCTAATTGTGCGGTCAAAGTGTTAGTTGGTAATTCCTAACCAATTCTAAAGTAATAACCTTATGGTAGAAGGTAAATCATACACGTATCTGGGTATTAACTATGACGGGTTTCGTCACTTGTGTTTAATATAACTATATGGGCCAAGCCCATATATATCGTTGGGTCGGATCCAATAAGGGGTTGGGCCAAGCCCAATGGGTTTCTTAATAATAAATAAAAAAAGTTCGGGCCCAAAAACAAGGGTTGTTACATATGATCCCTAGTAGGATTCTTAGCTGGTTTTATCAGATCCCCAGTAGGATTCTTAGTTGGTTTTATCTAATCCCCAGTAGGATTCTTAGCTGGTTTTATCATATCCCCAGTAGGATTCTTAATTTCGTTAAGGCATACATTCATTTATGTATAAGTATATAGTTACTTATTCTCACATCATCATCATATTTCGCGTACTTCACGTATTATCGCCTAACAGTTCATGGAAACATCTCGGTATGCATGTTAGCCTCAAAAACGTGTTTGAAAAGAAACAAAAGTAAGGTCTAGAACTCACCTGGTTCTTGGAAAATCTTGCTTGTTTGGACAAGGTTAAGGTAGTGGTATTGGTGCACGATCTGCATTTAAGTTATTATGAAAAATCGTCATTTTTATTTTAGTTTCGCAAATAGTTTCGCAAAGACGAACCACAGTGTCGCATGCTGCTTAAGCAACACCTCCACTTGCAGTATCGCAAAGCACTTCACGTAATTTCGTTAAGGCATACATTCATTTATGTATAAGTATATAGTTACTTATTCTCACATCATCATCATATTTCGCGTACTTCACGTACTATCACCTAACAGTTCATGGAAACATCTCGGTATGCATGTTAGCCTTAAAAACGTGTTTGAAAAGAAACAAAAGTGAGGTCTAGAACTCACCTGGTTCTTGGAAAATCTTGCTTGTTTGGACAAGGTTAAGGTAGTGGTATTAGTGCACGATCTGCATTTAAGTTATTATGAAAAATCGTCATTTTTATTTTAGCTTCGCAAATAGTTTCGCAAAGACGAACCACAGCGTCGCATGCTGCTTAAGCAACACCTCCACTTGTAGTATCGCAAAGCACTTGCCCAACTTTCGTTGGGACTTAAACTACTTTCGCAAATACACTCCGACACACGACCTAAGATCTTGACATCATAGTCTCGCAAAAAGAACAAAAGTTTCGCATTATGAAGACACAGTTTCGCAAAACGGGGTTTCAGCTCGGTTTCAACCCAAAATCTTTGTTTTTCTACCAAATCTCAAACTTTTTACGTCCAAAACCTTGTTTTATCATTTATATGACCAAATCTAAGCTTTTTACATGATTCCAAACATAAAAAATGCAACTTTTATTGATTTCTTTAAAACTTTTGAAAACCTTAAAAACTCCATTAATGGCCAGATCCGTTTTGTGTTATGAAAACATGTTTTAGGGATAATTTTACCTTGATTTCTTGTTGTTTAACACCTTTTAACTTCAGATCTACTCTTTGATTTACAAAAATCTTGGTTTTCTTCTTTCTTCCCTTAGTTTTCTTCTTTCTTGCCTTAGTTTTCTTCTTCAAAAGGATTAGGGTTTGTGTGTGTGATGTTGTGAAGATGGTGAAGGTTTGATGGTGGCTGAAAATGTTGTTTAAATAGTGGGATTTCCATATTGGGTAGGGTTTTAGGTGGGGCTTGGGCCTTAATTAGGCTATTTTAGGAAAGTCTTTTAACTAATCCATTTACCATTTTAGGCCTAATTCTTTCTTTTATCCTTAATGGCCCATAATTATATATTTCATTCATCCATTATTCTAATTACCAAGTAATTAGTCATTCCGTTTGACATTTTCGTGCATTTATAATCATTTTCGTTCTTCATCGTACTTAACATAATCATCATATTTATCATAAACATTGCATATATCATAAGCGTCATACATCATGTTCATCATAATCATTTAAATGCACGTAACTATAAACATAATCACGCAAAGATGTCTTACCATAAAAATCAGGGTGTTACACATACTGTTACATATGTTACATGGTATTACATATTTAAGTGAAAGCAAAGTTACGTTTGTTACATATGTTACATATGTTACATATGTTACATCGTTACATATTTGGATATAAAAAAATATCTATAAAAATGTTAGATAGTGTTACATAAAAAAAATAAGCATATAATATATACATCATAATATCAATTTATTAAAAAGTTCTACTAAAAAAAGATTAAATGCTTGAATCAAATTGATAAAAAAAACATGTATAACATTTGTTGCGACTGGAATTTGCAACACGAACCCCATTAGCCATTATTCCAGTTTATCAAGAACTAAAAACATTTGTTTTATTTAAACCATGATTTATGACCATTTGATCATTATTTAAGGAAGGGAAATTGGATTTTATTAATCCCAACTTTCACCTATTGGCCATTATTAATCTCAACTTTACTATTGGCCATTATTACTCCCAACTTTCACTTAATGGGCCACTATTGAGTCTTCCGTTAACCTTGACTAACTTCGTTAAAATATGCTGATGTGGCATCCACGTGGATTAATAAAATCCAATTTTCCTAAAAATAAAACATGCCAGCTGCCACGTGGATGCCACGTCAGCATATTTTAACGGAGTTAGTCAAGGGTAACTGAAGGCTCAATGGTGGCCAATTAAGTGAAAGTTGGGGGTAATAATGGACAATAGTAAAGTTGGAATTAATAATAATCAATAGGTGAAAGTTGGGATTAATAAAATCCAATTTTCCTGTAAGGAAATCATAAAACATTTTTATAAGCTTAGTAAGCAATTATATAAAATAATAATAATAATAATATAGCTAAAACTTAAGGGATCTAAATGTCAATAGTTAATTAAATTCAAACCAAAAACCAAATCTATTTTCTGTTGATACTTTTCCGTTCAATGGATTTTCATTTTCAAAACCTTTCATAATTTTCATAAACGATTAACCTATAGCAAAAAAAGTTCAGTAAAGTCAACCATACCTTAGAAATTGCAGATCTAAGACGTTAATCAGTAGATCTAAACCGATTTAGTCGGATCCAGAACCATAACAAAACGTTGATGAATAAATCCAAGCCGATCTAAGACGGTTGTTGTAGTTCACCGTTATTGTAGTTTTGGTGAATCGTCTTCTCCGACGGCGACATGTGAATTGATATGGTTGGAGATCTAGTCGTTGTTGCACGATGAGTTGACGGCGTTGCATGACTTGTTTACGACGGACCACAAAACAATGTCATTGTTAAATTACCCACTAAACGATTAGATGATATTAGATTGGGTAATGAAATTTGAATTTGAATGTAAGGAGAGAAAAAATTAATGAGAAAATTGAAATGGAATATCGTGGTTAAGTTTTGATGATATTTGAATGTAATGTAGAAGATGGTACAATAGTCAACATCATAGTACAATAAAGCAAAAAAGGAGTGAAATTACCAGGAGCATAAAATGACTATTATGTTCTAAATAACAAAAAAAAAACAAAATGAGTAAAAACCAACGATGTGATTTAATCTCAATCACATATTAGAGTTTCATGAGTTTCTCTAATAAAACCAAATTTTCACATTATACTTACCCTAACCATTTATATGTTTTTTTTCCGGTGCCTTGCTTCTTATATTTTCTTTTTAGCAATAAAATGATACATAATTAAACCAAACAATCAATACAACTTACGACAAAACACAAATCTAGAAAAATATTAATAACAAAACGACACATTATATTTTGGACTAAAATTTAGACACATGATAACTTTATTAGTCACTTTAAATTAAATGGATTAGATCGTTATAACATATAGTAGGCACATAACTACTATATGTCTTTTTACGGTGCCTTGCTTTCTATATTTTCTTTTTAGTAATTAAATAAGCATAATTAAACCAATCAATCAATACAAGTTATAACAAAAAACAAATCTAGAAAAATATTATTATTAATAAAACGACACATTGTATTTTGGGTTAAAAGTAATACATGTGACTTGTTTATTAGTCAATTTAAATTAAATAGATTAGACAACTTGATATACGACATTACGACATCCTTCTTAATAGAATTGAGTTTTTAAAAGATTTGTTCCAAACATACCAGTTATTCTGCGAACACAAGTTCGATCTCTGAGCCAAACGAGTTTTACCGCTAGCTTGTTGTCGTGCCTACGGGCGAGCGGGCTAGTGGGTTTCCCCCGAATTGGAGTTGGTTTAATAGGTGGGCTTCGGCTACCCAGCGCTGTCTGTGTTCGCAGAGTGTTTGGGGTCGCCTTTCGCCATTGGGTTACCCCAGGTAGCCGGGCTTTATTCGTTTCGCTGTCCAAAAAAAAAAAAAAAAAGTCATGTACAACATCATTTGAACTCTCTAGACACGTTACACAAAACCAGAGTTTAAAAAGTCAAAATTATTCCAAACATCATTTACATGGTCAACTCTAGGGTACATCACATCAAACGACGTCGTTACACAAAAATCACTTTCTTTTGTGTGGTCTCGATACCCACTGCCTCCTCATCAGTTGATTTAAGGATCCTTTTACTCCTCACCCATCTTCCCTAATCCTCATATCTTCATATCCCTTGACCCAATTCCAACCCTAAAACTCTCAAATCTTTAACCATTTCAATCTGCTTTTGATTCAAATCTTCAAGATCTGTTCGATTAAACTGTAGATCTATAACCCTGTTCGATAAAGGTAAGATCTTTATCCATCTTGGTTCTTTGATCTTTGAATAAATCTTGAATCTGATGATAAAGATTGAATCTTTTTATGTTTTGTCATCTGGGTTTGGTTAAAAGATAGGATTTTTATTGTTTTTGTTTGAATTATTGCAGATCTGGTTCAGTTTTAGGCAGAATTGAAAGACCCATCAGTGAAAATTGAATCTTTGACATGTCTATTGTTTTGCCCAAAAGTGACTCTGTTCATATTAGAGAGGTTTGGAATGATAATCTTGAAGATGAATTTGCTTTGATTCGAGAAATTGTTGATAATTATCCTTATATTGCAATGGATACTGAGTTCCCAGGTGTTGTTCTTCGTCCATTGGCACAGTTTAAGAACATTAATGACTATAATTATGTGACTTTGAAGGATAATGTTGATATGTTGAAGTTGATTCAATTGGGGCTTACTTTTTCTGATGAAAATGGGAATTTGCCCACTTGTGGTACTGATAAACCTTGCATTTGGCAGTTTAATTTCCGTGAGTTTAATGTTAATGAAGACATCTTTGCTAATGATTCGATCGAGATGTTGAAGCAGTGTGGGATTGATTTTAAGAAGAACAGTGAGATGGGAATTGACGCGAATCGATTTGGGGAGTTGTTGATGTCTTCTGGTGTTGTTTTGAATGATAATATCTGTTGGGTTACTTTTCATAGTGGGTATGATTTTGGGTATTTGCTTAAGTTGTTGACGCGTAAAGAATTGCCTAAAACTCAAGCTGGGTTCTTTGATTTGATCAAGATTTACTTTCCGGTTATTTACGATATCAAGCATTTGATGAGGTTTTGTAACCATCTTCATGGTGGATTGAACAAGCTTGCGGAGATCTTGGATGTTGAAAGAATTGGTGTTTGTCATCAAGCAGGATCCGATAGTCTGCTCACTTCTCACGCTTTTAAGAAGCTGAAAGATGGTTACTTTAATGGAAACACAGACAAGTATGCTGGTGTTTTGTATGGTTTAGGGGTTGATGATGGTGAAAAATAAGTAGGAAATGTAATTTGTGTGTTTGATTTAGTATGGATTCGTGTTTAAATCGTTTGTACACAATCGGCAAAAGAGTTGTTGCCTGTTTGATGGTGTTGTTTTCCAGTTTTTTTATGTAACCAAATACCTCAAGGGTCTTGTAGTTTGAGTACTGTAAATTATTACAGTTAGTGTTTTAATAACAATCTTAACTTCTCAGTTTGTCCTGATTCTTGTTTTTTCGTGTTTTAACTTAAAAATACTTGATACAACTGTGATGATGGTGATTGAGGTTAGGTTGATGTAGAAGAGATGATCATAGTAGGACTATGGTGAATGGTGGTGGTTTTGGTCGTTTGCTCGAAAATAGCTTACATTAAATCGGCTCTTCGTATATGAGTGATTAAAGAGTAGGCAAGGCATTAAAAAATTATATGTGTACAACATTACAATTAAACAACTAAAATTACTGAAGCTAAACAAGAACTGGAACAATTTGTATTGGATTTTGACGAATTGACGTGTTTATGTATCTATATGGCAAAATTGTCTGTATCTACTAGCTTGTACACAGTTGAGTTGTTCATGATGTATGAGATTGATTTACATTTGAATTTTTGGCCCATTTATTCACTGATAACAGGAAAATAGATTTTAAGTATGTTGCATCTTGACTTAACTTTTTAGTTTATTTGATTTTGTATTTATTGATATCTTTGTAGGCAAGGGATCTTGAAGCAGAGTTGGATTATCAAATGCATATGTATCATAAATTGGTGTCTACAAAAGCTGGTGATGGTAATGAGGGTCATCTTGGATCCAACATAGAACTGCTGCTGCTTAAACAATTACATCAAGTTATTTTCCAAATGCAAGTTTTGGTGTCATCTGGTGGATTATAAATCTTTTCTCATACGTTGACACGTCATTATGAAATTCATTGTGATCTTACTAAGGTACTTCTGTTCCTATTTTGTTTATTACGTTCTTCGTCCAGATATGGACAAGTATTAAACACTCAGATGTTCCGATAAATGAATAAACAGCTCCAAAATGATTGAATCATTAACCTGTTATTGATGAGATTTTCGTTTTGATGAATTGTTTAATTTATGCATGCAAGTGTTTATATTGTTTGACTGATTGTAGGAGTTTAACGGACTTCGTTCTAGCCTTAGAGCTAAAAGAGAGCATGCATCATTGCTTAAAGATTTCAGGGAGCTTGAAGAAGTCGGTGCGTTGAGTATGTTTCTTGTTTCTCGAATCGTTTGGTTTTGGTTGGATTTGTGTTTCTTGTTTCCAAGATAATTATTAGTTTTGGTTTTGGGGTTAAGTCATTTATAATGAATAAACCTGCATTAGGAGTTAGATGGGTTCTGAGTTTGGGCGACGTCGTACATACATTTACATGTTTTGATCATTATTTCACATAGTACCAGAGCCCTTTTCATTACTTGATCTTTTATCACCAGAAATCGATGTTATGTTCATATGACCATATCATACAATCAGTTTTAATTCACTTGCAATCTCTTGAGTTTGCTTCATCTGAAAGTGATTAGAGTTAATGATAAATCTTTTTTGAAGATAATTGTTGGTTTTTGTTTTCGGAATAATTTTTTGGTTTTAAATAAACTCAGGATAGGGTTCTAGATTCGTTTAAGACAATCGGATATTATTTCTCTCCATTTTTACACACACGCACACAGATATCATTTATTTGTTCACAAAAAGTAAATACTCGAAGGACATGCCTATAATCCTAAATATTTTTAAATCTGTTATGTTCGGACACAATTTTCTACATTATATGGTTGACCAAACGCTGAACTGTAAAATTGTCTCAGTGACCTCCCCTGCTTGATGCAGATGGATGGTGTAATATCGCAAGCACAAGAAACCGAAAACGCTCAACATTTAGAGGTGTTAATTCACAACTTGACAATGTTAGCAGTCGCCTTCCAAATGTAAGTAAACTATCTTTTAAATGTATCATATAATCTGATTCAGTTGAACTACAAAAATATCAGCCCACCTATTTAAAATCATATGCATAATTTAAAATGTTTATGGCTTATATCTTAGTATCAATCCCAAAGTTATCAACTTTTTAATGCTGCGTTGTTATGTTACAGATGAATAGCATTATATCGGCGATAAACAGAAAGAAGTCGATGCACACCATGATCCTGTCTTTAGTTGCTTCCGTTTGCACGGTATTAATTCTGATTTACCGGCTGACAAAATAGTAAATCATCATTGATAGTCTTCTGGTGGTCGGCACAAGTTGTGGTTTTAAGGTACATATGGTATAAATCAACATTTTTGTTCCAAATACAAGCCTTGCTTAAGTGTTTGGAAGTAAGATCATGAGTTTGATTATTTATAAGATTTTGTTGTATGTGCTCTATTATGCAAGTTTATAGGAGAGCTTCAAACACAAAGTTGGCTGAACTTAGAAGGCGTATGACTGCATCGTTTTTCAGGTGCGTAGTTTAAATAAAAAAACTAAGTCTTAAGCATTTTTTGGTCATTTGCAGTTGTTTTTTTTTGTGACATGTTTGAGGCATTGTTCATACATTCGTAGTATAAGTTTGATCCTTAGTTGCATTTGGTAATTTCCAAATAAATTTAAATTTTAGTTGGTAATTTCTTAGTTATAGAGTTTCATTAATTCTTATCACAAGACACAAGTATGCAGTCTTTAGCTTTGGAATTTTATTAATTCTTATCACAAGTACACAAAGTCACAAACTTTGATGTTGGTTATATGGGAGGTGTAGTGATTGGTGTCGGTGTCAGTGTCAGGTTTGCAGGTTTCTATCACAAGAATCTGGAACCTAACCGGACTGTCGGAGGCGCTTAACCCTGGTAACCTGGACACTACTGGGCAAACTGGTTGGTAGATTTAGAACAAGTTGTTAACAAGTTAGGGAGTTAACGTATTGCTAGGTTGCACTTACATTTTATCTAATCTTAAGCATGTTGGTGGGTCGACCTATTGTTTATAAAACATTCCAAACTTGACTTGTTTATTAAACATGCTAGGTGGGGGACGACTTGAAACTATTTATACCCAAGTTTTAGCTGATCATTTTTGTGTCGGGTTGGGATCAGGTGATCACCACCTATGGATGAACAACATTATTGTTTTCTTTGTCGTATTGAAAACAATTTCGACTCTAGTGAAACATATTTTTGTTTGAACTATAGAATAGCATTGTCTTATACTAAAGTGTGTTTGATGATAAAAAAAACTAGTATAAATGTATAATCAAGTTGATATTATGGAGATTAAGGGCTTTACTTTGAAGTTGAAGTAATTAGCAAATAGTGTTTATAATGAAGAAATTAATATTGTTATTCGAAGGTGTAGAAGTAAACCATGAAGAAGAAGTTTAATTTGATGTGACCCTAAGGTTAAGGCATGAGATGAGAATGATGAGATGGAAGTTGGGATGTTGGTGTTGGTATGTGTTATGTTCTGTTTTTGGAAAACAATGGGGGCTTGTTTTTTTGGACATATAAATCTTGTAAAGAGATTTGACCCACTTTTTGATTTGATTAGACATGCAATGAATTATATGGAATCATATGCTATGTTTAGTAAACTACTCCCTTGTCCCACACACTTCTTCCTATGTAATCATTTTATAGTTTCGTATCTTTGTAAATCATTCATTTTTCCTTTTTTCTTCTTCTACTTGTATTTTTCTTTTTTTCTTCTTCTACTTGTAGTATGTAATATAATATGAATATATAATGTTTTACAAATTACCAAACTTAATAGCCTATTTATACCTTTTTAATCACAAGTATTCTCTAATTTTTTTTGAACGGTATTCTCTAATAGTATATTGCTTTTTATCGGTTTAAACTATCATCTTTTGGTTTTATCGGTCTTAATTATTGAATTTATTATCACGGTCCCAACTTTTATCACTTTGACAACCAAAGACGTTAAATTTGTTTTTTAATGTCGTTAAGTTTTTTGAATTCAAGACCAATGTTTTAGGCATTTTGATCAGAAGGAGAATACGAGTCGACTGATGTAAAAGTTATTTGAAACAGAGCTCCGAAAGATAAATTTTTTACATCCGATAAAGCACCGTTAGGTTTAAACACCCTATTGAAGCACCGTTTTGTCATTCGGAGCGCCGTTCAATGTAACTTTTTTTATAAATAGACTCATATTTCCTTTCAATCAAAAAAATAAAAACATAAGTCTTGAATACGTTAATATTTTTGAACATAAGTTTCCACCAAACCCTTTCGTAGTTGTCTCTCTTTGACCATATCTATTCGATGTCTTCTTGTTGTCTCTCTCCGATCATTACTAGGGATTAAGAGAGAGCTAGAAGTTTGATCACCGAGTACATGACTATGAGATTTGAATAACGGATGAATGAGAAGAAAATGAAATTATGGAGTTTATGATAATATAATATATTAAATAAATAACTATAATGTAACTAACATAAATAAATAAAAGTAAATGTTTTGGTGTATAATTGGGTAAATGAGTATTGGAGAGTGAATTTATATTAGAAAATCTAAATTCCTTAAAAAGTCTAATAAATCATGAGATGAGGATATGTGGCAAAAGTTAGAAGGAGGGGTAAAATCGATAATGTCTCTATGTTTCAAGCTTCACCCCATTTTTTTAAACGTTTATAACTTTTACATACGACATAATTTTTTTTAACTTGCACCATAAAAACGAGCATTTTCTTATATTCAAAACGCTTTTAATATTCATATATAAAGAAACTATGTTTTTTCACATATCAGGTCATTGTGTTTCGTCAGGTCATTGTGTTATTTGTCAGGTTATTATGTTATTTTTCAGGTCATTGTGTTATTTCGTCAGGTCATTGTGTTGTTTCGTCAGGTCATTGCGTTATTTGTCAGGTCGTTGTGTTATTTCGTCAGGTCATTGTGTTATTTGTTAGGTCATTATGTTATATTATGTCATTGTGTTATAACATAATGACCTAATGAAATAACACAATGATCTGAAATAAAACCATGACCTGACGAATAACAATGAGCTAAAAAAACAAGCTATGATATATTTGAGATGTTACACAAATAAAACAAGTAATGAATTTGAGATGTTGTGTTGTGTTGTGTTTTGTTGTGGTATGGTGTGGTGTGGTATAATGTGGTGTGTTGTGATGTGCTGTGATGTGTTGCTGTTGTGCTGTGTTATGTTATGTTATGGCACATTATGTCATGTCATGTCATGTCATGTCATGTCATGTTATGTTAGGGATGATATTCTACAAAGGATGAAAACTGTAGAAAGTGTAATAATGATATCAAACGAACTTCGATTGAGCTCATTCTGGCGGCGTTAGAGTCGGTTCGTCAAGATACCCCAATACCAAACCTCAAACCATATCTCCGCCAAAAACCTAACCCCCTCCCCCCACCCACCCCTCAAAAACCTAAAAACAACCCACCACCACCCCTAAAGCCTAATCATAACACCCACCACCAGCCCCACCCACCCCTCAAAAGCCTAAAACCCCCACCCACCCCCAAAACCTAAACCCCCCACCTTATAATAAAACCTAAACAGCAAAAACTACACCATAAAAGCTAAACCTTAAGGCTAAAACTTACCCAATAAACTAAACTATATAAACTAAACCTCAAAAGCTAAAATCTAAAAATATAAGATCATAAAGTTCGACGAGACGGTTCTATCACCGCTGGAATGAGCTCAATCGGAGTTCGTTTGAGCCAATAATTGAGTTTTTAAAATTCCTTTTTACACTTTTTACAGTTTTTGGCCTTTTTAGCCAAACGTTACGTCACGTCACGTCACGCCACGCCACGTCACGTTATGTTATGTCAACAATAAAAACAAGTTATAAGATTTGACATATTGTGTTATTAGGTATGTTTTAGTGTATTTGAAAACAAGTTATAATATAACACAATGACATAATATAACACAATAACCTGACAAATAACACAATGACCTGACGAAATAACACAATGATCTGACGAATAACACAATGAATTGAAACATGAAAAACAAGTTATAATATATTTGAGATGTTATGGCATGGCATGTGGCTATGTTAACAATGAAAACAAGTTATAATAACTTGACATATTGTGTTATTATGTATGTTTTATTTGTATTAAAAAACAAGTTATAATATAACACAATGACATAATATAACACAATGTCCTGACAAATAACACTATCAGTTGATTAAATAACATAATGACCTAACGAATAACACAATGAGTTGAAACATGAAAAATAAGTTATAATATATTTGAGATGTTATACAAATAAAACAAGTAGTGGATTTGAGATGTTATGTTATTGCATATGGCTATGTCAACAATGAAAACAAGTTTAAGATTTGACATGTTGTGTTATTATGTATGTTTTAGTTTGTATTCGTAAACAAGTTATAATATAACACAACGACATAATGAAATAACACAATGATCTAATGAAATAACATAATGATCTAATGAAATAACACAATGATCTGAAATAACACAATGGCTTGACGAATAACACAATGAGCTAAAACATGAAAAAAAGTTATAGTATATTTGAAATGTTACACAAATAAAACAAGTAATGGATTTGAGATTTTATGTTATGACTTATGGTTATGTCAACAATGAAAACAAATTATAAGATTTGACATATTATGTTATAATGTATGTTTTTTTGTATTAAAAACAAGTTATAATATAACACAATGAACTAACAAATAATACAATGACTTGGAAAATAACACAATGACCTAACGAAATAACACAATGAGTTGAAACGTGAAAAAAAAATCATTTTTTATTCGTCAATATTATATGCGTTTTGAAGATAAAAAACGCTCGTTTTTTTGGTGTAATTTTTATTAAAAAATAATGTCGTATGTAAAAGTTATGAACATTTAAAAAAAAGGGGTGAAACTTGAAAATGACGCAAAGACTAATATACCATTGACCTATCATTTAAGTTTCAACTATTTACCATTACGACACCTTGTGTTTTTAGGCCATTGATCTTCATTTAATATTAGATCTAATGGTTCATATTGCTTCTTAGACTTTCTACAAGTGTTAGACTTTTTAGTTGAACTCAATTAATGCATAATCGGTTTAGGTAAACCGGAATATCATGTAATCTCACACATGATCTATGCCTGCAAAATAAAGGTAATCCCATCCCATACTCGGCTCAACGCCTGTTTACCCGACCTCAAACCCGTCCCCCGATAAACTTAAAAATATGCATAATTTTAATAAATAATAAATTTTTAAAGCATAATGTACAATGGTTTTAAACTTAAAAAGTTACGTCCAAAATACAACTTTTAATGCACCAATCTCATTTTTTTAGAACAACAAACTATGCTACTTTAAAATACACCCAAATAAGTACATGTACATGTTTAAACCCGATATCTCTTTAAAATGGTGTTCCTAAAGACAAAGTCTTTCCTAGTAGACCACCAACCCCAATTATACATACAATCTCCTTAAAACATGATTCTCATAAAATGTGCAATTTTAGAGCACTCAGGTCCGATTTTCCATCTTCATCCACATCTTTACACTAAAATCACTATATTTTCTCTTTCTTTAAATTGAATAATATATTTTTATACATTTATCATTACATTTCCTCTCATCCACTTACAACCACATTTAAAAAGTATTAAAAAAATTATGCAGGTAAACAATGAATTCCTCAAATTTACCAATGAACAGTAGATCTCACACAAATCTTCTCTCTCTCCCACTCACAACGACTCATAATCACTTTCTATGATATGTAAAACCAATTGTTTGCAAAACGAGATATGAATGCTCTTACAAGTTTAGATGGGATACATGCCATTGCTCCAACATAAAGAACATATTCCCCTTTTAATTGAAAAACCAAATGGTTTTACTAAAATTCAATAGTTAAGTTTTTTGTTTTTGATTTTTACCACAATATTTTTATAGTTGATATTTTTAACACAAATGATTTTAGTGAAATTCAATTGTTAAGTTTTTTGTTTTTGATTTTTATCACAATATTTTTATAGTTTACATTTTTACCACAATATGTTTATAGTTAACATGTTTAGTCCCTCTTAAAGAATTGTTATTTGCACAATAAAAAAATATTGTTGGGATTGAACAACGAGAAGAGAAGAAAGAGAGAGATATAAAGAAAAAAATATCTTATGGGCCGTTTAGCGATGGATAGGGGAGTGGTTCGACGGTGGTAGCGGTTTGGTCGGGCAGATTAGATGGTTGTAGGCGGCGATAGTTGGTGTTGTTATGATGTCGTGGGTAAACGACGCCAACATATGTGCAACTTGAAGTGTATCTATTGAAAACTCATGTAAACAATCTGTATTTTATGCATTTTAGATAGTAGTTGATGTGGCTGTCAGGGTATATGTTTAACAAATACGAACCAGACATGAAGAGCTAACTAGAAACATAAAAGGCTCGCGCAGCCTGCGAGCCGACGAGTACATCTAGTTGTTTTAAGTAACTTATTGATATAGTTGAGTACACTAAGACTTTATAAAATATGAAGGCAATTGATTCAAGTCCCAACTGAAATAAAAAATATGGTTTTTAAACTGGGCCAAGTGGTTTTACCATTATAATTGTATAACTTCCTATTTGACAAGGTCGGTAAAAACTTTGCACCGGTCAATCGCGTAATGTCACGTGCCGATTCAACTTTTTTACTTATTTACGGTTTTAATCCCCGACTTTTGACGTATTTACAGTTTTAATCCCCGACTTTTACTAATCGTCGTTTTAACCACTGATGAGTTTCCGACTTTGATCTCTTACTCTACTTTGACATATAGTACGACTTCAATATTGTTCTCGTTTTGACCTTTAACTTTTGATATTTAATCGCTTTTTCATATGTGACGCATTACGGTTTTGCGCCGTGACGTACGGGACATGAGATTTTTTTTATCAACGCATGTCGTGAACCGACCACTACAACAAGTGACTCGGTCTTAAATCTAGTTAGTAAGATATACAACTAAAACTACTTGTTATTGAAGCAAAAACGGTATCCCCCTACCTACAACCTTGTAGGCAGGGGATTCACCCGCACACCACAACCCATGGTTAATTAGGGGCACTAAAGGGCTGAGACGTGGAGGGCATTCACGCTCTTTAATGATTGAAATTGCATAATTTTCAAGGAAAATGTGAACGTTGGGGTATTTTTTTTTACCAATTTAACTCTATATACAACTTTAACTTCAACAAAATCACATAACAATATAAATTCACACTATATTTCTTAGCAATACACAACCATGAATTCAAACAACTTCAACCAAAGCAACAATATAGTTAGAGCGGGGCAGAAGCGATGGATACTCAAATAGGTACTCGCCAACTAAAATCTTTGTTAAAACTTCGAACAACTTCATAACCTAATGGGCTGAGGACAATACCGGTAGATGGACCAAATTTTAACAAGTGGTCAGATATTCGTACATTGGTTGGAAATTTTAACTCGTGCTATCAATGTGCTAGAGGAACCCAAACTTGAATGATCAAGAGGTGTTGCATTAGGCCCTCGCCGATTATGAGTTGGCATTCAATCGGGCGTTCACATTGATTGTAGTTGGAATGTCATGCAGGAATTTTTCAGTTAAGTTATTTTAGGAGTGGTTAAAAATTAGGCAATCCTTAATTTTAATTTTATAGCATATTTGCTTGAAAAAATATTATTAGTGACAATTATAGATTTTATAAAATTAATTTGCAAGGCCGGTTATCCCTGCCTTGTAAAATACAAGTTTGCCCCTCCATCACTTTTTAGCTATTTAGTCCCATAGTTTTGTCATACTTACAAGTTTGACTTATTGTTATTTTGACCCCTAATGACTTAATTAGTCAATTTATAATTTTTAACACATGCTCTACTTTGATATATTTAAGACTTTGACTATCCAACTTTTACTAATTAGTTATCATTTAATTTGACATTAATGTTTGGATATATATATGTCTTTAAATATTGACGCGTTACGACTTTACACCGTAACGTTTGAATATAAAACTTATTTTATCAACATGTGATGAAGTCACACACATGAGACCTATTTACTTATCACAAAGCCTAATCTTATAACCTGTGAAATGTGATAATAGAATAATTGAAACCAATATAAAAATTTAAAATTTAAATTGTTAAAATCACCATCATCAGTATCAACTTTTCACAACAAATGTTCTAGTTTTTATTTTTTTATCACTTACTCCTAACACATCTTATTCACCATTACGTGAAACATTTTTCTGAATTTTTTCTGTTATTATTACCTTTTCATAACGCGTATCACAAAAAATAGGAAATGAATAAACAACATAAAACTAGACAGCTGTGTGAAAGTTGGCAAAAAGGATGCAAAATTGAAAGATAATAGTTATAGTTAAATAATTATAAACCAAGATCACATTTATCCTTAAGTTTTACTTTGAAGATTTGATGATGTAATTTTAATTTTAAATAATGTAACTAGAAAAAGCCCACATTATAAATTTTAAATGTCCATAATTACATTTGCATCCATATCAGCATCCACCACGTAATTGTCGGCCACTTGTCAGTTTACCTACAATGACATACCCTACATCGCACTCGCCACGTATGCTTCCGGCCTAACTTCTATAAATTAGGTTTTTTATAGATATATATGGTTTTAAACAGTCCAACTTTTATCTTTTGGTTTCTATCGGTTCTAACTACTGAATTGGTTAGTAAAAGTTCAAAATTTTTATCATTTTGACAACCAACAATGCATCGTTAAATATTCTTTAATGCCATTAAGTTTTTTCGAATTCAAGACCGATGTTTTAGGGCTTTTATTGGAAGGAGAATACGAGTCGACTGATGTAAAAATTACCTCGTAACGGCATTCCGAACGATAAAACGGTGCTTCAATTGGATGTTTAAACATAACGGTGCTTCAATTGGATGTAAAAATTTTGTCGTTCGTAGCGTGGTTTCGAGATAACTTTTACATCAATCGACTCGTATCTCCTTCTCATCAAAACCCCTAAAACATCGGTCTTGAATTGGAAAAAACTTAATGACGTTAAAAAAATTTAAAGACGGCTTGCTGGTTGTCAAAGTGATAAAAGTTGGGACCGTTACCAACCAACTCGATAGTCGGGACCAGTAAAAACCAAAATGTAAAATTTAGGACCGTTTAAAACTAATATACCTTTTTATAACACCATTTTACATTTTCCTTTACACTAGAAATTTTAAAATATATAAATTTTAAAATAACTAAAACTTAAAAGTTAATTTTTGAATGTGTTATGAGTAGGTCACCCATGTATGTTTTACTTAAATTGGCTTAAGGAATTATACTCAATAGATTGAGGAATGGCAGAACTTTGATTATTAAGGATATCATCAGGAAGAGTGTAAAACAAATGTGATTGAATGGGTCAAGCCAAATAGGGCATAGATGATTGTATATAAAAGAATTAATCTACAAACAAAGCCAACGGTGAAAAATGTGTCTCCTCCTGTGTATGATGTGAAGAAGATACCGATGCACAAGTTCAACCAAGACGTTTTGGGTTACTTGAAGTATTGGTACTACAATGCAGAAACCACTGAATCTATGATACAAGGAAGCTTGATTTGAATCACGATTGTAATGAAGATTCATAAGAAATAACAAGAGAGGAGTAAGAGAGATGGCTATGAAAGTTTTTGATAATTAGGTTTTAGGTAGTCGGGTTAGGCCTTATAGTACATCCTAGTATCATGGGGCGTTAACCCCATGATATGCAATAGCCATCATAACCAAACCACGATATTGTCCGCTTTGGTGGCTAGAACGCCCTTAAGTGCCGCCCATCACGGTTTTAAAACGCATCATGATGGTGAGGGTATCAAGCCCCCTATAAAGGAAGCCTTTGTTATCCCTCACAACTAATGCGGGATCTTACAATCCACCCCTTTAAGGAGCCTAGGGTCCTCGCTAACACAATAGTCTGGTCCCTGGATCTAATATCATTTGTAACAGTCCAGGGTAACTAGACCATGATATTATCCGCTTTGGCTGCCGTAAAGCTCTCAGGCGCGCCGCCCCTCACGGTTTTAAAACGCGTCAAGATGGTGTTGGTATCAAGCCCCTTATAAGGAAGCCTTTGTTCTCCCTCACAACCAATGTGGGATCTTACATATGGATTTCAATCTCTAGTGATTCTCCATCCGAATATATTCATCTTCAGGGGGATCCAGTTATTCCAAAGATATCTTGTGTGAATGCTTTCGATTGTAGGTGCTTAAATGAAGTGCTTCATATACTTGGTAGTGAAAGCTCTATCTTGATCTCTTACCCATATCCACCTATCTCTGTTATTGTTAGGACAAATTGGGTTAATGATTTGAACACATGAATGGAGATGTCGCTTCTTACGGCTGTAAGGGGGTGTGTTTCCATCTCCACTATATAGCATTATGATCCTGAAAAACGATACAATCACACTCAAACATAGACTAATAGGATTCTGCAACATACAAGTCGGGAAAGAGTTATTCAAACAGTTTTTCAAAGCCTAGGTATCTAGCCAGAATCTGGTGGAGTTCTCGGAACCAATTTGGCTTTTGATTAGATGATTGATATTAACCCCAACATAAGATATCAAGTTTTCAATTCGAGCAATAGTTTTCCATTTTCCCGTGAATTGCTTTTGATGGGGAGGGCATGCCATGACCAATTCGAGAAATGTATTAAGCCAATCAACCTTCTCTAGAGTTTTGAATCTTCCGTTTTATAACGCCACCATCACTTATATAATAACGATAGATTAAAATCTTTAAGAGGTGTGAGACCGAGACCACCTAAATTTTTTGGTATTGTAATTTGATCCCAAGCCACCCATATTATACTCATGGAATCATTTTTACATCCCTATAAACATTTTGTGCGTTTGGCCTTAAGAATATCGAGAACTTTTTTAGGATCCTTGTAGAGGGAGAAGAAGTATACAGGAATGGCTTCTAGCGCTGATTTCAATAGAGTAAGTCTACCACCGATGGACATAGAGTTTTTTTTTTCATTTCATGAGCTTTTTATCAAAAGCAATAACAGGAAACTAGAAGTTGATTCTATTCATGTTGGCGCCCATAACAAGACCTAAGTACTTAGGGGGATGCAGCTAGTGCAATTGAGACTTGAAGCAATCGAACTTATTGAATCAGTTTGAATATTAATACCATATAGAGTTGACTTTGTAGAGTTTATGTTGAGACCCGAGATGGTGTTGAAGCACTATAATAGGTTTTTGGTAGTTGAAAGATTGAGATCACTCCATTCCCCAATAAGAAGGGCAACGTCAGCATACAAGATATGCGTGATAACAGGACCACCATTTGGAGCTTTATAACCAAGAACAACATCCCATCTCCTAAGTTATTGATTAAGCAAGAAAAAAACCTTCATTCTAATAATAAATAAGAATGTGGATAGAGGGTCTCCTTGCCTCACCCCCTTCGAACATTTGAACTCGAAGGATGGTGAACCATTTACCAAGACAGATGATCTAAAAGCCATCAGGAGACTCCTCATCCACAGCCTCTAAAGGTTTGGGAAATTTGTTTGTTGCAACGTATTATATTATCAATGAATTTCCAACTGATGTTATCGAAGGCCTTTTCAAAATTATTTTTGAAAAGCATAAGGCTCTTTTTTTTATCTTCTTGCAATATGAGATGATTTCATTAACCATAGGTGGTCCATCAGTGATGTTACCACTTGAAAGAAGCCCGATTGAGTATCAAAGATGACTAAATCAATGACTCTGGTAATGCATTTGGCAAAAACTTTAGAGATCATTTTTTAAGGGAGCTAATGAGAGTGATGGGACGATATTCAACTAATTTAGCTTCATTGTTATCTTTAGGAATTAGAGGTATAAAAGCGGATCCAATACCATAGGGGGTATGAACTATAGGATGAAAATGTTACAAAGAAATTCTACTATATTCGAGTAGAGAATATCCCAAAAGGTTCTAAAAACTTGAAATTAAAACCATCAGGACCAGGGGCTTTATCTAACCCAACAGTCCCACACCACCTTCTTGATTTCATCCACTTCAAAGCTGTGAATTTGGGAAGCACTTTCCTCTAAATTGAGTTTTTTAGACCAGGGCAGGAGAAGGAAGGACAAACTGTTGTGTCTTCCTTAAATCTGTTGGCAAAAAAAACTATGTCTTCCAGTTTTATGCAAATTGGCTTCATAGACCACGAGCCATTGATTTCGATACCATGTATTCGGTTGTAGGCAATTTTGGCTTTCGTCCGACTATGAAAGAAACTCGATGTATCATCACCATATTCAGCCTATTTTAGTCTTAATTTCTAACATTTATCTTTGACCATGTGGTCCTCTAATTCCCTGTGTTTTTTTTTGCAGTCACCATATGACTAGTCCACCCATTCGCTAAGGCTTTAGATTCTAAGGTATCCTCCAATGTGTTAAGCTCTTGCCAAAGAAAAGCTTCTAGCTCCAGCTCTTTAGCCTGGTTTTCCACAACCCACCGTTTTGTGTTTTTATTATAATATTGTAGTTTGTTTAGGAGAAGGTTTTGGATAGGGCCATAATAGGTATAGTCTTCATATTCTTTAATGATCAAATTGCAAAAAATCATCTCTAGCAAGCCACGAATTATATAAACTGAAATGGGTAGGGCCAAAATCAAGTGGATTTGATGTTAGAATGATGGGAGAGTGATCGGAAAGTCCCCTATGTAGTGTGGTGTAGCAAGAGTCCGGCCAACGATCTCTGAATGTTGCACAAGTGAGGATTTTCTCTACACGACTTACTTTTCTGCCATTCCTAGATTAACAAGTAAACTTACAATCCTTGAAGGGGAACTCCATAATCCATTGTTAAAGAAAAAAATCGTTTTAAGTCACGACTACTAATGGGATCAAATGCAGAGTTCTTTTTATCATTTGCTAATTAAACTGCATTAAATTCCCCCATCACCACCTAAATCCCAGGATTCTTATTCATTAAGATCGAGATGTTATTCCAAAGATCCCTTTTTGCAATTGTGTCTTGTGGGGCATATATGTTGAGAATATGAAATGTATCATTAAAACGTGTAATCTTACCAGAAATGAGTAGATAATTTCGAGCCGAAGAGGAGGAAGTGTTGTTAAAAAAAAACTTGGGTTCCAGAAGCTGATTAAACCACCTAAAAGACCTCTTGAGGGCTTAAGAACATAGTCAAGCAAACCATTCCCCCATTATGCAGAAACTTAGGGTTGGGAGATGTCTTGAACCTTGGATTCCTGAAAACATATGAAATTAATTTTGTGACTATATCTACAATTCCTTGGATGTCTTGATCCACTTCTCTTTACCTGATTAACAATTCGTTGGATATTTAAGGATAAAAAATTCACTATCGACCGTTTTTACACACCACTCATTGGCCAAATGTTTTCACAAATTCAACACATTCAGTCTCGTTGATGCCTAGAGATTTAGCAAACATGAGCTTTTTTGTCAAATCATCCTGGTAGGAAGGGGCAGTATGGACAGTTACGCCGGGTTATGTTGGGGGTAAGGAATGAATGGGGTTCTTTATGATGGGTGATTCCGAATTCCGATGTATGAGGGTTGATGTGTGCCTAATGGGGTGAGGTAGGAAACTGAGGAGGTATAGTTGAGCTTGGGTGAGAGGGAAAAATATCTGGTTGGGGGTGGAGGTGGAAGACATGTTTGTACCTGAGAAGGGAAAGGTAATTTTTTTTCGAAATCTATGGAGGGGTAGGGAGATTTTATGGGTAAAATGATTCTGGCTCATAAAGGTTAGTTGGGTGGAAGAAGAAGATGATGTGAGGGCCGAAGATTGGCATGGGTTGACTAAAAGGATTGGACTGTCAAGGTCATGTCAGATGGGTTCAGTTCTTTGTCGTATTCTGCTTGGTAATAGAGTAGGGGAAGTGGCCGGGAACCGGGGAGAGGGTGGCAAAGAAACATTCTTGGAGGATGATGATGATGATGATGATGATGATGATGATGATGATGATGATGATGATGATGATTATTTCTTAGGAATTGACGATTCTAATTTGGAGTGTTCCATATTATTGTCCATATTAGTATTCACATTAACTAGCTCCTAATAACTCCCATCATTTTGACTGACGTGCGCATTTAATGTGTCCGTTCTAATTACCGGTGCCTGGGATTCATTGATTGAAAGATTTTCCGGTGAACTTTTCACCCACGAAGCATGACTATCGGAAAAACTGTATACCAAAACTAGATCTTCCTCAGTTTTCACCCACTTTGTAAAGTTAAAATGAATTCTCTAAAAATTACAGAGTTGTGTGGTATAAATAGGCGTATAAACAACCCGAAGTAAAACAAAGTGATGTTAGTTCATTTTAACTTTAAACAAACACAAACATTGATATAAATGAACATGAATTTTGGCATTTATTTTCGTTTATTTAAATTTAAAGGAACAACTTACAAACGTAAACACACATAAATGAACATATAATTAGATAATTATAAAACATAAACTAATATAAATAAAGAAACATAGAAGAACATAACTAAACTAGTTTAATATACTACAAAATAAAAAAAACCTAACACTGGCAAATAATTGAATTTTGAAAAAAAGAATTTAAACAAACATAAACGAAATGATATAAGTGAACGAACACAAATGAATACAGACATAAATGAACCAACTTTCATGAATGTATATAATCGAATGTAAACAAACATGTTTTTTTTCATTAAATCAACGCAAAATAATTCACAAAGTATTCAAGGACATTTGGTTTCTTTACATGCCTAAATATAAACAAAATAGGTGTTGATAGCGGTCATAACTAACGAAATACATGGTAACAATCTCACATTTATCATTTTTGTCATCAACAGATCGTGTTAAAGATATTTAACGAAGTGAAGTTTTTTAGAATTTCAGACCGATGTTTATGGCTTTTGGTCCTAATAAGAATACGAGTTGATTGATGTAAAAATTAACTCTAACGGTGCTTCAAACGACTAAGTTTTTACATCCGACTGAAACACCAGTTATGTTTAAACACCCAATTGAAACACCATCTAGTCGTTTGAAGCACTTTTTTAAAGTAATTTTATATCTACCGACTTGTATTTTTTTTCGATCAAAAGCCTAAAACGCCTGTCTGGAATTCAAAAAAACATAACGCCGTTAGTTTTTTTTACGATGATCTGATAGAGACAAGAATGACAAAAAATGGGACTGTGACTAGGTATTTCATTATCTGAGACTGTTAATGTGACATTTGAGACTGTTAAAAACTTATAAACCTATATTAAAAATTAAAAATTTATTGTTTTTGTTGGAAAAGGTATCGGAATATGAAATTGAAAATAGTTATAGTAGTTGGATGTTAAAAAGATGATAGTTGTACCAAAGTCGCACTAATTGTGTAGATTCTCCAAAAGGAGTGGTGTGTTCCTTTTAAGAAAGATGCTCTTCCTTAGATGCCAGTTAACTTGTGATTGGATGTCTTCAAAGTTCCCACCTGCTGTTTTGTTGCTTATCCAATGACAAATGACTAAGAGACACCTCTTGTCCCATTTTATCTCCAACTTTAAGTATATGTTAACTAAATTACCGCAATTTTCAATGTGGTGTAGTGGTAAGAAGTTTGAATTCTCCAAAAGAGACCCAAGTTCTAGTCCCATTACCACCACTTTAGAAGAGACAAATGGGGGCAATGAAGGGAGACTTGTGGCAACACAAGTTCGATCTCTGAGCCAAACGAGTTTTACCACTAGCTTGTCGTCGTGCCTACGGGCGGGCGGGTTAGTGGGTTTCCCCCGAATTGGAGTCGGGTTAATAGGTGGCTTTCCGCTACCTAGCGCTGTCTGTGTTCGCAGAGCGTTTGGGGTTGCCTTTCGTCATTGGGTTACCCCGGGTAGCCGGGCTTTATTCGTTTCGCTGTCCAAAAAAACTAAATTACCCTTCAACAGGAGTAAATCTTGGGAGCTGACTCTCCTACAAAGTTTGGTTCTTTTTTACTAGTAACATTTAAAAGGAACATTGAGGGGCAATAAATAAAGACCGTGGAAATACAAATTTGATTTTTGAGTCGAATAGGTTTTCCCGTTATTTTGCTGTCGTGTTTATGGGTGGATGGGTTAGTGAGTCTTTTCCAAATTGAAGATGAGTTTTTCTCGAAATAGCTAGGTAAACTTGGACTACACGGCATTGTATGTGTTTGCATAGCATATGAGGACACTTTTCGTCATTGGATTACCTCAGATTGCCGGACTTTATCCGTTTCGCTATAAAAAAAGATAAAACTTAGGATCTATAATGTCCTCAAGGTTTAATTCTAGTTTAAGTGGTTATTTCCACAGTTATCAGTTTCTTTCTTAATGATGTTCCTAAGTGAGACAGATATAAAACATTAAAATCGATCAGTGTAGATGGTTGACATTCCATTTGAAGAAGACGCACTCAATTTTTAGGGTTGTTCTAAACGTTGTTAAAGAAATAAATTACCTTTTAACTACTGGTTATACCTTTTAATCGTATTCCTAAATCTATACAACTGTTTATCATTACGGTTTAATAGCAACTACTACATTAAATCTAGAAGAATTTTGCCCTTAGAAAGATTAGAACTCATAACCTTTTAATCAGTCAATGATATGTTTGGGTATCGCTAGCCGCCGGGTCATTAACTTTTTGTGTATATATTATATATATATCAATATTATTAACTAAGTTGTGTGAGCCATTTGTATACCGTTAAAATTCCGTCATCACATGCATTAAAACCATACACGGGCAAAAATCAACGAAAAAGCAAATGTCATTCAATTTCAAATAAACATAATGAAATAGATGTACACAACACCATCACAATTAAATACATGTAATCCGATGCTGGCAACGGTGGAGCACCGTAACTCTCTTAGGAATCTCATAACAAAAGGACACCACAATACACCATTTGCCACCATTCATCAATGATTAAAGAAATAAAGAAAACGACGGAGATGGTTGCAAAAGACCCCTGAAGCGACAAAACAACAATAATCGAATGAGTCAACAACTTTTTCCAAGAAATTTAGGATTATGAAGCAACCACAAAACTAACTTTTACTCAAACTCAACTTATTTACAGAAGAGTTATTATACTTTGGTGACCAAAACGTAAACCTTTCAAAACTATGATAGTCAAAATACAAGACATAAAATAACATTATTCATAAAAATATCCATCTAACAATTAGCTCGTGTGTTAAAACATTTTGAGGGATATAAAATAAATAGTTTACGTTATATGTTGAAAGCAACAAGCGAAATAAGAGGATATGAAAAGATCTCGATTATTATTTGTTAGCTATATAATATTATTAACATCTTTGTTATAGATTTATTTATATATCTTACAAAAACGATGTAAACATATTTAATTTGCATATATTTTTCATGTTACAACGCACGTGTCAGCAATAACACATATATGTTAAATAAATTGGGTTGAACGGAACAGTGTTTGTTTTTTTCATTCATTTCATCTCTTTATTGGTGCATTTTTCTTTTCTAGAATATTATTTGTATGTATACGATTAAAAAACGATAGAACAAGGAGTTGGAGTTTGCACATGAGTACCAACATGGCAACATGCATAAAGACAAATTATGATCCCTGATTGATCATTATCAGGGCCAAACCAAGGGTAAGGATCGATGTGAGTGTCTCATACTAAACTTTGTTAGCTTTTTTTTAATCTTTAGCGCTTGTTGAAATATTTGAGGAAACTTATAATAGCATGATCGATTTGACCAGAAGTCCTAGTTTTATAATTGAGGTAGCCAGGATTGTAAAGGAGTCAATTAAGCCTTGTTTTTAACAAGCTAATTAAGATTGTGCTCATGCTCGGTTTGTTCATCTGGCAATCTAACTGTATTTCTAAAAAAGATTTGTTTGTTATTTTTTATAAATGTTTATATATATAAAGCATACAATTTGCTTTTTATTTGTTTATCTTAACTCGTTTAAAAATGATACAAGATTTTTTATTATTATATTTAGAGTTAATTTCACAAATGGTCCCGGAGGTCTGGGCAAAGTAACGGATTTGGGTGTTAACTTTGAAAAGTAACACATTTGAGGCTCGGGTTTTCTATTTTGTAATGAGTTCAGTATTAAGGCTAACTTCAATAAAGTTTTCTATTAGATTATGATGAAATTAATGACCAAAATACCCTTACCAAAAGTTAGTCGTAGTACCATATTTTATAAAAGGGTATTCTGATGATTTAATATTAACTTATTAAAAAACTTAACAAAGTTAGCCTTAATACTTAAAAACTCGTTATCTAATTAGCAAGCTCCAACTGTGTTACTTTTTAAAGTTAATACCTAAGTTCGTTACTTTGACAAAACCTCCAGGACCATTTATAAAGCTAACTCTTATATTTAGTTTTTTTTAATTAAAAACATTGTGAAAGTAATCATATCTATACGTTTTTTTTTAATTAATAAGGCTGTTGAATTGGATGTTTCCAGTTAAACAACCTTAAACTAAAGTGATCTTAAAAGTTCTTTTAAAAAAAGAAAATGATTAAATCTTTTATGCTTAACGGCCTAAAAAACAAGTCATTATAAAATCTTAGTAGCATTATGATGGTGCTACATTAGGCTATAAGCTCTATATATATTTGCCTCAGGTGAAAATTTCTTTTTCCTATAATTATGGTGGAATTTCACTTCAAATATGATTGAATCTAATGTTAAGGTACAACTTTAATGCTTAGGGTACAACTGCAGTAACATGGTTATAATGTGCAATATTCAACTATTTGTGAGTCAGATAAAAAGCTTTACCTAAATTTATACTGTACTTTAACTCAAATCATCTCTTTAGTCTTTATCTAGGAAATCTCTTTCACATAGTATTTTTCCACTTAAAGCACAAAGCACTCACTTTCCATAAACAATTTATTTCCCCCTTTGTGTTTCAATTCACAAGCCCCCCTTTCAAACACACTAGTTAGCTTTTGGTTATGGAAACATCATCTTACGCCGAATCGGTCCGAAAACCGGAAAAGATTGAAACTTGTGAAGAAGCTGATGATCATCATAAAGATGATGATGAAGAAGAGAAAAAGATTGAAAGTTGTGATGAAGCAAGATTGAGTCAAGAACTTAATCTTATAGATAGTTTAAACATGGGTAACTCATCAGAAAGTACAACCCAACAAGCATCAGATACAACTGAACCAAGGGTTTTCTCTTGCAACTATTGTCAAAGAAAGTTTTATAGTTCACAAGCATTAGGAGGTCACCAAAATGCCCATAAAAGAGAAAGAAACCTTGCAAAAAGAGGACAAAGATTAGGGTTTCTTTCAAATTCAATGTTTTCAGCAGCTTTTGGCCACACATATATGCATCATAATCAACAACAACACCATGATCAAAATTACTGTTCTACCCTTTCTTCACTTCCTCTCCATGGGTACAACAACAACAACAACAACATCAACAACAGATCTCTTGGAATTCAGGTACACTCAATGATCCACAAACCTTCAGCAGCTACTTCTATGTTTTCGACTACTTCATCCGGGTTCAAGAGCTTTTATGGACCAAAAGGATGGTCATCAAGACCTCATGTTGATCAACAACCAGCTATAGGGAAGCTCAACATTCCAAGCTACACCTCAAGTCTGAATCCAGCGTCATCTGGTGATGGCGCTGGACACTTTGAGGTGGTTAGGACTGGAATAACCAGTCCTATCGCCAATCATGAGATGATTGGCGGTTTAATATGGCCAGAGTTGAGGGGAAATCAAGATGAGTCCCAGAAACTTGATTTGTCCCTCAAACTCTAGCCAAGATTAATATTCCCATTCAGTTGTTACATATATAATTTTTTTCTTCTTAATGTTTGTGGTTGAGAATCCATGATCGATACTTATGTTTCCTTTACCATAATTTTTGTTTATTTTTCTTTTTGAAATTGAAAATATTGTGTATATTTAGATCTTGGAAAGATTGATTCAGATATTGTACTTTAATGTATTTTGTTAGTTTACATTGTTTCGAACCCACCCCACCAAACAATATAATTAATTAACCAGAACCATTTTGTTGTTTCTTATATTATCATTCCCCACAACAATTCATCCTTTTGTTTTTAGCTTACATATTTTTGTTTAGTTATTTTAGTATATTGTTGTCATGAATTAATAATTTCTATCACGAGTTGCACTAAAATAATTGTTTTACTTATATTGTAATGTTTAAAAAAAGTACGTTGTCATTGCACAAAAAGATTACTCTCTTTGGGAGTTTTAATTAAACCTTCAAAATTTTGTATGAAAAGGCTTGTACCAGCCGATGTATGACTAACTCATTTGATAAATATTGTGTATTTTAGATTAAAATCCTTGATAATTATGTGAATTAATTTGAAGTCGTACGTAGTAAAGGTAGTTGCTTGTTAAAAGAAAAAAAATGTTTCGAACAATGGTCTCCAAGTTCCGGATGACAAAGAAATCAAGTTAACACAAAACATTGTTATCTCTTAAAATGATTACTATTTGAAAAATTCATACTAGCTATCAAGTTAATTTAAAGCACCAACTTTAATTTACGTACCGTTTATCAAATCGCATGTTACACGTGTAAGAAAGACGTTAAGTTTCCCATCCTATGTGCTTGAGAATAATTCAAGTTTTATGATAAACAAATAAAGATTTAGAACGTAGAATTAGTATGTTAGATAGTGTAAGTTACCTGTTAAGGCTGTTTATATGTTACTTTAAAAACGTGTAGGTTCATATCATATATTTATATTTTTTTGTGTACATAATTATCAGTCCTATAATAAATTTATAAATGGACCAACTTAGTCATGAGTTGTTTAAGAAATGAGGAAAGACATTTAAATATATATTTTCAGGATGTTGTCTACTGTTTCCTTACATCGATCAACATGCACTTCCCCCATAAAACATCACAAAGATAATTTATGCCTTGAAAATGAGAATCTGTCAACAAGAACATGATATGCTCCGGTCCCCACTAACCAACTAAACAATTATTATAATGAAAATAAAGTTTCTGTTTTTCACGTTTAAGACTATTATGTTGTTACTTCTTCGATCTACTACACTTGTGATTGGTAAATGTTTTATCCTATTAAAAGTTTTTATATTTCTTTTTACGGTAAATAGATAAAAATATAAGAAAAAAGATACCAAAAATGCATTAAGACATTAGCCCGGATCAAAACTTCTTATATTTATCCTCTAAAGTGTAAATTGCATTCAAGTTTATTATCCAACTTCATTTCTATATAATATAATCTAAAAAATATATCTTTTCATTTTTTTTTATTTTATAAAAAGTAAAAACTCTGGACACATCTATCTATCTGATGCGAACCGTGTGGTATATGAAAATATGTTTGGATCGGAAAATCAGGTTTTAAATTTATAAAGTGGAAAAACCTAACAAGTTCACACAATCGGCAAGTGTACCGGTCGTATGCAGCAAGTTAAGTAAGTCCAGATATCGTACCCAAGAGATTTGAGTTTGGCGTCCCCTAATACCGGATCTTTATCGAGTTCTAACCGATGTTAAAGAGTTGAGATTTTTAATTATAAAGACTAAATTAAACAAGCAAGAGACAATTTATCTAAAATTATCCTAAAAAATAAGATTTAAACTAAGGAAAATTATCTAAAATAAACTAGGGGTAAAAACTTAACTAAATGGAAACTAAAGGTGGAAATAAGCTAAAAGAGAACTATGGGTGAAATGATGACTACTTAGGCGGGAATCCTGATGATAATCTGACAACTCTCGGCTTTCTAGATATGTTGGCACCGGATCTGAGAATATATCTACTCAAAACAATCTAACACATCAGTACCTACTACTAAGGTCTCGTGGGTGCTAGAAAGTCCTAAAATAAATATGTGAAGCTCACGGTGTGAGGAATGTTGACAAATCACTCCCGGATGTCTAAGGGATCCTAAACTGGCTCGCCTCTCGGCTTACAAGTCCATTTATCCCAGAAACTGACTCAATCAGTAAACTAAAATAATGGGATCAATCGGTTTATGATAAATCAAGACTAAATAACACAAGTTGTTAGTTTTTATTAAGTAAAACCCACTCGCGTAGTATTTTAACCGAAACCAACTAACAAAAGGATGAAATCTACAAATCCTCACCTTCCGGTAACGAATCCGGCTAGCACATTGGCTCAAATCCACAAATCAATCTTAACTTATGAGTATCTATTCCTAGATCTACTCAAATGATGATTAAATCTAGTAGACTAACAACCAAAAATGTGAAATCTATTATCAAGTTATCAAATCAAGATAATATTGTCCACAATCAAGTCAAGATCTCAACATGAATCATAAAGTCAACACACATATTGCATACAAGATCATCATAAACCAATTTTCTCACATAGAGCATCCATCCAATATATCATAAACAACCAAAAATCATCATATTATCATCAATCATCCATAATGCCTAAATAGTCATACTAAATCTAGCCAATCATCATCACAATCATCAAACCCATCATGAACAAGACTAGATCTAGCATAATATTAACTAAAAACAACAAATCAAGTTCAATTGTTTAAAGTTTAGAGTAAATCACACCCGAAATGGCCACCAATCTTCAATCAAAGCTAGAATCTACAAGATCTTCTAGCTTCAATCTTCAAATCAGCAACTCTAGAGCTTCAATCAATCTTCAATCTTCAAGATCTTCAAGAATAATCTTCAAAACCTTCAAAATCCAAGATCCAAGCTCCAAATTATGGCTTTAATCCTCCAAACTAGCACCCAAGATCACCCCAAAGACTAATTCCCCTGTTCTCAGCCGTTTTTGGTGTTTTTGGGTAGAGGTGATGCCCTAAAATCCATCAAGAGATGAATTTATAGTGAAAAAATGGGTTTTTTCACGTCAGATGGGCCCGGAGAACCGTTGGGCTTTTCTGGTGGGTTCCAGCGAACCGTTGGGCGGAGGAGAATGCATTGTTTTCAGCCCAGCGCCCAGAGAACCGTTGGGTGTTCCTGGGGGTTCCAGCGGTTCTCCGGGTTGGTCACGGGGCTCGTTTTCTTCATTTCCTTCTCGTTTTCGTCCCGTTTCGCTCCGAAATCGCTTCTTTCATTATTATTACCTAAAAATAAAAGATAAAGATAATAAGTGACTAAAAATAAAATATATTTACATAAACAGAGGATAAAGACGTGAAATACGTCAATTCAAACCGACCAACCTTTTCTCGTTTTATTTAGTTATATTATATATTAAAAGCCAAGAACCCGCAAATTCAAACCGACCAACCTTTTGTCAACGATTTACATTGAATGAGACGCGTCTTTTGTGCAAAAAGGTGATAAAAAACGGAACAAGCCTTTTAAAAGAAAATAACTTTTATTCTATTTTTGTATTTTTCAGAATTTTCAAATTTTTATGTATTTTTTAATGATTTTCTGAATTTTTTTTAATAAGAAAAAGTGAACCGAACCACTCCCGAATGGAGATTGAGTACGGGAGTGGTTTGATAGAAAAAAAAAGAAAATAAAAATAAAAATAAAAATCTAACTATAAAATCCATCCCCACACTTGAAACACACATTGTCCCCAATGTGTGAAACAAATATAAAAATGAAAGAAGAAAAAGAAAAAAAGGATAGCAGATACTCCCCTGGTATGTACGGGCCCACGGGGGCGATATAATATATATAACCCACGGGGGCGTAGAAAAGGGAAGAGACGAAGACCAGTGTAGAAAGATCTCTCGAGAATATGGTATATAAATCCAACTCGCATGCATCGTAGAGAATCATCCAAACATAGCCAAACAAAATAACATCAGATATATGTACAATAAAGAAAAACGTAAAGAACTGAAATAAAACTATATACACAACCACAAAAACCAAATGGATCGAACCACTCCCGAATGGAGATTTAGTACGAAAGTGATTCGAAAGAAAATAAAATTAATAAAATAAAAGATAAAATAAAGATAAAAATAAGAGTATTTAAAGTACGACTACTATATTGTTGGTCCATAAAGATCGTGATTTCAGTGCTTTGTTGACTTGTTTAACACAAATATAACCAATACTTGAAGAACAAAGTATATAAAGTCCAAATAACCCAATAACAAGATCCAACACACAATTGAGGTAAATAAGCTACAATGATGAAAGATATAAGCTCCTAGCACCTCAATAGAACGATTACACAACACAAATCAGTGAGAAATAGTCTTGGTAAAAGATGTGCAAAAGTTGTATAAATGTGAAGATAAGGTTACAATATATAGGTGTTAGGTTCGCTGATAGATTCGCTCTAGCGAATCTATCCAGCGAACCAACACAGGTTCGCTGGGCACATAGGTTCGCCCAGTCGATACCTAGATACAAAAGACACTATGACCTGCGGGCGAATCTATAGATTCGCCCGTAGGTTCGCTAGAACTAATACAAATACAAGTCAAACTATTACATACAAAAGTAACACCGACAAGCCGGTGGGTCCAACCTATACATAGTGACTATCAATACTCCCCCTAGGTTGGACCTCACCTGGGGAAGTCTTCTGATTAGCTCCGTCTTGTTGGCTTCAAAGTTGTTCGATAAAAGCTCCTGCCCTTTCTTTGATCCCGGCCATTGGGTTTGTATAATCTTCAGTTCCGGCCTCATCTTCACTTAGATTTAGCATTGAATCCACAAACTCTGTTTCAGCGACCTCAGTATCAGGCTCAAGTTGTGCTGTCGATTCCGCCTGTTTCTCTGCTGTTGGCTCCTCGCTTTCAACCTCCAAGTCAATCACCTCAACTGGTTTTTCAAACCTCTGCTCTATAGTTCGATCAAGTTGTCTAGTCAAGTCATCCATCTCCAATTTCAGATCATCCGACCTCCTCAACCTCTCATTTACCTCCTTCAGCTCAGCACGAATTCCCCGGGCTTTGTTAGCAACCTTCACAAACAGGTTTGCTTCGGCAGCAGTGTCATCTCCAGCCCCGTGCTTAATTCTGTTCTCGCAAAGCACCTTCAGATCCTCATCACTGAAGGAGAAGACCTCCATCGGATCAAACAATCGAATTTCAGGACGGTCTTCCCCTTGAAGACGGATAACAGCTTCACCCGTACTGTTATCATAAAACCATTTAAGAAACTCCTGTAGTCGGGGTGGCTGTGTGTCTGGGACCCTGACCCTTGTCATCACTTTAGGAGCAGCAATCTTCAAAACAATTTTCCCTTTCCACGACACCCAGTGTTTGTCCTTCTTCTGTCTCATCCTCTTTGGCTTTTGATAACCAAACTCAACAAAATCTGACTTGGCAGCTTCCCTGATTGCAGACTCAAACGCACAAGCCCTGCCACTGTCTTCCTTTCCCAGTAGCGGTAGCTCTGCCAGCCTCCTCAAGTCCCATCTAGGAAAGGTGGCGAAATGCTTTCGGTTCTTGACGTACGTGATGTCACCACCCCTCCTTTTGATCATATAAGCTTCCACCAAACAGTTGTATTTCCATGCAATGATCTGTCTATCTTGCTGTTTGGTGGTGGGTTCGTCAAGATGTTGGAATATTGGCACCTCAGGCACTACAGCTTCTTCCTTTCTAAACCATTCGGATTTGTCTAGCTCAGCGTGTTCAAACTGGTAGCTCATTCCCTTTTCCTCCACTTTATATATCTCCGGCTCCTCATCCAAGTCTTCTTCACTGTTAGCATCAATATCAGTATCAGGTTCATCCACCAAAGTATAATCCACACCGGATCCACCAACAACTTCATCCCCTTCAAATACATCCAAATTAATCCCCATTTCCTCATCAAACTCTTCCTCCACGGCTTTTCCCTTTCCTTTATTATCAAAATCAATATCCATTAACGGATATTTTGTAATATCCGTCAAGGAGTTCAGTTCCGTCTCAGTCATAGCCGGTTCAGTTCCAGCATTCTCCTTCAAACTGTTTAGTTCTTTGAAGATCCTTACAATCAAACACTGTTGATCTTTCATCATCCGACCCATCTCATATATCACCGTCGATTTCTCTGCGTCCTGTTTCTCCAGTTCTTCATGTCTACCTTTTAGTTCAACCAGCTCAGCCTTTAAGCTTTCAATCTCAACCCTCAACTCATTACTGGACCCAGCAGATGTACCCCCGGTGTCATACCTAGCTTTCTTTGACGTTTCAGGTTGAGTATCGGACTTTCTCTTCGTCCTCAGTTCCCTGCCGGCATCAATCTCGGCTTGGATCTCATCCACCTCCCTATCAAATGAATAATCTTGCTCTTTGGCATAGGGTTTCCGTTTTCTGATCTTCTTTTCAATCACCTCTATATTTTCTCCACCTCTTTTCCTTTCTGTTTCCATCAGTCTTTGTATATAAACCCACCTTTCAGCACTGTACATGTTCTCCCACAAATAAGCCGTTCTTCCCACACAATCTGACCTCACAGATTTGCAATCCTTGAAGATCCTTGAATGCATATCCCAGACTTTCAACTCAGCGCCAACAACCGGAAGATTCGGCAATTTGTCATTTAGTACCATTTGAATGAACCTGGGATACATCAACCACTTGATGCCTTTGGTGGCGTGAATGTTCTCGAGAAGATAATTGAATATTAACTTCGCGAGATTGGCCTTTTGCCCCCGGCAAAATAGCACCATAGCCCTTGCCCAGTCAAGGTTCAGCCCGTCCGTACCCCCCTTTCTATGATCCAGGCACATAATGAACACATGAGCGATGTACCTCCACTCCTGGATCAGGTAGGACTTGACAAACTCCATCTTCTTTTCGCCGGGCATTGGCCCCTCATACCCGGCAGTCCGAAGTGCCCCGTACACTTCCTCTGCGGTCATACTTACTTCCTCTCCTACATCCTCTTCCAGTCTAAGGATCCTGGCTAGATCAGCCTCTGTGAACTCCAGTTTATACCCACCGACATTGGCACAAATGCGTGACGGTTGTACCGACACGTTCATAACAGCGGATCCCCAAAAATCCCGAACGTACGTCTCATATATAGTTGGTGAGTGAGAGATGGCATAATGTATATGAGACGATTTCAGCCATTTGATTGCATCTCTATAGCTCCCGGCCTTTTCAAAATTTTCGTCGAGTAAAGCACACATGTTGTGCTTTTTCTCGAAGAATAATGTCGACATTGTGCCTGAAAAATAAACGGAGATTGATCAGAAATGAAGATTTGAAAATCAGAAAATAGATTCGCTGGATATTAGGTTCGCTGGTATAGCGAACCTGAGATTTTGGCACCAGAACCTATAAATTCGCTGACATAAAAAATCAGTCATTGTGGTCGAGCGAATGTATAGGTTCGCTAGAAACAGTCGGGCGAATCTATGTTGTTGCGCGGGCAGCATAACGACATAGGTTCGCTCGAAGTCTTGAACTTTCGTTCAGGTTCGCCAGAAGAACACTTAGATTCGCTGGAAACCCTAGTTTTTGAAAAACGGCCAAAATCACATACAGTTCATCATTATAAAGCATATAAAGCAACAACGGGTCAAAGTAAACATTAATAAAGGCTGTTATGAAGTAAAACCCTATCAACTATCACCAAAACATTCATTCATTCAACACTTAATCAGAGATCGACAGTTAAAACATGGTATCGGTACGATTTAGAGTTTAGACAGAGATTAGAATGCAATCGAACACATACCAGACTATAACGTGATGTTTAATGTTTGAAAAAGCCGTGGAATAGTGAGAATCGAACGTTGGTGGTGAAAATTTTAAAAAGCGTCTGCTACAGTACAGTGGGTAAGCGAATAAGTGAGAAAAATTCGCTGTCACTAGTATATAAACAGACATAGGTTCGCTAGCAGTCAGTCCAGCGAACTTTAGGTTCGCTGGAAGACCAACAGACAAAGCAACCGACTAGTTCGCTAGCAGGTTCGCTGACACAAAAACAAGCATGTTTCATGTCAGCGAAACAAAGACATTCCGGGCCAACCTTGGGGGTCGAGCGAACCTGTAGGTTCGCCTTAGGTTCGCTAGACAAGAAAAATATTTTTGGATTTTCTTAAATTTTAAAAACTTTGTAAATCCGTGAATGCGTCCCACGATATCAACGCTCCGAAAAATAAACATATATACATATGAACCCCAAAAATTAAAATAAGTATAACAGGAGACGGTTTTAAACGCTAGAAAGGATATATATTCTTCATGATGTTTTGAGTAGAATCCGGAGAATCATCGATTGGCGGGATTGCAGATATGTTTGTCCATTTAAACCCATGCCGTAGTCCTTTCAACAAGAGATCAGCAGCTTCTTTTATCATGTTTTCGGTTGATTGAAGAAACTCAGACAACTCGGTCCCCACAGACATTTAGGTAAAAAGAACAAGTTCTGTCATCAGGGTATATCTGAGCAATACTATTGACTTTGCTTGAATTTCAATGATCAACTTTTGAATGTTGACCGATGCATTTGTTTCTTTTGACACTTGAGCAATTTTATGCATCTTTTCTTTGTGAGTGGAGCTTGTCAGCAATTGATTCATTTTGAATACAATGCGACTTATTATTTGGGAAACTCAAATAGTCTAGAGCTCCAGGTCTATACTCACGTATAACAGAGGAGATAAACATTTGAGCATGCTCGGTGAATCTTCAGGTCAATACTTCCGTATAGCAGAGAAGATCCACCAACTCCAGGTCAATACTTTCGTATAGCAGAGGAGTTAAGCACTTTGACTCAATACGTTCTGAGGAGTTAACTAGTAACTCACTCAGAGGCTTTTCCGAAGAGCATCCCTAGCAGCTTTTTATTTTATTTGTTTTGCATACTAGAAACTCGATTCGGGGATAGGGCGAGGGTGATTTGGGATGTTTTGGGGAAATCAAGACAAAGATTTGACGCTCTCAACCCATTTTTGACAGAACCATTATCTTTGTGCAATCCAATCACGTCAAGGGGATAGTCCTTGCTGTCGAGATCTTGAGCGTTATGTTTGGCTGCTCAATCACTGTTTACTTCGTTTTCGGGCTGAGCCTATCTGACATATCCCAAACGCAATGCTTCTGACCTCCTTCAAGGACTTTTCAACACCAATCAAAACGGAGATCCTGAAATAGCAAAATTTGAAAAACTATAAATAGTTAATCTTTTATATCTCCCCCAAAATTTCTATATAATAGCCGTCTAATAAGAAATTTTTGTTTTTCAGATTTTCTTAATATATATATATGTACATAGATAAAAGAAAAATAAAAGAAGATAAGATAAAATAAAATAACGGAGCGAAGAATCGAGTGACCCTCGGATTTTTCAAAGAAGATAAAGACCAGATAATTTACATATTTACATATTTACAAAAAGGATTCTCACAGAAAAGGTTTTCAAAAAGATATAAGACCCAGCATGGAGATCAGTTCATAAAAACGTGGTTTATCAAAAGTTTTTGTGAAAAGATCAGCTTTCTGCTTTCTAGTTTCGATAGGAATAATATCAATAAAACCCTTTTCCTGTGCATCCCTGATTGCATGAATTCTCGTTTCAATGTGCTTGGTTCGAGTGTGATGAATAGGATTCTTGGCGATTCCAACAGCAGCTTCATTGTCACAAAAGAGTGGCGTATGAAGAAAGTTGATGCCATAATCCATCATCTGATGTTGAATCCACAGCACTTGGCAACAGCAACTTGAAGCAGCAATGTATTCAGCTTCTCCTGTGGACAGAGAGACGGTTGTTTGCTTCTTGCTTTGCCACGAAACAAGACATTCTCCTAGGTATTGACATCCGCCCGTGACTGATTTCCTGTTGATCCTGCAACCAGCATGATCACTATCAGAAAAAGCATGTAAATCAAAGTTCCCACCTTTTGGGTACCAAAGTCCCAAACGAGAGGAACCCTTAAGGTAACGGAAAATTCGTTTGACAGCTTTTTCATGTGATTCTTTTGGATTGGCTTGGAAACGAGCACAGTAACACACGGCAAATGTAATATCTGGACGACTTGCTGTCAGATACATGAGAGATCCGATCATCGAACGGTACCGATGAGCATCCACAGGATTCCCATTATCATCGGAAGTAAGGCATGTTTGAGCAGTAAAAGGAATCAATTCAGGAGAAGAATCATCCATGCCAAACTTCGTGAGGATTTCCTTGATATATTTCTCTTGGTGGATTAAAATTCCATCAGGCTTTTGCTCCACTTGCAGCCCCAAGAAGAAACACATCTCCCCCATTATTGTCATCTCAAAACGATCCATCATCACCTTCTCAAATTCCCTACACAACCCTTCATTAGTCGAACCAAAGATAATATCATCTACATATACTTGAACGATCAGCAGCTCGCCATCCACCTCCTTCTTGAATAATGTCATATCTATACTCCCACGTGAGAAACCTTTACTGAGGAGATACTGTGTCAGAGTTTCATACCAGATCCTTGGAGCTTGATGCAGCCCATACAAGGATTTATCAAGCTTGTAAACCTTTGACGGGAAATCAGGATCCTCAAATCCTGGTGGTTGACATACGTAGATCTCCTCATCGATGTCTCCGTATAGAAATGCACATTTTACATCCATCTGATAAACCTTAAAGTTTTTGTTCGCAGCATGTGCAAGAAAGATTCTGATGGCTTCCAGGCGAGCGACTGGAGCAAAAACTTCGGTATAGTCAATTCCCTCCTCTTGGGCAAAACCTTGAACAACCAGTCTCGCTTTATTTCTAATTACAACACCACGATCATCTGGCTTGTTCCGAAAAACCCATTTAGTGCCGATTGGACACTTGTTAGGAGGAAGATCAACCAGTTCCCAAACTTTGAGCTTCCTGAATTGCTGCAGTTCCATCTGCATGGCATCCACCCAACTCGGATCTTCAAGTGCCTGTTTATAATTCTTTGGAACGACTTGAGACAGAAAGGCAGCATAAAGACATTCATTAATCAAACCGCTCTGACTCCGGGTTCGCACACCATCGGTAATAGATCCAATAATATAATCGTGAGGGTGGTTTTTCAGAGTTTTGAAGTCAGTGTTGAGTAGTAAGGGATTTTGGTCGGTTGTGGGTGTTTGATTTGATGGTTGTGGAGGTGTAGGTGTAGGTGATGGAATGGTGTTGGATGTGGATGGAATATCTGATGTGGAAGTTTGAACAGTTTGGGGTGGTGGGATATCTGGTGGAGGTGATGGGATGTCAAATGAGGTGGGAGGTAGTTGTGTAGCTGATGTGGAAGGTTGTGATTGTGATGGTGTAGGTGTATGATTGAAAATAGAGACCGATGTGTGTGGAATGATGTCGTCATCGTCAGAGTTAGGAAGATTAAATGATTTGAAAATGGTGGTGGCATCATAAAACCAAGCTGGTTCACTACCAATACTGGTAGTGTTAGATTCTTGCCAGTCGACATAGTAGGACTCTTGCACAATCCGCGTACGTTTGTTGTAAACACGATACGCCTTTTGTGTGGTTGAGTATCCCACAAAGAAGCATTCATCAGAGACAGCCCCAAACTTCGTCTTCTGATCTTGAGTATTCAGCAGAGTGCAAGAACATCCAAAGGGACGTAGAAAGTCAATCAGCGGCTTGATCCCTCGAAACAGTTGGTATGAAGTCTTCATCTTTTCTTTGACTATCAGCACCCTGTTAAGAACATAAGCTGCACAATTTACCGCTTCAGCCCAGAAGATAATTGGAAGTTTTGACTCGATCAGCATAGTTCTAGCGGCCTCCACAAGAGTTCGGTTCTTTCTTTCAGCAACAACATTTTGTTGTGGTGTTCGGGCAGCGCTAAACTGTCTGAGAATACCCCGTTGTTCACAGAAGGAGTTGAAGATGTGGTTTCTGAATTCAGTTCCGTTATCGCTTCTGATGGCTTGAACCTTCTTCTTTCCAAGAACCTCTATTAGAGGAATCAGCTTCATCAATTCTTCTGCTGTCTCACTCTTGTTTGCCATGAATCTCACCCAGGTGTACCTAGAGTAATCATCTGTGACAACCAAGCAATAAGACTTTTTAGCAATTGATTTGACACTTATTGGACCGAATAAATCAGTATGTAACAATTCGAGGGGTTCTGAGATAGTATTTGTAATTTTGAGTTTATGTGGCTTTTTGTGCTGTTTTCCCCTAGCACAAGCCATGCATTTCTCGACCACAGAAAAATCCTTTTGTGGTAAACCCCTAACCAAATTGTTCTTAACCAATTTATTCAGAATTTTAAAATTGATGTGTCCTAAACGTTTATGCCACAAAAATGATTCAAAGGATGATGCTTTAGACAGAAGACATGTCACGGTGGAGTTTGATTCTGTTGATCCCATATTCAGCATATAGGTATCATTTCGTCTCGGAGCTCGCATGATCACCATATCTTCAGGAATGGTAAACTCTGGCTTCAAGAACAGGCATTCATTTGGAAGAAACATTACAGGAATATTTTTATCACAGATTTGTGATACACTCAGAAGATTGAATGCCAGTTCAGGAACATAGTTGACGTCTTCCAAAGTGAGTGAGCCATTTGAGACTTCTCCTTGACCAATCATCTTCCCTCCTTTCTTATCTCCCGCAAAAGCAACATAACCTCCATTTATGATCCTATAGTTAGTAAGAAGATCCTTCAATCCTGTCATATGTCTGGAACATCCGCTGTCAATATGCCAATGACTATTTACAACGGCATTTGAATGTTCCTGACATTTATTAAAATAAAAGAAAAGTTAGACCTTTGCAATAGGCACCCAAGTCTTTGTGTACCTGGGTGGTGAAGTTGATGACGTACTACAAAAGAAATTATTTACAAAAGTGTTTAATCTTTTTCCCAAAGATTTTTGCTTTGTGCTCTTTTGGATTAATTTAGAGCATTGCTTGACAGTGTGACCAGTATTTCCACATTTAAAACAGTGAGACTTCAAACCGGTTTTGGGAATTCTGTTGTTAGGAATTTTATCTATTACAATTTCCTCATCACATTCAGACAGTTGTGAGTCACAGTCACTGTAAGTGTCATAGAGTTCTTTTAACTTACTTGTTGTGACTTTACCTGTATCAGATTCAGGTTTTGGTTTAAGAATGTATGAAAAAGATGATTCCTTCTCTTTTGGTTTTGAAATTCTCACAGGTGTGAAAGATGGAATTTGGTGAGTGAAGAACTTTTGAAAACAGTTTGTTTTAGTTTGACTTTCAGAGACTTGACCTGAAAGTTTGTCTTTGTCATTCACACACACATTATTAATCAAATCAACATCATTCAACACATTAGAGTTTGAAGTGGAACACCCTAGATTACTATTAAACATGAAATTGTCTGAATATGTCATATTACTACAAGCAGGATTATCTAAACAAATGTCTTCAAAAGACTTCTTGGAATCAGAACTACTGCAATCACTACTGCCAGAACAACCGAGCCCAACACTCCCACCATATGCGTACTCCTCTCTAACTTCCTTAAGGTTTACTTCACTTAAACCTGCAATGGAACTGTCAGTATCTTTCTGCATAATCTCTTGAATTAACTCATTTGAGGGATGAGGAATAGGTGTAGGAGAATAACAGAAAGTACTGGGTGGAGGATAAGCATATGTTTCATTTTTACTAAAACCCAAACCTGTCTTGACCCTGGCCCCCCTTTGATTCTTGCAAAGTTCCTCCCTTTTCATACCAGATATGGTCCACTGCTGCAATTTGTTTTTAAGTTTTCTTGCTTCAAACTCAGCAAGTGCAACTTGCTCAGTCAAGTAATTAATCTCACAGTTCTTTTCTAAAAGAGTCCTTTTTAAGTGTTCATTTTCTTTTAAAGCTTCTCTTAACTTAACAAAATATTTTGATTCACTTAATTTAAGCTCTTTGATGGTTCTTTTTAATTCGTTTTCGTTTGACATTAACAATTTATTTGCTTTGTATATGCCAATTAAACGAATTTTGCAAGCAGATGAACACATATCTTCAATAACATCGTAAGGAAGACCGATTACCAGTTTTTCGGCGGCCAGAGCACGATCACATTGACAGTAGGGAGTGCTTCTTTTGAATTCGTCCACTGCATCTAGCCTTGCCTTCTCGATCACTTCTTCCAGACTAACCTTTGACTCTTCCTCATGCTTGACTTCATTAACAGTGGCTTCACAAACTAACCCAGAATGATTCAGATGTCCTTGAGCAATAACATCTGATTGAACTTTGTCAACATTCTCCACCTTCTCCTCCTCTTCTTTTTCATAAAACTCTTTGAACGGATCAAAGAGATTTATGTCATTGTCATCAAACTCAGCAATTTCAGCAACAAGGGCATGGTTAATCTCCTCCTTGGTTTCTTCGATTTCTGCACTCCAGTCAAAGTTGGTGAGCAGTGCAGTTTCATTCTTTGACTTAGCTTCTTCAACCTTTTCTTGAACTGGAGCAGGTCTTGGAGTTGCAGAGTTAATTGGCTCAGTAACGATTGGTAATGGGCATTCTCTCTTGAAGTGGCCCAGTTGTTTGCAGTTATAGCATCGTAACTTTCCCTTGTCATAACCCAGCTTAGCATTCTGCCCTTGATTTCCAAAGTTTCTTCTACCAGTCCTTTCCATGAATCGTCTGGCACGAAGAGTGAGCATAGCCATCTGCCATTGAATATCTGTTTCCTCCAGATCATCAGGGTCCACCTGATACATATCTTCTACTGTCATACCCTTCCCTTTCAATTCACCTGCAACAAGAGCTTCATAACTGTGAACAAACATTCCAAATAAGGCCATAGTATCTGACGGAATCTGTGTGGTGACAGATGCACTTGAGCTTGAACCAGCGTTAGCAGATGCACCAGCAGACTTAGCAGACACATGACCTGAAGATCCTCTAGATGCTGCACTGTAAACATAAGAGTTTGCAGCGGATGAGATAAGTGCAGCATTTTGAGACGGAATGTTTGGAACCATCATTGACTGATTGTACTCTCTTCTTTTCACGTCAAGGTCAAAAGACTTCAACTTGTTGATGACGTCCATCAATTTGTAGTCAGGAAAGTTTCTCTCTTGTTTCAGTAGCTTGATTTGAAGGCTCCATTGGGGAGGAAGTGAATCTAGCAATTTTGCTACTTGTTCGTGATTACCCAGCTTTTCATCATATTTCTTCAGATTACTTGACACAGATAGGAATCTATTTGTAATATCAGTCAAGTTCTCTTGTGAATATCCAACAAAAGAGTTGAATTCCTTTTCGGCCTGAGCTTTTCTATCCAGTTTCAGGTCCTCATTGCCATCATAAAATTCACACAATGCATCATACAGACTTTTTGCAGTTGTGTGTTCTGCAAAACGGTTGAAGATGTCTTGGTGTAAGCAAAGTATCAGTGCCCCTAATGCTTTCTTGTCACGATCCAGTAACTTGATATCAGTTTCAGTAAAAGTAGTTGGGTCTGTGTTTACTGAAGTGACAGTTCCTTCAACTGTTGTGGGCACATGCGGACCATTCACTATAGATTCCCATTGGTTGTAGTCCGTGTAGTAGAAGAACGCTTTCAAACATCTTTTCCAATCTTCAAAGTTTTCACCACTAACAAGCCTCGGTGGCCTGTTAGGTTGAACGCTGTCTAGATCATTCATATTAAGTGTTGAAGAAGTCATAACTTTGAACAGACTACAGATTCGCTGAAAAATGACAGATTCGCTGGCTAGTTTCGCTAGAAGAACACAGCAGATTCGCTGGCAGATTCGCTGGTGACAGATTCGCTAGACAGTCAAACAGATTCGCTGACGAGCAAGCACAGATTCGCTGGCCTGATTTTGGCAGCAGTTTCGCTTGCACAGTCAGTCAAATAGATGAACTTTCGTTCGATGATATGTTAGATTCGCTGGCCACAACACAACCCAAACAGGACAAAATTTGAATTTAGATTCGCTGGAAGAACTGCAGTTTCGCTGGTTGAACAAATAGTTTCGCTGGTAGCTCAACCACTCTGAAATAGTACGGAAACAGCTCGAAAACCCTCAAAACTTGACCATTTGCCTACAGGTATGTTTTAAAAGCTTTCTACGTCCAAATAACACAAACCCTGAGCAAAATACAACTCCAAAACACAAGAAACAAGCTTCAAACAGAATCAAAAGTGTTTTGACCCAAAAACTTCAAAAATCGGCACAAGAATCACTTGAATCAAACAATCAAGAGCACTAAGGCTCTGATACCATATTGTTGGTCCATAAAGATCGTGATTTCAGTGCTTTGTTGACTTGTTTAACACAAATATAACCAATACTTGAAGAACAAAGTATATAAAGTCCAAATAACCCAATAACAAGATCCAACACACAATTGAGGTAAATAAGCTACAATGATGAAAGATATAAGCTCCTAGCACCTCAATAGAACGATTACACAACACAAATCAGTGAGAAATAGTCTTGGTAAAAGATGTGCAAAAGTTGTATAAATGTGAAGATAAGGTTACAATATATAGGTGTTAGGTTCGCTGATAGATTCGCTCTAGCGAATCTATCCAGCGAACCAACACAGGTTCGCTGGGCACATAGGTTCGCCCAGTCGATACCTAGATACAAAAGACACTATGACCTGCGGGCGAATCTATAGATTCGCCCGTAGGTTCGCTAGAACTAATACAAATACAAGTCAAACTATTACATACAAAAGTAACACCGACAAGCCGGTGGGTCCAACCTATACATAGTGACTATCATATATACAAGGGAGGTGCCCATACATCAATCTTTAACCAACTCACGGGGGATCCATATATTGCAACTCATCCCCCACATGCCTCATTCTTCTACTTGTTGTCATCTTGTGACCTCTCACTCTTATCCCCGATCCATGATCAACAACATGCATCCCCACACACTCTCTTGGACAACCCAACACACTCTGACTTACCGTTGTAGTACTCATGTCTGTCTCAGAAGGCGTATCACGCTGAGTACTCGGATCTGTGGTCGTACCACCAGCATCAAAGGTCACATGCTCATCAGCGACACGAAGAGTCAGCTTACCATCAAGGACATCAATCAATGCCCTTGAGGTAGCTAGGAAAGGGCGACCTAAGATCAATGGTAGTCTCTCATCTTCGTCCATGTCTAGAATGACAAAATCCACAGGAAATATGAATTTGTCAACCTTCACCAATATATTCTCGACGATGCCATGCGGGTACTTGATGGATCTATCTGCGAGCTGGATGGTCATTTGTGTTGTTCGGGGTTCTCCTAGGTTCAACTTGGTAAACAACGAATAAGGCATCAAATTGATGCTAGAACCTAGATCAGCAAGGGCGTTGCTGAAGGACAAACTACCTATATTGCAGGGAAGGGTGAAACTCCCTGGATCAGTGTACTTGTGAGGTAGTTTGTTCTGGAGAACTTTGGCCGACCACACCTCACTCAATGTGACCTCTGAGCTCTGATCGATGTTCATCTTGGTGGCCAACAAATCTCTCAAATGCCTCATATACACATGCATATGTTGTAATGCCTCAATGAAAGGCAGGTTCACTTGAAGTTGTCTAAGCATCTCGTGTAACTTACCATACTCTGCCTCAAACCTATGTTGAGCCACCCTACCAGGATATGGCAGCATTCTAAGATCAATATGTGGCTCTACTAACGGGTCATACATCTTCCTCCTCCTCACAACTCGTCCCTCAGTAGATTTCTCAACTACTTTCGCAACTATTCTCTCAAGATCATGTCGCTCATTCCTTAATGTATGTTGAACTATTTGCTTCTTCACACTCACCTCAGGCTCTACTGGCTGTGCTGTACTTGCTGGGCATAGCCTCGGTTGCACCATGCCAGCAGGCGCCTCTATCTCAACTTTCTCAAACTCGTGATGTATGGTTTGTTGTACTTTCATGGTTGGCTTTCCATACAACAATGCTTCTAACTCAGCTATATCACTCTCCGGGTCAAACTCTCTTTCTACAGCAGCTGGCTTTCCATACAACAATGCTTCTAACTCAGCTATATCACTCTCCGGGTCAAACTCTCTTTCTACAGCAGCTGGTACACTTATCAACTTATCACCAAAATCTTCCTCCCATGAGTAGTTCACACGATTCACCGAGTATGGTGCAGCCGACACATTCTCATCGACTGTCCAACTGTTCCTAGTAGAGATAGCCATCACGTGAGCCTGAGCATTCGGGTTCTTCTCAGTCTGAGCTGGAAGAGCACCCGGTTGCCTCTCGGTCAAAGAACTCGCGATTTGACCCAAAGTACGCTCCAAATTCTTCAATTGTGTGCCCTGGCTGTGGATCATCGTATCATACTCTCGGAACTTGGCGTGTGACTCTTGCTGATGCTGGGTCTGCTGTGTCATAAACTGTGTCAATGCTTGAGTCTGTTGCGCCATCATTTCCTCTAACGAACTCTTTCTCTCACCCTGTGTACCACTGCTCGAACTGCCGCCCTGGCCTTGATATGATCCTCCTCCTGAACTACTACCCTGACCCTGATACGAACCCTGGGGATACTGCTGGAATCCCGGTGGATTCTGATTCTTCAAACTAAATCCAGGGTGATTCTTCCCGTTAGGGTTGTAAGAACTACCAAAGGCAGTGTTTTGGAATCTAGTCTGTCCACTTAAATAATCACCTTGACCATAATGACCAATAGATTTGCCCCCCGCATACGCAACATGCTCAACATCATTGGTGGGGGCAATAGGACAATCAACAATGTCATGGCCACCTCTACAGATCTCACACTTCTGTGCCTTCTTTTGCTGCAAATCTTTCACCATCTTTGTCAACGCCTCGACCTGCGCTAACAGAGCTGTGTTGGAATCAACCTGATGTACTCCACGCGGTGTAGAAGTAACTGGAGCTCGAGTATCCGGGTACTCAAAACTGCTCATGGCGAGATCCTCAAATAAATCATTGCACTCCTCAACAGTCTTTGTGGTCAACAGATTACCACCGGCTGTGGTATTTATGATGTTCCTAATCGCAGGAGTGACACCATTGTAGAATTTCTCAACTAAAGACCAAGACTCAATACCATGGTGAGGACAGTTATGCAGCAACTCCTTGAAACGTTCCCACGTCTCATAGAAAGTCTCGTCCGGCCGCATCTGAAAAGACTCGATCAGGCACCTCAAACGTGCAGTCTTAGCAGGATGGAAGTACTTTTTCAAGAACTTCTCCTGCATGTCATCCCAAGTGGTAATGGAACCTGGGGGGAGGGACTCTAGCCAACTATGGGCTCGATCAGTGAGTGAGAATGGAAAAAGAGGCAACTTGCATGCGCTCTCACTAACACCATTTACCTGGAAGGTGTCACAAATACGCGTGAAGCGTGAGAGATGAGAGTTCGGATCCTCCGATGGTAATCCGTGAAACTGAACAGTGTTCGTCACCATTGAAATGATTTGAGGTGGGATAGACCAATTGTTGGCCTGGATCGGTGGACAAGCGACGCTAGATCTAGCACCAGCCGCGGTCGGTCTGGCGTAGTCGGCAAAGACTCGACGAACAGGTGGCTGATCACCCATGACGGTATCGGGAATAGAAACTGACTCGGAAGAAACTGACTCAGAATAAGATTCGCTTGCGTACTCGGTGTATCCGGAATGCTCAGAATCGTCGGTCTCTGTCTTAGTAACGTACTCGGGCTCTTCAGGAATGTCGATACAATGCTCGGGGCTAGTTAAAGAAACAAACTCGGGTGGGCCGGAAGATCGGGTGCGGCGCATAAACTAAGAAGAAGAGATAAAGAAGAGAAAAAAATGACACTAAAAAGAAGAAATAAAGAAGCGAGAAAATGACGAGTTAAGCTAAAACTACTAACTAACTAAACTAACTACAATTAACTAAACTAACTAAAAGAACAAATAACAAGCAAAGACACTAAAACTAGGGATTTCAAATAGCAAATAGTGGAAACTAAACTAAAGAACTAAACTAAGCATAATAAAAAAAACAAATAATTAACTAAAAAGCAAGTAAAAAGTGGTTAGACCCCCGACTCGGATCTTTCTCAAAGTCGCCAAAAATGCTCAAATCCCCGGCAACGGCGCCAAAAACTTGATGCGAACCGTGTGGTATATGAAAATATGTTTGGATCGGAAAATCAGGTTTTAAATTTATAAAGTGGAAAAACCTAACAAGTTCACACAATCGGCAAGTGTACCGGTCGTATGCAGCAAGTTAAGTAAGTCCGGATATCGTACCCAAGAGATTTGAGTTTGGCGTCCCCTAATACCGGATCTTTATCGAGTTCTAACCGATGTTAAAGAGTTGAGATTTTTAATTATAAAGACTAAATTAAACAAGCAAGAGACAATTTATCTAAAATTATCCTAAAAAATAAGATTTAAACTAAGGAAAATTATCTAAAATAAACTAGGGGTAAAAACTTAACTAAATGGAAACTAAAGGTGGAAATAAGCTAAAAGAGAACTATGGGTGAAATGATGACTACTTAGGCGGGAATCCTGATGATAATCTGACAACTCTCGGCTTTCTAGATATGTTGGCACCGGATCTGAGAATATATCTACTCAAAACAATCTAACACATCAGTACCTACTACTAAGGTCTCGTGGGTGCTAGAAAGTCCTAAAATAAATATGTGAAGCTCACGGTGTGAGGAATGTTGACAAATCACTCCCGGATGTCTAAGGGATCCTAAATTGGCTCGCCTCTCGGCTTACAAGTCCATTTATCCTAGAAACTGACTCAATCAGTAAACTAAAATAATGGGATCAATCGGTTTATGATAAATCAAGACTAAATAACACAAGTTGTTAGTTTTTATTAAGTAAAACCCACTCGCGTAGTATTTTAACCGAAACCAACTAACAAAAGGATGAAATCTACAAATCCTCACCTTCCGGTAACGAATCCGGCTAGCACATTGGCTCAAATCCACAAATCAATCTTAACTTATGAGTATCTATTCCTAGATCTACTCAAATGATGATTAAATCTAGTAGACTAACCACCAAAAATGTGAAATCTATTATCAAGTTATCAAATCAAGATAATATTGTCCACAATCAAGTCAAGATCTCAACATGAATCATAAAGTCAACACACATATTGCATACAAGATCATCATAAACCAATTTTCTCACATAGAGCATCCATCCAATATATCATAAACAACCAAAAATCATCATATTATCATCAATCATCCATAATGCCTAAATAGTCATACTAAATCTAGCCAATCATCATCACAATCATCAAACCCATCATGAACAAGACTAGATCTAGCGTAATATTAACTAAAAACAACAAATCAAGTTCAATTGTTTAAAGTTTAGAGTAAATCACACCCGAAATGACCACCAATCTTCAATCAAAGCTAGAATCTACAAGATCTTCTAGCTTCAATCTTCAAATCAGCAACTCTAGAGCTTCAATCAATCTTCAATCTTCAAGATCTTCAAGAATAATCTTCAAAACCTTCAAAATCCAAGATCCAAGCTCCAAATTATGGCTTTAATCCTCCAAACTAGCACCCAAGATCACCCTAAAGACTAATTCCCCTGTTCTCAGCCGTTTTTGGTGTTTTTGGGTAGAGGTGATGCCCTAAAATCCATCAAGAGATGAATTTATAGTGAAAAAATGGGTTTTTTCACGTCAGATGGGCCCGGAGAACCGTTGGGCTTTTCTGGTGGGTTCCAGCGAACCGTTGGGCGGAGGAGAATGCATTGTTTTCAGCCCAGCGCCCAGAGAACCGTTGGGTGTTCCTGGGGGGTTCCAGCGGTTCTCCGGGTTGGTCACGGGGCTCGTTTTCTTCATTTCCTTCTCGTTTTCGTCCCGTTTCGCTCCGAAATCGCTTCTTTCATTATTATTACCTAAAAATAAAAGATAAAGATAATAAGTGACTAAAAATAAAATATATTTACATAAACAGAGGATAAAGACGTGAAATACGTCAATAAAACCATGTGTTTTAACAACACATCACTATCCGATCGACTATCCTTATTCAATTAAAAAAAATTATGTATTTTTTTATTCTTTTTAGTTGCTTCGAAGACATTCTCCACTTCCTCATCACCCCTTCCAATTTCCTTTGTTAACTCGCTTCTTACAATGTACAAGCAGATTTCCATAACACCTTCGTCACCATTGTAAGAAACTAACCTGGCAAAGTCCCTATCTTTCCTCAATGGAACTACAATCAAGTATCCAAATCACTAGCAAATATTTTTTTTAGTAAAACCACATGTTATTTTTATTTTCATACCTTATCAGGGATCGACTATATTAGAAAGTTTTAACTCGTCAATGTCTAGATAGTTAACAAAAGTTATGATGTCCTCATTCTGTGTCCTAGCTATCTGGTGTTGCTAACAAGTTAACATATTGAAAGATCTTTAGGCTGAAAAACCATGGTTTGCCAACATATACATCTTTCACGATCTCACCTAAATCATATCCTTTTTGGTGGTTTTTTTTCCCAGAAATGGTCTTCCCGTCCTTTTTTGTCTACGCCACCCAGACAACGCCCAGACGTTTAGGTTTGCGGTGTGTTTGTTTTTTGGAAGACCTTTCATTAAAATAAGGCATGCATGTCTTCTTCTTGGTGAAAATCTAAACCCCTATCTTCTAAACTCTTCCAACCTCTGTTGGAATATTTGTAAAACACAAATAATATTTTGTTAAAAATATAAAATTATAAAGTTGATGGGTGTTTCAACTTTGTAGTTAATGAGAGGGTTTTTTCTTGAGATGTTTCATCTCATTATTCATGGTTAATGAGGTGTTTCAACTCATGGTTTATGGGTAATGAATGAGAGGTTTGACTCAATTTTACCTATAAATACCAATGTGAGCTTGGTTAGAAGGTACACCAAAACAACACCAAATAATTTCACTCTAAAAAATATTCTCTTATTCTTTCTCCTCTAATTTTTCCAACAAGTAGTTGACCTTCTTCATCTATTTTCTTTAAAGTATAATTTGGGTTGTGAGTCAATCCCGACAGTACATACTGCTTCGGATGTTGCACCCTGGGAAACAAACGAGTTCTCTTGGGAGACTCGAAGTTTGTTTTAAGGGACCCGTGTTGAACACGAATCCTCAGCCACAATTATGCTTTTATTTCTACTCATTTCTTGTATCTTGTTTTATTTCGGTTGTAATCATATTGCAATTTACTTATCTTCTTTATTTCTTTGTATTGTAATTGAATTTATTAAAGAATTTTTAATTTTTGTATGAACGGTTCCTACAACCTCTTCACCCTCTAACCTCAAATCCTAGCAAATCCTCTACTCCCTTATCAAAACAACAACTCCACCTCCACCCCACCTCCGTGCCCCTGTCCAGCCTTCCTCCCAACGGAATGGCAAAACTAGCGAATCAAATCATGATTGGTTAGACGATGGTTGGGTTGGTTAACGGTTTCATTTATGCACATAAAGTTGGACTAGATTCGAGGGTTTATTTGGATGCAACTTCACCTTGTGTAGTTGGGTCAAAATCCCTAGATTTGTATGGTCAACAGGTATTAAAAAGGTATTTTGAAGCTGTTTTTTTTAATCATTTTGTAAAGATTTAGGATTTGTTTAAGAGTTTAGCACTTGCTCAATAGCTTATATTTTTCTTAAAGCTCATGATGAAGGGCATTTAGGAACTCAAGCTCTTATTTTCTCTCTTAAAAGACTTAAGAATTTCAATCTTGAGTGGTGTAGCTCTGTTGTTGAATTTACTTTGAGAGTTGATAATAATTATTAATTTGTGTGTTATGTAAATCTATGTTTTTATTATTTGGCCTTATAGTGTTAACTAGAGTCTTAAATTGGTGTTGTATAACTATTATTTAAGTTTCAATATTTTTTTTTTTTTTTTTTTCAATATTGAAAAATTTATTTAAGTTTATAAATTCAGTTTGTTTAAATTTTAGTTTATTTTAGAAGTCTCCAAAAATTAAAAACCAAACAGTTTTCTTCTTGCAGTCTACAAAGATATGATCTACCTCTTCTTCTACCTCTGGAAAACTAACTGCACCTTATTGAATGTACCCATCGTGATTGAAAAACAAAATCATCATAAACGATATATTGACTTTTCTTTGAGGTCATGGTGTTTAGTGATAGAATTGTAAAATAAATGCAATATGTGAGTGTTAAACTTATATTGTGGGATTACAATAGTTTGGAATGTAACCATTGGAATATAGCCCTTAAATTGGTAATAAAATTAAGCAGGTTGTGTGATATGAACTCTTGTGTATATAACTTCGTCACATACGTTGATAAAGAAAGTTTAAAGTATCGCACGTTACGATATAAGGACGTAATACATTACGTATTACCTATATGTCAAAATGATAAATATATCAAAGTCACAAATAAGTCAAAGTAGAGTAGGGATCAAAGTTTTAAATTGGCAAAGTCATCAGGGACCAAAACGATAATAAGTCAAAGTCACGAGGTCAAAGTCATGAATATGTCAAAGTTGAGTTGAGAGATCAAAAGTGTAAAAACGCCAAAAAAAAGGGGACTAGAAGGAAAAATCCACCGACCTTGTCATCAGGGACCAAAACGATAATAAGTCAAAGTCACGAGGTCAAAGTCATAAATATGTCAAAGTTGAGTTGAGAGATCAAAAGTGTAAAAACGCCAAAATAGGGGACTAGAAGGAAAAACCCACCGACCTTGATTTTTAGTAGTTAAGGAAATATTAAGAAATGAAAAGTGCTAAATATTTAACATCAATTACAAGGTAGTTATATCTATTACTATATATAATGCAGATTGGAATGGTTCCAATATTGTCAGCCCTTTAAATTTCGAATCCAACCATTAATATTTACAAATTAAACCACATAACCATAGAAAATAAGTTTGTTTACAACTTCTGCTGTTACATTAAAACGAAATGATTTTAAATTTTTCCAAAACCATCATTGCAATCGTCAACATTTTATCTTCAAAATGATATAAAAATTTACAAAAATTGACCTGTATATCTTTATGTACAAGAAGATATATCACAAAAGTAAATAAAGCATACCTAAATATATACAGCCCAATTTATTTGGCAGTTTAAAAACAACACAGTTTTTATATACAATCTAGTTTAAAGTTCAGTTTATAGTCAAGTTTACACAAATAGAGTCAATAAAATCCAGTTGTGACAACCCGTAATTCCATGTTAACACCATTAACTCTTTCTCGTTAAATTTTGTTAATTCTCATCACTAATGACTCGCTCGCTCCGTAAAGTTTTATTTAAGTTTAAGGTTTGTTTTATAATTAACTAAACTACTTTAGAAACCTTCCGTCCAAACTAAATAAGTCATAAATGTTTAGGGGCCAAAGTGAAAGTTTTAAATATATAAACCAACCCCTCCATCCATACCCGTCGACCTCAACCATCGACCAAAAACGAAACCCTAAATCGGCCGCACCAAATCAAGACTATCATCCTCATCATCCCCGTTCATCCAGCCGCACACCATCATCTACTTCGCCGGTGTGGGGAAAACATAAATCGCAGCAACTGCACCGTTGTCGCGCGCCACCGGAAAGCCCGCAACTCCGGCGAACTACCAAATCCGACCACCCTTCTTCGTACCAGCAACCTCCGTTAACCCGTTTGATTATTGGTACGTGTTTATCGTGCACTTTCGTCATTTATCGCGTACGTTTCGATTTCGGTTTTCTTTTATGGCTCGATCCTTGATCGGTTTAACTAAATAGCTATATGTAAGTATGTAATCTGCCGTGTATGTATATGTGTGATGAACGTTTGTGCAGCAAGTGTGTCGTGCGTGATGTATATGTTTGTATGTGTTACGAGTATATATGTAGGTGATGTTGGTATATGAACAACAATGTGAACATGTGTATTTAATTCAGTTTATAAAACGGATCTGCTACATGGTGTGCGTAAACGATAGCAACTTGAGTATATGTACGATTGAATCATAATCCGGAAACAGCAGTATGTGTAGGAACGTGTGTATTCCGGAAGGTTATTTAAATGATTACTTAAATGTGTGTAAGTATCATGGTTAATGAGATGAGGAGGCATGTCTTGTTTCATTTAAATGAAAAGCTGCATGAATTTGAAGATGGCAAAAGCATGATAAGGTGTGTAATTTTTTTATGAAAATGATGGATGAAAACAAACGCAACTATATTGAAAAATATGGATAGAGGTCAACTGAATGTACATGTATGTATGGCATGCAAAATATGATCATTGTAGGTATGTTACGATGTATGCTAAAGTGTATGTATGTAAGGTATTGAATGAATAATATGGTTAGCAAAAGTAGGTGTTATAACTAGGGCGGGTGTAATTTGAGAATATGTATAAACTAGTATGTGAAAAACATGTAGACATATGGGTATGAAATAGTGGAGCGTCATGTATTGGGTGTGTACATGTGTTCGTATGATAATGTTGCATGAAACATGAGTATGTGTGGATGGATGAATGTGTTTGTATGTGATAGTATGAAACGTGCGTGAGTATAAGTTCAGAAACGTGAATACATGCATTATGTGTGTAGGTATATATATGTATACAAGATTAAGACTGTAGTTAATGATTATCACTTTATTATCGGACAGGTCATAGAACAATTTAGCAAATTCGTGTTGCAATGTTTTGGTAGCAGTGTGCTTTCAAGGTGAGTTCTTTGCCCGCTTTTAAACCTTTTTTTTTTTTCGGGGAGAAAACATACAAATATTTTACAACGCCTTCGGGCAACCATTTTTCAGCGCCTTTGGGCGGACTGCATTTTTATGCCTTAGGGCAGGGCCTTCGGGCCAAACTTTATGCCTTCGGGCAAAACTTTATGCCTTCGGGCGGGGCCAACTTAGGCTACTTTTTATACCTTCGGGTAATGCCTACGGGCAGGTTTCGGTAAAAGTATAAATGCCTACGGGCAGGTTTCGGTAAAAGTATAAATGCCTACGGGCAGGTTTCGGTAAAAGTATATAAATGCCTACGGGCAGGTTTTGGTAAAAGTATAAATGCCTACAGGCAGGATTTTATTAGGGCTTATAGTGCTTTACACGAATTGGAACCACATTCAAGTCCTTATAAAAGTTCGAGGTTGATTAATATATGATAGCGGGGATATTTGAGTAGTACTACCGGGTTGCGACGGCACCCCACCCTTGACTGGGCGTCATGTGGTGCAAATTGTCCTTATTGGTTATGGGTCATCCTGGTTAGATGACGACAAGGCAAAAGTAACGTTTAGCTTTCATCTCGACGTGTTGACAAACAATAAGCATTCGGTCTTGCAAACCGCCTAATAAAATGAAATACATTTTTGGTTTATCTGTGTTATGAACGGTATCTTTTATTTATAAACAAATCTCATTGAACTCACCAACATTATTTGTTGACTCGTTTTAGTATGTTTTTCTCAGGGATCTAGGAAGGAGCACAAGTAGGACACTTGCATGCATTGGTTTTAATTTATTACATTTTGTGATTTAAACTATTGTTGGTTTTTGAAACGGTTGTTTGGTTCGTGCTAACTTCATGCACGAGTTTTCATAACTTTGGTTGGTTTAACCTTTATTGTTACGTACTTGGATTTTTAGTACGGGGATGTTTTACAAATGCTTCCGCTAAACTTTGAAACTTTTCATTTTAAACCCTGGGTTTTGGTTCGATGCTTTAACAAGGACTTTCACTTAAAACGTTGAGTCAGTGTTTGCTGTAACTAATGGCTTGAGATCCTGGTATGTCACACGCCTAACGGACACCCCGTTTGTGGAAAAATTGAGGGTGTGACACCAGTTTACACAAGCATATCGTTGCTTAGGTGGTAAACTTATGTCCGTCGCGCCGGGAATTCGTTTTAATGATTTACCTATACCAAAATACAGTTGACTTGTTAAAACTAACAATATATGATCAAATCCTACAAGAATACTATTGACTGTTTTGAAAATAATCCAAATTACTTTTTAAAGTCGTTTATGACCTTTCATGATGTGGTAAACATACCTCCGTCGACCCGACACTTCATTTGCGTGTGTAACCTTTACAAAAATACAGCTAGCTGTTAAAACTAAACAATATATGATACAAGACTGCTGATAAAACTAAACAATATATGATACAAGACTGCTGTTAAAACTAACAATATAAGTGATCAAAAAGTACTAATATCCTGTTGACTGTTATGAAAAAAATCCAAATTACCTTTTAAAGTCGATTTTTACCCGCTCATGCTTTGGTAAACATATATCCGTCGACCCAACACTTCATTTACATGTTTAACCTTTACTAAAATACAACCTAGCTGTTAAAACTAAAATAAATGATAAAAACCTACTATAAGCTTGCTTCATGCTTTGAAATTAATCCAAATTACCTTTAAAGTTATGATTGACCAGTGGCTGCTGTGGTTAACATACCACCGTCGACCCAGCAATTCATTTGCATGTTTCAACGACACTAAAATTATAGGACTGCTGTTAAAACTAACAATATATATGATCAAAAACTAATAAACTCGTGTTGATTGTTTTGAATTTAATCAAAATTACCTTGTAAAGTCGTTTTTTACCAGTTCATGATGTGGTAAACGAATCTTCGCTGACTTGAAAATGTTTTAATGTTTCACCTATACCAATATACAATACACTTTTTAAAATAATAACAATAGAGTCCATATTACAATTACAAGCAACATGTAAATAGAACAATGTAAAATCTACTATAAAGTCATACCTGCACTTTCCAACTATTGCATGACCCGAAGCAAGATACATGTAACCCATTTTAACCATTTCAAGATACAAGCGTGTAGTTCCATGTCACAACATTATAATAAAATTTAGTCTGGTTTAATACACTCCTTAATGTACAATCCATAATATAATAAAACTACAGTCGAGTTCGTTACATTCCAATTTACCATAAAACTAGCATTTCACACTACGAACTTCAGCAACTCGACCCGCTTCTGCTGGTCAATCCGTGACAATATGCTGTGGTAAACATATCTCCGTCAACCTGACAATTCGTTTGCATGTTTCACCTTTACTAAATGTACAGCCCACCTGTTAAAACTAACAATAAATGATAAAAACCTACTAAAAATAACAGTCCAATTTACAAAAAAACACGACAAATCTAACTATCGTATGCACCATTATCCTGTTAAAAGTAAAAAACAATTATAAAAACCTAATGCAGCAACAATTACAGTACATTATAATAACAGTCCAAATTATACACTACAAAGATTATATACTAAAAATTAAACTGAATGTATAAAAGGTTATCTATGATGCATAAAAAGTGTTAATGTCACAATAACCTACATATTGTAGAGTTAACTTTAAACTTTAATAAAAGTAGAGGGATTTATGTAAAACAAAACTTTCTATTTTCTAGATTGGAGTTGTTTTCTTGTTAAACTAAGCGGGAGAATATACATTTAAAAATTACAAATTTAGGCTGCCTTGAAATATTCCTATATATATGCATATTCTACATCAACATAACACCATAGTTTTCTTTGCTACTCATTCATTTTCTCAAATCAAATCTAGAGATGCAGTCAACTACGTATGAATATTTAAGAGACGATGATGTTGAAACTATCAAGGTTTGTGATTTTTATATTCTTAATTTACCATTATAAAACTTGTATAAATACTAATTATTCATGTCAAAATGAATCTGGAAATGCTGGAAATTAAGTTTGAATCTGTAAAAGATGATGCTGCACAAATAAACATTGAAAAGGTGTGTTTTTAGTTTTTTTTAGTTTTACAAAGGCACAAACTTTTAAATTAAACTAATCAAATCCTTATGACATATCTATTTATAATCAGATATTTGTTAATGTTTTTATTTTGTATGTTGGTTGAGCTTGATAACAAGGTTTGTAACGATTCACATTATCTATACTATATATATAACATGTATTATCCGATATATCTATTCTATACTTATGTATAGATTAGCATTCTTATTATGCAGGAAATTATCAAAGATGATTTGAAATCAGAAAAAACGAAACTTCAAAGGTTCCTATGCTTGAGTTTTATCATTTTCATTTACTTTTTAAACAAATGTTTGTAATTTGTTATAAAATGTTCTTAATAGAAGTATTATTTATGCAGGAAGTTGTTTTTAATGTAAAGAAAGCAGAAAAACACACAACTTATTTTATTCATGTTTCAGGTTATAATATTAGTTTTTACATATTTATTATTATTTAAAGCAAAATTATTTATGCATGTTGATTCTGACAGTAGTGTTGAGATTATCTACCATGGTTTAATGTTCAGTCCATACAAATCCGATCTTCAAGGAGAATGGAGTGGAGAGGTAAGTCAACATTTACAAATTCTCTATAGTATAGATTTTTTATAAATGTTTTCAGAAAAGTTAACCTAAGCAATAAAACATTACAAGACCGGATTTTTGAAGAACAAGATAAGATCTATAAAAACAAAATTAAAAGAATCAAAAGGCTTGATGAGAAGTGGAACTGGAGTGAAGTTATAGAGCTTGACAGTTCAGATGAAGAAGAAAAAAAAACTTTTCAAGAATTCTACAAATTCTATTAACAAGGAGAAAAGTCCAAACAAGATCCCGCGAGTTTCGATTAAAAAACAAACCAGGCCTCATTTAGTTTGATGCTAGATCTTAAAAAGTGTTTTAGATTTGTTTTCTAGACTAAGTTTTTTCATTAAAATGTTTCATTTTGTAGATGTAATCTTTTTATTTGCTTTTCAATTTCTATGAATGAATAAAACACGTTTCCTTTGTTTAATAAAACAGTGAATTTTTAGTTTTCAACAGTAAACTTTTAATTTTCAACTAAAATATAATATTTTTTAACAACTATTTAATACTACAAATTAGTTAAAAAATAAAATCAACATAAATATATAAGTTCATTGTTTTATATTGTGATAAGACACTCTCGAAAAAGAAAATGTGAATCCAATTACACACAAACTCATTATAATTCTAAAACACATTTTAAATATAGACAAATTCGTTATAAATTTAAAAACATTTGAAAGCCATGTAAACACTTTCTACACCATTTTTAAATAGCCATACATTCACTTTTAATACCTTATTCGATTAATCAAATTTTAGTAAATAAAAGTAAAGAAGTAAAATGAGAGTTAAACAAACGATATATCTATTAATAATTAGTTGAAAAAAATGTTTATAAAAAAAATTAATAATAGGTTATTAAGCTATATGTTTGCAGTTTTTTAAGGACATACACCAACTATGTTTAAAATAGTTTAGCTTTATGCTTTCATATTTCATAAATAACACATCACAAACAAATGTATGTTTACAAGAAAACATATATTTTTAATATTTCATATTTTATAATAGCACATCAGCAAATAAAAACATATAATTTTAGTCAGTTTTTAATACTACATATCACTTCAAAGTAATAAAAATCTCAACATAAGTAAAGATAATCATACATTGGTTTGTAAGGAAAAATAAATAAAACACAAATGTTAAGAAAGTTAAATGATTTGCTTTTTTATAAAACATTGATATTCATCAAAGTCAAAAACATTAAATCTCAGTTTTAACCTTGATATTTGAAATTTTTTTTATTAAAAATATAAACCATATTTGAGCTAATCTGTTTACATTTTTTACTGAACATATTATGTAACACCCTAGGCAAATCCCACATTGGCTATGGGCAGGAGAAATCTAGGATTTATAAGTGATGTCCGAACTCAAATACCAACAACACGTTTTAGGGCTTAATGCTAGTGGATGAGTGGAGAACTCCACAGTTAAGCGTGCTCAGATGATAGCAATCTCAGGATGGGTGACCATCTTGGAAAGGTTTCACCCGGGCAACCAAAAGCAAATCCGTGAGCTCTAATATGGCAAAGCGGACAGTGATCTCTAATGTGACACCCCGTAATTTCAGGTTAACACTGTTACCTACTTTTTTTATCTATTCCGTTACGTTTTATATAAGTTAAGGGTTCGATTTGTAATTAATTAAACTAGTTAGTAACGTTTAAAACCTAAAATAAATAGCCTTCAACTAATAAGGACCAAATGTTTAATTCTAATAACATTCACCCGACCCTAATCGACCCCCTCTTTATAACATCATCATCATCACCGAGTCTTTTCTCGGTGATACTACACAGCAGCGGCAAAACGCAAACAGACCCCCTTCCTGTTAACCATCAATTCACATCAGCCACAACCAGCAACACTAACTCATCGAACCCGTCTCCCTCACTCTCGTGGCCTGCTTCCGGTGCTGTCAAGAAATGACGCAACAACAGCTGTAATCCTTGTCTCCGAACCTTCTGTTTCGCGGTGTTTCGGTTCGGATCAGCGGTTAGCCATTGACGGTCTCGAAGCAACAGTCGCAATTCTTATCTCCGAATCATCTCGTCCGCGGTGTTTAGGTGAGTATTCGGTGTTCATATTAATCAATACGAGTCTGTTTCTGTTTCGGTTCTACCAGGTTACGTGTATGTATTGTGTATACATGTGTATGTATATGTGATGATGTATGTTTATGTATGTATAAGCAGATTGTATGCGTAGCTATATATATGTATGATCATATGGTGCGTAGCTAGACGTATATATCTCCGTGTATATATATATTAATTCAGGCTGCAGTAGTGTATATAATTATGCGATGTTGTATGCATGGATGTAGGAATATAACAAGCATGCGCATAGATGTATATGCAGATGTGGTGTGTGTATGTATGATAAATTCAAGCAGCAGCATATATAGAGTTGTGTGTATAACAGCTGGAAATATATATGTGGATGTATATATATGAGTAGCCGTAAACCAGAAAGCTATATGTATGGATATGTGTATGGTTGAAAGAGACTGAGTACGTAAATGTATATGTTAGCTTGCGGCAGTAATAAGAATGTATGTATTGTATGAATATGTAAATGCGTAATTGTGGAGTATGAATGTATGTATATATATGTTACTGTATGCAAACTAAATTTTATGCAAGATCATGGAATAGAAGGTGTAGGCAAATATGTGTAAATGTAGAAAGTCATGATGTATGTACATGCGCGAATGATTAATTTTGATGTTATGATAATGATGAACTAAGATAAAGAATATGTATTTGTGATATATGCGCGTGTGTAAATGTGCGTGTATAGGAGTTTATGTGAAGGTGTGCATAGTACAGATACATAGTAATTTGGTATATATATGTACGTAAAAAAAATACACCTTAGTTTTATCTATAAAACACAAGGTTGTAGTTATTAACTAGTGATGAATTAGATTAAGCAGTTCGTAGAGCTATCTACGCCCTCGTGTCGTATTTATGCTGTTTACTTGCTGTGCGCTTCGAAGGTGAGTTCCTTGCCCACTCTAAAACCCTTTTGGGGAGAAAACATACTCATTTTAAAAAGGGCCTTCGGACTGCGTTGTAACGCCCATCTTTCGACAAGCATCACAGTTGACATTCACAAGCATAAAAACAAACATATAATAAATAAAATTTCAAAAGCAGCAGAATATTTGTTTAAAACATTATTACATTATCCTTAAATTGTCTTGGAAACTATTTAAAGCATTACAAACATATAAATTTTGATTTCCAAAAGTATTTTCTTCAATGCCAGTCTTCCACCAGTCTCTAGCCCTCGCCAAGCAGCTCTCTAAATCTTCAAACCTGCACATGAATCTAACATGCATACAAAAGTCAGCTACGCTGAGTGAGTTCTAGTTTTAAAAGTAAAGTCATTTAGTACGCTTCATATCTTCCTTGTATTACACATATGTAATATCATTGTCTAATACGTAACTACAACTCTTACAGAGTTTACCGATATAATGGTTCTTCACTGGTATTAAATTCCCCAGCCGGATCATAACTCTTCGACTCTCATAGAGTCTACCGGTATTTACATAATATATTCACTGGTATTATAACCCCCAGCCGGATCTTAGCTCTTCGACTCTTACGGAGTCTACCGATACATCGGTTCTTCATTGGTATTATAAATCCCCAGCCGGATTATTGTCTCTATTTCTACTATTACTATACATTCCTTTCATCTAGTCAACATGTATTCAATCGTATAGTCTTCATTTAGTCAACACGTATTCAATTGTATAGTCTTCATTTAGTCAACACGTAGGGTGATCATATAAGTATATCTGTATGCATGTTAGCCTCAAAAAGTATTTATAACGAAACGAAAGTGAGGTCTAGAACTCTATTAATGGCCAGATTCGTTTTGTGTTATGAAAACATGTTTTAGGGGGTGATTTTACCTTGATTACCTGTTGTTTAACACCTTTAAACTTCAAATCAACCCTTTGATTCACAAAAATCTTGGTTTTCTTCTTTCTTGCCTTAGTTTTCTTTCAAAGATTAAGGTTTGAGTGTGTGTGTGTTGTTGTGATGGTGAAGTGGGGGATGGTGGCTGGAAAATGGTGATTAAATAGTAGGGTTTCCATGTTTGGGGTAGGGTTTTAGGTGGGCTTTGGGCCTTAATTGGTTAATTAGGATATTTTAGGTAAATTTCTTAACTAATCCACTTATCATTTTGGGCCTAATTCATTCTTTCACCCATTAATGGCTCATAATTACATCATAACCTTTTCATTAATCCTTCCTTTTTCTAATTACCAAGTAATTAGTAATCACGTTTTACATTCTCGTACATGTATAATCATTTTCGTTCTTCATTATACTTTTCATAATCATCACATTTATCATAATCATAGCATATATCATAAGCGTCATACATCATTTTAATTATAATCATTTAAATGCACATCTATATAAATATAATCACATAAAGATAGCTTACCATAAAAATCGGGGTGTTACAAGTCTCCCCTCCTTATATAGGTTTCGTCCCCGAAACCGTCTATTCGCGAAATAACGCGGGATGATTCTTTCTCATTTCGCTCTCTAACTCCCACGTAACATCCGAACCTCTCCTATGTCTCCATTGAACTTTTACCTGTTTCACGGTTTTATTCCGTAAACGTTTTTCCTTTTTATCCAATATCGCTACAGGCTGTTCTACATAGTTCAACCGCTCATCAATTTCCAGATCATCATACGGCACTGCCATACTTTCATCGGCTAAACATTTACGCAAATGCGACACATGAAAGGTGGGGTGAATCCCACTCAACTCTTCAGGGAGATCCAATAGATAAGCAACATCTCCCACACGAGCAACAATTCTAAACGGCCCGATATACCTAGGGCTTAGCTTTCCTCTCCTTTTGAATTGAATTATTCCCTTCCATGGGGACACTTTAAGCATGACTCTATCCCCTACTTGGAACACAATGTCCTTCCTTCTTCTATCGGCATAAGACTTTTGTCTGTCTTTAGCCGCCTTCATACACTCCTTGATCCTTTCTAATTTCTCCGTCGTGGCCTCGACTATTTCTAAACTTCCGAGTTCTCTCTGGCCGATCTCACCCCAGCATATGGGAGTCCTACATCTCCTCCCACATCTTTATGCTAGCATGGTAACTATTATCGTAAGAGAATTCCGCCAAAGGCAGGTGACTGTCCCAACTCCACCAAATTTGAGCACGTAGGCTCTGAGCATATCTTCCAGCATCTGAATCGTTCTTTCCGATTGTCCGTCGGTCTGTGGGTGGTAAGCTGAACTAATATGGAGCTTCGCTCCCATCTCTTCATGAAATTTCTTCCAAAATTTTGACGTAAATCTAGTGTCTCTGTCGGACACAATGGACACCGGCATCCCATGCCTTGTCACAACCTCTTTGATAAATACTTCGGCTAATCTCTCTGAACTTATTGCCTCCTTGATTGGTAGGAAGTGAGCACTCTTCGTTAATCTATCTACGATCACCCATATAGCGTCATACCCCTTAGGAGTTCGTGGCAATTACGTAATGAAATCCATGGTGATGTGCTCCCACTTCCACTTAGGTATTTCCAACTGCTGGATCTTACCATATGGTTTTTGATGTTCCGCCTTGACTTGAAGGCAAGTCAGGCACTTACTTACATACGCTTCTACATCTCTTTTCATACCAGGCCACCAATAATCCTTCTTCAAATCCTGATACATCTTTGTCCCTCCTGGATAGATTGAGTATCGGGACTTATGCGCTTCATCAAGTATACCCTTCCGTATCTCCCTGAATCGGGGTACCCATATTCTACCATAAATCGTCTTCACACCGTAAGTGTTTTCGGTCAATTCTATCCCTTTTCCAACCATTCTTTCTGCCTTAATTTGATTTTCTTTTAGGGCCTCTACCTGAGCCCTTCTAATCTCTTCCATAACTCCGGGTGTAATAATCAGCTGGCAAGCTTTAACCCGAATCGGTTCACGTTTCTCCTTTCTACTTAAAGCATTGGCCACCACGTTGGCCTTTCCTGGATGGTAATGAATCTCACAATCGTAATCCTTGATTAACTCCAACTACCTTCTCTGTCTCATATTTAGATCTTTCTGTTCAAAGAAATACTTCAAGCTCTTATGATCGGTGTACAATGTACACTTCGTCCCATACAAATAATGTCTCCATATCTTCAAAGTGAAAACAACTGCCGCGAGCTCAAGATCATGGATCGGGTACTTCACCTCATTTACCTTCAACTGCCTCGATGCGTAGGCAATTACTTTTCCTCGCTGCATAAGCACGCATCTTAAGCCTTGTCGTGATGCATCGGAATATACCACAAGATCATCATTCCCTTCAGGTAACGTTAGTACTGGGGCTTCGGTTAACCTTTTTCTCAACTTATTAAACGCTTCTTGCTGATCTTTTCCCCAACCAAATACTACCTTCTTTCTTGTCAACTTCGTTAGCGGGGAGGCTATCCTTGAGAAATCTTGGATGAACCTTCTATAATAACCTGCCAAACCCAAGAAACTACGGATTTCGGATGGCGTCATAGGAATTTCCCACTTCATAACTACCTCAATCTTTGATGGGTCGACCATGATTCCCTCATGGTTTATGACATGACCCAAAAACTGAACTTCTCGTAACCAAAAGGCACACTTTGAGAACTTAGCATACAATTTCTCCTTCAGCAGCATCTCTAATACTTTCTCAAATGACACGCATGGTCGCCTTCGTTCTTAGAGTAAATTAAAATGTCATCGATAAATACAATCACGGACCTATCCAACATTGGTCTACATACCGGATTCATTAAATCCATAAATGCGGCTGGCGCGTTAGTCAGTCCGAAGGACATGACCAAGTGATAGTCACATGTATAGGTTGGACTCACCGGCTTGTCGGTGTTATATATTTTGTATGTATTTTGTATGGTTTTGTACTAGCGAACCTACGGGCGAATCTATAGATTCGCCCGTAGCACAGTTTAGTGATTATGAAGGTGTCGACTGGGCGAACCTGTATGTGCCAGCGAACCTATGTGGTTCGCTAGATAGATTCGCTACAGCGAATCTATCAGCGAACCTAAGACTGATATATATTGTAACCTTATCTTCAAGTTAATACAACTTTTGCACATCTTTGACAAAAACCTGATCTTACTGATTGTGTTGTGTAATTGTTCTCTGGAGGTGCTAGGAACTTATATCACTCATCTTTGTAGCTTTTATACCTCCGGTTGTGTGATTTTATCTCATTATTTGGTTTGTTGTTATTATACACTTTGTTTGTTCAAGTCAAGAGTGTTTGTTGTTAAACAAGTCAATATAGCACTGAAATCACGATCATTATGGACCAACAATATGGTATCAGAGCCTTAGTGCTCTTGATTGTTTGATTCTAGTGATTTTTGTGTTGATTTTGGGGTTTTTGTGTCAAAACACTATTTGATTCTTTTCTGGACTGATTTTGGAGTTTTGGAGTTGTATTTTGCTTGGTTGTTGTCATATTTTGTCATATAAAGCTTCTGAAACAAACGGGTCTGCAAATGGTCAAGTTTTGAAGTTGTTCGGGTTGTTTTCGTACGGTTACTGGTTTGTTCGTAACCCAGCGAACCTATCTGTTCTTCCAGCGAATCTAGGTGTTCATCCAGCGAACCTAATTCAAATTCTTGTGCTCTGTTGGTTTGTGTTGTGGCTAGCGAATCTGACATTTTATCGAACGAAAGTTCACTTGTTTGGCTCATTGTGTAAGCGAAACTGCTGCCAAAATCAGGCGAGCAAAACTGTGCTTGCTGGTCAGCGAATCTGTTTTGTTTGTCTAGCGAATCTGTCGTCAGCGAATCTACCAGCGAATCTGCTGTGTTCTTTGAGCGAATCTAGCCAGCGAATCTATTTGTCTTCAGCGAATCTATAATCTGTTCAAAATTATGTCTACATCAACACTGAATATGAATGATCTGGATAGTGTTCAACCTAACAGGCCACCGAGGCTTGTTAGTGGTGAAAATTTTGAAGACTGGAAAAGATGTTTGAAAGCCTTCTTCTACTACACTGACTATAACCAATGGGAATCCATAGTAAATGGTCCGCACGTGCCAAAGACAGTTGAAGGAACTGTCACTTCAATAAACACAGATCCAAGTACTTTTACTGAAGAAGATACCAAGTTACTTGATCGTGACAAAAAGGCACTCGGGGCATTGATACTTTGTTTGCATCAGGATATCTTCAACAGGTTTGCTGAACACACAACTGCAAAAAGCTTGTATGATGCATTGTGCGAGTTCTATGACGGTAATGAGGATTTGAAACTGGATAGAAAAGCTCAGGCTGAAAAAGAGTTTAACTCTTTCGTGGGGTATTCGCAAGAGAACCTGACTGATATTACAAATCGATTTCTATCTGTATCAAGTAATCTGAAGAAGTATGATGATAAGCTGGGCAATCATGAACAAGTCACAAAACTGTTAGATTCTCTTCCACCTTAGTGGAGTCTTCAAATCAAGCTGTTGAAACAAGAAAGAAATTTTCCTGACTACAAGCTGATGGATGTTATAAACAAGCTGAAGTCATTCGATCTTGATGTGAAGAGAAGAGAATACAATCAGTCTATGATGGTTCCAAACATTCCTTCTCAGAATGCTGCACTTATTTCATCCGCTGCAAACTCTCACATTTACAGTGCTGCACCTGGAGGATCATCAAGTTATGTGTCGGTTAAATCTGTTGGTGCATCTACAAATGTTGGTTCAAGCTCAAATGCATCTGCCACCACTCAGATTCCATCTGACACTATGGCTTTATTTGGAATGTTTGTTCATAGCTATGAAGCTCTTGTTGCTGGTGAGTTAAAGAGAAAGGGGATGACTGTAGAAGATATGTATCAGGTGGATCCTGATGATCTGGAAGAAACCGACATCCAATGGCAGATGGCCATGCTTACTCTTCGTGCCAGACGATTTATGGAAAGAACCGGTAGAAGAAACTTTGGAAATCAGGGACAGAATAGCAAGCTAGGGTATGACAAGGGAAAGCTGAGATGTTATAACTGCAAACAATTGGGTCACTTCAAAAGGGAATGTCCTTTACCAATTGTTACTGAACCAGTAAACTCTGGAAATCCAAGATCTGTTCCAAATCAAGAAAGGCTTGAGGAAGCAAAGTCAAAGAATGAAACTGCACTGCTCACCAACTTTGACTGGAGTGCAGAAATTGAAGAAACCAAGGAGGAAATTAATCATGCTCTTGTTGCTGAGATTGTTGAGATTGATGACAACTATATAAATTGCTTTGATCCTTTCAAAGAATTTTATAGTAAAGATGAGGAAGAGAAAGTGGAGAAAGTTGACAAAGATCAATCAGATGCTATTGTTCAAGGGCATCTGAAACACTCGGGTTTGGTTTGTGAAGCTGCGGTTAATGAAGTAAAGGATGATGAAGAATCAAAGCTTAACTTGGAAGCGGTGATTGAGAAGGCAAGGATTGATGCGGTGGATGAATTCAAGAGGAACACTCCCTACTGCCAGTGTGATCGTGCCCTAGCCGCTGAAAAACTGGTAATTGGTCTTCCTTATGATGTTATTGAAGATATGTGTTCATCTGCTTGCAAAATTCGTTTAATTGGCATATACAAAGCTAACAAATTGTTAATGTCAAACGAAAACGAATTAAAAAGTACTAACAAAGAGCTTAAATTGAATGAATCAAAGTATTTTGTCAAATTAAGAGAAGCTTTGAAAGAAAATGAACATTTAAAAAGAACTCTTTTGGAAAAGAACTGTGAAATAAACTACTTAACTGAGCAAGTCACTCTTGCTGAATTTGAAACAAGAAAACTCAAAAACAAACTGCAGCAGTGGACAATATCTAGTATGAAAAGGGAGGAACTCTGCAAGAAACAAAGGGGGGCCAGAGTTAAGACAGGTTTGGGTCTTAGTAACAATGAAACATATGCATATCCTCCACCTAGTACCTTCTGTTACTCTCCTACACCTATTCCTCATCCCTCAAATGAGTTGATACAAGAGATTATACAGAATGATGCTAACAGTTCCATTGCAGGTTTAAGTGGAGTGAATCTTAAAGAGGTTAGAGAAGATTACGCCTATGGTGGGAGTACTGGGCTTGGTTGTTCTAGCAGTAGTGATTGTTCTAGTTCTGATTCCAAGAAGTCTTTTGAAGACATTAGTTTAATTAATTCTGTTTCCAGTAATGTGTTATATTCAGACAATTCCATGTTTAATAGTAATTTAGGGTGCACTACTTCAAACCCTAATGTGTTGAATGATGATTTGATTGAAAATGCGTGTGTGAATGACAAAGACAAACTTTCAGGTCATGTCTCTGAAAGTCAAACCAAAACAAACTGTTTTCAAAAGTTCTTCACTCATCAAATTCCATCTTTCACACCACTGAGAATTTCAAAACCAAAAGACAAGGAATCATCTTTTTCATACATTCTTAAACCTAAATCTGAATCTGAAAAAGTAAAAGTCACAACAGTTAAGTCAAAAGAACCTTATGACTCTTACAGTGACTGCAACTCTCAACTGTCTAAATGTGATGAGGAAATTGAAATGGATAAAATTCCTGTTAACAAAGTTTCCAAAACTGGTTTGAAGTCTCATTGCTTTAAATGTGAAAATACTGGTCATACTGTTAAGCAATGCCCTAAGTTAATCCAAAACAGCTCAAAGCAAAAATCTTTCGGAAAAAGATTAAACACATTTGTAAATAATTTCTTTTGTAATTCTTCATCTGTTCCACCACCCAAGTACACAAAGGCTTGGGTGCCAATTTCGAAGGTCTAACTTTTTCATTTTTTTTAATAAATGTCAGGAACATTCTAATGCCGTTGTAAATAGTCATTGGCATATTGACAGCGGATGTTCCAGACATATGACAGGGTTGAAGGACCTACTGACTAACTATCGGATCATCAATGGCGGATATGTTGCCTTTGCGGGAGACAAGAAAGGTGGCAAGATGATTGGTCAAGGAGAAGTCTCAAATGGTTCACTTACTTTGGAAGACGTCAACTATGTTCCTGAACTGGCATTCAATCTTCTCAGTGTATCACAAATCTGTGATAAGAATATCCCAGTGATGTTTCTTCCAAATGAATGTTTGTTCTTGAAGCCAGAGTTTTCTATTCCTGAAGAATTGGTGATCATGCGAGCTCCGAGACGAAATGATACATATATGTTGAATATGGGATCAAAGGAACCAACTTCCACCGTGACCTGTCTCCTATCTAAGGCTTCATCTTTTGAATCATTTCAGTGGCATAGACGTTTAGGGCACATTAATTTTAAAATTCTGAATAAATTGGTTAAGAACAATTTGGTTAGGGGTTTACCACTCAAAGATTTTTCAGTAGTTGAGAAATGCATGGCTTGTGCTAAAGGAAAACAGCACAAAAAGCCACATAAACTTAAAATTACAAATACCATCTCAGAACCCCTCGAATTGTTACATACTGATTTATTTGGTCCAATAAGTGTCAAATCTATTGCTAAGAAATCTTATTGCTTGGTTGTCACAGATGATTACTCTAGGTACACCTGGGTGAGATTCATGGCATACAAGAGTGAGACTGCCGAAGAGTTGATGAAGCTGATCCCTCAAATCGAGGTTCTTGGAAAGAGAAAGGTTCAAGCCATCAGAAGCGATAACGGAACTGAATTCCGAAACCATATCTTCAACTCTTTCTGTGAACAACGGGGTATTCTCAGACAGTTTAGCGCCGCACGAACACCACAACAAAATGGTGTTGCTGAAAGGAAGAATCGAACTCTTGTGGAGGCTGCTAGGGTTATGCTGATTGAGTCAAAGCTTCCAATTATTTTCTGGGCGGAGGCAGTCAATTGTGCAGCTTATGTTCTGAACAGGGTACTGATTGTCAAAGAAAAGATGAAGACTTCATACCAGCTGTTTCGAGGAATTAAGCCGCTGATTGATTTTCTGCGCCCCTTTGGATGTTCTTGTACTCTTTTGAATACTCAAGATCAGAAGACGAAGTTTGGTGCTGTTTCGGATGAATGCTTCTTTGTAGGATACTCGAACACACAAAAGGTGTATCGTGTTTACAACAAGCGAACGCGGATTGTGCAAGAGTCCTACTATGTTGACTGGCAAGAGTCAAACACAACAAGTATTGGCAGTGAACCGGCATGGTTTTATGATTCCACCACTATTTTCAAATCATTTAATCTTCCTGACTCTGACGATGACGACATCATTCCACACACATCAGTTTCTATTTTCAACCATCCACCTACACAATCACAACCACAACCTTCAACTACACAATTACCGCCCACTTCATTTGACATTCCACCACCTCCACAACCTCAAACTGTTCCAACTTCTCCATCAGATATTCCATCCTCATCCACTACCATTCAATCATCTACCACTAATACAATTCCTCCAACGTCACATACACCTTCACAACCATCTAATCAAACACCCTCAAATGAAACCAATCCTTTGCTCCTCAACACTGACTTCAAAACCTTGAAAAATCATCCTCATGATTATATCATAGGATCAATTACTGATGGTGTGCGAACTCGGAGTCAGAGTGGTTTGATTAATGAATGTCTCTATGCTGCCTTTCTGTCTCAAGTTGTTCCGAAGAATTATAAACAAGCACTTGAAGATCCTAGTTGGGTGGATGCCATGCAAATGGAACTGCAGCAATTTAGGAAGCTTAAAGTTTGGGAACTGGTTGATCTTCCTCCTAATAAGTGTCCAATCGGCACTAAATGGGTTTTCCGAAACAAGCCAGATGATCGCGGTGTTGTAATCAGAAACAAGGCGAGACTGGTTGTTCAAGGATTTGATCAAGAGGAGGGGATTGACTACACCGAAGTTTTTGCTCCAGTCGCTCGTCTTGAAGCTATCAGAATCTTTCTTGCTCATGCTGCGAACAAAAACTCTAAAGTTTATCAGATGGATGTGAAATGTGCATTTCTATATGGAGATATCGATGAGGAGATCTACGTATGTCAACCACCGGGTTTCGAGGATCCAGATTTTCCTTCAAAGGTTTACAAGCTTGATAAATCCTTGTATGGGTTGCATCAAGCTCCACGTATCTGGTATGAAACTCTGACACAGTATCTTCTCAGCAAATGTTTCTCTCGTGGGGCTATAGATATGACATTGTTCAAGAAGGAGGTGAATGGCGAGTTGCTGATCGTTCAAGTGTATGTTGATGATATAATTTTCGGTTCGACTAATGAGGGGCTGTGTAGAGAGTTTGAAAAGGTGAGGATGGATCGCTTTGAAATGACGATAATGGGGGAGATGTGTTTCTTCTTGGGGCTGCAAGTGGAACAAAAGCCTGATGGAATTCTTATCCACCAAGAGAAATATATCAAGGAGATCCTCACGAAGTTTGGCATGGATGATTCTTCTCCTGAATTGATTCCATTCACTGCCAAACATGCCTTACTTCCGATGATAATGGGAATCCTGTGGATGCTCATCGGTACCGTTCGATGATCGGATCTCTCATGTATCTGACTGCAAGCCGACCAGATATTACGTTTGCTGTGTGTTACTGTGCTCGTTTCCAAGCCAATCCAAAAGAATCACATGAGAAAGCTGTTAAACGCATCTTTCGTTACCTTAAGGGTTCCTCTCGTTTGGGACTTTGGTATCCAAAAGGTGGGAACTTTGATTTACATGCTTTTTCTGATAGTGATCATGCTGGTTGCAGGATTAACAGAAAATCAGTCACTGGCGGATGTCAATACCTTGGAGACTGTCTTGTTTCATGGCAAAGCAAGAAGCAAACAACCGTCTCTCTGTCCACAGGAGAAGCTGAATACATTGCTGCTTCAAGCTGCTGTTGCCAAGTGCTCTGGATTCAGCATCAGATGATGGATTATGGCATCAACTTTCTTCATACGCCACTCTTTTGTGATAATGAGGATGCTGTTGGAATTGCCAAGAATCCTATTCATCACACTCGCACCAAGCACATTGAAAAAAGAATTCATGCCATCAGAGATGCACAGGAAAAGGGGTTCATTGATATTATTCCTATTGAAACTCGAAAGCAAAAAGCTGATCTTTTCACAAAAACTTTTGACAAACCACGTTTTTATGAACTGATCTCCATGCTGGGACTTATATCTTTTTGAAAACCTTTTCTGTGAGAATCAATTTGTAAATATGTAAATAACTTTTTCTTTTTCTTCTTTTGAAAACCTTTTCATTTTCTTCTTTGAAAATTCCATAGGTTCATTTCTTCGCTCCTTTATTTTTACTTTATTTCCTTTTATTTGTTCTTTTATTTTGTATATATGTATTAAGAAAATCTGAAAAACAAAAATTTCTTATTAGATAGCTATAATATAGAAATTTTGGGGGAGATATTAAAGATTAACTATTTATAGTTTTTCAAATTTTGCTATTTCAGGATCTCCATTTTGATTGATGTTGAAGAGACGTTGAAGGAGGTCAGAAGCATTGTGTTTGGGATATGTCAGATAGGCTCAGCCCGAAAAACAAAGTAAACAGCGATTGTGCAGCCAAACATAACGTTCAAGATCTCGACAACAAGGATTATCCCCTTGACATGATTGGATTGCACAAAGATAAGGGTTCTGTCAAAAATGGGTTGAGAGCGTCAAATCTTTGCCTTGATTTCCCCAAACATCCCAAATCACCCTTGCCCTATCCCCGAATCGAGTTTCTAGTTTGCAAAACAAATAAAAATAAAAAGCTGCTAGTGATGCTCTTCGGAAAAACCTCTGAGTGAGTTACTTGTTAACTCCTCAGAACGTATTGAGTCAAGTGCTTAACTCCTCTGCTATACGGAAGTATTGACCTGGAGTTGGTGGATCTTCTCTGCTATACGGAAGTATTGACCTGAAGATTCACCGAGCATGCTCAAATGTTTATCTCCTCTGTTATACGTCGGTATAAACCTGGAGCTCTGAACTATTTGAGTTTCCCAAATAATAAGTCGCATTGTGTTCAAAAGAATCAATTGCTGACAAGCTCCACTCACAAAGAAAAGATGCAAAAATTGCACAAGTGTCAAAAGAAGCAAATGCATCGATCAATATTCAAAATTTGATCCTTGAAATTCAAAGCAAAGTCAATCGTATTGCTCAAATATACCCTGATGACAGAACTTGTTCTTTTTACCTAGATGTCTTTGGGGACCGAGTTGTCTATGCTTCTTCAATCAAACCAAAAACATGATAAAAGAAGCTGCTGATCTCTTGTTGAAAGGACTAAGGCATGGGTTTAAATGGACAAACATATCTGCAATCCCGCCAATCGATGATTCTCCGGATTCTGCTCAAAACATCATGAAAAATATATATCCTTCTTAGCGTTTAAAATTCCTGTCTTTATCTTTCCTTTTATTTTATTTTTCTAACATCTATCTTGTTATTATTAGCATTTTTAGGATAATATGCTTATTTTTGGAGCGTTGAAATCGTGGGACGGTTTCGTGGATTTACAAAGAATTTAAAATTTGAGAAATACCAAAAATATTTTTAATTTGTGTGCTAGCGAACCTGCTAGCGAACCTACAGGTTCGCCAGAACCTCAGGTTCGCGAGGAACATCTTTGTTTCGCCGCCGTGGTTTACTTGACTTTTGGTCTTCTGGCGAATCTAAAGTTCGCTGGCAGGTCTGCCAGTGAACCTGTGTCTGTATATATATGTTGTGACAGCGAAATATATCACAATTTTGCTGTCACCACTGTAGCAAGTTTTTCAAAATCCAACTAACGAACGTTCGATTCTCACTATTCAACCGGTTTTTCACTCTTAAACATCTGAAATTTGGTCTGGTATGTCATCGTTTCCATCTTAATCTCTGTTTTAAACCATCAATCGCACTTTAAACCCGTTAAATCCGTCGTTCTGTGATTGTGTGTATATAAACTAACTGATTTGGTGTTTTTAGTTAGGATTTTACTTCATAATATCCTTGTTTGATGTTTATATTACTTGATTGTCGCCTTATTTGCTTGTTAATGATGTATTGTCTGTGATTCTGGCCGTTTTTCAAAAACTAGGGTTTCCAGCGAACCTATGTGTTCGTCTGGCGAATCTGAACGAAAGTTCAAAACTTCGAGCGAACCTATGTCGTTATGCTGCCCGCGCATCAACATAGATTCGCCCGACTGTTTCTAGCGAACCTATACATTCGCTCGACCAAATGACTGATTTTTCATGTCAGCGAATCTATAGGTTCTGATGCCAAATCTCAGGTTCGCTCTTTAAGCGAACCTAATTTCCAGCGAACCTATTAACTGTTTTTCAAAATCTTCGTTTCTGATAAATCTCCGTTTATTTTTCAGGCACGATGTCTACTTTATTCTTCGAAAGAAAGCACAATATGTGTGCTTTGCTTGACGAGAATCACGAGAAGGCCGGCGGCTATAGAGATTGTATCAAATGGCTGAAGTCGTCTCATATACATCACGCCATTTCTCATTCTCCAATCATATACGAGCTGCATGTTCGAAACTTCTGGAGAACTGCAGTGATGAATGTGTCTACACAGCCATCTCGTATATGTGCCAAGGTTAGCGGTTTCGATCTGGAGTTTACTGAGGCTGATCTGGCCAGGATTCTGAGACTAGAGGAGGATGTCGGAGATGAAGTTAGTATGACTGCTGAGGAGGTATATGGGGCATTCCGGACTACGGGTTATGAGGGTCCGATGCCTGGAGAAAAGAAGATGGAGTTTGTGAAGTCCTATCTGATCCAAGAGTGGAGGTATATTGCACATGTATTCATAATGTGCTTGGATCATAGGAAAGGGGGCACAGACGGTTTGAATCTTGATTGGGCTAGGGCAATGGTTTTGTTTTGTAGAGGGCAGAAGGCCAATCTAGCTAAGCTGATATACAATTACATGCTGGAGAACATCCATGCAACTAAGGCGGGTAAATGGTTGATGTATCCTAGGTTTATCCAGATGATTCTAAATGACAAGCTGCCAAATCTTCCGGTTGTTGGTGATGTTTTGAAGATATGGGAGATGCATTCCAGGATTTTTGGGGATTGTAAGTCTGTTCGAGCTGATTGTGTCGGGAGGACGTCATTTTTGAGGGAGAACATGTACCCGGCAGATCGATGGGTACAAAGATTATTCGTTTGATCGAGAGGTTGATGAGATTCAGGCTGAGATTGATCAGGGGAGAGAGAAGAGGACCAAAAGGAAGTCGGATGCTCAGACTGAAGCTGCAACGAAAGCAAAGCATGATGAATCGGGTAAATCTGCTGAGAATGATAGTAGTTTAAGGGTTGAGATTGACAGTTTAAAGGCTGAGTTGGGGGATCTGAAGCGTAAGTATGAGGAATTGGAGACACAGGATGCTGAAAAATCAACTGTTATATATGAAATGGGGAGGATGATGAAGGATCAACAGTGTTTGATGGTTAGAATCTTCAAAGAGTTGAACAACCTGAAGGAAAAGGAGGGGACTGAACCTGCTATGTCTGAAGCTGAATTGAAATCCTTAACGGATGCTGCAAGGTATCCGTTAATGGAAGTTGTATTTGGAGACCAAGACAAAGGAAAAGGCAAAGCTGTTGAGGAGTCGTTTGACAAGAAAATGGGTATTGACTTGGATGTGTTTGAGGGGGCTGAAGTAGTTGGTGGATCAAGCGTAAACTTCAGTCTGATAGATGAACCAGAGGTTGATATAGATGCTGATAGTGAGGAGGACTTAGATGATGAGCCGGAGATGTATAAGGTTGAAGAAAAGGGGGTTAGCTATCAGTTTGAGCACGTTGAGTTAGATAAATCAGAGTGGTTCCGAAAAGAAGAAGAAGTTGTCCTAGAGGTACCCATATTTCAGAATATTGATGAACCAAACACCTCCCAGCTAGATAGACAGGTGATCGCATGGAAATACAACTCTGCTGTTGACGCTTATATGGTTAAACCAAGGGGTGCGGAGGTTGGCTGAACTCCCTTTGCTTGGTAAGGAAGATAGCGGCAGGGCTTGTGCGTTCGAGGTAACAATCAGGGAGGCTGCAAAGACAAACTTTGTGGATTTTGGGTACCAGAAGCCGAGGAGGATGAGGCAGAAAAGGGATAGGCATTGGGTTTCATGGAAAGGAAAGATAGTTCTGAAGATTGAAGCGCCAAAATTTATGACAAGGGTCAGGGTTCCGGACACACAGCCACCCAGACTGCAGGATTTCCTCAAATGGTTCTATGACAACAGCACGGGTGAGGCGGTTATCCGATTGAAAGGTGAAGATCGTCCAGAAATTCGATTGTTTGATCCTATGGAGGTCTTCTCTTTTAGCGATGAGGATTTGAAAGTGTTGTGTGAAAACCGGATTAAGCACGGGGCTGGAGATGATACAAGGATCGAAGCGAACCTGTTTGTGAAGGTCGCAAACAAAGCCCGAGGAATACGTGCTGAACTGAGGTCGGTGAATGAGAGACTTAGAATGACTGATGATCAGCAATTGGATATGAATGATTTATCTAGACAGCTGGATCAAACTATTGAGAGGAGGTTCGAGAAACCAGTGGAGGTTATAGATTTGGACGTAGCTGGCGAGGAGCATACAGAAGAAAAACAGGCGGAAACGATTGTTCAACAAATGCCTGATACTGATGTCGCTGATGCTGAGTTTGTAGAGTCGATGCTGATTTTTAGTGAAGATGAGGCCGGATCTGAAGACGTTACCAATCCGTTGGCCGGAATTGAAGATAGAGCAGGAGCATTCATTGAGAACCTTTGAAGCCGAGAAAAAGACGGAGCTTAATTAGAAGACTTCCCCAGGTGAGGTCCAACCTAGGGGGAGTATTGATAGTCACATGTATAGGTTGGACTCACCGGCTTGTCGGTGTTATATATTTTGTATGGTTTTGTACTAGCGAACCTACGGGCGAATCTATAGATTCGCCCGTAGCACAGTTTAGTGATTATGAAGGTGTCGACTGGGCGAACCTGTATGTGCCCAGCGAACCTATGTGGTTCGCTAGATAGATTCGCTACAGCGAATCTATCAGCGAACCTAAGACTGATATATATTGTAACCTTATCTTCAAGTTAATACAACTTTTGCACATCTTTGACAAAAACCTGATCTTACTGATTGTGTTGTGTAATTGTTCTCTGGAGGTGCTAGGAACTTATATCACTCATCTTTGTAGCTTTTATACCTCCGGTTGTGTGATTTTATCTCATTATTTGGTTTGTTGTTATTATACACTTTGTTTGTTCAAGTCAAGAGTGTTTGTTGTTAAACAAGTCAATATAGCACTGAAATCACGATCATTATGGACCAACACCAAGAACTCATAATGTCCGTATCTCGTGCGGAACACTGTACTTGGGATATCCTGCTCTCTAATCTTCAACTGATGATAGTCGGAATGAAGGTCTATCTTTGAAAACCAACTTGCACCTTGCAGCTGATCGAATAAGTCGTCTATCCTGGGCAAAGGGTAACGAGTCTTCACAGTCAACTTGTTTAATTCTCTATAGTCGATACACATCCTCATGCTTCCATCTTTCTTTTTAACAAACAACACTGGCGCTCCCAGGGAGAAGTGCTTGGTCGGATAAAGCCCTTGTCTAGCAACTCCTTCAGTTGCATCATTAATTCCTTCATTTCACTTGGGGCTAAACGATATGGTGCTTTTGCCACCGGCTATGCTCCTGGCACTAGGTCAATTTGAAATTCAATCTCTTTGTCGGGTGGTGTTCCTGGCAAATCTTCGGGAAACACATCAGGGAAATTGCAAACTATCGGCACATCTGACAACTGCTTCAGTCCCTCCTCTACATTCTTAACGTACGCTAGAAACGAGTTGCAACCTTGTTGAATTAGTCGGCTTGCTTTCATCATTGAGATCAAACGAGGAATCTTACTTTCCTGGTCGCCATACACAGTTACGGGGTTTCCATCGGGAGCTTCAAACGAACCAATCTTTCACGACAACCTATGTTGGCATCAAACTTGGACAACCAATCCATCCCCAATATCACGTCGAAACAACCCAAGGTCATAATGCATAAATCTGTAGGGAAACTACGCCCTAAAAGAGTAATGGTGCAACCTTCTATCATTTGATCGACTCTAATGAATTTACCCTCGGCTGTTTCTACATCAAAAGACCGTTCTACTTTTCTAGAGGGAACTTTTAAGGCCATATAAAATAAAGCAGATACAAAACTTCTACTAGCACCGGAATCAAATAACATAGAGGCACAAATTTTGTTGACGAGAAACGTACCTGAAACGACCTTTGGCTCCTTCCTTGCTTCCTTCCTGGTCATGGTAAAAGCCCTAGCAGTAGTTTTTGGCTTGTCACCTCCCTTTCCTGGCCAGCAATCCGTGGCCACATGGCCCGTCTTCCCACATTTATCGCACTTAACAACCCCTCTGCACTCCATGGCACGAGGGTCCTGCTTTCCTCACTTATAGCAAACTCCTGTTCCTCATTTGCATTCCCCGAAGTGGGGTTTGCCACACTTTGCACAATTGTCATTCCCATTCTGATTTCGCACCACTGCCTGCCTTGCTTCAGCCTTGACCCGCTTATTATCATACTTCCTACCATCATCTCTGTACCTCTTTCCTGACTGATTTCGGGAATTATCCCAATGCTTAGGTTTCACATCCATCGCTTCTTCAGCAGCCACGTTTTCGTATACAATCCCCTAGATCCACAACCGACTCAAAAGTACCTGGTCTGTGGGCATTCACGTGCGTGCGCACTTTGGGTGGCAGCCCCTTGGCATAACACTTGATCCTCCTTTGCTCAGTTTCAACCAAATAAGGCACCAGCTGTGCCATCTCATTGAACTTCGTGATGTACTCCAGGTGGCTCATGCTTCCCGCTGACAAATTCAGGAATTCTCTCTCAACCCGATCGACTTCATACTGCGAGCAAAACCTTTTGACCATCAATTTCTTCAGGTCCTCCCACTCCATCTCCTTGATCGCCTTCCTCCCCTTGGACTGTTTCACAGTAGTCCACCAGTAAATTGCAGCCCCAGTAAACGAGTGAGCAGCAAATTTCACAACTTGATCAGCCCTACACTCGCAGATATCAATCACAACCTCCATCTCACTTAGCCATTCTAGGGTGGCAGCCGAACCTTTCTTCCCATCAAAAGTAGGGGGCCTGCACCTCTGAAAGGTACTATAATTGCACCTCGTCCCATTATCCTTGAAATCTGAGTCATCAGACAACTCGATTTCTCTTTCTACCTCCTCAGACTCATCTTCCTTGTCACCACCCTCAACACTTCTCTTAGCGGGTTTCTTCTCTTCAGCTTTCTTCACTTCCTTCATCATTTCCTTCAGAACCGAAGGCATAACATTAGCCAGGACCTTGTGCACTTCATGTGCAACAACATCCTTCAAATTCTGTTCAAGTCCGGGGGTTGGTGCGACCTCAGCTTCGATCTCGGGATCGGTCTCAACACTCTTCTTTGTGGGCTTCCTCCCACGCTTTCCCTCAGGGGCCTTGGTGGCCATAGCATTAACAGTCTTGGTAGAACTTCTAGTTTCTCTATTGGGTGCCATTTCTTACTTCCTATAACATTCAAATACTTACGTTCATCAGTTAGAGCAATTCAGGACGTGATAAGTACTGTAAGTTTGTAATGACAGTGGCCAGTTGTAATTAACTACTTACTTTACTATTCACGTTCTAAACGTGCCCCTTCTGAGTCCCATCAGTATTCAAACCTAGTCTAGTTCACATAAAGCATACAAGGCATTATAACACGTATAGGGCACGTAACATGTATACGCACTAAACCTATTCTTCTACCCTTCTAACACTTGCTCATAACGTACAAACTATTTACAGGCATCTCAATTACTGTCCTATAGCATACATGCGCAGGTCATCATTATTTTACATCATCATTACTATTTACATTAATATGAGATTCATGTCTTATGTCATATGCAGCTCATTGCTATTCATTCTTTACCTCTTGGCATGGAGCTAGCAGACTGGCATCCTTACTTTGGTCCCATTTTCAGTTTAAGTATTAGGTTTTTCTTTGAAAACATTTTACCCATTTTCTCTTAAACTTTGGCTCTGATACCAACTTGTAACGCCCATCTTTCGACAAGCATCACAGTTGGCATTCACAAGCATAAAAACAACCATATAATAAATAAAATTTTAAAAGCAGCGGAATATTTGTTTAAAACATTATTACATTATCCTTAAATTGTCTTGGAAACTACTTAAAGCATTACAAACATATAAATTTTGATTTCCAAAAGTATTTTCTTCAATGCCAGTCTTCCACCAGTCTCTAGCCCTCGCCAAGCAGCTCTCTAAATCTTCAAACCTACACATCAATCTAACATGCATACAAAAGTCAGCTACGCTGAGTGAGTTCTAGTTTTAAAAGTAAAGTTATTTAGTACGCTTCATATCTTCCTTGCATTACACATATGTAATATCATTGTCTAATACGTAACTACAACTCTTAAAGAGTTTAACGATATAACGGTTCTTCACTGGCATTAAACTCCCCAGCCAGATCATAACTCTTCGACTCTCATGGAGTCTACCAGTATTCACATAATATCTTCACTGGCATTATAACCCCCAGCCGGATCTTAGCTCTTCGACTCTTACGGAGTCTACCGATACATCGGTTCTTCACTGGTATTATAAATCCCCAGCCAGATTATTGTCTCTATTTCTACCATTACTATACATTCCTTTCATTTAGTCAACATGTATTCAATCGTATAGTCTTCATTTAGTCAACCTGTATTCAATCGTATTGTCTTCATTTAGTCAACACGTAGGGTGATCATATAAGTATATCGGTATGCATGTTAGCCTCAAAAAGTATTTATAACGAAACGAAAGTGAGGTCTAGAACTCACCTGGTCCTTAGGTGATCTTTGCTTGTTTGGGCGAGATTACGGTGGTGGTATTGGTGTACGATCTACATTTAAGTTACTATGAAAAATCGTCATTTCTTTCTTAGTTTCGCAAGCAGTGTCGCAGTCAGTGTCGCAAGGCGAACCACAGTGTCGCATGCTGCTTCAGTAGCACCACCACTTGCAGTGTCGTACATGTATAATCATTTTCGTTCTTCATTATACTTTTCATAATCATCACATTTATCATAATCATAGCATATATCATAAGCGTCATACATCATTTTAATCATAATCATTTAAATGAACATCTATATAAATATAATCACATAAAAATAGCTTACCATAAAAATCGGGGTGTTACATGCGTGTTATACCTTCGGGTAGGGCCTTCGGGCATAACTCTTATGTTGCCAACTAGGGCAATGCTTTTTGGTAAATAATATTATTGTTAAGGGCTTATTTTACCGAGCATTAACATATTTATAAAGTCATTTTCTTTAGTCGAGATTATTTATATGCTAACCGAGGCATAACGAGGAAATTTGAGTAGTACTACGCGTTCGGCAGACCCCACCACTAACGGGGAGTTAGTTGGTGCAAATTGTCCTTTAAACATTTGGTCATCCGTAGTGATGGCGATAAGGCAAGTCAAATAACGTTTAGTATAATCTCGATTTGCTCATATAGTAAGCAAAGTGGTTTTGCAAACCAGCAATATATTGATTTATCAAGGAAACTTACATTTTATTTATTTTATTTAAATAAATTACTTGAACTCACCAACATTATTTGTTGACTCGTTTTAGTATGTTTTTCTTAGGGAACTAGGAAGGCACATGAGTAGGACATTTTTCATGCATTGGTCTTAATTTACTTTTATTCATTATTTAAACTATTGTTGGCTTTTGAAACGGTAGTTTGGGTCGTGCTAACTTTATGCTTAGATTTTCATAACTTTGGTTGGTTTAACTTTACTGTTACGTACTTGGTTTTAGTACGGGGATGTTTTCAATTGCTTCCGCTAAACTTTGAAAACTTTTCATTTTAAACCTTAGACTTTGGTTTAAATGCTTTAACAAGGACTTTTATGTAAAATGTTGAGTCGGCGTTACTGTAACTAATGGCTTGAGATCCTGGTATGTCACACGCCTAACAGATACCCTGTTTGTGGAAAATTGAGGGTGTAACAGATTGGTAGCAGAGACATAAGTTATAGGGAACTAGCATTTCATTGCATATAGTGTATAACTTTAAAGCATTGCATTAGTTACACTCGCACTTCAGAGTAGTACAATTGTTAGAAATAGTGCTTAAACTTTTCCTATACGTGCTACTTTAAATGTGCTTGCATGATATAGGGTCTCTGTAGTATAAGGTTTCTTATTTGAACAACTATATCTTACGTTGCAGACATGGATCCAAATTTCCCGCCTAAGACTAACCCTTCTTCGCACGATACGGCTGAGTCCTCTTCTCGTGGAGTGAAGCGGCTAAGGCGTGAGACTGACGACTATAACCGCGCAAATCCGTTTGAGGCTATCCCTCCAATGGTTCGTGATTCGAATTGGGCGCACTATGCTAGCTATGTAGAGCGGATGTTTATCCAATAGTCCACTCCTATTCTATCTGAAAACATTGAACCATTTAATACCAATAACCCTGCTATACCCAAGTTGCCTCACCCCATTGAGCGCGTGGTGGCAGCAACCATTGCTACGTTCGACTAAGAAAGACATGTTAACCGTAGAAACGTGGAGAACATTGATAGCCTAAGGTTAAGTATTGGGCTCACAAATCATGAGGCTGAGAGACTTGACGATGAAGTTCAAAGGCTTAGGGCAGAAAACACCATGTTGAGTGCGTCTGTTGACACGTTGACCAAGGTAGTGGAAGGCCAGAAAAAGGCCCTAGCCGAATTTGAAGCTACCCTGAGGGAGCTCGCTCACCTGCTTTTTGGTCTCGAGGAGGCAGCATATCCACCAGAAAATCCTGAGGGAAATCCTGATTCCTGAGGAAGATCCCGAGGAGGAGCCTAAGGAAGAGCCTAAGGAAGACCCAGAGCAGCAACCCGGTGAAGCGGATCAACAAAATGAAGATCTCAACGAACAAGAATAAATGTTAGAGATGCTTATTGATTTGGATATCGACACTGACACCGAAGAGGAGCACTCTGTGGTGCCCGATGAAGACTAAGGCATAGCAGTTTCCCTTAGTAAATTTCTTTTGTTAAGTTCATTCTCGTTATTTCTTTTAAACCTACCAAGGAAGTGTTGTTCCCCTGCAACTAGTATTTGAATCAACTAGTATTTGAATTTTGATTAATTGGTTTGAATATTTTGTGAACAAAGTTACAATATGCTTTCCATGCAATTAATACTTAAATTTCTATTTTAAATCTATTCTTGTGTGTCGTGTATGTTTACTATATTTTGCCAATGAGACTTATATACATAAATATTAAATCATTATGTGAACGGTGAATGTAGAAAATGGCCGGAAGAGGTATGGGTCGTGGACACGGTCGTGGAAACATCAACATGAGTGCTGAGCAATTAACCGCAATGATGAACGATCATGCAGCGGCAGTTCTTAGAGCCGCAATGGGGGCTCAAAATCAAGCTCCTCCTGGTAACTAGAAAAAAACAGAAACTTATTAACTTGATTAAATTCGTGCAAGTTTAAATGTCCATCCCAAATTTTGACTCGCTCTAAACGTATCAAATATATTTACACTTTCCAGTTTGCACGTTTAGGGACTTTATGGATTGCAAGCCTCACACATTTAATGGCACCAAGGGAGCGACCCTGATACTCCGTTGGTTCGACAAGATCGAATTAGTATTTCAGATCTGTAACTGCCCGCAAGGCAGCCGAGTGAAATTTGATTCGGGTACTCTGGAAGGTTCCGCCTTGACTTTTTGGAATAAACGGGTCCAACTGATGGGAATCGAGATGGCTAACGCGACACCATGGGCAAAGTTTAAAACTTTATTTACTAAGGAGTACTGCTCGCGTGATGACGTCCAAAAACTGGAAAATGAGCTATGAAATCACAAGATGATCGGGTGTAACACCCCACCCGGTGGCGAAAAACACCGGGCGCATCAAGTGAATTGGATATCAATAGTACAAAGCACATGGCACACTAAAAGCATATTTTAATATCATTAAAGTAGTAATTGTTGTGACATAAATAAGAAACAAATAGTCATAAATTCAGAAATAAAGACCGGCAATCAAAGTAATTTATTATTCAATTATTCTAAGTCCGATAGGCATCCTATGTCTTGAAGGCATAAAACGCTCAAACACCACCTGAAGTATGTAAAAATAAAGTTAGCTATTTAAAGCTAGTGAGTAAACCACAATTTGAATACTTAGTAATATAGAAATCCGAGATCATCATAATATGTTGCGCAATCTTACATGCATAGCTATTTCATATCATTCTCGATCATGACACCTTGAACACACATTGAACACCATTGAACACCATTGAACACCATCATTGTATAACAACTTGTAATCATTTGTCATGAGGAACCAACTCATGTAATTAATTAAAGATAACATTTTAGCAACCGTCACGTAACCGTCTCGATATAAGTTATCAATAATTGTTTAAGAATCTAAGGGACGTAGCAACATAGCATAGCAACTTGTAACATAGTAACTTGTAACATTGAAATTAAATGGCCGGGTTTAAATCACCTATTTTGAAATACATGTAGGTGGGTTGGTCAAACCATTAGCGCTAACATTGTACCGGTGGGATTACTAAGTAACAATACTACTTTAAACTACCACATAAGGATTGCATCTTGCTACAGACAAGACTAACCCATTTGATGATCTCATTTGAAAATAGAAACAAAGAAACGAAAACCGAAAACCGAAAACCGAAAACATTGTATAGTAATTGACATATTTCAGCCCCAAAATGTAATAGTAAAAAGGGGAGTGAATTTACTCACCTTGAAGTGCAAAAGTAACCGAAACAATAGAAACGCAGTTAACGAGAACCGAGGGTTGCCAAAATATTAGTATCACCTAATTGATTGGGAAAAACCCTAACTTAGAAACAAAACAATAGTATAGCAACAAGAATCAAAATCTGAAAATCTAGGGTTTCGGATTTGGGATTTTAGGGTTTTAAAATACAAATTTGGGATTTAAGATTTTGAAATGCAAATTGGGATTTTGATACGACACGTAATAGTATATTCGTAATTGAAGATATATATTTTATACGAATCTAATTTTAATAATATTTGTAATAATACTTATAAGTTTAAAGCATTAATATTTGTATTTATGAATTTGAGATTATTAGTTTCCAAATCCTTAATATGTATCTAATATAAAATATATTATTTAAGTTGTTAGAAAAATATAGATTAGTGTTTAAATTGTGTAAAAACTTAAAAATAAATAAAAACAGGCCATGGGACACGAACACATGGCTACTTCGCTCATAGAAACATCTTCCAACCACCAGACCAAAAGCAGTTTTATGATTTATGTTGATTTTTTAATAGTTTTAACCTTTTATAAACAACAATACCATTTCCATGTTCAAGCCCTAGAACAAAGATCCATTAAATTCGTTCAACCTGTTAAACCAATCCAAAACAAAACATAGGGCTTTTGATTTCCATTGAAACATGATCATTTTGGTATAAAGAACTTACAGATTGATGATGATTTGATATAGGTTCGACAAGGATGAACAAGTCGATTGTTCTTGGTGATTTTGCTTGAAACTGGAATGATATAAGATGAAATTAAAGGATTAGCAGGTTATAGATGATATAGAGGATTAAAATGAATTCAACCTCACCTGAAATGGTGCCCGGAAAGTGGACAACAACCAAGTCGCCGGAATAAAATTTAAAGTGTTTGGTTCGGAAGTTTTAAAGAGAAAAAGAGAGAGTTTTGATGATTTAGTAATGTAGTCGAGTAGTATAGAACGTTTTGAAATCAATCAATCGTTGATTACGGGTTTAATTATGGAATGGAAATTTTCAAGTTTAAATCCCAAAATCATTTTGAGAAAATTAGCAGCAAAGACGCGTTAAATGGTCATTAAGGGGTTTGAATCTGATAAAGGAAGGTGTTGGGATGATTTTCGTTGCTTAAAATTGAACAAAACGCGTGGAAATGGTCTCGCAGGAGTCGCCGGTGCTCGCCCGAAAAGCTGTCGGCGAAATAGCCGGAAGTACGGGTTGTAAAAGGGGGGAGGAATATGGTCTGGGTAAATTTACACATTTAGTCCTTTTAGTTTACTTATTATTTTTAAGATCAACTAAACTTTAATATAAGTTTGAAAATTGACAGTTTTAACACAAAGTTAATTAACCCTTTATTGTAACTAACCAACTTAACCAAGTTGAAACGTAACGATTATATAATTGATGTTTTTATAACTTTAGCTCGTTTGTGACGTTAAGAGACTATTTCGAGACTTAGAACCATTTTCTTTTAAAAAAAATTTATAAGATTATTTTTTATAAACTATATATATATATATATATATATATATATATATATATTTGAGATGTAGCTTATTAGTACTTCGGAATTAATTGGTAGACGTTGGGTAAATAACGTAGTCGTTGAGGTATTAAAAACGGGAAATTAATCATAACGTTCAAGTCGTATTTATTCATATATATATATATATATATATATATATATATATATATTTAATAGCAAAGCGTTACATTCAACTAGAAAATAAATACGAATACGTATCAAGATAGATAATCTTGGGTTCGAGTCGGGCGTTCGGATACTGGTTCGGGGCAGATGTCCCATCGGGTCTAATATTGAAGCCTACACTACTAGAGCCAACGAGTTGGCTACCTTGTGCCCGCAGATGGTAGCACCTACGTTGAAGCGAATTGAGTTTTACCTTAAGGGTTTGGCGCTAGAGATTCGGATAAATGCGACGTCAGCAAATCCAGAGACCATTCAGACAGCGGTGAGAATGGCTAAGCGACTCACCGATCAGGCGGTGCAGTTGGGTAAATTTCCTGCTAAAGGATCGTCGGCAACGGCTAGTGATAATAAGTGCAACTGGGATGGTAGCAACAATAACAACAGAGTATCGCCTTCTCAGAAATCTCAATAAGGGCAGAAAGGGTGGAAAATAACAGGAACTTTCACCAGTCATCCTCGTCGAACCAAGGGAATTCCTATTATATTGGCAAGCTACCGAAGTGTGACAGATGCGGTCGACCCCATCTGGGAGCACGTAACACAGTTTAGTGCCAACACTGCCATAAGAGGGGCATACTTACAATAATTGCAGGGTTAGGATATCTAAGAATAACACCCAGAGGATGAACCAACGAAACTACAACAATAATAATAAAACCGAGGTAGGGGAGGTAATCTTGGTGACTCCAGGAGTTGTTACCAGTGCGGTATGAACGTGCACTGGAAGAAGGATTGCCCCAAACACAAGAAGCTGAACAACAACAATACGAATGCCACGAATAACAACAACAACAACAAAGGTAATGGTAGAGGGAATGGTACCGCCGGGGGAAGAGCTTTTACTATTGGCAGGAGAGAAGCTAGGAATGATAACAACACTATTGCAGGTATTTTTCCATTAATCGGCGTTATGCACATGTTTTATTTGATTCGGGTGCCGATAGAAGTTTCGCATCCAGTAAATTTGTAGAATTCCGAGGGTTGATCCCAATTCCCTTAGATGATGTTTATTCCATTCGAAGGTGAGTTCCTTGCCAACTATTAAACCCTTTTGGGGAGAAAACATACTCATTTTAAAAAGGGCCTTCGGGCTGCGTTTTATACCTTCGGGTAGGGCCTTCGGGCATAACTCTTACGTTGCCAACTAGGGCAATGCTTTTTGGTAAATAATATTATTGTTAAAGGCTTATTTTACTGAGCATTAACAGACTTATAAAGTCCTTTTCTTTAGTCGAGATTTTTTACATGCCAATTTCGACATAATGGGGAAATTTGAGTAGTACTACGGGATCGACAGACCCCACCACTAGCAGGGAGTTAGTTGGTGCAAATTGTCCTTTAATCATTTGGTCATCCGTAGTGATAGCGACAAGGCAAGTCAAGTAACGTTCCGTTTATTCTCGACGTGCTCGTGTAGTAAGCAAGGTGGTCTTGCAAACTAGCAATATATATTGATTTATCAAGGAAACTTACATTTTATTTATTTTATTTAAATAAACTCATTGAACTCACCAACATTATTTGTTGACTCGTTTTAGTATGTTTTTCTCATGGAACCAGGAAGGCGCACGAGTAGGACATTTTGCATGCATTGGTCTTAATTTACTTTTGTTCACTATTTAAAGTATTGTTGGCTTTTGAAACGATAGTTTGGGTCGTGCTAACTTTATGCATGGATTTTCACAACTTTAGTTGGTTTAACCTTGCTGTTACGTACTTGGTTTTTAGTACGTGGATGTTTTTCAATTGCTTCTGCTATGCTTTGAAAACTTTTCATTTTAAACCTTAGACTTTGGTTTAAATGCTTTAACAAGGACTTTTATTTAAAATGTTGAGTCAGTGTTAATATATTTAATGGCTTGAGATCTTGGTATGTCACATGCCTAACGGATACTCCGTTTGTGGAAAATTGAGGATGTGACATATTAACAAATTAAAATTGAAATTTAAATCTTTAAAATTATCTTCAGAAACTGAATAATATGTTATTTCCATACTTGGTTACAGCTTTTTAGGGAAAGACTTCAACTTGTTTTTTTCTATTAATTTAAAACTTTCGTATTCAACATAATAGAAAATCACACAAACAGGTAAGTTTACATGTTCGGCAAATACATACATAAAGGTTAAACCGATTTCCCCACATTCTTTTCATCATCTTTTCATTATTCAAGAGTTTTTCTTGATTACATTAAGACAAATTTCAGGCATGCTTACAAGTTCTTGTGTTTCAGATTAATTTTTCAAACAGCAAATACATAAATAAAGTTTAACCGATGTTCACAAACTCATAACATTCATCTCATTCGTTATTCAGGATTTTTGCTTGATTACATTAACACACGGTTCAGGTTTGCTTAGAAGTTCTTGTGTTTTATTTTTATTCTACAAACAGATTTATTTAAACAAATATTTTATATACCCAACAAAAAGATTCAAGTTTTTCCGGTATGTATTCATTTTTATATTAAAACTAAACCAATTGTATGTTGTATATTAAATTGTTTTTATGCTTTATATTGAAATTTCAAGTGCTTATTTTATGTTTAGTAATTAACTTAATTTGTTTTATGATTTAAAACTAGGACTTTTCAACTGCTTATTTTATGTTTAGTGATTAGCTACTTGTAGATATCTTTAATGTTTAAGTACATAACATATCTAATCTATTACTATACATATGAACTTTCATAAGTATATTTGTTTCTTCTACTTTTCTAACTAAACAATTGATTTGAACAACTGATTTAATTTTTAAAGCACTTATCTATAACAAATGTATACTTAAAAAACAACTTTATATTCATTTAATTTAAAAAATAGTTTCAAGTTTTTTAAAAATACAGTTGTTAAATACAAATATCAGAAAACTAATCAGAGGACAAAAGTTAAAACTAATATAAATTTTCAAATCATACAGAAATGATTTCGTAGATATTTTGCATGTTAAAAAAATATCCTAATTTTAAATCAAATAAAACTTATGCAGCTAACGTTATGTTAACAACTATAAAAAACATGTTTAACTAGCTATTCAACAAGTTTAACCAAATATAAATAGGTAAAGCAATAATCACATCAACAAACAATCTAAAAGTTAAACAAAAAGTCTAAACAAATAAAAAAAACTAAAGCAATAAAACACCCGAGCAAACAACATAGATCAATAACAATGATATAATATGCTTTGAGTTGACAAATAGTTAACCAGCTTGACACACAAACAATCTCAGTAACAAACGACATAGTTAAGTGTAACATTTAGGCTAAAACTTACACTAATCTCACCCAAAATCCTTCAACACGTAAAAAGTTACCACCACATAAGTTGATCATACGTTTAAACAATTCATTGTTAACAATATACTCAAGTTTCTCTCTAATCAAGTAATTGTATCATGGTAGACTTTAGCAATGCCAACATATGTACATCAACTAACAGCAAATCTAAGACTCTATTAAAACATAACACTATTGACAAATAAAACCAATGTTGTTTTAATATCCTACTTCATTCCATATTCCATCATATTATTACACAAATACTATATGTTTTCTAAACTATAACTACTACAATAGCTTTAAATCATATAAAACATAAGCAGTTATACAGTTATACTACAATAGCTTTAACAATATACCCAAGTTTCTATGTAAATCAAGTAATTGTATGATGGTTGTTTTAATTTGTAAGTGTGTTCATATATTTTAATATGCACACTTATGTTTAAAAAAGCATTAATAAAGTTTTTTTAACAAAAAACAATCATGAATCAAACAAGGCAAACATATAAACTTACATTCTAGAAATGTTAAATACCAAACACATTTAAGACTGAATCTGAATTATTATTACTAAATAATGCACCTATAAAAACATACTTTATTATTCTGTTGGACCTAAATTGTAGTCTAATATTATTAACAGAGTCAAAGTCAACAAAAGTCAACGTCAACAGTCAAAGTCAACGCAAAAGTCAAGACGACGCGTTCGGGACGAAGATTAGAGATAAGACGTTGAAGGCGACGGAGTTTAATTGTTAATAAATATATTTTGTGTCAACAAAATATATTTAATCCGTTTCGTCATTTTAAGTATTTTATGTAATATATATATTTTGTTGTTATGACAAAATATATATTAGACTAAACATTAGGGTTTTATTTGCATTATTTACATTTGTCATGTTTTAGTCTAAGTTTAGGGTCCTAATTGTCATTAGTCCAAAGTGTCATTAGGCTATAAATAGTAAATGGCAATTAGGGTTTTGGGGGCTTGAATGAGCATTTGATTGGGGTTTCCACTTTTGTAAATAAGATGCAATCAATACAAGATCAAATCTGAGTTTTTTCATGGTGTTCTTCATTTAGTTCATCAATATTTTATCCTTTTGATCCAAATCTTCATCAAATTACTGATTCATTAGTGTTATGGGACCAACAATATTTGTAGCAAATATCTGAAACACAATCATAAATACAATCTCGAGATTTCTCATTAGATCATTTCATTAAACAAAATAAACCCGTGTTTATTTGTGTATGAAAACAAGCGAACCCGTGTCCGTTTGTGTGTGCAATTTCCCTTGAAATGCATGTGAAAATGATAAAATTTGAATAGCATAATATGGAAGACTTGAAAATAAATTGAAATTAAAATATTTTTGGATTTTTTTTTTTGGATTTTGTTTTTGATTAAAATTAAAAATTCAAAAATGAGAGGACGAGTCCGACAAGATCACAAATATTTTTGACAAAGAGAACACATCCCATAAGGTACACACGACCAACAAGACTCAAGAACCCAAAAATAAAAATAAAAACTTCATGAAAGGATATCAGATAATGCGTTTCGAGCAACCATCCAGAGAAACAAAGACTTGGCTAGATTGTCAATATGTTTGTCCATTTAAACCCATGTCTTGTTCCTTTCAACAAACAACCTGTGACGATCTTATCATGTTTTGGTTCGATTTGAAGAAACTCGGGCGACTTGGTTTCCACAGACATTCAGCAAAGTAACTTGTCCTAACATCAGGTTTATCGAGCAATATGATTGACTTTGCTTGAAATTCTTGGATCAAATCTTGAATATTGATCGATTCATGAGCCACATTTGACTTTCTGCATTTTGCATGTTTGGGAGTGGAGCTTGTCAACAATGATTCTTTTGAACACATTGCGACTTATTATTTGGAAAACTCAAATAGTTTAGAGCTTCAGGTCTATACCGATGTATAACAGAGGAGATAAACATTTGAGCATGCTCGGTGAATCTTCAGGTCAATACTTTCGTATAGCAGAGAAGATCCACCAACTCCAGGTCAATACTTCCATATAGCAGAGGAGTTAAGCACTTTGACTCAATACAGTCTGAGGAGTTAACAAGTAACTCACTCAGAGGCTTTTCTGAAGAGCAACACTAGCAGTTTTTTATTTTATTTGCTAACTAGTAACTCAATTCAGGGCTAGGGTGAGGGTGATTTGGGATGTTTTGGAGAAATCAAGACAAAGATTTGACGCTCTCAACCCATTGTCAAAACTTGTAACTTTGTGCAGGCCAAATGTCTGTGAAAGTACTCCTCATCACCGAGCTCTTTTTGAATTTAGTTTGATCACAGAATTGCTGTCTAATTGTATTCGGGCTGAGCCTATTGACACATTATTACATAAATCAACGTCCTCCTTTGGTTGCTTTTCCATGCGAACCTGAAACCTTCCAAAGACACAAAATATTTACACAGAAAGGACTTTGCATTAATGATATTTAATTCATTTTCATTTGAGATTTTACTCCCCTAAAATTTCAAAAATTTCTATTTTAGCAAAAAATTGAAATTTTTAAAAGACACAAGACCTCAAAGAGATGTGAAAACTTGATCAAAAATACAAGTAAAAATGTTAGGCTCCCCCATTTTTTTTATTTTTTTATTTTTTTATTTTTTTATACTATCTACTATATATAAAATCGAAATTACCAATGAAATGCCTTCCATATTACCCTATCAAAAGATGATAAATGAGTTATCAAGAAAAATGCAGTGGCTGTGAAAATCAAAGAAAGATCCAGAATGTGGATAAGATACCAGAACCATAACCTGTTTGTTCCGCCTCAAAATTAAATAAGGAACATTCTCTGTCAGTAAACCGGATTACTAACAGTCCTCCTGAAATGTTCCTGCACTCATTAACAAATTAGTTAGAAAGGGGAACCCAGGCCATCGTAGTCCTGGGCATTCCATTATCGAAAGTGTAAAACACTTGTTTAAGCGCACAATCTGTTCTTGTATCGATCATCTTTTCCTCTTTCTTTTTAATTTGCCAAATTTGTTTAGATTCAAACGTTTTTGATTTGAAAGAATTAAATTTGGAAATCATTTTCTGTTTAAGCCCCGAGGAGAAAGGTTTTGGTTTTGTTGATGTGGTGACATTCATCTTTGAATCATGTGAAACCGGCTTCACATGAGAAGGTGGGGATGGAATGTTCATCATCCGACCATTCAAAGATGTATGATTATTAACTTGAAAATCAAATAAACAAACCTGTTTACCTTTACCAAGTGGAGGATTCTTTCTAGACACTGATCCGGAGAAGCAAACCTGTTTGCCTTTACCGTCCGAAGCATGTCCTTTTGGGCATTTCTTGAGCACATGATCATCCTTTCCACACTTGAAGCAAGCCTTGAATGGCTTTTGATGCTTGACTGGCTCGTATGGAGCAGCTGGGGGTGGGGCTTTCTTCGAGCTTGATGCAACTTGTTGGAAGACTTGTGGCTTCTTATATTGAGTTGTGGTTTGTCGGATGGGAGATGAGATCTTCACTTGCTTGTTCTCAAGTCTTTTACAAACTTGAGATAGGATGGACAGAGGTGAAGGCTTTTTCTTTTGAGCTTTTGATCGATGACTGGCTTGTTTTGCAGCTGGAACTGAGATCCGGATTTGTATTGATTTGGGTTTAGGAAGCATTTCAGATTTGACAGTTGCAGATGACATTTTGATCTTTGAATCTCCATGACACTCCTTTGTCTTTGATTCATCATCTGAACTTGTCCAGTCTTCAATAAGTACCTCTGCTTCCAACGGATCTTGATTGATAGGAATTGATTGTGTTGATGTGATCGGAGCTTGATGATTAGGTGATTCCTGAATTAACTCTTCCTTCTCATTCCTGACAGGCTCAAACGTAGGAATTTCACCTGCTTTAAACTTATCAAAGAAATTAGAAGTAACAACCGTTACAGGATTAGAAACAACAGGAACTGAGCAATCATTAGCTTGACTGTCAGTACCCGTTTTACTATATCCCATACCAGTCGAAGAATCATAATCATCTCGCACCCCCTTCAAATTAACTCCCTCTAAACCTGCATGCAAACTGTTAGATTCTTGTTCAAACAAATCATTTTTAGGATGAGGTTTAGGTGTTGGTGAATAACACACAGTGAATGGAGGCGGAAAAACCGTCTGAACATCTGTGTCATATCCAACCCCATCTTTTAACCTAGCCCCCCTTTGTTTTGAAGCAAGCTCATTCATTTTCATACTAGAGACAGTCCACTTATCAAGTTTTGTTTGAAGTTTTGTGGATTCATACTGTGCAAATATGAGTCTTTCACTTAAAAGATTTATTTCAACATTTCGTTCATAAAGATTTCTTTTCAAAAGTTCAATTTCAGCAAACGCTTCTTTGAGTTTAATCGAATAAGAAACTTCATTTTTCTTAAGTTCAGTATTTATTGTCGTTAATTCAGCTTGATTTGTTAACAAAAGTCTATTAGCTTCATAAATACCAAAAAGACGAACTCTGCATGCAGATGAACACATGTCTTGAACTGTCTCATAAGGAAGTCCCACAATGACTTTTTCAGCAGCCAGTGCCTTGTCACAGTTGCAGACCCTTGTATTTCTTTTCATTTATTCTTCCTTTGCCTTCAACATCTCTTCATCCTCAGCTTCCTTCTTTCCTACATCATTTTTCTCATCTTTATCATCAACAATTGACTCACAATCAGATTTATTCTCACTATCAGCTTTCGAAGCAACACCACTTTCTAAGACATTCTCCCTTATCTCTGCAGTCAATTTCGAATCAGATCTCATTGATTCCAGCCTTTCGGTCAATTCAGTTTTGTAATCAAGTATGCTTGTAACCGATGAGATGAGGTCATAATTTATCGTGTTGGTTTGAGGATGAAGAACAGCTTGGTAAAACTCATTTCTTTTGATATCCAACTCAAAAGATTTTAATATGTCCATCAAAGTTTTTCAGAAGATACCGAGCTAGGAAGCCTCCTCCTACATCTTCTGAAGCACTCAAGAAAAGATAATTTGAAAGCAGTTCCAGATTTTACGAAAGTAGCACGCGAAATGGGGGAGCATACAATATGGGGGAGCTTGTGAGATTAAGGATCTTCAGCAACAATATTTGGCAAGCATCAGTCTTGGGGGAGTTTTGTTGGAGCTGAAATTAAGACCAAAGCTTACCAAATTGAAGATCCAGCAGTATTGACTTACTGGTGCTGATCACGATGCAAGACGTTGATAATAATAGACTATGGGGGAGTATTGTTGGACCTGAATTATAGTCTAATATTATCAACACAGTCAAAGTCAACAAAAGTCAACATCAACGGTCAACGTCAACGCAAAAGTCAAGATGACGCGTTCGGGACGAAGATTAGAGACAAGACGTTGAAGGCGACGGAGTTTAATAGTTAATAAATATATTTTGTGTCAATAAAATATATTTAATCATTTTCGTCTTTTTATTATTTTATGTAATATATATATTTTGTGTCTTTATGACAAAATATATATTAGACTAAACATTAGGGTTTTATTGGTATTATTTACATTTGTCATGTTTTAGTCTAAGTCTAGAGTCCTAGTTGTCATTAGTCCAAAGTGTCATTAGGCTATAAATAGTAAATGACAATTAGGGTTTTAGGGGGGCTTGAATGAGCTAGTGATTTGGGGTCTTCCATGTAAACAACATTTTATGCAAATCAAATGGATCAAATCTGAGTTTTATTGATTAAAAAAAATAATAAATAAATAAATAAATCATACCAGAGATGGTATAAAAGAGCGGTTCAAAGGTAGTGAGTGTGGTGAGTGAGAATCGATCGTGCGACAAAAAGATACGGCAACAGTAATAGTGACAGCGAACTTGTGAAAGGTTTCGCTGAAATCACATATATATACAGTCACAGGTTCGCTGACAAAAACTCTAGCGAACTTCAGATTCGCCCGAGACCAAAGGTCAAGAGAAGACACGGCGACGTGAAGAGGTTCCGGGCGAACCTGTAGGTTCGCTAGTAGATTCGCTGGGACTCAAAACAAGAAAAATTAAAATATTTTTGGTTTTTCTCAAATTTTAAACCCTTTGTAAATCCATGAAAACGCCCCACGATTTCAACGCTCCGAATATAAAAACATTAACCTGAATTTAAAGACATAAAATAATAATAAAAAAAATAAAGTGAAAGAAAAAGCTAGAAATTAAAACTAAAGAAGGATATATATATTTTTCATGACGTTTTTCGAGCAGAATCCGGAAAATCATAGATTGGCGGGATTGCAGATATGTTTGTCCATTTAAACCCATGCCTTAGTCCTTTCAACAAGAGATCAGCAGCTTCTTTTATCATGTTTTTGGTTTGATTGAAGAAGCTCAGACAACTCGGTCTCCACAGACATCTAGGTAAAAAGAACAAGTTCTGTCATCAAGAGATATCTGAGCAATATGATTAACTTTGCTTGAATTTCGAGGATCAAATCTTGAATATTGATCAATGCATGAGTTTTTTTTTTTGACATTTGTGCAATTTTTGCATCTTTTTGTGAGTGGAGCTTGTCAGCAATGATCCTTTTGAACACATTGCGACTTATTATTTGGGAAACTCAAATAGTTTAGAGCTCAAGGTCTATACCGACGTATAACAGAGGAGATAAACATTTGAGCATGCTCGGTGAATCTTCAGGTCAATACTTCCGTATAGCAGAGAAGATCCACCAACTCCAGGTCAATACTTCCGTATAGCAGAGGAGTTAAGCACTTTTGACACAATACATTCTGAGGAGTTAATAAGTAACTCACTCAGAGGTTTTTCTGAAGAGCAACACTAGCAGCTTTTTATTTGTTTTGCTAACTAGAAACTCAATTCAGGGCTAGGGTGAGGGTGATTTGGGATGTTTTGGAGAAATCAAGTCAAATATTTGACGCTCTCAACCCATTTTTGACAGAACCCGTAACTTTGTGCAATCCAATCATGTCAAGGGGATAATCCTAATTGCCAAGTTCTTGAACGTTATGTTTGGCTGCACAATCACTGTTTACTTTGTTTTCGGGCTGAGCCTATCTAACATATCCCAAACACAATACTTCTGACCTCCTTCAACGTCTCTTCAACATCAATCAAAACGGGGATCGTGAAAATAGCAAAATTTGAAAAACTATAAGTAGTTAATCTTTAATATCTCCCCTAAAATTTCTATATTATAGCTATCTAATAAGAAATTTTTGTTTTTCAGATTTTCTTAATATATATATACAAAATAAAAGAGAAAATAAAAAGAAAAGAAATAAAATAAAAGTAAAGGAGCGAAGAAATGAGTGACCCACGGATTTTCAGGAAGAAAATGAAAAAGTTATTTACATATTTACAAAGCCAATTCACCTAGATAAAGGCTTTCAAAAAGATATCAGTCCCAGCATAGAGATCAGTTCATAAAAACGTGGTTTGTCAAAAGTTTTTGTGAAAAGATCAGCTTTTTGCTTTCGAGTTTCAATAGGAATAATATCAATGAACCCCTTTTCCTGTGCGTCTCTGATGGCGTGAATTCTTGTTTCGATGTGCTTGGTGCGAATGTGATGAATAGGATTCTTGGCAATTCCAACAGCAGCTTCATTATCACAAAAGAGTGGTGTATGAAGGAAGTTGATGCCGTAATCCATCATCTGATGCTAGATCCAGAGCACTTGGCAACAGCAGCTTGAAGCAGCAATATATTCTGCTTCTTCTGTGGACAGAGAGACGGTTGTTTGCTTCTTGCTTTGCCAGGAAACAAGACATTCGCCAAGATATTGACATCCGCCAGTGACCGATTTTCGGTTAATCCTGCAACCAGCATGATCACTATCAGAAAAAGCATGTAAATCAAAGTTCCCACCTTTTGGGTACCAAAGTCCCAAACGAGAGGAACCCTTAAGGTAACGAAAAATGCGTTTAACAGCTTTCTCGTGTGATTCTTTTGGATTGGCTTGGAAGCGAGCACAGTAGCACACAACAAATGTAATATCTGGTCGGCTGGCAGTCAGATACATGAGAGATCTGATCATCGAGCGGTACCGATGAGCATCCACAGGATTCCCATTATCATCAGAAGTAAGACATGTTTGAGCGGTGAAGGGAGTCAGTTCCGGAGAAGAATCATCCATGCCAAACTTAGTGAGGATCTCTTTGATACATTCCTCTTGGTGAATAAGAATTCCATCTGGCTTTTGTTCCACTTGCAGCCCCAAGAAGAAACACATCTCCCCCATAATTGTCATTTCAAAGCGATCCATCATCACTTTTTCAAACTCTCTACACAGCCCCTCATTTGTCGAACCGAAAATTATATCATCAACATACACTTGAACAATCAGCAGCTCACCATTCACCTCCTTCTTGAACAATGTCATGTCTATATTCCCACGAGAGAAACCATTGCTGAGAAGATACTGTGTCAGAGTTTCATACCAGATACGTGGAGCTTGATGCAACCCATACAAGGATTTATCAAGCTTGTACACCTTTGAAGGAAAATCTGGATCCTCGAAACCCGGTGGTTGACATACGTAGATCTCCTCATCGATATCTCCATATAGAAATGCACATTTCACATCCATCTGATAGACTTTAAAGTCTTTGTTAGCAGCATGAGCAAGAAAGATTCTAATGGCTTCAAGGCGAGCGACTGGAGCAAAAACTTCAGTGTAGTCAATCCCCTCCTCTTGAGCAAATCCTTGGACAACCAATCTCGCCTTGTTTCTGATAACAACACCGCGATCATCTGGCTTGTTTCGGAAGACCCACTTAGTGCCGATGGGACACTTATTAGGAGGAAGATCAACAAGTTCCCAAACTTTAAGCTTCCTAAATTGTTGCAATTCCATTTGCATGGCATCAACCCAACTAGGATCTTCAAGTGCTTGTTTATAATTCTTCGGAACAACTTGAGATAAGAAAGCAACATAGAGACACTCATTAATCAAACCACTCTGACTCCGAGTTCGCACACCATCAGTAATTGATCCTATGATATAATCATGAGGATGATCTTTCAAAGTTTTGAAGTTTGTGTTGAGAAGTAAAGGGTTGGTTTGGGTTGAGGATGTTTGGTTAGATGGTTGTGAAGGTACATTTGAAGTTGGAGGAATTGTATTAGTGGTAGATATTGGAATGGAAGTGGATGATGATGGAATATCTAATGGAGAAATTGGAACAGTTTGAGGTGGTGGAGGTGGAGGAATGTCAAATGAAGTGGGAGGTAATTGTGTAGTTGAAGGTTGTGGTGGTGATTGTGGGGGTGGATGGTTAACAATAGAAACTGATGTGTGAGGAATGATGTCATCATCGTCAGAGTCAGGAAGATTGAATGATTTGAAAACAGTGGTGGAATCATAAAACCATGCAGGTTCACAGCCAATGCTTGTAGTGTTTGACTCTTGCCAGTCAACATAATAGGACTGTTGCACAATCCACGTTCGCTTGTTGTAAACACGATACGCTTTTTGTGTGTTCGAGTATCCTATAAAGAAGCATTCATCTGAAACAGCACCAAACTTCGTTTTCTGATCTTGAGTGTTCAACAGAGTGCAAGAACATCCAAAGGGGCGCAGAAAATCGATCAACGGCTTAATCCCACGAAACAGCTGGTATGATCTCTTCATCTTATCTTTGACAATCAGTACCCGATTCAGAACATAAGCTGCACAATTAACTACCTCAGCCCAGAAAATAATCGGAAGCTTTGACTCAATCAGCATAGTTCTAGCAGCCTCCACAAGAGTTCGATTCTTCCTCTGAGCAAGACCATTTTGTTGTGGCGTTCGTGCGGCGCTAAACTGTCTGAGAATACCCCGTTGTTCACAGAAAGAATTGAAGATATGGTTTCTGAGTTCAGTTCAATTGTCGCTTCTAATGGCTTGAACCTTCCGCTTTCCAAGAACCTCGATTTGAGGAATCAGCTTCATTAGCTCTTCAGCAGTTTCACTCTTGTTTGCCAGGAATCTCACCCAGGTGTACCTTGAGTAATCATCTGTGACAACCAAGCAATAAGATTTCTTAGCAATAGATTTGACACTTATTGGACCAAATAAATCAGTATGTAACAATTCGAGGGGTTGCGAGATTGAATTTTCAATTTTAAGTTTATGTGGCTTTTTGTACTGCTTTCCTTTAGCACAAGCCATGCATTTCTCAACCACAGAAAAATCTTTAAGTGGTAAACCCCTGACCAAATTATTCTTAACCAATTTATTTAGTATTTTAAAATTAATGTGCCCTAAACGTCTATGCCACTGAAAAGATTCAAAAGATGAAGCTTTAGATAGGAGACAGGTCACGGTGGAAGTTGATTATTTTGATCCCATATTCAGCATATATGTATAATTTCATCTTGGAGCTCGCATGATCACCAATTCTTCAGGAATAGAAAACTCTGGCTTCAAGAACAAACATTCATTTGGAAGAAACAACACTAGGATATTCTTATCACAGATTTGTGATACGCTGAGAAGATTGAATGCCAGTTCAGGAACATAGTTGACGTCTTCCAAAGTTATTGAACCATTCGAGACTTCTCCTTGACCGATCATTTTACCACCTTTCTTGTCTCCCGCAAAAGCAACGTATCCACCATTGATAATCCGATAGTTAGTCAGCAGGTCCTTCAACCCAGTCATATGTCTGGAACATCCACTGTCAATATGCCAATGACTATTTACAACGGCACTTGAATGTTCCTGACATATTTTAAAAGATAGAAATTAGACTTTAGAAATTGGTACCCAAGCCTTTGTGTACTTGGGTCGCCGGGTTTTAAAAGTTAAAATTTTATGGGCGTTTTTATTAAACTCGTCATTAAATTTTGTAAAAGTGACGTCAATGGCCGGTAGTTAGCATTTTAAATTTTGGGCCATTTTTGTTGGAGACGGTTGATATTGTTTTTGGTCGGGAGTTAACATTTTAAATTTTTTGAACCATATTTGTTCGTGTGTTCGTCAAATTTTAAAAGAAACGTCTTTTGGCCGGGAATTTTTAAAATTTATATTTAGGCCAAATTTTAAAAAGGTTATCGATTAAAAAAAATGGCTTATGCAGAACTTTTTAAATCTTTCAAATCTTTCAAATCTGATGATCTCATAATGGCACAAAGCCGGTTTGATAATTTTGCAGTTTTAATTTAAAGAGATAAGGTGGAGAGAGAGGCTGAACATGTTTGTGTGGTTGTTGTTGAAGCTTGTTGTTATTGTTAAAGCAAACCGAAGAGAGAGTGAGTAGATGTGTAATGTGAGCTGCTAGATATTGTTTGTGTGTATGGATGTTTAGAGAGAGTGACGAAGAGAGAGTAGTGTATGAGTTTGGAGATAAGGTTGTGTGTGTGTGTTGGTGTGTATGTAAGTTTAGAGAGAGCAGATCGAGAGAAAGAGAAGTGTGTTTTGTGTGACATCTGCCCCAAACCCGAATCCGGACGCCCGACTCGAACCCGAAATTGTTTATCCTTTAATGTATTCGTATTTATTATCATTGAATGCAACACATTGATATTAAAAATATATATATAAATATGAATGGGAGCTACTTTAATTCCCGTCTTTAATGCTTATCGACCAAATGATTATCTAGCGACTATAAATAAATTCCTTAGTGTAATAAATAATTGTTATTTTTATTGCACGAATCTCAAAAATATATTCGTATTTTATAAAAGAGATTTTTATATAAATTACTAAAGGAAATAGCTTTTGAGTCTAAAAATAATTCCCAAACGTCACAAACAAACATAAGTTATAAGAACGTCATTTCTATAAAACATTACAATTTATTTAGTTAAGTTTGTTAGCTAAAATAACTTTAAAATTAACCTTGGGCCAAAAGTGTAAATCTTGAAACTTAAATTAAAGTTATTAACTCAAGATAAAGCAAACTGGAAACTACAGGGGCTGTTGTGTAATATTATCAAAACCCAATTCCCTCCCCACCCTGTGGAGTTGCAAATCCGGCGAGTTTTTCCCTTTTCCGGCCACAACGCCGGCGAGCCCGAAACACGCGTGTTCGTCGATTGTTATCAAGCAAAAATCTCGCTAATCCTCTATTAAACAGTTTCGAAACTTTCCTTTTAACCCAAACCGCGTAATTACAGCTCATTTGACCCGTTTCTATTTCGTGATTTCAATCCCAAAATCCAATTCCGTAATTAGACGATCAATCAACGAATTAATCCTTCCTAAACCATCTAATTTACTCGATTAACACTTTGCAATCACCACAACTCGCTTCTTTCTCTCTACACTCTCCAAAAATCGATCGAACAAATATAAACTCCGGCGACTTGGTCGATGTCCATCATCTCAGCATTATTTCTGGTAATTGTTATACCCTTTTCAATCCCCTTGTTCATCTATAACTATACCACTCATCAATATCAACTCTTTCAATTTCAGTTTCACGAAATCGATCCAAAACAGTCGATTTGTTCTCCAATCCAAATCCGTATCAATCGTCAACTAAAAAGTAAGTATTGTATATCAATATGCTCGAAATTCAATGGGGATTAAAAGCCCTATGTTTGATTTGGGTTTGATTAACAGATTCAAAACGAATTTGGGATTCTTGTTTCTAGGGCTTGTATTGGAAATGGGGGTTGTTGATTCGTAAAGGATAAATCAATTAATTGCTGAAAGTGTTAACAAATCTCGATCCTGGTTCAGCGGTCAGTGTCCTTCATTTTCAGCGTGTGACCCCGGGTTCGATTCTCTTTGCCCACCTTTTTATTAAAACTCATTTTATACACTTTAACCATGAATCTATAATTTTCTAATAACCCAAAATAAGTTATTATAAGTTAAATATGTTTTAAGGATTAAAAACACGTAATTTATATACTTCTATACAAATAACAATATTACACGTTTATGTTTATTATTACAAATATTATGTTAAAAACACTAAAAATGGATTTTTATAAAATGTATATAATACAAAAATACAACTACGTCTCGTACCTAAATCCAATTCGTATTTCAAAACCCTAATTCCCAATTTATAATCTAAAACCCTAAATCTCAAATCTGAAACCCTAGATCTCGGTTTTTATTCTTGTTACTATTGGTTCGTTTCTAAGTTAGGGTTTTCCCAATTAATTAGGTGGTACTAATATTTGGGCAACCCTCGGTGCTTTTAGCTGCGTTTCTAACGGTTCGAATATTTTTGCATTTCGAGGTGAGTAAACTCACACCCCTTTTTACTGTTTACGTTTTTGGGGCTGAAATACGTGTTCCTATATTACTACGGTTTCTTTTATTTTGTTTCTATTTTTCAAAATGAGATCATTAGATGTGTTAATCTTGTTTGGCCGCATGATGTGAAATTATGTGTTAGACAATAGTATTTATATTATCTTGTAATTTCCACCGGTATTATATTAGCGCTAATGGCTTGACAAGCTCACCTACATTAATGGCCTGATAGGTGATTTGACCCGGCGATTCTTTGGTTGATTCGTTTGTTACTTGGTACTATATGTGATGCTTGTTACGATGTTGCGATGTCCCTTTAGATGCTTAGACATTTATTGATAACCTATAAATAGAAGACGGTTAAATGACGGTTAAACGATAGTTATCAGTATTTGTAACATGAGTGGTTCTCATGACTTGTTGCTAAAGTTGCTTTATGAGATTCAAGGTTGTTTGGATTTGTTGTGTGTTTCGTTTGTCACGGTTGAGATATATATAATGAAATTGCTATACACATAAGATTGCGAAACATATTTATAATGATCTCGGATTTCATATTATTTACTATTAACTGTGTTTTTACTCACTAGCTAATTCTTTAGCTAACTTATTTTACTCGTATTTCAGGTGGCGTTTGAGCGTTTTATACTTTTCAAGACATAGGATGCTTTTGGACCTAGAATAAATGAATAATAAATTGCTTTGATTGTCGGTCTTTGTTTCTGAATTTATGACTATTAATTACTCATTTATGTCACGACATCTATGCTTTAATGATATTAAAATGTGCTTTTAGTGTGCCATGTGCTTTGTACTATTGATATCCAATTCACTTGACAAACCCGGTGTTTTCCGCCGCCGGGCGGGGTGTCACATTTTGTGTTTGTGTGCTTGACATTTTGAACAAGAATTAAGTATATGCATGCTGATTTTGTGTGTTTATGTTGTTAGAGATGGGTTTGAAAGGAAGAAGACATGTGTGCGATGTGTGCGGCTGATTTAAAAAAAAAAATTAGGGTTACAAAGTCATTTTAATTTCATAAAGTGAACAAGAAGCACACTTATTGGACCGACAACAAATGATTTTTTGTATTGGGTCAATTTTGTGATGGGTTGTGTCATTTGAATGGAATTTAGGCTTAGTAGTTGGTTTCATCAAAAGCCCACGTGAGCAAACTAGAATTTTAAAAGTTTTTTTTTTGTTCGCAAAATTGTCTTTTATTTAAGCCTAGACATTCTTATAAATTGCAGTGGCAGCCAAGAAGTTGTAGAAAGTTGTTTTGTTTACTTATCTTGGCCGGGTATTTTTATTGATATTCTTTGGGCCAAAGTTTTGTTTAATTAAGTTGAAATATTTTTTGTCACTGGCCGGGAGTTAGTGTTTTAAATTTTTGGGCCGTGTTTTAGTTGGTTTCGTATTATCGCCGGGTGTTAAAGTTTAAAAATTTTATGGGCGTTTTCAATCAAGTCGTCATTAAATTTTAAAAAGTGACGTCTTTTGGCCGGTTGTTTATTTTGTCAATCTTTGGGCCAAAAATTTTCATTTAAGTTGAAAAAGTTTTGTCAGTGGCCGGGACTTTCAAAAATTTATTTTTAGGCCAAAATTTTAAACGGGTTATCGATTAAAAAAAATGGCTTATGCAGAACTTTTTAAATCTTTCGAATCTGATGATCTCACAATGGCACAAAGCCGGTTTGATAATTTTGCAGTTTTAAAGAAAGAAAGGATGCCCGTGTTTCTTGATCGATTTGTGATGGTGGCAAATAACCTGAAGAAACATAATCCAAGACTCGGAAATCATGAACAGGTTCAGAGATTGCTTGATTCTCTCCCACCAGAGTGGAGTTCACATGGAAAATTGATGAGAAGAGAAAGAGGATTTACTGATTACAAATTGGTGGAGGTGATGAATAAACTAAAAGAAATGGAGTTGGATATCAAACGTCGTGAGTACGATGAAGCGATGTCTCTGAGTTCAAAGATCACCTCAATCTCCAAAGAGAAACCAGAAGAGATATCAGTTTCTACCTCCAATTTCAAAGGTTTACCGAAACCTGAAATTGAAAAGGTACAAGGGGAAATTAAGCAGACATCAGTGGGTAAAGATGGAGCAGAATTAAATGATAAAGCTTGTGATGCTGAGAAGGAGGAGGAACAAAAGACAAATACCAGAGTCTGCAACTGCGAGAAGGCTCTTGCTTCTGAACAAATCATCATGGAGCTTCCATACGAGACAGTTCAGGATATGTGTTCTTCTGATTGCAGAACTCGTTTATTTGGTATTTATGAAGCTAGCAAATTGTTAATCGAAAATGAAAAATATTTGACTCAGGTAAATAAAGAACTTAAACTTAACGAGTCAAAATATTTTGTCAAATTAAGAGAAAGTTTGAAAGAAAATGAACATTTGAAAACGAGTCTTTTGAAAAGAAATGTGGAAGTCAATATGCTAACTGAACGTGTCGCCCTGGCTGAGTTTGAAACCAGTAAGTTGCAAACGAAACTCCAAAAATGGACAATTTCGGGGATGAAACTTGAGGATTTAATCAAAAGCCAACGGGGGGCTCGTATTAAGACTGGGTTGGGTCATGAAGATAAGGCTTTTGTATATCCTCCTCCCAGCACTTACTGTTACTCTCCTACACCAACTCCACACCCGACCAATGAGTTGGTTCATGAGATAATTAAGAAAGATACTGATAGTTTGCATGCAGGTCTAAAGGGAGTTAATTTGAAGGAGGTGCGAGATGATTATGATTCTTCGACTGGTATGGGATATAGTAAAACGGGTACTGACAGTCAAGCTAATGATTGCTCAGTTCCTGTTGTTTCTAATCCTGTAACGGTTGTTACTTCTAATTTCTTTGATAAGTTTAAAGCAGGTGTGTTTGAGCCTGTCAGGAATGAGAAGGAAGAGTTAATCCAGGAATCACCTAATCATCAAGCTCCGATCACATCAACACACTCAATTCCCATCAATCAAGATCCGTTGGAAGCAGAGGTAATCATTGAAGACTGGATAAGTTCAGATGATGAATCAAAGACAAAAGAGAGTCATGGAGATTCAAAGATCAAGATGTCATCTGCAACTCTCAAATCTGAAATGCTTCCAAAATCTGAATCAAGACAAATCCAGATCTCAGTCCCAGCTGCAAAACAGGCAAGCCATCGATCAAAAGCTCAAAAGAAAAAGCCTTCACCTCTGTCCATCCTATCTCAAGTTTGTAAAAGACTTGAGAACAAGCAAGTGAAGATCTCATCTCCCATCCAACAAAGCAAAACAAAAATCAGGCAACCACCCACAACTCAACTTAAAAAGCCACAAGTCTCTCAACAAGTTGCATCAAGTTCAAAGAAAGCTCCACCCCCAGCTGCTCCACACGGGCCAATCAAGCATCAAAAGCCATTCAATGCTTGCTTCAAGTGTGGAAAGGATGATCACGTACTCAAAGAATGTCTAAAAAGACATGCTCCAGTTACTAAAGGCAAACAAGTTTGCTTCTCTGGATTTCAAGGTAAAGAACAAACATCTTTGAAAGGTCGGATGACGATTATTCCATCTTTACCTAATCATGTGAAGCCGGTTTCACATAATTCAAAGATGAATGTGACAAAATCATCAAAACCAAAATCTTTTTCCTCGAGGCTTAAACAGAAAATGATTTCCAAATTTAACTCTTTCAAATCGAAAATGTTTGAACCTAAACAAATTTGGCAAATTAAAAGAAAAGAGGAAATGAGAATAGATACAAGAACAGGTTGTGTGCATAGACAGGTGTCTTACATTGATGAAAATGGAACGCCCAGGACTACGATGGCCTGGGTTCCCCTTTCTAACTAATTTGTTAATGAGTGTAGGAACATTTCAGGAGGACTGTTAGTAATCCGGTTTACTGACAGAGAATGTTCTGTATTTAAATTTGAGGTGGAACAAACAGGTTACGGTTCTGGTATCTTATCCACATTCACTGCATTTTTCTTGATATCTCATTTATAATATTTTAACAGAGTAATATGGAAGGCGTTTCTTTCGTAATTTCTGTTTTTATATATTGTAAATAGTGGGGGGGGGAGTCTAACATTTTTACTTGTATTTTTGATCAAGTTTTCACATCCCTTTATGGTCACTCTTGTGTCTCTTGAAAAATTTCAATTTTGCACTAAAATAGAAATTTTGGGGGAGTAAAATCTCAAATGAAAATGAATTGAATATCATTAGTGCAAAGTCCTTTCTGTGTAAATATTTTGTGTCTTTTGAAGGTTTCAGGTTTGCATGGAAAAGCAACCAAAGGAGGACGTTGATTTGTGTAATGATGTGTCAATAGGCTCAGCCCGAATACAATTAGACAGCAATTCTGTGATCAAACTAAATTCAAAAAGAGCTCGGTGATGAGGAGTACTTTCACAGACATTTGGCATGCACAAAGTAATAAGTTTTGACAAAAATGGGTTGAGAGTGTCAAATCTTTGCTTTGATTTTCCCAAAACATCCCAAATCACCCACACCCTAACCCTGAATTGAGTTTCTAGTTAGCAAAACAAAATAAAAGGCTGCTAGTGTTGCTCTTCAGAAAAGCCTCTGAGTAAGTTACTTGTTAATTCCTCAGAATGTATTGAGTCAAAGTGATTAACTCCTCTGTTATACGGAAGTATTGACCTGGAGTTGGTGGATCTTCTCTGCGATACGGAAGTATTGACCTGAAGATTCACCGAGCATGCTCAAATGTTTATCTCCTCTGTTATACGTCGGTATAGACCAGGAGCTCTAAACTATTTGAGTTTCCCAAATAATAAGTCGCAATGTGTTCAAAAGAATCATTGTTGACAAGTTCCACTCACAAAAACATGCAAAAAATGCAGAATGTCAAAAGTGGCTCATGAATTGATCAATATTCAAAATTTGATTCAAGAATTTCAAGCAAAGTCAATCATATTGCTCAATAAACCTTGATGATAGCACAAGTTACTTTGCTGAATGTCTGTGAAACCAAGTCGCTTGAGTTTCTTCAAATCGAACCAAAACATGATAAGATCGTCACAGGTTGTTTGTTGAAAGGAACAAGGCATGGGTTTAAATGGACAAACATATTGACAATCTTGCCAAGTCTATGTTTCTCCGGATGGTCGCTCGAAACGCATTATTTGATATCCTTTCGTGAAGTTTTTATTTTATTTTATTTTATTTTAAGTTTGGGTTCTTGAGTCTTGTTGGTCGTGTATACCTTTATGGGATGTGTTCTCTTTTTCAAAAATATTTGTGATCTTGTCGGACTCGTCCTCTCATTTTCGAATTTTTAATTTTAAATAAAAAAAACCCAAAAAGATTTTCATTTCAAATTATTTTCAAGTCTACCATATTATGCTATTAATATGCTATCATTTTCACATGCATTTCACGGGAAATTGCACACACAATCGAACACGGGTTCGCTTGTTTTCATACACAGATAAACACGGGTTTATTTATGTTAAATGAAATGATCTAATGAGAAATCTCGAGATTTTGTTTGTGATTGTTGTGTTACAGATATTTCCTGCAAATGATGGCCGATCATCAGTTGAGCAAAGCACCTGACCAGAGAACCTGTTCCTCAAAGTTTTTCAGAAGATACCGAGCTAGGAAGCCTCCTCCTACATCTTCTGAAGCACTCAAGAAAAGATAATTTGAAAGAAGTTCCAAATTTTACGAAAGTAGCACGCGAAATGGGGGAGCATACAATATGGGGGAGCTTGTGAGATTAAGGATCTTCAGCAACAAAATTTGGCTAGCATCAGTCTTGGGGGAGTTTTATTGGAGCTGAAATTAAGACTGAAGCTTACCAAATTGAAGATCCAACAGTATTGACTTATCGGTGCTGATCACGATGCAAGACGTTGATAATAATAGACTATGGGGGAGTATTGTTGGACCTAAATTGTAGTCTAATATTATCAACACAGTCAAAGTCAACAAAAGTCAACGTCAACAGTCAAAGTCAACGCAAAAGTCAAGACGACGCGTTCGGGACGAAGATTAAAGATAAGACGTTGAAGGCGACGGAGTTTAATTGTTAATAAATATATTTTATGTCAACAAAATATATTTAATCCGTTTCGTCATTTTAAGTATTTTATGTAATATATATATTTTGTTGTTATGACAAAATATATATTAGACTAAACATTAGGGTTTTATTTGCATTATTTACATTTGTCATGTTTTAGTCTAAGTTTAGGGTCCTAATTGTCATTAGTCCAAAGTGTCATTAGGCTATAAATAGTAAATGACAATTAGGGTTTTGGGGGGCTTGAATGAACATTTGATTAGGGTTTCCACTTTTGTAAATCTGATACAATCAATACAAGATCAAATCTGAGTTTTTTCTTGGTGTTCTTCATCTAGTTCATCAATATTTTATCCTTTTGATTCAAATCTTCATCAAATTACTGATTCATTAGTGTTATGGGACCAACATATTCAAATCACATGAATCATGCTATACTATGCATCAACTTTTCATCATTTTAATATTAAGAATCTTATAACAATGAAAGTTAAACTAAACATCTTATTTCATTTCATTTTAATATGAAAACTTATGTTTAAAAAAGTTTTACTAATATTGTTTTTAACAAAAAAGTTCATGAATCAAACACTGCACATATAAAAACATAGTCAATCTATATTATACACGTAAATCATGTTATACTCTACATTAACTTTTCCTTAATTTAATATATTAAATTAAAACACAACACAAATAATAAGAAACATAAACATTATAAAAAATGTTATACCATCATTAATGATCCAAAATATCCACAAAATTAAAAATCAATCATAGTCAATGTTAACGAAGCCTAGATGGAGGTCAGATTCCTAAACCTCTCTAATGAAGGTCGGACAAGCACATCTAAGGAGTTAGACACTTAGTATGATTGATATAAGTTATAATAAAAAGATACAAACAAACAGACAACTTACATGTAAAAGAATAAATTACATATTTAAGACAAATAGGCAAGTTACATGTAAAATAGTTAAACGAATCCCGCCTATAGTCCAAGTTATAACACCAGTGGGCAGTTAATTCCCGTATCCAATCAGAAACTCACTGGTGAAGGGACTTGCTATTAAGAAAACTTACAGTGATTTTTGAAACATGGAAGCTGAATAATAAAATATGTAATGCCTTACAAAATGGCAGTTGATTCCGTCTCTTTCGACTAGTGGGCAGTTGATTCCCGACTACAATCAGAAACTCACTGGTGAAGGGACCCTACAACAAATAAATGTTATTAGTATTTAAAACGATTTGAACTGACTATTGTCTAAAGTTAATTAACCTGAAAAATAATCAATACCCCTTTGAAATCTACATCTTATGGTAATTTAAACAGATTTCAGAACAAAAATCGGATTGTTACATCAGTTGTTATCATACTCAAATATATTGACTGCATATAGACTGAAATGTAATAACAGTTAGCATATAGTCATACAACAATAATGACAACTCTTAATTAGTATAAACAAACGGAAGCTTATGAAAAAACCAATAATAGAGGATGCTAATCGTTGTACCTTAATACCATAACCCTTTAATCTTCACTATGTGGATAAAAAACCAACAGAACACATATGAACCCTAATCCATGTGAAATATTTAAAAATAAGCACAAATATCGGATAGATCTAGACTGATTTGTAATAACAGTTAGCATATACTCATCTATACTAAAATCATAACTCAAAATCCCATGAAAAAAAAACAATAGATCTTAAATCGTTTTATAAACCAATACCCCTTTGAAATCAAAATCAAAACACCTAAAACCTCAGCAAAATGGTGTGGCAGAACGAAAGAACCGAACTTTGATTGAAGCAGCAAGGACTATGTTGATTGAGTCAAAACTTCTAATAATCTTCTGGGCTGAAGCTGTTAACTTTGCATCTTATGTGTTGAATAGGGTGTTAATCGTTAAAGACAAAATGAAGACATCATATGAACTGTTTCACAAAAGGAAACCTTTGATCGATTTCTTTCGACCGTTTGGGTGCTCTTGTACTTTGCTGAATACACAAGCTCAAACATCAAAATTTGGTGCTGTCTCTGATGAGTGCTTCTTCGTTGGATACTCTTCTTCTCAGAAAGCTTATCGGGTTTACAATAGGCGCACCAAGATCGTTCAAGAGTCATTTTATGTTGATTGGCAGGAATCTAATGCGTGCGATACTGGTTCTGAAACCACCTGGTTTTATGATGCCACAACTGTGTTTAACTCATTCAATTTACCAGTGTTCCTTGAAGAAGATGAGATCTTTCCCATTCACCTTGATCCCATACCTGATTCCATCATCCTCCCATCATCTCCTATATCCCCGCAACAACCCTCATCTTTACCTGATGTCGTTGGTACTACCGATTCTTTGCCATCATCATCAACTCAACCATCACCTGTCATTCATCCTCCAAGTTCTTCTGTTACTAATTCAATAATTGATTCAACTTTATCACCATCAAATTTCGTTACCCCGAATTCTCTCTATAAGGAGCTAAAGGATCATCCACATGACTTAGTCATTGGATCTATTTCAGATGGAGTTCGCACGCGTCACCAATCAGGTTTAATCAATGAGTGTTTGTTCTCATGCTTTCTGTCTCAGACGGTTCCAAAAAATATTAATATGGCATTACAAGATCCAAGCTGGGTGGAATCAATGCAGCTAGAACTTCAACAGTTCAGAAAGCTCAAAGTTTGGGAGTTGGTCGATCTTCCACCAAACAAATATCTAATCGGGACGAAGTGGGTGTATAAAAACAAACCTGATGACAGAGGAGTTGTGGTTCGTAATAAATCTCGATTAGTTGTTTAGGGTTTCGCTCAAGAAGAAGGCATCGATTATACTGACGTTTTTGCTCCTGTTGCTCGCATCGAAGCCATACGAATCTTTCTCGCACATGCCGCACACAAAAATTTCAAAGTTTATCAAATGGATGTAAAGTGTGCATTCTTTTATGGTGATATCGACGAAGAAATATATGTTTGCCAACCTCCTGGTATTGAGGATCCGGATTTCCCTGACAAAGTTTACAAGTTGGACAAATCACTGTATGGTTTACACCAAGCTCCACGAATCTGGTATGAGATGCTGACACAATACTTGTTGAGCAAAGGATTTACAAGAGGAACGATTGATATGACACTGTTCAAGAAAGTGATTGATGATGATATTCTTTTAGTTCAAGTGTATGTAGACGATATCATTTTCGGTTCGTCAAATGACGAATTGTGCAGAGAATTTGAGGAGGTTATGAAGGAAAGATTTGAGATGAGCATGATGGGGGAGATGTGCTTCTTTCTTGGTTTACAGGTTGTACAAAAACCCGATGGCATTCTTATTCACCAGGAGAAATATATTCAAGAGATTTTGGCCAAATACAAGATGGACGACAGTTCTTCTGAACTATCTCCATTCACTGCACAGACATGTCTTACTCCTGACGAATCCGGGAAGTCTGTTGATGCTCACCGTTACAGGTCGATGATTGGATCGTTAATGTACTTAACTGCAAGTCGTCCAGACATAGCTTTTGCAGTTGGATATTGTTCGAGGTATCAATCCAATCCAAAGGAGTCACGCGAAAAAGCTGTGAAACGTATCTTTCGTTATCTAAAAGGAACTCCACGTCTCGGTCTGTGGTATCCAAAAGGAGGGAGCTTTGATCTTCATGCGTTTACTGATAGTGACTATGGAGGATGTAAACTTGATCGAAAATCGGTTTCTGGTGGCTGTCAGTACCTGGGGGAGTGTCTAGTTTCGTGGCAGAGCAAGAAACAGACCACCGTTTCTCTGTCCATAGGCGAGGCTGAATACACGGCTGCATCCAGTTACTGTTCTCAAGTCCTGTGGATACAACATCAAATGATGGATTATGGCTTCAATTTCTTGCATACCCCGATCTTCTGCGATAATGAGGCAGCCATAGGAATTACCAAGAATCCGGTTCATCATACTCGAACAAAGCACATTGAAACACGCATTCATGTCATCCGATATGCACAAGAAAAAGGGTTTATCAATATCATATCGATCGATACCAAAAATCAAAAGGCTGATTTATTCACTAAAACATTTGATAAACCTCGCTTTTATGAATTAATCAACATGCTTGGTCTAATTTCTTTCTAATTTTTTTTATTATTATTTTATTAAAAAAAAAGGGGGTGAAACTGAAAGAAAAATCTGTTTTTCTTACTTATATTTTCTAATAATGTCGGCCATTCTTATGTGTTTGATCTGATATCTTCTTAAATTTGTGAAAAATTTCAGTTTTTGCGAAACTGAAAGTTTTGGGGGAGTAAAATACTACAAATTTACAATCGATTCATCTCATTCTATACTATTTGTTTCTTGCAGGATTTTGATATGAGTTAATGGCGTCAAAAGGAGGAAAGAGATCTGCTCTGATATGTCAGTAGGCTCAGCCCGAATACAATTAGACAACAATTTTGTGATCAAACTTAATTCAATAAGAGCTCGGCAATAAGGATTATCTCCTTGACATGTTTGGCCTGCACAAAGTTACAAGTCCTTGTCAGAAATGGGTTGAAAGTGTCAAATCTTTGCTTTGATTTTCCCAAAACATCCCAAATCACCCACACCCTAGCCCTGAATTGAACTTCTAGTTAGCAAAACAAAATAAAAAAAAAGCTGCTAATGTTGCTCTTCAGAAAAGCCTCTGAGTGAGTTACTTGTTAATTCCTCAGATTGTATTGAGTCAAAATGCTTAACTCCTCTGCTATACGGAAGTATTGACCTGGAGTTGGTGGATCTTTTCTGCTATACGGAAGTATTGACCTGAATATTCGCCGAGCATGCTCAAATGTTTATCTCCTCTGTTATACGTCGGTATAGACCTGGAACTCTAATCATTTGAGTTTCCCAAATAATAAGTTGCAATGTGTTCAAAAGAATCATTGTTGACAAGCTCCACTCCCAAAAAAAATATGCAAAAATGCAGAATGTCAAAAGAGGCTCATAAATTGATCAATATTCAAAATTTGATTCATGAAATTCAAGCAAAGTCAATCATATTGCTCTATAAACCCTGATGACAGGACAAGTTTCTTTACCAAGATGTCTGTGGGGACCAAGTTGCAAGAGTTTCTTTAAATCGAACCAAAAACATGATAAGATCATCACAGGTTGTTTGTTGAAAGGAAGAAGGCATGGGTTTAAGAGGACTAACATACTGACAATCTCTGCATATCCTTTTTCCTCTTGATGGTTGCTAGTAACTCGTTCGACTTCCTTCTTGATTCACTCTGTTATAATGAGTTGATACTTTCTGATGTTTCGTGATATAAAAGGGTCGTTACATTAGATTTTTCACATCTGTTTGGTCTGACTTTATTTTAAAATATTCGTAATTCTAAATAGATTTGTCTTTTATTTTTATTTTTATTTTATTTTATTTTCTTTTTCTTTTCCTTAAAATTCTTTTGAAAATTTTGATTTATGCGACACAATAGTGTCGTGGAAGCGACACTATAATCTTTGCGACACTATAGTGTCGGACATGCGACACTGTCTGTTGTGTAATATCCATCTGATATGGATCAAACGGTCACTTTTCAAATTTATTCTTCACACGACACTAAAGGCGACTATAAACCCTAAAACACACACTAACTTCAAATCCATCATTTTTGGGTGTTTTTGCTTATTCCAACCGGTAAGATTTCTTCTACTATATGTTTCGAACCTTCGTCTGCCTTGTATTGATTTTTGGTTTTGATCTGATATGGTTTTGATGTGGTTGACTGTTGGTTTTACTTTTTATGCGACACTAGTGTTCTTCTTGCGACATTGAACGAAAGTTCAAAACCCTAGTTGCGACACTACCAAGGTTATTCTGACCATACTGTGTTGGTAGTGTCGGAAGTTTGGGACACTGCGACATTTTAGTGTCGATGTACATGACCTGCTGTTGCGACACTACAATGTCGATGAACCTACGACATTGTGGCGACACTACTGTGTCGCATCTTTGCGACACTGCATTATTTTTTTTTTATTTTTTTTATCTTATCATTTATTCCTTTTATATATTGTTGTCCTCATTTCTCGTAATAACTAACAAATCTCCGCTTCATGTTTCAGGTTTAATCATGGAGCCAGAGCCTCCGCAGCCGTTGAAGTTCGACAAGAGGTCGAACGTGGTCGCTTATCTCAATGATAAGGACCCAAAGTCTGTCGGATTCCGAGATGCAATTTCCTGGTTAAAGTCATCTCCTATTTCTTATGCGATCACTAAGGACGTGATCATTGACCAGCAACATGTGAGAGATTTTTGGGAGTCCGCCAATTACAACCTCAATGCAAAACCTGCGGAGATTAGGGCAAGAGTTATGGGGGAGGATATTATACTTACTGTTAAGTCCATTGCTCGCATGCTGAGAATGGAACGTGACGATGGATCTCCAATGTTACTGAGCCTGGAGGATGTGCATACTGGATTTTTGGAGATGGGATACGAAGGAACTGAGTATCTGGAGCGTCGGGAGATAAAAAAGACTTTTCTGTCGAAGGAATGGAGGTTCATAGCCCACGTCATTATCGTTTGCTTAGACCATCGAAAGGGGGGAACAGATGGTCTAAATTTTGAGTGGGCCCGGGCGATGCTGAACTTATGCAGGGGAGACAAAGCAAATATCCCACAAATGATATTCGAATATATGCTAGAGAATATCTCCGCCGAAAAGAAGGATAAATGGTTGCTTTACCCGAGATTTATCCAAATCTTTATTGACGAGCTGAAACCGGGTCTACAGAAGTTGGGTGATCCTCTGTTACTGACGAAGATGAATGTTAGAATCTTTGCCGACTGCTCCACTCCCTGACATGATGTTTCGGGAAAGATAACTTATCTTTTCCGAAACATGTATACTGATGACCGGTGGGATTATATTGAGAAACTCAAGATCTCAGAGGAGAAGAGATTTGATGAGCTCAGAGACAAAATCAAAGAAGATATCAAAAAGCGAAAGAAGTTCGTGGGAAAAAGAGCGGTGCCACTTGAAGAACAAATCGACGAAATTGAAGCCGAGATTTTTAAAGCAAAAGGTAAGAAAAAGAGAAAGGTTGCTGATGCTGCTGATACTGATGTTAGGAGGGCAAAAGGAAAGGAACCAGAGGTGTCTGAGACGGTACCAAAAACATTCACAAAGAAGCCGGAGAAGAAAGGTTTTGCTGGGCTTGACGAGGACGTGATTCGAGGGGTGAATACGTCGCTCGCAAATGAGCTAAGTATGATAAAAACAAAATTGATAAATGCTGAAGAAAGGGAGAGGCATAGGGAGTCTGAAATGGATGATTTGAGGAGGATTGTTTTGGATTAACAAGTTCTTATCAAGAAATTGTTAACAGAATTGAATGAGGTAAAGAAGGAGGTAAAGATTGGGAAAGTAGAGACGGAGGATGAGATTAACGAGATGGTTAACGTTGGAAAATACTCAACATTGAAGGAGATGGTACAAGTCGCTAAGAGCCGAAAAGATTTTGCTGGGTTCAGTGGTGCTGGAGCAAGCGGAACGGGCAAAGAGGCGGAAATTACTGATGATTTCTGTCTCAATATTGATACGGATCTGATAGGAGAGGAAGTCGTGGTAGATAAAGAAAAGAAGGCCGAGATGAAGATAGTTGATGAAGAGGATGAGGAGATGCAACTGATTGATTATGATTCAGAACCCGAGTTTTACGAGGTGGACGAAAAAGAAATGGTGTATGTGGCTTAGAGGAGTGGAGCCGAGGGTGACTTATTCGAATTAGACAAATCAGATTGGTTCAAGAAGGTTTATGAACCTGAATACGTCACGCCTCTATTTCAAAACCTGGATGCCCCTGCCCCCAAAGACACTGACAACAAGATTTTCAGCTGGAAATACAATATGGATCTTCAAAAGTTTATGATAAAGAGAAGAGGGGGAGGGATCAACTATGTGAGTAACCGCAAACATTGCAAAACTTTCCCAAAATGGGATTTGAGGCACTTGGCAGTTCTACCTTTGATTAATGCAGATCAAAATGATCGTGCAAAACTGTTGGAAGAAGAGATTCAGGCAGGGTTGAAAGATAATTTCATGAGTTTTGGATATAACAAACTGGAGCGCAAACGTTCAAAGAAGGATTTAGATTGGGTTACAGGGAAAGGAAAGATTGTGTTGAAAATGAAGCCGATCAAGACTGTGTTGAGGGTGAGAGTTCCAGATCCAAGCCCGTCGAGACTTATGGATTTTGAGAAATGGTTTTACGACAATCAAACAGGGGAGGCGGTGATTAGAGTAAAGGATGGATCTGAATGGAGGATATTTGATGCGATGGAGGTGTTTGGCTTCTCGGACGATGATCTGAAGATATTATGCGAGAACCCGATTAGAGTTGGAGCCGGAGCTGATACCAGAAAAGAAGCTGTTTTGTTCGAGAGAGTGGCAAATAGGGCTCGCGGGATTAGGGCTGAAGTAAAGGAGCTTACTGAGAAAATACAGAAGCAGGTGGCGTTGAATGAAGACGTTCGAGAACTGACTGGATTGATGGATGCTGTTAAAGCTGGAGTTGAAGAAGAAGATCCAACAGGTGAAGTACCTCCCTAGGGGGTGTATTGTTGACCACATGTAGGGTGGTACTTCACCCGTTGTTATTTGTATTTTTTATCTTGTAATATTTTATTCGTATTTCGTTTCCGCTGTAATAGTTAGATTTGTCTTTGTTTAGTATGTTTTAGTGCAGGTTTGTGCGACACTGCATGCGACACTATAGTGTCGCATGCAGCCTGTCTTTGCTTAGCGATCAGGCAGTGTCGTGTCTGCGACACTGCCTGCGACACTATGACCTGTATAAATAGTTATGTTAGGGCATTTTGTACATAACTCTTTGGAAATTTATTGAATACAATTCCCCCTTTGATACTGAGTTCGAACCTTATTGATTGTATGCAAGGAATTGGATCTGTTATATCTTTGTTGCAATTGCTTAATTCATCTACTTCTACTAATCTTCTTACATAATCATTTGTTAATGGGTCATAATGGTTTGTGTGAGTATTGGTCACAAATCTCAACCAATTGATGCTAGATCTAGTGGTATCAACTGATTGTGATTAGATCTAAATCATATATAGCACGATTTACTATTTTCATGGACCAACACTTAACAAACCCCAATGTTCATACTCCAAAACACACGTACATCATAACACAAATCTGAACCAAATCTATACATAATCGAAAACACATTTGGAACCAAATCAACGGATCAACATCATACAATATAAGAAAAATAGGGTTAAAGATAAATTCAAAATGAACCTTGCTTATAACTTTTTGACGGATCGGAACTGAGAAAAATGAATCCACATCATACAAGTCCTGTTCTACGGTAACCCTAAAACAAACAAACCCTAATCGATCTTAACCCTAACAGCAAAACCAATATCAACGAGTTTAACCCTAATCAATCTTAACCCTAACATCAACACATTTATAAACAACACCATATTTAACATCATCAAGAACCACCTCTTCGAAACCCCTAAACCAAAACAACCTAAGGCTAACACAGTCGAACGATCTGCTACATATCATCGAATAGATTCAAAACAACGAATAGATTCATAGAAACGAACGTTCTACTACAACCTAACCCTAACACAGTCGAACGATCTGCTACTAGTAGTGATTTGTGCGTGTTTGAATGAGCGGCTAATTATGATTTGTCTAAGATAACGTGAAACTAGGGTTTTTCTAGATATCATTCTTTATACATCAGCTCAATGACCCGTTTAAAGACCAACTCGGTTTTTTTTGTTTTTCAAAAATTTAAAGCCCAACCCAAGTAAACAATATTGACCAATTTGACCTCACTTTGAAATACCTAATTATGTTAAATATAAAACAAACATCACGAGGCTACTTATTAACATAAGATAACTCTTTCCATCATTACTTCCCATTTGACTAAAGTTCGGTCCACTAACCCAAACCCCAAAATAACATTTATGTTAATGAGTTTGTTAATACTTTAACAATAAAACACACTTTAAAAATATTAAAGTTTGTTAATACTTTAACTATAAAACACACTTTACAAACTTATTTATTAACACTATTTATTAAAATTAGCTAAGTATTTCGATCATTACGTCATATTTTATTTTAGCAATTCATTTTATTTAAACTCATTACCGCTTTGTTTTCTGGTTACAACCGATCGTCATCGATATGAATCCATCAACTATAATATTACGGGTTAATGTCAATTAATGGTCGACGTACTACTTCAGTCGATGATCTTCCTACAAATATACTATCCATTGAGATATTAGTAAGGCTTCATGCAAAGTGTATCGGTGTATATAAGACCGTGTCGAAGCAATGGTTGTCATTGTTAAGTTCTAAAAATTTCATCTTGCTACATTGTCGTCACATCTCCACATCCTATAAACAAATGTTTTTATCTATTGCTTTGTTTCAGACGTCTGTCTTTCCGGTTACTTTTGATCCATCAGATTATTTGTCAAAAACCCTAATTCCACTACCAACAAATACTTATTCGTATGATGTTCGCGTCATAACAAGCTTCGATGGTCTTGTATGTCTTTCTTTTCGCGGAACCCAAAAAATGATCCTCTGGAACCCATTAACCCACGCAACTAAATTCGTTTCCAGCACACTAAGTCGGGGTAGATTCAAACAAAAATCAGATGCTGTTGGGTTGTATGCTTCTCCTTCGAATGAGTGCATGCTTCTACATGCAAAACGCAGAAATGGCACGATGATGCTTTTACAAATATTCATCTAGGGGTGACTCATGGAGCAAGATGGGGTTCGTCGACGAACGAAAGTACGATAACTACAAAATGTCTTGGTCTAACGGAACTTTCTTCCAAGGAGTGGTTTATTTTTTTATTAAAGTGGATGCTGTTGGTGTGGGAAATCACTTATTTGGTTTTCACGTGCATTCTAATGAGTTAAAGTCTAAACCAGAACCAATAACCACATATCACGATGGTGATGGGAGTTTAGTTGTAGTTCGTAACCAGCTTCACATGTTTGTACCGCACAACTTACCTATTTGGTGTCTCGACTTGTGGAGGATGGACGGTGAAAACTGGACAAAAATATGGGTTCACCAAAACCTTCTGTCTCCGTCACTTTTTCGTCTCGCCATTACGTACGTCGTTAGTGCATGCAAGTTTCTTGTGGTAAGCAGATTTGGAAGTGTTAATGAACTAGATACTATTAGGAATTGCGTAGAGTGTTACTATCCAGTGTTTTCTGAGAGCAGACTACAAGTAGTTGTTTATACCAATACTCTTATGTCGCCGGATTTGTAGTTCCTAAAATCATATCGTTTCATATGTTTTTGAGTGTTTTGTCTTTCATTTATTTCAATAAGATGATAAATCCAATATTGTAATGTTGGTATGAATGTTTTGTGTTTTGTAAGTTTCTGTAAGACGATAAATCATATCTTTTCTTATGTTTGTTTGAATGTTTTGTTATCCTTTAATTCTCATTGCTCGATTCCATGCATGTGACTACCTATACTATATATAACTTATAAGTTGATGGTTTTTCTATAGTATAGATTCATTTCTATATCAAAGCAGCTATGAATCCGTAACTCTACATGCTTTTGATGTTCAAGATAATTGCGGATCTACCACCGCTACTAATAATCAAATGCAAGTGCGTACGCAAGGAATGTTATGATTTCATATCAAGCAACGAGTTTCTATTGGCACACACCAAATATTCAAGAGATTTAGTGGATCAGAAACTTATCACCACTGGGCTCCCATCGATATGCGTCTCAAGGCTGTTGAATCATCAAAGTCTTAACTATTTGGTGAGTAACGACGTAACACCCCCTGATAATGTCCATCCAAAAATATAATATTCTTAGCGAGCTTGGATGGCCTGTTATGTGTGACCCTTAAACACACTTGGGACTTGCTTGTGTGGAATCCCCTAACAAGTGCTGATAGAATGTTGTCCAACCGTGTTAAGCAAGGTTTCTTTAAGGCATACTACGATTCAGTTGGTTTCTATGTTGACGCAACCTATGACTACAACATTCTGCACATAAAACATAGGCGAGGTACTCTTGTCGTTTATGTGTTTTTGTTGCGCCATGGATTGTGTGAACATGTACCATTTTTAAAGAAGGGTCCTTACTTTGCTGGTACATACGACTGGGATTTAGCAACCTTTTCTGGAGATGCTTTATACTTCAGGGTTTCCCAATCTAACATGCTAGGTGACATCAAGAGTGTTATTCGGTTTGACGTAAACACGCATCATTTTTTTGAGTTAGAATATCCGAGATCTATGTCTTTTAGTCCTAACGGTGCTTTGTTTAGCTGGCGCTCGGAACTATATGCTTATGTTTCTAGCGGTTACTTCAAGAAGCTATTGGAATTATCGAAGCTGAAAAACAGTATTTGGAACATGACACATGTATATCGTTACCGAGTATGTCTTCCATTTCCATCAGTGACTACCCTTACTCGTTACAATCTAAATGGGTCTACTATTGTCAACACTGGTAGGGGACAACTTCTTGAAATCAGTATGAACCTTTTAGACGTTCGTTATTTTGAATATTTTACCTTTGATGAGATTATTAATGGTGCTGTTTACACGGATACCGTACTTTCACCGTGGTTTTAGCTCAATTCCTTACGTTTAAATATTATGTTTCTTTTTACATTGTTTATTTTATCAAGTTTAGAACTTCATTATTGATTTTGTTTTTCTATGTAATGGAAACGATTTTTAAACATAATTTCGTCATGTTTATGTCTTTGTCTTTTAGTATAGATAAACTATACACGCTCATTACCAATATCTATACTATAGAATTAAAAGATAAATATTTGACTTCTTTGGGACTATTTATATTACTTAAAGTTAATTTAATGCAAACTTTTAATATTGTACGAACGTTTTTAAATAACGTGATATAACAAATAATAAACTTATGTAAATTGGATGACAAAGTCTTCATTTGAAGCCAACTAAAACCACTCTAATTATGTTTCTTTAAAGACCAATTTTTTAAGGTTTTTGTTTGGTGTTAATACTGAAGGTATAATTGGTCATGGATTCGCATATCATTGTCGATGACTTTACGTCAGTCACACAAGAGTGCGTTTGGTATACTTTGTGCTTTGTTTGGGTCGACTTCGTATTGCTTGGTAGATCTAGGAATAATCACCCAAGAGATATGTGGCACGTTCAATTGGATCAACAACTGCTATATGAGAATTATATCAATGATCTACACACAGTAACTATGAAATCAACACAACGAACACAGAGATTACTCAAAATTCACTTGTATTGATACCAAAATAGATGTTACAGTGTACTCTAGGTGCAAAAGCTGCTACGATCGTACAATCGTCTTAACCTAGATGAGTTATAAACATTCTATTTATAGTCAACAATACATCTTTAGAGACTATACAAAATAGATCCTAAATAAACAACAAGTGTCAATTAAAGACTAAAGTAAATATTCTAGACAAAGTACCCTAACAATAAGCTTGAGTTGTAGATTTGAATTGATGTCCTAGGAAATCTTGAGATCGGGAGGTAAGAGATTGTTGATCACATCTTGTTGTTTATTTCGATAGGTTTAGATTATGTGGGGAGAGTTTGACTTAATCAAAACTAGTAATTTGTGGTATCTTGTGTTATATTAAATTTATTTGGTGGGTCACGTTACCTTAGTTTATTGATTAAGTAAGTTTCTTGGACAATTGGCTTTGTGAGACCAGAAGGTGATCTAGTTTAGGATCTCTTAGATACCTTGAAGTGGTTTTACCAAATTTTACACCATTAGCTTCACATAGCCATTTTAGAACCTTTTAACATACACGAAACCTTGTACATAGGTAGTGGAGTGTTGGATTGTTTGAAGTGGTTATATCTTTAGATTCGGTGCCAATATATTTTTAAACCAAGAGTTGTTAGATATTCATTAGGATACCCGCCAAAGTAGTCATCTTCTCCTCTATAGTTTACCCTTAGCTCATTTTTAGGCTTATTTTAGAACTCTCTTTGTAGGTTATAACTAGATAGCTTGTCATTTGTTTTACTAATTTAGTTTTTAAAACTAAATATAAAAATTACATTGGTTAGGAGTCGACAATGATTCGTTATTGAAGGGAGCGAAAGTCAAATCCAGTGAACTTGCTGTACCGGCGAACTTCTTATGTTTTCCATTTCAAAAATTTTAAAACCTGATTTTTGACGACTTTCACATTTTTCATATATACCACATGGTTCACATCAACGCACACATTTCTATGTTCCGGAGCTATCATTTCTCTTTTGGTTATACGAACTGTAACGCCCGTCTTTCGACAAGCACCACGGTTGGCATTCATAAGCATAAAAACAACCATATATTAAATAAAACTTCAAAAGCAGCGAAATAATTGTTCAAACATCATTACATTACCCTTAAATTTGTCTTAGAAACTACTTAAAGCATTACAAACTTATAAATCAACTTTCCAAAAGTATTTTTCTTCAATGTCAGTCTTCAACAAGTCTCTAGCCCTCGCCAAGCAGCTCCCTAAACCTCCTAACCTGCACATCAATCTAACATGCATACAAAAGTCAGCTACGCTGAGTGAGTTCTAGTTTTAAAACATCTTTAGAAACTTTCCATATCATTCATGTAATACACGTAAATAACATCATCATATTGGACGTCACACTCGTATAATACGTAGCATAATATCTTTGTCTTTTATTTAAGTCATCATCGTGTCCTCTTTGGTCATAAGAGACCCATTCTGTGGTTCTTAACTGGTTTTATGAGATCCCCAGTAGGATTCTTAGCTGGTTTTATGAGATCCCCAGTTGGATTCTTAGCTGGTTTTATGAGATCCCTAGTAGGATTCTTAGCTGGTTTTATGAGATCCCCAGTAGGATTTCTGTCTGGTTTTATGAGATCCCCAGTAGGATTCTTAGCTGGTTTTATGAGATCCCCAGTAGGATTCTTGTCTTCCGTTAAGGCATACATTCGTTTATATATATATACAAGTATTCAGTTGCTCGTTCTTACATCATCATCATACTTCACATAAAAAGTCCAACGGTCCAGGAAAACATCTCGGTATGCATGTTAGCCTCAAAATTGTGTTTGAAACGGAAGTGAGGTCTAGAACTCACCTGGTTCTTAAGTGATCTTTGCTTGTTTGGACTAGGTTAAGGTAGTGGTTTTGGGTGCACGATCTTCATTTAAGTTATTATGAAAAATCGTCATTTCTTTCTTAGTGTCGCAAGCAATGCCGCAAGTAGTGTCGGAGGTTGTGTCGCAAGTAGTCTCGCATAGGCGAACCACAGTGTCGCATGCTGCTTCGGCAACACCTCCACTTGTAGTGTCGCAAGGCTCTTACCCAACTTTCGTTGGGACTTAAACTAATGTCGCAAACACACCCGACACACGCCCAGAAATCAGGTCATCATAGTGTCGCAAGATGAACACTAGTGTCGCATCAAGAACACTAGTGTCACCAAACGTTGATACAGCTCGTTTTCAACCAAAAATCCTTGTTTTGCAACCAAATCCCAAACTTTTTACGTCCAAAACCTTGGTTTATCATTTATATGACTATATCTAAGCTTTTTCCACGATTTTATCCATAAAAATACAACCTTTATTGATTTCTTTGAAACTTTTGAAAAACTTAAAAAACTCCATTAATGGCCACGTTTTGTGTTATGAAAACATGTTTTAGGGGATGATTTTACCTTGATTACATGTTGTTTAACACCTTTAATCTTCAGATTAACCCTTTGATTCACAAAAATCTTGGTTTTTCTTCTTTCTTGCCTTAATTTTCTTCAAAAGAGATTAGGGTTTGTGTGTGTTGTTGTGAAGATGGTGAAGTGAGGATGGCGGCTGGAAATGATGGTTAAATAGTAGGGTTTTCCATATTGGGGTAGGGCTTTAGGTGGGCTTTGGGCCAATTTTAGGTAATTAGGCCATTTTAGGAAAGTATTTTAACTAATTCACTTACCATTTTGGGCCTAATTCATTCTTTCACCCTTAATGACCCATAATTACATCATAACATCTTCATTAATCCTTCCTTTTTCTAATTAGCAAGTAATTAGTCATTACGTTCTACCTTCTCGTATACTTATAATCATTTTTTTGCTCCATCGTATATATCGTAATCATCATATTTATCATTAACATAACATATATCGTAAACGGCATACATCATTTTAATCATAATCACTTAAATGCACATTCATATAAGCATAAGCACGTAAATAAGCCATATCTTAAAAATCGGGGTGTTACACGAACCCGTAACATGCTTATTATACTTATGCCGTCGAGCCGTCATTTTTATTGTAATGATACGAACCTATTATACGACACATATTATAATTGTAGTTAATACTAAACATTAGTTAACTGTGAGATGGTGAAATACTAAGTGTGATGTGACACCCCACCCGGCGACAGAAACACCGGGTTACCATACAAATTGGATATGAATAGTAATAAATCACATGACACACTTATTATTAAATTCTAATAATTTTCATAACATAAGTTTTGGAACATAAGTCTTAAATGGAAATGACAAAGGTAATAAAATCAAACAGTAAATGCAATAACCTTTATTATTATTCTAGGTCCACGGCATCCCTATGTCTTGAATAAATAGCCATAAAATCAATCTCATGCAACACCAGAAATATGTGAAAAATAAAGTTAGCTATAAAATCTTGTGAGTAAGCCACAATTGATAAATAGTATTATAGAAATAGAATATCATTATATATATGTTGCGCAATATATCTTACATGTATAGCTATTTCGTACTATTCTCAACCATGACCCCTTGAACACACATTATAATTGTACTTGTACTATAACTTGTAACATTTTATCATGAGGAACCAACTCATGTGTTAATTAAAGATAACTCTTCAAGCAACCGTCACTTAACCGTCTCGATATATTAGTTATCAATAATTATTTTGAAACTTAGGGACATGGCATAACAACATAATATAGCAACTTGTAACATAGTAACTTCTAACATTGAAATTGAAATTGAATGACCGGGTTTAAATCACCTATCGATGTTGTATAAGTAGGTGGGTTTGTCAAATCATTAGCTCTAACATTGTACTGGTGGGATTACCAAGTAATAATACTACTTTAAAATATCACATAAGATTGCATACTAACACATTTGTATGATCGTTTTTGAAAATTGAAAGAAAATTAGAAGACATTGCATTGTAATAGAGCACATATTTCGGGAGTGAATTTACTCACCTTAAAACTAGGCTCGAAATAAATAGTAAATAGTTTAAATTGAACCGAGGATTTCCCAAATACTAAAATTACCTAAGTAAATGAGAATCTTATCTTAGTAAAACATATAATATAGAAAACTAGAATATAAACAATAGGAATCTAAGGAATTTGGACTTGTAGGGTTCCAAATTGGGATTTGGGGTTTTTCGGTAAACGATTAGAGTTATATTAATTTATTTAAAAATAACATCGGAAAATACTAGTAATGATAATAACAATATTTTTTTTATTATAATACTAATAATAGTATTTTTCTTGTAATTTAGATGTAACTCAAGTAATATATTTATAAAAGTGTTTAAATAAATTTTTACAAGTATTCAAATGCACTTTTCTAAAAGTTTAATTTTATAAAAACTTGATTATAACAAATATGTGATCTATTAGATATCTAGATAATGATTTACGTATTAATTATTAATTATAATAACTGAAAATTGATAAAAAGACTTTTAATATAAAATGGTATGGGTAAACAAACTCAAACCCGGTTCACCATAAAATCACACCATCCAACAAACCACTCAACCAGAAGCTAACTTTGTTAAATATTTCATTTCCAATTGATTTTCAGGTGTTTATAGATGTTTCCCCCAAATCCTCAAGAACCCTAAAATCCTAGATCCTAAATTACAAAAGATAGATCCAAGATATGGTTACATATAGCTAGGATTTTGACCAGGGCTGTTCAACAAGGATGATAACGTATTAGGCATACCTCATTGTAGATGATTTAATAGAAAGAAGAAGAAATAATAGACAACGTCTACGGAATTGGTACTTGATGATTGAAGCTGGTAAAATCCAATTAAACCTCCAGGTTTCTTATTGATGAGATGATGAACAATAAACCTAAGATAATTGAATAAACGAATTATGATTTAATGTCCAATAGTTGAGTTGTAGGCCCGGAAGAAGAAGGAATTAAATCGAGTGTCCTTGCGAGTTGAATAAAATTGGAGAGTCTAGAAGCTTTATAGATTGTGTGAGTATTTTTTAAATACTCTACTTTATGGTATAGAAATCATTTTCATAGAAGGCGAATCAAAGTTTCCAGACCATGGTTATTAAAAAGATTTTTTATATTTATTGGAGGACAACAATCCATTGGAATTTACAATAGGGTGACAGTTAAACGAGCAACAAGTTGTGCCGCAACCCTCTTTTAAATAGCAAACCCTAGCCTACTGAAAAGTGAAAACAAAGTCTTCGCATTTAAGGGTCGACACATTGCTATTAATGACCCGTTGAACCCTGGTCAAGAAGTTCACCGCCCCCGTTGTTAGGAAGCCAAATGTATTAAAGGCTAATGAAATAAAAACATGCTGATAATCCAGGAAGGCTTTCTCCTGTTTAGCAATCTTGCATGATTCCGCCTTTGACGCTGCCTGTCCTGCAACAAATCCATTGCCCCGGAGCGCAACCAAGGGGGACACTCCCGGTAAGGTCCACAAAAGTGTGTTTACCCACTGTCCAAACAAACACTAGAATATCAGCTGGTTATTGATTCAATTGAGTTTTAATTTGTGATTATGAGTCAATTAATTGTTTGGTTATGGTTTGAAACCGTTATAGGAATCGTTTGAGTTCATAGAGTAGATTCAGGTCGTGTGAATTTGTTGTAAAGAGTTCGAGAGGTATTTTGAAATAGTTTGATTGGTTATTAACTAATGGCAGGCCCGGCCCAACAGCATAAGTAGTTAGACTGGGCTTTAAGGCCCCTAATTCTGAAGGGCCCCAAAATTTTTAGTACTGTTATCTGTTTGTAAAGAAAAAGCCTATTTGTGCAATTATGTATTTAAAAACCCAACATCTGAAGGCCCAAAAGCCCCAATCTACAACAATATCATCTGTTAAAAAAAATCAGATTATCCCAATCTCAGAATAGGAAACGTCAATCTCTTCTTGGAAGAAGGATAATCAACATCGAAAATCCTCAATGCAATCAATCTCTGTTAAGCGTTCTTGGCTTCTGCAACACACGAAATCTACAAACAAAATCACGAAACCTAGTTCTGTTCGTCAATCCTCAGTTCGTGGCTTTTGCAATGCTGCTCTGTTCTAAATCACGAAATCGAAATCCATATATGTTCGCTAGTCACAGCGCGAGTCAGACCAAATGGAGCTTGAAATCATGAAGGATTAATTGTTTTTGTTAATGCACAACTGAATCGAGAGATTTATGCTAAACGAAAATCACCAAAGGTTTTTGCTGAATATAAAGGTTAGTTGTTCTTAACTTTGAATTTAAAGGTTTTTCTGCCGACTTTATTTATTATTATTTTTTCTATTAATGGAGAAGATGTTAAAGCTATAAAATAAACATTTGAGTTTGATTTAGTTATTGAAAATTTTGAGATCCAAGTAAATCACCTCATTATAACTTTGTTTTATGTTTGCGTAGGTATTTTTAGTGCAAGTATACCAAGATTTAGTTTCACCGACTAGATAACACGGGGGATCCAAAACACTAGAAATAAAAACAAAAAAATGTGCATGCTTTCTGAAAAGGGCCCCGAAATTCCATTTTGTCTAAGGCCACCGATAAGGTTGAGCCGGCCCTGACTAATGGTAACAAAACTCGGTGAAGGGTTTAGGTTCGAAACATGTTAATAGGTTGGTCCGATAGATTTGATTTGATCAAAGCTCTTTAAAACATAATTTTAATGCTTCGCCGGACTCTGGGATTTGGTCGGTGTATGTCACCGGTAAAAAATAAAACGGGAATTATACAGGGAGGGTTTGGTTAATTAATTCATATGTTATATTTTTAACCCCTCATGTTTGAAATTATTATTATTACGATTTAAAACTTTGTGGTAAGTTTTGAAACTTGTCACTTTCGACTCAAAGTTAAATAAACCTCTATTTTTGATAACCAACTTAACCACGTTATCTCGTATCGTTTATATAAATGACGTTTTTATGTTTTTACTTTGTTTTCGACGTTAAAAGGTTATTTTAGGCTTAGAAGTAATTATCTTTAATCATTTTTATAAAATCTCTTTTATAAAAAACAATTTATATATTTCGGAGATTAATTTATTACAAATAGTAGTTTAAATAGTATACTTAGATATTAATTTGCATTTATTCGATCACTTAACTAAAGACGGGAATAACAAACATTTTGACATATTCATTCATATAAATAGAAAACGAAACGTTACAACTTAATGAATTTTTATACGAAATAAATAAAAGACGAGTGGATTCGGGTTCGTGTCGGGTGTTCGGGTTCGGGTTTAGGGCAGATGTCACCGTGAGATGGCTGAAATATGTACCCATGGTGTGTAAGCCATATTTATATGTCGTTCTAGTTGCATATTGTCATTTCATGCTGGTTGTCGAATATGTTAATGTGGAACCGGCCCACATTGAGGTTTTCCTTCTTGAATCACGTTAGTTAGAGTTGAGTTGATGAGTGCTACGATATTGGTCACGTTCAAGGAGCATATGAAAAAGTCACAATGTGTAGTCACCCTCTCGCAAAATATTGATGAGTGATGAGTGGGTGAAGGCTACAAAATTTCCCAAAGAAGCGTAAGGCCAAGATTTCACTAACACTTCCTTCAATTCGACTATTCCTGGGAATGAGTTCCATGAGATCATTTTATAGTGGAGAGATGTGTTAAAAATATTGAGACTTTTGAGAGATTCTATAAAAATAAGTTGGGTAATATTGTGTAATTCTACTACTAAAATAAGTACAATAATATTTTTTGTAATCCCAAAATAACCGTCGGCTCCTAATGGTCCAAAGTAGAGGTGCACAAAATAACCGGTTTAATAATCGAAACCGGCTATTAACCGTAACTGAAACCGGTTATTAACCGATTTAGGAATAACTGGTTAGGGTATTTTTTTAACCGCATGTTCGTAACCGATTAGGGATTTTTTTATGAATAACTGGTTATTAACCGGTTTTTTTAAAAACAATTTTAACCGATCCACAGGTTAACCGGGAAAAAACCCGAAAAAATAATAAAATATTAGAAAAACCGGTTAAAGTAAAATAACCGAAAATTTTGAAAAAAACCCGGTTATTAACCGAACTTGTTAAAGCGAATAACCGGTTTTTTCAATAACCGAAATTAACTGATTTGTGCACCTCTAGTCCAAAGAATCATATGCAAGTAGAGATCGTGTTTAACAATCTGTAAAGTTCATATTGTGCTGGACCCAAAGGGCCCAATCCACTCCGCCCACCTTGAGTAGATTTTTTATGACCGAAATCACATATCAACTACTATACTCTTAAATTTATACTAGTTTAGTTCCAATAACTTTGATAGCCTCCAGCTAGAAGATACATGAAAAAATTAAGATAAGATCTGATAAAATAAGGTTGGAGGGAACACCCCAAAATGACCTGTTGATCAATTGTTTTTTCTTACTAACGAGGCATTGTCATGTCACCTTACAAATTATCATGTCTTTTGATCTCATGGGAATCTGCACCCTAAAAATGATCTCTTGACCTTAGTCGCCACTAAATAATTGGTGGATGGGATCCATAAATACAATCGTCTTCTTTACAATGATTATATTGGTGAGCTCATAAACGAGGTATGCACCTCGTTTTCCTTCTCGTGGGACAACATGTGTACCGGCGAGCTCATGTAGGTCACCTCCTCGTGGGGATGCTTTTTGTACTATACGAATGTTGAATAATAAAATGCAATGTTTTGAAAAAGCATCCCCACTAGGTCACCTCCTTGGGTTCAGAGCCTTTGATAGTCCTGTTTGGGGAGGGGGGTTTGAATGGTTTTAAGCTAGATCGGTTGGTCGGACCGGAAATGAGCGATCGAACTGGAAAAATGATTAGTTGAACCTGAAAAATGAAAGGCGAGACAAAAAAATTTAGAATTTTATGCATTTAAAATAGCATCTGATTCGTTCGATACGACCGGTGAATTGGTAAGGAGACGGGTACAACGTCCGATCATTAAAACATTGATTAAATGCCATAATCTTAGAACTATAATGATTTAAAAGGATCTATAAGGAAATCATCAAATCAAAGCTTTCACCTAACGCTTAAAAAACATCAGATGATTATGTATGTCCGCCCCATTTGAGAACATGTTCATGTGTGCCCCATTTGAGAACATTTTTTTGTGTGCCCCATTTGAGAAAATTTGTGTTGCCACTTCGATATATCTCTCGCTTAGTCCATCAGGTACACCGGCATTATTCGAAACATAGCCCCTATGTTCTTGTAGTGATATTGACTCTACTATTAAACAAACATGTCTAGACCACTTATTCGAAAGATAGGGCATAAAACACAAGCTAGGACACCTTATTCTCCAATCCCTTTTGGCTTTTAGTAAAACAAAAATGTATTGAAAAACTTCCTAACCTTGCTTCCTTAGGCGGACTCTACACTACAACATAATGTAAAAAGAGTTTAAATAAATAAAGTTTAGTAGGCATGTATCAGCCCCAAAAGTATTACGTAAAAAGGGGTTCATGAACTCATGTAGTGTCTGGCCTGCTCAAGATTTCTAAAGATATTGTACAGTCAGCGTGGGAGTTCTACCCAGTGACGGATCCAAGATTTTTAATCAGTGGGTTCACTATTTTTAGGCGCTCCGATTTTAATAGAACCTGACATTAAAAAAAATCGGTTAGGTTTGCCGGTTCGGATCGGGTTAACGGGTTAAGTTCAAAACATAGTAACAATGTGATACAATAAGTCAATATTAGAAAACACATCATCTTTAGAAATTAAAAAAACACATAATATAAATTAAGAAAAAAAGACTACCTAAAGTTGTTCCCTACGAAGTTTCATCTTTTATCGGTAGGTTCACAATTTCTGGAAGATCCCATGGAAGATCATTCATATCATTTTTCAAGGATTTACTACTTGAAGATTATTATTCATGGTTTGGTGGTTGTCTTGAAAATTCTTTCAATACTCATAATACTAATCATGTTAAAAAAAAACAAATTAACAAACTAATGTGTCACAGTAATCTTCAATCAGTATTCAGTAGTATGTCATGTGTAGATTGTATAGAAACACTAATCTTCAATGATCAATCAGTGTCATGTTCTTTTAGTTTTTTACAAAATTTATACATTGCACATATATCAAACATTGAATCAATTCTCAAAGATTGAAATAACAAATTAACAATCAAACATCCAAGCTTGTTCAATCAATCAATTACACATTCAATCACACAATTAAAGTATTAAACATTGATTTAATAATACTTTTTTTAACAGAGCCGCAGCCGCAATCCGTAGAGGTTTGATGGCTGAGCGCCTGAGCCAGTGACGGATCCAGGATTTTTAATCAGTGGGTTCACTATTTTTAGGCGCACCGATTTTAATAGAACCTGACATTAAAAAAAATCGGTTAGGTTTGCCGGTTTGGATCGGGTTACCGGGTTAAGTTCAAAACATAGTAACAATGTGATACAATAAGTCAATATTAGAAAACACATCATCTTTAGAAATTAAAAAAACACATAATATAAATTAAGAAAAAAAGACTACCTAAAGTTGTTCCCTACGAAGTTTCATCTTTTATCGGTAGGTTCACAATTTCTGGAAGATCCCATGGAAGATCATTAATATCATTTTTCAAGGATTTACTACTTGAAGATTATGATTCATGGTTTGGTGGTTGTCTTGAAAATTCTTTCAATACTCATAATACTAATCATGTTAAAAAAAACAAATTAACAAACTAATGTGTCAGAGTAATCTTCAATCAGTATTCAGTAGTATGTCATGTGTAGATGGTATAGAAACACTAATCTTCAATGATCAATCAGTCATGTTCTTTCAGTTTTTTACAAAATTTATACATTGCACATATATCAAACATTGAATCAATTCTCAAAGATTGAAATAACAAATTAACAATCAAACATCCAAGCTTGTTCAATCAATCAATTACACATTCAATCACACAATTAAAGTATTAAACATTGATTTAAGAATACTTTTTTTAACAGAGCCGCACCCGCAATCCGTAGAGGTTTGATGGCTGAGCGCCTGAGCGGTGGTGGACTTGTGGTGTTAGGGTCGCGGTGGAGTGTGGACTAGGCTGAAGCTTGAAGAGTAGATATTGGTGGCTACTGGTTGAGAGAAGGTTGTGTGCCTATGCTCATGTTTGGAATGAAAAAAGTTAACGATTAGGATTTAGGCAATTGAAACCCTAAAATAAAAAAATATTTATTCAGTTACAAAAAAGAAGGCTGGAAGAATAGAACCAGAGACCTTTTGCATGTTAAACACGCGTTTTACCAATTGGTCTAGGAGAACTATATTGTTAATCATTAAATTTAAATAACTATATGGGTTAACTCTATATTTTTCTATGGGTTCACTCCAAAAATTTCTATATAATTTTTATTAAAATTTTCGAACGCGGTGGGTTCCCGTGAACCCGTTGCTAAGCTATTGGATCCGTCCCTGGCCTGAGCGGTGGTGGACTTGTGGTGTTAGGGTCGCGGTGGAGTGTGGACTAGGCTGAAGCTTGACGAGTATATATTGGTGGCTACTGGTTGAGAGAAGGTTGTGTGCCTATGCTCATGTTTGGAATGAAAAAAGTTAACGATTAGGATTTAGGCATTTGAAACCCTAAAATAAAAAATATTTATTCAGTTAAAAAAGAAGGCTGGAAGAATAGAACCAGAGACCTTTTGCATGTTAAACACGCGTTTTACCAATTGGTCTAGGAGAACTATATTGTTAATCATTAAATTTAAAAAACTATATGGGTTCACTCTATATTTTTCTATGGGTTCACTCCAAAAATTTCTATATAATTTCTATTAAAATTTTCGAACGCGGTGGGTTCCCGTGAACCCGTTGCTAAGCTATTGGATCCGTCCCTGGCCTGAGCGGTGGTGGACTTGTGGTGTTAGGGTCGCGGTGGAGTGTGGACTAGGCTGAAGCTTGAAGAGTATATATTGGTGGCTACTGGTTGAGAGAAGGTTATGTGCCTATGCTCATGTTTGGAATGAAAAAAGTTAACGATTAGGATTTAGGCATTTGAAACCCTAAAATAAAAAATATTTATTCAGTTACAAAAAAGAAGGCTGGAAGAATAGAACTAGAGACCTTTTGCATGTTAAACACGCGTTTTACCAATTGGTCTAGGAGAACTATATTGTTAATCATTAAATTTAAATAACTATATGGGTTCACTCTATATTTTTCTATGGGTTCACTCCAAAAATTTCTATATAATTTCTATTAAAATTTTCGAACGCGGTGGGTTCCCGTGAACCCGTTGCTAAGCTATTGGATCCGTCCCTGGCCTGAGCGGTGGTGGACTTATGGTGTTAGGGTCGTGGTGGAGTGTGGACTAGGCTGAAGCTTGAAGAGTATATATTGGTGGCTACTGGTTGAGAGAAGGTTGTGTGCCTATGCTCATGTTTGGAATGAAAAAAGTTAACGATTAGGATTTAGGCATTTGAAACCCTAAAATAAAAAATATTTATTCAGTTACAAAAAAGAAGGCTGGAAGAATAGAACCAGAGACCTTTTGCATGTTACACACGCGTTTTACCAATTGGTCTAGGAGAACTATATTGTTAATCATCAAATTTAAATAACTATATGGGTTCACTCTATATTTTTCTATGGGTTCACTCCAAAAATTTCTATATAATTTCTATTAAAATTTTCGAACGCGGTGGGTTCCCGTGAACCCGTTGCTAAGCTATTGGATCCGTCCCTGGTTCTACCTCCTAGCAGGTTTCCTATGTTTAGTTTAGTCATGTTAGAATCTAAAATATATATGTCTATGTGTTTTTGTTGTGTGGGTGTCGTGTGCGTACGGTTTTGGTTACATTCGTGTAATATCATGGTTTTAGTCGTTTGCGTTGACTTATACGTCTAAGTATGTATATACTTATGTTATTTCATGTTATATAGGTATGTATTAAGTGTACATTGATTTTCAGTCAGTAAAGTTTGGTACTTGTCTCTTTTAGTCCTTAGGCTATGTTAAATAATCAAATTCGTACTTAAGTTGAGTTTTTAACTAAGGGTTGATATTAATAAGTACTATACACTATATTTATGTTATGTAGAGCATTTTAGGTGTGAATCTACTAATAAAAAAAATATATCTAAGTATTAGATTCATGAAAGTTAGGTTGCACCGGTTTACCGAGTGCGGTGCGATACCGCGCCTTAAGTTACGTTTATGGTTTAAGTCAAAAAACTTCAATATAATTGTACCAATATTTGAAGTGGTAATATGCTACTGTAAGAATATACTTTTTATAATTTTTAGATATTTTTAAAAATTACTATATTTTATTTAAGAATGTAGCCGATTAATGTAGTTTAAACATAAATAATTTGTATAAAATTAACCGTGACCCAATAAATAGTGAAACTTCATTTTCAACCTATTTGTACAGTAACTAAGTAGTTACAAACTTAATATTCGAGTTTTATAGTCCTTCGGTCGTTTTCGTATTTTAACGCGCGTGAAACCGATGAATAAACGATTTGGTTACAGAATACTCTTTTAACGCGTCTTATAATTTTAAATACTTCCTTGGGTCTTATGTTACTGTATAAAATGTATTTTTCTTGACAAATAGGTCTTTCTCCCATTTTTATGCTTTTTGTGAAAGTACTAGGTTCGTATATTCGAAAAATCATAATAAATAGATTAAGCTTATAAAAATTATGTAACTTAGTGAAATATTTTATTTATAAGTAGAAAAGCTCATGGACATTAAAAATATCAGGTTTTTATTGTTTTTATTGGTTTCGTGTTTTTAACGCGTCCGGTTCGGTTAATGTTACGTTTTAAGCATAGAGAGACTTTGGTAATATTTAGGGTCCGAAATTACTTACCTTATATCCACGTATGAGTTTAGGTTCTGTAAATTTGGTCTTAGAATTCTTTAACTATTTTCTACAAATTTTCGTATTTTAATCCCACTAAATATTAGAAAATTCGTAGTAATTATTTTTATGTCCATAAAAACATGAAATTTATTTTCTAACATGTTTATATCGTATATAAGCTACTGAGAACATAATATTTTTATATTTTTATATTTTTAGTACTTTCGTTGCTTCATACGTTTAGTTTTGGTTATTGTTCGATTCTTAGGTTTACTCATCAACGTTAAAATATTTTCAATCCTTAGTGTTCATATGCATATTTATAACTGTAGCATAACTTACTTTTGTATTTCTATACTTCCCATACGTTTTTTATAAACAAGTGAGAAAATGTACATTTTTAATATTCAAAAATGCATATTAAATAATCTATAACTCCAAAAATTATGAAATTTGGTTTATAACCTTATTATAGTATAAAGAATGTACAAAAATTATAAAACTTCATTTTAAGATGGTTAACCTTGGTTTGTTGTTTTGACCAAAAATAGTTGTTCGGTTTGACTAGTTTTAGTCAAACTTGTGTGTTTTCTTTAAAATATGATTTCTATCATTTTTAAGACTTTTGTTACTGAAAAAGGAGTATTTTTATGTGTTTATAAGATATGGGAAATCATAGTATTTATTGTGTGTGAAAATGAATGTGTAGTGTACGTGTAGTGTGTTTTCGGGTATTTTTTCGTTACCTTGAGTTTGAGAGTGAGTGTGGGTGCACTTGGGATGGTATGAGGGTCACGTGGGAGGCTGGAACTCGACTGGAACAGGGCTGGTCTTCGACATGCTTTTTCATGAGACGAACGGTTCGTGCTTTAGTTTGCTCGGTTGTTGGTTTCGTTGTACTCGTGGGCTTCCCTTGGCACGTGATTGATGTTGCGGTAGACCTTTAAGGCTTGTAGAGCTGATTTTCTGGGTTCTTGAGTGGAGGAGGGCTTGAGAGACGAGAGAAAGTGTTGGAGAGATTTTTGGTTGTGTGTGTGAAGTGTTGTAAATGAAAAATGAAGTGGGTAAGGGGTATGTGTGTGTATTTCAGCCGTGAAAGAGAGAGGGAGGGAGAGAGGTGAGTGAAGATTTGGTGTTGGTTTGAGTGAGATTTTGGTGGAGATTTGAAGTTTGGTTGAGATTGGAAGTAATGTGTGTGTATTGGGTGTTTAGGGTGGTGGTGTTGGGTAGTAGGAGACACTAGGTATAATAGGGTTGAAGTATTTGTTTAATTATTTTGTTAGATAGTTATATAAATCTTGTATTATTTTTATGAAGATGTCAGTTGTATTTATAAAATGTTAGTTTAGTTTATAAGTTGTAGTTGGTTTTATATATAAATATATATGTGTGTTCGTATGGATGTGTATATATATATATGATGTAGGTGTTTATTTAATGGATTTGTAGTGTAAATAATAATGGTTGTATGGTGGTAAATATTGTGTGGTATTTGTATAAGTATGTGTAGGTGTTTATTTAATGGATTTGTTAATATTTATATATATATATACATATATGCATGTATATTTACGTATGCATGTATGGATATATATATATATATTGAATGGGTTGATTTTTATATAATGTGGGTGTTGGTTTTTATAAATTTGGTGATTTGTGTGCAAGTATTATATTTATATACTTGCATGGTATTTTATTGGTTTTGTTAATTATATAGATTTTGTGTATGAACATATAAATGTATATATATATATATGTATTTGTATGTATGCATATATATACATATATGTGTGCAAGGTTGTGTAGTGGTCACTAGATTTATAGAATTGGTATTTTATTATTTTGTTGCCTAGTATAGGTTATAAGTTTAATTTAATTATATATCCTAACAATTGGTAATGCTAAAGATATTAGTGGGGAAATGCATATTTAATTCATGGTTGTAAAAATAAATTCCTACGCGTATCCGGGTATTTAATATGACGGGTTTCGTCATTGGTACTTACCGTAAATTTACATGGGCCAAGCCCATAATTTAAGTGGGGCCTAAGTCCAATAAAGGTTGGGCCAAGCCTAATGGGTTTATTTTTAAAAAATTTTCCAGACCCAAAAACCGGGGTTTGTTTAAAAAACCATGAAGCGACACTTTTCAAGCTTAGGCAAACATCCATGGTAGCCGCCTTCAAAACAGAGTTCGAATGTGTAAGCAATAGGGTTATTGGTCTGTCGCAACAGGCCTTAGAAACTGTTTTGTTTCGGGCTTATAGGCTGATATACAAAACGAGTTAGCTTTTCTTAAACCAACTACATTTCACCAAGCTTACAGTTTAGCGAGTTTAGTTGAAGACAAACTCCAAGAGGCCCAAAAGTCAAAACCCTCATCATTCTATAAATCGACAACTAACTCCTAGAACCCCTCGTCCTCATCTACTCCATCATCTTCCATTCAAACTTAAAACCCTACTTTATCTTCTGTTACAACCCTATTGTTACCCACATCCATGGCACCACAAAAAACACTTCCTTTCACCCGTTTATCAGCTGAGGCCTTACAACAACGTCGAAAAGAAGGTCTTTGTTTCAAATGCCCAAAAAAATTATTTCCCAGTCACAAGTGTTCATCACCACAGTTCTTACTAATCGTTGATAACAACGAACCCGATGAGACGCCACCAAAAAACTCACCGCATATCACAAACACAATACCCCACCACCACACTGCCTTTCATTATCACATGCAACGTTCTTTGGTTTCTCCTCATCCCAAACCCTATGTGTTACAGGCCACATTAATGGAAAACTGATCACCGTACTAGTTGACGGTGGCAGTACCCATAACATCATCAAGCCGCACGTGGATTCGACATTAAACCTTACCATAGAACCAATCTCACCTTTCTCAGTCATGGTCGGAAATGGCCAACATATTGAGTGTACAAGTTACTCTCCGGACGTTAATCTTCAACTACAAAAGACTCAGTATATCCTGCCATTTTTTGTGCTACTAGTTGAAGGGGCCGACATGATTTTGGGAATTGCATGGTTAGGAACTCTAGGATATCTAACGGATGATTTTTCGATACTAGAAATTTGTTTCACAAAAGACCGAAATTCATTCCACTCAAAGGGGATCCGATTGCTCAACATGTATCATCTAGCTCTTTGTCCACCATGATTCGTCATGATTCTGTGGCCTCACTTCATACAATACTCATCCAACCAACCCAACAACTAGAATACTCTTCAACCTCCCTAGTTCATGCAGACGCTATAATCCAAACCTTACTACAAAACTTCAAACCACTATCTGAACACAGCTATACCTTACCCCCTAACCGTGATCAAGACCACCACATACCACTACAACCCAACACCGAGCTTGTTATCGTCAGACCTTACCGGCACCCACATTTTCAGAAACAAATCATGATGGGTCTAATTCAAGAGATGCTTCAAGAAGGGGTTATTCGACCAAGCCAAAGCCCTTTCTCCTCACTAGTGTTGTTAGTCAAGAAGAAATATGGGTGATAGAGATTCTGCGTTAACTATAAAGCATTGAACGCGGTTACCATTCGTGACCTCTTTCCAATTCCAATAATCGATGAACTATTGGATGAACTTCACGGGTCAACGATGTTCTCAAAGATAGACCTACGTTTAGGATATCATTGGATTTGAGTTGCTGATCAGGATATCCACAAGACAGCTTTTAGAACAATGGAAGGGCATTATGAATTTGTGGTAATGCCTTTCGGCCTCATGAACGCTCCCATCGACTTTTCAAGCTGTCATGAATAATCTCTTCATGTCGATTCTTCGTGAATTTGTCTTAGTATTTTTTCATGATATCTTGATTTATAGTAAAACATTGGAGCAACAATATTCTCACCATTAATTTGTCTTCGACACACTACTAAGCAGCAACTTTAAAGCAAAACCTTCAAAGTGCGTTTTTGGGGTAGAAACTATCTCATTTTTAGGCCACTGTATCTCGTTTGAAGGGGTAGCACCAGAGCTCGATAAAATCATTGCCATACAACAGTAACCATCCCCCATCATCCATAACCACTCTACGGGCATTTTTGGGTTTAACTAGGTACTACAGAAAGTTTTTTCGTCAACATGCAAAAATTGCCGCACCCTTAACGGATCTTTTAAAGAAACAAATGTTTACTTGATCACCGGAAGCGCAAAAAGCATTTGAATCACTTAAAAATCATATGGAAAGGCTCGCAACACTTGAACTTCCAGATTTTTCAAAGCTATCTAGAGTCACAACAGATGCTTTGAGGGTCGCAATCGAAGCTGCTTTGTCACTGGAAAACCAACCCATTTGTTTTTTCAGCAAGAAGGTGTGTCCAACTATGCAGAATCAGTCAACGTATACGAAAGAGCTTTATGCAATAACAGAATCCGTGAAGAAATGGAGGCAATATTTGTTGGGTGGAAAGTTCACGATTTTTATGGATCATCATAGCTTAAAACACCTTGTTACACAGGTGATTCACAACCAGGAGCAACAAAAATGGCTAATTAAATTAATGGAGTATGATTTTGATGTTCAATTCAAACCAGGAAAAGAAAACGTGGTTGCCGATGCACTCAGCAGGGTTGACCTTGCTTCCTTATTGGTTTTCTCATATCCAATGGCAACATGGTTGGAAACATTCGAGAATATTTTGCTACTGTTTTATTGGGCAAGCAGTTAATTGACCAAATTAATAATGATCAAGGTTCTTTTCCTAATCATTCTGATGGATTGGTTTATATTAATGGGAGAATGTTTGTTCCTCCTATTGCAATAGTAAGAAACATGATTTTGCAGGAATTTCACTCGTTTTATCTCGGTGGGCACTCGGGTACTCAAGCCACTTTTAAACGTATCTCGACATCATTCACTTGGTTTGGCTTGAAGAAGGACGTAATTTATTTTGTTCGAGCTTGCACCGTTTGCCAATCCACAAAGTCACCAAATCATAAACCATACGAGTTCCTACAACCGTTACCTATTCCGGAAAAACTATGGTAGGACATTTCTATGGATTTCATCACCCACTTACCACTATCAAAAGGTAAAATTAATATTTGGGTCATCGTGGACAGATTATCTAAATTTTCCATTTTATTTCTTTACCAGCTCACTACACAGCAACCTCTTTGGCTACTTTATTTCTTTGTGAAATTTACCGTTTGCATGGTTTGCCATATTCTATTGTATCCGATCGAGACCCAATATTCATAAGCAGATTTTGGAAAGAACTATTTCTCAGTTGGGTACAAAATTGCTACATTCAAGTGCATACCACCCTCAAACAGATGGCCAGACCGAGTTTGTGAACAGGTGCTTGGAATCATATCTTCGTGCATTCGTTTTCAATGAATGTGGAAAGTGGGAACATTATCTTTATTTAGTTGAATTCTCCTATTATACCAGCTATCATTTATCGGTTAACATGGCTCCTTTCAGAGATTTGTATGGTAGTGATGTTACAATAATTCATGAGTATCATTCGGGTGCTAGCAAGACAGTTTCAATTGATGAATCCCTACTCAAACATCATCAGCTATTGAATATTTTGAAGGAAAATATAGTTGAAGCACGACAGAAGATTTTTTAAGCAAGCAAATAAGAAGTGGATTGAGAAAGAATTTGAGGTGAACGAACGGGTTTATTTAAGATTGCAACCGTACAGTCAACATTCTGTCATTGCAAGATCGAACAAGTTATCAAGAAGGTTTTTTGGCCCGTATAAAATCATCGAACGGATTGGAGAAGTTGTCACACCCTCAAGTTTTCACAAACGGGGTATCCGTTAAACATGTGATAAAACCAGGATCCAATTCATTAGTTACACCAAACGACACTATATGAATTTAAAACAAATGTGTCTCATTAAATGAGAAAGTTTAATACCAAGTAGTTATTTTAAATGTTGCAGAAGCATAACGACAAATGATTGTCAAAACCTTTTGAGTAAAGTAAATGTGTTAAAAGTATTTAATACAGAGATATTCAGTAACAAATGTAAATCTTGAAAACATGTAGACCCAATGATGCATGCATGCCCTATCGTGCTCGTTGTGACACCCCGCCCAGCGGTGGAAACACCAGGCTTGTCAAGTAATTTGGATATCTAAAGTAACCAAAGCACATGGTAATTGTTTATTAAGCCAAATAATGATTAATACATTTGGATCATGAGACTGAGATAGAAACGACAAAATTTATAAAACAGAAACAATAATTGCAATTGTATTTATTATTTAACTAGGTCCAAGGCAATCCTAAGTCTTGGCAAATCAGCAAAATAATATCAAGCATCACCTGAAATATGTAAAAATAAAGTTAGCTATTCATTTAAACAATCCATTGGAATTTACAATAGCGTGGCAGGTAAACCACAAATTGAAAGCTATTGAAAGCTAGTGAGTAAACCACCAATTGATACATAATAATACAGAAATCCGAGATCATAATATGCTGCGAAATCTTACATGCATAGCTATTTCATATCATTCTCGACCATGACACCTTGAACACACATTGAAACCATCATAGCATAGTAACTTGTAACCATTGGTCATGAGGAACCAACTCATGTTATTAATTAAAGATAACCATTCTAGCAATCGTCACATATCCGTCTCGATATAATAGTTATCAATAATTATTTAGCAACTTAGGGACATAGCATAACAACATAGCATAGCAACTTGTATCATCGTATAGCAACTTGTAACATTGAATAGTAAGTAGAAACATTGAATGGCCGGGTTTAAATCACCTATTTTGAAATACATGTAGGTGGGTTTGTCAAACATTAGCGCTAACATTGTACCAGTGGTATTACTAAGTAACAATACTACTTTAAACTATCACATAAGGATTGCATCTTGTCGCGAGTCAAGACTAACATATTTTATGATCTCTTTTGAAAAACAAATAGAAAACTAAAAACATTGTATAGTAATTGAACATATTTCAGCCCCAAAATGTAAAAGTAAAAAAAGGTGTGAATTTACTCACCTTGAAAAGCAAATATAATCGAACCGTTAGAAACGCAGCTATAGAGTACCGAGGGTTGTCCAAATATTAGTACCACCTAATCAATTGGGAAAAACCCTAACTTAGAAACGAAACAATAGTAACAAGAATCAAAAATTCGAAATCTAGGGTTTTAGATTATAAATTAGGAATTAGGTTTTTGAAATACAAATTGGGAATTAGAGTTTTGAAATACAAATTGAGAATTAGGGTTCGAAACGTAATTGTATTTTCGTATTATATTTTATACGAATCCATTTTTAGTTTTATATATATTATAAGTATTCTTTTTTTTTTTTTTGTATTTTATGTTTGTACCGATTCAAAATACCAAGTAACTTTATTATTTGTATATAGAAATTTTAAGTTCTTAAGTTTTAGAAATTATATTTAACTTAAAGGATATTGTTTGGGTTATTTGAAAAATATAAGTTAATGTTTAAAATGTATAAAATATTAAAATTTAATGAAAACATGTCATTGGACTCGAACCCATGACCAACTCGCCCATAACAGTCACTTCCACCACTAGACCAAATTCACAATTTGTTAAATCTTTCAACTTTTATTAGTTTTAACCTTTTATAATTAACAACACCTATTTCCATTTCAAGCCCTAGAATCAAGATCCATTCAATTCGATTCAAACTGTTAATCTAATCCCAAACAAACATAGGGCTTTTAATCCCCATGAAATCAAGATTATTTTGATATAAGAAACTTACTTGTTAGTGAAGATTTGATACGGATTTGAATAGAACAAGAACTCGACTGTTTTGATTCAAATCATGTGAAATTTGGAATGAATGAGATGTAATTGATGGTTTAGAAATATGTAGATGATTGAGAGGATTAAAACGAACCCAAAAAGTACCTGAATTAGTGCCTTGAAGGTCAAGAACACAAGTCGCCGGAAAATATTTTTTTTATTTGCTTTAGTTTCGATTATTTCAGAGAAATAGGTGATGATTTGGTGTTTTGAAACTGTCGGTCGATTGTAAAGGATGTTCCGAGCAATATGGAATTGATTTACTCGTCAATTTCGAGCCTAATTACGTAATGTTAATTTCCATTTGAAACACATAATCAATTTGTGCTAATTAGCTGAAAAACCATGTTATAGGTGGTCAATAAGGGTTCGAAACTCGCTAAAAATAGATTAGGGATGATTTAAGATGTTTAAAAGTGAAAACGGGGTGTGAAAACGCGTCTCCAGAGGTCGCCGGAAAAGTCTGCCGGCGAGGCAACCGGAATCGCGAGCAATCAGAAAAGGGGGATGGGTTTAATTAATTTACAGTTATGGCCCTTGCACTTTAATTATTATTTTTGTGATAAAAATAACTTTTAATATAAGTTTGAAAGTTGACAGTTTTGACACAATGTTAATTAATCCTTCATTTTAACTAACTAATTTAACCTAGTTGAAGCGTAACATTTACGCAAGTGACGTTTTTATGTTTTTGTTTTGTTCTTGAAGTTAGATGACTATTTTGAGACTTTAATAATATTTATCTTTAATATCTTTGTATATATATTTTTTAAATTACAATGTATATATATTCTTTGGAGGTTTAATAAATTGTATTTAGTATTTAATTAGTATACGTTGGATAATAATTCGGTCGTTATATATTAAAGACGAGAACTAACATAAAGCTCGACATATTTATATATATATTTTTTTATTAACGAAGCGTTACATTTAAAGGAAGATAAATACGAATACATTAAAGATAGATAACTTCAGGTTCGAGTCAGGCATTTGGGTTCGGGTTTGGGGTAGATGTCACACTCGTGCTCGTTAATTACCTGAGAAAACATACTAAAAATGTCAACACAATGGTTGGTGAGTTCAATGAGACTTGTATATAAATAAAAAGTACCGTGTATAACACAGTTAAACAAAAATCTATTTTATTAGGGGGTTTGCAAGACCGAATTTTTATAGCTTGTCAACACGTCGAGATGAAAGTTAAACGTTGCTTTTGCCCTATCGTCATGTAACCAGGATGACCCATAACCTTTAAGGACAATCTACACCACATGACGCCCAGTCAAGGGTGGGGTGCCGTCGCAACCCGGTAGTACTATTCAAATTTTCCCGCTATCATATATTTATCAACCTCGAACTTTTATAAGGACTTAAATGTGGTTCCAATTCGTATAAAGCACTATAAGCCCTAATAAAATTACCATTTTAAAATCATGCTCGTAGTCATTTATACTTTTACCAAAACTTGCCCGTAGGCCCTACCCAAAGGTATAAAATGCAGCCTTAGTTGGCCTCGCCTGAAGGCATAAAGTGTTGCCCGATGGCCCTGCCCGAAGGCATAAAAATGCAGTCCGCCCGAAGGCGTTGTATAATAGTTTCTCGAAGGCGCATTAAAAGCATTTGTATGTTTTCTCCTCAAAAAAGATTTAAAATGGGCAAAGAACTCACATTAGGTTGCGCAGCCACAAATTATTAGCAATGATTATAATTTCCAAGTTCGAACAATGACTTGTTTGAGTTGTACTAATTAGATACAAATTAATCTAATAGAGTTCACGTTCAGTTTTGAGTTCCCAGTTTGGTTTCGTAACAATACCATGTAATTATATTATATAATTTGAAGGATTTAAAAGCACGCCAGTTTAATAGTTTCCCACACACAAGTTTAAGCTAGTTGAACTCAACATACAACATACCACAAGCATGCATATTAATAATTCACATGCATAAATATATACATGAAACTAGACCTGGAAAAGCTGACCCGTAATCCTAATTTTGGGTTCAAATGAGTCTTCATAATGATCACACGGGTCATTCTAGACATGGGGAAGTTTGTGTGTGGGTTGAGATGGGTTGAACTAAAACAAAATACATTTAACAACGGGTTAGGATGGGCGGATGGGTTTAACAACGGGTTACTTTAAAATGGAGACCTTTCATTGACCACCGCCTCACCTTCTACGAACAACTAACAGTCTAACACCAATTCTGTTACCACCACCAACCAACGTCACCGCCGCCACCGCCACCACCGTCACCACCACCAACAAACGCCACCGTCGCAACTCGCAACCATCAACGAACACCAGCGCAACGGCGCAACCAACGGAAAACACCACAAAACTTCCCAGGTGATGTTTATAATCTCTTCATCGTCCAAGACGTGTTCATGCATGTCGAACCCACGAGAGTTAAATTTTATTCCGTCTCCGATGGCCGGAAACTAACCGTCGGATAATATATACCCAAGAGAGAGAAAGAGTTGGTTAGTTTGTAAGTGACATGAAAGAATGGAATAAAATTGTTTGAGATTTACGATATTTTAAACAGATAAATAAAACAAATTAAATAATAAGTATTAAAAAAATTAAAGGAAAAAAGTTTTAAAATATGTCTAATAAGATTTCTTAACAGGCCGTAGAACTCACTTTTGACCCATTATCCTTTTGTAACGGGGCGTCGAACAGTTTCATTAAATGTGTCAAATTTTAACACAAACCCATCTTGACCCGACCCGTTCTGACCCTAACCCATTCTGACCCAACCCATTATAACACGTTTTTAAAATGACCCGTTCTGACCCGCACCCATTTTAACCCACACCTGTTTTTGACCCGACCCAACCCGTCCATTTTGCCAGGCCTACATGAAACCATATATATATATATATATATATATAAATGAGATATTTTGAGAACACCCTCTAGTTTTGAGAACTCGTGAGAACCTTACTTCCCGAGTTTTTTCATAGATTTTATTTTGCTCAAATGTTGCATATATTAAAAACTAAAACCTGAAAAAAAGGAAATTAAAAAAAAACGTTTTCGTCGTTAAAAAACGTATATGTAACTAAAAAATATTTACAGCGAAAAAACGTTGGTGTAACTTATTACACCCATGTAATATGACGTAAATATTTTTTACTAACATATACGTTTTTTAACGACGAACATATTTTTTTTTAAATATTCTTTTTTCCAGGTTCTAGTTTTTAATAAACGCAACATTTGAGCCAAAAAAGTACTATGAAAAAACTCGGGAAGTAAGGTTCTCACGAGTTCTCACAACTAAATGTGTTCTCAAATTACCCCTCCCCTATATATATATATATGTCCATTGTTACACATATACTCATATTTTTATATCGTCATGATTATTATCAATCAGCACATTACGTTCACCCAATCACACACAACTACATATTACTATTATACACACACTTATAACTAAATACCAACATATACTATTATGTATTAACACATACATATAAGTAACCACACACCATCACTTTTCCTTTAAACACATAAAACATAATCATGTCATCACATGAACTATGTATGAACACATTTATCACATCTCGATCAGTAACGCGCGCATTCATATACATATGCATGTGAAACAAATACATGTACATCTTTCTTACATCCATATATATACCTAAAACATGGTGAAACTATATTCATGTTTAAACACATACAATCATGTACTCTAGTATTTCACAGACATGGACATTGCTATACACAAGATATATACTCATCCCCACATGACTGTAGACCTACATAATCACCTTTGCTGTTTACTGTTTATCATGATCCATCTACATGCAATCATTTTACACATAACTTGTGTTGCATATAATGTACAATTAGCTGGTCAATGGTCTGGTCAATGGTGATTAATATTCTGGTCACAAAGGTTACAAAGTGAATAGTTCATATTGAGCATTCGTTTATAGTAGAAGGGTCATAATTGTAACTTTCACATACTTGGTGAGAATGTTAGTTAATCTGTTGAGTAGGTTAATGGTTTGTTAACGAAGTTAGTTAGAGTTGGGAATATATAGATGGATGGATAGTTGTTGTTGATTCACTCTTTCAATTCATTGTAACAAGTTCATTCATAGTATAATCAAGTTTGTTTCAATTCAATTATCTCCAGTTTCTTCAACCATTGGTATCAAAACCAATCGTGGCTCGATCGGAGAAATTAAATTCAATTGGGGAGGAAAAGTGAAACAAAGCAACCACCATGGTATCTGTTGGTCCATAAAGATCGTGATTTCAGTGCTTTGTTGACTTGTTTAACACAAATATAACCAATACTTGAAGAACAAAGTGCAAAATGTCCAAATAACCCAATAACAAGATCTAACACACAATCGAGGTTAATAAGCTACAATGATAAGTAGAATAAGCTCCTAGCACCTCAATAGAACGATTACACAACGCAAATCAGTGAGAAATAGTCTTTGTAAAAGATGTGCAAAAGTTCTATAAATGAGAAGATAAGGTTACAATATATAGTGATGTTAGGTTCGCTGATAGATTCGCTCTAGCGAATCTATCTAGCGAACCAACACAGGTTCGCTGGGCACATAGGTTCGCCCAGTCGACACCTAGATACAAAAGACATGTTGACCTGCGGGCGAATCAATAGATTCGCCCGTAGGTTCGCTAGTACTAATAACATTACAAGTCAAACAATTACATACAAAAGTAGCACCAACAAGCCGGTGGGTCCAACCTATACATAGTGACTATCAATACTCCCCCTAGGTTGGACCTCACCTGGGGAAGTCTTCTGATTAGCTCCGTCTTTATGGCTTCAAAGATGTTCAATAAAAGCTCCTGCCCTTTCTTTGATCCCGGCCATTGGATTTGTAAAGTCATCAGTTCCGGCCTCATCTTCACTCAGATTTAGCATTGAATCTACGAACTCAGCTTCTGCGACCTCTGTTTCAGGCTCAAGATGAACTGTCGTTTCCGCCTGTTTCTCAGCAGTTGGCTCCTCGCAAATAACATCTAGATCAATAACCTCCACCGGTTTCTCAAACCTCTGTTCGATGGATGAATCCAGTTGTCTTGATAGATCGTCCATGTCCATTTTCAGATCATCTGACCTCCTCAACCTCTCATTTACCGCCTTCAGCTCAGCACGAATCCCCCGGGCTTTATTTGCGACCTTAACAAACAGGTTCGCTTCAGCAGCTGTGTCATCTCCAGCCCCGTGCTTTATTCTGTTTTCACACAAAACCTTCAGATCTTCATCGCAGAAGGAGAAGACCTCCATTGGATCAAACAAGCGTATTTCAGGACGGTCTTCACCTTGAAGTCTGATAATTGCCTCCCCCGAGCTGTTGTTGTAGAACCATTTCAGGAAATTTTGCAGTCTCGGCGGCTGTGTTTCTGGCACCCTAACCCTCGTCATCACCTTCGGTGCAGCAATCTTTAACACTATCTTCCCCTTCCATGACACCCAATGTCTGTCCTTTTTCTGCCTCAACCTCCTCGGTTTTTGATATCCAAACTCAACAAAATCAGACTTAGCAGCCTCCTGAATAGCAGCTTCGAACGCGCAGGCTCTGCCACTATCTTCTTTCCCAAGTAGTGGTAGCTCTGCCAGTTTCCTCAAATCCCATCTAGGAAAGGTGGCGAAGTGCTTTCGGTTCTTGACGTACGTGATGTCACCACCCCTCCTTTTGATCATGTAAGCCTCCACCAAACAGTTGTATTTCCATGCTATGATCTGTCTATCTTGCTGTTTGGTGTTGGGTTCGTCTAGATGTTGGAATATTGGTACCTCAGGCACCACAGCTTCTTCCTTCCTAAACCATTCGGATTTGTCTAGCTCAGCGTGTTCAAATTGGTAACTCATTCCCTTTTCTTCCACTTTGTATATCTCCGGCTCATCCTCAATATCCTCCTCACTTTCAGCATCAATATCAACTTCCGGTTCATCAACCAATGTATAATCCACACCAGATCCACCTACAACTTCATCCCCTTCAAATACGTCCATATCAATCCCCATTTCTTCATCAAACTCTTCCTCCACGGCTTTTCCCTTTCCTTTATCACCAAAATCAACATCCATTAACGGATATTTTGTAATATCCGTTAAGGAGTTCAGTTCCGCTTCAGTCATCGCCGGATCAGTCCCAGCATTTTCCTTCAAGCTGTTCAACTCTTTGAAGATCCTTACTATCAGACATTGCTGGTCCCTCATCATTCGACCCATCTCATATATCACTGTAGATTTCTCAGCATCTTGCCTTTCCAACTCTTCATGTTTACTTTTCAGCTCAAGCAGATCAGCCTTCAATTTCTCAACCTCATCCTTCAACTCAATTCCAGACCCAGCAGATGTACCCCCGGTGTCATACCTAGCTTTCTTTGATGTTTCAGGTTGAGTATCAGACTTTCTCTTCGTCCTCAGTTCCCTGCCGGCATCAATCTCGGCTTGGATCTCATCCACCTCCCTATCAAATGAATAATCTTTCTCTTTGGCATAGGGTTTCCGTTTCCTGATCTTCTTTTCAATCACCTCTATATTTTCTCCACCTCTTTTCCTTTCCGACTCAATCAACCTTTGTATATAAACCCACCTATCAGCCGGATACATATTCTCCCACAAATACGTTGTCCTTCCCACACAATCCGGCCTCACCGATTTACAGTCTTTGAAGATTCTTGAATGCATATCCCAGACTTTCAATTCTGCACCCTCCACTGGCAGATTTGGTAGTTTATCATTCAGAATCATCTGAATGAATCTGGGATACATTAGCCATTTGGCCCCTTTTGTGGCATGGATGTTCTCGAGCATGTAGTTGAATATTAGCTTCGCCAGATTTGCTTTCTGCCCTCGGCAGAACAGCACCATCGCTCGAGCCCAGTCCAAGTTCAGTCCGTCCGTACCCCCCTTCCTGTGATCCAGGCACATAATAAACACATGTGCAATATACCTCCACTCCTGGATCAGGTACGACTTCACAAACTCCATTTTCTTTTCTCCTGGCATCGGACCCTCATACCCAGCGTTCCGGAATGCCCCGTAAACTTCTTCAGCAGACATATGGACCTCCTCACCCACATCATCCTCTAGCCTCAGAATTCTAGCCAGATCGGCTTCAGTAAACGCCAAGTCTTGGCCACAGACATTGGCACAGATACGTGACGGCTGTACCGACACGTTCATGACAGCAGTTCGCCAGAAATCCCGAACGTGCGTCTCATATATGGTAGGTGAGTGAGAGATGGCATAGTGTATGTGTGATGACTTCAGCCATTTGATAGCGTCTCTAAAGCTGCTGGCCTTTTCAAAATTTTCATCAAGTAAAGCACACATGTTGTGCTTTTTCTCAAAGAATAATGTCGACATAGTGCCTGAAAAATAAACGGAGATTGATCAGAAATGAAGATTTGAAAAACAGAAAATAGATTCGCTGGATAATAGGTTCGCTGGTACAGCGAACCTGAGATTTTGGCACAAGAACCTATAAATTCGCTGACATGAAAAATCAGTCATTGTTGTCGAGCGAATGTATAGGTTCGCTAGAAACAGTCGGGCGAATCTATGTTGTTGCGCGGGCAGCATAACGACATAGGTTCGCTCGAAGTCTTGAACTTTCGTTCAGATTCGCCAGACGAACACTTAGGTTCGCTGGAAACCCTAGCTTTTGAAAAACGGCCGAAATCACATACAGTCCACCATTATAAAGCATACAAAGCAACAAACAGGTAAACAAAACATTAAACAGGGCAATTATGAAGAAAAACCCTAATAACTAACAACAAAACAGTCGTTCAATCAACACTTATTCACAGATCGACAGTTAAAAACATGATAACGGTTCGATTTAGGGTTTAGATAGAGATTAGAGTGTAATCGATCACATACCGGACAATAAGAAGGTGTTTAATGTATGAAAAAGCCGTAAAACGGTGAGAATCGAACGTTGGTGGTTAGAATTTTTAAAACGTGCTACAGTGGTTTGTACAGCGAATATATGAAATATCCGCTGTCACTGTATATATATACACCCATAGATTCGCTGGCGGACAGACCAGCGAACCTTAGGTTCGCCGGAAGACCAAAAGACAAAGTCTCCGACTGATTCGCTAGCAGGTTCGCTGACACATAAACAAGGCTGTTTCATGTCAGCGAAACAAAGAGATTCCGGGCGAACCTTAGAGACCGAGCGAATCTGTAGGTTCGCCATAGATTCGCTAGACAAACAAACAAAAAAATTTTTTTTGGATTTTCTTAAAATTTTTTTTTTTTTTTTTAAAAAAATCTTTGTAAATCCGTGAATACGTCCCACGACATCAACGCCCCAGAAATAAACATATATACATATGATCCCTAAAATTAAAATTAAAATAAGATAAAATAAAAAATTAAAAATAGGAGACGGTTTTAAACGCTAGAAAGGATATATATTCTTCATGATGTTTTGAGTAGAATCCGGAGAATCATCGATTGGCGGGATTGCAGATATGTTTGTCCATTTAAACCCATGCCTTAGTCCTTTCAACAAGAGATCAGCAGCTTCTTTTATCATGTTTTCGGTTTGATTGAAGAGTCTCTGACAACTTGGTCCCCACAAACGTCTAGGTAAAAAGAACAAGCTCTGTCATCAGGGTATATCTGAGCAATACGATTGACTTTGCTTGAATTTCAATGATCAACTTTTGAATGTTGACCGATGCATTAGCTTCTTTTGACACTTGTGCAATTTTTGCATCTTTTCTTTGTGAGTGGAGCTTGTCAGCAATTGATTCTTTTGAATACAATGCGACTTATTATTTGGGAAACTCAAATAGTCTAGAGCTCCAGGTCTATACTGACGTATAACAGAGGAGATAAACATTTGAGCATGCTCGGTGAATCTTCAGGTCAATACTTCCGTATAGCAGAGAAGATCCACCAACTCCAGGTCAATACTTTCGTATAGCAAAGGAGTTAAGCACTTGACTCAAAACGTTCTGAGGAGTTAACGAGTAACTCACTCAGAGGCTTTTCCGAAGAGCATCCCTAGCAGCTTTTTATTTTATTTGTTTTGCATACTAGAAACTCGATTCGGGGATAGGGCGAGGGTGATTTGGGATGTTTGGGGAAATCAAGACAAAGATTTGACGCTCTCAACCCATTTTTGACAGAACCCTAATCTTTGTGCAATCCAATCACGTCAAGGAGATAATCCTTGCTGTCGAGATCTTGAGCGTTATGTTTGGCTGCACAATCACTAGTTTACTTCGTTTTCAGGCTGAGCCTATCTGACATATCCCAAACGCAATGCTTCTGACCTCCTTCAACGACTTTTCAACATCAATCGAAACGGAGATCCTGAAATAGCAAAAATTTGAAAAACTATAAATAGTTAATCTTTTATATCTCCCCCAAAATTTCTATATAATAGCTGTCTAATAAGAAATTTTTGTTTTTCAGATTTTCTTAACATATATATACACAATTAAAAGAAAAATAAAAGAAGATTAAAATAAAATAACGGAGCTATGAATCGAGTGACCCACGGATTTTTCAAGGAAGAAAAAGCAAAAGAAAAAGTTATTTACATAATTACAAAAGGATTCTCACAGAAAAGGTTTTCAAAAAGATATAAGACCCAGCATAGAGATCAGTTCATAAAAACGTGGTTTGTCAAAAGTTTTTGTGAAAAGATCAGCTTTTTGCTTTCTAGTTTCGATAGGAATAATATCAATAAAACCCTTTTCCTGTGCATCCCTGATTGCATGAATTCTCGTTTCGATGTGCTTGGTTCGAGTGTGATGAATAGGATTCTTGGCGATTCCAACAGCAGCTTCATTGTCACAAAAGAGTGGCGTGTGAAGGAAGTTGATGCCATAATCCATCATCTGATGTTGAATCCACAGCACTTGGCAACAGCAACTTGAAGCAGCAATGTATTCTGCTTCTCCTGTGGACAGAGAGACAGTTGTTTGTTTCTTGCTTTGCCATGAAACAAGACATTCTCCAAGGTATTGACATCCGCCAGTGACTGATTTCCTGTTAATCCTGCAACCAGCATGATCACTATCAGAGAAAGCATGTAAATCAAAGTTCCCACCTTTTGGGTACCAAAGTCCCAAACGAGAGGAACCCTTAAGGTAACGGAAAATTCGTTTAACAGCTTTTTCATGTGATTCTTTTGGATTGGCTTGGAAACGAGCACAGTAACACACGGCAAATGTAATATCTGGACGACTTGCAGTCAGATACATGAGAGATCCGATCATCGAGCGGTACCGATGAGCATCCACAGGATTCCCATTATCATCGGAAGTAAGGCATGTTTGAGCTGTAAAAGGAATCAGTTCAGGAGAAGAGTCATCCATGCCGAACTTCGTGAGGATTTCTTTGATGTATTTCTCTTGGTGGATTAGAATTCCATCAGGCTTTTGCTCCACTTGCAGCCCCAAGAAGAAACACATCTCCCCCATTATGGTCATCTCAAAACGATCCATCATCACCTTCTCAAATTCTCTACACAACCCTTCATTAGTCGAACCAAAAATGATATCATCAACATACACTTGAACGATCAGCAGCTCGCCATCCACCTCCTTCTTGAATAATGTCATATCTATACTCCCACGTGAGAAACCCTTACTGAGGAGATACTGTGTCAGAGTTTCATACCAGATCCTTGGAGCTTGATGCAACCCATACAATGATTTGTAAAGCTTGTAAACCTTTGACGGGAAATCAGGATCCTCGAAGCCTGGTGGTTGACATACGTAGATCTCCTCATCGATGTCTCCGTATAGAAATGCACATTTCACATCCATCTGATAAACCTTAAAGTTTTTGTTGGCGGCATGAGCAAGAAAGATTCTGATGGCTTCCAGGCGAGCGACTGGAGCAAAAACTTCGGTATAGTCAATTCCCTCCTCTTGGGCAAAACCTTGAACAACCAGTCTCGCTTTATTTCTAATTACAACACCACGATCGTCTGGCTTGTTCCGAAAAACCCATTTTGTGCCGATTGGACACTTGTTAGGAGGAAGATCAACCAGTTCCCAAACTTTGAGCTTTCTGAATTGCTGCAGTTCCATCTGCATGGCATCCACCCAACTCGGATCTTCAAGTGCCTGTTTATAATTCTTTGGAACGACTTGAGACAGAAAGGCAGCATAAAGACATTCATTAATCAAACCGCTCTGACTCCGGGTTCGCACACCATCGGCAATAGATCCAATGATATAATCGTGAGGGTGGTTTTTCAGGGTTTTGAAGTCAGTGTTGAGTAGTAAAGGATTTTGGTCGGATGAGTGGGTTTGATTTGATGGTTGTGAAGGTGTAGGTGATGGGATGGTAGTGGATGTGGATGGAATATTTGATGGAGAAGTTTGAACAGTTTGAGGTGGTGGAATATTTGGTGGAGGTGATGGGATGTCAAATGAAGTGGGAGGTAGTTGTGTAGCAGATGTTGAAGGTTGTGATTGTGATGGTGTAGGTGTATGATTGAAAATAGAAACCGATGTGTGTGGAATGATGTCATCATCGTCAGAGTCAGGAAGATTAAATGATTTGAAAATGGTGGTGGCATCATAAAACCAAGCTGGTTCACTACCAATACTAGTAGTGTTTGATTCTTGCCAATCAACATAGTAGGACTCTTGCACAATCCGCGTTCGCTTATTGTAAACACGATACGCCTTTTGTGTGGTCGAGTATCCCACAAAGAAGCATTCATCAGAGACAGCCCCAAACTTCGTCTTCTGATCTTGAGTATTCAGTAGAGTGCAAGAACATCCAAAGGGGCGTAGAAAGTCAATCAGCGGCTTAATCCCTCGAAACAGTTGGTATGAAGTCTTCATCTTTTCTTTGACTATCAGCACCCTGTTAAGAACATAAGCTGCACAATTAACCGCTTCAGCCCAGAAAATAATTGGAAGTTTCGACTCGATCAGCATAGTTCTAGCGGCCTCAACAAGAGTTCGATTCTTTCTTTCAGCAACACCATTTTGTTGTGGTGTTCGGGCAGCGCTGAACTGTCTGAGAATACCCCGTTGTTCACAGAAGGAGTTGAAGATGTGGTTTCTGAATTCAGTTCCGTTATCGCTTCTGATGGCTTGAACCTTCTTCTTTCCAAGAACCTCTATTAGAGGGATCAGCTTCATCAATTCTTCTGCAGTCTCACTCTTGTTCGCCATGAATCTTACCCAGGTGTACCTAGAGTAATCATCTGTGACAACCAAGCAATAAGACTTTTTAGCAATTGATTTGACACTTATTGGACCGAATAAATCAGTATGTAACAATTCGAGGGGTTCTGAGATAGTATTTGTAATTTTGAGTTTATGTGGCTTTTTGTGCTGTTTTCCCCTAGCACAAGCCATGCATTTCTCGACCACAGAAAAATCCTTTTGTGGTAAACCCCTAACCAAATTGTTCTTAACCAATTTATTCAGAATTTTAAAATTGACGTGTCCTAAACGTTTATGCCACAAAAATGATTCAAAGGATGATGCTTTAGACAGAAGACATGTCACGGTGGAGTTTGATTCTGTTGATCCCATATTCAGCATATAGGTGTCATTTCGTCTCGGAGCTCACATGATCACCATATCTTCAGGAATGGTAAACTCTGGCTTCAAGAACAGGCATTCATTTGGAAGAAACATTACAGGAATATTTTTATCACAGATTTGTGATACACTCAGAAGATTGAATGCCAGTTCAGGAACATAGTTGACGTCTTCCAAAGTGAGTGAGCCATTTGAGACTTCTCCTTGACCAATCATCTTCCCACCTTTCTTATCCCCCGCAAAAGCAACATAGCCTCCATTTATGATCCTATAGTTAGTAAGAAGATCCTTCAATCCTGTCATATGTCTGGAACATCCGCTGTCAATATGCCAATGACTATTTACAACGGCATTTGAATGTTCCTGACATTTATTAAAAGAAAAGAAAAGTTAGACCTTTGCAATAGGCACCCAAGTCTTTGTGTACCTGGGTGGTGAAGTTGATGAAGTACTACAAAAGAAATTATTTACAAAAGTGTTTAATCTTTTTCCCAAAGATTTTTGCTTTGTGCTCTTTTGGATTAATTTAGGGCATTGCTTGACAGTGTGACCAGTATTTCCACATTTAAAACAGTGAGACTTCAAACCGGTTTTGGGAATTCTGTTGACAGGAATTTTGTCCATTACAATTTCCTCATCACATTCAGACAGTTGTGAGTCACAGTCACTGTAAGTGTCATAGAGTTCTTTTAACTTACTTGTTGTGACTTTAACTGTATCAGATTCAGGTTTTGGTTTAAGAATGTATGAAAAAGATGATTCCTTCTCTTTTGGTTTTGAAATTCTCACAGGTGTGAAAGATGGAATTCGGTGAGTGAAGAACTTTTGAAAACAGTTTGTTTTGGTTTGACTTTCAGAGACGTGACCTGAAAGTTTGTTTTTGTCATTCACACACACATTATCAATCAAATCATCATCATTAAACACATTTGGGCTTGAAGTAGAACACCCTAAATTACTATTAAACATTGAATTGTCTGAATATGACACGTTGCTACAAACAGAATTAATTAAACTAGTGTCTTCAAAAGACTTCTTGGAATCAGAACTACTGCAATCACTACTGACAGAACAACCGAGCCCAACACTCCCACCATATGCGTACTCCTCTCTCACTTCCTTAAGATTTACTTCACTTAAACCTGCAATGGAACTGTCAGTATCGTTCTGCATAATCTCTTGAATTAACTCATTTGAGGGATGAGGAATAGGTGTAGGAGAATAACAGAAAGTACTGGGTGGAGGATATGCATATGTTTCATTTTTATTAAAACCCAAACCTGTCTTGACCCTGGCCCCCCTTTGATTCTTGCACAGTTCCTCCCTTTTCATACCAGATATGGTCCACTGCTGCAATTTGTTTTTAAGTTTTCTTGCTTCAAACTCAGCAAGTGTAACTTGCTCAGTCAAGTAATTAATCTCACAGTTCTTTTCTAAAAGAGTTCTTTTTAAGTGTTCATTTTCCTTTAAAGCTTCTCTTAACTTAACAAAATATTTTGATTCACTTAATTTAAGCTCTTTGATGGTTCTTTTTAATTCGTTTTCGTTTGACATTAACAATTTATTTGCTTTGTATATGCCAATTAAACGAATTTTGCAAGCAGATGAACACATATCTTCAATAACATCGTAAGGAAGACCAATTACCAGTTTTTCGGCGGCCAGTGCACGATCACATTGACAGTAGGGAGTGCTTCTTTTAAATTCATCGACTGCATCTAGCCTTGCCTTCTCGATCACTTCCTCCAGGCTAACCTTTGACTCTTCCTCATGCTTCACTTCATTAACAGTGGCTTCACAAACTAACCCAGAATGATTCAGATGTCCTTGAGCAATAACATCTGATTGAACTTTGTCAACATTCTCCACCTTCTCCTCCTCTTCTTTTCCATAAAACTCTTTGAACGGATCAAAGAGATTTATGTCATTGTCATCAAACTCAGCAATTTCAGCAACAAGGGCATGGTTAATTTCCTCCTTGGTTTCTTCAATTTCTGCACTCCAGTCAAAGTTGGTGAGCAGTGCAGTTTCATTCTTTGACTTTGCTTCCTCAACCTTTTCTTGAATTGGAGCAGATCTTGGATTTGCAGAGTTAACTGGCTCAGTAACGATTGGTAATGGGCATTCTCTCTTGAAGTGGCCCAGTTGTTTGCAGTTATAGCATCGTAACTTTCCCTTGTCATAACCCAGCTTAGCATTCTGTCCTTGATTTCCAAAGTTTCTTCTACCAGTTCTTTCCATAAATCGTCTGGCACGAAGAGTGAGCATAGCCATCTGCCATTGAATATCTGTTTCCTCCAGATCATCAGGGTCCACCTGATACATATCTTCTACTGTCATGCCCTTTCCTTTTAACTCACCTGCAACAAGAGCTTCGTAACTGTGAACAAACATTCCAAATAATGCCATGGTGTCTGACGGAATCTGTGTGGTGACAGATGCATTTGAGCTTGAACCAGCGTTAGTAGATGCACCAGCGGACTTAGCAGACACATGTCCTGAAGATCCTCTAGATACTGCACTGTAAACATAAGAGTTTGCAGCGGATGAGATTAGTGCAGCATTTTGAGAGGGAATGTTTGGAACCATCATTGACTGATTATACTCTCTTCTTTTTACATCAAGGTCGAAAGACTTCAGCTTGTTAATGACGTCCATCAGTTTGTAGTCAGGAAAGTTTCTCTCTTGTTTCAGCAGCTTGATTTGTAGGCTCCATTGAGGAGGAAGAGAGTCTAACAATTTTGCTACTTGTTCGTGATTGCCCAGCTTTTCATCATATTTCTTCAGATTACTTGACACAGATAGGAATCTATTTGTAATATCAGTCAAGTTCTCTTGTGAATATCCCACAAAAGAGTTGAATTCCTTTTCAGCCTGAGCTTTTCTATCCAGTTTCAGATCCTCATTCCCATCATAAAATTCACACAGTGAATCATACAGACTTTTTGCAGTTGTGTGTTCTGCAAACCGGTTGAAGATGTCCTGATGTAAGCAAAGTATCAGTGCCCCTAATGCCTTCTTGTCACGATCCAGTAACTTGATATCTGTTTCAGTAAAAGTAGTTGGGTCTGTGTTCACTGAGGTGACGGTTCCTTCAACTGTTGTGGGCACATGCGGACCATTCACTATAGATTCCCATTGGTTGTAGTCGGTGTAGTAGAAGAATGCTTTCAAACATCTTTTCCAATCTTCAAAGTTTTCACCACTAACAAGCCTCGGTGGCCTGTTAGGTTGAACACTGTCCAGATCATTCATATTAAGTGTTGAAGAAGTCATAACTTTGAACAGATTACAGATTCGCTGAAGAATGACAGATTCGCTGGGTAGTTTCGCTAAAAGAACACAGCAGATTCGCTGGTAGATTCGCTGATGACAGATTCGCTAGACAGTCAAACAGATTCGCTGACGAGCAAGCACAGATTCGCTGGCCTGATTGTGGCAGCAGTTTCGCTTGCACAGTCAGTCAAATAAATGAACTTTCGTTCGATGATATGTTAGATTCGCTGGCCACAACACAATCCAAACAGGACAAAATTTGGATTTAGATTCGCTGGAAGAACTGACAGTTTCGCTGGTTGAACAAATAGTTTCGCTGGTAGCTCAACCACTCTGAAACAGTACGGAAACAGCTCGAAAACCCTCAAAACTTGACCATTTGCACACAGGTTTGTTTTAAAAGCTTCCTATGACCAAATACCACAAACCTTGAGCAAAAAACAACTCCAAAACACAAGAAACAAGCTTGAAACAGAATCAAAAGTGTTTTGACCCAAAAACTTCAAAAATCAACACAAAAATCACTTGAATCAAACAATCAAGAGCACTAAGGCTCTGATACCATATTGTTGGTCCATAAAGATCGTGATTTCAGTGCTTTGTTGACTTGTTTAACACAAATATAACCAATACTTGAAGAACAAAGTGCAAAATGTCCAAATAACCCAATAACAAGATCTAACACACAATCGAGGTTAATAAGCTACAATGATAAGTAGAATAAGCTCCTAGCACCTCAATAGAACGATTACACAACGCAAATCAGTGAGAAATAGTCTTTGTAAAAGATGTGCAAAAGTTCTATAAATGAGAAGATAAGGTTACAATATATAGTGATGTTAGGTTCGCTGATAGATTCGCTCTAGCGAATCTATCTAGCGAACCAACACAGGTTCGCTGGGCACATAGGTTCGCCCAGTCGACACCTAGATACAAAAGACATGTTGACCTGCGGGCGAATCAATAGATTCGCCCGTAGGTTCGCTAGTACTAATAACATTACAAGTCAAACAATTACATACAAAAGTAGCACCGACAAGCCGGTGGGTCCAACCTATACATAGTGACTATCAGTATCAACAAAGTTCGAATTCGAAAAGTTCGATGGGAAAAATGACTTAGCGTTATGGAGGATGAAAGATGCGTGCACTTCTTGTTCATCAAGGGCTGATAAAAGCCTTAGATGGTGGAGAACTGGTGATTCTAGAGAAGACGACGGAAAAGGATGCTCAAGATCAGAAAGAAGCCTGGAAAAGTGCGAAAGAAAAGGCTCATTCAGCTATCATTCTAAGTCTGGGTGACAGAGTGTTGAGAGAAGTTTCAAAGGAATCAACAACATTAGGGATATGGCCGAAGTTGGAAGCATTGCACATGACCAAGTCACTTGCTAATAGATTGTACTTGAAAAAGAGGCTGTATACTTTCACTATGCAATCAGGTAAATCTCTGGAAGATCATACAGACGAATTTAATAAGCTATTACTTGATTTAGAGAACATATCAGTCACTATAGCAGATGAAGATCAAACAATTCTATACTTGACATCCTTGCCATCAAGTTTTGAGCATTTTGTCGAAACATTAATGTATGGTAGAGATACACTTACTATGGAAGAAGTGTTAGCTGCCTTAAATTCAAAAGAATTAAAAAGAAGATCAGATGTGAAAGATAATTCTGGTGATGGATTATATGTAAGAGGCAGGACTGAACATAGGTCATCCAGAAAGAAATGAGGGTCATCTAGGTCTAAATCAAGCACTGGAAAGTTTGTGAGAAGGTGCTATGTCTGTAATTCAGAGAAGTATCTAAAGAGAGACTGTCCTGATAAGAAGAAGAAGCATGGTGATTACAGCATTAACTATGTCAGAAATGGGCAAGGGAATGGTTCACTTGAATCCTCTGCAGATGGTTATGAATCTGCTGATGTTTTGGTGGTGTCTAAAGGGGGAAATGGTGAAGAATGGATCTTGGATTCAAGGTGCTCATGGCATATGACACCTGATCCAAGAATGTTTAGTGAATTAAAGGAAGAAGAACTTGGGACTGTGCAGTTGGGGGATGACATAGCTTGTCGAATAATGGGCTGTGGTACAGAAAATCTGCAATTGGATAATGGAACATGCAAGCAACTGGATGTTGTGAGGTACATCCCCTCATTGACTAAAAATTTGATTTCCTTGGGGTTGTTCGAAAAACAAGGTTACCATGTGATTTTAGAATGGTAAAGCAAAAGTAATCAAAGGTTCAATGGTAGTGTTAACTGGAACAAGAAAGAACAACAACATTTATGTTTTTGATGGAAATGCTGAAAAGGGTATAGTGAATGTTGCAAAGATTGACCAAGAAGAGATGGCAAGATTATGGCAGAATAGAATGGGACACATAAGTATTGCAGGGTTTAATGAATTGAGAAAACAAATGGTATTTGGAGACTTGAAGTCAAATGGTGTAGATTTTTGTGAATATTATACACTAGGAAAGTCACACAAAGTGAGCTTTGGTGTGGGTAAACATAATACCAAAGATGTTTTGGAATATATTCATTCAGATCTATGGGGGCCTGCAAGAACAACATCTATTGGGGGGCTAGATATTTCTTGTCACTAATAGATGACTTTTCAAGAAGGTTTTGGGTCTTTGTTCTCAAACATAAAATCAGAAGCCTTTGGAAAATTCAAGGAATGGAAGGTCTTGGTTGAAAATAAAACTGGTAAACATATTAAAAGACTAAGAACTGACACTGGTCTTGACTTCTGCAATAAAGAATTCAATGATTTCTGCAAGAAGCATGGAATTGGTAGACATCTGACTATTCCGGGTACACCACAACAAAATGGGTTGGCTGAAAGGATGAGTAGAACTTTATTAGATAAAGTTAGGTGTATGTTAATCAGTTTTTGGTTGCCAAAACAGTTTTGGGCAGAGGCGGTGACTACAGCAGCCTATCTGGTATATAGAAGTTCATCAACAGCTTTGAATATGAAAACTCCTATGGAAATATGGACAGGAGTTAAGGCAGACTATTCAGATTTAAAGGTATTTGGCTGTTTGTCCTATTCACACATAGATCAAGGAAAACTTGAACCAAGGGCACAAAAGTGTATTTTTCTTGGGTATGGAGATGGAGTGAAGGGCTTTAGGTTGTACAGGTTGGAAGATGGCAGTCCCAAAGTGATTGTGAGTAGAAATGTAGTCTTCAAAGAAAATGTAATGTACAAAGAGGTAATAGCCAAGCCTGCTGATAAGTCATAAGAAAGTGTTCAACTTGAGATGGAACTTGAATGTAATGAGAAAGGTGGACGTTTCTCAAAAGAGTACAAGAGTGACACTGTAAAAGATAGTGGAGGCTCTCATGACTCAGAGGCTTCAAGTAGTAAAACAACATGTCTGGGTGATGATCACCGTGAACCTTCAAGTGTGGCAAAAGAAAGACCAAAGAGAAATATAGTAATTCCAGCCAGGTTCAAATCTGAAAAAGATATTTCTGCATTTGTCTTCTTGAGTGCAGCCAAAGAATCAACAAATGAACCAATATCATATCATGATGCAGTATCATCAATAGATAAGAAGAAATTGTTAGAAGCTATGGAGGAGGAGATGAAATCAATGAATCAAAATAAAACTTGGGTTCTTGTGGATCAACCAAAGGATCAGAAACTGGTGGGATGTAAATGGTTGTATAAACTTAAACCTGGATTGAATGAGGATGATGCACCAAAGTTCAAGGCTAGGCTGGTAGCCAAGGGATATACACAAGAAAGTGGTCTTTATTATGATGAAATATACTATCCTGTAGTGAAGCATTCATCCATAAGGACCATACTCACAATCACTGCAGTTAATGACCTTGAGCTAGAACAACTTGATGTGAAAACTGCATTCTTGCATGGGTATTTAGATGAACAGATTTATATGAAGCAGCCATTGGGTTTTGAAGTACAAGGAAAGAAGAGAAGGTATGTTTATTGAAGAGATCATTGTATGGGTTGAAGCAGTCACCTAGACAATGGTATAAAAGGTTTTGATGACTACATTGTTAGGAATGGTTTCTTAAGAAGTGCTTATGATGCCTGTGTTTATTAGAAAGAATACAGTCAAGGAAATTATACATATCTATTATTGTATGTAGATGATATGTTAATTGCAAGCAAGTGCAAGCAAGAAGTCAAAGTGGTTAAAGATATGTTGATGAGAGAATTTGAAATGAAAAAATTGGGTAATGCCAGGAAAATCATTAGAATGGAGTTTACAAGAGAGAGTGAAGAAGAGGTTATATCTAAGTCAAACATCATATATCTTAAAGATCTTACAAAAATATGATATGGACAGAAGTCAAACTGTAAGTACACCTCTTGCTCAACATTTCAAGTTGTCTGATCAAGATTATGTAGTGAGCTGAACAAAATTATATGGAGAAGGTACCATATGCAAGTGTAGTAGGGAACTTGATGTACCTAATGGTGTGCACTAGGTCTGATCTTGCTTATGATGTTAGTGTGGTTAGTAGGTATTTGTCAAAACCTGGTAACAACCATTGGGAAGTAGTGAAATGGATTCTAAGATATCTTAATGGGTCAAGAAAGATTCGTTTGATTTTGGGTAAATATAATTCAAATGATTCTGAAGTTGAAGGGTATGTGGATTCAGATTATACTAAAGATCCTGACAGGGGAAGGTCAATCACAGGATATGTCTTTAAGGTGTTGGGAGGAACAATTAGTTGGAAGGCGAACTTACAACCAGTTGTGGCATTATCAAGTACAGAGTCTGAGTACATAGCATTAACAGAAGCTGTAAAGGAGGCACTTTGGATTAAAGGATTTGTGACTGATCTTGGGTTACAAATTAAAGATGTTGTGGTTAATTGTGATAATGAAGGTGCTATTTACTTGTCAAAGAATAGCAGATTCCAGAACATGACTAAGCATATTAGAGTGAAGTACCATTTTATAAGAGATGTTGTGAATAACAAAGAAGTTAAAGTGGTGAAGATAGATACTTTGGATAATGCAGCTGATATAATTACCAAGCCACTTTCATGTTAAAAGTTTCAATATTGCTTGGATATGTTGGATGTGGGTTGAATCAGCTAATTGACAATTAAGGTGGAGTTTGTTGCATATAATGTACAATTAGCTGGTCAATGGTCTGGTCAATGGTGATTAATATTCTGGTCAACAAGGTTATAAAGTCAATAGTTCATATTGAGCATTCTTTAATAGTAGAAGGGTCATAATTGTAACTTTCACATACTTGGTGAGAATGTTAGTTAATCTGTTGAGTAGGGTTAATGGTTTGTTAACGAAGTTAGTTAGATTTGGGAATATATAGATGGATGGATAGTTGTTGTTGATTCACTCTTTCAATTCACTTTAACAAGTTCATTCATAGTATAATCAAGTTTGTTTCAATTCAATTGTCTCCAATTTCTTCAACAACTTGGAAACTAGAAACACGAAACTGGAATAATTTACCAAATCAAATCACAATTTACACGATTATATACAAGCATAGAAATACAATGTGTTCAGCATGAACATACGCTATAAAACATGACTCAAAACTCATTCCCTACATTTAATTAATACATCACACACATATGTAAACATTATATCCCTTTTTTTCATATAATTATAAAAGCACACCAACATGTATACTATATATACTTAGGCAAATATATATGCATTCACCCATCAACCACCCATCACTATATCATAACCATATCCATAAACCGTTATGAGTAGACATATGTACGAATGCACCGAAACCGAACCGAACTTAATCCTACGCACCGAAACCAAACCGAACTTAATCCTGACTAGCGTTCAAGGCCATAAATATAGGGAAACTTCCCAAAATGTCCCATTTGACCGTTGACTTCGTAAAATGTCCCCTTTGACTTCCTCGGTCGTGGGTGCCTCGACTATAGTCGTTATAGTCGACGACTATATATTCTAACAAATTATAACATCCCACGTGTCCAACCTAGTCGGCGACTATAATAGCTTACCCGACAACGCCCATCCCGTGAGTGGTCGTCGATGACCTTCTGACATCTATGTCGTAGGCGTCGTCAACTATTCTTTTTTTTTTTTTTTAAATTCTTGGGTGTTTTGACCATGGTCGTCGGCTCCCACACTTAACAGGCGCCCGACTATGTTTAAGATTTTAATTTAATACCCATCATTACTGTCCTTTATTAACTTGGTCGTGGATTAGGTGGTCAATAAGGGTTCGAAACTCGCTAAAAATAGATTAGGGATGATTTAAGATGTTTAAAAGTGAAAACAAGGTGTGAAAACGCGTCGCCGGAGGTCGTCGGAAAAGTTTGCCGGCGAGGCAATCGGAATCGCGGGCAACCAACAAAGGGGGGATGGGTTTAATAAATTTACAGTTATGGTCCTTGCACTTTAATTATTATTTTTGTGATAAAAATACTTTTAATATAAGTTTGAAAGTTGACAGTTTTGGAACAATGTTAATTAATCCTTCATTTTAACTAACTAACTTCACCAAGTTGAAGCGTAACGTTTATGTAAGTGACGATTTTATGTTTTTGTTTCGTTCTTGACGTTAAATGACTATTTTGAGACTTTAATAATATTTATCTTTAATATCTTTGTAATATATATATATATATATATATATATATATATATATTTTAAAATACAATGTATATATATTCTTTGGAGGTTTAATAAATTGTATTTAGTATTTAATTAGTATACGTTGGATAAGAATTCGGTCGTTATATGTTACAGACGAGAAATAACATAAAGTTCGACATATTTATATATATTTTTTTTAATAACGAAGCGTTACATTTAAAGGAAGATATATACGAATACATTAAAGATAGATAACTTCAGGTTCGAGTCAGGCATTCGAGTTCGGGTTTGGGTTAGATGTCACACTCGTGCTCCTTAATTACCTGAGAAAACATACTAAAAATGTCAACACAATGGTTGGTGAGTTCAATGAGACTTGTATATAAATAAAAAGTACTGTTTATAAAGAGTTAAACAAAAATCTATTTTATTAGGGGGTTTGCAAGACCGAGTTCTTATAGCTTATCAACACGTCGAGAAGAAAGCTAAACGTTACTTTTGCCTTGTCGTCATGTAACCAGGATGACCCATAACCTTTAAGGACAATCTGCACCACATGACGCCCAGTCAAGGGTGGGGTGCCATCGCAACCCGGTAGTACTACTCAAATTTCCCCGCTATCATATATTTATCAACCTTGAACTTTTATAAGGACTTAAATGTGGTTCCAATTCGTGTAAAGCACTATAAACCCTAATAAAATTACCATTTTAAAATCCTACTCGTAGGCATTTATACTTTTACCAAAACTTGCCCGTGGGCCCTACCCGAAGGTATCAATTGCAGCCTTAGTTGGCCTCGCCTGAAGGCATAAAGTGTTGCCCAAGGCCCTGCTCGAAGGCCTAAAAATGCAGTCCGCCCGAAGGCGCTGTATAATAGTTGCCTGAAGGCGCATTAAAAGTATTTGTATGTTTTCTCCCCGAAAAAGAGTTAAAGCAGGCAAAGAACTCACATTAGTTTGCGCAGCCAAAAATAATTAGCAACGATTATAATTTCCAAGTTCGACCAATGACCTGTTTGAGTTCTACTAATTAGATGCAAATTAATCTAATAGAGTTCACGTTCGGTTTCGAGTTCCCAGTTTGGTTTCGTAACAATACCATGTAATTATATTATATAATTTGAAGGATGTAAAAACATGCCAGTTTAATAGTTTGCCACACACTAGCTTAAGCTAGTTGAACTCAACATACGACATACCACAAGCATGTATATTAATAATTCACATGCATAAATATATACATGAAACTAGACCTGGCAAAGCTGACCCGTAATCCTAATTTTGGGTTCAAATGAGTCTTCATAATGACCACACTTGTCATTCTGGGCATGGGGAAGTTTGTGTGTGGGTTGAGATGGGTTGTGTGACACCCGACAATTTCAGGTTATGTCGTTAACTCAACTTAACCGAATCCCGTTAGTCTCTTTCAACTTGAGATCCTATCTATTACGTTACCACTATAATTAATTTACAATATTAAATTAAATGAACAACTATATAAATATTTATTACAAAAAAATAGTAATTCACTCAATTTTCAAATCACAACAAGCCACCTTTAAACATTAATAATACCGGAAATTACTAGCTCACATGACTCGAATACGTATCAAAGAATAAATGAGAAAATTTCATTAAATACATACAATGTAATAATGCGAGATTCAACTTGTAATTAGTTTATGGTTATTCTATAATAACTTTATGAAGAAGCTAATTATATATATAAACTCAAAGACCAAATAGCAATAACAACAAAATTATATGATTATAAATCCCAACCCATTCCCTTCCCCGTCAAACTCACACCAAAACCCTAACACTGCCGACGATTACGGTTTTCGTTCCGTCACCCGAAACAACCAGCCGTTTCTACTGTTGCGCCGCCAAACACCACCATCTACACCCTTCGCACCAGTCACCACGTCTAACGATCATAGAAACGATCTCTGTCAACTCCAAAATTCCTTGTGACTGCAACAGAAACCTGCAACTCCGGCGACCACTGACATCATTGGCAACCCGTCACCATTTGCTTCGTTGTCAGCCACTGCAACGTTCGGTATATCCCAATTCCATAGCCGTTTTGGGTGATCGCTTTTGTTCGGTTCGTTTCGGTTTCGTTACGAGTACGGTTTGGTTTCGATTCGGATTTTTGTTTATATATATGTACGTAGGATTGTGTTTATAACAACGATATGTGCCATGTCTGGTTTGATTCGTGTGTGTTTATACATAACAGTATATATATGTGATGAGTGTATGAAACGTTTATATACATATTTGTGTGTATACTGTATATATATGTTTGCGTATTAGTTTAAATAATGTGTTTGTGATATATGATCAGCAGCTGCAACAATGAACAATTAATCATATATATATATATATATATCTATATATATATATGCATCCATGAGATAAACGAATATGTGGAACCAATTTAGTGATGCTAGTAATGACTTGATGATAATGGCATGGTGATTAAATAAAAATGACATGATTGAATGATAATGATAATAAAAGAATTGTATGTAAATAGCTTATTGTATAGATAAAAATAGCATAATAAATTATGTGTGAGTTATATTTAGCGTGAAATGGTGTGTGCATAATGTGTGACAAGTTGTATAAGTGGATGTTCGATATAAACAGATTTTTGTAATAATAATAGTCTAAACTTGGTAGTCGGGGTCACACGTCAAAACTCAGTTTCTTTTTATTTATTACATTACATATTTACATATTAAGGCATGGGGTACGAAACCGAACCGGGAACGCGAAACCGAATATGAACTCTATTAAAGTAATTGTATCTAATTAGTAGAACTCGAACAGGTTGTTGGTCGAACTTGGAAATAATAATTTATGCTAATTATTTGTAGCCGCGCAAACCTAAGGTGAGTTTCACGGCCCCTTTTACTATTTTCCTGTTTGGGGAGAAAGCATGCACAAAAACTAAATTTGATAATGGTATTTACTTTATATCTCTTGATTATTAAGCGTAAACGTAACAAGTTGTTAAAGTCCTCACTAAATCTTCGAGCCGTTAATATACGGGGTATAGCGAGGAAGTTCGGGTAGTACTACTGGGTTTGACAAACCCCACCCTCGGCTGGGAGCCGGGTAGGTGTGAATTGTCCTATGTTGTTGGTCCATTGTTGTAGCAATGGTGTCGAGGCGCATATGAATCTCAGTCAGCTCGGTATCGAAACGCTTAAATAATAAGAAACTGGGTTCGCTACCCAACGATATAATTGTATTTTACATTATCGGTCGTTGTTGATTTTTATGATTATCTAAACCTGTGAACTCACCAACCTAGTGTTGACACGATTTAGCATGTCTTTCTCAGGTACTGTGCACGGATTAGGAGCATGCTTTGATTGAGTCGTAGTTGCATTTAAAACTATTTCTATATTTTATTTAATTATGGTTTTGGACGCGTGGTTTACGCATTGAATGTTGGATTTTTATTTATGCTTCCGCACTGAAACTTATTTAAAATTTGGTTTTTATAAACGTTGGTTTTTAAATTCATATAGAGGTCGTTCAATGTAACTAATGGCAATGAGATCCTGGCATGTCACGCCCCGAACGGTAAAACTCCGTTAGTGGAAATTGGGGGTGTGACAGGTTGAACTAAAACAAAATTCATTTAACAACGTGTCAAGATGGGCGGATGGGTTAAACAACGGGTTACTTTAAAATGGAGACCTTCCATTGACCATCGCCTCACCTTCTACAAAAAACCAACAGTCCAACACCAATTCTGTTACCACCACCAACCAACGTCACCGCCGCAACCACCATCACCACCACCGTCACCACCACCAACAAACGCCACTGTCGCAACTCGCAACCACCAACGAACACCACCATAACGGTGCAACCAACGGAAAGCACCGCAAAAATTCCCAGGTAATGTTTATAATCTCTTCATCGTCCGAGACGTGTTCACGTCGATCCCACCAGAGTTAAATTTTATTCCGTCTCCGATGGCCGGAAACTAACTGTCGGATAATATATACGCATGAGAGAGAAAGAGTTGGTTAGTTTGTAAGTGACATGAAATGATGGAATAAAATTGTTTGAGATTTAAGATATTTTAAACAGATAAAATAAAACAAATTATATAATAAGTATTAAAAAAATAATTAAAGGAAAAAAGTTTTAAAATATGTCTAATAAGATTTCTTAACAGGCCATAGAACTCCCTTTTGACCCATTATCCTTTTGTAACGGGGCGTCGAACAGTTTCATTAAATGTGTCCAATTTAACACAAACCTATCTTGACCCAACCCGTTCTGACCCTAACCCATTCTGACCCAACCCATTATAACCCGTTTTTAAAATGACCCGTTCTGACCCGCACCCATTTTAACCCACACCTGTATTTGACCCGACCCAACCCGTCCATTTTGCTAGGCCTACATGAAACCATACATATACATATATATATATATATATGTATTATATATATATATATATTATATTCATTGTTACACATATACTCATATTTTTATATCGTCATTATTATTATCAATCAGCACATTACATTCACCCAATCACACACAGCTACATATTACTATTATACACACACTTATAACTAAATACCAACATATACTATTAAGTATTGACACATACACATAAGTAACCACACACCATCACTTTTCCCTTTAACACATAAAACATAATCATGTCATCACATTAACTATGTATGAACACATTTATCACATCTCAATCAGTAACGCGCGCGTACATATATTCATATGCATGTGAAACACATACATGTACATCTTTCTTACATCCATATATATACCTAAAACATGGTGAAACTAAATTCATGTTTAAATACATACAATCATGTACTCTAGTATTTCACACACATGCACATTGCTATACACAAGATACATACCCATCCCCACATGACTGTAGACCTACATAATCACCTTTGCTGTTTACTGTTATCATAATCCACCTACAAGCAATCATTTTACATATAACTTGAAAACTAGAAACACGAAACTGGAATAATTTACCAAATCAAATCACAATTTACACGATTATATACAAGCATAGAAATACAATGTGTTCAGCATGAACATACGCTATAAAACATGACTCAAAACTCATTCCCTACATTTAATTAATACATCACACATATATGTAAACATTATACCCCTTTTTTTCATATAATTATACAAGCACACCTACATGTATACTATATATACTTAGGTAAATATATATGCATTCACCTATCAAGCACCCATCACTATATCATAACCATATCCACAAATATACACAAACCGTTATGAGTAGACATACGTACGAATGCACCGAAACCGAACCGAACTTAATCCTACACACCGAAACCGAACCGAAATTAATCCTTACTCGCGTTCAAGGCCATAAATATAGGGAAAATTCAAAAAATGTCCCCTTTGACCGTTGACTTCTTAAAATGTCCCCTTTGACTTCCTGAGTCGTGGGCGCCTCGACTATAGTCGTTATAGTCGACGACTATATATTCTAACAAATTACCACATCCCATGTGTCCAACCTAGTCGGCGACTATAATAGCTTACCCGACAACGCCCATCCCCCGAGTGGTCGTCGACGACTTTCTGACATCTATGTCGTAGGCGTCGTCGACTATTCTTTTTTTTTTTTAAATTCTTGAGCGTTTCGACCACGGTCGTCGGCTCCCACACTTAATAGGTGCCCGACTATGTTTAAGATTTTAATTTAATACCCATCATTACTGTCCTTTAGTTAACTTGGTCGTGGATTAGGTAGGTATAGACTATACCTTTAAAAATAAGAATTTAATTTTTTACTTGTATACAGTTGAATCAAGTAATATCGGAGGTTATAATATTGGTTTATTTAAAGAAATTATGGATCTTGTCTGGGATTTAAAAAAACCTTTACTTCCCGACTTGAATATCAATCTTGAAACTCCAGAAGATTTAATTTCTAACAATTATACTTTCAGTCCTGAAGATTTAATTTTAAAACCCAGAAGATTAATAATTGCGACCAAGTTAATTAAAGGACATTAATGATGGGTATTAAATTAAAATCTTAAACATAGTCGGGCGCCTATTAACTGTGGGAGCGACGACCGTGGTCGAAACGCCCAAGAAATTAAAAAAAATAGAATAGTCAACGACGCCTCCGAAATAGATGTCAGAAGGTCGTCGACGACTACTCGGGGGATGGGCGTTGTCGGGTAAACTACTATAGTCGCCGACTAGTTTGGACACCTGGGATGTTGTAATTTTTTAGAATCTATAGTCTTCGACTTTAACGACTATAGTCGAGTCGCCCACGACTGATGAAGTCAAAGGGGACTATAACGACTATAGTCAAGTCGCCCACGACTATAATGAAAACGAACAACGAAACAAGTTGAAAACTTACCTAAACTAATTGTGAGAAGAAAAGGATGCTTCGTTTATGTTTTACGGTGCTCGTCGGTGGCTGTGGCGGTGTATGACGGTGGCTGGAACGGTGGCCAGAGACTGAGAATGTGACGACGTGGTGGTGCGGCGATAATGAAAAAGATGGTGTAGGGTTACGGTCGGTTGGGTTTAAATAGTTTTCAAGTTTTAAGATTTTGCAAACAAGTCCTTTACATATAATCAATTCTTCATATTAACCCTTCCAATTAGTTACTCTATTTATTTCGTTCCCGAACGATATAATAACTAACTTTAATTTAAATAAGATTCGAACTTCGGACTCGTAACGATCGATTGAGCAGAAAAAATATGGATTTCGCATAAATAACACACACACACACACACAATATATATATATATATATATATATATATATATATATATATATATATATATATATATATATATATATATATATATATATATATATATTACCATTACTAACTTTCAAACCACATGTGATAACTAATGCCTTTAATTGTTAGAAATTAAATATTGTGCGTGTTAACTTTAAAGTAATTGTGTTTTAAGTTATCGGTGTAAACTTGAAAATGCGGGTTGTCACAGAAGTGGCATACAGGATAGAACTACCGGGCAACTAAAGAATTCACTTGGTGTTTCACATGCTCGTGCTTAAGAAGTGTTATGACAACAATCAAGATGAAGATACAGACTTGCCCGATATTATTCCAGTGGACAACAATGAATAGTTGCCAAAGGAGATACTACAGACTTGCATAAATTAAAAGCGAATGAAAGAAATGGTTATTATTAAATGAGAGAAAAAGTTGTTGGAAGAAGCTTTATGGGCTACTAAAGAAGAGTTGAAAGAAAAGTATCCATTTTTCAACATTGAGGTCAATGTTAATTTTCAAGGGGATTGTAATTATTCAAGTGGCCCTTTTAATGCCAGCCAAATCTTACATCAACCACCATAACATTCCTCTAATTTGGAACCAATATGGAATTGATTCAATTATGGAATCATGAATAGTCATTGGTTCAGTCAGTACAGAGACATAGTCATTTATATATTTTTATTTTCTACATATATCATCTACTTGTTGAAATGCACGACCAGGCCTTGCTTGAAGGGCTAAACAACCCAAGCACGCAGGCCTGGAACCGTGCTAACAACAAGGCCATCGAGGAAAGATACGGACACTCTTTGTATACTTGGCAAAGAGTCAAGAACCTTCTTTCTTTGGCCATGGAGTTGACTTCTCTACCGAGATTCCATCTGTGTCCACCGGGACGATAGAGTTGGCTCCGTCTCCCGTCATTGATGTGTGGCTAACACATCATGGTTTTGTTAATCGTTTTCGTCTAAATTTCGGGTTTAATGCTTGTGTTTCGCTTAGTTTTTATATGTTTATTGAATGACACATGGATCTAAATTATATTTGTGTTATGTAGGTGTTTTGGCGCTTAAAAATGTGCAAATGATATAAAGGAATGAAGTGGAGCACAAGAGAAGACTTGGAGTTGGAAGGCAAGAAAGAAAATAAAAGTTTCTGGTTGGAGGCCTTCTAGGCGATACTCGCAGGACAGGGGTCTATGATGCGCGTATCTCCTAGCACAGATATACGGGATTTTTTTAGGGTTTTGCTATTTAAACACATTATAAACCCTAGTCGTGGGGAGTTCTTTCCAGCCGTTTTAGAGCATAAAGAAGGGAGATTTTTGGTGATTCAAAGAGGTGGGAAGCAAGGGAGTGAAGCTTGGATCATCGAGACGCTAAACGATCGTTGTTTCGGGTTTTAATCTTCTTGAACTCTTGTTTTAATTAACTTTTGATCATGTTTGCTTTAAACTCAGAATGTTTTGGTGTTTTTATTATGATCATGAGTAGCTAAACTAGTATTACTACCTAGATGATGAACGGTTATTGATTGTGGAATTGGTTTGGTTATTTTTATGTGATGTTTTGAATTCTAGCATAAATTGCATGTTCTTGGTATGTTGAATGTGTTTGATTGTTAAAGTATTGATTTTTATTGTTTTACCATATTCTTACTTGAATTGAGTGGTTAGTTTGATCATTTAGATTCTCATAGCTAAATCATTGACTTTGTGTTATTGATTTGTGTAATGAATTGCTAGACGTAGTGATCATTAGGATTGGTAAAACTTGAATTGAAACTTTAACGAACTACTTAACTTGGCTTGAAAAAGTAAGTTAGACAATTAATCTTGATAGTTAAATAATTAGGGTTTGAACGGTTCGAGAGGAGGTTTGCCTAATACGTGATTATCTTGTTAATTGTGTTCAATATTTCCTTTGCATGTTACCCCTTGCATGATAATGTATTGTGTCGGCTAGATCGAGAGGTTAGTTGTCATTTGGGTATGTTAGAATTGTTGAAAAGACCGAAAGGTGATTCAACCCAACCGATAGTTTAATTCGTTCCTTAAGTATTCTTATCGGTCACACCCGGAGAATGATCCGGGATCCTTTAGGTTTATTAAGGGTCGCATCTTTAGAAATTCGGTTTCATCACATTTGAATTTACCAAACCAAAGCCATAAGTCATAACCGGGATTCATCTAGGTGGTATTCTTTCCAATCTTGCAAGTTAATCAAAGTCTTCATTCGTTGTGTTCATCTTTAATTAATTTATTAGTTAAAATTTAATTTCTTGTTTTTAGGTTATTAGAAACCCCCCATCAACTAATTCCTTTTTATTAAGTTTAGTTTCCGTTATTCGTAGTGTCTTTGGGTTCGATATCCGGTCTTCCATAGACTATACTCCAGTCGATAGGTACACTTGCCTTTCTGCTAGGTCTAGTTTAGGGTTAATTGGTTTTTAACTCGAGTGTCTAGATAGAGTCTTAGGTTAGTTATTTTTATAGACCGTTTTTAGCACATCAGTCATGCAAAAAACACTGCTTCATTTTGGTAATGTTTAAAGTCTTACTGACGGTGACTGAATTACTTCCCATGAGTTTCGCATTGAATCTTGTTCAAGCCCCAAACAGATGATTTGTGCTCATACTTGTTCATTATTAGAGGACACTATTCGTAAGAATTTTCCCTTATTTTTTCTTACTGCAGCCCAGCAGGCAGAACCTAGGCCCAAACAAGTTGTCAGCAAACCCATCTGTTTCAAGGAGTAGTCACCAAGTTATTGACTTTTGTTTCTTTAATTCATGTTACACGTTTAATTCCATGTTTGCATTAGTAGAGTAGTGGTTGCATCTTTATTTCCTTAAAACAAGGTAGTGGAGTAGTGGTAGTTAAGATTGAATTCTCATAATTAATTCCTTGTATTTTCATTTGAAATTATTAAAGAAGAAAATTGTCTCAAACTCTTTGTTTTCATCTCTATAACTCTTAGAGCTTAACCTACTATACGAGTCATTATCAACAACCTCTATCGCCATCCACTACAATCTATAATCTAAACCACAAATAAATTACAATCTTAATCTGAGCAAAATTCCTAATCACCGCTATGGTTTTTAGATCTGAGATCGATTTTGGTTACGGCGGTTGTTAGTTTGATTTACGTATCAAGGTGCTCGATTGGGTTGGTTGTGAACGGAATCAGACCGGTGATGGTATATGATTAGGTGGTGGTCTATTAGGGTCAATGATGATTGTGATGGTGTTATTTTATGGCACCGCTAGGGGTTGTGTAGGGTAGCGACGACGGTGATGGCGAAACGGTGGGGGTGGAGATGGTGGTGTTAGATTAATATCGAAGGTGGGGTTTGGTTAGGTTGTGTTTGACATTTATATCTCTTTTGCACTTTAATTCATTAAATTTAACCAATAACATAACTAGACCTTCTAATACTTTGAGTTTACTATAGAATTAGACTTAAATATAAAATGACTAAAATGCCCCTGCATTTAACATAATTGTTTAACAGTGTTAGTTGCTTGTAGTCAAACTGAGACATATTACTAAGTAGAAGGAGACAAATAGCAATTTGGAAAACTTTGTATGCAAAGCGTTACTTTGGTTGAACCACAGGGAGGCAAAACGAAGTTTACTCCAAAATTTTTATACATTTCCTCCTTGTATCTTCCTAAGTACCTTCTTTATTGTCAACCCTTATTTATATATAAATACTACCCCAAATCACTTTTATCACTCTAAATTCTCTCTCAAACTCTCTTAATCTATCTAAAAACTTCATCTTTTGAAAAAAATCTTCAAGAACAACTTGTGAGTTCTTTAAATTCTTTCTTTCATTTTTATCACATTATTAATTCTTCTTAAAATACTTGAAACATCTTTTAGGAGTTTACCATATATTTACCAAGACAAATAAAGTTTAGTAAATCACCGTTTTGAGGTTCGGGTTAAGATTTATTTTTCTTAAATATTATAAACCAAATTATTATTTTGTTTCTCGGAACATTTTCGTACCTTTCTACATCCTTAAGCCACTAAGTAATCTATAAATTAGAAGTGAATGAAACCGAATTATATTTCCAAACAAGATTATGTTGGAGGACTTGTGATATAGTATAAAAATGGTGATGTTGAGTACCTTTGTTCTAAAACTATACATTCCATCATCCCTCACTTGATAACTTAGCAAAGTAGTTAGTTTATTTACATGTTTTGCTTTCCTGTACCCAGGTGCATCCAAATCGTCAACTATGTTGACGTTTTTATGCAATGGTGAAATGCTTTAGGTTATAATACATCCATGCTTGACTATACATGATTATACTTGACAATATAAATAAATATAATACTATCATAATATTAACCCAATCCATGGTTAAATATTATGTTTCTCCAATGTGTTGTGGGATGGGTAATAGGCTGTGGGCTGGGTAAAAACTGAAGTGAGTTACTGACTTAGGCTTAAATGTTGGGTTAGGCTACACTAAATCTAACGCATGTATATTTTCAGGTTGTCTTTGGTCAACCCATCTTATCTTTATTTAGGACTACGAGGAATACCTAATGACATGACTTGGTAAAAGTGTAAATAATCCAGTACAACAATTCAAATGAAAATTTATGAATTCTATTCCACGTGAATCTCTAACCGCTTTTATGTATAAGAAAATTATAATACTTCTAAGGCTACAAAGAGTGCCTCACGAGTTAGGCCACGAGCTCGATGAGGTAGGTAAGTACACCGACTACACGAGTTTGGCCATGAGTTGTGGAGCTCGTGGTTATACTTGCCAATATCCAGTCCAAAACTTTAAAAAAATGTTACAATTTTTACTCATTTTTTATTTCCAACCCTCCATTTGACCCTTAGCTATTTAATAAAAAAAATCAAAAATTAAATTTTTAACATCTACAAATACTCAACCATTTTAACACAAGAAATACACCAACTCTCATCTTTTCTTCTCAATCTCATATTCTAATATACATATTTGTATACATTTTCTCATGCATCATGGTAAGAAACAAACACAAGGACGAAAACTGAGCAACGTTGATTCTAGTCGTTCGAACCCTTATTACTAAATGCAGAACCCTAATACTCACAAACATAACACCATCAATACAGTTACTCACAACCACCACATATTTCGGGTATGCTCATAAAAATTAAGCCCGATAAATTCACTTTTGATCTAAATTCGTACTAAACTGATGTAGCGTAAAGATTAAGATTATCGTTCAAACATGCTGATTTCTTGAATGCTTGTTATGATCCAAAACCCAAACCCCCCAAATTCACCAAAAACTTGGAGAATTCGTAAATACAAGTGTTTTTACTAGAAAATGATCAATGATCATTCAATCTGCATTAGATTATCTTAAATAACAAAAAAAACCCTAACGGTGTGACACCCCACCCGATGGCGAAAGACACCGGGTTGTCATGAAGTGGATATCAATAGTAAACAAAGGACATGGTATTCTTTTATTAATAATACATGCAAAGAGTCTTTATTATTAGTCTAAGTCCAAGTCATTCCTATGTCTTGAATAGTAGCAATAAATCACATCAAGTACCACCTGAAATATATGAAAAATAAAGTTAGCTACACATGCTAGTGAGTAAAAACACAATTGGTAGTAACAATATAGAAATCCGAGATCAACAGAATATGCTGCGCAATCTTACATGTATAACATATTCGTAATATACCCTACCAGGATCTCTAGAATAGAATAGTACAACAATCACTTTGGATTCCACAATCATTAGTATAGCCATTTATCACAAGAACCACTCATAATTCAATTGAAGATAACTTTTTAACGAATCGTCATTTACCGTCTCGATATTTAAGTTGTCAATAATCATTTAGCAACTTAGGGACATGACATAGCATAAAGCTTCATAGTATAGCAACATAGCATCTAGCATCGTAACATAGTAAACTTGGAATTAGAAAGACCGGGTTTAAATCACCTAATGATGTTGTACATGCAGGTGAGGTTGTTAAACCATTAGCGCTAACATTATACTGGTGGGATAAAGCAATAAAACTACTTTTAACTATCGCATAAGGTTGCATGAAGCTACGAACTAGATTAACATATTTGTATGATCTTTTTTGAAAAATAGAAAACGTAGTACGGTAGAAATGAATATTTCAGCCCAAAAATATAAAAGTAAAAATGGGAGTGAGTTTACTAACCTTGAATTACGAGCACGAAATCAATAGTAAACCGACTAGATAGAAATCGAGGAATGTCCAAATACTAGGATCACCTAAGTAAATAAACAATCTTAACTTAGCAAAACGTATAGTACAGAAAACTAGAATAAGGAATATAAAGAATCTACGGTAATTTGGAATTATAGGGTTTCAAATTGAGACTTGGGGGGTAAATGAATAAAAACATATAAAATTATTTAATCATAACAATGGAAAATAATAGTAATAGAAATACAAAAATTAATCTTAGTAATACAGCATAAACCTTAGAAACTAAATCCATAAAATTGAACAAAAATTCGATAGAGATACAACAATTATTCTTAGCCTTAGGGTTTTTGATCAGGAAATGACGATGAGCATTTTAACATAAATAAATCACTTGTTTTCAAACGAATCGGATTAGAATTGATGAAGAACAACGATGCGACATAGTGAGAATTAATTTGATACTTAGAGGCTGTTACATTTCAATTAACTTTCCAGATTTCTTCCCGACAAGATGGTATTTAAAAACCCCACATCAATTGCAAATTATCAATACGAATCGGAGGCGATTAGATATGTTACACGTTTGAACAAAAAGAGAATCACTTATAGAGTTTAGATTATTTTTGCACGAAATTGAGATAACAAAGAGTGAATGTGAGAGTAATAGAGTGAATTGGGTGATTGAATTGCGTTAATTCGACCAGGAAACAGTTGAACGGATTTGAGTTTGATTACGAGTTAAGTGAGATTATTTGGTGATTAATTTTTTGATTAAACTCAGTTAATTGCCATTGACAGGTTCTAATCACTGCAAGGATCTATTTGAATATTGTTTTTATTATAGTTAACGTTTTGGTCGATTGAAGTTAGTGGGTTTTAGAAAACGAAAAAGTATATCATTAATTTGGATTAAACATATTGTTTTGTGTATTAGAATGCAATTAACACTGACCATGGGTTCGAGACATGACAAGGAACATTTTATATAGGTTGGATTTGGTTTTAAATGGTTAAAATAGGTTTTTGAGTTCTCCGGAACACCTACCGGAGTTGGCAGGCGACAACGAGGATCGTCGGAAAAACGGGATCTGGGGACGGGCTGGTTTGGGTTTTATAAAATGTTTCATTTTGGCCCTTGATGTTTGTTGTTGTTAATAAATGGGTTTAAATCTTTAATATAAGTTTTAAACTTGGCATTTTCACCCCCAAAGTTAATCAATTCTCTATTTAGTTAACTAACTTAACCACGTTAACTTGTATTGTTTTTAGAGTTGACGTTATTATCTGTTTACATTGTTTTTGACGATGGATGATTGTTTTTAGACATAATAATAATAATTTGATAATTTTTATAAAACCTCTTTTATAAATTACAATTTATACATTTTTGAAATTATTCATTATAAATAGTAATTAAGTAGTATACTTAGATAATAACTCATAATAAAGAATATCATTTTACTATAGACAAGAAAAACATGAAATCCGTCATATTCATTTATATTTTAAACGACCCGGCACCAGAAAACACCGGGTTGTCATAGAAATTGGATCTAATAACAAAGCACATTGCACACTAAAAGACATGTTTCAATCGTATTAAAGCGTAAGTGTCATGACATCAAAGGGAAATAAATAGTCTTAAATTCGATAATAAAAGCCGACAATCAATAAAGTTTACTGCCCATTTATTCTAAGCCAAAGGCATCCTATGTGTCTCGTAAAGCATAAAACGCCTCAAACACCACCTGAAATATGAGTAAAATAAGTTAGCTATTGAGTAAAAACACAAATAATAGTACATAATACGAAATCCGAGATCATTATAAATATGTTGCGCAAGCTTCCATATTACTCAACCATGACCATATGTACATAGAATCCAACAACCATAAACTCCTTAGAGTAACCTTTAACAACAAGTCACGATAACCACTCATGTTACAATTAATGATAACTGCCGTTTAACCGTCATTTAACCGTCTCGATGTACAAGTTATCAATAATTGTTTTAGCATCTAATGGACGTAGCAATATAGCAACGAGCATGACAATGTAGCATCTAGTAACCAACATATAGAATCAACATATAGAATCGTTGGGTTTAAATCACTTATCGATGTTGTAAAGTGTAGGTGGGTTCGTCAGACCATTAGTGCTATTATTGTACAGGTGGAAATTACAAAATAATATAACTACTATTGACTATCGCATAATTTTGCATCAAGCTGCCGACAGGACTAACACATTTAATGATCTAATTTGAAATATAAGCAAAAAAGAAAAGAAAAACAGTAGTTTAGTATCGGAACACATACTTCAGCCCCAAAAGCATAAACAATAGAATCTCCTTGAAATTCAAAGATAATAGTAACACTAGAATCGCAACTAGAGAAAACCGAGTATTGCCCAAATATTAGAATCACCTAATTAATTGGGAAAACCTAATTTAGGAACGAAAAAATAGTATAGCAACTAAAATCAAAAACTAGAAATCTAGGGTTTTGGATTTGGAAATTCGGGTTTCAAATTGAAATTTGAGGATTAGGGTTTCAATCTACAATTTGGGGATTTATATGAAATGTAATTTTATTTTATAAGAATCTCTTTTTAGTATTTTACTTTAAATATTTGTACAAATTTAAACTACTCATAAACATGTAACATCGTTATTTGTATATTTTAGAAATTATATGTTTTTAAACCCTTAAAATATATTTAACATAAAAGATGTTATTTAGGTTATTAGAAAACTATAGTTTAATGTTTAAAATGATGAAAAACATGAAAAATCAAAGAAAATAGGCAATGGGACTAGTACCTAGGGCCATTTCGCCCATAACAGAATCACTTAATTGTTGAAACAGATGAAATTTTTGTTAGTATACTCGACTGAAAATAATTTTATTCTTTTTCAACTAACAATCCCCTTATCAATACAAACCCTAGAAACAAGAATGATCATATTAATATTGATGAACAAGAACAACGAATTGGAACGAAGAACAACGATGAACAAGGACGACTGGAGGTAAAATCAAAATGGTATGCAGAGGTTGTTAGAATTCGATTCTTCTTGCAGAAACAATCCTTGTGATGCAACAATTTTGAATTAAATTGATGTTTAGATGGTGATTGAAGATTGAACAGAGTCGAGAAAAAGATCGATCACTTACAAATTATCGATAGATTTTGCTTGGATTTGAGATTGCAGGAAGCAAGAGCATGCAAACAGGAGTGAGTAGGCCAATTTAATTGCGTTTTGGTGATCCGGAAATAGTCGAATGAGTTCGAGGTTGGTTACGAATGAATTTGGTTAATTGGATGCTTAATTTGATATGTTTAATTCAATTTGTTGCTACTAATGAACTCAAAACTCCGAGATGATAATTGTAGTTAATTGAATTATTGATTTAGTGTGTTATGAAACGATTTGATAATGTGGGCTTTGAAATCCTTTTTGATTTGCAATAAAACATGGATTTGGGTTGTTAAACAGCAAATTGGACGTGGTATTGAGTTTGAATCTTGCAAATGAACGTTTTGTATAGGTTTGTTTGGTTTAAAAGGGCCAAAATCGTGAAAACAACACCTCGCCAGAAAAATGGAGACTCCGACCAAAGTGGCCGGAAGTTGTACTCGTCGGATTCATAGGATCGAAGGGCTGAAGGCTAGCTGGGTTTTATAATTTTATAGCTTTAGTCCCTGAGATTTTGAGTTGGTTTATGTTTTGGTTAATAACATTTTAATTCAAATTTCAAAAGTTATAGTTTTGACCGAAAGTTAGTTTATAAATTATACTAACTAACTAATTTAACAGAGTTGAGACGTAACGTTTATATAAGTGACGTTTTTATATCTTTAGCTCGTTTATATTAATGATGTTTTCATATATTTAGCTCGTTTTGATCCTCGCATTCCCAAGTAAACTCAGTTCCACATTTAGATTCTCAACGAACATTGACTATGGGTATCCGACTCCGCTTGAGTTGCTTGACTTCTCGATCCATATCCAATGGTCGTTCAATAAATTGCATAGATTCATTGATTTAGATATCGTCGAGAGGCACAATGAGATTTTCATCGGATAAACACTTCTTTAAATTAGAAACATGGAACATAGGATGAACACTACCCAACTCCTCATGTAGTTCCAACTCGTAAGAAACTTTCCCGATCCTTTTAAGAACTTTAAACGGTTCCACATATCGAGGATCTAGCTTTCCCTTTTTGCCAAAACGGAAAAATCCCTTCCATGGAGACATGAGCAAACCATATCACCAATTTCATACTCCACAGGCTTTCGCTTTTTATCGGCATAATACGTTTGGCGATTTCGAGCCGCTAGAATTATTTTCACGGATTTTTTGGATCTTATCAGTGGTCACTTGAATCATTTCAGGCCCCGTGATTTGAGAGTCACCGACTTCGGTCCAACAAAGAGGAGAACGACATTTAAGACATAAAGAGCTTCGAACGGTGCCATATCAATGCTAGCATGACAACTGTTATTATACGAGAATTCGATCAATGGAAGATGAGCATCCTAATTACCTTTGAAATCAATAACACAAGATCGAAGCAAATCTTCGAAAGTTTGAATTGTTCTCTCGCTTTGACCATTTGTTTGAGGATGATAAGCCGTATTGAGATTAAGTTTAGTACCCATAGCATCTTGAACTCCCTACCAAAAACGAGACATAAAACAACATCACGATCCGAAATAATATCTAATAACACCCTATGACGACAAACAATTTCTTTCACATAAATTTGAGCACGCTTTTTAGTTGAATATGTTTCCTGATTGGAAGAAAATGCGCAGATTTAGTTAACCGGTCAACAATAGCCTAGATACTATCATAACCATTAGAAGGAGGAAGTTTTGTAATAAAATCCATAGCTATACTCTCCCATTTCCAAACAGGAATTTCCGGTTGCTCGAGAAGACCGGAAGGACGTTGATGTTCGGCTTTGACCCTTGAACAAGTTAAACACTTAGAAACATACAAAGCAATATCTTTCTTCATACCAGGCCACCAATAATGAGGAAGAAGATTCATATACATTTTATCCGCACCAAGATGAATAAAATAGAGAATTTTATGATTCTCGTCCATAATAAGAGCACGAACTTTACCCTGAGAAGGCACCCAAATACAATTCATAAAATAAAGTAGACCATCGGTTTTAGTTTCCAATTGCAAATCGGTGCCAACGGTCATCTCATCACGAAAGGTACCCTAAAAAACAACGGCATACTAAGCTTCAAGAATTGGAGAATTTAGATCAACATGAAGAGAAACACAAGAAAGAATGACATGTTCCTTACGACTAAGAGCACCTGTGACGACATTAGCTTTCCAGGATGATAACGGATTTCACAATCATAATCATTCAACAATTCAACCCAACGCCTTTGCCTCATGTTAAGCTCTTTTTGATTTAGAATATTTTGCAGACTTTTATGATCGATATAAACAAGAAATTTGGTACCATAGAGATAATGCCTCCATATTTTGAAAGAAAAACCACTGCACCCAATTCAAGATCGTGAGTGGTGTAATTCTTTTCAGAATTATGAGTTGCCTCGAGGCAGAAGCTATGACTTTACCCCGATGCAAAAGAACACAACCAAGACCCAGTTTCGAAGCATCACAATAGACAACAAGATCTTCATGACCGTTGAGAAGAGTAAGAATTGGAGTGTTACACAATTTGTCCTTTAGAATACTACATGCACCTTATTGCAGACAGTCAAAGAGTGTCACCAATAGGACATCCAGGTGTATCCCCACACTTGAGTATTTGTATCTAATGGTTAGAACTAAAAAACAACAAAAGAAAACAAAGAACACGAAAAATAGAAGAAACTACTAAAACACACTTTCGTAGGAATCTCGATTGCATTTATCACATTCAACAGGCCTTTTAAACCCCTCAGTAAACCCGAGTGGACGAGTGAAGTGTCGTAAGGGTTTCTAGGGAACACACCCACAAAGTTCTCAAAACAAGGTAAAAGGAAATAACAAAATAATAATAATAATACAAAACACAATGGGTTGCCTCTTACCAAGCGCTAACTTTTAGGTCTTCAGCCAGACCGTACCTGTCACCACTCATGGTGGTCTGGACCCATAATTGTCTCCAAATGGCTCTCTACTAGGTTGGTTGTTGTCTTTCCATTTCCACCCTCGACTTCTTATAGCTTCCAATCTAGCTGACTCCCCTTGACTTCTCACCTTTGAGAACTCACTCATATCAAGATTGGGTGGTTTCCTTGTTCCATATGTGAATCTCGACAGTTTTTCATTGGGTTGGTGTTATCTTTCATATTCCCCTTGTTTACCGGCTCTTTTATTTCTTTCTTATATATCGCTTCCTTCAATTCCACCTTCTTAAAACTGTCATACTTAAAATCATTCTTACAAAGGGTGTCCTTACTTACATGTGAAATGTAAGGAGGAAAACACTCATTAGTAGCATCTGTTGAGTTAAAATCACTATAAACAAAATAAGTAATTGATTTAGAGAATACATTAAAACATAACTTACGGTTTTCGTAGGTCATGTCGATTGTTCCATCCCGGCAGTTAATTTGAGCATTGGCAGTTGCCAAAAATGCTCGACCGAGTATGACTTGAGGTTGGTCGTTTTCATCACCGGTGCATAGTCAAGCACCAAAAAGTCCACCGGATAGTGGAAAGACCCTAACTTTATCATCACATCCTTTACCATGCCACCAGGACGTTTCTGCGTCAAATCGGCTAGCACCACGGTGGCTTCCACTTCCTCCAAGGGGCCGAACTCATATTGATCATATAACATACCTGGCAAGATGCTCATAGTAGCTCCATAATCCAAGAGTGCACTTTTTATCTTGAGTGTACCCACTTTGATTGGAATTATGGGTGCTCTCAGGTCACTATCCTTTACTTCATCAACTTTCTCTCTAATACCTGCAACAACTCTAGGAAAAGTAGTAAGATTATCACCCAAATTTTTATAGTTGGGAAGGATACTAGCCAAATTAATGTTCACGTTTCTGACGTTCTTTGGCATTTCACTTTGATGTGCAAGATTAACCTTTGTATCACTTGGAAGCACTCCGCATTTCCTTTCACTCATGAGTAAGGAGACGTCCCCTGCCATTTGCCCGATCTCTCGGGTGATCACCTCTGTGGCTTTGTCACGGATTTCTTCCCTCAATCTAGCTTCGGCCTCTCTTTTTTCCTGTTTCTCTTCTGCCTTCCTCATCATGCTCAATATCGTTGCCATGTCACTAGGAGGATCGTTGTTGGCAACTTGTGCTTGTGGGTTCTCTTGAGATTGGTTATATCTTCTTTGATAACCACCTTGTTGCCCACCTTGATTGTATTGCCTTTGGTACCCTCCTTGTTGTTGTGTTTGAGCTCCTTGATTGGGTACCTGAAAGTTAGGATTAAATTGGTTAGTTGGGTTAGCATATGAAAAGTTGGTGTGATTTCTCAAACCTGGATGATATGTATTGGAATTCATATCATGTGGTTTCCTATCAGATGAATACACTTGATTGATCTCTTCTTCTCCACTTCCAAGACTTGATGGACAGTCACTACCATTGTGCCCTATTTCTTGGCACACTTCATAAACCGCATAACCAACCGACTTGACTTCTCGCCTACCAGGTCACCTCATCTTGGATACCTGTCTCTCTAGTGTTTCCATCCTTTCCTTAAGCTCAACATCATTCCTTGAATACCTTGAATATTGACCCTTACTTTTTCTCATAGCCGATGCTTGAGTCTTTGAGTCCTTTGCCATGTCTTCTAGGAAATTCCATTCAAAATCCGGATTTCTTGTCAAAAATTTACCTCGCTTGTAGATCTCACGTACTTTATCTAATCATCTGTCAATCCGTCACATAATTCTCTGATTAATTCCTACTTCTTCATCTCTTGGTGAGGTACTGTTGGGTCCTCTTGAAGATAATGCATACCAAAACTTTAAGTTGCTCTCTATGCTCGTCACATGAAGATTTAAGCTGATATGTCAGATTTGTAAAGTGTCATCTTAGGGGGAGTACTGTTGGAGTTATTTGAAGATGTCACTTTCCAAATATAAGCGAGTGAAGATATCGAGCATCATCACGAGCAAGCACGGGTGAAGACGTTCATTAATTGTATTTGTCTTAGAATATTTGTGTAATCGTTTTGTGCTTAAATGCGCGTTTGTGCTTAACTGCACGTGGTTAGGTTGAAATGTAAGGTGAATGGTATGGACTATAAATACCATCACCTAGGTCATTTGTTATTGTGAGTTGCATACATTTCATTGAATATCAATTGTAACCTCTCTATTGATCTAATACAATTCTCCTATTCATATTATCATCATCTTCATCATACTTTGCATTGATCTTCATCTTCATTCAAGCATCAATACGTGATCAGTGAGATTCCGCATCACTGATTGCAAACAACATCACCAAACAATCTCAGATCTAGATCCAAGCTCGGTTCATCTCGAACACTATCAATTGGTATCAGAGCTGTTGGGTGATCTTTGATTGTTGTTGTTATTGATGGAATTTTAGCTACCATTAGCTTTGATTCATGTTTGTGTAAAGAACTGCAAAGTTTGAGATCAATTGGTGAAGATTTGACTGTGTTTTTGAAGAAATTGTTCATATTCACTGCTCAAATTTGAAATCCGGAATTTGTTGTTGATATTGAGAAATTGATGATTGAGATGTGTTAGAAATCACTATCCTAAGCTTCGTTCATGATCAAACATCATTGATTTGTTGATTTCAATCCATATTTTGTCAATTTTGTCAAAACCCACTTATTGTGTTCTTCATCAAAAATCCGGATCTGAATGAGATTTTGCCTGATTCAAGGTAGAAAAACTTTGAAGGATTGCTAGAAACATCATTCCTCAGCTAATACAAGTGTTGAATTGAACAAAAACATCAAAAATTGAAGAATTGATCTTGTGTTCATCACAATTTTGACTTTGAAAAGTCAATCTGATAAGAAGATTTGAAGAAGTTGTCTGAGATGTTCAATTCAGAGAACAACATTCTGAAAAACAAACTGCAAGAAGAACAAGAGAAGCATGCAAGTCTACAAAAAGATCACCAATTGTGTGAAGATAGACTCAAATCTCTTACACAGAATGTTGATTCAATGCTTACCGAAAAGCATAATTTGAACGTTCAACTCATGGAGCTCACTGATAAACTCAACAGATCACAATCTGATCTTGTGTTTATCAAAGAAGAAGTCGAAAAAGGAAAGTCTGTTGAAAAGAAAGATGAGGGATTAGTGCCAACCGGAATTGTTGGATCACTATCTTCTCAAGAAGAAAAGACAGAAGAGTTTCAGTCAAAGAAGAAGAAGAAGAAGGTTAGAAGAAAGAAGAGCAAAGCCAAGAAGAACAAGACAAAGGCCGCTTCAACTGATTCTACACCACAAACTCCTTCTACTACAAAGTCTCAAGATTCCGAATCCCCGAGTGATTCAAACAGTGACGTATACTGTTTAATCTGTGACTCTGAAACTCATCATATCTCAGATTGTATTTACAGTCAAGGTGTCTTTCCATATAGTTCGAAAAGCAACAAGTTCAAGACTCCAGCTTCTTCAAGCAAGCTTCAACAAGATTCAGAGATCAAAGCTTCAACTGCAAAGACTTCTCAGAAGAAAAGAAAGAAGTCTCCCTTCAAGGCTCATCAGAAGTATTGCGAGATATGTGAAATGTACAATCACACGACAACGGAATGCTACTACAACAAGTACTGGAACAACTGTCAGATGTACAACCACGACACAATGGAATGTTACTACAACAAGTACTGTTCATTTTGTGACATGGTAAATCACAACACAGCCGAGTGCTACTACAAGCCGAGAAGGTCAGTCCAAAGAAGTTCATCATGTGCATACCCTTCCAAGTATTTTTCTAACTTTAAAAGATCTAATCATAGACATTCGTTTGATGAAAATCAACATGTCAATGATTCATGGACACCAAAGTTTGTCAAAAACAAAAGGAGAAATCACGATTTAAATGATAAAATGATTCCAATAGTGAATCAATCTTTGAATAAGAAATATAGTCAACAAAACCTGTATTTAAAAGAAAATCATAATCTGTTTGAAAATGACTATAATTTCTCTTTTGACAAACAATCCATGAAAGAAGATGAAGGTACAAATTACATTGTATCATCAGAACCACCACCTAAAGGTATTCCTTGCACTTATGAGAATATCTCTTATGTTGATGAATTTGGACGACCCAAAACCGAAATGGTTTGGGTCATTACCTCTAACTGATTTGTTAGTGTGATAGGGACAGTTATGGAGGCCGGTCAAACAAAGAAAAGAAGACCGTGGCTGATCCCTTATCATGACAAGATACCGAATCTTGTTCATGATGCTTTCGATGCAACTGACACCAAATGGAGTTGGAAACAAAAAGGAATCATTGCAGGAATTTTTTTTTTAAAAAAAACATTTTCAAAAATCAAACAATGATGGCAGTGCAAGAAACAACCGATGTTTCATTTCGTCTGTTTAGATTAAGTATATTGCATGCACTCTTCATACGTTGATAACATATCTGCCATTTTCTTTTCATTAAACTTTCAATTTTCGTAGAAATTTAAAAGTTTAGGGGGAGAACTCATTATTAAAAAAAATTATATGATAAAATAAAAAAAAATATGTTGAATCTACTTGCACGTACATGAGAAATGATAGATACACTAGAGTTATTCGACACATCATTTTTAAACAATAAAGACTGAAGCGTGAAAATTGATGTGCGAGACAGCTCAGACAATTAGACTGAACAAGTATATTCTATGATGATTTAACTAAATTCTAATGAGTTTTTGTGGTTGAAACGTCTTAGTGCATGTGAAACGTTTATACAAATCAAATAGATATCTTGTGACGCAACGATATACATCGGGTAATGATGCAATCTATTTAGTGTGATGAACCGCATCGTGAGCTTCTTTGTTGTGGTATCCACAGACCTGAAGTCTCACACGAAGTCTCTTTTGAGCTTCAAGATGCAGCAAAAGATTCCAAAATGGAACAAAAAGAGTCCCAAATGTGGACCGTCACCAATCAAATTCCAAAATGGAATTCAGAAGATTCCCAAGGGGAACAATAGGAAAAAGAAAAATTCCAAAAAGGAATTCAAAAGAAGTCCCAAAGTGGACCAAATCCAAATAGAACCCAAATTCCACACTGTTTATGATTGTAAGTGACCTGACGTGTTGAGTTGTTCTCAGGATATTTAGATGAGGTGTATAACTTTCTAATGTGCAAAGTATGGGTCACTCAAAACTTATTCTTAATCAACCTAATTGATCATCAAGAATAGAAAAAGTAAGTGTGTCACTTCGAGCTAATTGATTTGTTCAACAATTCATCACTCAATTACTTCACAATTCAAATGTCTATTCTCAAAAACTGCAAAACATGTGTTGGATAAATTGCTAGTATGATCTCATTGCAGGTTAATGATTCATATATGTAAAGAGAAAATTCCAAAAAAATATCAAAAACATTGAAAAATTCAAAAACAACAAAAAGATTGTCTTTTTAATATTTTTCTTCTGTTTTGGCAATTTAACATGTGTTATTGATGTAAGAGTTGTTCATCAAGCAATATCTCATCCGATTGAGAACTTAATCTTTACATTGATGATAAATGCACATTATTTCCTGAGTTTTAATGTTTTTCTTTGAGTTGCAGGAACAGTTTCCATTGCAGAAAAGCTTCCACGTGACTTGAAGATGTTCCTGTTCAAGCCTGATTCCAGTCCAAAGATCTTCAAGTCAGATTGCTGAGTGTTAAGAATCCTCCTCTTAATATCTCATACACAGATCCCGTTAACCTCTAGAGAAAAAGTTGGGGGGGAGTATTCTAAGTCAAAGAAGTCTTCGTATTCTACTTCAACCGTTGAAGAAGATCCCGTTGCTGATATATAGATTCACCGGAATCTACTCTCTGCTTATTTCTTTCCATAGCCTCTGATGTTACTCAAAAGGGAGAGAAGGATGCAGATTGCTTGTTGAAAGACAGAGTTTTGATAGCATCATCTTAGGGGGAGTACTGTTGGGTCCTCTTGAAGATAATGCATACCAAAACTTTAAGTTGCTCTCTATGCTCGCCACATGAAGATTTAAGCTGATATGTCAGATTTGTAAAGTGTCATCTTAGGGGGAGTACTGTTGGAGTTATTTGAAGATGTCACTTTCCAAATATAAGCGAGTGAAGATATCGAGCATCATCACGAGCAAGCACGGGTGAAGACGTTCATTAATTGTATTTGTCTTAGAATATTTGTGTAATCGTTTTGTGCTTAAATGCGCGTTTGTGCTTAATTGCACGTGGTTAGGTTGAAATGTAAGGTGAATGGTATGGACTATAAATACCATCACCTAGGTCATTTGTTATTGTGAGTTGCATACATTTCATTGAATATCAATTGTAACCGCTCTATTGATCTAATACAATTCTCCTATTCATATTATCATCATCTTCATCATACTTTGCATTGATCTTCATCTTCATTCAAGCATCAATACGTGATCAGTGAGATTCCGCATCACTGATTGCAAACAACATCACCAAACAATCTCAGATCTAGATCCAAGCTCGGTTCATCTCGAACACTATCAGGTACCAACCTAATAAGCTCGTTGAATCGTGCCCATGCCTTGTGGAGAGTCTCGCCACTTTGTTGTTGGAAAAGCCTTATATTCTCAATTGCATCAGTTGTTTTTCCCATAGGAAAAAACTCATCTAAGAACTTCGGTTGCATCTCATGCCATGTACGAATACTATTGGTAGGCAACATGTGGCAGGATTGCCAAGTAGTTGGGTCTAATCTCAAATTGCCTCCCCCATCGGTTTGGCATCACAATCGGTCCCAGATTATCGTTCATTGCCGGTCTGTAATGGCTATTCACACCATCTTCATCGAACTCATCATATCCTCCCCCATTTCTATTTCCACATCTTCTACCTCCACCGTAACCTCCACCATACACATTAGTCCTTCCTTGTGATGGTGGGTTTCTTCTATTGTTCAATCCCCTATTCACTTGTTGCTCATGGCCCATCTTGCCTTGTCCCCTATGTGATGGTCTTTGATTGTAGTTGTAAACTTCAACATATGAGCCATCTTCCTCTTCGAATCCTTCACCTTCACCTTCATAGCCATGGGCACCAAAACCTTGCCTTTGATAATCATCACTACCATCCACATGTCCCCTCATGCTTCCACATCCTCATACCCTGTAGGAGTCTTACCCGGATTGTGGTGAAGTATTGATCATCAACATGTTGGGTGAAAGGACGTGATCTAGGTTCTTCTTTGGCTTGGTAATGGTTTTGGTTTAATGGTGGAGGTGGGTTTTGATTTGAGCGTGTAGGTTGTACGGTTTGTGGTGGAATGGGGTATTGGAAACCGAGATCGTCGGATTTGAATTGGGGAGATTGGTGTTGTGGTGGTGGCGGTGAGTTTTGTTGGTGGTTGGTTGGTGGTTTGTTGTCCATTTCTTTTGAGTTGGTGGAACTAGAACTTGAACTTTGAGTGGTTGTGTTGCTTTCTTGTGAAATCGGCTTCACAAGCAAACTTGTCCGTTGAAGAAAACGGTTCTCCCTCGTGGACTTCTCAATTTCCGGGTCAAACAAAAGCAGTGTCCTCTTACCCGAATGTCGTGTATGCATGCACCTGTCACCTGCACACGAAAACACAACCCGTATAACACAAAAATAGAGAAAATAAAAATCAAACTAATCTAACACCAAGCGTACCGATTCCCCGGCAACGGCGTCAAAATTTGATCGGTGTCAAAGTGACGATCAAATAAGATGTAAATTAATTGTAACCTATTCACCTTAACTAATTAGCTAGGGCAAGTAAGGATGTCGAACCACGTGGAATTAGTGGATGGTATGATTAACTTGATTATAAAATTAAACACTTTATTAACTATTATTACTCTATTGCCTCTTGGCTGTGAAAAATGGTTTTGATTAAACTGAAACTACTAAAGAAAACAATTGCAAGTAATTAGAATGGTTGTGATTATAATGCGAAAATGGATCACCTCTAGGTTTAGATTTCAGAAAGATATGCAACTAGGGTTAACATGCTAGAATATACATACACATAGATAGTTGTGATCATAAGTTAAAGCGTGTTAATAACTAGACTCACGGGTAGTTAAATTAGATGATTCCACGACTAATTTTCTCAACACCGCACCTGGTGGTTTCGTTCAAAAGGACAAGTTATAGCCATGTAGGAAAATGACTCGAATGTTGATTATTAGTTAGCTTGGCTAGTGAATGACATACAAGTTTCTCAACAAAATGTTATAACCAGTTAATTAACCTATTGATCACAAACTCACCAGTTAGCCACACATTGAAATGCATTCAAATAATAAATTCATAGACAAATCAAATACCCAAATAACATTCAAACATTAAACTTGTGTCTAGCACATTTAAACCCTAATTACATATTAACTAACACTAACCATCCACCCAGAGATGATCACGGGTGGTTTAGCCGCTCATGACTTTGAATTGATCTTCAAAACTAATGTTGGATTGCATCTTGGATGATTAGATGATGGAATATAGAAGAATTGGTCCAAAATCGTCCAAAATCGTCTTTGGGGGCTGGACAATGAGTTAGGGTTTCAACACATCATTAAAACCCTTAATAAGGAAAATTCCTGAAATAATTCAGTAGGGGGGCTGCGCAGGCTGCACACCCCATCAGCATTTTTGGAGAAAATACACTGCATTGCGGGGGAGGTTGCGTGGGTGTTTGCTCAGATAGGGCACAGGCTGCGCACCTACCCTGCACAGGTTGCGCAGGTCACAAGTAAGTCACCATTTTTCGCTGTTTCTTGATCACCATCAATCCACATGCCAACCAATGATCATTAGAAGCTCAATTATCTCCATTTAAGCTTCCAAGGCCTACAAAACAAACGTAGCACAAAGTAACTACGTTCGATAGCATAATTAAGTTAAAAACGTAAAGTTAACAACTTAAAACATATAAATCACGAAAGCATCACTTGCTTGATAGTTAAAAAATAAAACAGACATGGTTGTCGGGATTTTGTTGTATGTTTTTCCTTTTTATTAGTACTAGAAGCATGGGATTTTATGCTATGTTTTTACCTTTTTATTAGTAACTAAAGCAGTTTCAGCTTGAAGTGCACACGTTTTTTTTTTGTCTTGACTCATGTTGGTTCCTAAGGTCTTATAAAATAAGTTCAACAAACTATTAATCCGGCTTTTACCTAGGCTTTTCATTGATCCTTTTGTACTTTCAAATCTTTTTTGGCAGACAATCTTTCTCTTCTTTTCTTAATGTCAAATCTCCCAACACATATTATATTAGAAAAACTTCTTTTTGCACCTTTTACTAGGAATAAATCCCAAAACATCTTATCAAGCTTTTTCATTCATTAAATGTTCTCATTGTTTCCCATCTATTTAGTTCTCTTTCCAAACTCTTTATCTATTACCATGATTGTTTTCACCAAAGCATTAATGTTTTCACCATTAATGTCTACCAACCTATCCTCAAGATTCAATGAAGCACATTCATTAAACTCACCCCTACTAATGAACAATACCACTAACATTGAAGATGCAGATAGTCCACTGTCTCCAATTAATCTTCTTCCTTACAATCATAATGATTACATTGATGTTGAAGTTACTAATGAACAATACCACTAACATTGAAGATGCAGATAGTCCACTGTCTCCAATTAATCTTCTTCCTTACAATCATAATGATTACATTGATGTTGAAGTTACAAATGATGCCGTAAATGTTGCTCAAACACAAGATATATTTTTTCATACGTCGGTTATTCATTTTTTTTTATGTTTTATGTTGGTTGTTTTATAAAAACTTTTTAGGGGCCTTTATATTATTTTAACACATACAAAAAATGACTTGTAGAAGAGGAGGATATTATCTTCAGCATCTCCCCTAACGGCACTAAACTTTATTGTCGAAAGGTGGGGGAAGATTTGATACCTGTTAAGGGTGATAAATTTCAATCCTTTGAATCCGCCGTGAAAATGTTTAAAACGTATGCTGAAAAGGTTGGTTTTTAAGTTCGGAAAGGGCAAACAAAAACTTGGAATAATGTTGTCACCCATAAATACATTTGCTGCAGTGATGCCGGGAAGCCTCAATTAAACAGTAAGTTTGATACTTTGGATGAAGGTTCTTTGAAACAAAGAAGGAGGAGTAGATTTACGACATGTGATTGCAAAGCACACATACTACTCAACTTTGATTTTGGAAAAAAAAAACTAGTGGTTTTTGATAAATTTCTATGAGTATCACAATCACCCTCTAGTAAGCTCTATTAATAATGACCTCACTAAGGTATCTAGAAAGCTCCCATTTTCCACTAAACATTTTATTCACAACAAGAGCATTAATAGTGTAGGCCTCGTTAAGGCTCATAGGTTTTTAGTGTCATTAATGGGTGGGGTTCATAATGTCCACGGAACAGTCATTGCTTTAAGAATTGGTTTTTTTACATATTTCCCCTTCCTAAGTCCATCAATTACAAATTTACCCAAGCCTAAAGTTTAATTACATATATCCCCTTTGACATAATAAATTACTCATTTACCCCTTCTTTTACACAAACCATAAGAAAATATAAAAATATATTTATGAAGATCATTAAGGGTAAAATAGTAAATTAAAAGGCTATTTTAAAGAAATTGGGTAAATATGTAATATATATGGTTTAGGAAGGGGAAATATGTAATTGAATTTAAAAAGTGGGTAAATACGTAATAAATGATCTTAAGAAGGGGATATATGTAAATGCCCCTTAAGAATTTAGTCAGTCTATAAGGATATTCTTTGGTGATAAGGATTCACAAATGATTCTTGAACGTTTGCGTGAACGTTTATCCTCGTTACCAAATTTCTTTTTTGATTTCGTTGTTCAAAATGGTAAGTTAAGATCTGTTTTCTAGGCCGACAAGATCTCCAAGTTAAAATACGAAGCATTTGGAGATGTACTTGCATTTGATGCAACTTACCAGACGAACAAGTACGTTCTCTTAATCTTAAGTAACGTTTATTATATAAAGTTTATTATATGTGTAACATTTTTTTATGTTACCCTTTATTCCACACCTAATGTATTAGATTTTGAGGTTTTTGTCTTTTTTAGGTATAACATGATATTTGTTCCCTTTACTGGTGTCAAAAATAACAAGAACCGTGTGACGTTTGGAGCTGGACTTATATTTGACGAGACTATTGATTCATACTTCTAGTTACTGGAGTGTTTTATTATTGCTCATAAAAAACAACCTTTGCTAGTGTTAACTAACCAAGACGCTGCAATGAGGCAAGTGAATTTAGAAGTACTTCCAGCGTCTCGCAATCGGCTATGTATGTGGCATATAATGAAGAAGTTGCGTACCAGTCAAGGTATTTTTTTATATGGCTCTGTTTGTGTCAACAAACTTTTTATAGCTATATTTTTTTAACTGTAGCTTTCTTTCTTGAACTTTTCAGATCTCTGGAGAGTTGCTCCAAAACACAAATATCCAGAAATAGTTACACCGTCTGGTGTGGAATTTGTTTATATCCCCAACTTCGTTTGAAATTCGTTGGCAAGAACTTATTGAAAAATTTTCTTTACAAGACCACGAATGGCTATCAGGAATGTATGCTATTCGTCACCGTTGGGTCCCTGTTTGTTTTCGTGATTTGCCCCTGTGATGTCTCATGAAAACTACATCTCGTTGTGAAAGTTCTAACTCGTCTTTCAAAGTGAACTCTAGTAGTGCGAATATGCTTGTTCAGTTCATGCTTTGTTATGATGCACGACTAGAGAGTCAGCGATACCATCAAAAGATTGTACAGTTTAAAACATCCGACACTTCATTTGTTGGTAGCACCAACCTTGCGATTGAAAAACATGCATTTAATTTTTATACACACACCATATTCTTGGAGGTTCAGAACGAAATTAACAAGGGCTTGTTTTGTTGCTACATATCCAACAGGGAACTTGTTGATGGTTTCCTTATTTATCATGTGTCACATCTTGACCGACGAAATGACCTTACAAACACCTTTCAGGTGCGGTTACAACCCTATGTGTTTTAATACTAACATAAAAATATATTACATAATGTTACACACACTATTACATGATGTTACATAAAACGTTACACAATGTATAATAATGCTGCTCAATGTTACATAATGTTACATATGAACATTTCACAGTTTAAATTTTTGGTAATCTATGGCTAAAATTATTTATATTTATACAATATTGATATATTAATACTACTCAATGTGGCATATTGTTACATAACTTATAACATTGATATATTAATACTACTCAATGTTTCAGAACGTCGTTTTTTGGGATCATTTTACTAAATCTTATAATATTTATATAATAATTGTAGTGAATGTTACATAATGTTACATAAAAACATTCCAGAATTGCACTTTTGGTAACATATTACCAAAACTGTTCATATTCACCCTCACTAACATAACATGTTATCATGTGTTACTTACAGTTAATTCAAAAATCTATGTTTAATCATTGTGTACTTACCTAATACGTTGCATATTGTTACATAAAATTACATGATCTTATCGGCCTATCATCATCTTGATTTCGTAGGTGAAATTTGAAAGTGAGACCCTATCATCATCTTGTTGGTGTAGAGGTTTTACAAGACTTGGCTACCTTTATCGCCACATTTTTGTTGTTTTCCGTGTAAACAAAGTTGAACAAATCCCTGAAACATTCATTTCCAAGCGTTGGTTAAGGAATGTGCTCTCTTCCAGCATATACTCTTTTTGCATAGTCGTTATGGTGTTGACAATCAACCACAATCTGTGTTGAGAACTGAAATCTTGGATGTTTTGGCATAGTTTTGTGATGTGTTATGGGGTGACATTGAGGGTATTTCCACGTTTACCAGTCAATTGAAAGATATGAGACAAGAATTGATTAACAAAGGGTATCGTGAAGCTGAAGGTAAGAAGGCCGATTGTTCTGTGATTGAGGAATTGGTTGGGCAACCAATTGTGAGTGAAATATCAGTTGCTAATCCTGAGGGAATAAGAAACAAGGGCTCAGGTACTAGAGAACGCTACTTCCACAAAACCATGCTGCTGTCCCTTAATATCCAGACTCTCATGAAGATTCAAAATCCGTTTATATTATGTTTAAGACTATTATGATCTTTTGATGGGTGTTTTTTTGTCATATTTATTTGTTACATATAATAACAGTTTATAAGTTGTTCTTTCATAAAAATCTAAAACTGTTATCAATGGAACAAAGGAAATATGAAGTTTGGTAGGTTGTTTATAAACCACTTTTATGTAACATTTTGTAGCTATGACGATGTCTCTTTTGGTTCTCTGGATATGATATGGCATTGCTTCATTATCACTTTTATAAGTTGTGTTGTGTTTTATTTCATATATTCATTTTAAGGGTTTTAATAAAAACAAAATTTATAATAAAACCCTTGAAATCTTACTTAAAGAATTGAAGCTACCACTAGGCCCAACCAACCACATATTCTCCAAGAATGACCCCATTTTAAAAGCAATTATGGTTGCTTAAAAGTCAATAACAGGACCATGTCTAGTCATTCATATTTTTTGATAATCGTGAATTTTTTTTCAAACTCCCCTAACCAAATCAATCTCCCGCTCAAAGTTTTTTGCTATTGTTATTTAAATTTTTTTAAGTTAATCAAACCAATCTTTTTCCAAATTTAACAAAAGTTCAAATTTTCCTCTATATATATGCTCCTCTCTTTATAAATATCCATTTTCTAAATATTCATAGACAATTTTCAACTCTACTACCATTCTCAAAATGGAATCTTCATCTCTTCTCCCACCAATACTTAAAATCCCCAAAAGCGAAAACCAGGGCATTAACATCGTATTAGAAACTATAGGTACAACCTCGCCCACTCAACAGCCTGTCCATCTTCAAACCTTTGAACATAACATCACCCCACCAGTCCAAAAGGGTAATTCAGTCTACGCTTGTTCTGGGAAGATACTAAAGACCCCCAAGTTGGAAGAGAAAATTGAAATGGCAGTTCTAGAGGAAGAAACCGATGAGTGTGACAACTTTTGGAATGACCCAGTGGTTATTGATTGGGCCATGAATTTTGACTTTCAATATAAAAAAGATCAGTCTTCAAAATTTGGACCCGTTATTCCAGAAATCCTTTCTTCATTAAGCAACACTCTAACCAACGTCAGTCGAGCCACCAAACACCCAAATGCAGAATGTTTTATTAACCATCATTGTACTATCTGTCATTTTTGGAATTACTGGGAAAATAAATCTATTGGCAAACAACTTGAATACAATGCACTGTACAATGATGAATCTTCCGAGGACCACAGTAATGAATGGCTCAGTGGGACAGATCAATCGCCATGAAACAATATACGAAGGCACTTTTCATAACGTGGGCTAGATCATGTATGACAATTTACTTTATGTATGTTTACGCGTTCTGCGACTTCTATTATGATTCGTTATCTATACTTTATGTATGTTTTTAGTGAAAAACACCAATTCTATTTTCTTAAGATCACGAGCATTTGCACCTTCAAGCGCCCCCATTATGTTTGCATAAAATTTTGTCAACCGCTTTGTTTCATCACAATTAACATCCTCTAACATCCATTGAACCTATAAACATATTTGTTAATAAGATAATTTTTTATCCCTCTATTTAAATACTTAAATTCTTTTATAAAATAACAACTTAATTACCACAACATTTGTGTCACAAAATAGCCTACTTGAAGATTCAGATGACTTAAACTTTTCTTGGTAATGTAATACCCTCACCCATGCATCAATGACCATTAGACACATGGTTTTCTTTTTTTAAACCCTTCAAAACCTTTTTGGACACCTCCACCCCATCCATACTTCTAAAAATAGGGTCACTACAAAACACAAATATCAATTTATTTTTTGAATATTATACTTAATACTTAGGGTCACAGTTAAACCTACTTCAGAAAACTTGCAACGTTGGTTGATTCCCCTATATTTTTCCTAGAAAATAATAAATCCATTTACAAGCATATAACATGTAACATCATTTAGAAAAAAACTTACCATATCACTTACTTATTTTCAATTTGTTGTAGTTCTTCCATATTCGTGTTTAAGAGCTTATAAACAACCCCTTCTTCTTTAAACAAATATTCCCATACCGCAGAATCTTCTTTTGTAATGGCCTGGTTTATATTTACTGCCCTCATTAAGAATGAGGATTTGTGTGGATTTGTCTGATTCGGCTCCCGTACGGGTTTATTCCTGCCTTCTTCAAGCTTGTCAATGATTTTCAACAGGTTCTCTCCCCCAACACTTAATGGTGGATCATTTTTAACCTTGCTCATTGCTGTGTTGTAGTTTTCAGCATCTATATCATCAACTAATTGTGTTACATTAAGTTACACATATTTTGTTACAACTGTTTCAATCTACTTATACCTGCAATTTCATATGAAATATGGTCATAACCCCCTCCTCTGCAGTTGATGATGAATATAATGTTGTATCAAATTTTAAAGAGAACTCGGGCACATTAATCTGCTGTTGTAACAATTCTCGATCATGATGTCGACTTTCATCATCTATTTTCTCAACATCTGTACCATGGGCACTTTCCAGTTCAACCTCAGCTAATTAGAGAAAACATTCAATCAAGAACAACAACCAAAAGCCAGTGCATGTCAATGTAACCGTATGTAACACCAACCAAAGCCAGTATATGTCAATGTAACCGTATGTAACATTATATTTTCTACCTTGTTGCTCTCTATCAGCCTGGGCCACACAACCATCTAGTGTGATTTCTACTTCGCATGGACTTTCCAAACTAGCAACTTGTGACATATGCCCCGAAACCGAATCCGAATGCCCGACTCGAACCCGAGATTATTTACTTTTAATTGTTTTGGTATTTATTTCTTTAAAAATGTAACGCTCGTTATTAATATGATGAATAAATGCATTGGACTTTACGTCATTCTTATCTTATTAAATCGATCACGTTTACCTCGCAAAATATCTATAGGTATTAAATAATTTCGATTTATAATAATAAATCTCAATATATATATATATATATATATATATATATATATATATATCGTATAAAATGTGATCCTATAAAAATTGTTAAAAGAAAAATGGGTCTAAGTCTCGAAATAGCCCCTTAACGTCACAAACGAGCAAAAGTTATAAAAACGTCACTTATATAAACGTTATGTCTCAACTCAATTAAGTTAGTTAGTTAGTTAATATAAATTAAAAATGAACTTTGGGTCAAAAGTGTCATTTTTAAAAACTTGAATTAAAAGTTAAAAATATAAAATATATAAAACTGAAAATGCATGGGCTACTTGTGTAAAATGTTATTAACCCAAACCACCCCCCCCCCCCCCCTTGTTTGACAGCTCGTAAGTCCGGCACATTGCCGGCAGCTCCTCCGGCCACCTCCATTCCTTTCCAGCGAGACCCATATTACGCGTTTTTACCCTCCATTAAACCCCCGAAACATTCCAAATACATTTCTTACCATGTTTTCGAACCACATTAATGTAATTAACGCGTTTATAGCCCAGATTAACCCAAATTGATTTCAAGATTCAAAATTTAAAATCCCATTCCGTAATTGAGAACCATAATCAGCGAATTAACTATTCCAAATCAATCCTAAACAACCGACTAACACTTCCTATTCATCAAAACACCCTTTTTTTCTGCAATCACAAATCCTCGACCGAAACAAATATTTTCCGGCAACCACATTGTTTTTCACCTTCTGGACATCAATTCAGGTACTTTTTGAGTTCGTTCTACTCCTCTTAATCATCTTAAACTCCTCGACTCATCAATTTCATCCTATTACAATCCCAGATTCTTAAAATTGATCTAGAGCAGCCGCTTCCTTCTACTATTTAAATCTGTATAAAAACTTGATAATCAGGTAAGTAATTTACATCAAAATGATCTTGAACCAATGAGGATTAAAAGCCCCAAGTTCGTTTTGGATTTGATTAACGGATTTGAATGAATTGGTTGGTTCTTGTTTCTAGGGCTTGTAATTGAAATTGGTGTTCTTGATTTGTAAAAGTTAAAAACTTTAAAAATCAGATTGTTAAACAAAAGGTTCATCTGGTTCAGTGGTTGTTGCTGCTTATGTTAGCGTGAAGGTCATGTGTTCGAGTCCCATGACCTGTTTTATTTAATTTTTACATTTTAAACCATTTTAAACATTAATTTATATTTTCGTAATAACCTAAATAATATCCTTTAAGTTAAAATTAGTTTCTAAAGCTTAAAAATTTATAGTTCTAGATACATATATACAAATAATAGTTCAAGGTTACGAATATTGTTTCAAGAAAACTAAAAACAGATTCGTATGAAAAATATTCAATACGAAAATACTATAACGTTTCGTATAAAACCCTAATTTGTATTTCGAAAACCTAATTCCTAATTTATATTTCAAAACCCTAATTCCTAATTTGTATTTCAAAACCCAAATTCCTAATTTGTATTTCAAAACCTTAATTCCCAATTGATAATTTAAAACCCTAAATCCCAAATCCGAAACCCTAGATCTCGGATTTGTGATTCTTGTTACTATTGTCTCGTTTCTAAGTTAGGTTTTTCCCAATTAATTAAGTGGTACTAATATTTGGGCAACCCTTGGTTCGTTATAGCTGCGTTTCTATTGTTTCAGTTACTTTTGCAATTCAAGGTGAGTAAACTCACTCCTCTTTTTACTATTATACTTTTGGGGCTGAAATACGTGTTCCAATATTTTTCTACAGTTTTCGTTTCTTTTGATTCTATTTCAAATGACATCATTAAATGTGTTGACAAGTCCACCTACACTAATGGCCACCGGTATTTATTCTTGTAATTTCCACCGGTACGATGTTAGCGCTAACGGCTTGACAAGCCCACCTACACTAATGGCCTAATAGGTGATTTTAACCCGGCGATTCTATGTTCGATTCTATGTGTTGGTTACTAGTTACTAGATGTGATGCTTGTTACTACGTTGCTATGTCCCTTAGATGCTTAAACATTTATTGATAACTTGTATATTGAGACGGTTAAATGACGGTTGAACGATAGTTATCAGTATTTGTAACATGAGTGGTTCCTCATGACTTGTTGCTAAAGGTTACCCTGCGGGGTCTATGATTCTTGTTTCTATGTGTTTCTATGGTCAACGGTTGAGAAATATAATGAACTTGCTATACACATAAGATTGCGAAACATATTTATAATGATCTCGGAATTCATATTATGTACTAATGTACTATTAATCGTGTTTTTATTTACTAGCGAATTCCTTAGCTAACTTATTTTACACGTATTTCAGGTGGCGTTTTGAGCGTTTTATGCATTTCAAGACATAGGATGCTTTTGGACCTAGAATAAATGAATGATAAATTACTATTCTTGTTGACTTTTATTTCCGCTTTATGACTATTTATTTCTTCTTTATGTCACAACAGTTATGCTTTAATAATATTAAAATATGCTTTTTAGTGTGCCATGTGTTTTGTACCATTGATATCCAATTCCCTTGACAGCCCGGTGTTTCCGCCGCCAGACGGGGTGTCACACAACGCCTGCAATGGTGGCAAAATTAATGACCTTACGTTTAAAAATCAAACGATACCTGTTAATTTAATGAAAACGATGAAAACAAATTAAATACCCTTTTCAAGATCATCATTCATTTCATCTACAATATGTGTTAACCCTAAGCTAAATGAAGGTATTTCATTATAGTAATCTTTGAATTCTACTTTCTCAATAGTTTCAAAACACATTTGCTTTTCCAATTCAGTTTCTTCATTCCCTTAACATAAAAAATTTCCGTATTCATCAGACTACATTTAAAAAAAATTGTCCCCTTAGTTACATACTTTTTTTGTAATATATTAATCGAATTACCTGCATCTTGATTGTCTCTTCGCCCCTCACTTTGAATTGGATCAGTTTTTATGTCACCTTCTTGTGATTCCACACTTTCAATCTCCAAGTCGCCTATGGGATTGGAAAACAATTAGTGTAACATTTCTAATACATGTCAATGTAACAGTATGTAACTTTTTTTTAACCTGGCTCCTTTTTGTCAACTTTGATCCCCAAAATGGTTTTTAGGATTTCACCCATGTCTGATTTCAATTCTGCACCATCTGAAATCAACAAAATAAACTATACCTAAGGTACCAAAGATAAAACGCAAGAAACATGTTAATGTCAGTCAATGTCCATACCTTTTTCTAAATCGTCAATGTTTTCGAATCCCGTAGGCGTCAACCCTAAGCTAAATGATGGCATTTCATGACTGTAATTGTTCTTGTCCGCAGTCTCAATACTTTCTGAGCCAACTGGTTTCTCCAATACGTCTTCTTTATTTCCTTTATTATTAAAATTCCTTTTTATCAATCTACATATAATTTATCTATCATCAAACTATGTAGGTTATTAGAGCCTGAAAACTTATCTCCAACATTCATTTTACATATAGACTGATGCTCCGTCACTCCACATTCATCATCTATTTTGTCATCTTTTCTACAATGCGCATTTTCCAGGTCGACCTCACCTGATGGGAGAAAACATTTAATCAAGTAACACCAACCAAATACAATATATGTCAATGTAAATGTATGTAACATTATATGCTACTACCTTGTTACTTTGGATCAGCCTTGTCCACCAAACCAGTTTGTGGACAGTTTGTGGCCAACTCATTTTTACTAGTCCTTCCAACAAACTCGCCATTCAAATCTTTTGTCCTATTAAATGCAAGATCCGCAACCCATACACTCTCATAAACTTTGTAATCATATTTTCCTGGTTCATGCACGCTTTCCTCATTTGAGCTGTTATCCAATGAATCCTGGCCATCTATTCACAAAAAAGTATTTTAAATAAAGACATCCCAGCACTTAATTTATATTTATATGTAACACTAAAAGTACCTCCATAGTTTTGCACTAACTTGTTAATCACACTGCAAATTCCTACCCTTCCATCATCTATTTGCATTATGTCTTCAGTCTTCTCCTCAACAACATCTCCCTCATCATCTGATATTGTAAACATTTCAAAATAATTTTTTATTACGGAACCCTTTTAAAAAGAACAACATTTAGTTATTAATATATTTTTTACCTTCCATCCTGTCCATATGACCACCATCATCTACATTTTCAAAATAATCGACTCTAATGCAGTCATCTTCACGATTTTCTTTATCAATGACTAATGGTGATCCAGCTATCTTTTGCATTTCATCCATCTCTTGCACAAAACTTTTAAAATTTCCCCTTAGAATCATTAGATCTTCACAATCTGGATACTTTTCAGATTTTAACTTCAGATTTCTCACAAATTTTACGGCATGGTCAACCATGTTTGCAAACCGGTCCTCTAGTTCATTGATATCATCTACATTTTTAGGAAGAGTTAAAGATGTAATAATTATGTTAAGGACATGTTTTGTAATAATATGTAACAATTCGAACAACATGTATTATAATATTACCTTTAAATCCCAAACACCACCACTTTTATCTTCAAAACAATCTCTAGAAACTCCTAACTGTATTATCTTGCCTTTTCTAAACCCCCCATGCTCGATATCCCAGTTTTCTCTTTCCTTTCGTCTTTTCATGTTCCAATATTCTATCGGCTCTATTCATGGGTCACATTGCAATGCTTTACACTCCACACTCTCAACATATATCAACTGCAATATAGTTACATACAATTACATATTTAACAAATATTTATAACCATTATAAATTAAATATAAACTTACTGTTAAAATTGAAAATGGGCCTGTAAATTGTCTTTTTAGGTTCTCTCTTTCCCAGCTAATCTTACATGGCTTCATTGCCTTAACAACATACGAGCACTAATTTATTTCCTTAAATCCATATCTTCTGTAATCTAGTCCAAAATTGTTTCCTTACATCGCCCTTGACCCAAACATTCTATCAATACAGACAGAAACAACATTACAAAGTCCATTTTGAAATTAAATCCACCAACATCATCAAAGTCTTCAATGTTCTTTACAATTTCACTTGGGGCTATAAAACGTCCCTTATACCTTTTTCTCCACTTATCCACCTTTGGATCCCTTGACTTTATTTTATTATTAACTTCTATTTCTTTTGCACCACGAGGGATCCCTAACATTTCTTGAATGACATTTTCTGTAATTTAATTTTCCTACCACACAACTTATTTCCATACTTTCGGGGATGAACTTATCAACAACAAAGTGCCCTAGTTTCCCGGGTATTCCATCCAACTTAAATTTCAATAGCTTCTCAAATCCCATTTCATTTACAACCTTCTTTTGAATATCACTTTACAAACCCACACATCTATAAAATTGTGTTGGTGATGAACGTGTTCTTAATGAAAACCAATCTCCCTTCTTATCACTTCCTCCACTTCAACATCTGTATCACTCTCCGTTATAATTTTCTACTCCTTTTTCTTAAGACAACCTTTTATAACTAGTTTAGCCTCTCTTTTTGGGTTAACTATCTTCTTGGTTTTCACACGTTTATTAGCCTCTCTATTTGTATTTTTTATATTTTTCGTCAGAGCTCATTTTCTCTTCGTCTTTCTCGATTCTTCGTTAACATTTCCGTCCCCCTTTTCCTTCTTTTTTACTGGTTGTCTGCCTCTTTTCTGGCCAATAATCATTTTACTTATATCGCTAGTCCTTTTTTCAACGGTTTTTGATCCTTTGATGTTTTTTTGTTTCGTCTTAACCGTGGAATCTAAATGTACTTTAGTACATAAAAAACCATGTAACAAGGTGTACCATATTAAAAAAATCAAAACATTCTGGGTAGAACACACTCACCAGACTGTAACAAGGTGTAACATATTAAAATAATATGTTACATTGTAACAAGGTGTTAAACATATTATCAAAAGTAGGTAACAAAATATAACACACTTTTTTTAAACATGTAACGATATGTTACAGTGCTTTTTATGTGTCTGTCAAACTATTTTTTAAAGACACAGTATGTGTTTTTCATTTTACATGTTCAGTATTCATACCTGCTCTCGGTCTACTGATTGGTAAATCATCCGCAGCATCGTCATCTATTTCTATTTCGATAGTAGCTTCTTTTGTGTTTTCAAAATTCTTTAGAGAATTCTTCAAAATCCTTTCACTCCTACGACCTATACAGTATAAGAAAATTAAATAAAAACCATGGAAGAAGCCTGTGGAATTAAACATGAACATTTATTAGAATTTACCTGCACGCCCTCTAACTGGATGATCGACTTGCAACTACACCACACCCTCTGATGGTTTCGAACGGAACCGAGCTTGGATCTAGATCTGAGATTGTTTGGGGATGTTGTTTGTAATCAGTGATGCGGAATCTCACTAATCACGTATTGATGAATGTTCATGAAAATCAATGCAAAGTATGATGAAGATGATGATAATATGAATAGATTATTGTATTAGATCAATGGAAGGTTACAAAGGATAGTGAAATGACATACATGCAACTCTTATTCTAAAAAATGACCTAGGTGATGGTATTTATAATCCATACCATTCACCTTACAAAAACCTAAACATGTGCAACTAAGCACAAACCGATTACACATATATTATAAGACAAATACAAATAACGAAGGTCTTCACCCGTGCTTTTGTCGATGCTCCATATCTTCACTCGCTTATATTTGTAAAGTGACATCTTCAAATAGACCCAAAAATACTCTCCTAAGATGATACTTTAAAAATCCGACATATCATCTTAAATCTTCATTTGAGGAGCATAGAGAGCAACCTAAAGTTTTGGTATGCATTATCTACAAGACGACCTAACACCCTCTAACTGTCTTCCTGTTGCACTTTTGTTGTTTAATACTTCTTCGTTGAACTCCACCATTTTTTCCCCAACTTTTTCATGGTTCAAGCCCGACTCCTTAATTTTCTCTACATTGTCATTCAGTCTTCTTCTTTTCTTGTTACCCTTTCGTTTATTCACCTTTCGCTTACTCGAACCAGTGCTTGTTGCCTTAACTTTATTTTTCAACCCATGCTTTGGCTTCTTTTACTTCATTCTACTTTCGCAAAAACAATGGACAATACTTATATGTAAATCCTCACAAAATTTAAAAGATCAACAAACAACCTTAAAAAACCCTAAATTTTGATAATCAGTAAACAAATTACATACCTTCTGCTCCTTATAAGCAATAAAAATGTGCCTTTACTCATCGCTAAGGGATGCTTCGCAACAATGGAAATTGCACTAGATTTAGGATTTGATAGTCGCCTTTTGAAAATGGAAACGAGGTAACTGATTGAAGTTTTTCGATGCTCGGGTGTTTTAATCTTTGAAAAGTGCACTGGAATTGAATTTTGTTTAGATTGTATTGTACTTGAGAGAGAGAGAGAGTATAATAAGATAACTCCCATGTGCATTTTACAATTCTACCCTTGGTGTACTTTCATTGTATTAAAAAAAATTATAAGGTACATCTCAAGAAAAGCATGTGTACTAGATAATTTCCAACCATAGATCACAAGAAATCAACGGTTTAAGATGGGTTTTGTAACATCCCAAAAGTCGAATCAAGTGTTTATTATAATTGGGCTTTATTTTCGGGTTTAGTGGTTAAAGAGAAAGATAGATTATGGACATAATGAGTCCATGGGCCTAAAATTATGGGTTTAAGGGCCCATAAACCTCCCTTAAGCAACCCTAATCAGCCTCTATTTGTATCATTCCATCCATTTCATTTCAATCTTAGAGAGAGAAAGTGAAGAAATTTGAAGATTTGTTAATTTTGTTATTAAGGATTCAAGATCTGATTGTTTGTGCATTGAATCATGAAGAAAAGAGAAGGAAATTCAGGTAAGAAATATCTCCAAAGCATCCCTTTAGATCTGGATCAATTCTAGGGTTTTTGGGTTTTTAGAAAAAGTGAGCAAAATCATAAAAAGATCACGTTTTTACGTTTTAAATGGTATAAAAATGATAGATTTAGTGTTCTGGATGATAAACCAAAGATTTGGATGTTAAAAGGTTGGATTTTGGGTGAAAAATGAACATTTTAGGCAAAAACCGAGCTGGAACCCCGTTTTGCGAAACTAGTGTTCTTTTTGAGAAACTGAGTGTCACATTTCTGCGAAACTGCAGTGTATCATGTGTCTGAGATCTGAAGTTGTGTGTCTGAGTGTGCATAAGTCCTAACGAAAGTTGGGCATGAGCCATGCGAAACTGCATGAGACACTAGCTGCGAAATTGTATGCGAAACTAGCAAAAAAATGACCAAATTGTACGTTGAACCTTATGCAGGCGGTATAGTTTGATTGCTTAGACTTGAAGTTAATTTCACATCAGGTGAGTTCTAGATCCCCTCTTTTTACTTTTTTAACTGTTTTTGGGGCTATATGCATACCAGTGACGAGAATTCAAATAAAGATTTTATGACGGAATATAATAAAGATGAAGATTTCCTAATGAACTTTTCTTTAAAGACTTCAGACATGTTTTTCTTTTTGAAATGTTTGGACTATTTATGTGTGATTCATGTGTTGCATTATATTATGTAAAACTAAAAGACGAAAGTGAAAGAAAGAAAGGATAATTGGGCCCAAAGTGGAGTTACATCTAAAAGAAAGTCTTGCAAGCAAATGGGAGAATTGCATTCGTTGCATTCTCGGTGAGCTACATCTAAAACAGTGGTGCTACATATAAAAACAAAGGGACCCTATAATAAAGCATGGCGAAAGGGCCATTGGGCATTAGTGGGTCAAACTGTCAAGGGCTTAGCTAGCCACAAATTTATTCACCTAATGGGGGCTTAAGGCCAAAGAGTGGGTTCGGCCTGTTGGCGAATCCGAGACGAGGATAAAGAAGTCGGGTCCTTCGGCAGACTGAGAATTGACGGAAAGAGAATTGACTAATAAAGAAGATAAAGAATAATCTAAACAATAAATAAATTAATGATGTGGTACGTCCAAGGTGCTACACTGTCTATGTGATAAAGCTAAAGTATTTTGACAAAGATTATGAAACATTATTTGATAAAGTAAAACTAGAACTCACTCAGCGAAGCTGACTTTTGTATGCATATTAGTTTGACAAGTGAAATGATGAATCAAATGGATGGCATGGATAGCAGGCTACTCGGCAAGTGAAGACTGGCATCCGTTTTAAGAAGACTTTTTATGTTTATTTTAAAGACAGATATTAAACTTTTATGGTTTGTAATGACGTATTATGTTTTTTAGACTTCCGTTGTGATTATTTTAATTAAATGAAGGTTTTTATGAAATGTTTTATGTTGTGTAAGATCTACTTTGAGGCCCATTGGAAAGAGGGCCTTACAAGTATTTTCAAAACCTAAACTTGAACTGAAAATGGGACCGAGTGTCAAGGATGCCAGCCCAAGTAGCTTCATGCCAAAGGTATATATACATATATATGATAGTGCATTTATATAGTGTTGCTTAGAGTATAGCTAATAATAGAAGATGATAGTTGAAATTATGATGCCTATGTGATTATAAGTGAACTATACGTGCTTAGATTAAAGATAAGCAGATCTCGAATGCTGGTGTGGTTTAGAATAGGAAGGTTTAGACCATGAAAAGTGCTGTAAGTAGTTAATCACAACTGGCCACTGTAATTAGAAACTTACAATACTCATCATGATCTGAACTTGCCTTGACTGACCGCATTAGTGTTTTGAATCTTATAGGAGTAGTATAATGGCCGGAAAGAAGGTTGTTCAGAAGAGAGTAACGCGTAGTAGAGCAAGGAATAATCCCCCGCCTAAGATGAAAGAGATGAGAAGCAAGATGAAGGAGCCAGTTAGGCATGAGCCATGGGAAACTGCATGAGACACTAGCTGCGAAACTGTATGCGAAACTAGCAAAAAATGACCAAATTGTACGTAGAACATTATGCAGGCGGTATAGTGTGATTGCTTAGACTTGAAGTTAATTTCCCGTCAGGTGAGTTCTAGATCCCCTCTTTTTACCATTTTTAACTCTTTTTGGGGTTATATGCATGCCAGTGACGAGATTTCAAATAAAGATTTTATGACGGACTTTTATAAAAATGAAGATTTCCTAATGAACTTTCCTTTAAAGACTTATATATGGACTAAAGACATATTTTCCTTTTTGAAATGTTTGGACTATTTATGTATGAATTCAGGGGTGAGCATATCGGGAATCCCGGCCATTTCCGCAAATCCCGACACCGATACCGACTACCGAAATCGGCCGGAAAAAGGAACCGACTACCGTTCATAGGTTACAAATCGGGAGTCCCGAAAGATTCGGTAGTTCATTCTCGGTAATCGGTTTTGTAGTAGCACCGATTTGGGGCAAAAAATTTCATAGCTATTGAGTGTTGAAGAAGTCAAATTGATGAACATTGTTGTTGAAGACAAATTTCTGTTGAAGAAGACAGGTTATGTTACTCTGAACAAACACCGAATGATGCAAATCAATGAACTGTTGAAGAATATTTAATTTCTGTTTAGTGTTGAAGAACTCATGCCACTATTTGTTTATTTCTTTTAACTATTGTTGTTGAAGAAGATTTAATTGTTATTTGTTAATATATTATATATATAGGTCATAGGTGTATGAATTGTTGTTGATCTTACGCAAATAAGAACCAAAACAATTGTTGATAGTGAAGTGCACTAAACCAATGATGATGATGGTGTCTGGGTGATAAAAAATCGTAGTTCTTTAAGCTGATGGTAATGGCCAATGGGACTAATGGCATAGCTTTCTTGATGGTTGTAAACGACAAAGAACCAGAGAGCATCTTTACTCCACATCAGGCATTCAGGCTTGTTGATCACAGTAAGTATACTAAATGATTTTTGTCATATGATGGTGCTTGTTATTTACTAATTAGTAATTACTACATAGAAACCAAAACAAAAAATGATAAATAGCATGTCTATAAGTCTATAACATAAAATTTTGCCTCTAAAGTCTGAACATCAGCAAACAAAAAAACCTCATACCAAGATCCAAATTGCTAAAAGCAATAATAAATAACATGTCTATAAAAAATCCATAAAGAACTAAAAAAACATTCCTTCATCTTTCCATATGCAACTGCAACTACCCTTCATCATTTATTCGGCTCCACGTTCTCAGTAATTTCTACAATGAAGGAACATGAGATTATATATAAAGTAATAAAAAAGAATGACGTAATTAAAGATTTATATGTTAACTTACGTGCTCCAATCTCGTCAAATTGTGCCCAGTCTTCCTCAACATTGATGTCTTTACTCGACTTACAAAGCCAATCCCGTGTGCATACTAGTGCTTCGACAATCGCAGGGGACAAAGAACTTCTATATGTTTCCACAACTCTTCCAGCCATACTAAAAACAGCCTCGGAAGCAACACTTGAAATCTGAATAGCAAGTATATCTACACAAATAAATAGTAAAAGTTACAAACTAAAAAACATTTAATAGAATATTAATTTAAAAGAATATAAGTAAACATACCTTTAGCCATTTTTGCTAGTATTGGGAACTTTGAACTAGAATTTTTCCACCATTGTAGAATATCAAATCCTCGGTAATCCGACTCCTCATTATCATCAAGATACCTTTGAAGTTCCGACTTCGTGTCTAACACGGGAACACCACAATCCGATTTAAAGCCACTTAGAAAGTCATTGTCTTCGTCATCTCCTTCTGAGTACTTTTCAATATTTCTTTGTTTAACGTTACTTGAACTCTGTTCTTCATTGTTTCGTACATAATGCTCAAAAAGTATCACCAATTCCCGTAGTATACATTTAACTAAGTTGGAAACCTTTTGTATAATGCCATCCACTGTTTCATTCTCTTTTTTCTCAGCCGTAAATATCTCTTTATAACCAAATGCAATGACACCAACTTTCCAACGAGGATCTAGTATAGTTGCAAAGTATAGCAACTTATTAAACTTTTGGTCTTGACAAATGTTGAAGCAAAGGGTTAATGATGTTCTACCCATCTTGACATGACAAATGTTGAAGCAAAGGGTTAATGATGTTGAAAAAAACTTAAATTAAAAATCATATTAAAAGATAAAATAAAAATAAAAAACCTTTGACGTAGCAGAAGCCTTCTTTGTTTTACGCTTGAACAATTCTAAAACCTTAGTCAGCTGTCTAGTGTAGTGCCAATCTGCATGTCTAGGAACACAAGCACCCAATTCCTTTGAGTAGTTAGAGTCTATCAAATCATAAGATTCAAAAGCCTTTTCAAATTTCTCGGCCGTACTCAACATTTCATAAGTCGAGTTCCATATAGTAGGCACGTCTAAAGACACCATTGCTTTACTCTCAATCTTCAAATCAGCAACACACTTTTTAAAATTATCTAGTCGTATAGAAGAATTTCTAACATATTGAATGGCGCCTCGTATACGATCAACCGCAGATCATTGTTCGTGTAGTCCATCCTTCACAATCTAGTTAATTATATGTGCCATACAACGAACATGTAAATACCTCCCATCACCTATAATGTTTGGTAATCTAGTTTTTAGAGTTGCTATGGCTGTATCATTAAAAGACGCATTGTCAGTAGTAATACTTAGGACATCTTCAATATCCCATTCTTTCATACACTAAAGTAGGATCCGAGCGATATCATCCCCTTTATGACTAGATATGGGCTTAAAGTTTATTAATCGTTTGTGCAATACCCAATCGTCATCACTAAAGTGTGCAGTTATACACATATAATCTATATGCTGAATGGATGTCCATAAATCGGTGGTCAAAGACACTTTAGATTTACCTTTTGCAAAAAATAACTTAAGCTTCCTTTTTTCATCTAAAAATATGTCCTTGCAATCCCTTGCAACTGTAAGGCAACTTCAACTGTGGGCAAACTATTTCCATAAGCCTTTTAAAACCCTCATGCTCTACGGTTGCAAACGGTAGCTCATCTAATATGGTCATCACAGCAATGGCTTTCCTACCTAACTCCTGACCTGCCAATTTTGATGGGTGTTTCTTACACGCCTTAATGTGGCTTTTCAATCCCGATGTTCCATTAAGATACGGATCTGCAGCCACGCTTTTTGAGCAATAGTTACATGTTGCTCTTTTATTCCCGCTCTCGTCAGTAAACTTCTTGAAGTCACTCCAATATTTGGAACATCCTTTTTTTGTTTTCTTTTTTTTCAGTTTGGTCTTTAGCTTCTTGTTTTGCTTTTCGTTTTTGTCCCCTAGATTCATCACGTCTATCTCCCTTAGATTCATCACTTGATAGTTGCTGGATATTCGTTGTGTCCATTTCTGTTCAATTTATAAGAACAAACAAATAAGTTTTTATACCTATATAGTCAACATCAGTGATTACTTTTTGAAAAAATCTATATATCAAGTAATGATATTTAAACTAATAAATCATGTTATGTTTGTGCAAACATTAATTTAATCATATTTGAGTGCAGACATTTAATCAGATTTTAGTGCAAGATTTATCTTATAAGAGCTTAATCAACTGCATAGATTTATAGGGAAACTGGAAGTACTTTTGTAGTAGTCAAGTTTGAGAATAGAGCTTCTAATTAGGGTCAGACCAGAATTACTTCTTTTAACCATGTCGAACATTTATTTTCAATGTAAGTTAGATAAACAAGTGACTAAAAAACTAGTTTAAGTGTTTAACTAACTCTTTCACCAAAGAATCAACATGCATTATTAAGTTATTTTTATATGCTTATAGTTTGCAACTAAGGGGCTGTTTGTTTACTTTCTAATGGTTCAGTTCAGTGCTTAACCATTCAGCATTTAGCATTCAGAGCGTTTGTTTCAGAAAAAAATAGCATCTGAATGGTTCAGTTAAGTGCTGAATGGTTAAGAGACTGAGAGATGTTGAATGAAACTGAATGGAGCATATAATAACTTTATACTCATCTGAAGTTGTACCCCAACATCCCTCTTATTGATGGAACCTCTTAATGGTTCAGACCTCTTAACCATTCAGCACTTAATGATTCAGATTTTGCCAAACAGCCCCTAACATACATACATATATTTTCGATTTGCAACTACATCAACCATTTATGTTTGTTCATGTTTGTAAAACTTTGATAACATAACATACATCTATGTTCGATTGATATATATAAATATTTACCTGGTTGCCCTTTTGAATTGCTCGATTCAACAGCCATTGATGGAGTAGCAGTAATGTTGAGAACTTGTGAAGAATTAAAGATGGTGAATTGGTGTATTAATGATCAATGAACAACCGATGATGATGAATGGAATGTTCCGAATATGGATTGGATTATTATTAACAATTGATATATACAGAATGACAACCAATTATAGGTAAAAATTGTATAATTCAATTAATAATCACCATAATATAATGGAGTATTGTTACAAATAGATACACATGGAATGTATATCTAATTCAAAAATTGATTTTCGGTACGGTATAAATAATTTCGGTATACGTGTGTAAAATCCCGATCCCGATACCGATACCGATTTATGACTAAATTCACAACCTATTACCAATACCTATTTTATTTATCGGTATGGTGTTCGGTAATTTATTGGGTCGGTATTGAAAAAAATCGGTAATTACCGATTAATGCTCACCCCTATGTATGATTTATGTGTTGCATTATATTATGTATAACTAAAAGACGAAAGTGAAAGAAAGAAATGATAATTGGGCCCAAAGTGGAGCTACATCTAAAAGAAAGTCTTGCAAACAAATGAGAAAATTGCATCGTTGCATTCTCGGTGAGCTACATCTAAAACAGTGGTGCTACATTTAAAAACAGAGGGACCCTATACTAAATCATGGCGAAAGGGCCATTGGGCATTAGTGGGTCAAACTGTCAAGGGCTTAGCTAGCCATGAATTTATTCACATGATGGGGGCTTAAGGCCACAGAGGGGTTCGGCCTGTTGGTGAATCCGAGACGAGGATAAAGATGTCTGGTCCTTCAGCAGACTGAGAATTGACGGATAAAGAAGATAAAGTTAATCTAAACAATAAATAAGTTAAAGATGTGGTACGTCCAAGGTGCTACACTGTCTATGCGATAAAGCTAAAGTATTTTGACAAAGATTATGAAACATTATTTGATAAAGTAAAACTAGAACTCACTCAGCGAAGCTGACTTTTGTATGCATATTAGTTTGACAGGTGAAATGATGAATCAAATGGATGTCATGGATAGCAGGCTACTCGGCAAGTGAAGACTGGCATCCGTGTTAAGAAGACTTTTTATGTTTATTTTAAAGACAGATATTAAAAATTTTATGGTTTGTAATGATGTGTTAAGTTTTTTAGACTTCCGTTGTGGTTATTTTAATTAAATAAATGTTTTTATGAAATGTTTTATGCTGTACAAGATCAACTGTGAGGCCCACTGGAAAGAGGGCCTTACATGTTTTCAGGGTTTTCTTAATATAACAGGGCTTTTGTTATATCCATCCCCTTATGGGTTTTGACATAACATGAGATTTGAACTTTTTTTAATCCTTTTTACTCTTTTGATTCTTTTAATCATTACCTATATGTATAAAAACTTGTGTTTACTCACCACCTAATTTGTTAGCTAATCAGTTACTTTTCAAATGTTTTCAGGAAATCAGTTATTTGACTTATCAAAATGCTTCAATTAGGGCATGCTGGACCTAGATAAATAATGAATAATTTAGTATGTTATATTGTTTTATTGTTGAATTTAATGCTTTGTAACGATGAAATTTTTTTTTTATGGAAGTAAAGTATATAGATATTCATATAAAAAAGTACAACAAGAAGAAACTATGGCTAGGAACAACCAACAAAAAAAGAAAATTTAATTACAACATAACTAGAATTAGTTAGATAATAAAGTTTGCCATGATCTCCATAATGTTTCTCTTCGTTGTGCGATAATTTATCCAAATAGAGCTCCATTTTTAATTTATTCAACCATAAGAGATTTGTTCCATTGGATGTTGAAAATTACATCATTTCTTGCCTTCTAGATAACCCATAGAATGATTATCAAGATTGCCTTAATAGATTTGAAGTGGTTTAAAAGTTCTTGAATAGTGTTCACCTTGAAGGATGAGATGTTAGACCATTGGACAATGAAGATCCATACTAGATCCGAGATAGAGCAGATTAGTATGATATGGTGGATTGATTCAATCAAGTGGGGGCAAAACGGGCAGCACATGCCTCTAAAGGGATGCATTTTGAAAGGATAGCTTCCCTTGTAGGAAGCCGATTTAGCAACGCTCTCTAACAAAAAAAAAAGCTTACTTTGATAGGGAGGGTTGTATCCCAATCAAAATTGTCCAAACTATGTTATAATCTACTATTTTCAATGAGCCTTCTCACGGATTTGGATGAAAATGAACTTGATGGATCCACAGTCCATTCCCAACGGTCTTCATTCCCTGATCGGATAGCACTTGTAATGGTATTTGCTAGAGCAGTGAAGCTCCCCAGTTGCTCTTCATTCATTGTTGGAGAAACCATCTTTTGATCAAATGGGACCCACATTAGCCGGATTGAAAGCATCAGCAAAGCTGTAAGAATGGTTTTTAGATAAAAGAAACAAGTCATGAAATAACGAGCTAAAGGGGGTCGTAGTAGCCTAATTATCAAGCCAAAAGTATAAAGAATTGCCACTCCTTGGAATTGGTATCATTAAGGTCTATAGATTGATAAAGAAGGTGTCTAGATCCACTTCAATTGAATCTATATATTTCCAAAGTCAAGTTATGGACGCTTTAACGGGTAAAACTTTCAGACATCTTTTGTTATGGTGTGTGACATCCCACATCGGTTGGGAAGGAGAACAAAGTCTGCCTTATAAGGTGGTGGAAACCTTCCCTACCATGACATGTTTGTGAGGGGCGAGCGCCTGTGGGTGTGTCGCTGCCAAAGCGTACAATATCTTGGTGCGGTTTCGGTAGGCTGTTACAGATGGTATCTGAGCTAGGGACTGGACCGATGTGCCAACGGGGACGCTGGGCTCCTTAAGGGGGGTTGAATGTAACATCCCACATCAATTGGGAAGGAGAACAAAACCTACCTTTTAATGGGGTGGAAACATTACCTATCATGACGCGTTTTAAAATCATGAGGGGCGGACGCTTGTGGGCGGGTCACTATCAAAGCTAACAATATCATGGTGTTATTTCGCTGGGTTGTTACATGTTGAATGGCACAAATTGCCTTGAACCATAATCTCTCTATTTCAGTGCGAGCTCCTCCACCACCATATTGATAATAGAGCAAGGTTTGCTGAGCAGAGAGAGCCGATGTTAAGCCCTCCTTTAGCTTTTGGAGCGAGTAATCTAACGATGGAAATTGAATGTAATATTATTTCAACTATTTTAGTATCATTAACTATGAATAATCTATTCACTTTCGCCCCCTCACAAAAAACGCTAAACCCCCCACCCCTCCCCCACTCAAAAACGCTAAACCCCACACCCAAAAACGCTAAAGCCCTCGCCCCACCCCACGCCCACCCAAAAACGATAAAACCCCACCCCACCCCCACATAAAAACTCTAAAACGACACCTCACCCTCACCCAAAAACCTAAAACTCCACCCTAAAAACCTAACCCTATTAGCTAAACCGAAAATTATGAAACAATTCTGAACCACACATTTTGCCAAATGAAAAAAAAAACCAAAAAATCTAACCATCACACCCCACCCTTACCCCATTCAAAAAACTAAACATACCCTACAACCCCACCAATAAATACAAACCCCCCACCCTACCCCCACTTAAAAAAATCTTTCTGAAAAACCTAAAACGTCCACCAAAAAACGCTAAATCCCCAACCCACCCCCACCCGAAAACGCTAAACCCCCACCCCACCCCGCCCAAATATACTAAACCCCCTATCATACCCCCACTCAAAAATGCTAAGATAGTATATTAAGATCTATGAAGCCATGGATGGATCAAATATATAAGGAGTGGGTTCACGGGAACCCACCGTGTCTCAAAGTTTTAACATAAATTTTATAGAAAATTTTGGAGTGAACCCATATAAATTTTAAAAGTGAACCCATATAGATAATTAGAAGTGAGCATAAGTAATAAAGTTCTTCTAGATGTGTTGGAATTTAATAGAGTTTGTCTACAAAAGGTCAAAAGTTCAATTCTCACTACAAGCATTTTACAAGAATATTTTCTGATGGGTTTTTAACCTTTTAGGGCTTCAAATCGTGAAACTTTCGCATATCATTCCAACTTCAAAGTGTAATATTGAGTTATTGTATCACATTGTTATTATTTGATGAACCTAACCCAATAACCCGATTCAAACCTGAATTTTTGTATGTCCGCTTTCATTAAAATTGAAACACCTAAAAACAGTTAATCCATTAATATGGATTAGAAAAACTCTCACTCTTTTTAATCATAATTTTATATATGTTTCATATGCCCAACTTAATTTTAAAAAATTTATACATTTGTAAAATTATTACATATGATTGGAACACTTATGAAAGTTCAGTGACCTTAGAGAGACAAAAAAAGTTTGAGGTATTTAATTAGAACAGTGAGTAAAGTTGATTACATTTCTATGACATTTTCCCCATTAATATTGAGTCACTGTATGAAGCTTTGTTTTCTTGCAAGACGATAACGTCTCATAACGATCACAAACATAATGGGTGCTATTAAGTCCAAATCATTCCTATGAATCTACAATGTTAAAAAATTACATGATACCGCAATGGTTATTTGAGCTTGGGTGGTTTCGAATTGTACAACTTTCGTATTTTTCTACTTTTGCTCTTCTTTGTCTTTTAATCGGTATAAGTTTTACATTTCTACTCTTTATTGTCTAGGAAAAAATTCCAATTTAAAATGTTTCATTTGAATCTAAAATAATATATTGTTATGTGCAAATGGTTGAACTAAACACTAATTAATAACATCCAAAATCTGGTAATACCTAACAAACTTGAATTCCAACGTCAAGTTTAACATGCATATATAAAGTTCAAACTTGGATTTAAATAGTTTTTTTTTCTAGTCAAATGTAATGGTATAAATTGTGTTAATTCGAGGGATTGATACGTGGGTAGCAATTACTTGTTAAGGTTTAAACTAGATCTCAGATCGGGCCGCGTGATGCAGCAGCCGGTCGTACTGTCAGGTCTTACGTTGTGAGTTTATCACATGCGTTGGTAAACATAATTTCTTGGCTCGTATGTTACGGTGTAAACTCGTAATGTGTCGCATACTAAAAGACATAGAAATATCCATACTCGGAGGTCAAAAAGAAAACCAAGTCAAACCTAGAGGGTTAAAGTCGTAAATATGTCTAAGTAAATAGGAAGTGAAAGTCGTAAGCTGGTTAAGTTATCAGATGCCATACGATAATTAGTCAAGGCCGCAGATTAAAATCGGATATGTTGCTTATAAACACTTTTAAAAAATGAGACAAAAAGAAGAACAAAAAAATGTTAGAAATAAAAAAAAATCAAAATTTGTTGACAGTTCGGGTCGAACACGTGACGTCTCTAAAGTTACAACCTAAGTTACATGCATGAAACCAATTGATCTAAGCCATTTCTTTGAAAATAACCTAAACTAATTGTATATATAGAGTATTAAGGCTAGAAAAACACAAAACTTTATAACCGACCTTCTAATTTAGTAGTTTATAGAATATAGAGTATTAAGGCAAGAAAAAGACAAAACTTTATAACCGACCTTCTAATTTAGTAGTTTATAGAATTAGTCTTCTATGTTGTAAAAATTGATTAACAAGGTAAATAATGAGATTTTGGGGTTCAACCAGTTTGATATAAGTCAACTTGAATACATCATATTTAATCTAACAATTCTTATAATTGAGTAACTAATCTATGTGCCATCATCTTAACACATCCACATAAGTAAAATCTTACGTGGCAAGCTCTCATAACTTAACCCATTCACTATTTGGGCATAATCGGGGCGGGTCATATACCAAATCTTTTACCCAGTTTCAAATAAACCTTTCTAAAAAAATTAGGAGATTTGTTTGGTTTTTTTATATCAAAAGTTATTGGAATAGGAGATAATGCCTAGAATTCAAATTCTTATATATAGCGGCTTTAAGAATTGGGTTCTAATAGAAAGTCTAAATTTTCTAGAAAGTCTAAGAAAGGAATTTGGATTATTAGATTTAATATTAAATGAAGATCAATAGGCCAAGGGTATATTAGTCTTGCTCATTTTCAAATTCCACCATCTTTTTTAAACGTTCATAACTTTTACATACGATAATATTTCTTAATAAAAATTACACCAAAAAACGAGTGTTTTTTTATGTTCAAAACGCATATAGTGTTGATATGTAAAAAACAAATTTTTTTTTTAAGTTTCAGCTCATTGTGTTATATTCGTCAGATCATTGTGTTATATTTTTCAGCTTATTTTGTTATATTCGTCAAGACATTGTGTTATAATTTTCAGGTCATTGTGTTATATTCGTCAGGTCATTGTGTTATATTTATCATGTCATTGTGTTATATACCTCAGGTCGTTGTGTTATATTGGTCAGGTTGTTGTGTTATATTCGTCAGGTCGTTGAGTTATACTCGTCAGGTCGTTGAGTTATATTCGTCAGGTCGTTGTGTTATATCCATCAGGTCGTTGTGTTATATCCGTCAGGTCTTGTGTTATATGCATATATGGTCATTGTGTTAAATTTATCTGGTCATTTTGTTATATTTTCATCAGGTCATTGTGTTATATTCATATTTCAAGTCATTGTGTTATTCAGGTCATTGCGTTATAATACAATGACCTTATAAATAACACAATGATTTGTTGACAAATAACACAACAAGCGAAAAACGTGAAAAAAAAATTTTGCTTTTTATATATGAATATTATACGCGTTTTAAAGATAAGAAAATTCTCGTTTTTATGGTGCAATTTTTTTTTAAATAATATCGTATGTAAAAGTCATGGACGTTTAAAGAATGAGGTGAAACTTGAAATATAAAGACATTACCAGTTTTACCCTTCCTTTTAATTTTAAGGGAGTGCACATGTCATCATGTTATGGTTTCTTAGACTTTTTAGGGAAATTGGACTTTGTAGTATAATCCACTCGCGGCTTTAAATCTTAAATTAGAAGATAAGAAGACTTAGGGTCTGTTTGGTATGAAGTAATGGAATGGATCGATGAGGGAATAGAATGAACGAAGGAAAGGAATTGACAAAGAAATGAAAATAATCATTCCATTCCATTATCTTGTTTGTTTGGTTGCTTTACGGAAATAAAATGAATTATTATATTGTTTTGTTTGGTATGAAGAAAAAAACAAATGAATAAAATACATTTCACTAAAAATGACAAAAATATATTTTCATGGTTATTGGTCGGGTCTTGGTTTGGGATATGTGTCGGGTCGTGGTTCGATACATGGGTCAATACATGAGTGAGGTCATAAATCAGATCATGGTTTCGGTTATGTGTCGGGCCATGGACAGAGTCATGTTCAAGGAATGGGTCAGGTCACCGGTTGGTTCAAGGATCGGTTCATGGTTCAGGTCATGGATCAAGTATTCATGGCTCGGGTCACAGATCGATTCATGGCTCGGGCTGTGAGTCAACTCATGGCTCAGAACGTGAGTAAGTTCATGGGTCGGGCTATGGTTCAATACATAGGTCAATACATGAGTGAGGCCATAAATTAGATCATGGCTCGGAACGTGAGTCGCTTCATGGTTCGAGACATGGGTTAGGACATGGATCAGTTCATGGGTTCTTAGGTCGGGTCAAGGTTTGGGACATGAGCCAAGTCATGGTTCTAGTCATAAGTTAAAAAAATATTCCATTCCTTGAAGGAATGAAAAAAACATGGGATGTGGATGGAATGAAAATAAGGTATTTTTCATTCCTTTATAATGGTTCATTCCATTTCATTGACCAACCAAACACACTTTTTTCATTTCGTCGTAATGGTTCATTCCATTCCACCTCCCATTCCTGCATATCAAACGCTACCTTAGTTTATAATTTAATTAGTTTAATTAAACTATGAAGTTTTGATTAGTTATTTATTTTACAATTAGTATTATTATATTAATTTTATTGTTTTTATATTTTAACCCGTGTAGTACACGGGTTTTTAACCTAGTATTTAATAAACAAGTCAACGTGAAGATGACCTGTTTATTTACTAAATTAATCTAAACATGAAGTGTTTACAAAATAAATTAAAAATCATGACTCAAAACCTAATTATTTTTAATAACGTGACCATTGTTTTATTTACATGTATCTTCATCTTCATATCTATCTAATAAATTAGAGTTTTTAGGGGGCACATTTTTTGGGGGAAAACATAATTTATTTTATAAAAGGAAGGTTGAGAGGGAAAATTGAATAGGAGAGTTAATAAAGAAAAAATTTTGTGATTAATAATAATTTATAAAATTGTTTATAAATTTAAATATAATAATTATATATTTTTAAAAATATTTTTATTCAACCCGTGTGTAATACACGGGTGTTAAACTTAGTCTATCTAATAAATCAAGGTTCTAGGGGGTAATGTTTTGGGGGGAAAAATAATTTTTCTATAATAGGAAGTTTGGGAGGTAAATTTTAGTTAAATTTTTCACCATGCAAGTTGATGGAGCCAACTCTTTAAATCTCTAATATAATATAGGAAAACAAAAAAAGCTTAGGTGTCATCTTTTTAAAGCTTCTAGCTTATGTGGCATCATTTGAGAATTGTTTTCAAAATAATGATTTTTTATTTAAAATATATATAAAAAATGTATTATAATAACACTAATTACATTTTGGACCCCTAATATCTAGAAGAATTTTAAAAAATTTAAAAGTAATTACATTTTCAACCCTCTACTACTAGGGATATATACACATGAGTTTGTTTTATTTGATAGGGTATAAAAATTGTCACAATAATGATTTTTTATTTATAATATGTATATAAAATTTATTATAATAACAACAACACTAATTACATTTTGGTCCCCTAATATCTAGGTGTTGGTCCATAATGATCGTGATTTCAGTGCTATATTGACTTGTTTAACACCAAACACTCAAGACTTGAACAACAAAGTGTATAATAACCAAACAAACCCAATAACAAGATTAAAACATACAACCAGAGGTATACAAGCTACAAAGATGAATGATATAAGCTCCTAGCACCTCCTGCTTACACACTAACTATTCAGGGACTTCGGATAAGATTATCCAAAAAGTCCCTTTTGCCAAGAGATAAGGTTACAATATATAACAGCTTTAGGTTCGCTGATAGATTCGCTTTTAGCGAATCTATCTGGCGAACCAGATAGCTTCGCCGGGCACAATCAGGTTCGCCCGACGACTAAACTTATCTCTGTGACAACACTAATCTAGACTCCCGGGCGAATCTATAGATTCGCCCGTAGTTTCGCTAGAACAAAAGCAACAAAATACATAACATAAACATAGTAACACCGACATGCCGGTGAGTCCAACCTACACATGACTATCAATACTCCCCCTAGGTTGGACCTCACCCGGGGAAGTCTTCAGTTTAAGCTCCGTCTTCTGTTGGCTTCAAAGATGCTCAATGAAAGCTCCTGCCCTTCCTTTAATTCCGGCCATTGGATTAGTAACGTCTTCAGATCCGGCCTCTTCGTCTTCACTAAATACCAGCATCGATTCCACGAACTCTGCTTCGGCGACATCAGTATCAGGCATATCAATAACATTCGTTTCCCCTGAATATTTTCTGTATGCTCCTCGCCTTCACATTCCATTCAATTTTGGCCCAAAAATAAAACTTATAAAGATCCGGCCTATTCGCTAGGTTCGCTCAAATAGGTTCGCTCAGCAGCAGCAACAGATTCGCTCGGCAGCAATAGATTCGCTCGGCCGCAGCAATAGATTCGCCCGACAGGTTCGCTTGGGCAGAACAAAGACTTGTGCCCAAATGAGATTGGCAGCAAGTTCGCTTGCACAGTGAGCCAATCAGGTGAACTTTCGTTCAAAATCTTTGTAGATTCGCTGACCACTGTTTGAAATTTCCGAATCACAAATTTGGTCTAGGTTCGCTGGATGATCCAGTAGATTCGCTGGATGAACATGCAGTTTCGCTGGGTTACGAACGACACAGTTTCAGTCAAAAATCAACCAGAACAGCCTCAAAACTCAACCAAATTAAGATCCGTTTGTTTCAATAGCTTCCTATAACCAAAAACGACAAACCCCAAGCAAATTCCAGCTCAAAAACACGGCAAACAGTCCCGAAATGAATCAAGAGTGTTTTGACACAAAAACCCCAAAATCAACACAAAAATCACTTGAATCAAACAATCAAGAGCACTAAGGCTCTGATACCATATTGTTGGTCCATAATGATCGTGATTTCAGTGCTATATTGACTTGTTTAACACCAAACACTCAAGACTTGAACAACAAAGTGTATAATAACCAAACAAACCCAATAACAAGATTAAAACATACAACCAGAGGTATACAAGCTACAAAGATGAATGATATAAGCTCCTAGCACCTCCTGCTTACACACTAACTATTCAGGGACTTTGGATAAGATTATCCAAAAAGTCCCTTTTGTCAAGAGATAAGGTTACAATATATAACAGCTTTAGGTTCGCTGTCAGCGAATCTATCTGGCGAACCAGATAGCTTCGCCGGGCACAATCAGGTTCGCCCGACGACTAAACTTATCTCTGTGACAACACTAATCTAGACTCCCGGGCGAATCTATAGATTCGCCCGTAGTTTCGCTAGAACAAAAGCAACAAAATACATAACATAAACATAGTAACACCGACATGCCGGTGAGTCCAACCTACACATGACTATCACTAGGAGAACTTTAAAAAATTTAAAAGTAATTACATTTTCAACCCTCTGCTCCTAGGAATATACATGAGTCTGTTTTTATTTGATAGGGTATGAAAATGAAAGTTAAAAATAAAGTTGGTAATAATCTATAATTAAAGACCTAAGTGTTTTATAAACTTTATATACCAATAATTTTTAAAATAAACTACACCATAAAACTAAACATTTAATTCTTTTAATTTGAGTATAATATTGTTATACAAATTAAAATTTTTTTGAAAATAAATCTTTTGTTCTGGTTTACCATAGTTTTGTCTCAAAACTGATTGGAATCTTAATAAATATCCTTAAAATCACCTCTTAAGTTTGTGTACCCGAGCGTAGCGCAGGCACTAAACTAGTGTTATATATTTACAAATCGTTAAACATAATGGTTATAATTTCTTTATAATTATTACTATTTAACTCGTGTGTAATACACAGGTGTTAAATCTAGTTTATATAATAATTTAAAGTTTTAAAAGAGGTTATTTTTTGGAGGGGAAAATATTTTTGTTCTATAATAGGAAATTATGGAGAGAATTGAGAGGAATTTTCATCTTGTATAAGTTGATGAAGTTAAATTTTCAAATAGTAAATATTTACAAATTTTTAAGCATAATGATTGCAATTTTTATACATGTTATTATTTAATCCGTGTGTAACACACGTGTATTAAACCTAATACACTAATAAACCACTAACTTTTTGCCATATGTCTTTCCTTCAAGTATGACACATCAGTGTACATTACTTTATCCTATTTGTTATTCTCACATTAATACTTTCAATTAAATTAAAAAAAAACTTGGTTATTGTATCACTAAATTTTGCATAATTAAAATTTATTTCCTTAAATATCATAAAGTTTGAATTTTAAGTTCAACTACGGTTTTATTACCTATTTTAAACAACCTTAAGAGATTTTATTATTTATACAATCGAAATTTAAGAATTTAACAAAAAATTAAAACAATTTCATAATATAATAGTAAATTAGAAATGAAGATTTCCTATAATTTTATCATCATAATAGTAAACTTAAATTGTGTACCTACTATTAATTTTAAAGTTTAATTTAAATTGAAAAAGCTATACAGTTTAACACAAAGTTATTTCATAAGAAGCTACATTATTCTCTAAATAATTATTTTAATATATTTTTATTAAAACATAGTATACTATAATTATTTACATGTAATCCCTCAGTTGTGGCTTATTAGTAAGATGACTTTGGTTTTTTTAGGAGATTCAAATTCAATTCCCACTAGTGTCACTTTTGTTGACTATTGACAATGAACCTCGTCTCAGGCTACCACCCGACTTCGTGTATGATCCTAAGGGTTTTACGTGCCTTGGTTAAAGGTTTCTGCCCGGTTTTTCCTTGGAGCAGTTGGTTGACGAGTTTCGACTCAGATCAACTTGGTTCGTAAGGAGGGTTGTGGTGGGCCTCCAGTGCGTATGCACTGAGGGAGTCATAATGCCGACGAAAAACACCTATTGGTGTTAGAGGCGGGGTTCAATCTCGGTTCTTGCAACTCTGATTACTTCGGTCATAGGCCCTTACACCAAGTGTCATTCTAACAAAAATTATTTACATGTATATCTTTTGATATTGTGTTTCTAAACTTTATAAATTACTTTTCTACGAAGAAAGCTGAATTTAACATCAAAGTAAGTACCGTAAATTTTTTAAGTGAATAGTATACATTTATTTTCTATTTAAACTTGTACAACTTCTGATTGTTAAGGTCAGTTATGAATCGGTTTTTCACATGATGACACGTGTCTCAATCACGTATTGTACGTGTCAAGTTTTGTTTTTAACTTTTATACATTTAAGATTTCAGTTCTAAATTTTTACTAGTTGTCATTTTAGTCCCTGATAACTTTCGATTTTGTTCTTTTATTACTTTGACATATAGTTCTACTTCAACATTCCAGATTCGACTGAGTTATCATTTTAACTTATAACTTTTAGTATTTCGTTGCCTTTCGATATGTGACACATTACGAATTTGTGTGGTGACGTATTAGACATGAAACTTTTTCTATCAATGAATGTGATGAAATTACATACGTAGAACATGACCACGTGATCCGTGCAGCCGGGTTTTATATCTAGTTAGGACCTAAAAAGTGGGGATGACTTAGAAGCCATAGAAACCCAAATTGTTTAAACGGACATGTCCTTAAACCCATTTTGCCATCATAAGTAAGCAATAAATTTATTGTTTTCGAATCTATAACAGTTATGATTTTTCAACTAGTCGGATCAATGAAGGAAATCATATTGAAAACTTAAAAAAAATCACCCAAATGGTATTATTATAGAGATAAATACAATTTACAAAAAAAAATTGAAATTTGTAACCTATATTTTTTAAAGTGTGTCATTGCACATCTCCATTAAATTAAACGTTAGTTAACTATTATTTCAAATGGTAAAATAGACATTTCCCATCTTCTTCATCTTGTTCACCCAACTCCTTCGTCTTCTTCACCCATTCCTCAATTCCCGAAAACACTGAGGCATTCAAATGAAATGCAATAGGTTAGGTTTTGGTATGTGCATGTTTATTCATTTGACCTGAAGGTTCCATTTTCGTCTTCGTTTTGAATCGTGAAACCATAACCACCATCCAACTTCTCAACTTACCGTTCCAATTTCTCGATCGATTGATTGTTTTTCTGAGCCACGAATGGGTCGTTGATCACCAAGGATGTTCCCGACGGACGATTTCTGAACATGAATATTGCTGATGATGTTTAATTTCATTCGATGGGAGGTCAAAATCTAGCTGCAAATGTTCAATGCATGGCCAGTGGCACCCAATTACTAGCTACGATATTAGAATCAAATCTCTAGTGAAGAACACTTGTTGATGCCAAACAATATGATACAAATATTCTTTAGATGTTGCAGATCTAATTGTTCACAATATGATACACAGAAATGGACGTGGATGATGATTAGGAGCAGGGATAATGAATTAATGATATACGGAAATAGCGGTGAAGGTGTAATTGAAGTTCGTGGGGTGTTTTTATTATCAAAATAAGAGAGGGTCAATTGAATGCCTTAAAAAAACCAAATAAACTTTAATTCCACCTTCATTGTAGTGTCAGGACAATACTAGGCTATCATCTTAGGATTTTAATGAGGGAAAAAACGTGTCAATTGCTATATGTTTAGAGTACTAACAAAAGCCCGTGTGTTGCATGCGAACTTTATTGTTTAGTGAGAAAGATAACGTTATAATAATAAACACGTGATTAGATATGTTTCATACTATTCATCTGACTAACGTATCCAAGTATTGAGCTAGTAAGCAAACAAATTCTTAGGATCCTATTGTAACAAACATCGTAACCGCACCACGATATTATTCGCTTTACCAGCTTGTACGCCCTTAGGCGCCCGTTCCTCACGGTTTTAAAACGCTTCATGACTGGGAATGTATTAATCTCCTTATAATGTGGCTTTGTTCCCCTACCCAACCGATGCAAGATATTACATTTCACTCCCTAAAGGAGACTGTTGCTACAACAAGAATATGGCGAGGATGGTAGTGACGATGTTCTAAGGTCCATAGTATTTTTCGGTTATAGATCCAAGTGTTTAAGATTAGAGAATGTTAAGTGAAGAGAGGAGTGAGGGTGTGTGTGTGTTTTTAGAGTGGAGTGCAAGAGCCAAGTGATGTATGAATGTCCCTTCTACTTCAGATTGTTGCAATATATATACACAAGATATTGTGTATTGCCCAAGCAAATCTGAAGCAATCTGAAATGTACAGGGGCTCCTGGCTCGAGGCTGCCCCTCGACCAGCGTACCTTCCATACTTGGCAACCTGCAGCACCTCAGGTTTGAATAGTAGAATATGTTTTTAGCCATTTTCGTGTAAGGCCTTTTCCCTTGCATTAATTGTGCTCAATTTGCTTTTCCCATGTTATCTTTTGAAGATATTATGGGATATGCTTGAATGCTTGTTGATGAAGCAAATGTCAGAGTACTGTAGCGCCACTGTTTATGTACCAGACTTCTGGCTCCGGGCTCCGGGCTCCTAGCTGCTGGCTTCTCAACCATGTGGTCATATGACCTACGTCATCAGCCCCCCAGTCATAAGCGCTTGTGATGTTTAGTCATAAGTGTTTGTGACTTAGAATAACTTTTGATGGTTTTGGATTTTTAGCTTCTGGCTTGTAGCTGCAAGCTTCTTAGTCCGTTTTAGTTCTTAGAAGTTGAAAGGCTATCGTTTGCCTGATTGGACGTGATAAAATAGCCTATGTCAAAATGTGGTGATAAGATTTTAGCCAGCCGACCTTTAGCTTCGTTAGCTTTTACGACCTTCCATGCATTTGGTATTGACTCGTTAGGCTTTGGCACGTTTGAGCTCTAGCTTACTAGGCTTCTACATTGTATTGTCAAGACTGTGATAGGTCGAATAATGAGATGATATCATATTTTGTTCATAATGTATTTATCTCGTGTTAAAGTTTTAAAGGGAAGCTTAGCCTTCGAGCAATAATGTCAAGTGCCATTGAAAGAATATGGCTTGATGGCTCAATGAAGATTTTTAGCGAGTCATGATTTTGTACTAAGTGATATTTATCAAGTTGATATGTTGACTTGGTCAAATCTGCTGCATGTTGTTACACATGCTAGGCGTAGTGTGTGAGCTCTATGTGGTAGAAGGCGAGCTTCTTGCACATCAAAGTAGACTATGCTTCTTTTTGGCTAACTCATCATGACTTGGTAATATACTTTCAAGTTTTCTTATTATCGAAAATTTGAAGGTATCCAGCAATCATTTTTATTGTGAGAAGCTAAAATGTAAGCTTGTCATTCGTACTTGAGAGCGCATAATAGTTCGACCATGAATGAAAGCATTGCATCGGTGAGCCTTTGATACAAGAAATGGCTTTGAACATTGATTTTATAAGGTCAATATACACAATATTCTTACATCTTAGAGTTCAATAGCCTGCTTGGGGTATCTATTCATGAAGCCGTCACATTTGTGTATGTGTGCGCTCGGGTGCCTGCCAATTGTCCTTTGCCGAGTAAAAGCTTTTGGATTTTGTTAATCAAACAGAACAGCTTGTCTACCCAGATGTTTTGGGTCTTTGAGCTGACATGTAGATTTCATTTTTTGACATAAGCGATGGAAGCTAGCAGGTAGAAGCAGACGAGGAAAATCGGTGAGCTCAGATGAGGTAAATCGGTGAGATACGTTGAGATACGTTTGTGGTACATGCTTGTGAGTTTCTTTTGTATGAAACCGAACTTGTTGCATATGTTGGCAATATTATTTCGTATTAAAACGAACTTATAACACATGTTAGCGAACTTATTGTGCATATGATTAAGCTTTGAAGGTTAGCTAGTTTATTGCATACTTGCATGTACTAGTAAGCTTTGAAGAGCAGCTTATCATGTATGCTGGTAAGCTTCTTTTGCCATGCTATAAGCTTCTTTCACGCATAGATAGGCGTTTCTTGAAGCTTATTTAAGAGGCTTCTTTTCTTCAAAGTATGAGACTAGGTTTTTGTCTCTTTTGATTTGGTTTAGCAACGAATGGCTAGCATTGAGTTGCTAAAATATGTGGACAAGCATGTTGTCTATGGAGCTTATGCCTTTGAAGTTATATGACATGAGAAGGTCAAAGCTCTTCTTGAGTGAAGTGTCTTTAGCCATGCCTTTCAAAGTCACTATCCGCTGACATTTTAGTTGGCATGATACTTCAGATTCTTTTATGACTCGTGCCTTTATGCGAGCAACGGAGTTGATAGAATTTTAGGATAAATTGGCTGTTTTCCGAACGAGCTTTTTTATACTCATTGTGGTATTTTAGACACCTCGTCGGGTCCCATTTAATGTCATGTTAGCCTATGCGGGCGATACATGAATTTTTTATGCAATTGTTTGGCCTTGAAGGCACTTTATACATGTGATTTGCTCATGTGATCTCTTAGTCTTAGAGGAGATAACTTATCTTAATTTTGTCGTTTATGGTGTATCGTTTTCGTAGTCTCATCGAGGTACGGTGCTGCAGTTCACCTTACCTGATTTAACTAGGAAAGTTAATGCACCTTATCCTATCTGTTAAGTCCCAAGAAGCTTTTTCTTCTTGGATTTGTTTCATAAGTTAGAGTAATTTTCTTTCTTGTACTTATGGAGCAGATTTGGCGTGAGGTGCTCGCCCTCTTTCATGGATTGATTTTATGTATCCATGGAATTGTATTGTTTTAGGAATTCACCCTGTATACAGGAAGGTATAGCGCCTTGTTTCCTGTTGAGCGATATGGCCTAGGAGCTCAAACCTTTACATGGAGAGGTGTAGTTCCGGACCCCATGGAGCCTAGTTAGGAGGGGCTCACCATTCGAAAGGATAATAGATAAGGTTCAATATGAAATAATTGTGTATGTGAAACCATGAGTCTTAAAAGACTTTAAATGTTATCAGATAAAGAGACTCATGAGAAGTCTTATTTATATATATATATATTTTTTATCAAGCTCACCTAAGGTAGGTTGCCTTATGAATATTGTATTTACCTTGTAAGGTTAACGTTTATGAGTTAACACTTTGTAGAACTCTCATTTAGGAATCATGTCCTGATTAGTGTTTGAAGGTTGTGAATCGGTTTATCGATTCTAGTAATGCACTAATGTAGGTATTTTGTGCCGTCTTCTTACAAGAAGATGAATTTTCTTGCATGTCATGCTCACGTAAAAGCTTGTACCTTCGGTGTATTGTCATATGTTGTGTATACAAAGTTAAACGAAAAGAAGAGGATGCTTCTTTTCTGGAATGGAGAAGGTTAGCTTCTTTATTGCTGCATGTGAGCTGCTAAGGCACCAAGGTGGTCTGCCTTCTTGTATAAGATGGCCAGCTAGTCTACCTTAGTATAAGCTTCAAAAGCTTTTTTGGCAAGGGTAGAAAACATAGCGACCAGATCTCTTGATCGGCACTTTGGGAAGGTACAAGTACCTTGTAACATTTCTAAGTAATGTCAAGTGTGAGAATATATCCGTTGATGTTGTCATTATTCACACAAAGTTAACTTCACCCCATAGCTATTAAAATAGATTAGGCGACGATCTTTGATTAATCGTCTTTATGAGCTAGTTTATTAGGGAAAGTAATTAAAAAGAAGATTTCTTGAGACAAGAGAAGCCTTCAAGAGAAGCCTTCTTTACTATTATAAACTTTAAACCGTATGAGACAAATGCATAGCTTTGTTTAATGCAATGGTTCATTGCTTCTATGCTTGTTGAATCATAACATGGTATTCGTTTATTTTGCGTATACTCGAATACATAAAAGCTTATGGACCGAGCTTCATGTGTTTCTGAGGTCATAAAACTTTGAAGTTTAGGCTTCTGAGTTTAAGATTATGATGATTTTAAGTCTTCCCATGTGTACAGTTGTCTTTACAAGCTTATAAGTTTCGGATCAAGCAATCTTATAGATTTTGTAGAGTTGATAGTAGTATTCAACAAATCCGAACTTGTTTTTTGATTTAGACAAAGTGTTATGGTTAAACGCTTTAGTTTAGGGTTAAGACCTTTCTTCTCTAGCGCATTGGCTAGGTGCTTAGCAATTAGCATGTGCCATTGTTTTAGCGAGCTGCTTTGGTGATTAAGCAAGTCACTTCAGTGTTATATTGTAGGCTGGTGCTTTAACATGGAGCTTTGATAATAGGTCGTTAGCTTAGGTGAGATATTTTGATGTTCTCATAAGCTATGTTTTTGCTTTCTCAAGCTGCTTCTTTAGCTTATTGAATGTTACATTACTCATAGATCGAAGAGTTTTTGCTTGTTTTAACGACCTATGTGCTTGTTCATAAGTTTCTTTAATGCTTCTTATGGGTTGTGATTGTGCTTCTAAGCCTTGTAAGCTTTGTAGGAGCTAATCATCGATTAGAGATTGAATCCTTGACGGTAGCAACTAGAGCATCTAAACTCATTATTTAGTATAGAAGTTATTCTTGTCATAAAAGTCCTTCCGTAAGGCATTTTTAACAAGCTTCATTGATGATTGAGCGAGATGCTTGTTAATCTTGACCTTGTAGGTTTTGTTTACACCAATATCTTTTGATTCAAGTTAAGCGCTTTAATGTGCTCGATGTAGGTAGGATCTCCTGATTAGAGCTATTTAGCTTAAGCTTGAAGGATGTACCGTCATTTCAGTTTGTTCGATACCTTCTTCCTTCACCCCGTAGCTCCTTCATTTGCTCCTTGGATAAAAGAAGCAATGTTCATGCCATAAAGAGACATGTACCTTACTCTGATTTATGACCTTGCTCAGGGTTTATTTGGTTCCCCTACTGATGTTACATATGTAGCAAGCTGCTTGTGGCTGTCTTAGTTTTTTAACAAAAGCTTAGCACTAAAATGCTTATAGCTGTTTCAGTTTTTTAACAAAAGCTTAGCCTTGAAATGCTTGATGCCATTTCAGTTTTTGAGCAAAAGCCTAGGTTACTCGTATAGTTATGTCATCAGCCCCCAGTCATAAGCAGTCATGACGTAGTTATGAGTGTTTGTGACTCAATATGTTTCTTAGTTCTTCGACTTCTCATTTATGAGCCACTGTTCATGTACCAGGCTTCTGGCTCCGGGCTCCTGGCTGCTGGCTTCTCAACCATGTGGTCATTTGACCAACGTCATTAGAGACCAACATCCTAGCTGGCACATCAGTATGGTCCTGAATACCATTTGTAACAACCTATCTTAACCGCATAATGATATTGTCCAATTTGGTGGCCGGAACACTTTCAAGCGCTCGCCCCTCACGGCTTTAAATCGCATCATGACAAGGAAGATATAAATCCCCTTATAAGGCAGGCTATTTTCCCATTAATTTCCAACTGATGTGAGATGTTACAATCCTCCCCCTTAAGGAGCCCATCGTCATCGCTGACACATCAGTCCGGTCCCTGGCTCTGATACCATCTGTAACAATCCATCATAACCGCACCATGATATTGTCCGCTTTGGCTGTTGGCACGCCCTCAAGCTCTCATCCATCACGGTTTTAACACGCCTCATGACAGGGAAGGTAACAACCCCTTATAAGATAGATTTTATTCCCCTTTCTAACTAATGAAAGATGTTACATCTAGGGAAAAAGAAGTAGTTTAAAACATTAAACCACCATATATAATTTCAATAAAATAAAGATAAGTCATAAGTGTATGCTAAACACCTTAATAAACAAAACTATTAAAAATCATTAACCCACCAAATGTATAAATGGCAACTTAAATAATGCATTTGGGTTGAGTTTATAAAACCAGTATTAAGAGCCTCAACTTATGATGTGATGATGTGGAGATGTAATGTTTGAGATTTTGTTTGCATGAGAAACTTCTTGCGAGTTATTTATAAACAAATTAATGGATATATAGTTTCTGTATTAACTTTAAACTATTATATAAAAATGTTTAGTAATTAGTATGATTCGAATCTCGAGTGGTTCTAGATTAAATTAGAGGATGAAACTTGATGTATTAACTTCTAGAATCGATCATTGTACCTTCAATAAAAGATTAGAGGATGAAACTTGATGGTAAGGCCTACAGAATTGGATGAAAAAACTTGATCAAGTTATCCATTGTATGTAGATCGATAAGAACTAGTAGAACTTGCATAACTGTAACAACATATGTGTTAGGACTTAATTCTAGAAATGTTGAAGAAATACAAAAAAAACTGGTGAGGAAGACGCAAGAACATTCAAAGAAGAAGGACTAACATGAATGAAAGTCAATATGGCGCGACAGAATGCAATTCTGGTACGGACGGAAGGAAATTTCCTTAACGTCAGAAAGGTAGATTGAAGATTCTAACGCTAGAAGCGTACGTTTCTAGTTGTACTACTTCATGAAACCTACTTGGAGTGTACAAACTTCATCACGTGCTTTACAAGTATGTTTCAATAGGGCCTAAAGAATACTTGTGAATTAGAGAAAACATTCTCATGTGAAGTAACTCATATAACCCCATACAACTTGTGGCCGGTTACCAATGAAGATAAGGAATCACGTTGATCCAATTACACCAATGGAGCGGGAAATGAATAACCTATTCTTTTCCCTACTAGTTTCCTTACCTATAAGTAGAAATATCAGTCTGTGTTTCAATATACGAGAGATAGAACTCACCTAAGTGATACAAACACTCAAGTGATCTTAGAGCACTAATCACCCCTTAACTCTTTCCACAAGAGAGAATAGGTGATCCAACCCCTGTCAACTGGACAACTTCGTTTACCTATTTTATTATATGTATAAATTACTTGTTTGCTACTTAGGTCTTTCCGACCAATTTCTATCATTTTTCATTTGGAGCTTTTGGTCAGCTTTGCATAAAGAAATCTAAAGCTGGCACTCTGGGGTCAATCTCGAGAAACTTAAAAAAACACAAAAACCTAGATAAACATAAACCATCTTAGGACAATTGAGCAGAAAAGTTCAACATAAACAAGAAATACAGAATTTTCTTGTTATACTTGATGTTTCTAAAGTCAATGGATAACATTATGTCATTAACTTAACTGAGTGTGATGTTAAGATCATTAATTCTGACGTTAACTCATTATGTTCTAACCTTTTTATATGAATTTTGACAGCACATTCTAACAAAAAGTTATGGAAAAGGACATAAAAAAGGAGCTCAAATCTTTAATTTGTAGTATTTGTTTAATTTTTCAAAACAAATTCACCTTTGAATATTCAGCATCTCCTTAGGTCACCTCAGATTTACAGGAGTGTGTTCCTTTCTTTACCACATATTCACCCTCTTTCCAATCTTTAATATATTCATTTGAATATATTAAATAGGTTAGAGAAACATACTATTCATTCTTGGCTCACCTCGGGTCACCAATTGTACTACTCTCTCTCCTATTTCCCGACGTTTTTACAAAAAATAAGGGTGAGAAGTCACGATACGATCAAATTTTACTGTTGATATTAAAACACAAAGTAGTAGCAACGTTCAATTGGTTATTGATACGTGCATTGATCCCACGTCACCCATGTCTCCATTTATGCATTTGTTTTCTTTTGTTATTGCATTAAATTAGGATATAACTACTCACGTTTACATTTAGTAAGTAGCTAGTAACCATTTTCATTGCTATAATTTAGGAACATGCATCTTTGTCTTTAAGTATTTAAGTTTGTAATATTCATTATAGGAAGAAGAATAGAAAATTGTTGAATGAAATTTGAGTTAGATGTCTCTCTTCTTCTCTTGTGTTCTTGGGAGTTTGTAGGTTTTGTCTGTAAACCTATCAATTGGTGCTTTCATTGAGCCTTAGCCTTCATGGCTTTGGACGAACTTATGGGGTCCATGTTTTTATCTCGCTTCACCGGTTTCAATCCCGCCCGATGGATTTCTGTTGCTGAAAAGTTCTTTTCCTTTTATGCAATTTATGAGGAAGAACGATTTCCTTATGTTGTTGAGTCTTTTGATGATGAACCTTTTTCTTGGTTCAATTCATGGTATCGAGGACCCGAACACCTCACATGGAAGTCTTTCACCACTGCAATGCTTCAACGTTTTCATACCAATAATGGAATTCCACCACCGTCTTGTTTTCCCGCTCGACCACCACCGCCAAGCCCCATACCACCACTGCTATCGTTACGCCATGTGCCACCACCAACACTACTACAAAAACCACCACCAAACCGGGCACCGTTACAAAACCTAATGATACCGTCTCCCGCAAACACAGCTATATTTTCAAAAAAGCTGTGGTGTCTTCCCCAATTCATCTGGTCTGTGCAATTGACCAATAAAGACCGGGATACCTCCATAACACGTGAATGGCGACCACCGTGGCTTTATTTGGAAACAGGCCCAAATGCAATTGTACGACTCGAGTGGCGACCGCCATGGCTAAAGCAAACCCGTCCTTGAGGACAAGGACGTTTTTTAGGGTGGGAGTATTGATACGTGCATTGATCCCACGTCACCCATGTCTCCATTTATGCATTTGTTTTCTTTTGTTATTGCATTAAATTAGGATATAACTACTCACGTTTACATTTAGTAAGTAGCTAGTAACCATTTTCATTGCTATAATTTAGGAACATGCATCTTTGTCTTTAAGTATTTAAGTTTGTAATATTCATTATAGGAAGAAGAATAGAAAATTGTTGAATGAAATTTGAGTTAGATGTCTCTCTTCTTCTCTTGTGTTCTTGGGAGTTTGTAGGTTTTCTCTGTAAACCTATCAGTTATTTACTTCTAAGTATTTTTACTTAATCATCTCCAACGTTTGCAATTCCCATGCTTTCCTAAAGTTTTCAAAAATCAATCGCAAGCAATCAATTTTTAACAATTGCTCTCTGTTTCATAACAAAAAAACTTCACCCACATTGTATTTTTTGTAACACACCAATCATCATGGATGAAAATTAACTCCAAATCATTACTATTCCATCTAATGGATCATCCTCTTCCAATAAAAACGAACAACCTAACCTTCTTTTATAAAAAAAAAAAGAAGCGATATTAAAACTGAATATGCTTCCTAGTGATCTCGGTCCTTCTTCTAATGAAGAAAAGGCCCATATTGGTATTGAAGCCCTTAGACACTCTCCTATTGCACAACTTATGACAATGAACAAAGAAGCTACTAAACAATTTATATTTCAAGCATGGTCTACAACAGTAGTTGTGGCCATGACAAGGGAGGGAGAAACAGAGGAACAAAGTTGAATTGCTGCAAAACCAACCTTTGAAGTTAAGATAATCCTTCGGTTAGAAGAGTTAACAGAAATGTTCAATCTGTCATCTTCTAATCAGCGTGAAGAATTACCAAACACTCAAACTTCACTTGACGTGCTATTCATTGGATATTCTGGTACTCAAAACACCATAAGAGAATGGAAGCACAAATACCTTCCACTTATGTTCAGAATGGTTTTTAAGCTTATCAACATATCAATTACTTCCACACTCAATAGTTGGGATCAAGAGAACACCAAAAATCTTGGCATAATGACTACCCTAATCAACAATCAAAATGTTGACTATGGGCAAGTCATATGGCATGTAATTGTTGACAACATAGCTCGTGTGAAATGGATGACATCAAACATCCTTTACCTAAGATTATGGTGTATCTGGATACATCGTAGGTTAACAAGCCAAAAGTTTTAAAAGCTCAACATTTTTGTATTCAAAGCTAACAACATAATGTAGAGGACAGTGATGGAGAAAATCAGTTAAACAGTCAAGATCATCACATGGTTCCTACAGGTACTCAGTTTCTTCACATAGATTTGCAGAACCCTTTGCCAAACGGATGTCGGCGATTCTAATGGAAAAGGAGGAAATAATTATGATGATAATAATAATAATGATGATTATGATATTGAGAAACATGAAGATGATCAAACTCATGATCTTGATGCTGGTGAAAAAGTTCAGTACGAGTTACATGGTTTAGCATCTCATGAAGAAAAACCAAATAGTGTTCAAGGAAATGAGGAAATCCCAAAGAAAGATAAGTTCTTTTTTTTGGTGTCTATAAGTCGGTCAACTCTAATACTTCATTTAGAAGTGGAAGGATACAACTACCTAAAGATAAAACATAGATTCCAATCTCTGGAAAGTTAGCCACAATGACTGTATCTGTTGCAGAAGTTGTCTTATCCAAAGACTATGTCGGAAATGGCATTTTGATGGCATTGCTGACAAAGTCAAAACCAGTCTCCTTCAGTTAATGGAGGAGGTTAAATGTCACATCCCCCAAATTCCACTAACGGAGTTCTACCGTTTAAGGCGTGACAAACCAGGATCCAAGTCATTAATTACACAAACGACTCTAAATGAGTTTAAAAATAACGTGTCTCAATAAATGAGAAAACCAAACATCAGAGTTTAACCGTTTAAAACAATGCGGAAGCGTAAAGTAAAGTAAAACGTATGCGCAAAACACGCGCCCCAAAGTATAGAATTTAAAATGCAATAATTATAAATACAATGTTTGAAACTATGCAGGCCCATGATGCATGTCCTATTGTGATGTTCAGCTAACCTTGGCCACCTTAGAATAACACGCTAAAAAGTGTCAACACTAGGTTGGTGAGTTCACAGGTTTTAAACAACAGTTAAATAACAAGTTTTCCAGATAATGTAAATCACAAATATATCAATAGGTAGCTAACCCAAGTTTTCATGTTCCTCAAACGTTTCGAATCCAAGCTGACTGTTTATGTTGTGCCTTGTTACCATTGTTACCATTCAATGGCCCATGTGATTAGGACAATTCACACATGCCCGGCTCCCAGTCAAGGGTGGGGTTTGTCAAACCCAGTAGTACTACCTGAACTTCCTCACTATCTATGTTGTCAAAAGCGCTAGAGGCGCGCCTAGGCGCAATTTTGAGGCGAGGCGCAAGGAAAGCGCCTTAGGTGAGTTCAGGCGCGCTCAGGCGAGGTTCCGGCGATATTCCGGCCAAATTCCGGCCAAAATCGAAACGCCGGTGAGTTTTTTTTTGTTTTTTCTTTCTTCTTTCTTCTGTTACTACAGCACTTGCTTCTGTTTGGTTTGTATTCTAAAGCTTGCTAATATGATAGAAGATGGTGAAGGTAGAAGAGATAAAAGGGAGGAGAAGGGTAGGTAGAAGAGTATAGAGAAGAGTTGGGTGATGATGATAAAAGATTTTATTGTGTGTTTGACTATCCAAAAAAGTAAAAAGTTAGATAAAAGTTAGAAAAACTTATAAAGAGAAAAAAATGACATATATTTCATGACACATTATATTTCATTAAATTTAAAGAAAAAAATAAAAAGATAAGTGTAAATTAAGTAAATAAATGCATGACACATTACATTTCATTAAACTAGGTTTATGCAGTCGGCTCGCGCGTTGCGCGAGTCTTTGTAACATGCAAGACTTTTGTGCTTATTTTCTTTGTGTAGTGTTGAGCCATTTGTGTTCATCTTCTTGAGTTGTTGTTGTGTTGAACGTAGGCTTGTGGTGAATTTACAAATGGAAGAAAATGACTTTTATACTAGAACACTATTTTAGCCATTTGGTTTGGCATCTTCAAGCCCATATAACCCGTCTTCATCAGCAAAAAAAAAAACACTTTTTATACCAGAATAATGTTATTTTGAATCATTTGAGACCTGCCAAACCAAAGTCCAAAACCAAAATCATTATCCACATCTACAACAACTGAACAACAGCCGCCACAACAACTAAAAGTAGAAAATACCAAATCAGGTTTGAAAAAACTTGAACAATCAATTACCTTACATTAGATAACTGTCAATACACTTGAAAGAACCATTATCTCAAATCAAGGAAACGAAACCACTTGAAAACAACACCTGCAAATTGAATGGGAAAAAACAATATCAGGCTTTTACAAACTTGAAAGGTAAATTATCTTAAATCCTCTACACATATCTAAAACCAATCACCTCATATTAACCAAAATAGCAACAGCATCTCCAAATAGGAGAAAAAACCCAAATCAGGTAAGAACAATAAATAAATGTGGAATAAAACACCAACAATGTAATGCATGTAGAACAACAACATTACTACCATACCTCATGCATGTTCCTTGCAAACAGATCAAACCACCATAAAACTTACACATCCTGTCATCAAATAGAAAAAAATAGTAACACCAAAACTGAAAGAATCCATAAGGGAGTTCCAACTCCATGGACTTGAATGGCTCAGATTGTTCCAAGAAATTAAATAACACAATGGCTGCAAAGGTAGTTGCAGGTGAACCCACCATCCATCGACATTCCACGCCATGTGAAATTCTCATGAAATTTTTTGGTTAATGTTTGTACTCATAGCCACTTCACAAAATCATAACCGCAATCTGATGACCAAAACATAAAGCCATAAATATAAACTTGTAAAACAATTCACTATTGAAATCAAAATTCTATCAATCGATGAACATGTGTACAAAACACCATAAACATCAGTTTAGGGTTTAAACCCAAACAAACAAACAAACCGATGGCCATCGAAATACAAATTATGAGCTAACATTGTGAAAAGTTATTTAGCTAAAAGGATGTTGCACATTTAGCTCAAAGTTCTAGAATTTTTAAAACCAGCTGCTCATGTATACATGTATATTCAAAGAAATAATTTATACCTCATTCTTATTCAATGGAACAGTTTATACATCGACATTAAAATCATGACACTTCCTGAATCCCAATGGCCCAAACAAACTTCATATAAGATCCATGTTCATCAAAGTCATCCTAAAATCAAGAACATTTGATCAATGTCATGGCACACAATCGCAGTGCCTTCTTCCGCCATATTCCCCAAAGATCTCTTTCAAGAACACTTAATTCAAGTATGAAGATTGTGAAACACTCAACACACATATAGAGGCAACCCTGCACGAACCCGTTTGCAAAATCATCAAACTGATGGTCAAAATCACAGGTATATTATTCATATCAACAATTTCAACATGCGAGCATAAACAAATACGCCAACATAACAAAGTGAACAAATTAGAGGTGATACTCACCTGTCTCCAACGAATTTGATTGGACCACACCTATCGACGGATCACAAACATTCAAAAGTGAACAAAAGTAAATCAATTAACAAATCAAAACCTCAATAAAATCAAAAAGTTCGAATCTATCAAACCTGATTGGGTGGTGTGTCTGAAGATTACGTGTGTTTTAGATCAATTCTGAAACGACTACTGAACGACTTCCCCCTTGATCGGAAACAATCAAACCAAATAAGAAATCAACTTTGACTAATCAAAACCAAAAAAATCACGAAATTTAAAACCTTTCAAACATGATTTAAGGGTTTGTTTTAAAACTGCGAGTGGCTGAGCTCTCTTTCTACCCCCTTCAATTGCCGCGGTGGGAGAATCGAAGTCGAATAGTATTCACCTCTTTCATCAACAAAGAGAATCCCGATCACCGAAGACGCATCTAAACGGTGCCGTCACTTTTATTCCTCTCGTCCCTACTTTTCATTCCCTCTCTCTCTCTCTCTCTCTCTCTCTCTCTTACTCTCTACGATTGTGGCATGTTATATTTTCTTCTCTTTACACGTAGTCCCTCTCTCTACACGTGGTCACACAGCACCTCAAACATCTGTCTGCAAGCAACCCAAGTTACATCCACTTGTACATGATAGCATTAGCAATGTGTAAGCAGCTCTTTTACTGTTTAAAACACTCCTTTTTCTAATAACAAAAAAATATAACAAAGCAATTAATAACAACAAACCAATACAAATGAAACACGCCATACAAAGTACATGCTCAATAAGCTACTAATTACAATCAATAATCCACTAATTACATTTCACTATTCATTCACTTTTTCTTTCAATATAGTTTAATTTAATTTACAAAATTTGAATTTGTTTATTGTTAGAAAATTAAGTTATTATATTAAAGGATTATATATTTTTCTTTTTATGTTTGTTATATATATTTTTTAATATTTTACAGCAGTGCGTTTTTTTTGTCTCGGACGTGAGCTTTTTTTGCGCCTTGCGCCTAGGCGAGAGGCGAGGCCTTTGCGCCTTGAGTGCGCCTTACGCCTTTGACAACATAGCTCGCTATACCCCGTATATTAACGGTTCGAGAGAATTGAAAGGACTTTAGTATGTTAAGTTTAACGTTCAGTAACCATGATGATATATAAGTAGATACAAAATCAAAAGTGTTTTCGTGCGTGCTTTCTCTCCTAACAGGAAAATAGTAAAAAGGGGCCGTGAAAGTCACCTTGGCTTTGCACAACTAAAAATAATTAGAAACATAGAATTTTCGTGGTCGACCAACAACCTGTTTAAGTTCTTCTGATTAGATATAAATTACTCTAATAAAGTTCATGTTCGATTTCATATTTCTGGTTTGGTTTCGCACCAATACTAAAATATAGTTATGTTATTAAGTCTATAGAGTTGAGACACCCATTTTTTTATATATAAAGTTAAAACATCATGCAAGTACTCACACAAACACATTCTCATATTAATTACATATACCCATGTACAAAACACATCGAACTCTTTTTTTATATATATAATCACACATCTTCAATTATTATATTCTAACTAGATGTATTCACCGCTCGCGCGTTGCGCGAGCTAAATTTATACTAAGATGCTTGATCATCATGAAATTTTAACCTAAAGTTGCACGACACTTGTTTATTTTTGAAGCACAACAACAAAAACACAATAGTGAAACCAATTGATTATCCAACTGTGTATTTATGACAATCCTTAATCTCATTCTCATCAACGCAACCTAATAACGTCATATGGGTCAAATAAATAAAATACAAACAAAAGAAATCAACTCAACGTTTTAAAACCATTGGACAACCGGGGCTCAGATTCTCTAATTGAAAAGCTACATTTTATTTTGACCGTGGCTGCAGGGTTACATTATTAATTCTGCCACGCCAACAGTTTTAAGAAGTCATCATTGCCCAACAAATAGTATTATTTCAATTTTCATTTGCCCATAGTTGCATAATATCAAGCTCATATCCATATCCTCTACACATAAGTTTGTCTATAAAAGTGTTGTAGAATATAACATCTCAAAAGTCAGATAATCAAGTCTTTGAATACTCAAAACTGACAAGTTTTAATAAAACCAACGGCTGGTTTTCTTTTCTTCCAGCTTTTCACATTGGGAACACAAACACACTTACACACATAATCTCAAACCCATCGGAAACCAAACCAACTCAACTAACCAAATCTTCAAAAAATAAAGATTTAGATCAACGCATCAACATCATTAACAAACCAAATCAGTATACCAAAGTTGATTTGGTTTCAATATGCATCAACATCATCAACAAATGTATGTGTTTACATTTGTTCATCTACAACTGACAACGAAAAAAACTCGCTACAATGACCACACAGATCCATGGATCGACAATCGTCGCCGACCCAAAAGCCGGAAACGACTACATGCAATGCCAAAAACAGAAACTTACACATCGTTACAACCAAAAGGTCTCAAAGATCTAACGATTGTCAGCAACCAGTAAGATTCGCCGGTGGTAAACAACCACAAATACCAACTCACACACCATCGCAAACAGAACGCCGCACATATCCAACGATCGGCGACCAAGGCGCCACCTCTACAAACCACTTTGACAAAAGCCGGTGGTGAACAACAGTCATAGAGAGGTGAACGACAGATAAGATCACCCTGATCGAAAGATTGGCAACGAACTGGTGACAAACGTCGGTGGTGAACAACCAGAAAAATCACTTTCACCGGTGACAAACTCCGGTGAATGACAGAGAGAACATGAACCATGTGAGGCATCTAAGACAAGAGAGAGAGAGAGAGATCACATTTATACCCTAAATGTTACCAAACCTACCGTAAGAGACAGGTGTAAACGTACGTGTAAGAAACAGGTGTAAACGTGTAAGGGACATGTGTAAGATAACATAGAAGCAAATTACTAAACAGCCCTAAACACTGTTCATTCAGTTTCCTTATTAATAATGTATAATATCCATACCTGCTTTTCTTGTTACATAGTTGTTATACACACATAATAATATTATATATTAGTTCTCATATCCTTCCACATAATCACATTACATAATAATTCATATACTGTCATTTTTTTTTTACAAATGAATCTATCAACTTCCTAGCATGTCATCTATAAGTAACCATACATATTACTACATCTTTGTTATACACATTAGCACATTAACATACTTAACAAAACACTATCCAACTGCCAATATTCATGCACACAATATACTCATCACATATGTCTACACCAAACACAAACACAAACACGTACACACACACATGACACACACACACATATATATATACATTTATAGATATATACTAATACGCACACACACTTCATTTGTAACAAAGACACATGATCGCCCATACATGCTCATACATATACTCGTACGTCACATGCCTAACGCATATACACACATATATTTACTGCTCTACACTAACAATTAGGGGTGTGCATGGGTCGGTTTGGGTCGGTTTTTGACTCAATCCGAACCCAAACCCAAAAAGTCGGTTTTTGTGTTTTTAAAACCCATGGGTTTTGGATTTTTTCAGTTTTGGGTTTTGGGTTTGCGGACTGGGTTTGGGTTTGGGTTCGGTTTTTTCGGTTTTTTCAACTTGGCTTTAAATTTATTGTTTTTTAGTACTAAATACAAGTTATGAACATAACTCTTAATGATTCAAGAAAACATGTTATAATACTAAAGTTTAGATTTATGTTTTTATAAGTTTAAACATTAAAAATCAACCACATTTCAAAAGAAAATTTACTCAGGAAACAATAACCATAAACAAAATTTTGAATGTCATTTTGCTTCGACAAAAAACCACCAATAAATCATAGATAAAATGTAATATGATCATATAATAATGTATTACAATATAGGCTTTTACATAACATAGGTCATGGGTCTTACATAAATGAAATTTAGCATATACATAAACATTATTGGGTCGGTTCGGTTTTTACGGATCGGTTTTGTAACAAAACCCAAACCCAACCCAAAAGTTCGGTTTTTTTATAAATTAAACCCAAAACCCATGGTTTCTATTTGGGTTCGGTTTTTTGGGTTTTCGGTTTTTCGGTTTCAGATCGGTTTTTTCGGTTTCATGCTCAGCCCTACTAACAATCACATCCCTGCATCTAAATGTATATACCATGCACACAATCATATCCATGCGAATATACTGTTACCATACACTTCCCTTTCACTCCCAATAGATATATATATGTATACATACTTTCATATGTGATCACTTGTTAATAGAAATCAAACTACTACCTTATATAAATTATAATAAATATATACTAACCCATATAACATTCATCATATACGCATACATTATGTTTCAAGACACACACATATACACATCTTTGTACACATTTTTTGTATATGTGGAATCAGTTCTAAGCGAAACCGTACCCGAATTGGAACCGAAACCCTTCGAAATTATAAAACGGGTTAGCAAAACTTACCGCAAAACTTACGCGGGGCTTCGCCGGATTTCATGGGGTTCGCCGAAGATTGTTAGTGGTTGTAATGATGCCTGATGGCGGCGGCGGCGGCGGTGATAGAGGTTCCAATGGCGGTGGGAACGAAGTACGACTGTAGAACCGGTTGATGCGATGGTGCTCATAGAAGGTAGCAGTGATGGTTGTTGCTGATCAGTGGTGGTCCGAGTGGTGTTCGGTGGTGGTGATCGGCGATTGATAAAGGTTGTGGTACAAAGAAGATGTACGAGTTTATATATAAAACTAGTTTAGTGCCCGTACTATGCTCGGGAACACAATTCAAGTGATGCTTTTAAGCGTGTTCATTAATGTTCCATTTAGTTTTGAGACAAAACCGTGGTAAAACGGAACACATGAATATTTTTAAAATTTAAATTTTTACTATAGCAATATTATACTCAAATTAAAGAGAATAAAGTGCTTAGTTTTATGGTGTAGTTTATTTTTTTTAAATCATATAAAAATGTTATGTATATTTATAAAATATTGAGGTCTTTAATTATATTTTATTATTAAATTTATCCATAAGTTTCATTTTAAACCCTATCAAATATATATCAACCCACGTACACCCCTTGTAGTAGAGGGTTAAAAATATAAATACTCTTAAATTTTTCAGAATTCTCCAAAATATTAGGGGACCAAAAATGTAATTAGTTTTATTATAATAAATTATATATACGTATTTTAAATAAAAAAATCATTATTATGAGATAATCTCTCAAATAATGCCACATAAGCTAAAAGCTATGAAAAAATGCCACATATGATTTTTTTGTTTTGCTATATTATATAAGGATTCATGATTTGGCAACTTAGGCCATATTCTTTTAATTTTATTTAACTTAGTTTTCAGAGTTATATACTTATATATATAACCTTAATTAATTATAAATTGAACCCCATATTTTTACGTCATGTTTGTTTTGTGAAGTTATCCCATTTATTCTTCATTATATTTTCGAGTCAAGTATATATTAATTATTTCTAATTTACTAATGTTTAATGTCACTTGTTGTAAGATAATAATTCTTTGAATTATCCTCTTTGTAACAAATATTTATTAATATATTAATTTAAATTAATATATTTAATGTATTATTGGTGTCATGTATGAAAAAGGATTCCATGTTGATAAAGACTAACGGAATTTGGTTAAGTTGGGTTAACGACGTTAGCCTAAAATTTTCGGGTGTCACATCATCCCCTTGTTGAAAGAATTTTCGTCCCGAAAATTAAGCAAGATTAATAAGGGCTTGAGTTTGCAAGGTAGAAAAGAAAAGAATAATATATATACTAGTAGGGACCCGCGCGATGCGGCCGGAAGTCATGAACGATATTGTCGGGACTCATTTCGAGGTGTTTTATTGATTTCATAATTTTCTTTACTAAACCATATGTTTTTCTGAAGCATTTTAGGTTAGTATCATCATAATAGTAGACCTAAGTGATAAGTGTTGCACAAAACAAGTAACTAATAATTCAATATGAAAACGCGATAATATTCAACAAACAATTAGTGATATGCGAAAATATCAAAATCTTAACAAAAAATCCAAAAATAAAAAATTAAATGTAAAGTGCTTGCATCAAGATAGGATGAATTTAGTCGTACTTCTTACACAACCCTAGTATTTCTCACCATCATTTATCATCGAGAATGGGCCCACTTATTTCTAGTATTTTGTTGGCTTTGTCTTTTATATCTTTGCAAGGCAGAATATTTTCTAACTTCTCCTTTTAACTATCACCTCAGTAGTTGGAGCTAGGGTAACATTAGACACAAAAAACAATATTTAGTTTGATACTTATAAGTTTACAATACGCGGTAATAATGTTATATTACCCCATATAAGTAAATTAAAGTAAATATATAACTCATGGTAAAAAAAATGTACTAATAATAATATAAGGTTGATACATACATAAAATATAGCAGTTATGCTAGATAGATGGATCATTTTTGTGCCATATGTTTTCAGTTCCGAACCAAATGCAAAAGTTTTGGAGATTTAACATAATATAAAATCTCTGTCATTTTTTTTGAAAAACTGTATTTGATGGCTTCCATATGAGAAATTCAACTACGAAGCAATTTTATATGTCCCAAGTCAAATGCAAAATAAATAGCGTTAACTTATAGAACCAGAGACGGTTTTGGAAGAAAGAAAGACCTCCACAGTACACACCCTGTTACAAATAACACCTACATATGGTAAAAAAATATTATTTAGCAGTTGTTGATGCAATAATTAAACCATAATTACACGACAAGCTGAAATAGTGGTTGTTGCTCCTATGTGGTTTGGGTTATGCAATATGTTTATGTAAGGGGCGAAAACTTTTAAAATTCACAAAAAGTAAAACATATATGCACCCGTATCTAAATTGTTTTCTTATGATTGGTTCAATACAGGTTCTGGTTGAAAGTTGAAATAGATTGGTTCAACCATTAATGCTCTATTTATAAATGGGATTTTCTAATATGTGTCTAAGGGCACAAACAACAAACTTTTAATATGGTAAGTATTTTTACTAATTACATTAATATTCTACTACTTACCATATTTACCAACAAAAACTAAATATAAAAACATGATTTTTGTTGGTAAATATGGTAAATAGTAGAATATTTATCTAATTAGTAAGAATACTTACCATAATAAATGCATGTTATATGTGCCTTTAGGGCACATATTAGAAAACCCCTTTATAAATTTGTTTTTTTCTTCAAACTACAGTCTACGCATGCCATGTCTTGAAGCATTCAAATGTAATAACATAACTATTAGGTTGGAATCGACCATGAGTGTCTAAAACTGTCATGTTAAGAGTTTCTATACAATGATTGAATTCTATCGTTAAAAGCACAATAACAGTTTAAGCAATTTATAAACATGGTATGTTTTTTGGTTTCTTGAATTAGAGATCAATATGATACAAACAGTTATCTAATACAAGCAATTATCTACCAAGTTTCAAAATTCAATTTGTTCTATATCTACAAGCATACAGATAACAGACAAAGCAAAATTTCATGTCACTATTTTAATACTATCATTTGCATAAATGAATTAAAGATACATTATATAGCAATAGAAAACATAAATGAGGACATAAGACTTAATCGTAGAACCTTTTGCTAAACATTTTGTTTCCCACACCACGAATTATTAAACAATCTCATGCTCAAAAGAATAGCACATAAACCATCCAAATGTTGAAAAACCAAAACATCTAAAATCTATGCTCAAGAGACTAGCACATAAGCAAAGTAAATGTTTAAATTCTAAAACATTTAAAAGTGTGTGCTCAAAAGACTAGCACATAAGCAAAGCAAATACATACTTAGATCAAGCTTCACTAATATCATAAGTAAAAACAGATATACCATAAAGTTTCACACAATGCAAGTTGATTAGTTCCTATAATGCTATTGTAGGCGCGTGTAGATGTAAATCAAATGTATATGGGTCAGAAATAAATTCACACAAGTGTAACTAATGCAGTGTGCAGTTATAGTCTAGAATGCAATGCAATGCAACCTAGCTCGCTATAACTAATGGCTCTGATACCAATCTGTCACACCCCCAAATTCCACTAACGGAGTTTTACCGTAAATAGTGTGACACACCAGGATCCGATCATTAGTTACACCAAACGACGTATATGATTTTGAAAAGTAACGTATTGTATTAAGTAATAAAAATAAAAATATAAATTTTACATTAAATGCGGAAGCGTAAATAGTAGATTGGAATCATTTTGGTAAAAGTGATGATAATGTTTGAATTTACAAATGCAAATATAATAAATAATGTTGAGTTCTCAAATCAATGCGACCAATGAATGAATGCCCTATCCGTGAGTGTGATCTTGACAACCTGAGATAAACATGCTAAAGTGTGTCAACATAAAGTTGGTGAGTTCACAGGTTTACAGAACTAGAAAATAAGTTCTAAAAGCAAATCCAGTAGTTCCCTTAGTATATCAAGTAGTTAGCTAGACTACTATGCATGCTACACTAGTGTACGAAAGTGTTTACGACCGAAGCTGACAGTAATGTAAAGAAATGAATGCCTCAAGCCAATGCCTCCCAGGCACGGTAAATGATAGGACAATTAAACACCCGTTCGACCTCCAGTCGTGCTGGCGCGACTAGCCCGGATGGGGTTTGTCAAACCTAGTAGTACTACTTAAAATTTCCTCGCTTTGCAATATAATTAACGGTCTAAACGTAACGCAAAAGTACTGACGCTAGGTACGCATGTGATCATACTAAGAAGCAAGAATGTAAAAGAAGTAATTTACAGCATGTTATCTCCCCCAAAAAGAGTAAGTAAAAGTAACGTAAAATGGGCCGTGAAACTCACCTCGAGTAACCAGCAAATACATGTATGCATGTTCACGTTGAAAAGCTCACACAATCACAATGTACAAACATACACTAAGAATAACCTCCACATTGAAAGCCACACAAGTATATTCACCGATAATTTCCCTATGGGTACACATAACAAATAATATATAACACTAGGTTTAACACTCGTGTATTACACACGGGTTGAATAAAAATATTTTTAAAAAATTATAACTATTATATTTAAAAATTTATAAATAATTTTATAAATTCTTATTAATCATAAAATTTTGTCTTTATTAACTCTCCTACTTAATTTTCCCTCTCAACATTTTTTTTATAAAATAAATCATTTTTCCCCCAAAAAAATTGTCCCCTAAAAACTCTAATTTATTAGATAGATTTTATCCATAATGTTCATTTTCACACCCTATCAAATATAAACCGACTCATGTACACCCTTGTAGTAGAGGGTTAAAAGTATTAATATTTTTAAATTTTTCAGAATTCTCCAAAATATTAGGGGACCAAATATGTAATTAGTTTTATTATAATATATTTTATATACATATTTTAAATAAAAAAATCATTATTATGAGATAAACTCTCAAATGATGCCACATAAGCCAGAAGCTTTAAAATTGTGCCACATAAGCTTTTTTGGTTTTGCTATATTATATAAAGATTAGCATAATGTTACTATACACGTGCGGTTGAGCTCGTTGTACTAGTTAAAGTGCAGTGATTGATTATAATAATATTTATTTGTTGTTCGGTTTTACAATTTGTATATTTTTTTTATCAATTCTATTTGGAGCTCAACTCACAACATATTATATTGTAATTGAATAATTTCTTAACTTGAGATATACCTTAATGTTCGTTTTCTGTTCACGTTCTCAATAAACTCAATTTCGACTCAATCCCGTTGTTTGACCATGATTGATCAATCACCATCCACAACCTCTAGTCGTCACAAATCATCATCATCGTCACCGAGTTACCACCAAACTCAACCCATAGCCACCACCAGTGACCATTAAACAGGCGGAAATCAGGCCGGTACAACTTTTGCATCATCATCTTTAATCACCAACCACCACCATTCACCCATCCGTCACCGTCACCACCACAGCCCTCAACACGCCGGAATGTCACTTAAAACACCACCAAAACTACGTCGTTGCTGTCATACATCACCACCACCACCGCCAACCTTAAACCCACCATCACGACACCATAACCATACCTTCACCTTCTCCTAAATCGCATCTAGATGAAGAGAAACCTGTAGAACAGAAGCCATGGCCGGAAAAACGAAAAAAGAAAAGGATGAAACCTTGCTGTTGTAACCTTTAACTGTCCATAACCTTTTCTTTGTTGCGATTTAGAGAAAACAGACACCACCGTTGGATTCCTCTCGTCGATACGAAGATTTTGATATATAATGCGCCTCGTGGGGACGCCGGAGTTGGCCAGAATCTCGCCGGAAGAACGAAGAAGGAAGGGGTAAAACTCTAGCAGCCGCAATCTTCAAATGGCCATAACTTTTTCATCGTTACGAGTTAGATGACGCATTTACTATCATTGGAACCGTCTCGTCGAGACGAAGATTTTGATATATAATAGGCCCTTTGGGGATGTCGGAGCTTGCCGGAAAACGGCCGGAAATATGACGGCTGCAAGTTGTGTGGGATGATACTAGGGTTTTTGAAAAAGATGAAATTGAGATGATAAAGTGTATTTGTAAGTAGGGTTTGGCTAGTGGGCTTTTTAATTTACTAACGCGTGCAACCCACCGCGTCTAGTATCGTTTCCCATATCGAATCTCCGTCAAAGCTTACATTTTGTTTCACAATAATCCAAATCGCTTTCAAGTATTATTTCCTTGATTGTAAATTGACGTATTTGAACGTGCTTTATCAAATACGTGTTTCACAGTTACTTACGTTCGTTTCTTATGTGATTAGTTATTTGACTTCTTATAAATATATAAGATACCTTTTATATTAATATGACGAACGAACACTCGTTATAATGTACCGGACCTTTAATGGCCTCATTTATCACATTGGGCCTTTCATTGGGCCTTTGAGCTCATTTGCTTAAAATAAATGATTACGATACTATAATTAATAGAGTTGTGTTAATGGAGTTAAACCCGAAAACGCCGGGTGTCACATCATCCCATTGTTAAGAGAATTTTCGTCCCGAAAATTATATATACAATAGGTAAAAAGGCCTGACATTAAAAGATAGAAAAAAATAAATAAATAAATAAACAAATAATTAATATTGTGTTGTCACAAACGGACCTAACTATTCGTTTTTTTTTGCCGCTACCGGTCCAACTTTTGAAATATGTGCTGGCGATCCCAACATTTATCATTTTGGCCACTAATGGACCCGCCGTTAAAAATGTTAACGGCGTTAACTTTTTTATTTGAATTTCAGGTCGACGTTTTATGGTTTTTGATCGGAATAAGAATACGAGTCTATTGATATAAATATTACATCTAAACGATGATCCAAACGACGAAATTTGTACATCCGTTTAAAGAACCGTTAGGTTTAAACACCCCGATAAAGCATCGTTTTGTCATGTGGAGCACCGTTTCAATGTAAATTTTATATCAATCGACTCGTATTCTTTTTCCGATCAAAAACCATAAAACGTTGACCTGAAATTCAAAAAAAAAAGTTAACGCCGTTAACTTTTTTAACGGCAGGTCCATTAGTGGCCAAAATGATAAAAGTTGGGACCGCTAACACATATTTCAAAAGTTAGGACCGGTAGCGGCCAAAAACTAATAGTTATGTCCGTTAATATCCAATACTCCAAATACATATAATAATCATATATTTGTTTTATCATCGTGGATCCCATTGAAAAATTTGGGTTCCATCAGTATTTCCAGTCGTCATTGTTGCATATATAGCCGACAAGTTGATGGTGGAGTTGCAATTCTACACCTATCGTCTTGGTTTTGGTCCCTCTCGCTTTTGTGTGTTTCAGTTTTAAAACTAAGACGAAAAATGTACTATGGTGCCTTTTTTTTGAGCTCACACAGAATCAAATTTGTTAGTGTACTGATTACTAATATTAATTAAGACATGAGTCTAAATTTTAAATTATGTATTTTAAGATATTTAAGTTTTATTAAGTTGTACATCATGCTTTAAATGTTGCTATAAAATATTGATGGAAAAATATATAATAATAAATGCAAATTAAACTCTTAGTATGAGCATCCAAAACTCTTAGTATATGCTTAATAATTATATAATAATAACAAATCAAACACTTACAACCTTCTAAAAGGGCCATGCTTGTCACGTAGCCTCAACAAAGCTATACAAACAAACGAAAGAGCTTAAAAATATACGATATAACACACGTAACAATAGCACCAATTGAACCTGTTTAAGTAACCACTGATGTAACCTAAGCAGTCAAAATTATTATATTCATTCATCCCCCAATTCCTCTCAACATCAACTATTAAATTATTAACCACAATTGCATTTCCAATCCCAATTCCACCTCTTCAAATCCCTTCCAATTTCTCGAATTTCAGGATCTAATTTTTCTGGGGGTTTGTGAAAGTGAAAGCATACAGTAGTGGGTTTGTTTCGGTATATAAAATAAAAACCCAACAAAATTATCAATCTTTTCAATTAAAGATCCATGATTTTGGGTCCAAAGTGTTTGTGTTTTTGTGGGTTTATGTAACAATTTCGTTTTCCAATTGAATTTTGATTTTGAAGTTTGGTATCAAGAAAGATGTTTTGCAGAATAATTTCAAGAAAAAAGAAAACAGGGACTGTTCCTGTGTATTTGAATGTGTATGATCTCACTCCAATCAATGGTTATGCTTATTGGGTTGGTCTTGGTGTTTATCACTCTGGTGTTCAAGGTTTGTGTTTTTCAATTTCTTTGTCTAAATATTTGTTTAGTTTGAGTAAAGATTTTTTAATCAGTTGTTAAACCTCACCCTAATGGTTTGTTGTTGAGTAAAGATTTTGTTTCTTGATTAATAATTAAGAAAAAAAATTAATTTGAGTAAAGATTGATTTTAATCAGTTGGTAAACATTACCCTAAGGGTTTGTTGTTGAGTAAAGATTTTGTTTCTTGATTAATAATTAAGAAAAAAAATTAATTTGAGTAACAATTGATTTTAATCAGTTGTTAAACATTACCCTAATGGTTTGTTGTTGAGCAAAGATTTTGTTTCTTGGTTAATAGTAAAGAAAAAACTAAACTTTTGCAGGGATGTTTTACTTATCAAGAACTGAAATGTTAATTCTTTAGTTATTTGTTACAATCATTAGTTTTATGATCTATGAAAGAACAATGTTGCTGTTAAGATTGTAACAGTGTGATTTTTGATTGTTGGCAGTTCATGGTGTGGAATATGCATTTGGTGCACATGAACATTCAACAACAGGAATTTTTGAAGTTGAGCCAAGAAAATGCCCTGGGTTTACGTTTAGGAAGTCGATATTGATAGGAAGGACGGATTTTGGCTCACGTGAAGTTCGTTCGTTTATTGAGAAATTAGCAACAGAGTACACTGGAAATAGTTATAATCTCATTACAAGGAATTGTAATCACTTCTGCAATGATTTGTGTCTAAAGTTGACCAATAGGCCGATTCCTAGTTGGGTCAACAGATTGGCTCGACTTGGTAAGATCTCGAATTTCTATTCCTTTTCGTAATTTAAGATAAGAAGATATTTCATAAGAACATGTTATTTGATAGAGTGCATTTTAAGATTAAAAAAGATGGCCTTTTTTTACAAATTTTACACATTTCTCTGTTGTTTGACTCTTACTGAAGTCAACAATTTACCCCTAAATTTTTTAACACTTGCTGACAATTTTGAAGCTGCCTACAATTTGACCTCAAGGAGACTCTTTGACAATATACTTGCTTTTTTTTATTCTTTTTGGTTAAATGAAGGGAAAAAACATAAACCATTATAATCTCATACTGTCATGCAGTGTAATAAGAGCTTAATTTGACATTATTTTAAGGTTAACAGCATTAATTAATTTCTTGATCCAAAGTTGATGTCCTTTATGTAGGAAACAAGTTTGAATAGAATTTAGTTGACCTAAGCGAATTTCCACATGATCCCGTGTTTGTTATCACTACAAAAACAACTCATGAATCAAGATTAGTTTTTTATGCTACAAGAAACATCTGCATTTAAGATACAAACACAAACTATGGATCTTGTTTTACTCATATGTTGCTCTATTATCAAAGCCTTATGCTGCAACTTGTAAAACAAAAATGTAAGCAAATGATGAAGTTGATTTTTGGTAGGTTTTCTTTGCAATTGTGTCCTTCCTGCGGGTTTAAACGAGACAAAAGTGAGACATATTAAAGCAGAAGACGGTTCCAACAAAGAAAAAAGACTTGGAAGCAATTCAAGTAGGTTTTCACCAGCATCTAAATGTCAATCTGTGTTGACTTCCCGTTCTTCAAGTTCATCAACGAGAAAAAAACCGTCGTGAACAGATTTAAAACCTTAACAATGAATAAATGTAACAAAAGTTAGTCGAACTCGTGTTAGCATTGACAACTGGAAACTATGGTATGTTTTTGCTACTGTTCTTTGACTAAATGAAACTTAAATCATCACAATTTTTTTGAAATTGAAGATTTTACTCCAAAGATTTGTGGGCAAATTGTTATTTACAAAAGAGAGGCAGAATATGTTTTTTTTTCTTTTAGGTGGTGGGATGTATATGCAGCCCATAAGTAATGAATGTGGATCTAGTCAGAGCTCATATGGCAGTCACATCTTTATGGGGAGTGAGTGAAAGTGAAACATGCATGGTGTATTGGTGTGTATTGTTTAAGGTACATTAATTTGAATATTCTAATTAAAAGATCCATTTTATGATTTCATTTTATTTATTGTGATTAACATGATGGTAGAGAGAACACACCATGTGATGGTGTATTTATTGTTATTTCCTATGTCCAAGAAGATATGCCAAATAGGCAAATAACATGTTTTTAGTTTTTTTTTATTCATAAATTGGATGTGGACAATTTGATATGTGGAGATGTATATAGGTATTATACATTCTACATATTAAATATTAAAACTGGGTAGGGATTTAAATATTAAAAACTGGGTAGGGATTTACATGTAACTTTTTTTCATATATGTATTGTTTAGGATTGGGGAAAAGTTTGCTTTCATTACTCTCTCTAGAAGTGCAATTAACTTTGTTATAAGTGTGATTTATTAGCTATGTATTTAGTTTACATGTTATTTTTTTTAATGAATTTCGGACCTCAATGGTGATATTAATTAGAATGATTAAGATTTTAGATGAATTTAGTTTATTTAACAGCAACAACTATATTTTTATTAGAGTAAATTACATTTTGTATACTTGTGTTTTCTAAAAACTAACGGTATGAACCTTAATGTTTAAATCCATCTATTTGCACCCCGAGTATTCTATTTTGTTTTCATTTGTACACTTGGGACTAACGTCGTTAGGAAGCTCCGTTAAAACCCCTCATGTGACTTCCACATGAGGGGTATTTTGGTCCATTATGATTTTAACACACGAGGGGTGTTAAGTCCATTCTAGTTTAAATCTTCAATTAAACACACCCAACACCTAACACAAACAGAACCCACCACCAACCCTTTTTCGACGACAAGCAGCACCACCCAAACACCATCATCGGTCCAACCCTCTACCACTTCGCCATCTCTGTTGTCATCTTCCATCAACAACATCATCACCACCATCAACCTCCAACTCCAACTTCACCAATTACAAGTTCACAAGAATACAATCGTCACCTGCAACTCCACAATCGTCATCTTTGATCGTTACCTTCGCCCGCCACCTGTAACCGAAGCCATAATCCAACCCCATCTGTGTCAATTGAAGCCCTAAATTCAAACAATCTTCTGGATTTTATCACTGTTGACGGTTGGTTTGTGAGAATCGATATTAATGACTGATGGTGACTAAAAAACAAAGGGGGAGAGTACACTAGGATCGCTAGAGAATGTTAGTGGATGGTTTATGAATATCGATAAAAAAGAGGGTGAGGAGTGAGAGTTTCTGGGGATGACAGTGGACCAATGATTGAGAACCGATTAAAATGAAGTGATAGTGGTGGCCATCGTGGGTGTTCCGACACTAGTGAACGGGTGGTGGTGGTGGTTGGGGTGGCTTTGACAATTGAAAAAAGCAATGTTTTCAGAACCGGATCGGACAGTGAATCGGTCGTCTTACTGGTTCACTGGTCCGACCGGTCGAACCGGTCTAACCGGTTGGATCGGTTTTAAACAAAATAAATAATATATATATATATATATATATATATATATATATATAGGGGAGGGATTTTCTACAAATGGCTAAAACTCTAAAAAGACTAAGAAGCGATCTGGGACGTTAGATTTAGGGTGTTTACGGTCAAGATTAACGCGGTGGCAATATTGTAAATATTATGATGTTTTTAATGACGCGCGATAATGTTCCGGGGTAGATTAGTCATTGTGCGTTTTCAACATGCATATAAAAAACACCATAACTGAACATCTCAGCATCGCGCTGTGAAAAAACACCATAACTGAACATCTCAGCATCGCGCTGTGATAAAAACACCATAACTGAACATCTCAGCATCGCGCTGTGAAAAAACACCATAACTGAACATCTCAGCATCGCGCCAAATAAACACCATAACTGAACATCTCAGCATCGCGCTGTGAAAAAACACCATAACTGAACATCTCAGCATCGCGCTGTGAAAAAACACCATAACTGAACATCTCAGCATCGCGCTGTGAAAAAACACCATAACTGAACATCTCAGCATCGCGCGTATAAATGACGAAGATGCCCCTCCGTGTTTTTTTTCTCTCATTGCCACGTGCTTGTTGTTGATTGCTTCCTACACTTCTTAGAGTTTTGAGCCTTTTTAGAAAATCCCCAATCTATATATATATATATATATATATAGTGTTACCTTCAAATGAGAACCATATATTTGGAAAGAACCAGTGAGAACCATATAAGCCATGTACCTATCACTTCAATAACAATGGTAAAGTAAAAAGAATATGATTTACTACTATTGTGTCATTGTTTTTTGATTTTTATCACCTCTCTCCTCCGTTTTTTATTAAAAACTAAAAGTGTGCATATTTGCACATATAATATGGTTGCATATATGCATTTCAACAAAAAAACGTTACAAATCATATTTTTTATAAATAAAGCTTAAAACTAGTAAGTTTATAAGGATTTTTATCAATTTAGATAATAAAAAATATAACAGTTAAAGCGGTTCTCACTTAGTTCTTTACAAAAAATGAGTTCTCAAATGAAGGTGTCCCTATATATATATATATATATATATATATATATATATATATATATATATATATCACCATAAAGTTCCCATTACTCAAAGACTTTTTCACCATATGGTTCCATCTTTTATTCAATACTCTTCTTCCACAAGTTATCTTCTTCTCCTCTCATTCTCTAAATCTTAAACCAAGAACAAAGTTTAGTTTACAAGAGCAAAAGTGGTACGTCTCTCATCTTTGATCATCCTTGTGTTTTGATTCTCATCAATTTGACCATCGTAATCCAATAAGAATCATCATCTCTCCTTATTGGAAACAATCATCAAATCCTTTTGATAATTCTTTCATTCCTACACTTCTATCAAAGTATCAATTGCTTCTTTACACTTCGATCGGATTTTCAATTGCCATTTGGACTTTGTAGGGTTAGGGTTTTTTTCTATTTACACCCTTTCTGACTTCCTGATTAACTTGTAAAACAAAAGACCAAACTTAAAAAAAATTAAACCCCTTTTTGAATTTTCCGATCCAACCGTGAAAATCGCCGAACACCCGTTTCAACCGGAGAACCGGTTCGAACCGGCCGAACTTTGATACTGAAAACGAACACCTATGGTTCGGCTCGGTGCCCCTCACGATTCCCGGTCGGACCGGTTCAACCGGCCGAACCGATCCGATCTTCAAAACATTGGAAAAAAGGGAATGGGTGGATGAATATACAGAGTTTTAAGCTTTTAAGTTTTAACAAGTTACATAAGTAGTCCTCCAAGTATTAAATCACACAACAAATTACATAATAGGATTAATGGACCAAAGTACCCCTCATGTGAGGGGTTTTTAACGGAGCTTCTTGACAGAGTTAGCCCCAAGTGTACAAATGGTAACAAAATAGAATACTCAGGATACAAATAAACGGATTTAAACTTTAGGCTTCAAACCGTTAGTTTTAAAAAAAATTCAGGTATACAAAATGTAATTTACTCTTTTTATTAAGATAAAAGAATTTATTAGAATGATTCAAGATTTTAGATGAATTTAGCTATTTTTTAACAACGACAAATCTTTATATAATATAGCAAAATCAAAAAAGCTTATGTGGCATTTTATTAAAACTTTTGGCTTATGTGGCATTATTTGAGAGTTTATCTCAATATAATGACTTTTTTATTTATATGTGGCATTATTTGAGAGTTTATCTCAAAATAATATTTTGGAGAATTCTGAAAAATTTAAGAGTATTTATATTTTTAACCCTATACTACAATGGGTGTACATGAGTCAGTTTATATTTTATAGGGTTTAAAAATGAAACTTATGAATAAAGTTAATAATAAAATACAATTAAGACCTTAGTGTTTTATAAATATATACATACATTTTTATACGATTTAAAAAAATAAATTACACCATAAAACTGAGCATTTTATTCTCCTTAATTTGAGTATAATATTGCTACTAAAAATCTAATTTTTAAAATTATATCATGTGTTTCGGTTTACCATGGTTTTGTCTCAAAGAAAATTCTGAAAAATTTAAGAGTATTTATATTTTTAACCTTATACTACAAGGGTGTACATGTGTCGGTTTATATTTAATAGAGTTTAAAAATGAAACTTATGGATAAAGTTAATAATAACATACAATTAAAAGCCTTAGTGTTTTATAAATATACATACATTTTTATACGATTTAAAAAAAACTACACCATAAAACTGAGCACTTTATTATCTTTAACTTGAGTATAATATTGCTATACAAAAAATCTAATTTTTAAAAATATATCATGTGTTTCGGTTTACCACGGTTTTGTCTCAAAACTGATTGGAAAATTCACGAATATCCTTAAAAGCATCACTTAAATGTTGTGTTTCTGAGCGTAGCGCGGGCACTAAACTAGTATATTTTTATTAAGACAAAAACCATTTATTAGAATGATTCAAGATTTTAAATGAATTTAGCTTTTTTTAAAGAGATTACAAATTAAAAAGTAAGTATCTAGCTAGTAACTTGAACCACTTCCCACAATTAAACTATATGATTATTGACTATGAGGTCAAAAAAGTGGACCACGAGTCCCATATTGAAGTGCCTTTCTTACATTTCTTATCGTGAGCGTTAATCCATAAAACGCTCTATGTCTTAACTTTTTCCAAGAGGCGGGCCAAGCTCAATTGGTGTGTTGTCGAAAATCTTCTTGTTGTGGGCTTTCCAAAGAGCTAGTCCAAAGGGTTTTGATGAATTATGGATATGGCTATAAATTTACGTTGAACCGATTCTCTATTAGATGCAACGTATGAAATGTTGAGAAGATGGTCAGTCGAGTCGGATTTGAGATTGGATGTTACACCATCTTGCAATGGTGCAGTACGACGTGGTGGGCTGATTTCGACACATTTTTGCAAAAGGGCATGTCTTCTATCAAAATACCTCTTTTGGTATGTTTTAGATGAATTTAGCTAAATATAAATTAAAAAAACCACATCAAGTCGGATATAAATTAGGCATAATATACAAAATTACGAGGATCTTAGGTAAACATGCATTCCATAGATGACTATTTGGCAATTTTAATCATTTAAAACGAACAATTTTAACAAATAGTCCATTAGTAACCTAATACCTTTTTTAAGATATTTATTTTTTAGTTAAGTCCGATTTTCACTCTTGTGGTTTACACCAAAAAACACTTTAAAACCCCGTTTAAATATTAGACTGTTTGCAACCCTATATTTTCTAAAGTAACTAATTTGCATACCTCCGTTAAATTGATTGTTAGTTGACCATGATTTTAAAGGGTAAATTACCATTATACCCTTCCTTTAAACAAACTAATTAATAACTTAAATCAATAAAAAAAGGTACTTCATTCATCTCATTTTAAGTGTTCTTATTTCCTTTTTTTAGTTGTCTTCACTACTAGAAAATAGGCCTTTAATGACGCGCAATGCGTGTCATAAAAGGGTATGGATGACACACAAAAGTGTGTCAAGGAAGCCCATGTCATAAATTAAATACGACATACATTCATGTGTCATATTTTTATGACACACTTTTATGACACGACTTGTGTGTCAAGAAAACCATGTCATAAAAGAAAATGACACGTGTAAATGCGTGTCATGGTTTCTTTTGCTTTAAAAAAATATTTTTTTTATAAAATTACAAATTTTCAATTTAAATGACAATTAATAGTTAATGTATGATAACAACAAATAAAATACATAGATAGCAAAGTAACCCATTTTATAACACATAGTAATAAACATTGCAAAAGTTAACAATATTTCATACAATATTTCCTAAACTAGTGTTTTGATATATAATTTCACCTAAAAATTGGCCACACAACTCAATCCTTCTTCCCAAATGCCGTCAATATCAGCACCCGAACATTCTTCACTTTCATACTTGCTTTGGGAGTATATGTTTTGATCACTCTCTCTCAAACCTTTCCATTTGCCAAAAAAACAAGTAAGTTTGTTATAAAAAACAGGAAAGCCCATTCACACAATGATATACTTGAAACAAGTTGTTTATAGACCATATAAACAAGGCAAATACACCTTTAATCTCTAAACAAAATGTCTATTTTCCCTTTATGCAGGTGACATACAGTGATACACAAATTTAAGCAGTAGAATAACATGTATTATGATCTAAAATCTATGTTTCAGTGAATCATATAATTTACCTATTACCAACATGTGAATACGCAGAAACAGCAATACCATGCAAATTGATTTGTTGGTCCTTAAGAACATCTCTATTTTCTCTAAACTCATTAATCAAAATAAAGCAACCGAGTTCTCTGCTCCCCATTCTCAAAACTAAACACTATAACAAACAAAATAAATTATACTTTTCAGATAATAATATACTCTGCTTAAACCTTCTTACTTTTCAGATAACAAACAAAATAAATTATACTTTTCAGATAATAATATACTTGTTTGACCCGTTGGAGGTGTACATATCTTGAATCGATCCAGCCAAAATCACGAAGCTTAGTGTCCACGATGTAGATCTAAACCAATCTATACTCCTAAAAACAACAAGGCAACCAACACTACTAGAAAAAAGGCCTTACATCACAGTAATTAATAAGCGGATAACAATGAACTAAAAAACTACAACACATAACCAATAAATCAAAATCAGCATAAAAAATCACATAACTAATGTATATAGCAGATGAAATTGCATCACACAATTGATGAATCAAAAATCAGCAACAAGGACACATAATTAATAACTAATAAGCAGATGAGAAGCAATTAAGAAATCAGCAACAAGGACACATAATTAACCGATCCGAAACCGAAAAACCAAACCCAAACATAAACGAAAAAAAATCGATCCGAGACTAACTTTCAAGTCAAGCACGCTTGATAAAACTTAAGGTTTCAAACTTTTATGTGAATCAATCGTGAATTAAAAGAACAAAGATTTACCAAGATCTAGTGTGCCACAATCCAATTCAATTATTCCAAGCTTGGGCCAAGATCTTGAACTCCTGCTGCTTTACAACAAACAAACAAAGTTAACCTGGACATGCAAGAATGGACCGGACATTAACATGCAAGCAATTGATTTAGCAACATCATCCACAGTCCACTCAAAGTTACCTGCATTGCAAACAAAGTTGTGTTAGACTCTACACAGGCACATGCATTTTTAGATTAATTTCGAATTCTCGAGAGCATTCTGTCAAAATGACTAAGTCAAGCCTCCTAGCGACAGTTATACATACATAATATAATACAAAACTGAAAACCCTCAAAATTGGAGCACGAAAGACTATTAAACTACCTCTTGAAGATATGGGTCCCCTTTTAGCCTCGGGTTTAACTAGGGTGATACAGCCATACAGGCTTTATGATAATGCAAGTTGATAGCTGCGTACAAGAATTTATAATGTAAAAAAGAGAGCAAATAAAGTGTACCAGAAGCAGCAGCTCCACAGACTACTCCCCAAATTAACGGAGGCCAAGTAACTGGTTTTGTAAGTTGAAGACGAATCTTCCATTTATTCTGTCCAAAGGAACGACCCAAAATAAGTTCATTCACTTTCAACAGCTAAAATTTCCCGTTTTTTAGCTTATATATGAAGACTTGATAAAATATCACCAAAATTTCCCATTTTTTTAGTCATGGTCATAAAATTGAGGTACAGTTTCATCACAAAAAGTTGAATTGAAGGCGTGGTTGATGTAAATATATGATGTCAAGTGTTGTAAGTGCAACTACTAGGCTAATTATTCCTCAAATACAACATCTTCTTTTAGGTCTAGTTCCTAAAAGAAACTGTAACTTGAATACACAATTGACTGTCACTTCAACTCAATAAACATATAAAATTGAAAGAACTTAACAGTTTCTTTCTTAGGCCCCTTTGATGCCAAGAAGTTGATTAAACTCCGATCCACCAGCGGCAGCATGCGCCTTCTCCAGTGCCTTAGCTTTAACTGCTGCTTGTATTCACTTACACACAAACAGAGTTATATGTAAGATCAAAGAACAGCTTGCACTACCCATGCATACAAAATAATTGCTGCAAATACTTCCTCTGGTATCTCATCATATCTCCTTATCTTATAATTTATTGGCACACGTTCTATTATGAACAAAGGAGATTACATACACAAACTTTGAAAGTAATTATTTGATAGTAAATAATCCAAATCAGATAATCAGTTCTAAAAAAACATGGCAGTTACAGTTATAACAACTACTTGTAAACAATTAGTGGCAACTAGATGTTCATTCAGCATGCTTTTAACTAGCTACTGAAAATCAACTTTTGATCAGTAAGGTACATGACGCACAATCATATTAACTGAACAACATATCCACATGACATAATTCAACACTCGTTGTTCAAGAAAATCAAGCATTAATAAGTTTGACCCGTTATGCAACTACTTGCATTGCTCTATGTGCAAGTACTATAGACTCTTTTCTCACACTCTATTAAGTGTAATTTGTCCATAAAAGATATTCATGTCTATACCAAATGGTGTCCAATCATCCGTCGTAGGTCCATTTTATTAAAACTTCATTTTTAGTGTTGTACTTTTGTGCAGCAGCTGTTCACGACACAATTTGATCTCTTTAACATTTTAATCAGTTCTTCATGTTCAAAGATGGATTGTAACAGACTCAAGCAGCTTTCCAAGCATATAAGATACACCTCTACTGGATTTTTCTATGATTTTACACAATTTTTTTAAAAACAGGACAGCAACAAAGTTTCTACCAATCAGCTTTGCTGAACTTTCTGTATAGCCATTTAAATCGGCTGTTTAGACTCACTTACAACCCGAATCTATTTTTCATATTCAAAAATGAAACGTAGTAGACTCGAAGAGCTTTTCAACCATATATATTATGACTACAGCAAAGCCTTGGTTGATTTTATATAACTTTTAGAAAACAGGACAGCAACTAGATTTTAAATCCCTATCAGCTTACTAACTTGGATTTACCTACTTTAAATCTTCATTTCTCATTTAATAACCAACTATGACTCAAATCACTTCATCTAATCATGTTAGCCACATTATAGACGCAAACTTAAAAGTTGAGCTTCAATCAATTAATCAACATGTAACTAACATGTTTCAGTACTTGTTCAATTGAGACATTATCACAAACACCCTATGTGCACATTCAACATATCTTTAGTTTACACATATGTGCACTTCTTGGATCTATTTTCCAACTTTGAATCATCCACTTTTAAGGCGAAGACATTATACAACCATGTAAACAAATAATTTTTAACTAACATTTAAGCATAGTTTATGATTAGCACTTGCAATTCTATTAGGTTCCTTAAATCTTCGGTTCTCATCCCTAACCACATCAATATCATACTAGCATAAAGGATTTAACAAAGATTATGCATTTCAAACATGGATTCAACATGCACAAATATCTCTTAGTGTAACACAACTTTAACTTTCATAGATTTCATCACAATTTCAACCTTTTCATTCAATCTTATCAAGTAGTCAAAAGTTAGGGTTTCAGAAAGCATACCTTTACTCTTTTCAGCATCTAATAGTGTTTGGTTCTGACATGCATAAGATGAATTTATGGTTTAACTCCCCATTTCATACTCAAAAACTGAATTTACTCTTTCTTCTGAAAGTATACCACAAGTAAATACAATTGAACATAAGCAACAAAACTATAGATGCTGAAATCAAAACTGCAATAGAATGAAATTATACTATACCTGTAAATCAGTGTTCTCTTCAAAACTATTTATATTAAACAATAAAATATGAAATCAAAATTGCAATATAACAAAATTACACATGTGAATCGGTGTTTTCTAGAATCAACCAATTGATTGAACAAGATTTAGATTATAAAACATGAATTTAGACGGATTGAGTAAATACAATCGAAACAATAGATAATGCGATTAAAAGTGGAATAGGATGAAACAATAGATACTTGTGAACCGGTGCTGTTGTTTTTGTATGTTTTGATCGGAGTTGGATCTCCGACGAACGGCGGAGCAATCATAGACTAACGCCGGAGCAATCTCGGATGGCGGAGCAATCTCGAACGACGGAGAATCTCAGGCGATCGTAGTAATCGCATTTGCTTGTGAGAGAAGAAGGTATATGAGAAGTGAATAGCAAATTTGTGAACCCCATTTTGTGAAAAACAAATCAAGAGCATCCCGTGTTTTTTTTTTCTTTTTAACTTTTATGACAATGAAATTAGGACACACAAAATTAAATGTCATCTTTCCTTCAAAATTTTATAAAACATGACATTATTTTTATGACACTCGCATTTGCTCATCATAAAAAAGTGCGTGTCATAGCTTGCATGTCATAAAAGCCTATTTTTCTAGTAGTGCTTAATTTATATGTCTATTTCTATAAATGTTAGTGTAATTTTTAGTTTATCCTAATTATTTAACACAAAGATGACATAATTTTAAGTTAAGGGCATTAATGTGATGAGACCCAACTATAAAATGACATTTTATAGTTGGGCATTAATGTCATTCTATATTGGGTCCCATGAAATTAATCCAATATTTCGTAAACTATGTGTTTTAGGTCCCATGATATCTAATATGGGGCGGATGGAGTAAATGAGATGAAAGACCCATTAACATGTTACGGTAATTTGGAAAAGCGTCATCAATAGTCGATCTATATATGATACAAGAACAAGTTTATCACTAAAATCATAATTCTCTAGCAAATAAGACATGAAAACAAAGATTAGTTTCACCCATTTACAGTGTTCCAATTACTTCATCTTTCATCTTTGTACTTGGATTAGATTATACCGTTAATGTCACCCCGATTTATTCTTAGAAGAATAAGATTGTGGTTTTGTGTGTGAATCGATTAGAGAAGAAAGTGTTGTTTTGTTGACTTATGTTGACTAATTGAATGATGACATGGCACAGTACACATGATACAGGAGAAGAAAGATCGGTTAATGTGTTATTTTGTTTGTTAGCTAGAGTTAGTTTATTAACCATAGTTAAGTAAAAGGCTAGTTAATGTTTAGTAAATGATATCATGTATATAGCACTGATTGAGAATGATGAATAAAGATATTAGAGAAACTTTTGCAAATTCTCTAACTACATGGTATCAGAGCAAAGATTTTGCTCTTGATCCTTTTCAAATTCACAAATCAATGTTCTTTCATCAATATATTTCCTCTAACCGAATCATACACTGGATTAATTCCTATTAAAAACTAAACAAGGCGCCTAGTTTCTTCTCTTTTAACCATTTCACTATAAACACCACAAGTGCATGTAGGAAGAACATCTAATGCACACAATTCATCCCAAATTGATTTTAGTTTTGCAAAATAGGTAGCAACATTACTATTACCTTGTGTGATATCACTCAAATTCTTCTGAAGTTGATACAACTTAGCTCCATTAGCTTGGCCATATCAATCGGTGAGTTCATTCCATAGAGCTTTAGTAGTTTGTGCATAGAGAAAACTGTCACTAATACCCGAGATAACGAATTGAGGATCCACGATATCACCATATCGTTGTAACATTTCTGTAGACTCTTATTCAAAGGATATGAAGCACCAATAATATCACCATTCACAAAGCCTAGTTTGTTCGTTGCCGATAAAGCGATAGACATCACACGTTTCCATGAAGCAAAATCGGATCCGTCGAAAGTTTTCGTCACAAGAATCAAACCAGGATAATCGGAAGGATGCAAATACAACGGATGTGAATTATCAACTCCGGCATTAGAAGAATTTGTCGATAAAGTTGGAATCGCCATGATTGAAAGATAAATTGAATGATTTGATGAAATGAAACAGAGAAAGATGAAATGAAGAAGAGGATGAAGATATATATATATATATATATATATATATATATATATATATATATATATATATATATGCAATCTCCACCAGGAATGTCTTTATCTTCCTCTGGTAAAGTCCTCAAACTCAAGAAGTCTTTGTATGGACTTAAACAAGCATCACGACAATGGTATGGGAAGTTATCTTCGGCTTTGAAAACCAGGGGTTATGTGCGGTCACCAATTATCATTCTCTTTTCTCAAAGACTATGGGCTCCTCTATTGTTCACTTGGCAATTTATGTTGATGACATCCTTTTAACAGGTAATGATAGTGATGAAATTAATGATATAAAGAATTTTTTACATTCTACCTTTCAAATCAAGGATTTGGGAATCTTGAATTACTTTTTGGGATTGAAGTTTTACACGAGACCAATGGCGTGATTTTAACCCGACGAAAATTTGCTAATGATTTGGTAAAAGAGTTTGTTGATCATGTTACTTTTAATGTTCAATGTCCACTCCCATCTCATCTTCAACTCAAAGTCAATGATGGGGCATTACTTGAAGATCCCTTGCAGTATTGACGATTGGTTGGGAAGTTGAGTTATCTCACTCATACTCGTCCGGATTTGTCTTTTGCAGTTCAGTTTCTTAGTCAGTTTATGAGTGATCCTCGCCTCCTCATTGGCAAGCTGTTGTTCATACTTTATGTTATGTCAAAGGTACTTCTTCTTATGGCTTATTGTTCAATAATGTTGCTGATTTTAAGCTAACAGCCTACTGTGACTCTGACTGGGCTACGTGCCCGAATACTCGTAAGTCAGTAAGTGGTTACTTTGTATCTTTGGGTGGAAGCCCATATCTTGGAAGTCAAAGAAGCAGCCAACAGTGTCTCTTAGTTCTACAGAGGTTGAATATCGCTCACTTCGACGTGTTACTGCTGAGTTGTCTTGGTTGACTCGCCTACTTTCTGAATTTCATGTTCCAAATATTACTCTAGTACATGTTAAATGCGATAGTCAAGCTGCCATTCATATTGCCAAGAACCCTGTTTTTCATTATCGTACTAAGCATATTGACATATTGATTTGGACTGTCATTTTGTTCTAGAAAAGTTGTAATAGGGTCTTATTAGTCTTTCACATACTCATACCAATGCTGAAGTTGATGATTTGTTTACCAAAAGTCTTCCTAATACTCTCCGTTATGATCTTCTTTGCAAGTTGGGTTTACTAACACCTTCAACTTGAGGGGGGCTATTGACTTATGTTGACTAATTGATTGATGACATGGCACAGTACACGTGATACAAGAGAAGAAATATTAGTTAATTTGTTATTTTGTTTTTTAGCCAGAGTTAGTTTATTAACCATAGTTAAGTATAAGGCTAGTTAATGTTTAGTCAATGATATCATGTATATTGTACTGGTTGAGAATGATGAATAAAGTTATCACATAAACTTTCCCAAACTCTCAAACTACATGTTTGTGTTTGCCTTAGTTTACATCTGAAGAGAATGTGGTTCTAGATTTCAATTTTTTTGTGTTTCAATTTTGACCAAACATTCAAAAACATGTGAAGATCGAATGTCAATAGATGAATCTTTATATAATTACAATTAAAAGCATTGATATTAAACACCAAGAAACTTACAATAAGGTAGCAGGTAATCGGGTAACAAGTTGTGTCCTCATCTCCTTTTTAATAGCAAAACCTTGGCCTTTAGGGGTCAAAACATTGCTATGAATGACCTGCTGAACCCTGGTCAAGAAGTTCACTACCTCAATGGCTAGAAAGCCAAACGTATCAAATACTAATTGAATAAAAACATGTTGATTATGTTTCTCATGTTTAGCAATCTAGCATGATTTCGCATTTGACACCATGTGTCGTGCAATAGATTGAAATCAAAATCTGTGAATAGAAGGCAATAGGATGTTAATAAAACCTTAGGGATGCAAACATAGACAATAAGTTTTTAAAATTAGAAATGTCTATTTTAGCCTTTAAAATAACATGTTAATTAATAGTCAATTTAAAGAAATGGTGCAAATAACACATTTTAAAAACAACATAGGTTACAAACAGTCTAATTTTTTAAATAGAATTACAAGGTGTTTTATGGTGTAACCATAAAAGTATAAATTATAGTTAACTCTTTATTTTTAGTTGTTACACGCGCATTTAAAATTTTCTAAGAGAAGCGGATATGACAATGCTTGAAAATAAATGACCCATTTTTTTAATCTAATAAGGACACTATGATTCATGTGAAGACAAAAAATGATTGTATGACTGTTGTAATACTTTTTTTAATAACATTTTAATAAAAAAATAACCACTCGTTAGCACGACGTTATGATAAAAATATAGACTCCATCCATTCTAAAAAAGAATCATTACATCAATTTTACCAAACAATATCAACACGCCTAGCCCTATATTTACTCGGAACAATTTTATCGTTGCATTGATTTAGACTAGATACCATGCGTATGATTAAGATATGGCCATGATTAAGACAAAAAAACTGATATGGTTGTAAATGAGTAAATTGCTAAATCTCTATATTAGTTACCAAAACAGAAACTTTAGTTGCTATCTATCTAATAAATAATGATATTAAGGTTTTAGGTGGATTTTTTTTGAAAAATATGTGTTCTATAAAAGAAAGTTTGGAAGAGAAATTGAGTGAAATTTTTTATCATGGTTAAGTTGATTGAGTCAAATCTTTAAATATTAAATATTATAAATGCTTAAACATAATGGTTATATTTTTTATAAGTATAATATATTGAACTCATATGTAGCACACGAATATTAAACATAGTTTTATTAATATAAGTTTCTTTCAGTCTTTTCAAAACCGGAGTGAACATTGAATCGGCATATTTACTAGCGTACAGGTCGGTCCAGATTTAAAGACTTGATAAGTCATAAGTATTTTAAATCTAGATACATAAAATACTGAAAACTTTTTAAATTTTCCAGTCCGAACTCATTTTCTTCCGGTTCAACCATCGGTTATATTTTTTTATAAATATAATATATTTAACTCATATATAACACACGAGTATTAAACATAGTTTTATTAATATAAGTTTCTTTCAGTCTTTTCAAAACCGGAGTGAACATTGAATCGACATATTTACTAGCGTACAGGTCAGTCAGATTTAAAGACTTGATAAGTCATAAGTATTTTAAATCTAGATACATAAAATACTGAAAAGTTTTTAAATTTTCCAGTCCAAACTCATTTTCTTCCGGTTCAACCATCTGTTTTTCCAGTTTGAATAATAATTTCAAGCTAAAAACGGTTTAAACCCTTGAACCGCACTAGTTCGAAGTCTAACCGATTAGTCCGGTTTTTAAAACACCAGTTACCTTGTTTTTCAAATATCTAGAGTTTTATTTATCATCAATTCCTATATTTTCTTACATAAATTCATCATAGTCTACCTATCGCAAGATTTAAAACACAAACCTGATTCTTTAAACACAAAAGTATTATTAATAAACCGATAATCCGACTCAAATATTTATAGTTGAGGGGGGAAAAGATAATATATATTGTAAAAACATACAAACCCAATTGCCTCCTCCTCATGTTCCTCCGATTCTTTTGAAACCTCCCTCCTTCCCTCTTCTCCACAATACAATATACAGATTATTATGAAGGTACATGATTCATGCTGTAAAGGGTTTGTTTGGGATCATTTTCTAATTCAATTCCCACAAACCCCAACATCATTTTCAATCCATCATTTTTCAAATTCTTTTTCTTTTATATAATTTTTTGTGCGTTTGTTATACGTACTCGAAAGGGTGAATTTGGGAGCTTTTCTATACAATGTTGTAAAATTTGATTAAAAACGATTGCGGGTGTTATGCGATTTGTAAAGGGTTTGTTTGTTTGGGAATCTTGAAAGATGTTGTGTGGGATGATTCGAAAGAAAAAGAAGACAGGGACTCCGGTTTATATAAACGTTTATGATCTTATGCCCGTCAATCGTTACGCCTATTGGTTTGGCCTTGGATTTTATCACTCTGGTGTTCAAGGTTTGTTTGTTTCACCTCTTATTGTTTTCAATTTTTAATACATGTGTTGCATTGTTGTTGAGTCAATTTCAAAATTTTATTCAATTCATAGTAGTTATTGTTGGTTTTGGTTTTATTATCTTTGATAATGTTGGTCTTGTGACAATCTTAAATAATTCTTGTTAAGTTTGATGTTTAAATGAACTAATAATTTGACAGTTGACATTCTAAAAGTCAAACATTGACTTTTTTGACATAGAAATATATGTTATATTGTATACTAGCAATTGTTCTTGTTAAATTTGACATCAATTTGAAAAACTGAGTGGGGCAATTAAATTTGACAATTTATGATATAAACTCTCTCATTCTGGCTTATAACAATGTTCTTCTATGTATATTTTTATGATTGTCCGTTTGTTTAGGCAAAAGACCTAATTATGAGCGAAATTGCACATTTTGTGTTGCTTCGTGTGGAAATGAGAATAAAGATGATTAAAAGATCAAATACAATGCAGTAACTAACCACTTTCAAATTAGATGAAGTTTATTTTTAAATACTTTTATACCACATTGTGCATGAATGAGCAATTTGGGTCAAAACATGACAACCATGATGGGTTTTTTTTCCATTCAATTTAATAAAAAAAATCAAATCACTCAAAGACATATATAAGGCTTTTGGGCATTTAGGGCTAGACCAAATTGTAATATAAATTGTGACTTGTGTGCGTATAGTTGTTTTTCGTAAGAATATGACTGATGATACACTTTTACGCTTATAACATTATGCTTTTGAACAGTTTATGGGGTTGAGTATGCGTTTGGTGGTAGTGAGAGTTCAAAACCAGGGATTGTCAAATTGGAACCAAGGCATTTTCAAGGTTTACACGTAAGAAAATCTATTTTAATAGGAAGAACAGAAATGAGTGAAAAAGAATGTCAGGAATATATAAAAAAGTTAGCAAAAGAGTATCCTGGGAACAGTTACAACATCATTTACAAGAACTGCAATCACTTCGCCAACGATACATGTCAAAGGTTGACCAAAAAGTCAATCCCTGGTTGGGTCAACCGACTCGCTCGACTAAGTAAGCATCACATACTTCATCTTGGGTAAAAATTTAAAACTTTAAAGTGTTGTTTGATTAATGAAGTGACTTTTGTGATTTTGTTGATTTTGAAGATTTTCTTTATTCTTGTCTTCTTCCTGATGGTTGGAATGCAATGCCACCTAGACAAGCAGTTGTCGCACCAAAACGTAACGGTAGATAGGAGTTAACAAACTCGTTGAAACAAGTCTCAAGCTCCTAATATCGCACCTTAAACCATAGCTTAACCTCGTATTCCAGATTGGTTTTCGTATGAGTGAAAGAAATGTTAGGAGAGAAATAAAACGAGGCATGTTGATGTTTTTTAGGAAAATTAAAGAACATGATGTGCCACAAATGTAAATATTCTTCATTTGGATAGAAATGCGATTTATGTAAATATGTTGGTAATCATTTTGTGTAGACACATGCCGAAATTGTTTTCGTCTTTAGAAAATGTTTTATTCATCTATTTTTTGTGTTTATCATGTGAACAACTTCTCACTTTTGTGGAGAAGTTAACTTTAATTAAATCGGTCATGAAGAGCCTTCCTCTATACTAATTCTCACTTTCAAAGCACCAATCCATGTAATAGAAGAACTCAAATGAATCTGTAAAAACTTCTTTTTAGGAGACACACTAGAAAACCGGAAGCTCCAATGGCTGTTGTGGGAAAGGTTAGTTGCATAAAGTCAGGGGGCATAAACATTGGTTCCCTTATATCGGTCAACCTTGCTTTACTTTCAAAATGGTGGTGGAGAGCGCAAACAGAAAGAGAACTATTATGATACAACACAATCTTAGTCGTACACCACAACAAAAGAAGATATGAAGCCATGCCATAGAAAGCAAGCATTACAAGAGTTTGGAAAAACATTATCTTAATTGAGATAAAGCAAGCATTACAAGAGTTTGCAACATAACGCGGTATGAATTGGCACGGAGCAACACGAGAATTACTGGCCACTGCATAAAGCAAGATTACTCTCATTGTCTCCATATTTCACACACATGAGTGTGTTTTAGAGAGAGAGAAAGAGCTGAAGGTCTGGGTTTTCTGGCCACCATCCGGCGGCGGTCCGCGGTGGTCCAGCGATGGCTAGAGATGTCGTTTTCGTCCCGGAACCATTTCTCGACGTCCCGAACGCAATGGTAAGCTTCTTTTAGCCTGAATCATTCTCTAAACCCTTCTAAACTTGTGAGAAACTTTATAACAATGGTTGCATGTGTGTTTCCAAAAAAATGCAGTTGTTTTCTAGGACGGATTCCGGAACATCCAACCGTTGGATGCGTCTGAAATTTGGGTGAATGGTGCCAAATACATAGATGTTAATATCAACCGTTCCGTTTTTGTATATCTTACCCAGAGGTATGGTTTTTATGTCAAAAAACGGAACAGTTTGTAATTTCGTCATAGAAAACCCAGTCTCAAAGATCGTTAATTTTCCGGAGATCTGACCGTTGATTATTAACAAAATTTGAATGTATGTTCCTTATAAGTATGTGAACGTATCCACCTAAGGAAACTACGATCATATGATTGGAAGTATGACTATTATACTGATCAGTTTGTAACAATTTCTTGAATGAAATTAGGAAACTTGTTGGTGTTGCATGGTGGGTCAAACAAGGTTGTGTGGACGATCCGAGGCCGGAGAAATGTCCGTAATGGAAAAACGAACACAATGATGTAATCGGGCCTTGTTGCATGTCGGTTTCAATAAAATTAGTATACGCAAATCGAACGCGAAAGGTATAAACCAGACGTTTAGCAATCGTTTTTATATTGTCCTAAACGAGTGAGACGAGTGCAAATTTTATAAGTGAAATTCTATGATTACTATATATCTGGTACCTATAAAATATAAACCAAATGAGACGTTATATAAATATACACACATTAATATAAATAATAAATAACTAGTTATATTAACAAAAACTTGACAAATTGGTAGTATAACTTAATTTATATGGATACGAGATATTGGAAATGAATTTTTATAAAATAAAAACCAACACTTGGGTTTTGTACCATTAAAACTAATGAATAAGATATTTTTCATATAAAAAGAGTCAAATTGATAAAAACGGATTTTTAAATTAACACATATATTTATATATATTAAATATAGGAGATTTGTATTTATACTACAAAAGCCGACTCTTGGACTTTGATAAAAATACGAAGCAGACGAAAGAAAACAATTTTATATATATAAGCATGTTTAAATAACATTTGACAGATTCTCTAATAAATAATACACATAATTTTTGTAAAAGTCAATCTTGATTTTGAATATCTAAAAACCCGAAATTGTTATGTTTTAAAAAGTAGTTGGCAACGTATAGGTATGTATGGATAAGTCGGGTATTTTGGGAAAATACATAAGTGAAATATTTTAAATTATGAGAATGATTTCAAAGTATAATTATCTAATGAAATGAAGATTAATTAACATAAAACACAATAAATTGTATCAGAGACATGAATATAAGTTAATTATCGGTAAATAGAATACATCTATATGTATATTTACAAAAATATTAAATTATCAAACTTTGGTAGTTATACATATAGTTATACATAACTTAAGTTAAGTCGATATGAATTTCATACGTAATAGTATTGGATAATAATCCAAAAACATAGCACATGTACAAAATTTTTTTATCCTAATAATCTCATAACGTGTGAGGAACACGTTAGATTGTCGGTAAAGCCAAATAGAATATAGTCTAATTCCATATCCTAATTCAGACATATATATGATTATCGATCAGGAACTTAAGAACGAAGATTTGGAATAATCAGGAGTTTATATTTGAAAACAAATAGGAAATACTTAAATGCATGGCTAAGGTGGGTTCTCTGAAGCCCATTCCTTTAAATGGTTTTACATACGTGATATGTGATTAAATATACATGTTAGTAACGCATATTATCCCTCATTTTAAACGTTTTTTGGTTTCAAATTCATCTGGATAGTCACTTAATTGTGTTTTATTTGGATTTTGTAGTTTTGGATGGTTGCTTGGTGATTTCAAAAGAAAGAGACAAGAGATCAAGTATTTTGTTGAATTTCAAGACTGTCATGGCCATGACAGATTCGTCATGGGCATAACAGCTTTTGTTCAGATCCTGATGATGCGTGATATGGCCATGACAGCGAGTGTCATGGCCATGAAATCTGCAGATATGACTATAAAACCTAACTTTTCCCCATTTCATGAGGGGGGCTTGAAAAAACGAAAAACCCTAGTTTCACCACACCATCAAGCTCGTTTTTCCTGCAATTTCAAGAGACAAGAAGCTAAGATTGAAGATCAAGCATTTCAAGGGAAGATTCAACACTACACAACCCACCTCTACTCATTTTGGTTTGAAAATCTCTAGATCTAGTATGTTTTCTTCCATTTCTATGAGTGTGGTTGTGGTTTTTGTAAGCTCCATGAGCTAAATACTCTATATCACTTAGATTAGATGAAGTTTAGCATACTTTGACAACTAGTATGCAACATTTGGTGATGATTATGTCAATGTTTATACAAAGTTACGAAAATTTCTTCAATGGCTATGTGTTCTTGTTTGACTTGATGAAATATTGAATCTTGTGGGTGTTGTAACCATATTATGTTGGAAAACCGTATGTGTTATGACATTTATTCATGAATTGCATATGCTAGTATGTAATTTATGGCATTTGACTAGGAATGGTGAATGAGGATTGAATGTTTAGGAAAGTTGAACAAGTGTGCATCCTTATACATATGTTTGGAAAAACCATTGTGTTTGTTATGGATATCGCCTAATTTTGTGTATGTGTAACTATTGATAATGCGCAAATCTGTGGTTCATGTATTCGTGTTAGGACTTTCATAAGTTGAAGAAGTTGAATAGCTATTGTTACATTACGTGGATTGAGGTGGTTATCATGTGTTCATCGTGTTAACTTTCCAAAGATTTATGGGTTTGGATAGCCTTGACGGGAGTCCAAACCATCTTTCACATTGACTTAATAGTATCATTGGTTCTTCATTGCATAACTTTAGGTGGCTATTGTGTGTTTATCGTTCTAGCTTTCCGAATGGTTATATGATTAGATAACCTTGACAGGAGTCTAATTTAATTCCATGTATCATGTGTAGAAAATGATCTCACCGAAGGTTCGTACATGTTGTCATTGTTTTGCTAAACGGATTCGAAATCTAAGTGATACCTTTCTTTGATTGATCTTCATTTGTGTTAACTTGCCTCAATTAGATTAATTATTAGCTAATTTAGTTAATTAAAATATTTACAACCCATCCTTATTTGACCGGTTAAATAGTAATGAAGGTTTAGTATTGGGAGACATTGTGTCCACGGATCGATATTCGGTTCTTGCCTAAAGCTATACTACTATACGATAGGTACACTTGCCTATTGTGTGTAGTTAGTCTTAAAGTAATTGTCGTCTTTTATAAATTTAAAACCCAATTGTGTGAAAAATCATTGTTAAAAATCTATACACTTTACACACATCAAGTTTTTGGCGCCGTTGCCGGGGACACGGTGATTTCAAGAATGACCCTAGTTACTACTTTAACTATTTGTGCATATTTTTCTTTTCTTTTTTCGTAGTTAGTTTATTTATTTTGTCTCTTTTTACGTGTGTTTGGGTATTTGTTGTGTTTTTTTAGAAAGCTTATGTTCACATCATCACCTCCTGAAGAACTTCTAGAACCTTATTCGGATCCTGAAAGAGTACTTAGAAGGAACTTGAGGGCAAGGTCTCAACAAGTAGCACAAGAAATTGAAAGTGAAACGATAAGGATAGAAAATACAGGGGAAACAGAAAGTGAAGAAGAGGACATAGAGTTGAACATGGCAGACCCAGACGACGAAAGAACGATTTCAGATTTTGGGAAACCATCAGTTGGTGGTTTGGAGTCAAGTATTGCTAGACCAAATATACAAGCAAACAATTTCGAGATAAAGTCTAGCATTATTCAAATGGTGCAAAATACGGTGCAGTTTGATGGCAAGGATCATGAAGATCCTAACATTCACCTTGCGGAGTTTTTGGAGATTTGTGCCACATTTAAAATCAATGGTGTTTCCGATGATGCTATTAGGCTTCGGTTGTTTCCATTCTCTTTACGGGACCGGGCCAAGGCATGGCTTATATCTCTCCCACCAGGCTCCATTACTACTTGGGAGCAAATGGCGGAAGCATTTCTGAAGAAATATTTTCCATCCGAGAAAACCGCTAAATTCAGAACACGAATTCTCTCGTTTCAACAAGATGATGAAGAATCAATTCATGAGGCGTGGGAAAGATATAAAGATCTAATGAGAAAGGTTCCACATCATGGATTGAAGAAATGGCAACAATGTGAAACATTTTACAATGGATTAGATGCACCTTCGCAGCAGTTGATTGATTTGCACGCGAATGGTGACTTTTTATTAAAGCGACCTGGTGAGGCATATGAGTTGTTAGAAAAAGTTGCTAAGAAGAATTATTCACAACAAGGCCCGAGATCCAAAAAGGGAGTCCACCAAGTAGATTCCTACACTGCATTAACTGCACAATTGGAGGCTCTCTCCACAAAATTTGATCAAATGCAGGCAAATAGAGTTCAAGGTTGTTGTGAGTTATGCGGTGGTCCACATATGAGTTCGGATTGCCAAGCGGGGAACATGTATGATTCACATGAACATGTTGATTTTATGGGTAATCAAGTTCGCCCTCAAAACAATCCTTATAGCAATACATACAACCCGGGTTGGAAGAATCATCCTAACTTTAGTTGGAAGGCAAGTGGAAGCAACCATCCCCCGGGATTTCAACAAAGACCACCATACCAACAAAATCAACAATCATTTCACTCGCAAAACCCACCTCGACCACAAAATCAGAACCAATTCCAACAATATCAAAATCAAGGTTCAAGTAGCGGTTCACAACCCGATAGAAAATCAAATTTAGAAGATATGATGGCACAATTTCTCTCTACTGCAGAAACTCGTCATCAAAATTCTGAAGCTCGTCATGATCAAGCTGAAGCTAGACAACAACAGTTTCAAAATGAGTTGAGAAGTCAAGGATCTGCGATTCGGGGTATGGAGAACCAAATGGGTCAAATTGCAAAGTTGTTATCCGAGAGGGAAGCAGGTAAACTCCCGAGTAACACCGAAACGAATCCAAAAGAGCATTGCAAAGCTGTCACATTGAGAAGTGGCAAGACCACTAAAGATGCAGAAATGGCTTCCACATCTAAGCCAAATGTTGAAGAAGATGAAATCAATGTCCAAGACGAGGTGCAAACTACTAGGCGAGTCCCAGAAAGTACCGCACAAGTCAAGAAATCATTGAAAGAATACAAGCCCGAAATTCCATATCCGGGTCGTTTGAAGAAAGAAAAGATGGAACAACAGTATGGTAAATTTCTTGACCTTTTCAAACAACTACATATTAACTTACCATTTGTTGAAGCTTTGTCACAGATGCCAAAGTACGCGAAGTTTCTTAAAGATCTTTTAACAAATAAGCAGAAACTCGAGGAGTTATCACATGTAATCCTAAATGAAGAATGCTCCGCGATACTCCAAAACAAACTACCCCAAAAGATGAAGGATCCAGGGAGTTTCACTATCCCTTGTCTCATTGGTAGTTTATCTGTGAACAATGCCTTAGCCGACCTAGGTGCTAGCATCAACTTAATGCCATACTCATTGTTTCAAAAGCTAGACCTAGGAGAACCCCAACCAACACGTATGAGCATTCAATTAGCCGATCGATCTGTTAAATACCCGAGAGGAATTATTGAAAACATGTTGGTGAGGGTTGGGAAATTTGTCTTTCCTGTTGATTTTGTGATACTCGACATGGATGAGGATAAAAACGTACCTCTTATTCTAGGTCGCCCCTTCCTAGCTACCTCTAGAGCATTGGTAGATGTGTTTGAAGGAAAGTTGACTCTTAGGGTAGACGAGGAAGAGGTGGTGTTTAGCATTGAAAAGTCCATGAAACACACACAAAATAATGATGATACACTTTATTTCATTGACTCAATTGACTATCATGTGGATCATTATTTGCAGGAAATGCTTGGACATGACTCTTTGGACACACAATTGCTCGAGGGGGAAGAACTTGATTTTGAACAAGCCAACCAAATTTGTGATGAGTTAGCTCGCTTACTAGCACAAGAGCAGCCTCCAAGTCCAAAAGTTTGTGAAGTGTTTGAAGTGATGGAGAAGAAAGAGGAGCCAAAAGCTAAACCATCCATTGAAGAACCACCATCTTTAGAACTCAAAGAGCTACCCGATCATCTTGAGTATGCATATCTTGATGATGATTCTAAATTACCTGTTATAATTGCTTCTAACTTGTTAGGTGATGAAAAAGCGAGGCTTTTGGATGTCCTAAAGATGCACAAGAAAGCTATGGCTTGGAAGATCATGGATATAAAAGGGATAAATCCTTCCTTTTGTACCCATAAGATCTTAATGGAGGATGAATATAAGCCAGTTGTGCAACACCAACGTCGCCTCAACCCAAATATGCAAGAAGTGGTCAAGAAAGAGGTGATCAAGTTGCTTGATGCGGGCTTGATTTACCCAATTTCAGATTCTGCATGGGTTAGCCCGGTGCAAGTCGTCCCGAAGAAAGGAGGCATGACAGTGGTGACAAATGAAAAGAATGAGTTGATACCAACGAGAACCGTGACCGGTTGGAGGGTGTGCATAGACTACCGGAAGCTTAATGATGCCACGAGAAAGGACCATTTCCCTTTACCCTTTATTGATCAAATGTTAGAAAGATTATCTGGAAATATGTTTTATTGCTTTCTTGATGGGTTTTCAGGGTATTTTCAGATTCCAATTGCACCTGAAGATCAAGAAAAGACCACATTCACATGTCCGTATGGCACATTTGCCTACCGGCGAATGCCCTTTGGCTTGTGTAATGCTCCGGCCACATTTCAACGGTGTATGGTGGCTATTTTCCATGACATGGTCGAGGACTCAATGGAAGTGTTCATGGATGACTTCTCAGTCTTTGGTAGTTCCTTTGATCATTGTTTGAGCAATTTAAAGAAAATGCTCGCAAGATGTGAGGAATCAAATCTTGTTTTAAATTGGGAGAAATGCCATTTCATGGTGAAGGAAGGTATTGTTTTAGGACATAAGATTTCCAATGCGGGGTTAGAGGTAGATAGAGCAAAAGTTGAAACGATTTCGAAATTACCACCACCCACTTCTGTCAAAGCAATTAGGAGTTTTCTGGGTCATGCCGGTTTTTATAGACGCTTTATAAAAGATTTTTCAAAAATTGCAAGGCCTATGACCCAACTTCTTGAAAAAGATGTACCATTTATTTTCAATAACGAGTGTTTAAATGCTTTCAACTTCTTGAAACAAAAACTGATAAATGCACCAATAATGGTAGCCCCGGATTGGAATCTCCCATTTGAACTAATGTGTGATGCTAGTGACTACGCAGTTGGAGCAGTTTTAGGACAAAGAAAGGACAAGCATTTCCACCCAATCTACTATGCAAGCAAAACTCTCAATGACGCTCAAGAGAACTACACCACCACCACCGAAAAGGAGTTGCTTGCAGTGGTGTTTGCTTTTGACAAATTTCGTTCTTACCTTGTCTTGTCAAAAACCGTTGTCTATACCGACCATGCAGCACTTAGGTATCTTTTTGGCAAGCAAGACGCAAAACCACGTTTGATTCGATGGATCTTGCTTTTGCAAGAATTCGATATAGAGATCCGAGATAAAAAGGGAGCTGAGAATGTCGCTGCCGATCACCTTTCACGTCTCGAGAATCCATCCATGGAGGAGTTGAGGGAATCCAACATAAATGACAATTTCCCTCATGAATTTCTTTTGCAGGTACAAACGGTTGATGAATACCCTTGGTTCGCGGATTTTGCTAACTTTCTTGTAGGTGGGGTCCTTGTGAAAGGTATGACTTATCAACAAAAGAGAAAGTTCATGGCTGATGTGAAATACTATTTTTGGGAAGATCCGTATCTGTTTCGGGTTTGCGCGGATCAAGTAGTGAGAAGATGTGTGTATGGAAGTGATGCAAAGAGTATTCTTCGCCATTGTCACGAAGGTCCTACTGGTGGTCACCATGGAGCAAACTACACAGCTAAGAAAGTATTTGACTCTGGTTTCTACTGGCCTACCATCTTCAAGGATGCACACGCGTTGGTCAAAGCATGTGATGCTTGCCAACGCGCAGGTAACATCTCGTCTCGTGATGAGATGCCCCAAAATAGCATACAAGTATGCGAGGTATTCGATGTTTGGGGCATTGACTTCATGGGACCATTCCCATCTTCATATGGTCACAAGTACATCCTAGTAGCCGTCGACTATGTTTCTAAGTGGGCTGAGGCACAAGCCTTACCCACAAATGATGCTAGGGTAGTTGTGAAGTTTCTTAAAAAGCTTTTCTCTCGGTTTGGTTCCCGTAAGGCCCTAATTAGTGACCGAGGAACCCATTTTTGTAACAATCAACTTGAGAGGGCATTGTCACGTTATGGGGTTAAACACAGATTTTCAACACCCTATCACCCTCAAACTAGTGGTCAAGTTGAGGTCACTAATAGGGGTCTTAAACGAATTCTTGAACGAACGGTTGGGCAAAACCGAAAAGATTGGGCGGAAAAGCTTGATGATGCCTTATGGGCCTTTCGAACCGCTTACAAAACCCCAATTGGCACCACACCGTTTAAGTTGGTTTATGGCAAAGCATGTCACCTCCCCGTTGAACTTGAACATAAAGCTTATTGGGCTTTGAAAGCCATTAATTTTGATTTAACAAGTGCAGGTGAAAAAAGATTATTACAAGTCCACGAGCTTGAGGAATTGAGGAACCAAGCTTACGAGAATTCAAGAATTTACAAGGAAAAGACAAAGAAGATACATGATGCTCACTTGAAGGACAACAAACAATTCCAAGTGGGGGATCGGGTATTGCTCTACAATTCTCGTCTTCGTCTATTTCCGGGTAAGCTCAAATCGAGGTGGACGGGTCCTTATATTGTGAAACAAGTGTTTTCATATGGAACTATTGAAATTGAACACTCGGATGGGAGGATTTTTAAAGTCAATGGCCACCGTTTAAAACACTACATTGAAGGACCGATTGATGACCAAGAGTTTGAAGTTGTAGGACTTCATTCCAAGAACAACTGAATACGGGGTTGAGTCAAGCTAAAGACTCGTAAATAAACAAGCGCTTCCGGGAGGCAACCCGAGGGTTTGAATGCATATATATATATATATATATATTATTAATTTTCTATTTTTTTGTTTTGTTTTGTTTTGTTTTGTTTTGTTTTGTTTTGTGATTTCTTGATTAACAGCTTGTGTAGGAATTCAATTTGATAGGAGTATGTTTTGATTCAGAGTTCGGCTGTCAACTCTACCAGGTAAGCAATGCGTGATGGTTATGTAAAGTGCCGGAAAAATCAATGACCAGGTGAAAGAAAAAAAAAGGGGGGACACTTTTGGTTATGATCCAATTAATTATATGATTTGTTGTGAGAAGTGCTGAAAAAAATGTGGATTTATATGATTATACGTTGTTATGGCCTTGACCCAATCTGTCAAGACCATGAAAATGACCGTTTTTTTGGGGTCTGGGTAAAACAGCCTACTGTTATGGTCATGACCGAGTTGAATATGGGCATGACATATTCTTTTGACCTGTGTGGAAGTGTAGGGTTATGACCATGATATTAAATGTCATGACCATATCGTGCGTAAAAAAAAAAATGAAAAAAAAATTGAAATAACTTTTCTACCAGCCACGTTTACCACATAACACTCAAAACAAAAACCCTAGTTTTTGTTTCTCTGGTCATCGGCGCACACAACCATCTACATCAGCGTTTCATCATCGATTTTCTGTTGAACTCTCATCAAATCGCACATCACAGGTACGATTTCATCTACTTTCTTCGTTTCTTTTTCATTTTGTTGGTTTGCTTTTCACAGTGTTTTTAACCGCATTCGAGTTCGCGTCATCTAGGTCTAGATTGACGAAGTTTATGGTCGATTTTAGTCGAATTTAGGGTTCTATCATGCTCGTTAACTGTTATTATTGGCTCGAACTAAATCGTATGCTGTTTTCAGTCAACTTCATGTTAAAATTGTTATCGTTAGCGACTGTTTTGGGGTGTTTGAATTGAGGCATTTGCCAAAGTAGGGTGAACCTTATATTTGGGTGTGTTTATAACACTCGTTTCAGCAGTTTAGGTTTTTAATCTGTCAAATGCGACTGCAACCATGAGTTTTAGATGTTGAAGGTTGCGAATTTTCGGACAAAAGACTAGCTGGGTTCGGTTGGGCACGTAGATGATAGCATTTCAGTTGGTTGGGTTTACTTTATTGGTCTAATGTCTCATAATCTATTCTCATTGTGTAAGACATATTTGAATTGCAAGATGCTTCACTGTCAAACTAATACATGTAGGTTACAACATGATTTGGGTTAAATTTTTTTTACCTAACTTTGACTTTTGGTTAAGTAAATGTTGTATTTACTTCATCATGTTTTGCTGTCAAATGTTTATGGGGTTGTTAGTTATTAAATTGGGAGCAACCACTTTTGGTGTCATAACTGTTAATCGAAAGCTGACTAAAAGTTTAAATTGACATCATCCATTTGTTTTTGTAGGTGATGGCGGCTCAAGAGATTCATAGATTCCTACAATTTGAGCAGGGTAGTGAAAGAGCTAAGCGCTATGAAGAACTTCGCCATAGGGATTTTGAAGCATCACGCACAATTTCCATCTCCGCTCTAGAGAAACTTGGAGAGAAAGCACGTGCTGAAGCTTTACTTCCAAAACCGTGGCGGCGTTTCTTTGCAATTGAACAACCTCAATATCACGAGCTTGTGCTAGAGTTTTGTTCCACCTATCAGTTTGCTCATCCAGTGAAAAATCTCCATGACAAGAAAGCCATTTCTTTCAGATTGGGTGGACACGAGTGCAACATATCTGTTGCACAACTTGGGGTTAAGATGGGTTTTTATACTGATTCTGAATCAAAGAGAGCACCATTTCTTCAAAGCTTGACGAGTGTCAATAAGGATATCCTTGCTACGTTTTGGCGTGATATTGGTGAAGGGGATCACAACCCCAAGACTTCAACGAGCACCCATTTGAAGGACCCCCTTCATCGTTATCTTCATCGGGCACTGGCACACACAATTTGTGGAAGAAAGTCGAGCACGAGCGTGGTAACCCATAAAGATTTGTTCTTCTTGTATTGTATAATACGAAAAGAACACTGCAATTTAGCTTATGCTCTAGCACAGTTCTTCTCCACATGCTCTGGGAAGAAAGCCATGAGTTCCATCTGTGGCGGGTCTTTCATTACCCAACTGGCATTATCTTTTAATTTTATGACTCGTGAAGTTTTTGCAGGTCTGACATCCCTCCTCCCCACAGAAGTTATCGATGTACAAATGCTAATCCGTATGGGTTTAGCTAAGCAATTTGGGGTTGAGGGATGGAAGTTTATCAATGAAAACGAGGAACCATGGCAGCTTGCATCTGCAGATGAGGAGAGGACATCTGCAGCAATTGAAGATGAGAGGGTTGAGCCAGCGACGACGCTAGGGGACAATCCTGAACCCCTTGGTGGTGTAGAAGCACTACCTCCACCACCACCGGTAGATTTGATGGCACGTCTTGATGAGCTTTCTCGGACTCAAGCCGGACTTGTACAAACGGTTTCTCAACTATCAGCGTCAGTACAGTGGATTGTTGAGGAGCTACAACAGGTTGCTCGTGATGCGGGTCGGGTGTCCCACCCATTCCCACCAAAGGCTCGTGCAGATAATATGGAAAGCTAGTCTGATGCTTTCCTATTATATTTTTGGGTTATTAATGAGTTGTACTCTTTTGCTTATCTATTTGTACAAACTCATGATATAACTATGTTGTCTTGTTTTTTTTTCTCTAGCTTTTTACTTTTTTTTAATGTATTTCTAACTTGTCTACATTTTATCATTACTCATTTTTTTGCTCTTGAATATGTTTGATAGATCGTCTTGGTTTCATGAATCGTGAGATTGCTTTGAGCTTTTTGGGGATCTGACCGTGCTTGCTGAGGGGTCTTTGACTAGGGGAGTTTTCCGTTCTCTTTCACATCCACTTATTTTGGCATTGCATCCATTTGTATTGCATTTAAATTTTTAGCACATTGAGGGCAATGTGCTGTTCAAGTGTGGGGATGTCAGGGTTTCTGTACGATTTCATCAATACCATCAGTATATATCTTTTTGCACATATAAAAAATCCTCCTCCAAAAAAAAAAAAAAAAAAAAAAAAAAAAACAAAAACAAAATTGGCGTCCTTGTTGATTTAAGATCTTTAGGCATAACTGTACTTTTTGGACTGCATGATAGAGTGAACCATCAAGAATGTAATAATTAAATTGAAACAACGCAATAGCTTACAATGTTGAAAGAAAGATAATTATGCATGACTTTGCACCTAATTCCCACCACTTCCATTTCTGTGAGTTTAGTTTTGTGTCTTTCGAGCATCTTTTCTCTATTATATATCATATGCTCACATTTTTGTTGATTAGGGAGTGTGCCGAATGTTACAATCATTTTAGAACTTGCTTAAGTGATTCATTTCAAGATCATAAACTAGGTTATTCCATGAAGATGATAGAGGCATTAGGAAACCCCATTTCGTGTTTATTTATTTACTTATTTTTGAATTTCTTTTACCATACCCGATCAACACCCCTAGTTGCCCATGTTGAGCCCCCCCCCCCTTTTTTTGTTGATTAAACCCACGTCTTAAGCCTACTTAGCCAAAAAGCCTTTTTTTTTTTATCTTTGAACCCATGTGTCAAAATCCGGCGTATGTTAGTTGTTTAGCTTGTGATATCTAGTACTTTTGTAGGAATTTTGCATTGATGTCCGTTTAGATTTTAGTAGTGGTTATTAAAAAAGGAAAAGAAAAAAAAAACAAAAAAAAAAAAGAAATGAAAAAAAAGGAGAATGGTCATTTTAGTGCTACATTTGCTTTATATAAGGTAGAAGCAATTGAGAATTAGCGGTTTTGTGTAGAAAAAAAAAAAAGAAAAAAAAAAGAGAGAAAAAAAAAAAAAAAAGAAAGAAAGAAAAATATAGTAGTAGCTCATTGTAGTATGTTTATGTTTAGTTTGTCTATTGTCCTTATATTGTTGTAGTAGATCACAGCGTATCTAACTTATCCGGATTTTGACCATTTCGTCACTCAATATCCCAAATTCCACACCCTTACCCCAAGCCATGTTACAACCCTTTAAAGTCCTCTTGATTCATGTAATCTTCCTATGTTAGTTGGTGGAGATTTGATTCTTAAGCAAGCTTATGATAATGGTTGCTTCATTGCCCGGCTTTGAGTGGTTCATATATTCGCATATAAAACCGCCGAGTGTTGAGCGATAATTGTGAGAGGTGTGAATTGATGCATAATTCAAATTCTATTGGCATAGTTAAGCTTCTTGTGTATTTCTCTTTAAAAAAAATGCTTCATGGTTGACTTATCGTTTTTCTGGGAAGTTTGTTATGCCATTGGATCTTGAGTGTGCTTATGGATTGCCTATCTAAAAAGAAAGTGTGGAGGATTTTGTTGAATTGTTGCATGTGATTTTGCTTGAGGACAAGCAAAGTTTAAGTGTGGGGATGTTTGATATGTGATTAAATATACATGTTAGTAACGCATATTATCCCTCATTTTAAACGTTTTTTGGTTTCAAATTCATCTGGATAGTCACTTAATTGTGTTTTATTTGGATTTTGTAGTTTTGGATGGTTGCTTGGTGATTTCAAAAGAAAGAGACAAGAGATCAAGTATTTTGTTGAATTTCAAGACTGTCATGGCCATGACAGATTCGTCATGGGCATAACAGCTTTTGTTCAGATCCTGATGATGCGTGATATGGCCATGACAGCGAGTGTCATGGCCATGAAATCTGCAGATATGACTATAAAACCTAACTTTTCCCCATTTCATGAGGGGGGCTTGAAAAAACGAAAAACCCTAGTTTCACCACACCATCAAGCTCGTTTTTCCTGCAATTTCAAGAGACAAGAAGCTAAGATTGAAGATCAAGCATTTCAAGGGAAGATTCAACACTACACAACCCACCTCTACTCATTTTGGTTTGAAAATCTCTAGATCTAGTATGTTTTCTTCCATTTCTATGAGTGTGGTTGTGGTTTTTGTAAGCTCCATGAGCTAAATACTCTATATCACTTAGATTAGATGAAGTTTAGCATACTTTGACAACTAGTATGCAACATTTGGTGATGATTATGTCAATGTTTATACAAAGTTACGAAAATTTCTTCAATGGCTATGTGTTCTTGTTTGACTTGATGAAATATTGAATCTTGTGGGTGTTGTAACCATATTATGTTGGAAAACCGTATGTGTTATGACATTTATTCATGAATTGCATATGCTAGTATGTAATTTATGGCATTTGACTAGGAATGGTGAATGAGGATTGAATGTTTAGGAAAGTTGAACAAGTGTGCATCCTTATACATATGTTTGGAAAAACCATTGTGTTTGTTATGGATATCGCCTAATTTTGTGTATGTGTAACTATTGATAATGCGCAAATCTGTGGTTCATGTATTCGTGTTAGGACTTTCATAAGTTGAAGAAGTTGAATAGCTATTGTTACATTACGTGGATTGAGGTGGTTATCATGTGTTCATCGTGTTAACTTTCCAAAGATTTATGGGTTTGGATAGCCTTGACGGGAGTCCAAACCATCTTTCACATTGACTTAATAGTATCATTGGTTCTTCATTGCATAACTTTAGGTGGCTATTGTGTGTTTATCATTCTAGCTTTCCGAATGGTTATATGATTAGATAACCTTGACAGGAGTCTAATTTAATTCCATGTATCATGTGTAGAAAATGATCTCACCGAAGGTTCGTACATGTTGTCATTGTTTTGCTAAACGGATTCGAAATCTAAGTGATACCTTTCTTTGATTGATCTTCATTTGTGTTAACTTGCCTCAATTAGATTAATTATTAGCTAATTTAGTTAATTAAAATATTTACAACCCATCCTTATTTGACCGGTTAAATAGTAATGAAGGTTTAGTATTGGGAGACATTGTGTCCACGGATCGATATTCGGTTCTTGCCTAAAGCTATACTACTATACGATAGGTACACTTGCCTATTGTGTGTAGTTAGTCTTAAAGTAATTGTCGTCTTTTATAAATTTAAAACCCAATTGTGTGAAAAATCATTGTTAAAAATCTATACACTTTACACACATCAATACGTTTTGGGCTGGAATGCATACTTGTAATGGTTTTGTGTTAAAGTGTTTTAACTTAAGTGAGTTCTTTGAAGCCCTTCCTTTAAATCGTTTTACATAAGTTTTGGGCGGGAATGCATACTCGTAATAGTTTTTGTGTTAAACTGCTTTAATTAGCTATGTGAGTTCTATGACACTCTCTCTTTAAATTACCTTTAAGACGTTTTGGGCTGGATGAATACTTATAAAGGTTTTAATAAGTAAACCATTTACATAAAGCGAGTTCTTGAAGCCCTCTCTTTAAATTGGCTCTTTAAAAGTGACAGTGATGTTACCTTAAAGATCCGAAAAATATATAGAAACAAAGAGCTATGAAAAATTTGAATGTGGGAGTTCCAAAGAAGAAACGCAGAGCAAAACAATTTAGACGTTAAGATAATGAATAGGTGGATTAAAATAGGGTTAAAGGTCGATCGAATTATATTATTTATTTGAAACCATATCATTTTTAAAATTTAAAAATGCAAGTTACAGATAAACGTTTGTTTCCGGTTCACTAATGGATAACTTTTTAATATTACTCTGTTTCTTTTTTAAGTATCATATTAATTAGCTCATAAGCTCACCACTTAAAGAGCCCTTAGATACCAGTACATGCACTATTTCCAACCATATCCAACTCATAAAACCTAAGGGCACATTATATTGACAACGACGACGGTTAAAATTTCTTGCTAGTACGTCTAGTTTCATACATCCAATTATTACGATCCATCTAAAATGATTAAAGAAAAAAAAACAAGTATGAATTCAACTAATATATATGACGTGGATGAATTTTTTTTAATCTAAGATGGTGGATCCTAACCATAAAATTGTTATAGCTCGGTTTTTAAAGAGCCAAAAGCGCCACTAGGAATGTATGTAAGTATATAAGAATCTAATTTAAACAAATTAAAAAGTGACAGTGATGTTACCTTGAAGATTCGAAAAATATATAGAAACAAAGAGCTATGAATAATTTGAATGTGGGAGATCCAAAGAAGAAATGAAGAGCAAACCAATCTAAACGTTAAGACAATGAATATGTGGATTTACATAGGGTTAAAAGTCGATCAAGTTATATTATTTATTTGAATCAATATCATTTTTAACATTTAAAGCATGCAAATTAAAGATAAATGTTTGTTTTCGGTTCACTAATGGATAACTTTTTAATATTACTCTATTTCTTTTTTAACTATCATATTAATTATATCATAGGCCCACTGCTTAAAGGGCCCTTAGATACCAGTACATGCACTATTTCGCACCATATCCAACTCATAAAACCTAAAGGCACAATATATTGAAAACGGCCACGGCTAAAATTTCTTGTTAGTACGTCTAGTTTCATACATCCAATTATTAGTATCCATCTAAAATGATTAAAGAAACAAAAAAAAACATATATGAATTCAACTAGTATATATGAGGTGGATGAATTTTTTTAATCTATGATGGTGGATCCTAACCATTAAATTGTTATAACTCAGTTTGTAAAGAGCCAAAACCGCTACGTGGAATGTATGTAAGTATATAACAATCTAATTTAAACCAATTAAAAAGTGACAGTGATGTTACCTTAAATATCAAAAAATATATAGAAACAAAGAGCTAAGAAAAATTTGAATGTGGAAGTTCCAAAGAAGAAATGCAGAGCAGAACAATCTAGACGTTAAGATAATGAATATGTGGATTAAAATAGGATTAAAGGTCGATCGACTTATATTATTTATTTGAATCCATATCATTTTTAAAATTTAAAAATGCAAGTTAAAGATAAACGTTTGTTTCCGGTTCACTAATGGATAACTTTTTAATATTACTCTGTTTCTTTTTTAAGTATCATATTAATTATCTCAGAAGCCCACCGCTTTAAGGGCCTAAGATACCAGTACACACACTATTTCCCACCATATCCAACTCATAAAACCTAAGGGCACATTATATTGACAACGGCGACGGTAAAATTTCTTGTTAATACGTCTACTTTATTACATCCAATTGTTAAGATCCGTCTAAAATGATTAATGAAACAAAAAAACAAATAGGAATTCAACTAATATATATGACGTGGATGAATTTTTTTTAATCTATGATGGTGGATCCTAACAATTAAATTGTTATTGCTCAGTTTGTAAAGAGCTAAAACCGCCACTGGGAATACATGTAAGTATATAACAATCTAATTTAAACCAATTAAAAAGTGACAGTGATGTTACCTTGAAGATCCGAAAAACATATAGAAACAAAGTGCTATGAAAAATTTGAAGGTGGGAGTTCCAAAGAAGAAATGCAGAGCAAAAGAATCTAGACGTTAAGATAATGAATATTTGGATTAAAATAGGGTTAAAGGTCGATCGACTTATATTATTTATTTGAATCCATATCATTTTTAAAATTTAAAACATGCAAGTTAAAGATAAACGTTTGTTTCCGGTTCACTAATGGATAACTTTTTAATATTACTCTGTTTCTTTTTTAAGTATCATATTAATTATCTCATAAACTCACCGCTTAAAGAGCCCTTAGATACCAGTACATGCACTATTTCCCACCATATCCAACTCATAATATCTAAGTGCACATTATATTGACAACGGTGACAGTTAAAATTTCTTGTTAGTACGTATAGTTTCATACATCTAATTATTACGGCCCATCTAAAATGAATAAAGAAACAAAAAAAAAAACAAACATGAATCAACTAATATATATGACATGGATGAATTTTTTTAATTTATGATGGTAGATCCTAACCATTAAATTGTTATAGCTTTGTTTGTAAAGAGCTAAAACCGCCAATGGGAATTTATGTAAGTATATAACAATCTAATTTAAACCATTTAGAAAGTGATAGTGATGTTACGTTGAAGATCCTAAAAATTTATAGAAACAAAGAGCTATGAAAAATTTGAATGTGGGAGTTCCAAAGAAGAAATGCAGAGTAAAACAATCTAGACGTTAAGATAATGAATAGGTGGATTAAAATAGGATTAAAGGTCGATCGACTTATATTATTTATTTGAATCCATATCATTTTTAAAATTTAAAAATGCAAGTTAAAGATAAACGTTTGTTTCCGGTTCACTAATGGATAAGTTTTTAACAATGTTTTTAAAACCGGACCGGAGAGCGAACCGGAGACATTACTGGTTCACTGGTCGGATCGGTCAGACCGGTCGGACCGGTTTTAAAAACCGTATCATATTTAATCAGTTTAAGTTAAAAAAAGTAATAAACACTAATAAACACACAAATCTTTAAAAAATAAATAAACTTACAGTAACTATAAAACTACTACACCCATCTCCCCTGGATATATATATATTTACATAAATTTAAAAACAAATTTTTAATGTATTTTGTTTATGTTAATAGTTAATACTTAATACAATATACGAGCCTAATTTCTTCATCTCCTACAATAGATACAAATTTATAAAATTATATCACACGCCGTTCAAAAAAAAATTATATCACACATATAATTTTTTATTAGTATTAATTGGCTATGTCATTTCCCAAATGAAAATTCATCTACACTTTACTAAGTTTACTCTAACCTAAAGACTAAAGAGTTATTATTTTACTATTTATCTAGTTCTCTCTCTCATCTTCTTCATCTTTAATTCTTCATTTTTAACTCTCTTTTTAGTTTTAATAGAGCTTTTCTTCACCTGCTATGTTTGATCTATAACTCAATCCAAGGCTGCTTAAAGGCTATTGAAGGTTTTTGTTTCCGGCAAAGATGAGATTGAAGATTGTCGTTGCCTCAGAGATCAAATCAAAGTCCTTACCGTAATTTTTCACAGTTCCCGGTCCGACCGCTGACCCGGTTCACAGGTTCAACCGGAGTTTTTCCTTGACCGGCCGGTTATTTTCCAACCCGTTTTAAGCTATATGACCGGACCAACACATTCACCGATTCCCGGCCCGACCGGTTCGACCGGCCGGTCCGGGTTTCAAAACATTGGTTTTTAATATTACTCTGTTTCTTTTTTAAGTATTATATTAATTATCTCAGAAGCCCACCGCTTTAAGGGCCCTAAGATACCAGTACACACACTATTTCCACCATATCCAACTCATAAAACCTAAGGGCACATTATGGCGACGGTAAAATTTCTTGTTACTACATCTAGTTTATTACATCCAATTGTTAAGATCCATCTAAAATGATTAATGAAACAAAAAAAACAAATAGGAATTCACCTAATATATATGATGTGGATGAATTTTTTTTAATCTATGAGGGTGGATCCTAATAATTGAATTGTTATAGCTCAGTTTGTAAGGAGCTAAAACCGCCACTGGGAATGCATGTAAGTATATTGTTAGGGCTTATTTCTGTTTAAGATTTACTTTGTACTTTGTTTATACATTTTGTATAGTTTAGGGTTAATTTTGTATTTTCCCTAATGTATTGTTGCATAAAGCATGTAGTAAGAGAATGTTAGAGATAGAGTCTAGATCACAATTACACGTTAGAGAGAGAGTTAACTGTGTGTGATTTACATTCTCCTGCACTTTTGTACTACAATTTGCTTTGATCATCAATACAAAGAGAATTATTAAGTAATGAATTGTGTTGCTGATTGATTGTGTTTGTGTACTTGTTTCGTTCTGATCATCGAGCGATATCGATCCAATTGAACCTATCAATTGGTATCAGAGCTGTTGGTATTGTGTTCTTCGCTATTCATCAAGCAAAAACACATCAATATTGCTCAAAATCATGATCTGAATGATCTGTTGCTGTTTTTAGTTGTGATTTCTCATCGCGATCACTTCTAGTTCACAACGATTGTGCAAATTCCATCAGATTATCATCAGATCTGAGGAATTAGGAAGGAAGAGAAATTTACTGTTCGATCAAAATTTTGCTCAAATTCATCAAAATTTGATCATGTTTTGGATTGATTGAGATTGGAGATTGTTAATCGGTATAATTCACTGATAGGGTGTGATTTTTGAAGAAATTAGACGAGTTTTTGATAAACCCAGAAAAATTCGTTTGAACAAGATGATGAACAGGATGAACAGGTTGAAGATTAACTAGCCGGGTGATAAAATTTGACTTAGACAAAATTTTTGGACTTAGAATTGTGAACAATTAGGTCCTGTGCAGCCGTGTGAAGGCAATTTTGTCTAGACGGGTGAAGAATTTGCATGAAAAAGGTTGTACTATTCAGACGGGTGATCAATATTTCAGCCGGGTGAGAGTACTGTTTAGCCGTGTGAAGAATCTTTCAGACGGGTAAGACAACTGTTCAGCCGGGTGATCAACTATTCAGCCGGGTAAACTACTTTGCTGCCGTGTGATAAACTACTGTTCAGCCGTGTAAAGCCTTTTTGCCGTGTCAAGTTCTAGCCGGGTCAAGTTTTCAGTCGTGTCAAGTGTTACTATTCAGCCGTGTAACTGTTCTGCCGGGTGAAGATTACAAGTGTTGAAGATTTACGACTGTTAAGCCGGGTCAACTGTTTAGACGGGTGAAGACTATTCTCAGCCGGGTGAAGAAGAAAAGCTACTGTTCAGCCGGGTGAAGAAGAATTTTCACTGTTCAGCCGTGTGACTCATTTTTAGTTGTTTCAAACCTTGTTATCTTATCTTGTTATTATTTACTTGTCTTTATTTTAGTATTTTAACTACTTCTTTTCAAAAATCATTAAAAACACAAAAATATTCTTAAAAAAAAAAATTTGTTAAAATGGCACCTAATGATGATTCTGATAACCGTGTTCCTAGATTGGTTAATCGTGCAGATTTCAAGAACTGGACAATCAGATTGAAGCATCATCTATGCTCTATTGACAATGATCTTTGGAAGTCAATTGATAAAGGTCCTCACATTCCTGCTCAAACTGCTCCTGATAGTGCAAGTACCTACACCAAAGACTCTACTGAACCTTATCCAGAAGATAATTTATCAGCTGAAGACTTACGAAAGGTCAAGAATGACAGTAAGGCTTACTCTTTGATGTGTAAGGGATTGCCACTTCAAGTGTTGTCAAGGTTGGATGCTTATCAAACTGGCTACACATTGTTTAAAGCATTGAAAGCTATCTGTGAAGGAGGAGAACAGATAAGGAGTTTGAAGAAACAAAAGTTAAAGAGGCAATTGGAGTTATTTGAGCACATTAATGGAGAAACAGTACATCAAATGATGAACAGGTTTGTTCACTTAACTACTGAGATGTCAAACATCGGAGTTAAGACTGAACTTCAAGACTTGAATGATCGATTGTTATGTGCTTTGCCATCATCATGGAAACAGACTGTCACTCTTTTAAAGCATACTGAGAAATTTCCCATGGATTTAGATTTGCTTATTGCAAAGATTGAAGAAGTAGAAATTGATGAAAGTTCAAGGAACACTGACAGATCTGCTTCTCATGCTCAATACAAGTTTGTGGTGAATCCAAGCAATACAGTTGAGAATGCCTTTTTGGTTCAAGATACTGTTAAAACTGATGATGAGGGTGATTTATTTGTTGGTGCAAGCTTTTATACTGGCTCGTCATACATTTCAAACTCACCAACTTATTCTCAACCTCAATCTCCACCAAGAGCTCAAGTTCAAAATCAGAATGTTAAATCTCAGTCTGAAAGCCAAAGTTCTAATGTTCAAGCTAAAGTAAAAGATGTGATAAACATCTTGTTACAAGATGATGAAACTAAGAATGCTTTTACTGCATTCATGGCAAGCTTTCAAGCTTATCAAGGAAGTCATTTGAATCAAATGGATGTTGTTCTTCAAGATTTATTTGAAATGGATCCTGATGACGTTGAGGAAATGGATCTGAATTGGCAAATGGTTATGGTTGCATATCGAACACAGAAACTTGCATATGTTAACCGAAGCTTCAAGCCACATGCAAACAAGACAGTTGGTTTTGACAAATCAAAGGCCAGATGTTTCAACTGTAACTGCTATGGTCATTTTTCTAGGGAATGCAAGGCTCCTAAGAATCAGAACTACAATGATCAAGCCAGTTCAAGTGGACAGAATCAAGGTCAAGGTCAAAGCTCGCAACAGTCTTCAAGCTATCAAAACATAAATCAACGTTTCATGCAGAAATCATATCAAAGTCTTCCCATGCCAGAACTGAAAGACGAAGGTAAGAAGCCAGAAGATCAAACTAAAGCACTGGTGGTTAGTGTGAAAGACGGATACGACTGGAGTGCTTATGCAGAACAGTTTACATCTGATCTCACTTCCAGTTTGGCGTTAGTTTGTGAAATTGAGGAAGATTGGTCTGAAGAAGGGGATGATAAAGTGATTGAAGCTGTGAGTGAAGATTCTGAAGAGTATGACTGGCGTGCAAAGGCATATCCTGTTGAAGAATCTGAACCAGAAGTTGCACTGATGGCTACATCCAATGAGTCTTCATCATCTACTGAACAACCCAAGGTTAGTACTGAATTACCCCCTAATTATGTTCCTTTGCCTGATGATGTTAGAGGTAGGTTATGTTCTGAACAATGCATCAAACAAGTGGAACATTATCGAACTCATTCTTTTAAAATTGGTGACAAATTAAGCAAACATGAAAAAGTTCATGAACAACTTAAAATTGATCACAAAACTTCTGATGAGAAGATATTGTCACTTAAAGAATCATGGAACAAAACCTTGAAAGAACTGGAACTTGTAACAAAACAACTTGAAGAAATGACAAAGAACTTCGAACAAGAAAAGGTTGCTCATGCAGTCACTCAAGTTGAATTAACTAAGGTTAAGAGTTGTAAAACAATGGTAAAACAACTTGTGAGTGAAAGAGGTAACAAAAGCAAACTAGGATTAGGTTTCACTCATGAACCAATGCCTAAATCAATCACACAAACTTTACCTGAAAACTTCAATGAATTTGATCATTCACCTGAAAATGAACGAAAATTCAAAGAAATTCAAAGAAGTAAATCCGAATCCGAAGGATCTGAAGTGTTGATTGCAAGTTTGAAAGAAGATGATGCTGTGACGACTGAAGCTGATGATGAAGCTAGCAACAAATCAGAGCCTGTTCTGATTCAACTTGTTGAATATCCTGAACTGAATTCCAAGTCAGAAGAAAAGGTGAAGGATGAAGCTGAATTTTCAGGATACAATGATCCTGAATACATCAAATGGAAGAATGAGCAGAAGGCAAAAGTTGCTGATCAACTGATCAAGAAGAAAGAAGTGAAAAAGGCTGAAGTTTCAAAAGGAAAGGTGCAGAAATCGAAATTAACAGTCAATCAATCTGAAACAAAACAGTCAAAAGGTAAAAGTGTCATAAAATCGAATGACAACACCAAAGTTCAAACTGAAAATGTCAAACCTGTCAAGAAGAAAGTGTCAAAAGGAAAAACAATCAAGTTTGTATCTGCAGGAACTTTCGATATGAATGGATCTTATGGTAACCAAATCAATTCTTCAATCAAATCTAACTCTGGTCTGAAAACAGGTTCAGGTCCTAAGTCTTCCGCTGTCAATGATAAAAGAATTGAACCAAAGAAGGTAACCAAACAAGATGGTTTAAAATCGAACCAAGTTCCCAAGAAATCGAAACTTGATCACAAACATTTACAGTCACAATCAAAATCTCCACAAAAGAATCAAGTTAACTTAACACCGAACAAAACTGATAATTAATCACGAGTGGGTTCAACATCAAAAGTTAACAATCGGCTCTTTAGGATTAGCAAGAAACATTGTGAGATTTGTGATCGTTATAATCATGTCACTGCTGAATGTTTCTTTAACAGGTACTGCAGTTACTGTGACAAAAGAAATCATTCTTCAGAGGAATGTTTTTATAACAAATTCTGTGATATTTGTGAAAGAAGAAACCATGACACAAAAGATTGTTTCTTTCGGAAAAACTCATCAAGAGAAATGACTCCGTTTCCAAATTTTCAAAGAAATCAATCGTTTGGTTTTCAAAAATTTAACCAAAGTCATTCTCCTGATTTGAGAACTTTCAAACGAAACAATTCTGTTTTTAATGACTTTTCACCAAGAAATGTGCAGGTTAACAGTTTTAAGCCAAGAGCTTTGATGGTGAGAAATCAGAAATTTGAAAATAACCTTGATCCTAAGTTAGAGGAAAGGTTCATTGCTTTAAGAAGAAAGCAATCAAATCAAGCAGTTGGGCGAAACAGTTTTCAACCAAATCTCTCAAATGAAACAAATTTTCAAAATCTTCATTATCAACAAGTTACTGTTACAGATAGATTCGGAAAACCCAAGACCATGTGGGCCTGGGTTGACCAAACTAACTAGGTAATTGTTGAAATGCAGGTACGCCCTCGAAGACCTATCAACTCATGGTTTGTTGATAGTGGGTGTAGCCGCACATGACAGGCAATCATGCCTTGCTTCAAGATTTTAAGCTAAAGAATGGTACACATGTTGCATTTGGAGGAGATGCTGGTGGTAAAATAACTGGAGAAGGAACCGTGTCAAATGGGGTCATTAGCTTTGATAAAGTCAACTACTGTGCACAGTTGAACTTTAATTTGCTAAGTGTATCTCAAATATGTGACAAATGTTATTCAACTTTATTTGATGATTCTTTCTGTTACATACTCAAACCAGGTTTCAAGATTGACAATGAATGGGTGGTGGTTAAAGCTCCAAGAGATCGTGATGTATACAAGCTTGATATGTCACAGATTGATGCTGAAACCGAAACTACTTGTCTCATTGCACATGCTTCAAATGATGAGAGTCAGCTTTGGCATAGACGGCTGGGCCATTCAAACTTCAGAAACATGAACCGACTGGTGACTGGAAATCATGCTGTGGGAATACCGTCAAAGAAATTCTCAACAACTGATCTCTGTCCAGCATGTTTGAAAGGGAAACATCACAGAATGTCTTTTAAGTCCAAGCAAGAACACTCCATTTCAAAACCCTTGCAGATGCTACATATGGATCTTTTCGGACCAACAAATGTTCAAAGCATCGGAAAGAAGTCTTACTGTTTTGTCATCATTGATGATTTTACTAGATATTCTTGGGTTTATTTCTTGCATGTTAAATCTGAAACTGCTGAGCTGTTAAAAGAATTTATTATCAAAGTTGAAAATCAATTGGATAGTAAAGTAAAAATCTTGAGAAGTGATAATGGAACCGAGTTTAAAAACTCTAATGTCGATTTGTTTTGTGCAGAAAAAGGTATTGCGCGCCAATTCAGTGCTCCAAGAACGCCTCAACAAAACGGGGTTGCGGAACGGAAAAATCGGACACTGATTGAAGCTGCAAGATCCATGCTCGCAGATGCCAAAATCCCTATCACATTCTGGGACGAAGCTATTGCTACTGCGTGTTTTGTACAAAATAGGACATTATTGGTTCAGGATAAAAATAAAACATCTTATGAGTTACTTTTTGGAAGAAAACCGAATATTTCTTATTTGAAAGCATTTGGTTGTCCTGTATCGATTCTAAATTTAAGTGATCATCTCGGTAAATTTGAGTCAAAATCTGACGATGGATTTTTCCTTGGTTATTCGTCTGTTTCAAAAGCTTATCGGGTTTTTAATAGCAAAACAAACACTGTTATTGAAACTATTAACGTAAAGTTTTTAGAAAAATCGTTTACGTCAGTGGCTCATGGTCCTGAATGGTTGTTTGATTTAGATTCGTTATCAAAATCTTTCAATTCTAACTTGTTTGATTTTTCAGGAAAATCAAGAAAAGAATCAGGAGACTTAGGATGTTTCAGTGATGATTCTGATAATGACAATGATAGCAATCTCAATTCTAATTATCCGTTCATGTCATTTCATAATCCTGATCATGGAGTATCCAGTCAAGCTCCGGGTCCATCTGGTTCTCAAGAAGATCAAGAATCAAACATTCTTGGTGATGATGTGAATCCGCAAAGTTCTCCTAATGATGGTGGATCTGTTCAAAATCAACCATCATCAGATCCGAATGTTGAAGTTATTCCAGAATCGTTTGACTACTTCATCAATTCACCAGAACAAGTTCCTAATTTCACTCCGCATGTGTCTATAATTCTGCAAGATTTACCGAATCTGAATCAGTCTAATCTGGAGACGCAAGTTCAAGGTGATTCAATTCCAACTCATCGAGTACATAGGAATCATCCTTTATCTCAGATTATTGGGCCGTTGAATCAGAGAACTATGAGTAGTCAGACTGAACATGCAAACGTTTGTCTTTATTCATGTTTTCTTTCTCAAGTGGTGCCGAAGAACATTTCAGAAGCATTACAAGATAAGAGTTGGATTGAAGCCATGCAAGAGGAGTTACTTCAATTTCGCAAACAAGAGGTTTGGAAATTAGTGGACTTACCTGAAGGAGAAAATGCGATTGGTACAAGATGGTTGTACAAGAACAAGCCAGATGAACGTGTCATTGTTGTGAGAAATAAAGCCAGACTTATTGCACAAGGTTACACTCAAGAAGAAGGTATTGACTATGAAGAAGTGTTTGCTCCGGTCGCTCGACTTGAAGCTATTCGCGTTTTTCTAGCATATGCCTCTTTCATGAAGTTCAAAGTGTTTCAAATGGACGTTAAAGGCGCTTTTCTGTATGGACCAATTACCGATGATGTATATGTCAGACAACCTCCTGGGTTTGAAGATCCTGATTATCCACATCGTGTATACAAATTAAGCAAAACTTTATATGGTCTACATCAAACTCCAAGGATTTTGTACGAGACGTTGTCTAAACATTTGCTAGAACATGGATTTACATGTTCAAGTGTAAATCCAGATTGATCCAACTTTATTTATGAAGCGGGAAAATGAAGATCTTTTGTGTGTTCAAGTGTATGTGGATGATATCATCTTTGGATCAACAAGTTCGTCCATGTGCAAAGAGTTTGAAGAAATCATGGAGTCAAGATTTCAGATGAGTTCGATGGGGGAGATTAATTTCTTTCTCGGATTGCAAGTAAAACAGTCAGCAGACGGAATTTTTATCAACCAATCAAAGTTTGTTGAAAAGTTGCTGAAAAAGTTCAAGATGCAAGATTGTCAGACTATTCGAACGCCATCTCATGTGAATTGCAAGATACAGCCGGATCCAAAAGGCAAATCTGTTGATCAAACACTGTACAGATCAATGATTGGTTCACTGATGTATCTTACTGCATCAAGGCCAAACATTATGTATGTTGTATGTGTGTGTGCAAGATATCAGTCTGATCCGAAAGAGTCGCACCTAGTTGTTGTTAAACGTATTTTCAGATACCTTAATGGGAAACCGAATCTCGGGTTATGGTATCCTTATGAAGGCAATTTTGAATTATATAGTTATTCTGATAGTGACTTTGGTGGGTGTGCTCTTGACAGGAAATCGACTACGGGTGGATGTCAATTTCTGAGTCCTAGACTTGTTTCTTGGCAATGCAAAAAGCAGACCAACGTTTCTGTATCCACAGCTGAAGCAGAGTATATCGCTGCATCTGCAGGATGTTCTCAAGTTTTGTGGTTATAAAACCAATTGCTTGACTACGGGTTTAACTTTCTCAAAACTCCAATTTACATAGACAATACTGCTGCTCATTACTGCTAATCCTGTTCAACACTCAAAAACCAAACATATCGAAATTCGATATCACTTTCTCAGAGACAACTCTGAAAAAGGTTTAATAATTTTGATTAAAGTTCATACTGACAAACAACTGGCAGATCTTTTCACAAAATCTTTCTTGTCAGGACGGTTTGAATTCTTAATTCAATCCATAGGGTTAATCAACCATGATTAATTCTAATTTTTGAAAAATCAAAACAAAAATCAGAAAATATAAAAGTCAAAAATATAATAAGTCGATGTCAAGTATTGATTCCTTTGTCTTTTTATTTTTATTGTTTTGCATTGTGTTTGTGCATGAAAAAGAAAAGCAAACAAAAAGAATATAAAAACAAAAAGAAAAGAAAATATCATGTCATAAGAATCTATATTGCAAAAAGTGAGAAATGATAGTACACTAGACATTATTTGTTTCATCATTTTTAATAAAGACTGATGAATGTTAATTGATGTGTGAGACAGCTCATGCAATTAGACTGAAAAAGTAAGTTCATTGTTGACAAATCTAAACTTAATGATCTTTGTGTTAAGTTCCTTTGTTATACATGTCTAGATATATCTCTTTTGATGCTCTGCTTGTGATGATAGTTGTTCATGATCGGGTAACGATGCAATCTATTCAGTGTGATGAACCGCATCGTGAGCTTCTTTGTTGTGGTACCCACAGACCTGAAGTCTCACACGAAGTCTCCTTTGAGCTTCAAGGTGCAGCAAAAGATTCCCAAAGTTGGAACAAAAAGAGTCCCAAATGTGGACCATCACCAAACAAAAATTCCAAAAAGGAATTCAGAAGATTCCCAAGGGGAACGATAGGAAATTAAAATTCCAAATGCAATCAAAAGAAGTCCCAAAGTGGACCAAATCCGAATAGAACCCAGATTCCATACTGTTTATGATTGTAAGTGACCAGGTTTTTGTGCAATATGCATTCAGGTAGTGGTTGATAAGGAAATATGTTGACATATGTATACATGTGGATCACATAAGTCATTTTAATCGAACCTTAATCTCATCATGATACTGAAAAAGTAAGTGTGTCAACTCGAGCTAATTGGTATGTTTTCATATCATCACTCAATCAAACATAAGTCAAATGTCTATTCAAAACTTGCAAAACATGTTCAGATAATGGGTGGTATGATCTCACTGCGATATTTTGATTCATTGCATTGCATATGTCTTTATTTTAATGTGTGTGCTTTGAGTGTGCAGGCATATGGAATCTTTATTGAGACATCGACATCCTTGTTAAACTTAAAAATTTCAAGAAATTTCAAGTTTAGGGGGAGAATAATTGAAGAAGAAAAATATTTACAAAAATCCAAAAATATTTTTGAATAAGTGTGTTTTGAATGAACAAGATTATGTGGTATGAAAAAGCAAAAGTATTGGATGTGTTAAAAACAAACCCAAGGTCTTGTGATGTGTTTTTTTTAAGAAATTGCTTCGGGATATAGAAATATTGGTTGTGCAAAAACATTTTTGTGAGAAAAATCAAAGAAAAAGAAAAAGGATTTAAAATGAATAAATTTTTGTTGACTTGTCTCATATTTTTGATATTTAATGTGACAAACCCTAATAAGGATGTCTTGTCTAATTAATATGTCGAGAATGTTTGCAGGTGCAATAAATGCAGTTGAAAAGTCAACAGACGGAGAAAAATGAAAAATTGTCAAAGTGTTGTCGCCGGGTGAAGATATCAGAAGACACTGTTTAGCCGGGTAATGAAGTCACTGTTTAGCCGGGTAAGTTTGTGTTTGATATCAAGCCGGGTGATTGAAAGAAGAGATAGTCGGGTGAAGATGTTATGATTACTGTGTTGCCGGGTAATGAAGTGATATGTTACCAGCCGGGTAATGAACAAGTCACTATTTTGCCGGGTAAAGAAGTCATGTTGATATCAGCCGGGTGACAAGTTGTGTGTTACTATACAGCTGGGTGATGAAGTGTTGATACTGTACAGCCGGGTAATAGAATGAAGATTCTATGTAGCCGTGTAAGTGAAGAACACTGTGTAGCCGGGTAAAGTATAACAACTGTGTAGCCGGGTGATGAATAAAAGTGTAGTTATAACAAGCCGGGTGATGAAGAAGATCACTATGCAGCCGGGTAATGAAGAAGATCATTGTGCAAGCCGGGTGATGAAGAAGACTACTATGCAGCCGGGTGATGGGTAAAACCAAAACAGGTGTAGTTGTTCCTAACCTTTACCCGTCTCAACAGTGCCTTACCCGTCTCTACAGTGTCTGACCCGTCCAAGTGTTTTACATGTTTTATGTTGACCCGTCCCAATGTTGTGACCCGTCCCATGACTATGACCCGTCTCAACAGTACCTGACGCGGCTCAACAGTGCATGACCCGTCCAGGCTTATTGGGCTTTAATGCTTACCCGTCTCAGTTTGTTGACCCGTCCCATTAAGTTTGACCTAATTTTTCAACCATATAAATACCCGCTTTATTCACAACACTTATCATTTTTCACTCACATTTTCAAGCAAATTCCCTGTTCCTTAAACCATTGATTATCATATTCAATTGATTGTTCTGTAACAAGTTATATTGATTGAATAAGGTATACTTATCATGATTCGACCTTGATAAACCTGTTAAATGATCGTTAAAACGAAAAATGATGATGAACCGTAATTTGATCACTGAATCGAAACTTTGATTTCGAGTTTTAAAACTGAAATCGAATGTTGTAATAGGTGTATTTATTGTCGATTATCAACTTTCATCCATAAATTTGCATCAAAAAGCTCAAAATCAACCTAATCAACTGAAAGTTTCATAATACAGTCGAACCGCCATTGATGAATTTTGAATGTTCTTAAGTTTTGACATCAAACTGATGAATCAGCTGTTATTATGTGACAAATCAATGCTAAAACTGAACTAAAACATGTTAAACAACTTCATCATACAAATTTCAGATTTGTGTTTTTAAGTGAATAAACTGTTAAGTGCAAACCATTGTATGATCATTGATTCACAAAGGTTTTTATTAAACAAAATGATGAAAATCAGATTGTTAGATCAACTTAGGTGTTAAAATGATTGTGTGATTGTTTTACATTGTAACTTTTGTTTAAACACTTATGCAAATTTGTTATTTATGAATGAAAAATCTAACTCATGTGTCTTGTCTTTGTCAAACAGATGGAGAATCTCAAGTTTGAGCCTAAGCACAATCTGGTTGCATGTTTGGATGAATCTATACCAGAAACAGAGGGGTATAGAGACATGATCAGATTCATTAGAAGAACCAAGTATGTGTATGCTATGTGTGCAAAGCCTGTGATATATGCTAGACTCATCAAGAGTTTTTGGAGAACGGCTGAGGTTGTGACTGATGAAGCTGGAGTTTCTGTTGTCAGAGGAAACATCACCAGAGATTTATAGTTGACTGTATCTAAGGAGTCTATCAGAACAACATTGAGGATTGATGATGATGAGGTTGGTGCAATTGATGAGCTGAAACTGCCGAGTGCCAAACTTGTTTTATCAATATGGGTCATCCTCCCATTTTCCCAAAACAGCAGTTTGTTAGAGCCAGACTTGGGAAGAAATGGAAGTTACTCTGCTATGTGATACAACAGTGCATGTCTAGAAGGAGTGCTGGGTTTGTTATAGCTGAAAACAAGCCTTTCAATATGTCGAAATGGATCATGAAAGGGTTTGTATTCAATCTTGTGAAAGGGAAGAGGTTCAAGTTTCTCATGTATCCGAGATTCTTGCAACTTATGATCAATGTTGCTTATCCTATCATCAGAGAAGAAGGTTTTGCTGGAGGGATTTTATATACAGAAGATATGAATGACCTATCATATAGGAAGATGAGTATTGGGAATGTTGTAAATGTTGAAATGTTTGACTATATGCGAGATATAGCAAACAACGATGAGGATATTGAGGTATTATATCATCACATATCAAATGGAGAGATTATTAATCCATCAGATCTAGTTGATGAGATGCCGGATAATCTATTAGATGATGATGAGTACTTCGCTCGTCATCCAGAAGATGAAGAACATGATGAAGATGAGAGTGAAAGTGATAGTGATGAAGATGAGGAGGATAGTGATAGTGGTGATGATAGTGGTGATGATAGTGATGATGGTGGTGATGATGGAAATGAGAATGAAAGTGCTGAATCAGTTTCTGAGGAGGCACAGAATGTTGAGATTAATGAACCAATTGAGATGGTGACTGATGAACCTGTTGAGGTTGAGAAAGCTGTAGAAGAGATTGCTGTTGAAGCTCCTAGGGATATCACAGTTCAATATACTAGATCCTGAAGATCTAAAACTGTGGTTGAGCCTATGATTGTAGAGGAGCAGAGAGTGTATTTGAAGATGTGAATGTGCCTGAACAGATTGATATTGTTCAGATTGCACAGGAGGTAATGGCCGAAGTGGAGACTACTGCACAGGTAGTTGATGATACCGATGCTGGCGTTACTGTTTCTGTTCCAGTAGATATCCCAACCACTTCATCTCCAGCAACTATACAAACTGAACAACCTTTGGAGTCTTCACCAAAAGTTGGTTCAAGTGTGAATGAAGATAAAGAGAAAATTCTTAAGTTGGAAAAGATGGTAGCCAAATTGTTAGAAGCTAATGAGTTATTGAAAGCATCCAATGAAAGGAAGAAAAAGAGGTTGGAGGAATTTTGGGCTATTCATCAGAAGAACTTGGAAACGTTCAAAGAATTAGATGCTGATTATGAAAAATTGAAGGATGATCATGAGAAGTTGAAAGAGGACTATAAAGAGTTATATGCGGAATGCAATACTCTGAATGCTGAAAAAGAGATGCTTGAAAAATGGTTGGAAGAAGCCAAACCAAAGAAGTCTAGTTCTGCATCGGATAAAGACTTTTCTGAGGATGTGATGGAAGTTGCTGAGCCTTCACAAGATGTTAAAATTTATTATACTAGAGCGCGTGGAACAAAGAATGTGGGTGAAAAGATTGATACACCAATTCCAATTCCCGATGAAGCTGCTGATTCTGTCAATCATGACAAAGCTGAGGGAAAACGCAAACTGGATGTTGTGCCTGAGATTATTGGAGAAGAGGTTAGTACGAAGAAAGCTAGAACAGAAGAAACAGTTCAGATTGAGCCGATTCAATCTGAATCTGTAACTGAAACCGAAGTGTCTAAGGTGGCGAAGGTGACTGAGATTGTAAAGGAAATTGAAACTGATAAAACAGTTCAGATTGAGCCGATTCAATCTGAATCTGTGGTGGCAACTGAAGTACCTGAAGTGGTTGAAGTAGTTGAGAATGTGCAAGAAACTGTTACTGAAGAAGCATTTCAGTTTGAGCCGATTCAAACTGAAACTGTACCGATGATAGAAGCACTCGATGATTTAGATGATATAGACTTTACAGACTCTGAACCTGAGGCTAATCCAGATGATGAGATACCTGTTGATCTTCCTGAACAATTTGCTTATCTAGAAAAGATGAAGTATAATTCAGTTTATTTGAATGGACTTACTGTCAGTCAAATAAATGAGGAATATGAGAAGTGTCTGAATGCTCAAGACAAGGTAACGGCTGATGAGAAAGAATTTGTTGTAGAAATGGGTGAATGGACGCCTCTGCAAGAAAGTCTAAATATTGATGATCTTCCACCTGAAGAATTATATCATCAAGATCCAGAAGAGATGACTACTATTAGCATGCGTCAATGGTTGAGTTCAAGGAACTATCCATACAAAACGTTGAAGAGACTGAAACGATAATCCACAGTACTATGAGCTGACCAAAAGATATAAAGTGCTGGAACCCAAAGAGATACCGTTAATGGCTTTACCAGTAGATGCGCACAAGAAAAGAAAGGAGTTGATAGACATGTTTCCCAGCGAGATGAAATCTTACAACCTTCCAGTGGATGTACGAGAATCATGGCACAAGTCTGCCACAGCAGGTGATGTTGTCAGATCACTGCTGAGTAAGGGTCAGTCAGTTGCTGAACTACTTGATTCAATGATCGTGCCGGCCAAGTCTAAAAATGTGAAGATTATCGCTTGGAAATATGATGAAGTGTTTGATGCGTTTTTGATAAAAAGAGTTAATGGTCTGTGCGATGTTTATCATTATTACTCAAGTATATTCAAGCTGCAAGTGCAAGATTTGAAGGAACTGCACAAACTAAGATTGATTAATCACACGCATGCTGAGCGTGGTGATAAATGTGCGATGCTACTAGATGCTGGGATGAGCCGTTTGCCGAAGTTTTTGGAGTTTAGAGGACAACAAGAAGACAGTGAATATGTTCAGATGAAGAAAACGAGGAAACCAAAGAAGTTGGTATTGCGAGACATGTATCTAGAAGAGTTCTCAGATGAATGCTTTGATAAAGTCACAGATCCGGGGTTGAAAGTGATTGAAGGTTCTCAAGCGACAAAGCCCATTTTGAAGGTATTTTACAATCAGGAGACTTTTGAGCTGAAACTTGTTTGTAATTTGGATGATTGGGATCAGGACATGATTACCTTGTTTAGTACGTTTGAGCTTAAACTACTACATCCATCTTACATTGACTATCTCCGAAGCTACAAGATGGAAAAGTTGAAAGATTCTGTTGCGGAAGAAGATAGAACATTATTTGTTATCATGATTGAAGTGATTGGGGCTGCTACTGAGAAAATCCGATTAAGGAAGGCATTGCTTAATGCTAACCTTGAGAAGATTGATATACCGGAGATCGAGTATATGAGGGTGACGTCAAAGGGTACCTTGGAGGTTAAAGTCAAAGGAAGGACGAAACCGCATGCGTTTTATGCTAACATTGACTTTGCAGGTATTAACTTGGACTCGCTGAAAAGAATGAAGGATTGTGACATTCTAACAAATGAATCAAAGCCAAGACAAGCCAAGATAGCTGAGAAGTTCAAGTCTTGCATTGAAGAGGCTTTAAAAGAACAAGAAGAATACAAAGGAAAGGAATTGTTGGATGTTAAAGACGAACCAGAAGATTGGTGAGAGATTGAAGCTGAAAGCAAAAGTTGAAAACTGTTGGAGATTTTTGAAGTCCAAAGATAAATCTTAGGGGGAGTACTGTTAGGGCTTATTTCTGTTTAAGATTTACTTTGTACTTTGTTTATACATTTTGTATAGTGTAGGGTTAATTTTGTATTTTTCCTAATGTATTGTTGCATAAAGCAAGTAGTAAGAGAATGTTAGAGATAGATTCTAGATCACAATTACACGTTAGAGAGAGAGAGTTAACTGTGTGTGATTTACATTCTCCTGCACTTTTGTACTACAATTTGCTTTGATCATCAATACAAAGAGAATTATTAAGTAATGAATTGTGTTGCTGATTGATTGTGTTTGTGTACTTGTTTCGTTCTGATCATCGAGCGATATCGATCCAATTGAACCTATCATATATAACAATCTAATTTAAACCAATTAAAAAGTGACAGTGATGTTACCTTGAAAATCCGAAAAATATATAGAAACAAAGTGCTATGAAAAATTTGAATGTGGGAGTTCCAAAGAAGAAATGCAGAGCAAAAGAATGTAGACGTTAAGATAATGAATAGGTGGATTAAAATAGGGTTAAAGGTCAATCGACTTATATTATTTATTTGAATCCATATCATTTTTAAAATTTAAAACATGCAAGTTAAAGATAAACGTTTGTTTCCGGTTCACTAATGGATATCTTTATAATATTACTCTGTTTCTTTTTTAAGTATCATATTAATTATCTCATATGCCCACCGCTTTAAGGGCCCTAAGATACCAGTACAAGCACTATTTCCCACCATATCCAACTCATAAAACCTAAGGGCACATTATATTGACAACGGCGACGGTAAATTTCTTGTTAATACGTCTAGTTTATTACATCCATTGTTAAGATCCGTCTAAAATGATTAATGAAACAAAAAAAACATATATGAATTCAACTCATATATATGACGTGGATGAATTTTTTTAATCTATGATGGTGGATCCTAACCATTAAATTGTGATAGCTTAGTTTGTAAAGAGCTAAAACTGCCACTGGGAATGCATGTAAGTATATAACCATCTAATTTAAACCAATTAAAAAGTGACAGTGATGTTACCTTGAAGATCCGAAAAATATATAGAAACAAAGTGCTATGAAAAATTTGAATGTGGGAGTTCCAAAGAAGAAATGCAGAGCAAAAGAATCTAGACGTTAAGATAATGAATAGGTGGATTAAAATAGGGTTAAAGATCGATCGACTTATATTAGTTATTTGAATCCATATCATTTTTAAAATTTAAAACCTGCAAGTTAAAGATAAACGTTGGTTTCTGGTTCACTAATAGATATCTTTATAATATTACTCTGTTTCTTTTTTAAGTATCATATTAATTATTTCATAAGCCCACCGCTTTAAGGGCTCTAAGATACCAGTACACACACTATTTCCCACCATATCCAACTCATAATACCTAAGGGCACATTATATTGACAACGACTACGGTAAAATTTCTTGTTACTACTTCTAGTTTATTACATCCAATTGTTAAGATCCGTCAAAAATGATTAATGAAACAAAAAAAAAACAAATAGGAATTCAATTAATATATATGACGTGGATGAATTTTTTTTAATATATGATGGTGGATCCTAACCATTAAATTGTTATAGCTCAGTTTATAAAGAGCTAAAACCGCCACTGGGAATGCATGTAAGTATATAACAATCTAATTTAAATCAATTAAAAAGTGACAGTGATGTTACCTTGAAGATCCGAAAAATATATATAAACAAAGTGCTATGAAAAATTTGAATGTGGGAGTTCCAAAGAAGAAATGCAGAGCAAAAGAATCTAGAAGTTAAGATAATGAATAGGTGGATTAAAATAGGGTTAAAGTTCGAGCAAGTTATACTATTTATTTGAATCTATATCATTTTTAAAATTTAAAACATGCAAGTTAAAGATAAATGTTTGTTTCCGGTTCACTAATGGATAACTTTATAATATTACTCTGTTTCTTTTTTAAATATCATATTAATTATCTCATATGCCCACCGCTTTAAGGGCCCTAAGATACCAGTATAAGCACTATTTCCCACCATATTCAACTCATAAAACCTAAGGGCACATTATATTGACAACGGCGACGGAAAAATTTCTTGTTAATACGTCTAGTTTATTACATTCAATTGTTAAGATCCATCTAAAATGATTAATGAAACAAAAAAAAATATATATGAATTCAACTAATATATATGACGTGGATGAATTTTTTTAATCTATGATGGTGGATCCTAACCATTAAATTGTTATAGCTCAGTTTGTAAAGAGCTAAAACCGCCACTGGGAATGCATGTAAGTATATAACAATCTAATTTAAACCAATTAAAAAGTGACAGTGATGTTACCTTGAAGATCCGAAAAATATATAGAAACAAAGTGCTATGAAAAATTTGAATGTGGGAGTTCCAAAGAAGAAATGCAGAGCAAAAGAATCTAGACGTTAAGATAATGAATAGGTGGATTAAAAATTGTTAAAGGTCGATCGACTTATATTATTTATTTGAATCCTTATCATTTTTAAAATTTAAAACATGCAAGTTAAAGATAAACGTTTGTTTCCGGTTCACTAATGGATAACTTTTTAATATTACTCTGTTTCTTTTTTAAGTATCATATTAATTATCTTATAAGCTCACCGCTTAAAGGGCCCTTAGATACCAGTACATGCACTGTTTCTCACAATATCCAACTCATAAACCCTAAGGGCACATTATATTGACAACGGTGACAGTTAAAATTTCTTGTTAGTACGTCTAGTTTCGTACATCCAATTATTACGACCCATCTAAAATGAATAAAGAAACAAAAAAAAAACAAATATGAATTCAACTAATATATATGACATGGATGAATTTTTTTAATTTATGATGGTAGATCCTAACCATTAAATTGATATAGCTTAGTTTGTTAAGAGCTAAAACTGCCACTTGGAATGTTTGTAAGTATATAACAATCTAATTTAAATCAATTAAAAAGTGACAGTGATGTTACCTTGAAGATCCGAAAAATACATAGAAACAAACAGCTATGGATAATTTGAATGTGGAAGATCCAAAGAAGATATGCAGAGCAAAACAATCTAAGCGTAATGATAACGAATAGGTGGATTAAAATAGGGTTAAAGTCGAGCAAGGTATATTATTTATTTGAATCTATATCACTTTAAAATTTAAAACATGCAGGTTAATGATAAACATTTGTTTCCGGTTCTCTAATGGATAACTTTTTAATATTACTATGCCTCTTTTTTAAGTATCATATTAATTATCTCAGAACCCCACCGATTAATGGGCCCTTAGATACTAGTACATGCACTATTCCCACCATATCCAACTAATAAAACCGAAGGGCACATTATATTGACAACGACAACGGCTAAAATTTTTTGTTAGTACGTGTAGTTTGATACATCCAATTATTATGATCCATCTAAATTAACTAAAGAAACAAAAAAACATATATGAGTTCAACTAATATATATGGCGTGGATGAATTTTTTTTAATTTATGATGGTTGATCTTAACCATTAAACTGTTAAAGCTTAGTTTGTAAAGAGTCAAAACCGCCACAACGAATGTATGTAAGTATATAACAATCTAATTTAAACCAATTAAAAAGTGATAGTGATGTTACGTTTAAGATCTGAAAAATATATAGAAACAAAGAGGTATGAATAAATTGAATGTGGGAGATCCATAGAAGAAATGGAGAGCAAAACAATCTAGACATTAAGATAATGAATAGGTGGCTTAAAATAAGGTTAAAGGTCAATCAAGTTATATTATTTGTTTGAATCTATATAATTTTTAAAACTTAAAACATGCAAGTTGAAGATACTCCTTTGTTTCCAATTCACTAATGGATAACTTTTTAATATTACTCTTTCTTTTTTAAGTATCATATTAATTATCTCATAAGCCCATAGCTTAAGGGCACATTATATTGACAACGACGACGGCTAAAAACAATCACTCTACTTAACATTTGGTATCATTCTATCCGTTTGTAAGTTATATCTCCAACTACAAAACAAATTAAGGTTTAGGATACGATTTTCAGAAGATAAGATGGATAATTATGTTTTTTTAGCTAGTCAATGGTGTATCACATACAATTATAATCAATTAACCATACAAGCGTATTTTTATTTCATTTATATATGACTAATACTTTATGATTTTGGGTCACCTGAACATCTAGAGACATATTGTTTGTGTCCAATTGTCCATTTATTATTGTTAAATTTGAGCTTAAGCAGTTATGTTTTATTGAACCTTAGATGGCAATATTGGAATCCGTTAATCAAATAATGATATTGTATTAACTAGAATGTTTTGGTGGATTTCTTGTGAAGCTTTTGTCTATGTTTGTTCTATAATCTCTAAAAATCAGTTTGTGTGCTCTTCCATTCTTCAATCCTCTTAGCTTCTAAAATTGTTGTATTAATTGTAAAGTTACATATACATAATAGATTAGTACGTGTCTTATTTATGTTTATAAGTGTAGGCGGAATGGGACGGGAACGGCGACAGTGACGTCGGCCTCCGGCGGGGAGCACCGCCCCGGCCCGGCGGTACCGTCGATTTGGGATGGGTTTTGGGATTGAATTCCCGTGTTTATCACCGCTGTTGACTGATTCCAACGGGCCTTGACCAACTTCCAACAGCTAGTTTATATATAAAAAAATAATTTCACTCCACCAACTCTTCTATAAAATACATTCCATCACACTCATTTTTAACAACAAATCCCACAAATCAAATACCCTACACTTTCAAACCCAACAAAAAAATGTTGAATCCGTTAACAATTGAAGATTCAACCATGGGTTCGTCTTCGTCGTCTTCCGATGATTCGGTTGAATCACGTCAATGTTAGATATTAGGATATGAAGAATCGAAACCGATGAGAATAGCTACTTGGATTACTCTAAGAATTATGATTAACACTTTCAGATTAAAATATTTGATGGTACATATCAAATGCTTAATCGGATAAGACTTAGAATTTCTCAAGAACGAATCTGATTTCCTATGAGAAGAAAGAAAAAATTGTATCATCAATAATTTTGATTCCAGTCCCTGTATTTATTTATCCACATCTAATATATAGGATCATTCAAAATCTAATTAAACTATCTGGCAAATCAAATGGCCCAATGAACCACCTGAATCAATTACCACCATAGCCAATTACATGAATTAATCGAGCCCAATATATAAATATATAAACTTCAGCTATATATTTTTATATACTAATAATTAGATTTATTAGATAAACAAATACTACAAATAATACTAATGACAAACGAGTCCGCACCCAGCGTCTCCTAACTCGTTTAATAACTAATATTGTTTACTTGGTCAACAAGTTAATCCAATAACACTAAAATCACATTGATAATACTAAAATTACCAACAGTCAACAGAAATTTACTTATCTCGTTTATGTCGCCAACGTTGTGCTTGATTCCGATGTTCGCGACACTTCTTCGTCATCAAGAACTTACATTCAAGAGACGATCGAGGTGAATCACATGGCCGACTCGTTGCTGATTATTTCTCTGAAAATCCGAAGTTTAATAAGAGAATGTTTAGAGATCGTTTTCGTATGAGAATGGAACTATTTTTAAAAATAGTTGCTGATATGGAGAACAATTATGAATACTATGCCCAACCTGAAACTTGTGATCGGTAGTAAAACACCGAGTCTCTCGCTGAGACATAATTCTATCTGGATAGATTTCTCGAGATAGTTTCTAAAGAGGTTTTGTTATAGCATCTATAATTGCTTCTGGTTTAGGTGTACAGCCTGACAAATAGACATCCACAATAAGGTCCGGCCATTTTCATTGTTACTGTTCCGGCTGTTAAAATAAGGTCCTCTTGTCTAGGACTCGATCTTGGTACTAGTCCATAACAATCAAAGTCAAATCATGAGCCTGTTAGTGAAACAAATTCAATGAAGCAATAACTGGTACCATAGAGAAGCGGCCATAAACTAGAGAGTCTTGACCAATTTGAAAGATCATTTAGTGTAGTTGAAATAACTTAATTTTGGGTTGTTCGATGAAACAAGGGAAACTCAATGGAATTCTTAACTATCTCAATTTTTCTGCTTTTGAACTATTACTTTAAAACCCGGTTCGATGCAAGACAAAAGAGGGGTTTCTCCGGTTTGCAAAAATGTTACATCCGCCATTCGACAATTAGCTTATGGAATTGTTCCCGACTCGTTAGACGAATAATGTTCATTTTATTAGTATTGTAAACATATACTTAATAAATATTATTTGAATGTTATGAAGTGTCGATTGTACACACTAGGCGAGGAGGAATTGTCCAATGGCTTGGCGGGGAGAATTCACGTTCCCCAGTAGACTCAGAAACAATGGCACGCTAAGCTTCAATAATTTGAGACTTTAGATCAATACAAAGAGAAACAAAAGAAAGCAGTTTTTGGAATGTCATCTTTGTGAACACGCAATTGATTGTAACCCGAACGAAGATCAATTTTTTTTTTTAAACAAGTTGCTCTCTAGAGTAGATTGAAACAACCATCGATAGATGGCAAATGATAATTATTTTTATTTTATATTATTTTATTTATTTATTTATTTTTTACCGAAATTTTATTGAATTCGTGATAATCGATACATATACAAAACGAGTCATCTTTCTTTTTCTTTACATCAACACGAGCCAAAAACGCGACATAACTCTAACGCATATATTTTTGAGTTCCAACGCAAGACAAAAGTTTCAACCGACAGGAGAAATTTCGTGACATCGAAATTACCGAGAGTCATAGGTAAGAGATAAACATAAAGAAAACGTGACCTGAAGTTTAAGTTCGCACCATATATATGAATAACTAATAGAAACATATTTTTTTCGTTCGCTACTTCTACCACATAAAGATTATCAAGTTTAACACCGCTAATAGTAAATGACGAAACACACTCTAATGAAACAAAGCTCTTATCGGCATCCGAATGAAATAAAATAGAAATGTAACGATCATTTGAGAAACATACCGTTCACTGCGTCATTGTTTGCTTGAGCTTCATTAGCGTTGATATTGAATGTTCTAGCACGACTAACTTGGTTAGCATTAGCGTTGGTTGGTATTCGCATTGACATTGATAGGCTGGGGACAATTGTTGTGGAAATGAGTTGGATCGCCACAATTGAAACAAGCACGACCTTGATTACCCCGCTTATTATTATTCCACCAATCTTTAGCCAAATGCCCATAATGTTGACAAACAGAATATTTAAAACATGGAGTTTCAGGAGCATAATGAAAAGGATATTGGTTGCATTTTGGCAAGAACCCCGTATAAGGCTTACCATTATCATTACCCCTTTGTTGTGCCATAGGAGGAGCAAGAGCAGCTATTGCATAGTTGGTGGCATTATTCTTACGCTACATGGACTTGAATGAGGATTCGAGCTTAAAACCCTTTTAAGAATCGTCCTCAGATAGTTTAGAATCGTCACTAGAAGAACCCTTGGACTTTTTGTTACCCTTACGAAACAGAGAACCAGCTTGCACATGGTTTTCAGTAAGACGACCGGCTAAAGTCATTGCCTCACCCATAGTAGTTGGCTTACTACCCCAAACAGCATCTTGGATAGTCATTGGCAAACCTTTGATATACTGCTCAATACCACGAGAATCAAGAGTAACCATATTAGGGCACAGAGTACAGAGCTGAGAAAAACGATCATTATAAGCCACATTATCATCGTTATCTTGCTTAAGACCCCAAAATTCACCCTCGAGTTTACGAATTTCACTAGGAGGACAATACTTATTAGTCATAGCAGTTTTGAATTCCGCCCAAGTCAGATCAGACATGTCGGCTTCACCACGCCTACGCTTTTCATCATTCCACCAAGTCAAAGCACCATTTTGAAGGACACTTATAGCATAGTGGGCTTTCAGATTTTTAGCGCATTCACAATTGACAAAGGTACTCTCTATGCTTTCATACCATTGGAGAAGACCAGTAGCCCCTTCATTACCAAAGAATTTTGTTGGACCACAAGAATTGAAGTATTTAAGAGTACAATGAGAAGTCTTGGGCTGAGCGTTTTGATTAGCATTATTGAGTAGATTCACGATATCGGGCAAAATGTTAGCCATTTGGGTCGCGATGGTATTAGCGAGTCGTTCACGTCTTGTTGCCATTCTATAAGATAAGATAGAAATAGAATTTCATGAGACATAGAAGAGACATAGAAAATTTTGAGATAACATAAGTTGTAATGGAATTTTGGATTGAATGGAAAAATAATAGTACTTTGAATTTTTCATGGGATTTTTAGAAAACATATCATAGTAATCACTTGGAAATCATTGAAATGTAAATTAACAAACTTGAAATAACATTTGAAATAATATAGAAACCCATAACAATAATTTGAAATCATAGAATCCATAAATAAATAGAATTTGAAGGCTTAGGAATGTGTCTTGGTTTTGGACACTTCAGACTTATCAAAGTGCTAAGTTTGTTCTCAACGTATTCGAGAAGGCATGCTTTAGCCTATAGGGTCACACTCATCTCGTCCATCCCTAGGTAAACATACAGGTCTCTTAAAGAGATTTATACGAAATGCTTTGCCTTAGACAGGATGTACGTGATACAGGCATTCCCCCTTCCAGATTGCACACGTTCCCACGTTTCAAACTTACTCAATACGATGATGAGATTCCATAAAGAGAAAGATCCTAATCACACAGACGAGTCTCTTGTAGCTCCTTCACAAAATCGGATAAGAAATAAGATAAAGAAAAGGCATAGAAAGGTTCATAAAAAGGAATAAGGAAATAAGTTCTAGAAGAGTTTTCAAACTACAAACTATTTGCACTAAGGACACTTAGGTTATAGTTTAGGTCAGTGAGTTTTTAATACCATATCCTAGTTCCCTATAACCATGGCTCTAATACCAAACCGTGACACCCCACCCGGTAGCGGAAACACCGGTTTGTCATAGAAATTGGATATCAATAGTAAACAAAGCACATGGTAATTATTTATTAAGTCTAATAATGATTAATAAGTTTCGAACATGACACTTAAATAGAAACAAAAAATGTAATAAAAACTAAAATAGTAAATGCAATTGTCTTTATTAATTTAACTAGGTGCAAGACAATCCTATGTCTTGGCATAAGCAGCATAATAATATCAAGCATCACCAGAAATATATGAAAATAAAGTTAGCTATTTAAAGCTAGTGAGTAAACCACAAATTGATACATAATAATATAGAAATCCGAGATCATCATAATATATTGCGCAATTTTACATGTATAGCTATTTCATATCATTCTAGACCATGACACCTTGAACACACATTGAAAACCTTGTAATATGACTTGTAGTCATTTATCATGACGAACCAACTCATGTATTAGTTAAAGATAACTTTTCAAGCAATCTTCATCTAACCTTCTCGATATTTAAGTTATCCATAATTATTTAGAAACTTAGGGACATGGCATAGCAACATAGTATAGTAACTTGTAACATTGAATAGCAACTTGGTAACATAGTAACTTGTAACATTGAAATTGAATGGTCGAGTTTAAATCACCTACTTTGAAATACATGTAGGTGGGTTTGTCAAACCATTAGCGCTAACATTGTACCGGTGGGATTACAAAGTAACAATACTACTTTAAACTGCCACATAAGTTTGCATCTTGCCCAGAACAAGACTAACACATTTTATGATCTATTTTGGAAAATAAAATAGAAAATGGAAAACATTGTATAGTATCTGAACACACATTTCAGCCCCAAAACGTAAAAGTAAAAAGGGGAGTGCATTTACTCACCTCGGAACTCGGGCTCGAAACAAATAGTAAACAACTTAAATTGAAACGAGGATTGCGAAAATACTAGAATCATCTAAGTAAATGAGAAGTCTAACTTAGAAAACATATAATATTGAAAACTAGAATATGAACAATAAGAATCTAAGGAAATTGGAATTCTATGGTTGTGGATCAGCAGTGCCTAATCCGGAAGTTGCTGCTTGAACTGAATGAAGTTAAGAAGGAGGTGAAGGTCGGGAATACGGAGACTGAAGAGGAAATAAATGAGATGGTAAACATAGCGAAATATCCAAGATTGAAGGAAATGGTACAGACTAGAACCAGCCGAAGAAATTTCGGTGGTTTCAAAGCTGCAGGAGGGAGCGGAATCGCAAAAGAAACAGAAGGTACTGATGACTTCTGTTTCGATATTGAAACGGATTTAGGAGGAGAAGAGGTTGTTGTTGATAAAGAGAAGAGCGCTGAACTGAAGCTGGTGGACGAAGAAGTGGAGGAAGAACAATTGGTTGACTTTGAATCTGAGCCGGAGTTTTATGAAACAGATGAGAAGGAAATGGTCTACTTGGCTCAGATGAGTCTAGTAGAGGGTGACATGTTAGAGCTCGATAAATCTGACTGGTTTCGGAAGGTAGAGTAACCAGAAACTGTCAGGCCTCTGTTTCAAAATATGGATGCCCCGACCTCTAAAGATACAAATAACAAGATTTTTAGCTGGAAATTAAATTTGGAAGTAAAGCAGCTCACTGAGAGTGTGCAGAAACAGGTGGATTTGAGAGAAGACGTTCGTGAGCTGACGGATCTGTTAGAAGGAGCAAAGGCTGGAGCTGAACCAGAAGATCCGACATGTGAAGTACCTCCCTAGGGGGAGTATTGATGACCACATGTAGGGTGGTACTTCACCATGTCGTTATATGTATTTTGTTTACTTGTAATAGATTAGTCGTATTTGTGTTTCGTTGTAATAGTTAGGTTAGTTTACTATTTTGTTATCTTTTTATGCTTGCTTATGCGACACTATAGTGTCGCATGCAGCTTGTCTTGGTCTAGCAGATAGGCAGTGTCGCGGCTGCGACACTGCTTGCGACACTAGCTACTGTATAAATAGTTGTTTAGGGCTATTTTGTACACAACTCTTTGGAACTTATTGAATACAATTACACATTTGATCTAGAATTCGAATCTGGTTGATTATTGCAAGGAATTGTCTCTGTTATATCATTGTTGCATCTATTTCAATCTACTTCATCTAATTACCTTCTTAATTAATCATTTGTTAATGGGTTTTAATGGTTTATTTGGGTTTTGGTCACTAATCACAATCAATTGTTGCTAGATCTAGTTGCATCAATTGATTGTGATCTGATCTATATCATATATAGCACGGATTACCAATTTCAAGGTCCAACAATATGGTATCAGAGCCATTGTGCTTATGATTTGTGGTTTTTGAGGGTTTTTAGACAATATTCGCTTTTCATCAATTCTGGATCTGATCTGTTAACAATTGATATGGAATTAGATTGAGAATTGTGTGGTTTTAGTTTTAGAATCAATCTAAATCTTCAGATCTATCATCATCATATAGATTTGAGATCTAAGTGTGATTTTGGAGTATTTTTATAAGTTTTGGACAAAAAGTATCTTCAATCAAATTGGACCTAAATTGTTGTTGTTATGGACTGAATTTGGATTGGGATTGATCTATTTTGCATTGTAAATCAATCGGGATCATCAGATCATCAATTGGATCTGATTTGTGTTTTCTGTGGTGAATTTTGTGTTTTTTCGTGTAGAAGGGGTTTTCTCAGATTCATCTTGCGACACTAGTGCTCATCTTGCGACACAAGTGTTGTTTGCGACACTACCATTTTATTGATGTTGATAAATTCTTGTGTCTGGTTTGCGACGTTGCTTGAACGAAAGTTCATCTTGTGTGATTGATCTTGCGAAACTAATCGCTTGATTGTGTTTGACTCGTACTCGACATTGCTCTCGACATTGTTACGGACACTATACTCGACACTACTATCGACTCTACTGGTTGCTTGCTTATCGACATTACCTCCGACATTACCCTTGAACGAAAGTTCAAAGTGCTCCTGCGACAATGTTTGCATAACTACTTACGACACTGCTTTGCGACACTAACTTGTTTGCGACATTGATCTTTCTGCGACACTGTAGTTTTTGCGAAACTACTGTCTGAACAAAATGTTAATGTCTTTTACCCTTGCTGACTTGGAAAGTGGATCACCGAATAGACCACCGAAATTGATCAATGGAGATAATTTTGAAGACTGGAAAAGAAGGTTAAGGGCATTTTATCTGTTCACCGATCACACTCAATGGTATTCAATCGAAAAAGGGCCACACATTCCTGTCACAACTATGGGTGAGGCAATTGTCAGAAACACAAACCCCGACATTTACAATGAAAGAGATAAGAAATTGATAGACCGTGACAACAAAGCTTTTGGTGCTTTAATACTGTGTTTGAGTTCAGAGATACACAATTGTTTTGGAGATCAGAAAAATGCCAAGGATCTGTAGGATGCTCTATGTGAGTTTTATGATGGAAACGCTTTCAGAAAGATAAGGGGGTTCAAGCGCAAAAAGAGTTTAACTCAATTATGAGTCTTAGGAATGAGAAAATTTCAGATCTCACAAATCGTTTCCTGACGGTCACTAGCAATTTAAATAAGTATGAACAGTTGACTACGGTTGAACAAGTGACAAAACTGCTGGACTCACTCCCTCCTGAGTGGAGTTTGCAGGTCAGAATGTTGAAGCAGGAGAAGATGTTTACTGAATATAAGCTCATGGACGTAATCAACAAACTGAAATCGTTCGAGCATGAGATCAAAAGGAGAGAGTACAATCAGGCCGTTTATCCTCCAATGTAAACCCAGAATGCTGCATTACTCTCACCCACATCTGAAACTTCAACGAACAACTCTGGTTTTTCATACATCTCAGGAAATGTTCCATCTGAACGAAAGAATGTCGGAAAGGAACCAGTTGCATCTCAAGTCCCTAATGACATGATGGCCTTGTTTGGAATGTTCGTAAACAGCTATGAAGCCTTGATTGCCGGAGATGTCAAGGGAAGAGGTATCACAATGGGGATATGTTGCAAGTTGACCCAGACGACCTTGAGGAAGCAGATATTCAATGGCAAATGGCAATGTTGACTGTTAGGGCCAGACGTTTTATGGAGAGAATTGGAAAAAGAAGCTTCGATGTTTCAACTGCAAACAACTCGGACATTTCAATAGAGATTGCCCATCCCCAACTGTGTTTGAACCACCATCTCCCAACACAAGAAATGTTGCTGTTATTGAAAGAGAAAACAACAGTAACACAAGAGAGATTGCTCTGTTAACTAACTTTGACTGGAGTGCTGAAATTGCAGAAGTTCAAGAAGAAATTAATCATGCTCTTGTTGCTGAAACCATACTGAATGCTGGGAGCGACTCTGAGAAAGCTATCAATTAAGCAACTGAAGAGATCAAAAAGGAAGAGACTGTGAAAGCTAAGAAAGAAAGCAAGGAGGTTGAAGATGAAAAGGAGGAAGAAAGGAAGAAAAATACACCCGCATGTAACTGTGAGATGGCTCTTGCTACCGAGAAGATTAACATGGGTCTTCCATATGAGGTAATACAAGACATGTGTTCTACGGCTTGTCGGGTTCGACTCTCTGGTGTATATAAAGCTAATCGATTGTTATTATCAAATCAGGCTGAACTAAATACTATTATTTCGGATCTTAAAAAGAATGAGTTGAACTATTATGTAAAACTTAACGAAGCTTTACATGAAATAGATCACTTAAATAGAAAACTTCTTGAAAAGAATGTTGAGCTTAACTTGCTTGATGAACCTGTTAAACTTGATGAATTTGAAAGCAGTAAACTTCAAACTAAACTTGATAGATGGCCCATTGCTGGAATGAAAAGAGAGGAATTAAACTGTAGGCAAAGAGGAGCTCGAATCAAATCGGGTTTAGGATATGATGAGATTCCTCATGTTTATCCTCCACCTAGTACCTATTGTTATTCTTCCATACCCAAACCTCATCCCACTAATGATTTAATTGCAGATCACACAAAAATTTTTTTGCAGGTTTAGAAGGAGTTAATCGTCAGGAGGTACAGGATGATTGTGGATATGGTGCTTCAACAGGATTAGGATGCTCTGTTTCAAGTTGTAGTTTAAATTCAAAGAAGTCTACTTTAGACAATAGTAGTAGTTCGAATGATTTGTTAAATGATTCGAGTAGTTTAAACTCTAAACCGTTTGTATTAAACATTGACAATGTTGTGTGTGCTTTGAATGATGTTCATGATGATCATGTTTCTTTCGTTGAATTTAATGATGTGTTGCCAAATAAGAATTGTTTTGAGAAGTTTGTCTCAACACCAATACTGACCTTGATTCCAATCCGCATAACCAAACCCGTTGAGACAAACAACTCAAAGATAAATCATATGAAAGATACAGGTAATGAAGCTAGCACATTAAAAGGTAAAACAAAAGAAATGTATGTTTCTTTTAGTGATTCGGACACAAACATGTCTGAATGTGATGAAGAAATTGTGATTGATCCCATTTCTACTGGTAATTCTGGAAAGAAATGTTTCGAGTCACATTGTTTCCGCTGCGGTAAGGACACTCACATTGTTAAGAATTGTCCGGAACTCGTTCAAAAGGGTGTAAATAATTCTAGTTTAACTAATAGATTCAATAGGTTTGTAAATAATCATTTTTATACTAATCTTTCTTTGTTTAAACCCAAGTCTTCTAAGGCATGGGTTCCTATTTCTAATTGATTTTTCTTTTTTTGTTATGCTAGGAACGTCCGAGGAAGCCAAATAGCCTGTGGCATGTAGATAGCGGATGTTCTCGACATATGACCGAGTTGAAATATCTACTTACAAATTCCGTATAATAAACGGAGGGTATGTGGCTTTTGCTGGAGATAAGAAAGGAGGGAAAATGATTGGTCAAGGTGAGGTATCTAATGGATCGTTGACATTGGAGAAAGTGAACTACGTTCCAGAACTGCATTTCAATTTGCTAAGCGTATCTCAAATCTGTGATAAGAATATTCCGGTTCTCTTCAAATCCGATGAGTGCTTGTTTTTTAAGCCGGATTTTTCTGTTTCTGAAAATATTATCGTGATGCGCACACCAAGGAAGAATGACACTTATTTGCTTGACATGAATTCAAAGGACTCAATTTCTACTATCACATGCTTATTGTCAAAAGCATCCTCTTCAGAAGCATTATTATGGCATAGGAAACTTGGTCACGTTAATTTTGATAATATTAATAAACTTGTTAAACATAATCTAGTTCGTTGTTTGCCTATAAAAGATTTTTCTGTGGTTGAGAAATGTATGGCATGTGCAGATTTGTTTGGACCAATCAGTGTCAAAAGCATAGCTAAGAAATCTTATTGTTTGGTTGTTACAGATGATTTTTCAAGATATTCTTGGGTAAGTTTTCTAGCTAACAAAGGGGAGACTACTGGAGCTTTCAAGAGTCTTATTCTGAAGATTGAAACCATTAGCGGTAAGAAGGTGAAAGCTATTCGGAGCGATAACGGGACTGAGTTACGAAATCACATTTTTGACTCATTTTGTGAAGAAAAGGGGATATTGAGACAATACAGTGCAGTAAGGACACCTCAGCAGAATGGAGTGGCGGAATGGAAAACCTGAACTCTTGTGGAAGCTGCAAGGACTATGTTAGTTGAGTCAAAACTTCCAATCATCTTCTGGGCCGAAGCCGTTAAGTGTGCGTCTTACGTGCTCAATAGGGTGTTGATCGTAAAAGCCAAAATGAATACGTCTTATGAACTATTCCACAAAAGAAATCCATTGATCGACTTCTTTCGACCTTTTGGTTGTTCTTGTACTTTGTTGAATACGACAGCTCAAACGTCAAAATTCGGAACTGTTTCTGATGAATGTTTCTTTGTCGGTTATTCCTCTTCTCAGAAAGCTTATCGAGTTTACAATATACGTACCAAAATCGTTAAAGAATCGTTCTATGTTGATTGGCAGGAATCAAATGTGTGCGATACTGGATCTGATCCTTCCTGGTTCTATGATGCCACGACCGTGTTTAATTCTTTCAATCTACCTCTGTTTATGGAAGAAGATGAAATTCTTCCTGTATATTCTGAAGCTCTACCTGATCCTTTTATCTTCTCACAGTCTCCTGAAATTCCACCACCGATGCCACCCACACCTGATGTTGTTATTACCGCTAATCCTCCACCATCACCATCTCATCCTACATCACCGGTTACTTCTCCTCAAGATTCTACTGCCACCGACATTCCTCTTGTTTCATCTACATTACCTACGTCGGATATCTCTACATCCAACTCTCTTTACAAGGAACTGAAAAATCATCCTCATGACTTGGTCATAGGATCCATCTCTGACGGTGTTCGTACACGTCATCAATATGGACTCATCAATGTCTGCTTATTCTCTTGTTTTCTGTCACAGATCGTCTCAAAGAACATTAACAAGGCATTACAAGATCCAAGCTGGGTGGAATTAATGCAATTAGAACTTCAACAGTTCAGAAAGCTCAAGGTTTGGGAATTGGCCGATCTTCCACCAAATAAAAATCCAATAGGGACGAAGTGGGTATACAAAAACAAACCTGATGATAGAGGGGTCGTTGTTCGTAACAAAGCTAGGTTGGTCGTTCTCGCACAAGAGGAAGGCATTGATTACACAGATGTTTTTGCTCCAGTTGCTAGAATTGAAGCCATCCGAATCTTTCTTGCCCATGCTACAGATAAAAACTTCAAAGTTTATCAAACGGATGTAAAGTGCGCATTCTTATATGGGGATATCGATGAAGAGATATATGTCTGTCAGCCACCAGGTTTCGAGGATCCGGATTTCCCAGATAAAGTATACAAATTAGACAAGTCACTCTATGGACTACATCAAGCTCCTTGAATCAGGTACGAAACGTTGACACAATATCTGTTGAGCAAAGGTTTTACTAGAGGAACCATCGACATGACTCTCTTCAAGAAAGTAATTGATGACGACGTTTTATTGGTTCAAGTGTATGAAGATGACATCATCTTTGGTTCGTCAAATGAAAGTTTTTGTAGAGAATTTGAGGAGGTGATGAAGGAGAGGTTCGAGATGAGTATGATGGGTGAGATGTGTTTCTTTCTCGGTTTGCAGGTGGTAAAAAAACCCGATGGTATACTCATTCATCAGGAGAAATATATTCAGGAGATTTTGGTAAAATACAAGATGGACGACAGCTCTTCTAAATTATCTCCATTTACAGCACAGACATGTCTCACTCCTGATGAATCTGGAAAGTCTGTTGATGCTCACCGTTACAGATCGATGATCGGATCGTTAACGTACTTAACTGCAAGCCGTCCAGACAATGCTTTCGCTGTTGGTTATTGCTCAAGGTATCAATCAAATCCTAAGGAGTCACATGAAAAATCCGTGAAACGTATTTTTCATTATCTAAAGGGAACTCCGCGTCTCGGCTTATGGTATCCAAAAGGGGGGAGCTTTGATCTTCATGAATATTCTGATAGTGACTATGGTGGTTGCAAACTTCATCGGAAATCGGTTTCTGGTGGGTGTCAGTACCTGGGGGAGTGTTTAGTTTGGTGGCAGAGCAAGAAACAGACCACCGTCTCTTTATCTACTGGCGAAGCTGAATACACTGCTGCCTCCAGTTGCTGCTGTCAAGTACTATGGATTCAACATCAGATGATCGATTACGGAATCAATTTTCTTCATACTCCGATCTTCTGTGATAATGAGGCTGCCATTAGAATTACCAAGAATCCAGTTCACCACACTCGAACGAAACACATTGAAACTCGAATTCATGCCATTCGAGATGCACAGGAAAAGGGTTTTATCAATATCATATCAATCGACACCAAAAATCAAAAAGCTGATTTGTTCACTAAAACGTTTGATAAAGCACGCTTTTATGAATTAATTAACATGCTTGGTTTGATTTCCTTTTAATCATTTTAATATTTAAAATATATATATATATATATAATAAAAAAAGAGAGGAGAAATGTAAAGGGAAAATCTGTTTTTCTTACTTATATTTTTTAATAATGTCGGCCATTCCGTTGTGTATGATCTTAAAGGTTCGTCAATTTGTTTGAAATTTTCAGTTAATGTTGAAAACTGAAAGTTTTGGGGGAGAAATACTACAAATTTGATGATTATGCTTCATCTCATGTAAATACTGTTTGTTTCTTGCAGGAATCAGATATGGGTTGAAAGCGTCTGAAGGAGGGAGGAGATTTGTATACTGATGTGTCAGTAGGCTCAGCTTGAATACAATTAGACAGCAACTCTGTGATCAAACTATATTCAAAAAGAGCTCGGTGATAAGGATCATTTTCACAGACATTTGGCCTGCACAAAGTGATAAGTTTTGACAAAAGGGGGATGAGAGTATTTGTTTTGTGCTTGATTTTTCTCAAATCCAAACCCAACATCCGTAGCCCTGAATGACGCTTCTCGTTAGCTCTTCAGAATTTTTTGTTTTTCGTGTTAATCTCATCTGCTATGCGGAAGCATTGACCTGGAGTGATGCTCTTCTCTATTATATGTAAATATAGACCTAAAGCTCTCATAAGCACGTACAGATAATCATCTCATCTGTTATACGTCAGTATAGACCTGGAGCTCTGATCATATGTAAATCCCATATAAAGCTAAGCTCACAATGTTTCTACATCAAGTTCATTGTTTGACGCTTCATTCATTAAACTCAAACTCCATTTCACCTCCAAAAATACATTCACCTTGATCACTTGATCTGGGTTTATGTCCCTCCAAATTATAAAAATCTTGTTGAATCATCTAAACTCAATAAGTCATGAAGTCAAAACAAGTCACTTTGCTGAATGTATGTGGAAACGAAGTTGCCAGAGTTTCTTCAAATCGAACCTAAACATGATAATATCGTCACAGATTGTCTGTTGAAAGGAACAAGGCATGGGTTTAAATGGACAAACATATTGACAATCTTTTCAAATCTTTGTCTCTCCGAATGATTGCCTGAAACTCGTTTTCTGATCTCCTCGTGATTCATCATGTTTTTACTGTTTTAATTTCTTTGAAAGCTCGTAACACAAATGGGTCTTAATTTTTGGATCTATCTCAATTTGGTTTGGCTTGACATTATTTTAAAATATTTGTAATTTAAATTAGATTTGACTTTTATTATTTTTCAAAAAATTAATTTTTAAAAAATTTGGTTTTTGCGACACTATAGTGTCGGGTATGCGACACTATGACTGGTGTATGTTTATCTGATGTGGATCGAACTGGGTCATTACTCATTTGTTCATATCAGCATATTACATACCCGACACTAACCCTAACACTCACTAAACTTCAATCCGTCATTGTAGGGTGTTTTTGCTTGATTTCAATCGGTAAGTTTTGTGATTTAATATTTTTCGAACCTTCATCTTTAATGTATAGTAACTTCTCAATATTTAAGTTATCCATAATTATTTAGAAAATTAGGGACATGGCATAGCAACATAGTATAGTAACTTGTAACATTGAATAGCAACTTGGTAACATAGTAACTTGTAACATTTAAATTGAATTGTCAAGTTTAAATCACCTACTTTGAAATACATGTAGGTGGGTTTGTCAAACCATTACCGCTAACATTGTACCGGTGGGATTACAAAGTAACAATACTACTTTAAACTGCCACATACGTTTGCATCTTGCCCAGAACAAGATTAACACATTTTATGATCTATTTAGGAAAATAAAATAGAAAATGGAAAACATTGTATAGTATTTGAACACACATTTCAGCCCCAAAATGTAAAAGTAAAAAGGGGAGTGCATTTACTCACCTTGGAACTCGGGCTCGAAACAAATAGTAAACAACTTAAATTGAAAAGAGGATTGCGAAAATACTAGAATCATCTAACTAAATGAGAATTCTAACTTCGAAAACATATAATATTGAAAACTAGAATATGAACAATAGGAATCTAAGGAAATTGGAATTCTATGGTTGTGGATCAGCAGTGCCTAATCCGGAAGTTGCTGCTTGAACTGAATGAAGTTAAGAAAGAGGTGAAGGTCGGGAATACGGACACTGAAGAGGAAATAAATGAGATGGTAAACATAGCGAAATATCCAAGATTGAAGGAAATGGTACAGACTAGAACCAGCCGAAGAAATTTCGGTGGTTTCAAAGCTGCAGGAGGGAGCGGAATCGCAAAAGAAACAGAAGGTACTGATGACTTCTGTTTCGATATTGAAACAGATTTAGGAGGAGAAGAGGTTGATGTTGATAAAGAGAAGAACGCAGAACTGAAGCTGGAGGACGAAGAAGTGGAGGAAGAACAATTGGTTGACTTTGACTCTGAGCCGGAGTTTTATGAAACAGATGAGAAGGAAACGGTTTACTTGGCTCAGAGGAGTCTAGTAGAGGGTGACGTGTTCGAGCTCGACAAATGTGACTGGTTCCGGAAGGTAGAGGAACCAGAAACCGTCAAGCCTCTGTTTCAAAATACGGATGCCCTGACCTCTAAACATACAGATAACAAGATTTTTAGCTGGAAATTCAATTTGGAAATGAAGAAATTCATGATAAAGAGGAGAGGGGGCGGCATTAGCTATGTTAACAACCGCATACACTTCAAGACATTCCCTAAACTGGAGCGATCGTGCGAAATTGCTAGAGGAGGAGATACAAGCGGGCTTGAAGGATAATTTTGTGAGTTTTGGCTACATTAAATTGGAGCGTAGACGGTAGAAGAAAGACTTGGATTAGGTGACTGGAAAGGGTAAGATTGTTTTGAAGCTGAAGCCGATCAAGACCGTGTTGAGATTGAAAGTTCCGGACCCTAGCCCGTCAAGATTACAGGAGTTTGAGAAATGGTTCTATGATAACCAGACTGGGGAGGCGGTCGTGCGTGTGAAGGACGGAACAGAATGGAGGTTATTTGATCTGATGGAGGTTTTCGGTTTCTTTGATGATGATTTGAAGATTTTATGCGAAAACCCCATCAGAGCTGGAGCCGGAGAGAAAATGAAGAAGGAAGCTGCCCTATTTGAAAGGGTAGCTAACAGGGCTCAAGGAATCAGATCGGAAGTAAAGCAGCTCGCTGAGAGTGTGCAGAAATAGGTGGATTTGAGAGAAGATGTTCGTGAGCTGACGGACCTGTTAGAAGGAGCAAAGGCTGGAGCTGAACCAGAAGATCCGACAGGTGAAGTACCTCCCTAGGGGGAGTATTGATGACCACATGTAGGGTGGTACTTCACCATGTCGTTATTTGTATTTTGTTTACTTGTAATAGACCGTATTTGTGTTTCGTTGTAATAGTTAGGTTAGTTTACTATTTTGTTATGTTTTGTGCTTGCTTATGCGACACTGCATGCGACACTATAGTGTCGCATGCAACTTGTCTTGGTCTAGCGAGCAGGCAGTGTCGCGGCTGCGACACTGCTTGCGACACTAGCTACTGTATAAATAGTTGTTTAGGGCTATTTTGTACACAACTCTTTGGAACTTATTGAATACAATTACATATTTGATCTAGAGTTCGAATCTGGTTGATTATTGCATGGAATTGTCTCTATTATATCATTTTTGCATGTATTTCAATCTACTTCATCTAATTACCTTCTTAATTAATCATTTGTTAATGGGTTTTAATGGTTTATTTGGGTTTTGGTCACTAATCACAATCAATTGTTGCTAGATCTAGTGGTATCAATTGATTGTGATCTGATCTATATCGTATATAGCACGGATTACCGATTTCAAGGACCAACAGTTGGTTGTATAGTTAAAACATTAAGGAAAAAAATAATGATAATACATATACATGTCCCTGGTTTCGAACCAAACACAAACCAGTTGAACTAAGTTTTCTTTTTGTTTAAAAATGGACCAGAAATGGTTTTAACCTTTTCTAAAAAAGAAACCCCAATTTTCTATAAACCCTAGAACACAAAATCACCAATTACATCGGATTTACACAATGAAACCATAAATTGATTGAAGGTTATTGATATACGCATCATAAGGATCATTCTAACATAAAATACTTACTTGAATGGCAACGAAATGAATCAATTGGGCATGAAGAACAAGATGACGAGTTTGGATTAAAACCAGTACTTAGAGATCTTTAAAATTCGATTAAACTTGCAGATACAATCCTTAACGTGCAACAAATGAAAGCCCTACATCAATTGCGGATAAGAACAGGGTTTTAAAAGTTATTCGATGAAGAACAGGTTTGAGGAGGAAGAGAATCACTTACTGATTTATGATGAATGATGCAAGAAATTGAGATTGCAGGAAGTGAGAGCGAGATAGATAGATGAAAAATGTCGAATGCATTTGATTAATTTGATCAAGAAGTATGCGAATGGGTTCAAGCTTGAATGACACTTTAATTAGATTGAATGGGTGTTAATTTGTAGATTAAAACTCAATTAAATGGTACCAACGGATTCTAATCGATGATATGATCATTATAGTTAACCGAATTTATTGATTTTAAGCGTTTTGGTCGATTTGGTGTAAATGGGTTTTTGAAACCGATTTGTAAATTGCATTTGGATGAATACTAGATCGTTTATATGGAAATTAAAGGGTGGTTATAGGTTCGAATCGTGTCGAGGAACATTTTATATAGGTTTGAATTGATTTTAAAGTGGTTAAAAAATGTTTAATAGTCTCGCCGGAAGTTAAGAAACTTCCGGCCAAGTGGTCGGAATAAGTCTGCCCAGAAACACAGGGCTTCACACAGAAAGGGGGGATGGCTTATAATTTTACAGGACTGGTCCTTCTACATTGTTTAATATTTTTTAGATCAAATAAACTTTAATATAAGTTTGAAAGTAGACAGTTTTGGCACAAAGTTAATTAATCATTTATTTTAACCAGCCAACTTAACCAAGTTGAAGCGTAACGATAATATAAGTGACGTTTTTATGTTTTTATTTCGTTCTTGACGTTAGATGGCTATTTTGAGACTTTAATAGTGTTTATCTTTAATAATATTTATGTTTTTATTTCGTTCTTGACGTTAGATGGGAGGGTTCATTTAAGAAAAGCAAATATTGCGAGAAGAAAAAGAAATAGCTAAATTCTTTATTTTTTCAACCAAAAACGTTTTTAACACATAAAAAAATGATAGAAATGCAATATTTATTCATTAACTTTGATATTCAAAAAATAAAATTGAATAAATTTCATTTATTTGCTAAACCTACACATGTGAACGTTATGTGTAGGTTATGTTACTTACACATAACCTACACATGTGTAGGTAAATTTAAAACGCTAAAAATATATACGTAAAAAATATTTTAATGATTTTTTTTAGTTTATACATTATACATTTGTGTGTAGGAAGTAATTTATTTTAAAAACTAAACCATTGATAAAGTTTTTTAAGTGATTTAGGTTTCTTCTTTTTCTTCTCGCAATATATGAGTCTTCTCAAATGAACCTCCTCCTATATATATATATATATATATATATATATATATATATATATATATATATATATATATATATATATATATATATATATATATATTATATATATATATATATATAGATATATATATATATTTGAAGGTTTAATAATTGTATTTAGTATTTAATTTTTTTAAACGTAGTATAATAACTCGGTCGTTATATATTACAGACTAGAGATAGTGTAAAGCTCGTCATATTTATATATATTTTTAATAACGAATCATTACATTTAAAGGAAGATACATACGAATACATTAAAGATAGATAACTTTGGGTTCGAGTCGGGCATTCGGGTTCGGGTTTGCGGTAAATGTCACACATCTGTAATTCATAAAGGGTAATATAAATATATTTATCCCAATTATCCAAGATTTCGGGATCGATAACCTTTGAATGAATCATGTTAAAAAAACAAGCAATGTTTTGTGATTGTATATCGAACATCCACCGGTAACAATCCGAGAATTGCAATAGGAATCATATGTGTCATCAAAACATGACAATCATGGGACTTCATACCAAGTAATTTGTTATCTTTCATCGACACTAGCCTTTTAATGTGTGCAAAATAGCTAGTTGTAACTTTAATATCATGCAAGCATTGGCAAAATTTCCTTTTTTTTCTTCTTTTGACATGGTATGACACGCAGATGGAAAATAAATACTCTTGGCTCTATCAACCGGGAAGCTCTTTACGTATTCCCATTTTCCATGTCTTTACGGACATTAATCTCATCTTTTGTTTAACCAAGAATGTCTAACAATAAACCCAACAAACTATCACAAACATTTTTTTCAATATGCATAACATCTAGGCAATGTCGAACTTCCAAACTTTTCCAATAAGGTAAATGCCAGGAAATTGACTTCTTTTCCAATTGCATGCACTCTCCGTACGAGTTCTTTTTCCCAGCACACTGTTCATATTTTCAACTCGTGAAAATGCATCAAAACCTTTCCTAGCTATTCCATACTCGACTTTTACGTTGAACTCTTTTGTAAGTTTTCGATAACGGTGATTTCGTGGAAGAAATCGACGATGTCCCATATATACGGTTTTCTTGCAATGTTTTAGTCTCTTAGAGCTTGTTCCATTTTCACATACGGGACTAGCCTGATAACCTTTCGTATTATATCCTGACAAATTTTCATATGCCGGGAAATCACTTATTGTGCAAAAAAATCATAGCTCGCAACATAGTGTTTTCCTTTACATAAGCGTCATAAGCATCTACAACCGGTTTCCATAAGGTTTGAAGGTCATCAATCAAAGGAGCCAAAAAACATCAATGTTATTATCAGGTTGTTTTGGACCCTGAATTAACAACAACATCAATATGTATTTTCTTTTCATGCATAACCATGGTTGAAGGTTATAGATGCATAAAGAATCGGCCAAGTACTATGACAGCTACTCATCTTTCCAAAAGGATTGATACCGTCTGAACTAAGACCAAATCGTATGTTTTCGGCCTCGTTACCAAAATTTGGAAACTCATCATCAATATTTCTCCACTGAGGTGAATCCGCCACATGTCTTAACTTTCCATCATCCTTACGCTCATCAAAATGGAGACGCAACAACTTTCATTCTTTAGGATTAGCAAATAATCGCTTTAGCCTCCGTATAATGGGGAAACACCATAATAGTTTAGCTAGTGGTCCATTTTTTGTCACATCGTCATTATATTCATTAGTTTTACTTTTACGCTTGTACTGCGATTCACCACATACAACACACTTATGAGCTTTTTTGAACTGATTTCTATACAACATACAATCGTTCGGACATGCATGTATTCTTTCAACATCTAATTCCATAGGACACATCGTTTTCTTAGCTTGGTATAAGGACACGGGTAACTCGTTATCTTTAGGAAGCATGTCATGTAACAACTCTAATAGACATGTAAAACTTTTATTGCTCCATCCGTAGTTTGACTTTAAGTTAAACAGTTTCAACACAACACTAAGCTTAGAATAATTTTCACAACCAGCATACAATGGCTT